>CM069539.1:895000-3295000 GCA_035773235.1 Eospalax fontanierii
AGTTTTAAACTGAACTTTTACATTCAGTTTTTTGAGTCCCATCTATATTTTGTTTTTATTTCACGTGAATGACTGTATTGCCTGCATGTTTATAGGCACACCAGTGTCATGCAATAGTCATGGAGGTCAGATAGTGTGGATGAACTGGAGTTATGGATAACTGATAGCCACCATGTGGTGTTGGGACTCAAACCTGGGACCTTTGCAAGAGCAGTCACTATTTTTAACTGCTAAGCCATCTCTCTAGCCCGCACTTATATTTTAGAAGTCAGCCCCTTGTCATATGAATAGATAGAAAATATGCCCCCGACACTCTGTAGACTGTCTCGGTTCTCCTTTGAGGGTTTTCTTTGTACAGAAGGACTTCACCTGTATCTAATATCATTCATATTGATATTGAAAGAAATAGCATGTATTTTATGTTAATATTCCTAGAACAGTGCCAGGTAAACAAAAAAAAACACAACAAACTCTAAAAGTAAAGAAAAAGATACCCCAGGCCACTGGATGGCTTAGGAAACAGCTCCAATTCTAAAGGGTCTGAACTTCCAGGACAATAACCAAGAAGGTCATTGGTCATCCCTGCAGTCCTGCTGGGAAATCCCAGAAATCATGCTGTGTAGTGGCCTGGCTTGGATTGAGAACAGAGACATGCAGACATCTCAAAGTGTGCAGTGGAATAGCACACTGCTGTTTTCTGTAGCCTTGTGATACTCAATATACAACCAATCAAGCAAGCATGCTCTTAAATATGAGAGACATTTCCTGACTGACTGAGAGTACCTGAATCCAGAAAACCTGAAGCCTTGACCAACCAGCTTTACATACCTAATAAAAAAAACAACCAAGTCACATCAAAAATAGAGTCAGTCTTCAACTGAACAAAGGAAGACTTGAAAGTTATACCAGAATCACAAACAAAAGAAATCCATATTCCAAAATCACAACAAAAAATTGCATGAAAAATCCAAATAACATGTCCCTACCAAACACTACTAGTTCTATAGATCAATTTTACAAAGAGAAACACATAGAGTTAAACCAGGACACAGAATTTAAAAGAACAATCATAAACATGATCAAAAAGTTCAATGAATTTAAAGAACATACAAAGAACTAAAAGAAGATAGGGATAAATTTCTCACTAAATTCACAGAAGAAATAGAATTACTGAAGAAAACTCAGGCTGAAATGAAGACAGAAGTGAAAAAAATCAAAGTCAATTAAAAATGACAGGAGAAAGCTTCAGCAACAGAATGAGTAAAATGGAAAACAGAACATCAGCACTGGATGATGAAGCTGAAAATTTGGACCACTTCAGCAAAGACCATGAAAAAATTTTTAAAACACAGGAATGGAATATGCAGGAAATGTAGGATACCATGAAAAGGCCAAATTTATACATCATAATCAGAAAAGAAGGAGGAGAATCTCAGGTATTGACCAGATCATCAACAGAATTATAGAAAAAACATTCCCAAATTAAGGAAAGATATGTCCATACAAATTCAAGAAGCACATTGAACACCAAATAGATGAGACCAATAAGAAACTCCCCATAGCATATCACAGGGAAAACACTGAAAATACAGAACAAAGAGAGAATTATGAAAGTTGGAAAAGAAACACAAGTCACATATAAAGGAAACCCATCACAATTACTGTTGACTTATCAGTGCAAACTAGGAAAGCCAGAAAGATGAGCCTGGACCAAAGTATTCCTGCTACTAAACATCCATAGACACCAACCCAGTATACTTTATCTATTATAGTAGAAGGGGAAAGAAAAATCTTCCATGACATGAATAAGCTGAAAAATAACATGTCCAGAAAACCAGCCCTTCAGAGAATATTTGAAGCAATACAAAAAACTGAAGAAAGGAACAACTATATCTAAGAGGCAAAAGAAAGAAACTAAATGAAGATGTAAATGTGGAAACACAAAATTAAACCAAAGATGCGAACAGAATTTAAAATTATGGGAATCAATACATATCTATCAATAATAACTTTAAATATCAATGCAATGAAATCCCCAGTCAAAAGACACAGGTTAGTTGAATGGATTAAATAATAAAATCCACCTTTTTTGGTCTGTAGAAACTCATCTCATCTGCAAGGATAGGCACCACCCTAAGTTAAAAGGATGGAAAATCTATTCCAAGAAAATGGCACTAAGAAACAAACAGGTGTTGTAATTCTAATAGTGGACAAAATAGACTTCAAACTAAAACTAATCAGAAGAGAAACATAGGGTCATTTCATTCTTAACAAAGGAATACTTAATCAAGAAGGTTTTACAATTGCAAACATATATGCACCAAAATCTGGTGCACCCAACTACATAAAAACAACACTATAGGACTTTAACACACAGATTAAGCCCAATTCATTAATAGTACAGGACTTCAATATCTCACTGTCTCCATTAGACTGTCAATGAGACAGAGAACAGAGAGACACTGTAATTTTAAAAAAACATCAAATGGATCTAAAGAAATCTACTGAATATTCCACCCAAGCACCAAAGAATAAACTTTCTATTCAGAACCCCATGGGACTTTCTCTAAAACTGATCACATACTGGGGCACAAAACATACATCAACAAATAGAAAAAAAATCAATAATTCTATGCACTCTATCAGACTACAATGCAATAAAGTTTAAAATCAACACAGGAAGAAGCCCTAGTACGTACATGAACTCATGGAGACTAAACAACAGACTACTGAACGATGAAGGGGTCAAAGGAGAAACTAGGAAAGAAATAAAAATATTCCTGGAATTAAAGGAAAGGTCAATGTAACACAACTAAATCTCAGACGATTTGAAAAAGTTCCTAAGAGGAAAGATAACACTTAAGTACCTACATTAAAAAATCAGAAAGACCATAAGTAAATGACTGAGCATTTCAACTCAAGGTTTTTGAAAGGCAACAACAAATGAAATTTAAGCCCAGCAGACAGGAATAACTAACAAAAATCAGAGCAGAAACTATTGGAATAAAAGAAAATCAGTAGAAAGAATCAATGAATCTAATAGTTGATTCTTTGAGAAGATAAACAAGACAGACTGACCCCTAGCAATGTTAAACAAAAGAAAGGAAGAGCAAATCCAAATTAACAAAATTAAAGATGAAAGGGGAGACATCACATCAAAAAGATCCAGAACATAAGGGAGTACTTTAAAAATCTATATTCTATTAAATTTGAAAACCTAAAAGAAATGGATGTATATCTAAAATCATGGGAATTACCACAGCTAAACCATGAAGAGATAACAGCTTAAACAGACCCATAATATATAAGGAAATTGAAACATTAATACAAAACCTCCCAACTAAAGAAAACCCCAGACCAAGATGAATTTACAGCAGAATTCTACCAGACATTTAAAGAAAATCTACAACCAATATTACTTAAAATATTCCAAAAGGTAGAAACAGAGGGGGAAACCCAAATTCCTTCATGAAGATAGCAACATACTAATACCAAAACCAGGTAAAGATAAAACCAAAGAAAGAAAACCATAGACCTACATCCTTAATTAACATAGATGCAAAAATTTTCAACAGAATCCTTGGAAACCACATACAGGCACACCACAAAAAGATCATCCACCATGATCAAGTCTGCTTTATTCCAAAGATGCCGGGATGGTTCAATATACATAAGCCATTAAATGTCATAAATCATATAAATGGACTCAAAGACAAAAATCATATGATCATCTCAATAGATGCATAAAAAGCCTTTGACAAAATTCAACATACATTCAGGTTCAAGTTCCTAGAGGGATTTGATCTGGAGGGAACATAACTCAACACAATTAAAGCCATATACAATAAATCCACAGTCAACATCATTCTAAATGGTGAAAAACTGCAAGCATTCCCTTTAAAATTAGTTATGTGTGTGTGTGTGTGTGTCTGTGTGTCTGTGTGCGTATGTGTTCAGAATAAACCTGACCAAAAACATTAAAATATCTATAATGAAAATTTTGAATCTTTAACGAAGGAATTGATGAGGACACCAGAAGATGGAAGGACCTCCCATACTCATGGATTGGAAGAATATTGGGAAAATGACCATCCTACCAAAAGTAATATATAAATTCATTGCAGTCCCAATCAAAATCTCCATGACATTCTTCACAGAATTAGAAAAAAATTTTCCTAAAATTCATATGGAAGCAAAAAACACCCTGGTCAGCCAAGTAACCCTGAGCACAAAGAACAACACAGGGGGGATTACTGTACCTGTTTTCAAACTACATCACAGAAGTATAGTCATAAAACAGTGTAGTACTGGCACAAAATAGACCTGTAGATCATTGCAATATAGATGAAAACCCAGATATGAGAACATGTAATTTCAGCCACCTGATATTTGACAAAGGGGACAAGAACACCCACTAGAGAAAAGACAGCATCTTCAGCAAATGATGCTGGCAAAACTGGATCTCCACCTGAAGAAGAAAGAAACTAGATCCTTACCTTTCACCTTGGACAAACACATGGATCAAAGACCTCAATGTGAAACATGAAACCCTTAGAAGAAAATGTCATCAGTAATCTACAACATATAGGTGTAGGAAAGGACTTTTTAAATCAGACATCAGTTGAGCAGAAATTCAGGCCCATAATCAATAACAGAGACCTCATTAAACTAAAAAGTTTCTGTACAGCAAAAGAAACAATGAAGGAAGTGAAGAGAGCCCATCATTACCAGTTACACCTCTGACAGAGGTTTAACATGCAGAATATGTAAAGAACTCAAAAAAAAAAGAAGAATCAAGAAAACAAAACAATTAAAAGATGGGCTAAGGATCTGAACAAAGAGTTCTCAAAAGAAGAAATAAAGATGGCTGAGAAACAACTTAAAATGTGTTCAACATTATTAGCAATTGTGGAAATGCAAATTAAAACTACCTTAAGAGTTCATCTTACCCCAGACAGACTGGCTAAGACCAAGAGAACAAATGATACCAAATGTTGGAGAGGATGTGGGGAAAGGGGATGATCACTCACTGCTGATGGGACTGTAAACTCGTGCAACCCCTATGGAAAGCAGTGTGGAGAACTCTTAAACTAAAAAATGAATCTACTATTTATCCAGTTAGCCCTCTCCTTGGCAGATATGCAAAGAACTCATCCTACTGCAGTGGTACTTGTACATCCATCTTCCTTGGGGGCTCTTTCCACAATAGCTAAGGGATGCAAGCAACCTAAGTGTCCCTCAACTGACTAGCGATAATGAAAATATGGTACATTTACACAATGGAGTTCTATTCCACAGTAAAGAAAGACGAACTCATGACATTGAAGGTAAATGGGTATAAATAGAAACTATCATGCTAAGTGAAGTAACACAAACTCAGAGAAAACAGCCTAATTGCACTTAAAACCCATTGAATGGGAGGAAACTCATGTGTGACACTGTAATCCTAGCCAAATTCACATGGCTGAAGAGGTCATGGATCTTAGAGCAGTCCCCAGGGCTGTCACATCCCTACATTAACGTAAGTTCGCACCAAGTGCAAAATATGTATCCTTATAGTTACAGTCACGTATGCCAGTCACTGTTTACCAAACAAGCTTCTTTTGCACTAAACAGAGACTACTATAGAGTACAACGTGTGGTCACACACAGGCGTTATCTGTGAATTTCCCAAGCCTAAACAGCACATCTAAACTGCAGTCTCTACACCTAAGGCTCATGCAACATAGAACAAGGGGTAAAGAGGACATTAATGAATCTTTCAGCTCTCATTAATGAAACTCCCTCATGCAACGGAGGGCCAGGAACACAAAAGGTCCCAAATGGTCAACCTGTGGAACTTAGGAGTCTGCATAATGTGGATCCCCCAGGACAGGACTCTTATATTAAGCTTCAGTCACTCAGGACTCAGGGACCACTACAGAAAAGGGGGCAGAGAGACTGTAAGAGCCAGGGAGGAGGTGTGTGTCCATATGAAAAATGAATCCTACAAGCTCCTGGGACCTGATCATATGAACCTACAGCAATGGTGTCAGCATGCTCAAGACCCATGCAAACTCAAGTAGACAAAAACCCAACATGGAACTGGGGAAATAAGCAGCAGACCCCAGTCTTTTCTGAAGAAATACTGGCAGTTGATTACTTTTGGGTGAGGACGAACTAATCATCTTAAATCGGGGACTCTGGATAGGCTGACTGGACCTCAGTGGATAAACTTGCACTGAAGAATGTCCAGGGACACTATCTTGACACACCAGACCTTAACACAAATGGCAGAATTCCAGGGGAGGGTCTGTGGGAGGGTGCAATGAGAAAGAGAATATAAAAGTGATTAAGATTGATTGAGATGTTCCGTATGAACTACACAAAAATTCAATAGAAACATAAAACAACAACAAACAGAAAACATGAGGATCATAGAACCTCCAAATATTAGGGGGTGGGTCAAGATTAGGGGGTGAGTCAAGCTCTGTGTCATCTCAAAGAACCTCAGTTTCTCAGGCTGAAGGCATGAAACGGGCAGACGAGGTCCTTTTTCATGAACACCCTCCTTGTCCAGCAGCCTGATTCTGTATAGTCAGACAAACAGAAGTCCTGGAAGAAGGTGATTTTAAAACAGAATGACTTCAAAGTAAGCAGAACACCTAAGTCTTTTCAGCCTCTTTCTTGGGAACGTGCACACGACTATTGATATTGACAGAGACTGAAGATTCATACTGTGATATATTTTTACCTTCTAATTAGTAATTTGTGCTTCAGTGCTTGAAAAATGAGTGAAAATTAAAATTAGGTCTCAAGGAGAGGTTAAGAGACACAGCCTTGTGACATGCAGGACTCATCAGAGTTCTGGTCCTAGGGCACATCTTGATGGCAGCCCGGACCCACTTTGAACTATTACTGCAGCCTTGGAAGCACCAAGATCTACAGTATTGAGGAGTTGATGACAGGAGTTGACAGTGGAACTTAGGACCCTGTCATCCATTGCATGGGTTTTCCACCATCAGAATTCAATATTTTCTTTATAAAGTCCTGTGGGCATTATCCACATGCATCAGAGAAAACAGAAACTTGTGTCCACCACATTCTGTATGATCTGGCTTGCTGTAACTCACTAAGCAAACACTGGCCACTGAGAACTAATGAATCATTCCATTCATTTGTTCCATTTGTGGACATATGTTTTTCTTGTTTTTATAACATATAAAGTATTAGTTATCACATGAAAAAGTATGTTCTAGTGGATTCTCCTCCTCTCTCATCTCCTGCACACCTTTACCTCCCTTGCATCCTCCCTGCCTCCCAATCTCTTCTGCTTTCACATAACATGTGTCCACTGGCCCTGCCCACCCTTCCTCATTTTATCCTCTCTCAGTCTCCTTTCTAGTTTTCTAAACTTTAATCACATCAACACTCTAGGATCTTACATAAATGAGAGCATGTGGTTTTGTCTTTCTGAGTATGGGTCACCTCACTAAATAGTACTTTTCAGATCGATGAATTTTTTGTGAAATTTCATTGTTTTGTTTCTCTGCAGCAGAGTAAATTCTGTGGTATATATGGACCATGTCTTCAATATCCATTCTTCTGCTGATGGACCTCTAGGTTGGTCCCATTTCTTTTCTATTCATGGGCATTTTTGAGCACCTTTTGAAAGTCAGCATACTATTAGTCCCTAGAGATTCAAAGGAAAGCACAACACTGTCTCTAATCTCAAGGAATTCCTAACATTGTGCATTAAGTGTAGGAAAATAAGTACTGGTGATAATCGTGCTGCATAGAGAAGGGATGATTACAATTTTAAATGTTCAAGACGTCAAATACAATGGCATACTGTTGGCAGACTTAGAAAGGTATCTGAACCATTACTTATCCAAATTAATATGTGGGAATGACTATTATTTTGATTATTTTAATGAAATAAAAACCAATAAGACTATTGCCTAACTTAACAGTAGAGACTCAGATGGAGGTGATTTAGTATTTACTGACTGTTTCAGGTTCAACCAAAAATCAATCTGCGTTCCTCAAGGGAAAGTCTGCCTGTTCTTTAGGATACAATGCTTGGGCTGTACAGTTGCAAGTTCAGCCATAGGGACTGCTTCAACTGCAACAAGCACTTTTGTTTCTGTACCCAAGGCTGAGCAGCGCTATGATGTAATCTCTGGAGGAAGACTGCTGCAGGCTTTCAAAAGCGGAGAGAGGATGGGGAGCCCTCAGCAGGGCAAAACATCAGTTTCTGTTTCCAAGTGTCAGCATCCTTGCACTGGATACCACTACTTTCTACTCAGGACATTGATGTTCAATATTTCTTCAGAATGCCTGTGAACTCTGGTCAATGCTCATGGTCTGGTAAAGGCCTCAATAACACTGCAAAGTAGAATATCTTCCCACAAATTAAGAAGAAAACATTCTATAAAAAGCTTACTAATTTTTAACTTATTATCTTGGCATAGTTTGGATTTCAAGAATCCCACTGAGTTTGTTTTTTTAATATTTATTTATTTTCATGTTATGTATATGATTGCATTGCCTGCACATATGCAAGTGCACCTACGTTGCACAATGCCTGCAGAGGTCAGAAAAGGTCATTGGATTCCCTGGAACTGGTGTTACTGATGGTTGTTAGCTGCCATGTGGGTGCTGGGAAGTGAACCTGGGTCCTCTGCAGGAACAGCCAGTGCTCTTAACTACTGAGCCATCTCTCCAACCCTCCACTGAATTTCTTACAAGCGGCTTTTTAAAATGTATTTTTCTTCCTCATTGATCACAAGACATTTTTTCCAGACTAAGAGAAACTTCCTCCTCCAACTTTGAAGATTCTATCCTGGCCTCAGTGGAAAAGTAAGGTCTGACTTCAGGAAAGCACACAAGGTCTGTCCTCACAGACCTAAATGTACAAAAAGGCATAACAACTACACAATCCTCACTGAGCGATCAAGGCATGGTGAGTTCTAACCCCACAGTCCTCACTGAACAATTTAGAGAGCCCAAAGACAGAACATAAACTTATTAACCTTTTGTTGCACTTCTTGAATCTCACAAAATGATGTTCATAATTCACCAACTGATCATGTGTGTTACTGCATCTCCAATAACATGTACATCCAAGTGAGACAGAAGCACAAAATACCGAGTGCATGCAAAGCTGCAGGTCAATGTTATGTGTCTCTACCTGTATCGACAGCTATATCACCCATCTCTATGTATAACATACATACTTTGTATTTACAACATATACACTGTATGAGTGAATAATGTGAAATAGTCCAAGATTCAATAGTTTGCAGTCTCTTTTGAAGAAGGCATCTTAGAAATTGCTAGATCTTTTACCTTGTAATTCGGGAAGTTTAAACCACAGGGAGAAATCCAGTACTTTGTTCTGAGTACCATGTTTCATAACTCCACTCAAATGAGAAACTGGCCAACCGACACATAGCCCACAGTGTGTCTCATATGTAGAGTAGTCAAGTTTGCGGGGATGATTTATTTCAAGGCAGCCTATAATGTTTACTACACTAAGAGATACATATCAAGCAACTTATTCAAGAATTGATTGTTAAATGAGCAGGCAAAGAAACATCAGGATAAAGGAAAGTGGAGCCGGTGTGGCTGGCCTTACAAATTTTGCAAGTGTATCCTTATGAGGGAACAGTATTCTCAGAAAGTCAGATCAGTTCACCTAGCCAACATTTCAGTGAGTTTGAATACACTCGGAGTAGACTGTACTCAAGTAAAAAGATCTCCACCTTTAAATACTCTGGCAAGAAAGTACACAATGGGTAAATTCTGTTGTGATGGGAGGAAACAGGACACAAACATATAGTGTTCTGTGACTTATAATCATTGAAGAGAGGGCAGTGGGATTAGGGTTCACCTTGGGAACTTTCCTGATGCAGATTCAGAAGAGTCCAGAGGTGAGAATGTTCAAACTAAGTTTGAGAGAAAAGTAGCCTTTACCAGGCAAAGAAGAGAAAGACGGGATACTGGAAGGAACACTTGATATGAAGTCACCAAATCATACACAGCCCCATCAATAGGGGTTCCAGGGTCCTCTGTACAGGGGATGGTCAGCATGAGGCTGGAGCCAGAACAGTAAACAGGAGAGACATAGAGTACAGGCAAGTCCCCAGTAGTAACTAGTCATTTGTTGGAAAAGTATACATACACTTGGGGCTGGAGAGATGCTTAGGAGTTACAAGCACTGACTGTTCTTGCAGAAGACCTGGTTTTTGTTTCCCAGCACCCACATGGTGGCTAAAGACTGTCTGTAACTCCAGGTCCAGGGGATTCAACACCCTTTTCTGACCTCCTCAGGCATTGCACAACATGAGTGTACTTACACACATGCAGGCAATACACTCATACACATAAAATAAAAATAATAAAAATATTTAGTAAATTGTAATGCAATTTTATGCTTCTTACAAGTTCAAAAGCAAAACGAGTGAGGAGAAATAGATGGCACCTGTCCATGATGAACCTGTGTGCGACTGTGCTTTGCCGGAGCTTACTTCTAGAAAGCATGAGGGACTAAGGCACTTGAGGCAGGGAAATGGCATGAACAGATCTGTGATTTAGAGGCACTGTCTGGCAGAAGGACACAGTCTACACCGGCAGCAAAGCCCTTTATTAATGGGAATCTAATCAGTAAGCTATAGCAATTATCCGAAATATCCGAAATTGGAACCCACAGTAACCAGTGACGTAGTAACAATCCAAGAGGAACATGGGAGGGATGCAAGAGGTCTCATGGGACTCCATGGCCGGGAAAGGAAAAGAGTACCTCACTCCACTTCCATCTTGCTTGAGTGACTAGAAGGAAGATGTCATTCATCGTGAGCAAGAATTCACTGTAGCACAGAGCTGGGCATTGCCACCACAGGACAAGGGGCCTTTCTGGGAGTGCTGGGTGAGAAGGGGACTGAATATGGTGTTCTATAGACAACGAGCTGTAAGAGACAGGAAAAGGGCTGGGAAGAAATGAAGCCTTAAGGAAAACCAGAGAGAAAACACAAAACACAGCGAAGGAGCAGAGGACTGACTGCTTACGGTGTGACTGGAAATCAGAAAAGGGCAGAGCAGCTCGTTCTTCACGGGGTCGAGCTGGGTAAGGTGCTGTGCCAGCGCCTTGCAGGTGAGATTCCGGCAGGATGTGAAGTGTGGACAGCAGCCTGTGCCGGATCCGCAAAGCGTGGTAGTGTGAGCTACACCGCAGCCCTTATGAATAGCCATGATAACAGCGTCTTTCTCTGTGCCATACAGAATGCCTGAAGTTCATGCACATTCATTAATGTTCTTGTTCCGGGCTCATCAACTCCTTGAGGGAGACAGTGCAGGCTAATTATCCCTACCTGGCAGATAAGGAAGCCAACTCTCAGGAAAGGATCAGTGGCTCGACCTCACAGACAGAGGAACCACAGGGTGAGCAGCACTGGAATTCTGATTTTCTTTTTCTCCACCAAGGGCTCATACTGTTTTCGGCCACACCCAATTTCAGGCTGTGGGTGCACACAGCACTCTGTACCCCAATGATAGTTGCCACCCCTCTACCATCCCCTTCGGTCCTCCACAGCAGCCGACATCATGGGAAGCTTTCACTCTTGCTTGGTGTCCTGAGAGAAGCTCCCCAGAACCTCCTGCCCTATGCCTCCAGAAGGGCAGGGTTTGCAGTGTGCGCTCCTGGCTTACACATCCTGCCTACTGAATGGCCCATGGCCACCAGACAAGACCTGTGAGGAGCAGGTCTGTCTTAGAGCTTACTTCAGGCAGACACACATCCTGCCTAGTGCAGTAAACAATGAGACAAAGCTCTTCCTCTAGTACCACCATATGTGGCCCACTTATCACAGCCCTGTACCAGGGAGCCAAAGACAATTCATTCCAAGGCACACCCCAGCAGCTAGGTTGGTAGGTGAACCATGCTGGAGGAAGTTGTTACAAGCACATGCTGTTCCTGCCACTAGAAAAGAAAAGAACACAATGTGTTTACGATGTCAGAGCTTTTGGAAGGTGTCCACGGCTCTGTGTAGTCAAAAGTTTGAATTTGAACCTAAAAGCAGTGAACTGTGCCTTTCTTACATTTAAACCACAATGAAATTTACTTGTAAAATTTAGAAGAGAGCACACCAGTCTTCCAGTTTCTCCTGCACATAATTCTGAGACTAATAAATTTGAAAAAGCAAATGGTTTCTATTCCTGAATCTCCAGTTAAGCCTTCTGGTGGCTTAAAATTATAGTCACTGATTCCAAAGTCAATTTCAGACAGTAACCAATAAAACACAACAAAAGATTTATCTACAAAGCCAATTAGAACTTTATAAAACTTGTAACTAGAATTGAAAGCTAATTTAGTTTGTACCCTAACTAACCAGATTGGTCAGATGTGAAAATGGTGAAATGTGGAGAGGAGCGCCTCGAGATCAAGAGGACAGAGAAGCTGTTCCAGACTCAGAACAGCCGAGAATGACTCAGAGCAGTGGGTGAGGACTGTACGCGAGGTAGGCTGGTACACACAGTGCCTCAGCAGACACTCAGAAACGCATCTGATTTTTATCCTTTGTGAAATGGGAAAGTTACCTGAGATCAGCTATTGTCTTGGTTTCAACGGGCACTGGAAACAGCAAACATAACTAATCTACAGTGGGCCAGACAGAACTCCATGGGCCCACTGCAATCAATCAGTTTGCTTTGGGATAAAACATAAGTGAAAATTGACTACTTCACTGCTTCATGGTTACTAGGTTAATTCCACCCCACTAACTAGGCTTCAATTCAAATTCAATGTCCAGTTTGTAAGGTCTAAAATGCCAGAACTCTCCTGGTATGCATTACAAGAAAATGACTGTGAATCATTTGTATCTGTAACACTGTATGATATTCGGCATCCTGCAGACACAGGAAAGCCCTATGTAGTCTGAGATTAGTTCATCCCTCAGAGCAGACAGTCCAGCACCACTGGCCCAAGCACCTCCTCTGTTAAAACTCTTCCCCACCAGTCCCAAACCACCCTGGGTCCAGAGGCCTCCAAATGAAAGCCATGCTCTGTGACACAGACCCGCTCAGCAAGCTCACTTGGCCTTTTGTAGTCCTTCCTCCGAGACCTACTATGAAGGCTCCAGCTGGCACTTTCCATCTCTGCTGCTGCCTCCTGGCTGGCCGCTGCCTGCCCATGAGCCTTTGCCTGTACCATTATTTTCAGCACTATGATTAAAACTATCATTTTCAAGGTAAATGTTTCCATATCAGTCATCTTCCCATACCTAATTGGCCAGGAGAATTTATCAATTTTTCTTTCTCCCATTGTGTGGGTCGAAAGGAGCTACATTATCCTAATAACTCACAGAACATCAAGCTACTCAGTCAAATCAGTGTCACAGGCACAGCAAGGTGACAGGACAGGCGTGTACATGTTGAGCAGGCACATGCTATTAAAAAGCTTACTTTGTTTAAAACCTAGGAAGATGCATACTAATATATTAATAGATGTCATCTTTGGGTGAAATATGGGTGGATGATTTTCCAGCACCTATTTTTTCTGGGTTTCTTTGTGTGTATATGTGTGTGTGCATGCACACATGTGTGTGAAGTCCAGAAGTGGATGTCAGGTATCATCATCCACTTTCCACTTTTCCTTAAAAATTGGGTCTTTCACTGAAACTGGAGTTCAATGAACAGCCATAGCTGCTCAGCTTGGTCCTAGCATCCTCCTTTCTCCACACCCCCAACCTTGGAATTCTTCATGGGTTCTGGGGATCTGAACTCAGATCCTCATGCTTATATGACAAGCATTTTACCATCTGAGCCATCTCTTAAGCCTCACTTTTCTCTTTTATCTGAATTGTTAGCATAGCTACACTTGATATTTATAACAATAATAATTAACATAAATGGATTTCAATTCAGAAAGGCAAAGGAATCACATCAGGGAACTGGAGTTCTGCATCTGGAAAAGGGCTGCACTAAGTGGATCATGCTGAGTCACTAGAGGGTGTTACCAGGTTTATATAATATTTCTCATAAAAGCTCTGGACCAGGCTGGGGTAATGGCTCAGTGGATAAAGAGCTTGCCACACAAGCTTGAGGACATGAGTTTAATCTCCAAAACCTATGTAAAATTCTAGGTAAGTCATGCTTGTGTACCCAGTACTAGGTGGTGGTACAGAGATTGGAGGGTCCCTGGCACTCACTGGACAGATAGTTTGACCAAAACACAGAGTTCCAGATGCAGTAAGTTTCTCTGTCTCAAAACACAAAGTGAAGAGTGATAGAGGGCACCCTCGACTATCTTCAGACCTCTGTACACACATAGGCACAGGCGCACCTCCCTGAACACACACACACACACACACACACCATCGAGACCCACAGCTAAGACTTGAATAAGGCTGCAGATGACGTCATATGGTTCCTCTGAGGTAACTTAAAGTGCTCAAGGAGAGAAAGTGCACCACAATCTTCTCTTAGAACCCCAAACTGTTTTCAGAAGCTAGTGTGCTCACAAGGTAAACATCAAGAACCATAAATTAAAAATGAAAATGGGGCAGGGGGAGGTAAATGTGAATGCTCAGTTAATGACTCCTAAAGAAATAAAATGCAAAATTATTTCAATGTGTATATATACCACACTAAAATTAATTCAGTTTTAATATCTTCCAGGTACTACTAAACACCAGATATAAAAGGCTGAACAGTACATAAAGTTAATCTAGTTCCTGCCTCCAAGGAACTTGTAATCTAGGGGCAACAGTCAGGCAAACACTCTAAATGACAGAGGGGAAAGTGAGGCAGCCCTGGGAATTTTCACCAAGCAGAGCTGTGTTGGGATGAGGAGTGGGCATGGGACCTTAGACAGGCACCATCGAGCTCTGAGGGAACAGGGAGGAGTAGCAGAGAGGGGGTGAAGGTGACACTGGGGCGGATGCGGAGGAAGAGTTCGGTGCACAGGAAGTCGGTAATTATCCAACCAAATCTTCTTTAGTGTGTGACTCTTTGCTCTAATACTTCTACTTTGACATCTCAGCAAGGGGGTATTTCCTCCTCCAGAGGTGATCAATTCATCTTCTCTAATCTAAAACATGTCTTCATCCTCTGCAGAGCCCACACTGAACTCTTCTGTGCATTCTTCTATTTCTGCATGTACTTCTGTACAGTGAGTCAAATCTCTCACATAATATTCCTGCAAACATTTGCTGCCTGGTGTCGGAAGATCTGCTCTTCACATATGTCCGCATGTTTTATGCACATATATTCAAATATTTGTCTGTGTGGGTGCACATGCATGTGTGTATATAATCTTGTGGAGAGCCAAGGTTGATTTAGTGAATCTTCCTCAATCCCTCTTCAACCATACTCTTTGAGGCAGGGTCTACCAATCAAACTCAGGTCTTTCCATTCCAGCTGATTTGGCTCGTCAGCTTGCCCCAGGAATAGCCTGTCTCCACCTATTCAGGCTAGAGGCTACCACACCCACCCAGCACTGATGTGTGCTAGGAATCTGAACTCTGGTCCTCTCCCCTGCAGGCACACCCCCAGCCTTCCTTGTCCTTATTGTGGCTCTTTCTTCTTCTTGATCTCCTTTAAACTATCTTCAGCACCCAAGTCCTTCTCCACTAAACATGCTATGTGATGTATGGGTCCATTGTAAATATTTGAAAATAATAACAATAATTCTGAACAGATGTGATCATTTTGAATCATGCACTGCAAAACTGGTAAATGTTTAGGTGGAAGTACAGAAAGTTAACTGGATAGAGTCACTGACCTGGAAGAGCTTATATACTGGTAGCGAAAAGGAAAAGAAATAATACGTGCACGTGCACATATGTATGAAAACATACACAACTGAGGAGAGATTCCTGAAAGCAAAATTGGTTCAAGTTAAGCAGGTTTTTAAGGTTGTTTATATATTTTGGCAAACTGCCCTCTAGAATTTGTTTTCCAGCTTCCCCACCAGCAATGTATGCGATTTCTAATTTCCCATGACCAGAGCATCCCACGCATCATTTTAAAATATTTTCAATTTGTCAGGTGAAATCTGTCTCTTATTTTAATGTGTGTAATTCATTACTATTGAGACTAAACATTTTTGCATTTTTTTGAACTTTGCTTATTGATGTCCCGTGATTATTATTCTGAAAATCTTTCTCTTCAGGTCAAATATTCAAAGACATTTTTTATATAATAATGATATTTACCTTTTCTTCTCTTATAAAGTTGTCTTTAAAAATGTCTTCATCATGACATTTTATTGTTCTTAGGCTGTTCTCGTAATCAAATCTATTCTTCTCCTCACAGTTTCTGGTTTGGGCTTTAACATACTGCTTAGAAAATTCTTCTCTGCCATTTCGTATAAATCTCCATCTTTAGAGATATCTGGTCCTTCTATGAATCTTTAGACCTAATAATAGTTATCTATATGTTGGTAGTGATAAAAGTTAGAGATCTTTACAGCTTTAGAATAAATCTAGTCATCGTACTATTTCATTTTGCCATTTAAGTCTCATTGATCCTTCAGTTATGGAAACATTACACATAAATTGAGACTTTTATAAATTACATAAAGAAAATGTCCCTTCTGAACTCTTTGCTCCGTAGCCCTAACTGACTAGTGGCTGCCTCAGTAAATGCCTAAGTCCTGCACTATGTCCAGTCTTCTTCTGCTGCAAACTGCCTTTCTGTAGCTTGGAGGGTAATTTGAGACTTTACCATAGTCTCCTAACCATCAAGGCATACAATTACTAAATCAGTGTAGACTTCCCAGATAGCCAAGTTCCATAAAGAAGAACAAAATGCTCTTGGCACAGCAGCAGGTATACAAACCTGGGACAAAGTATTCAGTCACAGGTAGTACAGCCTACTCCCACACAGAAGTAGAAGTATCCCCTGCACCTTGTTCAGCATAACTGTTCCAAGTCCCACAGCAACAGCTCACTGAACTATTAGCACTCAAAGGTTTTTCCAGCCCAAAGTTCTAAATGCTTCCACAATCCTTCCAAAAACAATAGGGTCAGGTCTGTCTCACAGCAATACCCCACTCTTGGTACCAACTTTTTATTAGTTATTTTTCTGCTGCTATGATAAACACCATGGCCTGAGGAACGTACAGAAGGAAGAGTTTATTTGAGCTTATGGTTCTAGAGGAATCAGAGTCCATCATGGCAGGGAGGCCTGGTGGCAGAAGATACCTGTCATAGCGGTACCGGGGAGGTAGAAGTGGTGAGTACTGAAGCTTGCTAGAGACCAGGGCAGCCTCCTTAGGGAGAAAGTACAAACACTGCCTGAAGCATGGACAGCAGATAGGGAATGATAAAATGCCAAGGTTGTCCGTGGCTTACATAACACACACACACATATGCATGCAAACTGACACGTGTGTGTGTGTGTGTACTCACTTGTGGGTTATGTATAAAGTGTAATATATTTATCACTGTTTAATCAGTCCTTTTAGTTCAGGCTGCTTTGTGTATTTAAGTGTTTAATTTATTTTGTTGACTACTCAGTTGGCTTATTAATTTTTATCTGAAAAATTTCTTGCTGTTGGATTTTTATTCTTGTTTCCACCCCATAGATTCAGATTCATTTGTGTTTTCGTGTTGATAGAAAAAGAGTAGATCTCTGTTCCAGGCCACTGAGGGCTTAGAGCATAAAGTTCTGGTCAACAATAAAGTGTGTGCTGGTCAGATCTATCTTCTACAGCATCTCTCAGAGCTTAACGAGGTTGTGATGGGAGGCAGCCAAGACTTGCAGATCCTGACAATCTTCTCTTTAAAAATAATATTAACACCTAAGAAATGCATGTCTTGTATCCCTAAACATTGAAACTGAATAATAAATGGAATATATGCATTCCTTCCCAGAACATTCCTCTCACTGAGCATGCTTTTGCCAGCTGTAGAGTTATATAACCCTGTGACGTGCAAGAAGTAGCTCTGTACAATGCACAAGCATACACACACACCCTTCAAAGAGTATAGTACAATGCAAAGTGAAAGAGATTCCACTTTCCCACTGGGTCTGTCACCCCATGATGGTGGCCACTGTGGAGTCCAACCTACAAATCCAAACTCAAGGTCACATGTCACGCTGTTACTTCATTTGTACTATCAAGGCTCCATAGTGGGATGTGAATTCCAGAGTTATTTTAGGACAACAAAGAAAAACATAGCATATAAGTTGGGTGATTGGAATGATGACTGAGTCAGAACTCCGCTATGCCTCCCTTTTCTGTCCACTACGGCTGTCACCAATCATCAGACATCTCAAAAATCTCTCAGGCTGTCATGTCCAATGTCAGGTCACAAAACTGTCTCCAGCATGGAAGCCTCTTACCTCAGTGGATACCACCATTTAATCAGCATCACAAACAAAACAACAGTGGTCACCCTTGATTCTCTCCTAGCAGAGCCCCATTCCACTGTCTCATTTACCTGGAGAACGTTCGACACAGCTTTCCTCCGGCCCCTCCACTGCACCATCATGTTGGGCCCTGTTACATGTGCACCATCATGCTGAGCTCTGTTACATGTGCACCGTCATGTTGAGCCCTGTTACATGTGCACCGTCATGTTGAGCCCTGCTTCAGCAACCTCCATCTCCTACTTCCTAGGTCCCCTTTCTCCCGAAGCCTTCCCACTGGGTATCTCACTCAGGGTTACTCCACAGTGTCTTCTAAAAACTGTAAAGAATTGCTTTCAACACCAAATCATTCGTGACTATGCCTGAAAATATCAGAAGTCCCCCTTTGTGCTGTTGATACAATGCACTTCAAGTATAACCCCTCTGTGAAGGTTAATCATTGTCCAATCATCTCAAATGAATCACCATGGAAACACCCCTCTGGGAATCTCCATGAGTATGTTCAATCAAGGCAGAACTGAACAGGCATACCCCACATACCCCAAGCCCCTGCCCTCTGAATGTAGGAAGCAGCGTTCTGTGGGTCAGGGTCCCATATGAAGAGGAGACAGTGGCTGACTGTGGACACAATGCTTCCAAGGAACCTGTGCTCCCACTGCCATTGTTTCCTCCAGGGTAGACAGTACTCTACAACTAAGGATCAAAACAAACCCTCTCCTCTATAAGGCTCTTGTGTCTGGTATTTTGTCATAGCAATAAGGAAGAATAGGCCTGCTGATGTGGAAAACCTGACCATGTACTCTACAGGCTTCTGGAAATCGTTTGTGGAAGGAAAGTCAGTATTTGGAACTGTGACTAGAGAATCCCTAGAAAGTTATTTGAAGAATTTGATGGACAAGTCAGTGGGAGTTGGGAGGCTAAAGTGTTGGGAGGAAAGAGGACCACAGGTGCCCACCTCACAGGGTTTCAGAGGGGAACAGAGCTAGAGAGCATCCACATTTCATTCTGCCAGTGTCCTGAGAATCTGGGAGAGGCTGAATTAACAAATAATGGACTAATCCATTTGCCAAAGGACTGTTAAGGACTTCAGGGACTTGTAGAGATGGGCTCTAGATGTTTTGCATCATAAGCTAAAATTAAGACCTTTGATATCAGTGGTCAATATTCTTGTTAAAACAAAGTATCTGGGTGTCAAGGGATGAACTTTGTTGTCCCCTTGATTGGATTCAGAATCACTGTGGAAATCCACCCCTGAGTGTATTTATGCATCCAGGGCCTCATTCGTGCTCAACAAGTGGTTTCCCACCTAATGATAATCTGAGGCACTACATTTTTTGTGTATTTTTGTCTATTTATCAAAGATATCTTTTTACATTTATAGTTTCTAAATCATATTTAATCACCCTACATTACTTTGATTGAATATGGCATAGTTTAATTTATATTTTATATATATTAATATTTTTTATATTTTTCTCTTTGATATCTAAGAAAATCTCAGGCAGCAATTTTTTAAGCCCAACTTTTTTTTTTTAATTATTTTTATTTTATTTTATGAAGGTATTGCCTGCACGCATGTAAGTGCACCCAATGTCATGCAATGTCCATGGAGGTCAGGAGAAGGTGCTGGATACACTCTGTCTGGGAGTTATGGATAGTTGTTAGCTGCCATGTGGGTGCTGGGATCGAACCTGGGTCCTCTGCAAGAACAGCCAATGCTCTTAACTGCTGAGCCATTTCTCCACCCCCTCTGGCAGTAAGTTTTGAAGTCAAATCTTTGTACATGCATTTGGTGATTTTCTCTCAGTAAGTTCTCATATTTGGAAATGGCTGGGTCAAAGGCTGTACACATTTTCAAAGCTTTCTGAACATACCATGAAGTTTCCCTTCCGAAGTTGCCATCAATTTGTATCTGCAGAGGTCTCTGAGGAAGCCTGCTTCTCACCCTCCATCACTGCTAGATACCACCTCTGTCTTTTATTATTGATGTCAACTGGACAGATAGACATTGTCTTCATATTTCATTTGCATTTCTTTAACAATCGTTTCAGCTTTTCATTTTGAATACACAGGCAGGACATAGAATCAGCCAGAAAATCTGCCTATTACTTGGACAGACCAGGATTAAAACAAAAGGGTGGATTCTCAAAATCTTCACCCATAGTAATTTATCAGATAGCTCATGTTAATGTGGACTTTTAATTTCTAGTACAAGAAATGTATGGGCTGGAGACATAGCTCAGTTAGTGTGTTTGCCCTGAATACATAAGGTCCTGAGTTTGATCCTCAGCACCGCTATATACTGTATATATATATATATATATATATATATGTGTGTGTGTGTGTGTGTGTGTGTGTGTGTGTGTGTGTGTGCGTGTCAAATTCCTCATATCACTACTGCAGTCTCTAACATAAGTGACTACAGGCATCTTATATCCATTAATTCATACATTGCATTTCTTTATATTCTGTAACTAAACATATTTCATGCTTGCTGGATATTTGAAGTTCTTCTTTGATGATTTAGACGGACCCTGTTTTCAATGATTCAAGACTGTGGATAAGAATGTGAAAGAAAATCAGTAAAAAATATACATTGAAAGATAATGTATGGAATTTGCAAAAATTCAGTAAGGATTATACATAAAAAATGTGAAATATTTTACACTGTGTTCTTTGAATGTAGGAGGAACTATGGACCTTTGCTTCATATTTGCCATGGCTTAGAACTGTCCTTCAGAAATTCTGTCAGTTTATTGCCCATCCTTTTAAACTTTAGTTCAGATCCCATAGTCTCCTGTGGTATCACCAACACCTCCATTGCCTTTACCTTCCTCAAGTCCTACTGCTATTTTTCTGTAGCTTAAAACTAAAAACGAAAAATCAGAAACCAAGAGAAAGTTAAACAATCAGTACTTCCCAATGGATACAAAGTCAGTTCCTGGCCAGCAGTGGGCTGCTCCTGGATGCAGGCTGTGTGGAGACCAAAGGTGGCTCCGGGAAGCTCTTCTGAAGGTCTCAGAAAGGCCATGTGTTTATCTTTTCTTCCTAACAGGTATGCTCTGAGTGTTGAAGGACTGTAAGCCTCTGAGTTTGGCATGTCAACAATTTCTGGGAAATAGAATCCAGGTAGAGCCAAGCCCTGGGAATTCCCAGCAGCCTGTCCTGGAGAGCATCTGGCTCAGCAGGAAAAAGACTTTCTTCTCTCTGTTCCTCCTGGGTGCAGATCGGCCAAGGGAAAAGCATCCTTCTTAGGAGGACCTCCCTCTAAATTTAGCCACCAACTTTCAGACACCTTCAGTGCTTAAATAGGCTGAGACAGATTGTTCAGAAAGTACCAAAAAAAAGAAAGTCAGTGCAAATTTGAAAACAAGCCAGAATTAATAGAAACAGCTCCATTGCAGTCTTGATTCTCCCCTAATAGTTATATGTACATATTCCAGAGACATTGCTGTTTGCTTAAGAATACACTATTGCAATGTTATTGGCTACAGCAGGTTTGGCAATAAGAATTCACTAAGTAACCTAAAATTGACAGATTAATACTTTGGTGATTAAAGTTCTTAAACTGGAGGAGCTATTCCTGCTTCCTAAGAGGACAAAGAGGTATATTTACAGGTGGAGAAACTTCATAGATTTAAAATAGAAAGAAAAGTTTAGGGAACCAGAAAATATGTTCATTTCTTTTTTTTCCATTCTAGGATCCCATTAGGTTGAAGAATCTTCATGCTGAGTATTTGGAAACAGGGCAGGTGACGGTCAAAGGTCAAAGCTCTTTACAGGACACAACACTTGATTTGGTAGTGAATGGGTTGCATTGCGATAGCATCATTATGACAGTCGTGCAATGATGAGTCACAGTCAGGACCAGCTAAAAGTCTCCTCCCTGCCTGCGAGTCACATCCCAGGCCAATTTTAACACAGGAGCAAAGAACTCAAGAGGTTTATCTGAGGAACATCCCCCTTCTAGCTACACTAGAAGGAAATACTGTTCTAATTTGCAATAAGGGTCTAAATAGCACCCAGAGCCTTCTTGTTTTCGGTTCAAAAACTCAATTTACCTGCAATACTCGGTAAAATCCCAACCATTTTCAATATTTAGCATCAATATAAAGCTTACTAACTGCCCAATGTTTTATAAGCATTGATTAGTTATTGGCCAGTTGGTGATAGATGAGAGTGGAGGGAGGTCTCTAAATTATACTCTATACAAAAAGAAGGGCACCCATCTGTGGATCTGTCTTTCTATCATCTATCTATTTATCATTATCTATCTAATCTATGATCTGTCATCTATCATCTATCTACTATCATCTATTTCACACACACACAGCCACACACAATCATTCACATATATAGTCACATACACCATATACATTCTCTCTCTCACCCACACATATGTATGTATACTGTCTCTTTCTCACACATGAAGAGTCACACACAATCATTCACATATATAGTCACACACACCATATACATTCTCTCACACACACATATGTATGTAAACTGTCTCTTTCTCACACATGAACAGTCACACACCATTATAGAATCACAAACACAGTCACACACATATATACTGTCTCTCTCTCAGTTATACACATAATCACACACAGTGACACATTATACAATCACACACACAGTCATACATACATATTGTGTCTCTCACAGTCACACACACACACACACAGTTTCTCTTCACACACTTGTAGTCACACACACTCAGTCTCTTCACACTGTATAATTTGAAATAAAATTATAATATGAGCAAAAATAGAAGGCAATAAGCTAGAGAAACACAAGTTTAGTTTGGGTTTGTTGTCAATATTTTTCAAGAAATTTAAGCTGAAAACATCATGTGATTAACATCAATGGCTACAAGGACGCATTAGGAATCCAAAAATATTCTTTACCATGGAGAGAGCAGGGAGGAGTGGAGCCTCACTTGTCACTACTCTCTCTCCTCTCTCTCTCTCTCTTCCCCCCCACATCCCACACACACACATACACACACATACTCTCTTATGCGCACACACACAGTTGCATATACACATATACTGTCTCTCACACATACACACTCACACTCACACAGTCACACACACATACTGTCTCTCTCACATACACAGTCACATACACACACACACAGTCGCACACACACATACCGTCACACACACAGTTGCACACACACATATACTGTCTCTCACACACACACTCGCACTCACATGGTCACACACACGTCTGTCTCTCTCACATGCAGTCACACACACAGAGTTGCACACACACATTCTCTCATACACACACAGCCGCACACACACATAAACTGTCTCATGCATACATGCATGCCTTCTTCTCCACTGGCTCCCCATTTCTCTTCTCCTCTCACGTCTCTGATCGCCCCTCCATTCCCACACCTGGATACAACCAATCATTCTTCAGGCTTTCAATCCTAGAAGGAAGCTCTCTGGCCTGGCGAGCTAGGTTTCCCAGACACTTGACTGCTTCCATCCACAGAACCACTGAAGGGGTTCAGCTGCTCCCCGACTTCTCGACAAAACCACGTTCTTTATCAGATCTGTCAGTCACACTAATTCAGCAGATCCTCTCTACTGTTGTAGGCCTCAGTTATCCCCCTTGGCCCTCCCAGGCTCTCATCATTGGGAACAAATGGTGCTTTAACTGCTTGGTTATTAATAAAACATTTGTCCCCCCTAATGTAGAAGTAAGTAATTTGAAGTGACATTCCTGTTACGTTCACAGTTTTTCTCAGCACCACTGAGAAATGTGTGCATTACCTGTGTTTTGGGAAGCCTGAATTTACACCTTCACTTTTTGTTTGTTAAAGGTATACATCTCTCCTTTGCAATCTCCCTGCCTTTCTTGGCCACCTCTTTTGACTTGTGAGACATCTATAGGTACCTGTAACTGGGGGAAAGTGGGCATTTGAAACTCTTCCAAGGCACTGTGCCATCCTTTACTCTGTGCAAATGAGATCTTTCCATTGTATAAAGACGCTGAATCTCAGTCAAGGAATTATTTTGTTATACATCCTGAATTAACCTTGATCTAATTTCCTTCTTTGGCGAAAATTAGTTTAGTACCGACTACAGTTGTTGGTAGCAGGATAAAGGAAGCTGGAGGGTCTGGTCATGGTCTAGTCACAACGATCAGACCAGCCTCAGCAGTGTGTTAGGCAGCCTATCTCTGAGCACCTTCTCCAGATTTCCTCCCCTAGCCCAATTCAGCTAACCCAGTGCAGAAAACGACTACTCTCTGTCACATTGTCAGACATGAATTTTTCTCTTTTTTGCATCAGGTGTAATTCGAAGCAGCATTTCTGCAGGATTCCCATAGACTCCAGTTAATTTGCATCCATAAGGTCTTAATTTCTGGCATCCTTACTAATTGCTTAAACCCAGTCTCCACTTGAGCCAGACTGGAAAAAAATTGAAATTATGATAAGGAAAATTTCATCAATACTTGAAGTTTACTGAATCTTTTTCCCAGGAGAACCCCATGGCAAAGGGACCTGCTTAAAGCAGAGACCAGGCACACATGTTCATAAGCATGCTTCAGTGCTTCTGTGAACTAATTAGTCACTGTGTACAGCTAAAGCACAACAAGTTCTTTCAAGTATACACAGAATATGCATCCGGGCTCCTCAGAAAACTAAACTTTACCTCCCAATTTAAGAGACTTGAACGATGTTATAATTACCCTCAACTCAATCAGGATTAGACCACCTATGTGGTGAAACAAATCCAAATTCCAGTGTTTTAGATGTTCACTAATCTGTTCAAAAATATTTACTGGATATTTACCATGTACAAAAAATGTGTCAAATGCTGAATTTGTCTCAAAATTATTGAAGTAAATTGAGAAGTGGTCTAGAGTTTTATGGAAGATTAAAATGGTCTCATAACATCCCCAGTACCTCACAATGTTTATGCCCCAGGAGAATTAAGGCCCACAAGAATCCAGGTAAATGTGGAGAATACAGGGCCAAGGAGCTTTGAAGATGTGGATAACAACTGTGACATGTAGAATTGCCATATATTCAGTCTACTGTCACAGGCCTCCGGAGACCTAGAACACTCCCCACCATGCTAAGAAAGAGATGCTATCCAGGCAAAGGCAGAGAGACACCTCACCGCTCAGAAGATGGAAAGTGCTAGCAATCCCCGAAGTCTAAGTCCCCAGAGGTGCAGGGGAGGCCACGAAAAGCAATCCCCGAAGTCTGTGTCCCCAGAGGCACAGGCGAGACCACAAAAATCAGGAGACAATGTCAGGGAAATGCCAGTCTGCTCCACTCTGAAAATGGAAATGGGACAGCACACCAAAGACTAGAGCAGGCCTCAAGAAGCTGGAAAAAGCAAGAAAAGGAGTCTCCCATGGAACCACCATGACGCTCAGGGACTGCTTTAGGATTATTTCCAACCCATGTTTGATTTCTGACCCAGAGATCTGTAAGACAAAAATTTTTCTTTCTTTAAATGAAAACATTTGCAGTAATTTAGTATGACAGCAACAGAAATTAATATGAGAGTCTGTATGGGCTCAAAATAAAACTGCTCCATTAATAAACTGTGCAATCAGAGTATTGTACTTAACATGCACAGTGAGTCGATTTCTTTACCTGTGAAGCAGAGACACTAATATCTACTTCACAGGTCCGTGAACTGTGTGACAGAGCAAGTGTGACTCTAGTCAGAAGGTGATGGGCGTTTTGAATAGCTGATGTGTAGACTTCTGTCACACAGCTCTGATCATCTGTAACAACACATTATGAAGGATTCAGTACAGCAACCTGCCCAGTAGACTGAGAACTCTCTCCTGCAGTCCAAGGAGACTTCAGAGATGAGAAAATGCTTCAGAGATGGGAAAGACATGATGGAACATGATGGCGAGAAGACTATGCTGCAAGGTCCTATGGCAATTTCCCCATGTGTGGGAGCTCCTAAGAGGTTCTGTTGCTGGTGACAGGAGCCCCGACTACTGTGAGAGTTTGAAATGCATGCACACCACATCTGAAACGTGAACTGGATCGCATCGCCAGCTCCTTCTCCTTCCCTCACATTAATTCTAACCAACAAGGAGGTGAGATGCAACAGAGGCAGCATCCGAGACTCTCAAAGCCGAGGACAGATTCTGGATTCCCCAATGATGCGTAAGGGGCTCCCATGGTGAGAACTTGGTACCCTCAATGTCTAACACACCCATACTCTGCAGGCTTACAGTGGATTAGAGAGTTTCTAGGTTTGCAGAGGTAGAAGAGGGCATAGGACTTCTCAGAGAAAAGAGGAGATTCTACCTGATACACCAAAGGATTCTTAAATGGAGAAAGTGACTAGAAGAGACGATAACTTCGAACACCCTGCGGATATTGCTAGCCTTTGGGACACCACTCTCAGAGGGGAGCTAAGATGGCTTCACTGACCCTGGTAGGATATCTTCTCTAGGGTCATATGGGACTTACCAGGGGTTTATTGTTTTCTCCTAGTTTAAAGTGAAATGAAGCTGGTTTCTTCATGTTTTACTGCATCCAAGAGTCCCACAAAAATGTTTGTTTCAGACTCCATTGGAAATAAAATAAACTCTGTGGTGGTCAGGAAAGGCAGAATATGCTTGATGGAGGAATTATGGGAGGCTGGGAAACCCACTGATAGGGAAGAATGAACGTGTTTACTGCAGAGGGGCATAAATTAGCAGGCTTTTCCAAGTATGCACTTTGTCTTTAGAGCAAATACTTTCACAGACTTTCTCTGTGACCCTCACCAGAGTTTCTCTGGATTCTTCTCTCCTGACAGTACCTGTACTGACAGCACAGAAATAAAAGTCTGGTCATTCTGATTCTATCATCTTTTCTCCCCCATCCATAGAAAGGCATGATATGGAAAACTTTCTGTTTCATAGTAGCTAGAATTACAGATAGTGTAAGCCTTGTTTAAAATGTATCTTATCCAACACTATCATAAAATTACCCATAAATAAATTACCTTTAACTGTTTCTGCAGGTGTTGAAAGCTAAAAAAGGAGGCTGTGAACAGTGCACCCACTGCTCTCATTCCTGCCAATTGGACTCTTTAATATGTCCACAAATTTGTCAGGGATTGCCAAGACAAACCCCAAGAACAGTTTCCACTAGGCCCTACCTTCTTCTCTTCTAGGGACTAGTCCTAGCCCTTGCTGTTGTAAACACTGAGAATCCACTGCAATCACCACTTCTAGTTTCAGGAGCGATCATAAATCCAGTCCATCTGTATGAGGAATAGAACACACCCCTTTCCTTAGTCTCCCATAGCATTAGCAAGACAAGTGAAAGTTGACGTTTAACGGATAATAAAAGAGAAGTAAAACTGGATGGTCTATCACAAACTACATGAGGTTGGGTTACAGATGTCAGATTACAGATGGTTTTCCTAGAAGGCCATTACCCTGCCCTGCCCCAGTTGTCCCTTTGGAGCCAATCTAGATTGTCATCTTCTAAGTCAGAAAGGATCAGTCCTGTCCATTGACTAGTAGCTTCACCAAGCTATATCCTGCCACAAGGAAAGGAAAATTATAGCCTCCTACATCATCACATCCAGCACTAAAACCTACTCCCTCCAGACTGGTCAGAAACTCTGTCCAGGTTAGGTGTCTTTTGTGGTCACTACCATAACCAAAAGTAACTCAGGGAATAAAGGTTTACTTAGCTTACAGGTTACCATCCATCATCGAAGAAAGCCAAGGCAGGTACTTAAGTCAGAAACCTGGAGGCAGAAACACATATTAGACTCCACCATTTTACAAAAGAAGATCTTTTTAATTATTTTCAGTTATATTATGAGATGTGCCAAATGATTTAAAACTGTTTTCCCTGTCTATTTCAATCATATAGAATCTGATATTTTTAAATTCTGGATTATCTTTACGTTTTTATTTCTTCTATTTTGAAAATATTTTTATTGGTTTTTCTAGAGTTTCATACAACGTATTTTGATCACATTCAGGCCCCTCCCCTGTCTTCATCCCCAGTCTACTACCCCTTGCCCTGACTTCAAGCCTCAGTAATTAGTTCTCTTTTCTTAAAAGCCTATTGAGTCTCATCTGTATTCCTTAAATGTTTGTAGGTGCTGGTCAATCCTTGGAGTCTGCTCTATTTACCAAGCATCACACCAGTAAGAAAACTGACTCTCCCTCTCCCAGAAGCCATCAACTGCCAGTAAATAGATGATAGGTAGGTAGGTATTTAGACAGACAGATAGATAAATGATAGACAGATAGATATCAATTTGCTGTGTCGATTGCCATCTAAGGCTGAGATTTCCTGCCCAGCTCCCCTGTCCATGCTGAGCCCCTCTCTGACTTGGGTTTACACAGCTCTTGTGCATGCTGACAAAAGCCCTGTGGGCTCAAATGTGCAACTATCCTGTGGTGTTCAGACAATATGGGTTTCCTTGTATTTATCTACCACCTAAGCCCTTACAGTCTTTCTGCCCCATCTTCCACAAGGATCCTGAGCTATGAGAGGAGAGGGTGTGGCATAGTGTCCCCAGTCTCTCGTTTTCTCCACCAGGATCAGTCCTGGACCTTTGTGTTTATTGTCACATGGTATAAGAAGCAGCTTCTCTGGGGAGAAGTGGAATCTCCTGGTATAACAATAAATCATTACAAGCCAGATTAAAACTGTGCCTGTGTAACAGACTAATAGTAGTGATTCTCAACAGGGTTCTGTGACCTATCTCCTCACAGGTTTTTAACCCTCATAACCATGCCAAGAATGGGCTCCATCTTGTAAAGTAGGTCTAAATTTCAATATAAAACGGTTGGTTACTCCCTGAATATTTGTAGCACATTTGCATCAGGGGGCATATCTTGTCAGGACAGTCATTACTAGGACTCAGTGTTCACAGGAAAGGCTAACCACTACCTTTCCCAAAAATAGCCAGTGGTGATGATACTTTGAGAATGGTTTCAGCTTGATTTCCCCTTATTTGTTCTACAACTCAAGTATGTAATGTCTTGACAATTGGACATTACTATCAAGTTCTGCTGGTTAACCAAGTGCAATGCCAATATCCAGAATTTTTGGAGGGTCTATGGTACCTCCCTAGTCAATAACTCTAAAAGAGGAGGCTGGAGAGCTAGCTCAGTGGTTAAGAGCACTAGCTCCTCTAGCATAACTTGGTTATTATGTCTAATGCTGCATAGCAACATGAAAGGGAAGATATCTCCACAGTGCTGAAATTCTTTGGCTTTCTGCCTGATTGTATGGTATTTCTACTTTTAGATTTCTGAGGACTCCCCACATTGATTCCATAGTTACTGAACCAATTTGCATTCCGACCAGCTGTGTGGAAGGGCTGCTTTGCCCTGAAGCTGACTAACGTTCATTGTACTTGATGTACTGATGCTAGCATTCTGAGATGTGAGTGAGAACAGTGGGGCAGTTTGGTTTGCATTTTCCTGATAACTGAAGGCTAATCCTTCTATGTTTAATGGTCATTTCCCTTTCTACCTTTCAGAATCATCAGCTTGCTTATTTGCCTGTTTATTGATTGCACCAACTGGATTTTGGTTTCGATTTTCTATACATTCTAGATATAAATCTTTCATCAGAGTTATTATTGGCGAAGATTTTCTAGAATTCTGTAGTTGGCCTAATCACTATTGTTTCTTTTGTGTGCCAAAGGTTTTTCTTTTTAAATTTTAATTTCATACCTTTGAACCCACTGATTTGGGGGATTTTTTCCTGGACAAATAGAATCTTTTAAAGGATGGTCCTTCCTGAAAGCTGTATCTTGACTTTCCCCAGTTTTGCTCTGGTCGTTTCATACTTTCAGGTCTTATATTGAAGTCTTTGATGCAGTTTTGAATTGATTTTTACAGACAGCGAGAATGGACGTCTAGGTTCATTTTCTACCAGTGGACACCGTTGCCCTTTATCATTTTTTAAGAGCCTTTCTTCTCCCTGGTGTATGTTTTTGGCATCGATATCTATTTGGATTTGATTCAGTTCCATCCATCTACAGATTCATAAACTCCATTGGATTATTAGACTAAGTCAAGTGTCCAAAACAGGAAATAACCTTTTTTGGTCACATGGACTGAGCAAGTAGACATCTAATAATGGGCTAAATTTTAAAGTCCTTATTCTGAAACATATATCAAAGCCAGGATGGAACCCTAGGAAGTTAATATTTGCTGAAGGTCTGAGTGAGCATTTTTTACATAAGCCATCTCATCTGAGCATGACAAAGGCAGGTGATGTATTCCCATTTAATGAGCTGGGAACATGGGCACAAATGTTATATACACCAGCACTGGAAAATGTGGGATGTTTACTCTAAGCTCCCTTTGGCAGCAGGGTCTGTGGATTATATTCACAAAGGGTGTGAAACATGTGATGTTCCACTGTGTGCTTTAAATGAGATCTATACTAGAATGTAACTGATTAAAAGCTTTTGCAAACCGAACATTTTTCCTGAGACCTTTCCATCGCTAGTCATTTATGGGTAACTTGTGCTGCGGATGGCTTGTTAAATGGAGAATGGTTCACTAGTTCCAGAAGTTAGTGACATGGTTTGAATGGCATAGAGAACTCTCTTCCTAAAAAAAAGATCAATTACTTGCAAAATGAAAATTTTACAGTCTCAGGGCTGGAGAGAAGGTTCAGTGGTTAAGAGCACTGACTGCTCTTACAGAGTACCCAGGTGAGATTCCCAGCATCCACAACTGCCCATGACTCCAGTTCCAGGAAATCCGATGTCCTCTTCTGACCTCCATAGGCATTGCATGAAATGGGTGCTCCTGCCTCCATGCAAGCAATACACTTGTCCATACAAAATAAAATAACAAATCAAATATTTTTTAAAAAGAAAATTTTACAGTTGTTTAACAAATGAACTCTAGTGAAAACAATGTATTACCTTCAGGTTTCAGGATGGTGATGTGAGGTGGATTTGTGAAAAATTACAATGCCTCACACTTGCTAAGAGCTTCTTCTTTAATTCATGAATCCTGGGAGGTCCCCACCAGCCAAGTACATTCATATTCATTATTTATTACTTGAGTTTTACAAATGAGGAATCTGTGCTTCTGAAAGGTTACACAGCTTGCAAGCAGTGAAGTCATGTTAGCGAAATTCCACATCTCACAGAACTGGAAACTCTAAGCCACATTTGTAGTTATGCATGAACAGGAAGACGTTCCATGTAAATGCATGTCTGAAGGAGTTCACCTAAGAAGGTGAATGATCAGTAGCGCAGCACTGGGTGAGAGCACCATGAACAGGTAACTCTGGAGTCATTCTTACGGGTTTCCTGGGTTATCAGCTGATGGACTAAGGAGGCATTCGTATCAACTATTTCTTAGCGATTGTGAAAAGAGTAGCAACAAACATGGCTATGCAGGTGTCTCTGCAGGAGGATAAGGGTAGATGCCAAAGAGCAGTCTGACTGGATTATATGTAGATTCATTTTTGTTATTTCGGAGTTTTCCACACTGATTTTCCCAGTGGCTGTCCCAGTTGCAATCCCACCAACAGTGAATGAGGGCTCTCCTCTCCCCACGTCCACACCAGCAGTTGGTGGAACACAATTATTTTAAAGCATCAACTATGCTGCAGACGCACACTTTTGGCTCTACAGAACAGAGCAGTGAGCAAAGTAGATTTCTGACGTTCTGTATACATGTCCTTATCACCAGGACGACTTGTCAGAGTTGTGACAGTAACCAAGAGTGCCTTGCATTCCCACCATAAGCAGGCATGAAGTTCATGAGATTACTGTTGGGGGGTAAGTTTGTGCACAAGTAATTAGTCCAATCCCTAGAGTGAAAAGGGAGCTGTTAGCTCCATGATCCCCAGACTTGGCCTGGTCAGGCCCAGTCTCACAAAGAACAGCACAGAGAAGTTAAACCCAGGATGGTCCAGTGAATCCATAGCATGAAACGCTAACAGTAGTAGCACAGCACCAGAGCACTAATGTTATGGCAGAGGTCACCAGAGAGGAGGACACCTTGAGGCTGGAGGAAGTGGGCCCTGCTGCAAACTGCTGGCCACAAGGGAGCTGCACAGATACAGGGGGCTCTGGCCACGGCTTCCAATGGTGACTGCTGCACACAGTGTGTCTACTACACACAAGTAAAAAGGTGATGTTAAAATAAGAACAAGGACCGGCAAACTCAGAATGGCCTTGCCTCCTCACTACAGAACAGATTCCGTACACTCTGCCTTCATAGATCATGACCTGTGTCTAAACAGAATGACGGATATGCTCTACCAGGTAACGGCTCCCCAGCACAAAGACAAGGTTTCTTAAAGGAAGAGCACATAGCCCAAGATTTTGTAGAATGTGTCATCTACAATTTCCCACATATGTCTTTAGATCCATGTATGTAATGATATGGAAAAATCTAAAATCAAGACGTAAAATGCAAAGTTTAGAAATAATATAGATAGCAAAATTAGCATATAATTAGTAGTCATTGTATAGGCTGGACAATATAAGCCTAAACATGTCTTTAATAAATGATTAGATGGGGGGCTAGAGAGCTGGCTCAGCAGTTAGGGGCACTAACTGCTCTTGCAGAGGACCAGGGTTCAATTCCTGGCACTCAGATGGCTGCTAACAATCACCCACAACTCCAGTTCCAGAAAATCCGATGCCCTCTTCTGGCCTCCACAGGCCTCCACGCTCTTACATAAAAAATTGAAAATTAAATGAAATATTAAAGATAAATGATTAGATAGGGAATTCTCATCTGAGAAATGACAGCTATAAAATAACACATACTAACTGAATGTTACTGTGTGTCTAAATGCTCACATCCTCTCAAAAGCCATGTGCTGACACACAGTCTCCAGTGAAGCAGTGCTAACCCTGAGGCCGTAGGGGTGTGCTGAGCCAGGACAGAGGCCCTTCTGTGTGGGCTGAGTCCTCCCGACTCTGGGAAGACAAGTCATCCTCTGTAAGGAGCAGGCCTTCACCAGCCATCAGACCTGCTGCCTACTGCTCTTGAATTTCACAGACTCTAAAACTGCAAGCCATACATTTCTTTGGTTTATAATTTACACACTCCACTTTTTACAACAGTTCAAATGAACTGAAACATTTAGAATCTCTGAAATGATAGAAAGATTCATTGCTTGTCATGAGTAAAAGGTTGGAAATGTAAGTAAAACTGCCAGTGAAATTTAGGGGAGGCAAAGAAATTAACTACTCTGAAAATAGCAAAAGCAGAAGAAAAAAAATTCTAATTCCTTGTGGATCTTTGAAAAAATTTAACTTACACAGAGTCTTATACAAAGAGGAAAGGGGAAAAGGAAAAGAACACAGCACTTAAACATGAACACTGCCGTGCTATTGACTCATACTACTGACTTGTTATAAATAAAACAAATCATAAGTTAAAAGAAAGATAGCTTCAAAGGAATCTGAAAGAAATCTAGAAAGTGGGATTTGTGGCTAGATAAAAAGTTAGCCTTTTCTTCAAGAGGTAAATGACTGAAAAATATCATGTTAAGATTCATCTGTAATGTGTGCATGAAATGATGTTAGCAGTATCAAAACAGGTGGACGCAAACCACTGCTGTGAGCTCTGTACTTTGTAGATACAATTTGTCACGAACGAAATGTAAAGTATTTCAGCATACTATTCTAGGAATATTCATATTTTAAGATTCCATATTGAAATCACTTACAGAACCAATTAAACACAAATTTTAAATGCTAAAAGCAATCTAGCAGCTGTAGATGGGTGAGTGGACTGCAGTTTCTTCATATAACTAAAAACTGGTTAGAGGTTTCAAATAAACTCCTTTGTGACATACAAAACCATGTGGATGAATTCTATAGGCTTCATTTTGATCCAAAAACAACCTTAAAACACATTGTATAACATGTGAAATAAAAATCAGACTCTTGATTGTTTGGAACTGACAGAGTATTTTGGAACTTCAAAGAGGCACAAGAAAATATTCTGAAATATTGATACAAGTGGACACTCTCACAGGGATGTGTGAAAACTGAATTGTGCACATATTTTTATTCATTTCATCATATGAAAACTACTTCTTGTTAAAGTTGATTTTAAAGGAGCACTTTTTAAATGAAGGGGAAACTGAGACTCCCAGAAGGAAAGGAAATGAGTCCTAATCCCATTACCCACAGATAACAACTTGGACTTTGATGGTATGTATTTTGTATTCTTTCCAAATACTTTTAATAGTGTAAATAACATTCTGTGGTCTAAAATGTTGGCAAGCTTATTTTGTACTAATAAGGGTTCTATTAATATGATTACATAACAAGCATAGTTGGAATAAAGGTTCACATAGACAAAGGGCACAGATGTTCACACCAGAAGGTATTTTCCTCACCAATCTCTCTCTGTTGTGGAACTCCCATCACTACCGAGGACTGAATGTCAAACTATGCCATTTGCAAGCAGCACTAACCTGAGTTCTGGGGAATTTCTCTGCTTCCCTGTCTCCTGGGTTCTCATTTACAACATAATGTCTCAATGCAGTGACAGCCCTGGAATCAGGCAGTGCCTTAAAGGACACAAGGTCTGAGTGGTCATCTGTTGTCCTTTACCAGTACCTGATGCTGGGCATGGCTAGTGCTACTTGGCTTTCTAAGAGTCATTTTAGGACCCACTGCTGGAACAATGCCTCTTTCCTTTAAACACCTTTAGTTACTCTGATTTGCTCCATGGTCAAACCTGTAGACATTGCATAACAGATATACATGTAGACAAACATACAATGTATGTAGATATACATAATAGATAAAGTACAATCCCAACTGAAAGACTAGCTACAAATTTTAAAGTAGAATTGTTACCCAAATCCATTTTATGTTTTGGAGTCCTGTCCAGGGACAATAACCTCACCTTGAAGTGCTATGTAACAGGGCTGGAGACTCAGAAGCAACAAAGAAGACAAATGGCATCCAAGTGTAGAGACAAGTCTACCTTCAGTATGCCGTCCCACTGTACATACTACACACATGTGCTGCAGTGTGCTTTACCACTATACTCATTTATATTAGCAATACAACTTATTTTCTCCTCTTTTAATTCCCAAAGGGAACTTTGAGAGAACACGAGACCTGGGCTTATTTAGTCCTAGGAGAAACATCAGAGAGAGAAGGGAAGGACCCATTGCCACCGCCAGGCTCCCTCTCTAAACATTTGCTGGCCTGATTTGGAGACATTTGATTTGCTGAAAAATTAAGAATTCAGGTAGAGATGGGCTCACCTGAATTTGTTCTATACAAGTGCCTCTATCTAGCTCATGAGTACTCCTAAAATGTCCACCCATTTCTCTGGAAGCAGTGTCCCCAACACCCTGACAATGTGATTCAGCAGTTTCCTACCTAGTAAAGAACTTGATTTTTAATCCATGCTGACAACTAAAGCCCTCACATCCCTATCTGGACTCAGTTGGCATTTCTGAAGGCATCAGATTTGTTTAGACATCTTCTGAGAACTTACTGATGGAGTCACTTTTCCCTGGCTTACCGTTTCTAAGCCACGCTGTGAGCCCTCCTCCCCTTGAATTTTTCCCGCTGATCTTCATGACTAATCCTCCTAGGCTGGTATCAGCCATCTACATCTTTTCTGAATGCTAAAAGTGTTGTGGTTTTAATAAGAATGGTCTTCCCCAAGGTGCCTGTATCTGAACAACAATTCTGGAAAGTTGGAGAATCTGGAGAGGAAGAGCCTCTGGGGGCAGGCCCTGAGATTTTATAGCCTGAACCTACTTCCTTTTCCTTCTGTGCTTCCTGATCTGCTTAGATGTGAAGAAGCAGCCTCATGCACTGACAAGCTGCTGCTCAGTCTTCCCCATCATGATAGCCACACTGCCCCTCACTCTGTGAGCCAGAGTAAATCTTTTCAAAAATATCCCTCTCTCAGGGGATTTTATGACAGCATTGAAGAAGTGACTAACTCAAAACTAAGGAGGTTTTCACTGTTGGTCCTACAACTTTTCACACAGCACCCAGCCATCCTTCTACCATAAAGCAGAGGGCACGTCCTTCTTCCCTTTAAACTGACAAGGTCAAATAAAATCCCAACAATGCGTAGAGGCTTATAAGACGACGGGTTATCTGGCTCCTACCTCACTGTTGTGGAAGACTTTGCCCAGGGAGACTTCAGCCAAACCAAAGCACCAATTACACCAAAGTCCAACTTGGTGAAACAACAGCTTTATCATAGTTTCTCACAGGAATATGGGTGAGGGGTTACCTATGAGAGAAGGAAGAACTCAAAAGTGGCTGTGATGGGGGGAAATTAACCTAATGTGGAACTAATGAAAAATTACCTGAGCATAACTTTCTTCTGTGTGGTAGGTGATTACTAGAGATGTACTTGGCAAGAACCTTATGAACTCCTAATTGTAAGGTCTGAGTCTTGAAAGAGGAGTATCTAATCTTATGCAGAACATCTTAAGCAATTAACCATTGTTAATGACCACATCTGTGTCTGTGACTCTGAGTTTGACAGTTTCTGGTGGTCTTCAGGATTGGATATAAGGCTAGGATGTGTCTCAATCAGGAATAAATACTATGTATGAAGCTAACCTTTACACACCTCATTTGTCTGACCTCCGTCATGGGCCAATCTTTCTCCCATCTCTACCCCCTTAAAAAATTTTTTTTTTGCAGAATTGTCTTTGATCTCTACCTGGACCTGATCCCTACAAAGTATCAAATCTCCCATTTCACTAACTCTTTCAGGTCTGAAACAGTGTTACCAGCAGCTAAGTCTCTAAAGATTTATCCTGTCCTCTTATCCCACCAGGGGGCAGGAGCGGGGGTGGGGGGTGGGGGGGAGGCCTGTCAAACTTATCTCCTCACCTGGTCTACAGTCTCTTATGCAGGAGGAAGTGTCTCAGCACCAGTCCCTCTGCCAGTCTACACGGGAGGACTGCTACCAGCTCTCGCCCTTCTGCTCACCTTCCCTCCAGGAAATATGCATGGCTGCCTAACCGTGATGAGGACTGGAACCCATTCCAGCCTCATGTATTATTCCCTATCCCCTTATCATCGCCCAACCAGTCAGCAGGAAGTAGCTAGAGGAGAAACTGCGCCCCAATTCCCTTATGACACAAAAGGCTGGAATTTAAGGTGTGAATGAGACCCCCAACAGTTTCAGACTCTGGAAGAAACCTGGAGCCAGAGCTTATCTAAGCCTTGCAAACCACTCCAGATCCCAAATTCCTTGGCAGATAAGCAAGGAATTCACGAACAGCTCTGGAAAAGGACTACTTCCTGGCCAGAAGCTTGCCTTAAGCATCAATCAGATGTCATGGCAACCCCCCTTCCCTAAAAGCCAGGAGGGGACTGAAGGTTTAAAAAGGTTTTGAGGACTTGGACAACGTGCTTGTGCTTCTGCTACTGGTGCTTGTGCTTCTGCGACTGGTGCTTGTGCTTCTGCTGGTGCTGCGTGGAGCTTTTGAGACTCAGACTTGGGCTGATCACGCCAGCCTGGTTCCCCAGAGCCCCAGCCCCAAGATGGGGGTGAGGGGGCTAGCCTCCCCCCATCTCTTCGGGGAGGCTAGCCCCCAAGGGAGGCTAGCGTTTCTCCACTCGTGGGTGCGGAGGAGCAAGTCCCATCTGGTCTTCTCTCAATAAAGTCGGGTCCTGTTAGCTGCCAGTGGAGTCCGGTCCCTTCTGTCTGCTGCGTCTCTCGAACCCTGAACCTGACACTAATAATAAGCATGCTTGTGGATATGTGTAGAAGTAACAGGACTGTGGAAGCTTCTACTTCTACTCCAAGCATATAGGCCACTCTGAGCTCCATCTCAGGCTGAGATTAGACAAGGCAGACAAATACAAAATCTGCAGTCTGTAAGCACCTTGGAAAACGCTGCTTCTTGCAGGGGTCTTTGAGGAAGCGCCAGCTACCATGTGTCTTGCTTCTTAAAATAGCTAATATTATACTGGCATCACCACATTACTGAGAAATGTCACAACACCACACTTGCCAGAAATACCTGCTTCTTTATAAAATGCTGAGTGTTTAAATTTCCTGTAGTAACCTAAGAGGCACATATATTTCTGTGCCGTTAGTCTTAAATCCACCAATATTGTTATTGCCAAGAGAATGTGAGAACTTCTATAAATCCTAAATGTATTTCTGATTGGGGCCTCCATTTCTCTGGAGCAGGTTAGCACAGTCTAAGACCTGCACATAATAAAGAATAGCTTCTTTCACATCCTGGTACAGTTTGAGTCTCCTCAACGGGCCAGGTCAGTCTCGGGCTCATCCCTCTGACAGCTGTACCATCCCAAACCCAGTGTACTATGGGCAACAACTCCTAACAGCAGCAGCCACAGGGCTCTCTGAATTTCTTGCAGGAAGCTCAACAGATCAGGGTGACTTCTCCAGGCAACATGGTCTAACCCCTGCAGGAGGCCCCGTGTATCTGTCAGTTTTAGGAACTTCTTGAGACTTGTGAGTTGCTTACTTCTCCAGTCTCCTGAGCCTCCCTCCTCCTTTAGGAAGGGGGTGCTTCAACCTAGAACTTTCTAAACATTAAGGAATCTCTCTCCAGGATGCTTCACCTTAGAGGAAACTGAGGCACAGCTCTCACTTTACCCCCTTCGCCCACTCCGGTAGCTATCCTTAAGTACACAGGGTTCATTTCTGCTAGTTGAAAGATATGGCTCCTTCCTGCTCTGGTTATGTTATGCTAATTTCTCTGTGTTCCATGTTCTGGACTTAAGCATCTCCCAAATATTTAAGTCTCAAGTCAAGTATCACCTGCTTATTGATGCCTTTCACAGCAAGCCAATCAAAGGCCTTTTAAAATTCTGTCTTCACACCCTCGTCTGGATCACTTTACAAGGTTGTATGTCAAAGAATCTTTCTGGGTTAGTTTTTGTATCATCTCTAAGGAAATGAACAGAGCCACTGGCTCCTGTTCTCCCAAGACTACCACAGGATACTCTAGCCAAAGGTGTGACAGGTAGCAACTTAGAGGGCAGGTTTGTCTTAGTTGCTTTTCTGGTACTGTGATAAAATGCCCTGATCAAGGAAACTTTTAAAAGGAAGAGTTTATCTGAGTTTACAGCTCCAGAGGGATTAGAGTCTATCACAGTGGGAAGACACAGTGGCAGGAGGGAGCTAAAGCAGAGACTCACATCCTCAAGCAGGCACAGGAAGCAGAGACAGACCTGAGATCTGGCAAGGCTGAGAACTCTCAAAGCCTGGCCTCAGTGACCTGCTTCCTCTGGTAAGGCCATACCTGTGACCTCCCCAAACAGCACCACCAACTGGGGACAAAATGTCTGGATACTTGGAGCCTCTAGGACACATTCTCATTCAAATCACCACAGGCCTTATCATGTGGATTGCAGGGATACAGTCCTTCACGGAGAGAAAGGCCTGGCTCCATTGCAGCAGGCACAGGAAGCTTGAAGTCTTACCTCCTCACAGTTCCTGGACCAGGAAGCAGAGAGAACAGACTGCTACTGCTCAGCTGTCCTCCTCCCTTCCTTTAAATTCAGTCCCAGACTTGTCCCACAGGACGGTACCACCCACATTCATGTGAGCCCTAGGCGCTTCTTAATCCAAACAAGTTGATAGTCAAAATCCCATTTTATATTTGATTTGGAAGATTTGACATGGATCACTTCATTGAAGTTCTTAAGGGCTGTGTGTGTCCTCTCCAATAGGATCTGCCTCAGCTGGTAACACAGTAGAAAGATAACTCTAGCATCCCTACTCCCCAAAATGATTAAACTTGACAACCCACTGGGGCCAGCCATCTACTAACAAGCCCTCCAGTCATAATTAATTTTGTCTTCCTCATTTTGCAGATGAGGAAAATATTAAAGGTTGAATGATCTGCCACAGTTTAAAATGATAGATCCAGGGCCTGACATGGAAGTTCTAGAAACTTAACCCACTGAACCATACTTCCCTGGGGTACTGAGAATTCCAACATCAAAAGAATAAGTCTCCGCCTTCAGGGGCAGTACAAGGTGTGAAGTACTTGAATCTACAATTGCATAAATGACCATTATTATAGTTACACACATGGCTCTAAGATGGCACAGAGGACAAGGAATTCTACCTGGGGTGCTGAGGGAAAACAGGCAGTCAAAATCCTGTAAGGCCTGGGAGGGCAGATCAGCACAGAGCAGGATTCCAGCTCCCTTCAGTGGATTTTCGGGAAGCTGGAGAAGGTGGCAGACATTCCAAAGCCTGCAGAACACAAGATGACGAATGTCCATATGTGCCAGGAATGTCCCCACATGCCAGGAATGTCCCCACATGCCAGGAATGTCCCCACATGCCAGGAATGTCCCCACATGCCATTGCCCACCCTGGACTTCCATAACGTCACACCACAGACCAGGCAACAGACCTTCAGTGCCCACTGTGGGCTTCCATAACAGTACACAGACACCAGGGCAATGATACAGCAGACATTTATTTTCTTCTAGTTTTGGAGCCTGGAAAATCAAGATCAAGTTGTTGCCTTATTGGTCAGGTTCCTGGTCAGGGTGCCTTTTCTGTTCATAAGTATCTTCCCACTGGGTTACTTTAAAACCTGTCTTCAGTGTATGAGGATAAAGAGTACAGCTCTCTCTCCATTTCATAAGGTCCCCAAACTTATGGGATTAGTAGCCCACTCCAGGGACCTCATTTACCTGCAATTTTGAAAGGACATGTCAGCCCTCTATAGGGAGCAAGTCAGTAGAATGTGTATATGTTACAAAGGATGTATTGGGCTAGCTTATATAATAGGGGCCACAGAGCTCAACAACAGCTTTCCACACACTAGAGGAGCAGCAAGTGCAGGGGCCATTCAGCTCAGGAGACTAGATGCCTCAGTCATCCCAACTGGTTGATAAAGACCTAGAAGATCCTGGAGAATGGCTGGTGTTGAGTTTTTTTGCAGAAAGCCAAAGAAGCCAGAGCCAGATGTCAGTGGGGAATTCAACCTGGGGGTGGACACACTTGCTCAAGGAGGTGACAAAGCAGCCAGTTAACATGGCTTTTTCTTCTGCCCTCTTTATAACAGAGGCACCCTGGCCTTGGAAGACAGGTCCTCCTCCCTCAGGTCATCCCATTTGGCAAACACGCATCCTGCGAGTTTGACAAGACAATACAGGCACCTTCCTGAAGTACTTTCCTTCTTTTCTAGGGGATTTTGGAAAATATTGGGAGATTTTAGTGAAGAGCAATGACCAATAATGTTCCCTCACCCTTCCTTCAGAGTATGATTTCACATTTTTAAATAAGCTGGGTTCTTCTAGAGTAGGCACAAGCTAATAAGATCGTGGTAGGGTCTCTGACCCAACTGAAGTGACAGAATTTTCCCTTTCTGTGGACCATCCAGGATGCCTTCAGATTGTCGGCCACTTGGGGTCTGCTTTTACCCTCTATAAATTCCCTCATTCTCTATGCTTTATGAGGAAGCATATGGTATTTGAGAGTTAGACTTGAACTAAATATTTCACACAGAGCTAAAAGTTGACAGTAAAGACACAGCTGCCATTTTAGAGGCTTCAGTGCTTGTATGGTAAGGCAGAAAATGGAAATTTACTTTTCCCGAGTTCAATATAAGATGACAAAGTTTTTGCCTTATAGTCATGAGGTGTTATCTTAACTGTGTTTGCATGAAGAATTGCATGTCCTTCACTAAAGACAAATACTTGGCTTATAATAGAGTAAAATTTATGTGTTCATTCTGTACAAATTCAGTCTATTTGAGAAGTATCTTGCTCTGGAGAGATGGCTTAAGGACACTTACTGCTCTTCCAGAGGACTGGAGTTTAATTATTAGTACCCTTGCAGCATACAACTGCCTGGAACCCCAGCTCCAGGAGATACGATACCCTCTTCTGGCCTCTGCAAGCACCAACATACAAGTAAGCATATATGCACTCAGACACTCATACAGAAGCACACATATATACATGCAGACACACACACATAAACAGAACTAATCTTTTAAAAATAAAGAAGCATCTCATTGGCATTAATTGTGTATTCCAGAAATAATCCACTGTCTAGAAATAGATAAGATTCTATAAAAAAATTCCACACACAAAGAGGATTTCAACATCAGGCCTTTCCACAGTCAATCACATTCCCATGCTGATACCTTATTTGCTCATAAGCGAGAGGCAGCAGAATGTTGGGTAGAATCAAGAACGTCTAATTTATGGAGATTCCATTCCACTGTAAAGAGAAGGTGATGAAAGATATTAATGAGCCTGGGATTCAGGACCACATTTCAAAGTGGAGCACAGTCATAGACCTTCATAAAATTAAAGCCAGTTTAATTCCTAAATGTTGCAAAAATGTGTGATAAATAGAGGGCTATCCTCTTCCTAGAAGCTGTCCAGTCTCCAGTGTACTCTCTGGGAAAGTAGGTTCCCAAAATAAGCAGGAGGATTTAAGAGTTCATGTGGCCAGCCTTGGGGCTTGCTGTCACAACTGGTGGTCCTTTGCACTCTTTCCCAGTCCTCTGTAGGACTTGCTGTAGGAGGCTGTATGCAAACTGTTGGCTTTCAAATGTGTATACTTTATTACATGGGGTTTTGCTCATTGACTAGAATCACCTCTTTCCCTTCTAAATTTAAGATGAACCCAACATTGATTTGAGAAGGGAGGAGTCTGACAGACCTGAATCACTTGAAAAATTCCAAGGGCAGAAAATGAGGACTGTATGAGGTCCACAATTGACATGTTCCATAGCTCTCCTCCCAGAGTCTTTCACTGAGGTCTAAACAGTGTTTTTCTATCACCTTCTTTAACCCTCTAAGTCTTCTTATGTGTTGAAGAGCAAGAGCCATAATCTTGGTAACATGGGTTACAGGTGAGCAAAAGCTTGCTTTGTACCAGGCCTGTGCTAGGCCCATTTAGTGCTTCTGCAGTGTGACAAGGTTGACACCCACATTATGATGGTTAGCTACATCTCACACCACCAGGGAATGTATGCAGTTGTTCACTGGCCTCCACAGTGTTCTGCAATTCTACTAGCTCCCTGCTGTGTCACAGCTGGGCTGCTGGTGCTTCCTCCAGACTCAGGTACTACAGCAGCGCCCTGCTCAGTGCTGTGGCTTTCTAGATGCAGGCTTTGGTGTCATTCTCCTCCTGCACAGTAGTGTCCAGAATCAGATAACACAATCCATAATGGGGGAATTAGACCAAAGTTTAATGAGCGCAGTGGGCAGTGCTGTTCACCATACACATAACACAGAACAGTCATCCACACATATGCATATGCACACATTCATGTTACACAGAGACCCACACAGGCACGCGTTCAGAATATGTTGAGGGAAAGTGGTTCTGCATTTCTACGTGGTTTGGCAGACATATCCCCTGTGGCCTGCCACCAGCCGATCTTTCCACGAAGCTGTGGTCAGCTGGGTAGCTCCAGCTTTGGCTTCACTCTTTTCTTGACTTCTGTGTTCTTTATGGCTTTAATCACACTGCGTCCCACTCCTTCCCACAGGCATCAGTGTGTATAACTGTATGCACCGCTCAGTCTTCCGGCGCTCTACGCCTACACTGCCAGACATGCTGCTGATTCTAGGGGCTTTGGGCGTTCAGAGAAGCTCAGTGGTAGTGCTCTAGCTGATGTCCAGCTGACCCTCACCCAGGATTCACCGACCTTTCACAGACTCCCCTGGGGGTCAAAAGCTGATGCTCAAAGAGTTCTTATAACCTTCCAGAATTACAGAACAAATGACTGATGGAACGAAAAAGGAGCCCCCTTCTTTCTCCTGATGAGGCATAGGGTTTAGTCTCTGTGCTCACACCTGCCTTCTCCAACCCAAAGCTGGGCTGACTTGCTTGTAGAAAAGTAAGCAGGAAGACATTGGGGCTCTCATGGGTTCAAAGAGCTATCCAAACATGGATTTATGGTGAGTCCATGTTTCTTTCCTCAGAATTCCACATTTTCAGCAAAGCCTTTTCTTATTACTTTACTCAAATTAGACCAAACCTTCATTTTATCAGAAATAATTACACATTATCTGTCATATGTATGCTTTCAAAAGAACTGAATTTAATTGTATTGTATGTCTGGTGGATATTAGGCATCATATGATCTCATAAACACATCATCAAAGTTCTTCTAATAGAAATAGCATACTGATCTTCCATTTACACATAAAAAAATCAGAACAAATAACTTGCTAACAAACTCCACAATTTCCAAAGATCAGTACACCATTTTATTATTTTATTTTTCTTCTTTATGTAGAGTAGAACCAAGCTTTATATTTCTCTCTAACAAAATAGGGTACAGTGTCCCACTGTTTCTTTGAAAGACATTTTAATAATTGGGCTTAAAGAAGAAATGAATTTATAAATGCAATGCACGTATGCCATCAAATACAGTGGGGAAGGAAGGAACTACTACAGTGGAGATTTTCAAACCCACAAAGTTTTCCAGGATCTATGATTTCTAATTATCTAAAATTGTTCATCTCTGGAAACTTTTCCTGAATAAACAGGAATTCCTGGGGTGTCAGGATATAACTGGTCATCATTCTTTTCATTTATTGAAATTTTTCGATTTTCATACAATATAGTTTGATGGCATTTAGATCCTTTCCCTCTCCCCACCTCCCTACTGCTCCTTGCCCAATTTAATGTACATATATATATATATATATAACACAGCCTGTAGAGTATGATTTATGTCCCAGATGTCCTTTAGTATGGTCCATCCACTGGGCCCACCAAGAGCTCCATCTCTGTAAGACTTTTTCCCCCTCTCAGAAGCTATCACTTGTCAAAAGTTCTTTAGGTTGGGTTGGGATTTCTTGTCTGTGCTGAGATTTTGTCTGCCTTGAGTTTGCATTGAGCTTGTGCATGCTGTCAACAGTGCTATGGGTTCATGTGAGCCACTGGCCAGTTGTCTGGAGGACTGTTTCCTTGCAGTCAACTAACCCTGAGGCTCTTATATTCTTTCTGCCTCCACTTCCACAATGATCCTTGAGCCTTGGCAGACAGAGGTTTAAAATAGTTGTCCTTCTCAGGGATAAGGGGATGAGCACTCTGTGGCCTCTTATTCTTTGCACATTGGCCAGTTATGGGTTTCCGTGTTAATCACCATCTGCTGCATGAGGAAATGTCTCTAGTAAGAGCTGAGAGATGCATTCATCCTACATGTAGTAGTCATATTGAAGATGTTTCACTTAGGGATAAGCATCTTACAGATAGTTATTCTTTGTTTTGACTAGTTCTGGAATTTTGTAATAGTCTTCATCTTTGTAAAAAGAAGCTTCTTTGATGAGGAATGAAAGCTACATTTGTCTGTAAATACGGGGACGCATATTTAGAATACAGTAAATCACACTGTCTAGGGATGTGGCAAAAGTAAGTTTTCCTGTAGGATCTATGACCTCTCCAGCCTTGGGTATTTGGCTACATTTATAGTACCTCCTTCCCATTGAACAGGCCTTAATTCTAACTAGACAGCTATTGATTACCTCAAAGGTAATCAATAAAAAAATGCTACTACTGTACCAATAGTGATAGTTTGCTAGGCCAGTCATTGCTGTTTAAATTCTGGAACTGTTAGAAGATACCCTACAACAAAAATGTACTGGAAAGGACTTTCTAAATCAGACATCGGCTGCTCAGGAATTAAGATCAACAACAGACAAATAGAATACCATTAAACTAAAAGGCTTCTGTACAGCAAAAGAAACAACCAATTGAATGAAGAAGTCTACAGAATGAGAAATAAGCTTCACCAGCTACACATCCATCTGACAGAGGATTAATATCCAGAATATACAAACAACTCAAAAAACAAAGAAGCATGAAAACAAATGATCCAGCTTAAAAAATGGACCATCGATCTGAACAATGAGAATGTGGGACATTTACACAATGGAGTTCTACTCAGTAGTAAAGAAAGACTTGAATTTTTATTTAAATTGATGAAACTATAAACTTTTATACTAAGTAATACAGACTCAGAAAAACAATCAGTATATGTACTCTCTCAGCTCCAAACCCTTAGATGTGAGTATACACCTGATGCAACCACAGGAGTCAGGAAAAGAGAAAGGAACCGTGGGGATAAAGGAGAAAAAGGAACTCAGAGGGGGTTAGGACAGGTTATTAAGGGTAAATGCGGAAAGAGGAGTTAATTTAACTGGGGAAGGAGTGGAGAGGGCTATACACAGTGAGAGAAGAGGTAAGTAATGCTCAGATGCTATGAAAAACCAGAGGGAAACACATTACTACAAAGTCCTACTGAAAAACACACATATAATATTTGAACATGAGTGCATGTATATACCTGAAGGCTTTATAAAAGATAAATACAGTGGGGACTGGAGAGACAGCTTAGCAGTTAAGAACACTGGCTGGTCTTGCAGAGGATTGAGGTTCAATTCCCAGCACCCACATGGCAGCTAACAACCACCCGTAACTCCAGTTCCAGTCGATCTGACACCCTCTTCTGATCTCCCCAGGCGTTTAACGACATGGGTGCACTTACATCCGTATAAGTGATACACTCATAAAAATAATATTTTTAAAAAAATATAAAAAAAGAAACACAGTGCCAGACAGAAGAAAACTCTCTTCAAGTTGATGGTCAGGATGGTTCAAGAGATCCCCAGAATAGCAAGGCTATGGCCACAGCCCTTTGATTGCCTCCCGGAACTTGAAGGTGAGAACATGGTATGGATAATAGACTATACTTCAGACACAGGACTTGGAGCAATGGAGCTGGAACTGACCTGGAAGCCTCCTCCCTGAAGACTAGCTCTCATGGTATCAAAAGATACTATACAAGCTCCCAAGGAAGAAAATCAATCAATGATCATCCTTGATCATCTGATGACTTTTATTATAATTCAGACTCAGAAAATTATAATTTCATCACTCAGTCCTGCAGACTCTAGGATGAAGCAGACATTTATACATTTCAAAGTATGTGTTGGAGAAGTGTTCACTATAAATTCTTCACTTTTGAAAAGTCTATATTTGTACATTTTCATTTCCAGATGACGTTCATTATGTGCAATGCTGGTAGGTTCACACAAAGTCGTTACCTAAGGTTATTTCTTCCCATCTTACCAGTATGAAAACCGAATTCATCATGCCCCAGAAGATGGAAGTTAATTCCTTCTTTCACTGTTTTTACACTGTCAAATCTTCCTTATCCCACAAGATGATCTATGAGGCTGTAGAATGAGAGACTGCAGAAATGCAACTTTGCATGTGGCAGATTTCTCTCTCTCTCTCTCTCTTTCTCTCTCTCTCTCTCTCTCTCTCTCTCTCAGCAAGTGAGCAACTGTTCTTTCCAACATCACAGAGACTTGTATTGGAATTGGGCTGCATAAATTGAAGTACTCGTATAAGAATAACAGATTGTCTTACAGTCACTTGGTTTGTATCTCAAATAATGTTTTACTAAACTTAGCCTCTGTGACCAAAAATAGTATGAGCTTATTTTGCTGCCCATTATAAATCCAATTCTAATTTATCATCCCCTAGCAAGACTCCAGAGTTTTTTCTACAACCAGAGCTTTCCATGTCACTCTAACCTATTTAATGTCTGTATTTCACATTATTTGGGCCTCTGTGAATGCAGCTGCTTTTGCCAAGACCAAAGCTATCAGTTCCTGCTCCTGCGACTCCCCTTGCAGCTTCCTCCAGGGCCTTTATGGAGCAAGGCCCTGTGGCTCCGCAGTTCAGTGCCCTTCACTCCTGTGCGGCAAAGCAGTGTGTCCCATGACCAATATACCAAACATGAGTTACCCAGCTTCCCGTCATAAGGAGGTCCACGGGCTCACACTGCATGCATGAAAATTTACCCCAGGCTGCTTTCTTCTGAAGGCGTGCATGGGTACAGACCCCAGAATGAATTCGCTGCCAAACTTCAGAGAAACAGATAAGCTCAGGTATAGCCCTCGTCCTTGCAGACACACTAAATACAACAAAATGATGTTAATAAGTTCTTAAGACCTTCAGTTAAATATTCTACTGGTTTCAAAGTTCTAAGACTATTATGATACAAATAGGCAATGAATTCGTTATTTCCTTCCAAACCCAAACCAGGTGTGCTGGCTAGTCAGCCTGACACAGAGGTAGACATACTTGAGAAAAGAGAATAGCAATTGAGAGATTTCTCTACCAGACTTGTCTGTGGCCAGGTCTGGGAGGCATTTTCTTAACTGCTGATAGACACAGAAGGGCCCAGCCTCCAGTGGGCAGTACTGCTCCTAGGCAAGTAGGACTGGGCCATGTAGGAAGAGCAGCGAAGCGAGTCCAGAGAGCAAGCCAGGCAACGGTGACCCTCCATGAGCTTGGCGACCCTCCATGGGCTCAGCCTCAGTTCCTGCCTCCAGGCTCCTTCCTTCACTTCCCTTGATGGTGAACTGAGCTGTAAGCCTAATAAACCCTTTCCTCCCCAAGTTGTTTTTGGTGAGTATTTCATCACAACATTGAAGCAAGCTAGAACACCAGATTTAACAATGTAGCCCCTCTGCCCCGTAAGTCAAATGATATACTGACTATAAACTATACACACAGGAAAAAGTTTCAAGAGATCCAACAGGCTCTGTCAAGACCCTGAATACAGCAACTGAGGTAAATCTCAAGTGTAAAGCAGTGACGCTCACCATGTTGACCTCCAGGTTGCAGGGCATTGAGGTGGGTGGACATCAGACAGCATCACGAGAGAAAAGAAAATCACAGCTGGGTTCTACAAGTCGGGCTGTATTCCCACCCCAGGTACAACCTACCGCCCCACTGGGGAAACTGGTACCTCTTCTGGCTACCATCTTACTAGAATCCATAACGTGGTACTGCATAAAAGCCATCGGTGACCATCTGCTGTTTATTTACAAGCTACTGAACCAGTGGCAACGAGGAACAAGTAATCCATGCAAAAATTCTTCTTACACATGACAAAAAGAAGGAAAAGTAATTCAAAAATGCAGACTTATTAAATTTTCCATAAAGCATTTATCACTTGTGTTCATTTAACTCATACTTTCTGATTAGAATATTATTATATAAATGTAACTTAATTTTCAAATATTTGTACTGGAGAGACTTATGGAAAATTCTTAACTACAGCTGAGTTACAGGAGACAAACAATAAAACCATTACACTGTGCTGGGTTTATTTCAATGATTGACAACAAAACTCCTGTTGTTACACCACCTGTGAATTTAATAGGATGACATCAATTAGCCCACAAGATCTACATTATATATCTTTCAGCTCTAGTGTTCTCTCCCAACATGATAGCCTGTCATGTTTCTAATGGAGCCATTGTGTTGTTCCTCAGCATAATACCATAAAGAGAGAGAGGACTATGTTTATCAGAGAGAGATAAAAATATCTTAACATTAGCTCTCCCCCTTGACCTCCCTTTCAAATTATGAGAGAAGATTTCGTAAAACACGTATAGCTGCATGGCAAAACAAGAGATTCTGACCTGATCAATTTGAAGTACAGGAAGAATTGGGAATATAAAAAAAGAATAGCTGCTCTGGCCGCTATAATGTGTGCTTAGTATTAACCGATACTACTTCGCAGCATCAAGCACCATCACCCTGTAAAGCAGGAACACTGACAACCTGGCACAGTACACACTGTCTTTTATTCTCAAATAAATAGAAACTCAAATAAATCATTTTTCTAAGGCCGACTATGTGTATCTGAATTTGGGTCTCTGCCTTTGATGCTCACACCAGTAGCAACCAGCAATCACCATGAGCACAAAGTTCCAGACACCATCGGTGACACTGAGTGGAGTGTGAGTGAATGTGAGTGTGAGTGAATGTGAGTAAATGTGAGTGTGGTGACACTGAGTGTGAGTGTGAGTGTGTGAGTGTGAGTGTGGTGACACTGAGTGTGAGTGTGAGTGTGTGAGTAAATGTGAGTGTGGTGACACTGAGTTAATGTGAGTGAGTGTGGAGACGGTGAGTGTGAGTGAGTGTGAGTGTGGTGACACTGAGTGTGAGTGTGAGTGAGTGTGAGTGTAGTGACACTGAGTGTGAGTGAGTGTGAGTGTGGTGACACTGAGTGTGAGTCTGAGTGCCTCCTCACTTCTTTCAGTTGTGCTGGTTCTCTGAGTTGTCAACACGATTCACACTGCAGTGTCCACTTAGCCCATTTGGCCCCAAAGGAGCTCACCCAAACAACCCAGATCAAGACCCCAGGCTCCATGAGACTCAAAGATGGAAAATCTTTTATCCGTACCACTAGTAAAGACCAAACAGGAGACGTCTGAGTCTCTACAACATTTTTCAAACCCTGCTTGATCCCCTGGCCAGCCTCCTCATTTCTCATTTGGCCACATTGCCAAGAGGATCAATGGAAAATTACCATTTGGAATCACTCAGTGTCAGTCCAAGTGTGCTTGGTAGGAGGGAGGGCTGGGAAAAAGCGATTGATGGTGAGATTGAATGACAGAAGCATTCTCTCAGAGACAGGAAGCAATTGATTAATGCCCAATGCTGGTGAGAAGCAAGGGTAGACCACATGTCATTGACAGTGGGCCACAGATCCACGCATCCCACCACTCCATACCCATCTGAGCATCTGCACATTCCATCTGAGCATCTGCACATTCACTGCACACCTGACTGTTGTCCAGTATAGTCAGATCTTGATTAAAAATCAAGGAAACTTCCTTTCTTTACACTAGATTCTCTTCAAATTTCTCACTAGGCCTTCTGACCCCCTCATTTGGGTAAATTAAAATTTTAGGAGACAAAGACACATGCTCTAGTTTGCTTACAACTGCTGTGATAGAAACACTGACCAAAACCAACCTGGGAAGGAAAGCATTCATTTGGCTTACAAGACAGTTCGTCATCAAGGGAAGCCAGGGCAGGAGGCTGCAGCACAGACCACAGAGGTACGCTGCTTACTGGCTGGCTACTCTGGCCCATGTTCAGCCTGTGTTTTTACATAACACATGACCACCTGCCTACGTGTGACTCCTTCCACACTGGAGTGGCCCTCCCATATCACTCAAAAATCAAAACCATGTTCCACAGACATGGCCACAGGCCAATCCAATGAAAGACATTTCTCAACTGAGGATCCCTCTACTCAGGTGTGTCAAATTGACAACTAAAGCTATCCAGCACAACTGACCCCTTGTCAACTTGACACATACTTTAAACCACAACCTCTCCATTTCTTACCCCAAGATCTCATGTTAATATTAATAACACAACATAAAAGTACCACCCTCCTTAAAAATTCAAACACTTTAAAAGTTCAAAGTCTTTTTTAAAAGTCTCTAAGTGAAGACTCAAGAAATCCAAAACAAGCATTATCTTATTTCAAAAAGGACACACTAAACAAAACCAAAGTCCAGCAAAGTAGCTCAAGGCTGGACATCTGGGACTCACTCACCATCTTCAGGGCTCCACGGGGTTTGAGCAGCTCCGCTTCTCTGGCTCTGCCGTCCACAGCACACACAGCTTGTCTTGTAGGTTCAGGCTCCACTCCACACCTACAGCTGCCCTTGGTGGTCACCCCACGGTCTTGACAATGTGCTGGGTCTCCGCTGAAACTGGGGCTGCACCTTCACCAATGGGCTCTTCTGGCCTCTCAGGGTAAAAAGTCTCAGCTGCTCTCTGTGACCCCTTCATGGTTTCAACACCAGAACCATGCAGGAGATTCTTATACATTAGCAGGACCTGCTTCCAGCTTGAGTTGGAGGCTCCAGGCCCTCCCATCCACAGTTTCTAGGTGCTGACATTGAGGAAATACTTCCCAGGAGATTTGCCATAATGATGCTGGCCTCTTGTTACAGCTGATTTTTCGGTCCCAGCTAACCAGCATCAATTGTCCAAGAAAAAACAAGTAGGTTCACTTCCCAAAATTCTTAATTCACATCAACAGCCTAGATAAAGACTTTGTTTCCCTCTGAAGTGTCACAAGCCAGGCCTCCATCTTCTACCCCTCTTTCATAACTGTTCCAAGCTCCATAGCAACAGCTCACTAAGGTCTCACTAATAGCTTTTCCAGCCTAAATTTCCAAAGGCTTCCACAATTTCCCCCCAAACAACATGGTCAAGTCTGTCTCACAACAATACCCAACTTTAGTCTTCGGTTCTTTAATGCTGTGACAAAACACTCTGACCAATACCAGCTTAAGGGGAAAGGGCTTATTTGGCTTACAACAGTTTGTCATCAAGAGAAGCCAAGGCAGGAACTCAGGGCGAGCACAGACCATGGAGGAACACTGCTTGCTCCTCTGGCCTGTGCTCAGCCTGCCTTCTAATGCAACAGAGGACCACCTGCCCAAGGTGGGCACCACCCACAGTGCGGCTGGCCCTCCCCTGTCACTCAACAATCATGAAAATGTCCCACAGACATGGCCACAGGCGAAGCCAATGGAGGCAATTTCTCAACTGAGGGTCCCTTTACTCAGGTGTGTCAGATTGACAATTAGCACTTTCCAGCACACCACACTGTTAACTCAGAAATGATCAGGCTGGAGATTAACTATTCAGGTGTCAAGGCAGTTCATTAAACTTTGTGCTCCTCAACAGGGTTAGAGGAGAATTTTCATCCACGAGGGTCCCAAATCCCTCCAAAAAGTGAGTGCCTTAAACAAATTAGGCTAGGGAAGTCAGCATATAGCAATAAATAAGATCTACTTTCCTTGTTAAAAATTCTTTATTTATTTTTATTGTATGTGTGTGTTTTGCCTGCACGTATACAAGTGCACCCATGTGTGCAGTGCCCTCGAAGTTGGGAAGAGGGTGTCAGATCCTCTGGAACTAGAATATGGATAGTTGTTAGTCACTGTGTGAGTGCTGGGAATTGAACCTGGGTCCTCTAGAAGAGCAGCCACTGCTCCTAACCACTGAGTCATCTCTCGAGTACTTGCCTTTGTGATCTCTTTTGTAAATTTGCATACAACGAACGTTTCATTTGTTTGCATCGTTTCGTTGACCCCCCCACCTGTCTCCTTATTCCCTCTCCCTCTAGTTGTCGTCCTCCTTTCAACTCACCTGTGTTCTATTACCCTCTCTCTCCCATGAAGACACAACATGTATGTTGACCTGACGATAGGAACTTCTGCATTGATCTCCGGGTTCTTCCCCCAGGACATGGCAAGGGATAAAGACAATAATTGAAGAGCCAAAAATGACAGAGCAGTGGCGACAATGGACTCTCAGCACAAGGACCTAGAGACATGGCTCTGGGACTCTTCATTTTATTAAGAACTTGATGCTTCTATGCTGATCTCAAAATCCTGAGCTCGGGACCTGGTAAGTAAGAGGAATAATAACTGGGGAGCTGAGATGAGGAGGCCTGGCTATCCACATACAGCACGTGCTCTGGGGGTCAGAACCCAGCCAGCCTTGCCACTCCTTTACATCTGTGAGGCCAGGACAGCATGGGTACCCAAGTTCACAGGAGTGAAGAGGCAAGCCAGCTGGCGCACAACACACCCCAGTGCTAATCCCTCTGATCACACAGATCTCACACACTGGTCCATTTGCTCTAACAATCCCAGGAGGAAATTACTTTACCCTTAAATTATGTAAGGCCGGTGGCACCCATGGTTGAATGACTATAATCATCATCCAGTGCTTGTCAAGACCTGGCCTGCAGTTTGTAACATTAGGACTCTGAGAAGACTACAGATTTCAAAAATAGACTATAGAACTCTGGTTCCTCCCTCCAATGGTCCCCTTTCTAGTTTATGATCTATACCGTGTGTGTGTGTGTATTATATTATATATTATATTAAAATCTAGGGGCCAGAGAGATGGCTCTGTGGTTAAACACACTGGCTGCTCTTGCAGATGACCTAAGTTCGATTCCCAGCACCTATGTGTAGGCAAAACACTCAAAGAAATAAAATAAAAATAAATATTTTTAAAATAAAATCTAAAATCCAAATATGAGGGAAAACACGAGTATTTGTTCCCCTGAGCCTGGGTTCCTTCACCTTCCAGCTTCAACCATTTCCCTGTAAATTTCCCTACTGAATTTGTCCCCTGGCTATTATAACCAATGCAGCTGGCATAGATTTACAACTCTCTGTGTGGTGTGTTGATCAGAGTCCCTGGGTGCTCACCCAAGATTCCAAGAGTGGCATAGCTGGGTCATATGGTATTTCTATTTTTAGTTCTTTCAGAAACCTTCACTCTAATGTAGTACTTTTCTTATTAGAGCAGATTTGTCCTGTGGGCTTGAGCAAGCCACTTACTCTCCAGGCCTTACATAATTTAAGGGTAAAGTAATTTCCTCCTGGGGTTGTTGGAGCAAATAGACCAGTGCTCGAGATCTGTGTGATCAGAGAGATTAGCTAGCTGCCTCTTGTTGCTGTGGAGAATCATTACCTGAAGTAAATTAAGCACCCCTGCTGCTGGTTGCTCTGGAGCAGCACACGAGGCCCAGTTTGAGGAGGAGCCTCGCTGTCCAAAACACCCACCCTGTGCCCGTCCCTCGGGCACACTTCGAGAACACAGTTTTCTCATTTTTGGTCAACTTCTGAGTATTCAAAATCACATGGGCTCTTCATGGATTCCCCGATGCTTGCTACTCCCTTGCACACCCTCAAAATAAATCTTGCATATGCTACCTATTTTTTTTTTAATTTGCACCATATGATTCCAAGCATGCAATCAAAACTTGGTAAAAATTCACACAAGCATATTTTTACAGTGTTGTAACATTTGTTAAAAATAAAACGAATCTGATTCCATAGAAGAGCAATGTCAACAATCATTTCTCCCCATCTTCACAGCCCCAGACTGAGCGATGGTCAGGTTCCTCATGCATCCAAACCACATATTCCCTGTAGCAAAACAGTGTATTATTACTCCAGCCCCACTCCCACCCCAGCCCCAGGGAAATGCCCTATAATGCACCCTTCCTTTTGTTCACCCACCTCAGTTCCAGTCAGCTGACGCTGGAGCTGAGGCCCATCACAGAGTCAGGTATAAATAAAGCTGTTTTTACAGGAAATTTGCCCTGTGCCTTTCTATGGAACCCGGCCTCTCCTACAGGCCACCGCTGCCATCTCTTTAATAAAAGTGTCTGGAGGAAATGATTCTTTTGGTTGGTTTCTGAAGTGTTCAAGCCATGGCCAGCTGGCTTTGTGATCCCAGGATAACCAAGCAGTAGAGACAAGCTCACTTTATAACCTGATCCTGGAAGATGCTTGGAGTCCCCCTGACCAAACTGCTCCCCCAAAGTCCCACCTCTGGACTCTGCTGTGCTGGGGAGGGGGACCGTCCACATGTGGGCTCTGGGGGATTGAAGATTAGAGCAGTAAACCCATTGCTGCTAATGACTCCTCAAGACAGCTAGCCTCGAGGCACCTATACAATTTTCTTGTGGTTACCCAAACATTGCTATGAAGTTGAGTGGTTTAAAATAACAGCAATTTTCTCTCATCGTTTCAGAGGCCAGAAGTTTGACCTCCAAAGTATGCGGGGCTGCCAGTCCTCCTGAGCTCTAGGGAAGAACCACTGACCTACTGGGGGATGGCCACATTCTGCGCACAAGCCATCTCACGCCAGTCTGCTTCCCTCACCTTGATGCCGTTTCTGTGTTACCTCTACCTGCCAGTTTCTTACAAGAACATCTGTGAGACATTTAGAGTCTAACTGAAATATCTCAAAATTCTTAATTACATCTGTTACTGTGTCTTCCAAACATGTCTGTATTCTGAGTTCTATAGAATTCTCATTTATCCCATTGCAGTGGGGTTACCTTAAGCTTTCCCTCTTTTAAATCAATAGCCTCTCAGCAACTCAGGAACCCTATTTAGTGGCGGTTGCCACTTTTTGGACCTAATGTAATGCAAAAGCATGTTGGTGGTTGCCCTTGAAGCTTACATGGGTGTCAGTTTAACTTAATAGAAATTTTCAAAATACTACTTCACCATCTTTAAAAGCATAGAAATGAAAGGAGCACAAGGCAAAGTTCTATATAAAAATGACTGCGAGGAACTCTGTTAACTGTTCAGTTTGTTTTAGCTACATTCAGGATTTTTCATCAAAACAGTGGGGTAAGATGATTCTTCTGTGCTAGAAGAAGAAGGCATCTCAGAAACATCAGCAACTCTTGGGTACTGCGTATTATTTTTTAATGTTTTCTGTTTCAGTGATAAACTGTTATGTTTGGAGAATTTCATTAATAAGAAATAGGATTCTCATAGCTCTGATCCCCCTTGGGTAAGAAGACTCATTTGGCCTCTGTCTAGGTTGCCCCTGTGATCAGCAGTGGGCAGAGGGGATTTGGGTCAAGTTAACGAGGTTTGCAGGCCTGTACTGGGAGTAAGCCTTCATTGCGGGACCCCGGGGTGAGAGGTCCGTCTAGAACCATACAATCAGCACTGTCTCCATGGACGGCTCTCAACAACAGGGAAAGACAAGGAGAGGACTCATCACAGAGCAGACAGGCGGCAAGGAAAGCCGGTACCCTTTCAATAACTTCCATTGTCCAAAAACCACTTCTGGGCTGAAGAGAGGGCTCAGCAGTTATTGCTATTCCTGCAGACAGCTGAAATTCCATTTCCAGCGCCTATGCTGGGCAAATCACAATCACCTGTAACTCCAGATCCAGCATACTGAATGCTGCCCCCTCTGACCCTGCAAGCACCCACATCACATGTATGAACACACCCCCCGCACACACACACACACAAGACAGTTAAGACTTCTTAAAAGGGCATTTCTAGGAAATCAGGAGCAGCTACCACAGGCAGCCCAATCCCAGTTTCCGTTCTCGCCTGTTTGCTGTGATTTTTCTTTTCTTGAGTCCTGTTTGTGGTTTTCATCTATTCAGGTATCTTTTGTTGTTTTGGGACAGAGTTTCATTATGTAGCCAAGGCTAGCCTTGAACACTACACAGTCAAGGCTGGCCTCCAATTCACAGTGATCCTCCCAGTTCAGCCTCCCAGGTGCTGACATCAGAGATGTGGAAGTCCACACCTGGTTTTCTCCCAGTCTTTGATACTGCAATTCAGCAGTAAATCTCACTTCCTGCACAGACCAAATCCCTCCCTTTCCCCCCATTCCCTGGGCTACAGCCTCTCTGGCTGATTCCAGCTGTTCCTCACAGAGCTGCCCCTCCCCCCACAGAGCTGTTTTCCACACACCTTGAGTGGAGTGGTCTTTCAAAACATGCACTGGTCGACCGCCTTTGGCTGTACACACACACAAGTATACATGTATTTTTAAGTGATCTCACAATAACTCTCCCTCCCTGCGCCTTCTTTGACATCTTCAGTGTTTTTAACTCTCCTTCCTCTCTCTCCCTCTTACTTTCCTTCTCGCCCCTCCCCAGAGTAAAGCCACCCCCTCCATCTCCCGCATTTCCAGCTTGATAACCTCTGCCTTACTAGCCCCCTCTCTGGAATTCCTTCTCTCCCTCCCCACAGGACTCTTTTTGCTTCCCTGGATTCTGCTGTTCTTTGGGGTCACTCACTTACATCTAAAGATTCGATTTAGGATCCACAAATAAGAAAGAATAAGAAGGATTTGTCTTTCTGGGTCTGGGTTACCTCACTCAGTATAATATTCTCCAATTCCATCCATGTACCTGTAATTTTCATTGAATGAGATGGGAGGGCAGTGAAGACAACCAACCAACGAAGTACACGAGGGGCAGCAGTTTTGGGGGGAATCATACTGCTGGGCTGCCTCCTGGGGTCAGAGAGACAGCCATCAGCAGCAGAAGTCGGGTGGCCTTTAGAGGCAGTTAGGAGGTAGGGTGACTTTCCATGACTGTGGCTGGCACAGTTTAGATACAGACTTGTTGGTCTCCTGTTAAGCAGAGTGACTTGCCCGGACTCTTGCCCGGACTAAGCTCAGACACATCATTTGAGAATATTGGGAGCTGTGCCACCATTTTAGGAAGCTTCCAGCAACCAGACATTCAAGACTTCATTTTTCCTTATTGGGGAATAGAACGACATTGTGACTATAAGCCACAGTGTCATGATTTGTTCACAATGAAGGACATTTGAGTTGTTTCCATTTTCTAACTATTGTGAAAAATAAGTAATGACCACAACTGAGCAAATATCTCTGTAGAAGGGCCTCAAGCCTTCTGGGCATGAGCCAAGGGCAGAAACAGCCAGGTCATATGGTAGATGAACTTTGGGTTTTGGTGAGAATTCCTCATGGTGGCACCAGTCTGCCATCCCTCCAGCAGTGAATGAATCCCACACCCCTCACCAGCATTTGTTGTGATTTGCTTTCTTAATCTTAGTTCTTCTGACTGGAGTAAAATGAAATCATAAAGCACTTTTAATTTACAGTTCCTTAATTGCTAAGGATGCTGAGCACTTTTAAAGATATTTATAAGCCATCTTTATTTCTTCTATTGAGAATTCACTGATGAGACTAGTAACGCTTTTTAATTAGGTCATTTTTTAATTTTTTTTAGGTGATTTTTCTGAGTTATTTGTATTTTCAAGATATTAATCCTTCTTGGGATATATACATAGCAAATATTCTTTCCCACTCTGTGGGCTTCCTCTTCACTCAATTGATTGTCTCCTTTGCTTTACAGAGCTTTTTAGTTTAATAAGCTCCCATTTATTAATTGCCAGCCTTAGTTTGCAAGCAGGGGAACACCACTGAAAGTCCTTTTCCACACCTCTCTTAAATTCTTCTAGGAATTTCACATTGAGGTCTTTGATCCATTTTGGAGTTGGCTTTTGTTCAGGGTGATGGACAGGGGTCAATTTTCGTTCTGCAGGAGGACAATCCAGCTTCCCAGCACCATGTATTGAACATACTCTTTCCCCCAGAGTATATTTTTGTCTTTGTCAAATATCAGATGGCTGTAATCACGTGAATTCAAGCTGTCCTTCTGCGCTGTCCATTGATCTACCTGTCTGTTTCTGTGTCAATACCATGCTCTTTCTATGACTACAGCTCTGTCATATGCTTGAAATTTAGTATGGCAATCCCTCCAGCACTATCCTGTTTTCTCAGTATTGCTTTGGCTATCTGGGATCTTTTGTGTTTCCATATGAATTTTAGGATTTCTTTTTCTATTTCTATGAAGAATGTCATGGGGATTTTGATTGGAACTGCATTGAATCTTCAAATTGACTTTGGAAGTTAGTCATTTTCACAGTATTAATCCTGCAAATCAATGGGCATGGGAGGTCATTCCTTCTTCTGGTGTCTTCCTTAATTTCTCTCTTGTGAAGTTTTCATTGCAGAGGTCTTCCACCTCCTTGGTCAGATTTATTCCTAGGTTTTTTTGAGGCTATCGTGCACTGGAGTCTTTTCATGATCTCTTTCTCAGTGTTTGTAACAGGTGTAAGGTAAGTGAGTCCTCCCTTGGAGTTGTTGGTCAGGCTTCCTGTAGCAATCTCCTCCAAGATCTAACTTCCCATTTTGGAGGACAGCTGAGTAAACAATGGCATACTCTAAATTTAGAAAGCTAAGCAAAGAATGTTTTAAGGGGAGGTGAACATTCCTTCCTGCAGGGCGCAGCTTACTCACAGGAAGTAAACTTCAGAATACCTTCAAGAAGTCCCTGAAATTGACCAGGATCATGAGCCCCTCCCCATCCAAGCATATATAAACCCTAAGGCCCACAGAGAGACATGCTCAGGCCAACCAAGACATTGGAAGAAGTGGAGACCCTGCCAGCTGCCTAGAAGAAACTGAAACCAGCTGAGCCTCTTCCAGGAGCTGTCTGCCATTCCCAGGATGTGTTTCAAGTTTCCTCCTTGGGTGAGCTGTCTCCATGCTGGAGTGGGCTTCTGGTGATGCCATGGTCTGTGAGTCATTTCTGATCCTGAAAGTAACCCCTAACTTAAATTCTTGCAAGTAATATCAGCTAAGCTCATTGGTTCCACGAGCTGCATTTTGGTACTGTCCGTACTTTGGTCTGCAGTTGGTTTCCTAACCCGGTGACTAAAGATTTGTTCACATCTCCCTGGGAATACATTCACACACCATCAGGATAGTCCAAGAGACTCTCAAAACAATATATTGCCAAAACTCTGGTCACCTCCCAGAACTTGCAGGTGAACTTATTGCTGAAGACACTATACACTTCAGGCAGAAGACGGAGAAATAGAGCTGGAACTGACCTGGAAGCCCCCTCCCTGAGGACTAGTTCTCATGATATCAGAAGATATTGTCAGACTGCCAGTGAAGGAAGGCAATCAGTAGTCCCACCTCTCTGCAAACCCTACAGATCGCAGCAGTGACCAGCACAGCAAAATATTCATAATAATGCAACGGTAGCACTTTTTCCTGGGGATAAACAACAGCTGTCTAATTTGGACTTAGGGTTCACCCAGTAGGAGGGAATTCATGTCTAGTACTGTAAACCTAGCCAAACACCCTAGAGGAGAACCCACTACTGCCACCTTCCTAAATTAATATGATTTTTTCCTATATTTGAAAATTTGCAACAGATGGAGATTAGAAAGTTCCACAGTGGGCCAAAATGCAGCGAATAAATAACTGTGTGGTTCCCAGCACCAATTGATACATCTACAGCACAACCACTACTAAAGCCCATTGAATACCAAGGAAGCAGGGGTAGACCAGGACACCTAGATAGGACAGCATGCTGCATTCACGCAGCCTCAATGATATGCTCGCTTAAGCCAGACCTGCACAATGACAATACCAGTTGACATGCCAGTCTGGATGGGGAAAATTTCACAAGCTCTAGATGAAAAGGTTCAGGCAATCAGTGAGTGCCAAGGAGAGAGAACCTGCTGTCTCCAGGACAGTATCACTGATGGATTATCCAATCCCCAGTGGTCAGCCCTAAACACAGGCAGAAACGAATTCTACTACATGGACTCAGTAAGCATATATGCGGCAGGAAATAGCAGTGAGGTTTGGGAAGGGTGGAGAGGGTGGGTGAAAATGCACCATTAGTGCATGAAATTCTCAAAAGGAAAAAGAAAACACTTTTAATAAGCTTGCATTACAATCGATTCCTCTGATGAAAGCCTTTCATGCAACTCCTAATTCCTGCCAGAGACTTGGGAGGAGGTTTTTGGAGCCTCTGGTCAGCAATCCTAAACAGTGACAGCAGTGCCAGCTAAGGCACTTGCAGAATTCTGCCAGGATCTACAGGCACTTTCCATCTAGTGAACGGAGCTGTGGAGGTGCTGAGGTGCTGAGTGACCACAACACGGAAGAGCTGACTCTCCACCCACAGCGTGGCCAGCACGGAAGAGATAGCTGGCTTCCTCCAGTCCTGGCGTCTTTGATCTCACCAGAGACCAAATCACTGAGACTTTTATCAAGAGTTGTGATGATTTTATCAGTGTGATCACGACATCCATGAAAGCACAGTTGGGTAATTACTGTGTCTCACACATGTGCATGTCTGCAGTGTGTCTACTTTTTGGTGACTCTCCCAATCCTCAAGTATTTGAGTCCCACATTACATCTTCTGGTTTAAGCGTGCTCTAGAAATTAGGTATTTTTTTGATTTCACACAAATACTAGTGATTTCTCACAATGCCTTTAAAAATAAACTAGATGTGTGAGTTCTGTTTCCTGTAAGTTTTATTCCAGAGAGTAGAGGAGGCATTGCAAAATAACTTACCATGGAGTCCGGAGTCTGATGACCACCCTTTACACAGTCTGGCCTGTGTCCCTTCTGATGGTCACAAGGTCCTATCAATTCCCTCTTCCGCAGCCCCCTTGTCTGGGAGCCAGGATGGTCCCACCTAAAGAAATTAAGACCTCTTCTGTCTAATGTTCTTCCCCTCTAGGTATCCAATTCCTATACCTAAGACTCAGAACATCAAGAAAGAGGGTGAGGACAGATTGCAAGAACCAGAGGACCAGGGTGCCTGTGACTAAACAGTGTCTTCGAGGCAAGTGTGGAAAAAATTCCTTCTGTGAAGCTGGAGAAGCGGCCAATGTCCAGACCCACCCTTCTCTCTAGATCCTGAGGTGCAGTTTGGGAAACCAGAGTTCATTCGGGCTTACTTACAGAGCAATGGGCAGGAGAGGGGTCCTTACTGTGGCCATACAGCAAATTCCACATTTCTGAGGCAGGAGAGCCGCTGCCCAGGGTAGTGGAGGCACTCCTCCCCGCCCAGGTCCTCCCCAGTCCCTCCCCCACGTACAAGCAGGCCCCTGGCTGGTTGGGAGCGGAAGACACTCCCACTCCTCTCTTTGCTCTGAGCACCTGCAGTCAAGTTTGTTTGTTCTGTGAGTGCGCTGTCTATCTTGAGGGGTTTTGTGGCCGGGGACGGAGGATAATTCACGCCACCACGTGACAAGAAAGCTATACCCGGGACATCTCCACAGTCAGGTTGCCTAAGAAGATCTGCATTGTGATGATACCAGTGAACCTACCATGTGGATGGGGAGATTTAACAAGCTCTGCTCCTAAACGAAGAGCCGCAGACAGTGGGTGGCCACTGAGGGAGGAAACAGGTCTCCAGGGAGAAGCTCCGAGTTGTAGCAATACCCTCCCAGGTGAGACATTCCATCCTGGAAGGGAGCTCAGTCATTGCAGGATGCCTAAGGTAGGTAAACAGTAGAGGTTCTAAAGGGAAGATGTTCTAGTCTGCTTCCTCTGTGCTGTGAGAAATCACTGATAACAACCAAAGCAGAGCAGAAAGGGCTTATGGCCTCTTCGGCTTCCAAGGGACAGTCCATCTTAGAAGGAACTCAGGGCAGGGATAAAGGGTGCTTACTGGCTTGCTCCTCTGGCCTGTGCTCAGTCTACTTTCTGATACAGCTCACCACCCACAGTGGGCTGGGCCCAGCCACATCACTCAACAGTCAAGAACAATCTTAAAATGCCTCAGAGATGCCTACGGACCAAAACAATAGAGGAAACTGGCCCTCAGTTCTCCCTTGCCTGATTTGTGACATTGACACCAGAAGCCAAGAATGACAGAGATAAACCACAGAGTGTTTATTCTGAAGGGAGGTAAACCGTGGGGTGCTTCTAAGGAGAGGTGAAACATTCGGTCCTTCAGGGAAGCTTATCAAACCCATGAGGTAAAAAACTCCATAGCTTTAGTAGGCCCCTGGAATTGACCAGGATCAGTGGCCACTCCCTTCTCAAGTTTATGGGAGCCTGGGGAAGGGCAGAGACACCTCTCAGAGACCTGCACTGCTGCCTGGAAGAGCAGCCCACCCTGAATGCCTGGACAAGCCCCTGGCTGTGCTGCGTGCTCCAGGTTTCCTTCTTTCTTGATCTGAAAGTGCTGGGGTGAGCTTCGGTAATGTGTCTGTCTGTCTTTGAGCCATTTCTGCTTCTATAAGTAACCCCTCACCCATCTTCCTGCAAGTAACCCCAGTAAAGAGCATTGGCTCACCAGGGTGGCCTTTGGTGGTGTCCTTATTGGGTCCATTCTTAGTTCCCTGTCTGGTGTGAGTAGACATTTGTTCCTGTCTCCCCAGGAATAGTGTCACACAAGTTATCTAATCCCAAATAGTCAGCCCTAAACACAAGTACATCTGAGCAACATTAAATGAGCTTGGTATACTGTGTGCGTGTGCGTGTGTGTGTGTGTGTGTGTGTGTGTGTGTAACAATATATTATAGAAGAAGTCTTGAATTTGAGAGGGAGTTGTGGGGAACACAGCAGGATTTAGAGGGGGAGAGCGAATGAGAGAATGGTACACGTACAGTACTCATGTATGAAGTACTCCAAGAAATTAATTAGAGAGAATGCATACTTTTCACTCTGTTCAATTTGGTAAAGATATTTCTAGTTTTATGTTGTTCATTCTTATTTCATGAATTTCATATCTCTATGATTCTTCAAGGATATTAATAATGATTTTTAAGCTTAAGTTTTCCTTCTGAATCCTCATTTACTCTAAATGTCCCATTCTGTTAACTGTTTGTAAATTCTTTAGTTATTGGTGCTCTAATCTCCTTGTTACATGGTAGAGGAGATTCCAGTCAGTCTCTATTTTCTGAATGTAGATTGAAGGTTTTGAGTCTGATATGGAGCAAGATATGTTTGGTTTGTCCTAATTTGATGTGATTTGGTGATCATTGTTTCTCAATATGGAATCCTCAACCTTAGTAACTGCTAGTCTTTTCTCTGTGGTAGGGCCTATTTCTAAGGAAGTCTCCTTTTAACGTGTTCTGGACCATTGCCTGCCCCAGGCTTGGTATCCCTGGTTCCTGTGCCTGCTATTCTTTCTCACCTCCTAGGTTTCATCCCAGTAGAGTCAATGACATACCCCAAAGAGTACATCTGTGGATCTAATTGCTCCCTTAAGAACTTTCAAAGAGGTCATTGGGCCTCAATTTGACCATGGTTTCCTCAGTGATTGGTGCCTCTCTGTTCCACTCGATACTGTGAAGTTAATGGGGTGAATCTTGGTGCTTTGCCTTAGTGTCACATCCACAGCACTGAACTCTACCTTTGCCCGAGCTGTGGAGCATCTGTCGTTATAACATCACGTCTCCACTGAGGAGAGTGTGTGGTGCCTTTTGCTCTTGTTCAGGGAGATTTTTCTTGTTTGATGAGCAGAGACTGTGAAAACACTTGTATTCCACCGTCCTGAAAACACTTGTCTTCTGAAATGATTTATGATTGTGCCAAAGGTTTGCTGTTGCTGTTATTAAATTTTGTCTAATCACATCTCTATATAATTTCTTCTGCTCTTTAATGTATTTTGTCTAATAGTTTATGAGTGACCAATGTGTGTCAAACAGTAGTCAGGTCCTATGGTGAGACCAAAAAGCAAGTCAGACATGGTCTCTGCTCTCATGCAAGACACTTACAATGAAGAGATACACCCACATTAGACACATGATGATCAGTATAATGAAGACATACACCACACTAGACATGTGAGGATCACTCCGAAGGGACAGGTTCAAAGTGCTGTGGAAACATACTGAAAAGCCAATGTCAGAAAAATGTTGGGGGTCCCTGTGCTCCAGGCCAGCCCGAGAGGATGAAGGGTCTCTACCGAAAGGGGGTGAGTAGGCACAGAGTCAAAACACACACAGACCCACAGACCCCGGAAGCTGGGTGAGAAGCAGGAGGAGCACTAGCCCATGCAAGCTCATTCACAGAAGTGCAAGGGGTCTCATAGGACTGGTTAGCCAATCGCCTTATGGGGTGGGGTCCCGACTGCAGACAATGGTAATCTGTCCCCAGGCAGATCATCTCCGTGCAGGTTCTTTCCAGATCCTGGGCAGAACCTGGTCTCACCCTAGCCAGAGCAAAGCACCATGCCCACGGGAGCCATTCCTCTATTCCTCATAGCAGGTGACCTGGCTAAGGCCCATCCTGCCTTGTGTCCTACAGAAAAAGTATAAAATGATAAGTGTGCTCGCTCAAGAAGTCAGATTTAATGACTGGGGCTTGGGGTATGAGGTGTACAGATGACAAACGGCCCATGCAGACAGAGCAACAGCAAAAACCCCACTCATTTTGAGGAACTGAGAGAAATTCACCTAGGAACGGAGAACATTAAAGAAAGGAGGATGAGGTGTAGGGGTTCAGGAAATATGCAGAGAGCAAAGCCTGAAGCAGCATTTACAATCTGAGGGGAAAGGGGAAGGTACTGCTACAACCACAGGCTAGGCCTTTAGACACACCCATTATCTTGTGGGTGTCAGTTTCGTATTTCAACCTCAACCCATTTGGATTGCTCTTGGAAATGAGCTTTTTCTTAGAGGTAGAGCTTGATTTTCCTTCTCAGATGGCAAGTTTTCAACACAATGAGATACACATTTTAGTCATTTTTGACTGCTGATATGTCTTCTATCACACATAAAATTCTCATATAAATTAAGTTGCCTCTGAACCCTTCCGGTTCATCACTCTGTCTGAATGTTCATTTGCTTGTCTGTTGGCCATGTAGCCACTACTGGCTTCAAACTCAGGCTGCAGCTGTCTCCTTCCTCCAGCCTTTGCCTCCCAAGTGCTGGTCATGTGCCACCACACCTGACTATCCAGTTATTCTTGAACCAGTGTCACAAGATTTAGATAGCTTTTAATATATCTTCATAGGAACAGAATAAATTCCCTCTGCTGAGCTGCCATTCAGTTTTGAATTGAATTAGAGAATTCTGATTTGTAATAAATATTTATATGGTGTATGAATATATGTTATATATTTTATTACATAGATACATATATTTGATTTACATATGTATAATGATTTTTTATTCTCAAGATATCGTTAATATGGATATAAAGCAAAATTCTGCTCCAGTCTATCCCATTATGGATAATGGTCTATGCCAATGTATTTCAGCCTGATCCCCTTTTAAGACAGCTCTGCGTGGGTTACCTGACTCAACCTGCCTTCCCGTCTGGCCATTCTTTCCTATGATCTCTGTCAACTCCATGCACAAAAATAAGTAATTTAATTATCCCTATAATGCTGGAGTAGATAGTAGGGTGGAGTCCACTAATATCTCAGGGTTGTCTGGTCAGGGAAAGACAGAGCCTGGTGAATTGTATCTTGAGGTTTCTGTAATGTCTAGCAGTGATGAGCTGTCGTCACACTGCTGTCTCAGTAGTCTGTTCAAAGCTAGTCCATGTGTTTATGGTACTAGCATGAATTTAGGTTTTATCCTACTCTTCTCACACAGATGTGTTCATAACTGTGTTCTTGTGCTTAGTGGAGACACAGTTCATAACTGTGTTCAGTGGAGACAGTGAAGCCTGGCTGAATCAACCATTTTCTGTTTTTTAATTGTATCACATGGCTGGGAACATGGGAATGGACAAGCACGGTGGACAAGAAAAATGAACAGAATTTAATATATCCAAAACCATTTCACTATACCTAAAATGGATATGCATAACGTTGGCAATTCTGACCCCAGACTCACCTCCATAGTGTATTTGGGAGTTAGAGAATAAATAATGACCCAGAGAAAGAGGGCAATGGAGAACTTCTTGGGGTCAGTAAGTACATGACTTTAATGGCCTAACGCCATATACAAAAGGACACAGTGATTTTGAAAGTCTGACATTCTCCAGTCCTAGGAACATTCTGTGACTGGAATCTGCAGCCTTTGTGTTTCTTTAAATCTATACAGTAATAACAATACACTCTCTGATTAGGGTTGGTGCCCTGTACACTGTGACCCACCTAATGAAGAGCAGGTTACCTTCATTCCAGACTTGGGGCTTCTATTCATTTCAGGGGCTCTTTAGAAAATCGGCACTGCCTGGCCCTCCTCTTTGTCTCTCCGGAGATGCCACATTCCTGTAGCCAATTCTCCTTCTACATCTTAGGAAATTTCAACCAGTCCAACAAATATTTGAGAGAAAATTCAAATCTGAAGCTATATTTAGTTCAAAGAATATTCTATAAAGCTCATACCTAAAGAACAATCTAGAAAGACTTCTCCTGAAAGAGCTCCAAAGAGGAAATAGTTCCCTTCATGTCTGTGTATGCGATATGCACTTTCTCTGTGTCAGCAGATGCCTAGCTAATAGGGTGGTGTGCCTGCATGTGGGCCTGGAACCTACTGGGGATAAAACGCAGAGCCTTAAATAATATGAAGGAGTTACAAAGAGCCTTAAAAGGGGAGCTCTAAGACAGAAGGAACACACAGTGGGCTTGTTGGAGGAGGAAGGACCAAGGGCATCCCCTGTGGGTATGAAAGATGGCAGATCTTGCCCTCAGACACCAAGTGAAATGTGTGTTGGCTAGATTCTTCTTTCTAGACTTTAATAATAGGACTTTTTCAGAGCTGTGGCATATACCAGATACTGCTGTGATGGCCTTTTGTGTATCTTATTAGTCACTACTTAAACAAACCCCCATGGAAAAATGTTTTAATGTATTCAACACTTGGAAATGAACATTGTATGCTGAAATTTTGGTTGTATTTGTGATATTATTCTCATACATATAAAAGTCAAATGTAGAGACTCTGAAAAGGTAGGATTTGAACTCAAATCACGTGTCCTTTGTTGGTAGCATCCCACTGAAAAGTGCTCCAGAATCAGGCTGTCACTCTACAGGAGCCCTGGCCATAGTTGCTACTAAGCATTTGATACCAGTCAGTGAGAACTGAGATGTCTTATCAATGTACTGAGGTACCCATGCACACCAGATGTTGAAGGCCTAACATATTATTAAGACTAATTCTGTCTGGTCCTGTGCAGATTATTTATAGTACGGTGATTACTAGGAAATTTAACATTCCAGATGTGGTTTACACTGCCGTTGTTGGACTGCCCTAAGGAGGGCAAAGGTATAGATAGCATCATCCCCCAGCGAGAGCCTTGTTGTCACAGTGCCATCCCAGCAATGTGTGACAACTGCCCAAGAAAGAACACATAGAACCTGTTTGTTAAGGGTTCTAAAAGTGGGGCTCAGTGATTAAGAGCACTGACTGCTCTTGCAAAGAACCCAGGTTCAATGACCAACACCCACATGGCAACTAACAACTGTGCTAACTCCAGATGCAGGGGATCTGATGGCCTCTCTGACCTCTGTAGGCATTAAGTGACATAGGTGTACTTACATACATGCAAGTAATACACTCATACACATAAGATAAAAAACAACAAAATATTTTTTTAAAAGAGTTCCCAGAAAACAGAAATGTCTTCTGTCTGAGTAACTGGATGACTCTGCAATCTCAGTTTAATGAATTTTATCAGAGCTCTAAAGGTGATTGTTTTCTCCAATGATTGTGTGATTATAAACATATGCGGATAACCTGGAGCTCACAGGACAGTCCTAACCATGAACTCCAGCACCTCCAGAATCCAATGTGTCCACGACTGTAACAAGCAGCCGCTCCTTCCTCCGGTGAATGTTTCTTCCCCCACCACATGCTGAGACTAAGGTAGTAGATTGTGGGAAGAGTTCTGTCCCAGGTCCTGTTCTTTCTCCAACATGACAGAAGGTACGACACAGAGAAATGACCAACGGAGACACCTGGGTGTGCAAGGGGAAAGAAGGATCCTGGGAAATGTGCAGCCAAGTGATCAGCCCCTCAACAATGGGACTCATTATGTCCACAGACTCTGCTGGTTTTTATTTCTAATTAATTTAAAGAATCCCAATATACTTTAGGAGCCAGCAGGATGTTTTGAAAGATAAACAAAGCTGTCTGCAAGCTGAACTTCTCCTGACTTTGCCCAGCTCCAATTTCACGTTTTCCTCTTCTCTAGACTGTTATGGACTGCCTGCTCTTTGACAGCTCCAAAAACCAGATGTGTTTCAAAGGAAGAGTCCAGTTTCTCCCCCTGAGAATGCTTCTCTACGGGAATTTCTGTAAAAAAGGTGCTATAAAAAGTGAATCTTCCTGACTGCTTTCTGGAGGCCAATGCTTGTTCCTCTCCTCTGGTATAGAGTTACCTAAAGACTGTTATGCATTTGTGGTTCCTGGGCTGGATTTTCAAATGCAAATGTGAGCCCAGTCCACTGGAGGAAGGAGAACATATTGAGACAGCAGTGTAATTACATGGGATGCAGGCCTGGCCAGGGCTGCATTTGCAGGGGTGGTTTGCCTCAGCCAACTCTTTCCCCTCAACTCCCAGAAGCCCAGCCAGAATTACAGACAAACCAAACAGTGTGAGTATCTTCCCGCTGCTACGAATATGGACGGTGAACCCCCATCCCACGGAAGCAAGCACTGAGCGGCTACCATGTGCTAGGCGACGCAGTGCTGACGGAGCTATATGGTAATTAGAAGTTACCTTTCTTTCTAGAGTCTTCTTATTTCTTTTCCAGACAGGTTTTCCCTAACCCTTTGTGCTTCCCTGGAATTTTGGGCTTCTTCACTCTTTCTCTAAAGTCACCTTTGTTTCAGGCCTGTGCCTGCTTCTTCACCACGAGGCTGTATCTCCACACCAGCTTCAAAGGCGTAGCTCTTCCCTTTCTTGTCTGCTCTCTCCCCCTCTGGGCAACTCTCTGCAGCCTGCCTGGCCCTGGCTTGTTTCTTTTAAACTCTAATAAGATTGTCCTCAAGCTTCAAAAAATAAACTACCTATTTCCATCTAATTTTTGCATTTAGTTACTTATTTCAAGTGTATGGGGAGTGGGGAGGCATTGGAGGAGATCAGAGGATAACAGGAGTCGGCTCTCATCTTCCACCACGTGTTCCTACACTTGGTGACATACTTCCTGTCACACAATGTGCTATCCATGTGCTTACTCCATCGATGCCCTGGAGGTGAAGATCAGTGACAAATCCAGAACCATATTTACTTCCTGTCTTCTCTTACCCAAAATAACCAGAAGAGTGAGGCAAAGGACACGCTTCATTTTTCCGTCTCTTGTGACCTGCAAACTTGACAAGTGCTTCTTTTAATTAATTCATCATGTGCACACAGCACCTAGAGTCTGAGGGAGTATGGCATGAGGCCTAGTCAAGAGCCCGCAAGGTTTCTGGGAAGGAACATGAACCCTGAGTGGTGAGCTCTATGGGTACCTCTAAGCAATCCCAGAGGTACCTTTTTCTGGACAGTTACATTCTGGCAGTGAGACTGTTAAGATGAAGCCTTCGCAGGTAAAGATCAAATCAGGTGTTTAAAAAAATCACAAGATGTCATACGTAAATAGCAGCTGCTCAGAGGAACACAAGGACCTCATCACTTGGAGCCAGCTCCTTCTCTCCTGGAAGATGGAGAAAGAAGGAATCAAACATCCACAGAGTGTGGCCAATCCTCACTCTGTTCCTGTGTTCATCAAACTGCCCTAAAACTGCCAAGGGGACTGATCGAAAACAGAAAGCACATGGAAGAGCCAGGTAGTTCTCCCAAACTGGGAGCAGGGACCACGTCCATCAGACTCTCTCCTGTGACTACAATCCACTTGTTTGGTGGTCCAGGGATGCTATTCAGGAAACGTTTTACTGATAATGATTTTCATTTTTATTTAGAGTACTAGGGCCACATGTGGAGGAAATCAGTATTGTCAGGTGCTATGTTACATGATAATTGTTTAAATCCTATGTTGTCATTTGGCCCTCAAAAAGACCTCACAATAACTCTAAAAACTCTCAGTTTACAAAGGAAGAAACTGAGGCTCAGAGTTAAACAAGTTAGGTGACTCGTAAATGGTCAAGATTCAAATTCAAGCTTCCCACTTAGCTCTGCAGTTTTAGTTCCTCTATGGGTTCATAATGCCACATCCTCTTCCCAGTGGTAGCAGTTCCTAAGGAACTTCCTTAATCCCACTCATTATTGATGATACAGTAATCATACTGGACAGGAGGCCAACCCTCCTGAGCCATGTTCCTTGGTCTCCCAAATATTACCACTAGCACATGCCAGTGCCCGGTGATGTGTTGTTCAGTCTTCCCAGAGCAGATGAAGAGAAGAACTTGGAAGGAGCACAGGTTCTCAGAGGGTTCACCTTCAGTCACAAGGCTGTAGTCCAGGCCTTTCGTCACTGGGGCCTATAGAGAGGCAATGACCCGTATCACCACCAGGAAAGCCCCTCACATGCCCCAGGCAGGATGGGTACTCTCAAAGGCTTCATTTGTCTGCACATGAATAGGCCTTTAAGTGGACATTCTGAAACATGAGTTCCCTGTGGCTCCTGAGGACAAAGTACTGCGTACATTCAACTTCCCACATGCCTGAAACCAAACCGCCCACTGTGTGGACAGTTGGCAAGTTTCACCTGCTCCCAGACCTCCAATGAACAGACAGTGAGGAGTCAGAAAGCTTTGTCCTTCCACCCTAAAATCTCAAATCTGATTATGAGAAATCAGAATCCAGGAAGAGCTCATTTTCCTCAGACTCTGTTTCCCTTTGAAGTGATAAGAATTTTTTGAATGAGAAGTAGTTCCAAGGTAACACCATTGAAGTGACACATCTTAGGAATTAAAGTCTTCATTCTGATGACATGAATTATGTCCTCAACTTGAACCTGGGATCTGGTAGAAACCCTGCATTTACTTATAGAACGTGGTTGGCCAAGTCTCACTGTGAGATAGTGTTCAAACCTCAGTGCTCCTCACGGCCTCCAGGTGTGTGTGCTGCCTTAACTGACCATAACAAATATTCAGTGTTTCTAAATGAAAGAAAAATGATGATAGAGGAAAGGAAGACTGAAGGAAGGAAGTGAGGGAGGTGGGCGGGAAGGGCGGGAGAAAGAAGAGCAGGAGGGAAGGAAGGAGGGAGGGAAATGCTTACACGCTCTCCTAGCTAGCTTTCTATTGCTGTGACAAAACACCTGATCAAAAGGGTTTATTGTATCTTACAACTCAGTTTATCACTGAGGGAAGCCAAGGTAGGAGCAGAAGGCAGGAACTTGGAGGCCGGGGCTGAAGCAGAGACCCAGAGGAACTCTGTTCACAGCTTGCTCCTCTGGCCTGTGTTCAGCCTGCTTTCTGTACAGCCCAGCACCACCTGCCCAGGGGTGGCATCGCCCGCAGTGGCTGGGTCCTCCCACTCACTTAATAGTCAAGAAAATGTCTCTCAGAGATGCCCAGAAGGCAGCCTGATAGAACAAATTTACTAAACTGATGATGCCTCTTCCCAGGTATGTCAGGTTGAAAACTGGGGTTATCTATCACATATTCCAAGACCCAGAAAGGCTGGGTGCCTTCGTCAAGGTCACTAGGATCCACCCTTAGCTGCTCCCTTCAAACATCTCAACATGAAAGCAAGTGGCTGATAACACTCTATGGAGTTCTGATTTTTGAGACCCTATTTGCTTCTTCTTACTCAAGTCCTAACCTTGTCTTCCCAGCCTAGGATGCAGAGTCAGATTTCTGTCCAGTACTGAGTCTCTGCCCTGCCAAACTGCCACAGTTCCCCAGATCACCAAACTTTAAACATGTTCATGAAATTTTAATTATGAGCAGAGGCTGAGCATGTGTTTCTCAAACCTTAATGTACATACAAATCACTGGGAAATATTAGTATCCTGTTTGTTCTGTTTCCAAGTCCTGGTGTGAAGCCTAAGAATCTGCATTTAAAGCAGACTCCTGGTTGACGAGTCCATTGACACTGGACCCCAGGGGACACATGGAGTAGCCAGATTTTAAAAACACAAACAAATTTCTTCAAGAACTTTTGTAGTGCTGAAGAGATGATCAGAGGTTAAGAGCACATTGTGTTCTTGCAGAAGACCTGAGCTCAGTTCCCAGCACCATGCCTGGCACTCATGTCTGCCTGAAACTCCAGTGCCAGGAGACCCGAAGCCTCTGACCTTCCAGGGCACCTGCACATACTCTCACACATTCACGGATTTAAAAACAAAATAAACGAATCTTTAAAAGGATGCTTTTAGACCCAGATGATCACACAATGGGGCATAGTGGAAAGTTGGGCTTTGGGTGTGGTGAGTACATCTGTTCTGCAGAGGGTGCTGCATGGAACCCAGGCCTTCCAGGAGCACCCTCCAGTGTTTGCAGGGAGCACATGGGACTTGACCTGTTGGCAGCTATTCCTGGAAGGCCTCAGCAGAATGGAAAGAATGAGCTCGATGTCTGCAGAGTTACTTCCTTCACAGCCAAGAACAATCACCTTCCCCAGAGTGAAGACTCCCTTCACTTTTCCTTTGCCAAGATTCAAAAGCTCGAGCTGGAGGTGGAGATGAAGACTGAGCAGTCAGCTCTCTTGAAGAAAGTTGGAAGCACACTCCAGAGATCCGCATCCAAGACTAAATCGTTACTGTTTGGCAATGGCTGGAAACTGGTTGGAACAAAATGTAAATTCTGTTATTTCTCTTCTCACCTATATCGCCAGCCTGCTTTGACTTGCAGGTGCTGTCCTTTCATTCCTGTTCTGTTGTTTCCTTGCTTCTATTTTAATCTTGTTTCATACTGAAGTTATCCGGTGAACTTACTTTTTCAGAAAGGCATGCTAGCATCCAGTCTCTAAATCACGGTTTCTATAAAACTTGGGGCCACATACATAGAAAGGAATCTTTAAAATTAGTTGAGCACTCCTACAGTGGAGACCAGCTACCCTCTGCCTGAACATCTCCAAGTAGTTCAGCCTGCCACGACTCAGAAATAGGCAAATATTTCGCACAGCGGTGTTAGATAGGCACAGGTGTCATCACCTTCCTTTATCAGCCCTCGCTGTACTCTGCAGATGAGAAGACAGATAGATCACGTCTTCTGAGTGACAGTTACTCAGGTGCTGAAGACTATTGTGTTTCTGCAGTGTCCTCACTTTCCAGGTGGAGAGATCTTTGAATTCCAGTCTCATCTCCATCCTAACACCATGCTCTGAAAGTGTTTCAGTGTTTGCCTTGCACGTGGCACTCTCAGCCAAGGTGAGACTGGGCAGCTTGGATCAACATGAGCCTCCTATGTCTCGCCTATCAGCTGTCTACACACCACATGGGTCCTGGGCTCCTACCATCGTGTCAGAAAGAGAAGATGGACGCAGGGATCTGAGTCAGTAACCCACTTTCAACCCTTATCAGGAAAGCTAATCTCTCTAGGCTGAAATTTTGAACTTACAAAAAAATAGCAGTTATTTAAAAATCAATGGTAACATAATATTTACAGATAAATACACACAAACTCTAGCAATGCCTGATACAGAACAGACAATCCATCATCTTAAAAATCTCTACACCCTTTATATATCACATTGAACTAGCATGGCTAATTTGTCCAGAGCCTAGTGTCATAAACTGATTTTTATGCTAGCTTATCACATAGATAAAAATTCTGAAACCAAATATTCAAAATACCCTTCTCATCTTTGAATCAGCTAAAATTCTGGTGAGAGTGGTAGTCTTGTTTAAAACACACTCATGAAGTAGAGAAATACAGAAACAGTACATACTCCCCAAAACACACAGAGGGGGGCCCAGTACCTCCAAAACACACGGAGGGGGCAGTACCTCCAAAACACACAGAGGGGGGCCCAGTACCTCCAAAACACACAGAGAGGGAGCCCAGTACCTCCAAAACTGTCACATTTTGGTGAGCCTCAGCCTCCTGTATTTAGCTCTGGGACCATTGTGAACTACATTTTTATTTTTACATTTTTCGTGTGTGTGTGTGCATGCGCATGTGTGAGCATGTGTGTATCTACGTGTGATGTGTATGCCTGCATCTATGCGTGCATTTTGTGGTGTATATGTAGGTACACATGTGTGGGTCACATGCACTTAAGTGTACATGCATGTGAAGACTCAAGACTGATGTCAGGAATAATCCAGATTGCTTGTCCACATGATCCTTGAGGCAGGTTTCTCCATCAAACCCGAGCCGAAGGGCAAGTCTCACTCTGCCTCTTGCTCTGGGAATTCCTCTTTGCCCTCAGAAGCTGGAATTACATACCAGCAGCTTCACACACCTGTATTCATTTGCTCCTGGGGATCTGAAAGCCGGTCCTCATGATGCACTGCAAGGTCTTCTTACCACTGAGCTACCTCTACAGCCCAGGGTCCCTTTTACACTGAGTCATACTTCTCTGTCTACCCATTGGCAAACGCTCCTTTGCCTGGCACACTCTTGGAGTTCAAGCACATGCACAGAGCCAGCACACCAAAGGAAATGGCCCCAGCAGGCATGGTTTAGTCCCGGTCAGCCATGAGATCTAGGTATCAAGATTTCTTCCTTTTCTAAATGCTGAGATATCACTCCTTAACACACCCTTTTTCAATTCTTCCCCAAACCTCCCAAAACAAGTTTTCTGTTACTAACATGAAGCTAAGGGATAACAAGAAAATGACTTTCCTGTCCCTTTGACACAATTTCTTATTAAATTAGAGTAGAATTTGTCAAACACACATTACAGGTATTCTTTTAAAGCATAATGGAAATTCTACAAATACATTTGAAACAAGTGAAGACGGGGGCCTCTCCTAGATATTCAGAATTCAGAACTAACAACGGCCTGCCAAGTATTGTGGGAATTCTAAAAAAAAATGTATTTGTTGAAATTGAAAGCTCTATATATTTGTCCACAATGTTGTTTCAGGTAACACATGAATCACCTTTAATTCTTTTTGGCTGGGTAACATACTATGTAAGATTTCAAATATTTTAAATTAATCTAGTGTTACTTAATAGACCAGGATATAGTCTAGTGTGGAATTATTCCTGACAACTGTAAAGCATACCTGTTCTGCCCACGGTTAGAGGCCTCAGAAATGGCAGTTGTGTTGAGTTCAGAGCTTCCCTGTTCTCTCCTCCCGTCCATGACGCGTTTCTCTCAGAGTACTCCGTGGTGTCCACAATGTTGCCTTTATCCCATCTTCCTTTCAGGTTCCTCAGTTTTTGCATTATCTGTTTGGAAGATCTGTTACTGAGCTTGGAATGCACTGCTCTTTTTGAGTTACCTTCTTAATGGTTAGGACATCTCCTATCATCAGTATTGTGCTCATATTCTGTAAAATACTTGGTCTGATGTGAATTCAAGCTATCTTTGCTTTCTCTGGTTAACATTTGTTTAACTTAAACTCATTTGTTGGTTCATAACTAATGGTGTTTAATTTTAATTTTATTTGTATAAATATTTTGCCTTCAGGTATATAAGTGCGCCAATGTCATGTAATATCCACTGAGGCCAGAAGAGAGTATTGGATCCCCTGGAACTGGAGTTACAGATGGTAGATAGCCTCCATGTGGGTGCTGGGACAGGATGTGAACCCAGTCCTTTGTAAGAACAGCCAGTGCCCTTAGCTCCTAAGTTGTCTCTCCAGCCCCTCTAATGGGGTGTTAATTTAGATGCTATGGTGTTCTTTTATCTATTTTGATGGTCTGATTTTGAATAGAGCATTCAGGACAATAGACAGTTACCATAATTATCAGTATGGGTGGTTCTGGCAGAGAATCTCACTTTCATTTTCATCACTGTTCATTAGTCCTGTTTCTCGTTTACCTCTTTGGATTACAGGCAGATTTGTTTGTTTGTTTGGGGTGCATGTGTGTGTGTTCACGTGTGCCACCGTACACATGGCACGACACGGGAGTGGAGATCAGAGAACAACCTTGGGTGTCAGCCCTCGCCTTCACCATGTGTGGGGCAGGCCTCTTACTCACCTCTGCCTACAACAGGCAGTGGCCCAGTGGCACCCAGGGATTCTCATCTGGGCCCAAGAGCACAGAGATTATAGGCCTGTGATACTGTATCCAGCTTTTGGGGATTCTGGGGATTCAAACTCAGGTCCTCACACTTGAACAGAAAGCACTTTAACCACTGAACCATGTGCTAGACTAAAAGGGAAATTTTAATGATTCCGTTTCTATGTCCACTTTCGGAATTTTCTTGAGGTTGTATTATAGACCACTTTTTAAGTCAATTGTGGCTTATACAGGCACATTTAACTTATCAAGTAATGTTAAACCAAATGATAAAGTAAAAAGCTTGCGATGGACTTTTCCTCCATCTCCCCCTGTTCTGAGTGCCAATATTTTATCTTATTTCTCTCCATGTTATAAGTCCCATCCACATTCGTATTTGAGGGCTATAAATAGTCAATCATTGTATAGGAGCAAAAGGAAGACAATCCCCGGTTCTCGGCTTTCTGCTACCTTATACTCCTCCTGCAGAGTTTGTCTCCATCTGGCATTGTTTTCTTTCTGTCTGAAGAACTTCCTTTAATATTTTTTATAGTTCATGTCTGCTAGCATGGATTCCGTCAGCTTTTGTTGTCTGAAAAACTATTTTTCTTTCATTTTTAAAATATAATTTTGATGAGGATATATTTCAGTTTTAATCACGTTTAAAATGTATTTCTACCGTTCTCCTCTGTCCTTTGTTCTACATGAAAAAATATAGCCATAGTCTTAAATTTTCCTCCCTGTCTGTGGAAATTTTCTTTACATAGAAAATAGTTTTAAACGGTCAATTCTAGAGTTTACAATTTACAGTGAGCTTATGTTTTAAAACAGGACCTCACTGTGTACGTCAGGCTGGCCTCAAACTTCAGGCCATCATTATGCCTCAGCCTCTGAGCATGGGATCACAGGTATGAAACATCACACCTGGCTTGAAATTCTACGGCTTATGTGTCTATTGCATTCTTCAAAGATGGAAAAAGCCTCTTCTCTGAAGGTTTTCACTGCTCTCCTTTGTGGTTTCAACCTCACATTTGTCAAGTTAGACTCTGCTCCTCTGTGAGACTGAGGCTCTCTCATGCTTTCTGATTGCCCTGAATTTGGAAGCTTCTATTGCTATGATTTCTGCTTTAGCAGTCTTTCCTTTTGTGAAGTTTTATCTCAACCTCATCTATCCAGTGAATTTCCATTCACATCTCAGCAAGACCACCAGGCTCTGCCCATATCTTGCCTCCTGCCTCCCACAGCGATGGTCCACAAGCTGCTACCAGGAGGAAAGGGCTATACCCCACATGATCCCTGATCCATACTGGGACATCCTCATGTACTCCCCTCAGTTGATCACAGGGCACAAAATACATGTCAGGCAGTATGGATCTGCATAGCCTCTTTTTTATAAAATACATCTTAAAATAGTCACTTCCTTTATCTTCTTTATCATTCTAGAAGTTCACAGTAAAAGAATGGGTGCTCTCTCGTAGGCAGAGGAAGAAATCTTATGCTTCACAATTTGGAGAAATATTGGACTGCAAAAATGTGCATATCCAGTTTAGATTTTTATATGTGAATCTTTAATGTACAAGGATTTATTGAGAGAATGAATTAATTCACAGGTTCATAGGAACTTATAAAAATGAAAGTTCTCTAACTTAAATTTATACTTAATAGCCAGGAGACACATGGCATGTATATCATTTGAGTAGGAAAAAGTTAAGTTGAATAATATTATAAGAATAGTGGATCCAGAAATACAAGGAGAAACATCACCCTGGGTTTACTATTAGAAAGAGAAGGCTCACTCATGTTCAACCTGGAAAACAAGTCTGTCTCTTCTTTTCTAGCTCTAGCAGTTCCCAATCAGGGAATGTGGTCACAATTGGGGACTTTTCTATGCACCAGTATTGACACAGCCTATTCTCAGAGGAGCTAATGTTACTCAGCTTGTCAAAAGTGCTGTGCTCTATTTCCTCTGCCCTCAGAACTACATGTCCTGAAATATATGATGTATAGAAATTATCAATACAGACAAAAAAAGGCAAATTTCTGAATCTGGGAATTATTTTTCCACTATCTGAGTGTATATTCTACTACATTGTTGATAAAGAAAATACTAAAATCATATTGCATGCTTAATGGCCAGTAATTGCTTCTATAGAGGTTGAGGAACTCGGCTGAGATGCAGAAGTGGGAGTGAAGCTGACGGTTCTGAATCTACTTGTCTTTCCTCTGCACTGTTGAGCGCAGTGCAGTATTGCAGTGGTTACTGAAGCTATGGAGATCTTGTAAAGACCTGTATTCTTTATCAAAAACCTCAAGTCCTTGTGAAATGGTTCATCCCCTCTAGAGATACCTCAAGACTTTATTTTTACAATCTCTCTTACTAAGCATTTAGCAAATAAACAAAAAATTCAGTAAGTTGTCTGCAGAGCTGAGTTGAATTTCTACTCAGATCATATCAGAAAGATTTAATCAGGTCCTGGATGGTGAACAAAGATTTCAGAAACACTGATTCTAAAAAAACCATGTCTTTTCCATGTGGTCTCACTAATGCTCTGCTACGTCTACTGAACAAATGGGCTTTGAGTTTGGAGGAGACAGTACAGTGCGTGTCTCAGTTCTTCTGAGCCCACAAACAGCCTGCTATCCCTACTTTAAAGCCCCATTTCAGTGTCTCTTTCTGATCTTGCAATAACCAAATGGCCAATGTTCACACATATCAAAATGTCACTTATGAATGCCCAGCATGGTAGCTCCTGCCTGTAATCGAAGCATTTGGGAGACTGAGACAGGAGGATCATCACAAGTTCAAGGAAGGCCTTCGTAAGATGGTGAGCTCTAGACCAACCTGGGCTGTGGAATTAGACCCTGTGCCCCCCCAAAAGTCATAATGAAAGTCAATAATTTCTGAAGTTAACAGATACTAATAAAATGTCAAAAACAGTGTGCTTTAAAAATGTACATTCAAGCTTGAAAAGGAAGAGAATTGAGCCCAGAGGAAGTGGACATTCAGGCTCAAGCTTCCACATTTAGTCGGCAGATCAGGACTGAGCAGCTGCGAGGGGAAAGATTAAGGAATAAGCCATGCTAAGCATGGTGGTAATAAGGAAAGTTTGCACTCCTATTGTTAAGTGACTCCATTTCATTACTATGACCAACCACTGAAAACAGTTCTCCCTCAGAACCTTGTGTGTTTTATTCATATTGAATTGTAGTCCCACACCACAGATTGGTTTCTAACATGCCATAAGCTCTCTGCAGAAATTTGCTGGTTGTCTGGATGGATGGATGATCACGTCTTAATGAAAGAATGAATGAAGCCACTGTCCTTGCCCTCATTAGAGTATGTTAAAGTGATGACAGAGAAAGTTGGAACTATGAAACAGCTTGAAAGGGAGGAAGTGGCTAAAAGATTCCAGAATCTTTATACTGATCTATCTGTATTATGACTACATTTCCTGGTTGTCTACACCAGTGTTAAAAACAAACAGATTTTTATATATATGTTAGTGGTTTTTGCACACTCAAAGAAATGCATATACCAGAACAGATACTAGAATCTCAGAACCAAATAACTAGGGAGGAAGAATCTAGTACCACCTGGGCAGCACCAGACCATGTGAATTATCTGCTATCACTCTGAGCCCACCTTGTGTTCAAATTACCAGTGTCTTCCTAATTAGGGAAATTGCAAATTCAAAACACTTTATGAACAATACAGACTTGCCTATTTCAGACACAATAAAAAAAGAAAGTTACAGAGCATGGAAAAGTTCTGTACCATGGGTATTAAACACCTATGCCAAAATACCTCCCCATCCATCCTCCACGGTGACTTTGCTTCATCTTCCCTTATCCAGCCTGCAGGCTGCGGCCCGTCTATTGTTCTGAGCCACTTACTTATCCTCAGTGCACATGACCTGCAGTTCAAAGCAGACATTCTGTCACCTGGAAGCCAGTGTGACCTGAACATGCCGTCAGGGGATACGCTGGTCATCTGGACCCATGTTCATGCACATTAGGACCAGGTTCTCTAAGCAGCTTCATTCCTCTTGGTCTAAACAATGTGGCAAATAATACATATTATCATCTTTATATCTAAGTTAGCAGAAGCCCAAGATAATAAAGAACTTCATCAATATGTACAGTTAACCAGGATCAAGTGAAGTCGGGGCACAAGTGCATATTTCCACGCCTCTAATGTTCCCCAGGTTCCCCTGGTCATAGTGGTTAATTACCCAATACTCCCATAGCAAGCATGTACCATGATCTCCACAAATGTTATCTGCCTCCCTCATCACTGTGTCTCAACTAGGAGCAATGTGATTATTGAATTTTACTGATGAGGACTCTGAAACTCAATAAAGAAGAAGAACTTGTTACACAGCAAGAAATTAACAGAGAGAAGTGTCAGTCAGATCCGTGTGACTCCGGAGTGAATTCTTCTCCACCCTGTCTCACTGTGGAACACGATCACAGTGACACTCTGTCTACAGTGCCACATTGACTTGACAAGTTTCTCTGCAGACACTAATGGAAGATGATCTCTTATTCCCTCTGAACACTTTCAGCAGCATGCAGCTTACACTCGCTGACCTGACCCACTTACCAGAAATATGAATATATTTATTTTAAATCAAAGGTGGTCTTTCTTTAAACTCATGAGATCCACTGTTCTTTCCTAAAGAGCAACAGACATTGTCACTGGTTCTCTTCCATTGCACAATTCTTCAGTCTTTGCTGTTTAGAAAGGACTTTCTATATGTTGTAGGAAGTGCTATATGCAATTTGTATAGAGATAGACTCATGGGAACACAGACACTCTAGTGTGGCTTATAGGCTGAGACAGACACTAATAAATTAACAGTAAAACTAACATGCGACTGCACACTGTGGTAAGCAATATAGTACTGAGAAAGACATGAGATTATAAAATAATCTTAAGAAATTTGTCCCAAATTATATTCTGATAAATATTTAGGGAAGCTTTATGGAAAGAGGATATGAAAAAATAAATAGGGCTAGAGGCACAGATACACACGAGAACCACTAAATGGACTCTGTGCACACATACATATATCACATACATATATAATGTGTGTGCGTTATATATGTGTGTTGTGTGTTTATAAATGTATGATGTAGGTATATGTAACAATAATCAAAGAAGAGGACAAGAAATTGAGAAGGACTGGAAAGGACAGGGGAGGAACAGGAGGGGCTACAAGGGATGGAATAATGCAAATACAGTACCCACGTGTGAAATTTCCAAAAATAAAGAACAAATAAATAAATAAATAAATAGGGCTGAATGTAGCAGTGTGGGTTGTAACCCCAGCTACCTGTCTGGGCATCTTAGAAAGACACTGCCTCAAAATCAGAAGTAACCAGAAGGATGGGGATGTAGCTCCATGGTGGTGCAGTGCTTGCCTACCCTGAGTGCCACACTGGGTTCAATCCCCTCCACTAGGAAATCAATATACAAATGAAAGTAGGTGCTCCCAAGGCAAAACTGGTCAAGCAGCTAAGGAGCAGAAGACAGACACAAACTCGTATAGAAAAGGGATAATAGCAAAGCTTGGAGCCTGGGGGACAAAAGGTATTCAATAAGCAGAGGCACCAGAAGTCCTCAGAAAGCTGGAGGGGACCTGGGGCTGTGCATGAAATCCACATGTACTGCAGTGGTTTAGATGTGGTCTGTGCTTTCCTCTAAGGGGTCATGTGTTGGAAATCTGTTTCTGGTGTGACGAAGTTACAGAGGGTGGGGATCTCTGTGAAGTGGAGCCCTGTGAGAAGTCCCTGGAAGCACTGCCTTGAACAGGTCTTATGGGATCCCAGGTTATTCTCATGAAAGAGAGTCATGCTGAAAAAGATGAAGACTGGTTCTTAACCTCTCCCCTCTCTGGTTTCTGTTCTCACTGCACAGTCCCTCTCTCTCTTCCTTATGTCTCTAACCTGCGCCATCCATATGTTTTAATGCAGCTGGAGCCCTCTCCAGACCTACCACCATAGCGTTCTTTTAACCTCCAAATCTCTGAGATAAATAAAGGTTTTTTTCTTTATAAATTTCCTAGGCTTGGTTTGTCAGAGCAAAGATAATGAAACAAAGCATATGTCCTGCTGATAATTTGATGTTCAGTAGTAAAAAGCACATTTAGCCACGGATCTCTAACTTCAGTTTCCAATAGGTCCTTGGAAAAAAGAGGTAGTGTAGAAAATACAGAAAGGAACCCCGCACCCAAATTTCAAGAAGTGCCAAACAGCAAACCCCAAAACATGAAACAACAACAGGATGTCAAAGGAACAGAGGAAAGAACTGAAGGAATGCCCCATGGCCAAAGCTGGGGCAATGTGAGCAAAGCAATAAAGGTCGGTGTGTAGCATACCACAGTAAGAAATAAAGCTCCTAGGCCCAGTCTGCTGAAAGCAGATGACTGAGCCTGTAAACAAACAAGAGAAAATCTTATTAGACACAAGAAGTCCATTAGGGAGGTGGAGCGTGTCCCCTCTCTAAGTGGACACACAATAACTTCCTGCCACACAGCTCAGGATGGAAAAGAATAAGGAAGATCGATGTTACTAGACACCCACTAGATTCAGCCAGGTGGTCAGATCAAGTCTGCAGAGACAAATCCCACTGGTGACCTGGGTCCTCAGCACGTACGATCATAGGCTACTCCACTTTGTGCTCTTTTGTCCATCCCATCCTGAAAAATATCAAGAGAGCCCACTAGAGAGATCTGAGCAGCAGTCCTCCACATTGTTGGCATCTCGGGGCTGGAGGGATGGCTCAGCAGTTGAGAGTACACAGTGCTCTTGAAAGGACCTGCATTTGGTTTCCAGCAACCTCATCAGGCAGCACACAACCACCTGTCACTAGAGCTACAGGAGACCCTATGTCTTCTTCTGGCATCCCTGGGTACATGCACACATGTGGCACACATATACACACAGATGCATAAATAAAAGTAAAAATAAATCTTTCATTAAAAGTCAGGATCCTCAAAAGCAAGGGAAGTGAGGAAATCGTCACTGTCAGGCCTGAGATGTGATGAAGAGAGGTAATAAACCACCCTGCACGGGGTCCTGGGAGAGAGAACGGGAGAAGCTGCAAGCCACAGACATCTAATTAAAGCATGAACTTCAGTTACTATAATGAATGTAATTGTATTAGATAAAAAGTTCATTAACTGTGATAAATATACTAACATGAATACTGGGAAATTTGAGAGAACTCTGTACTCTCTACTCAATTTTCCTGAAATTTTAAAACTATTCTAAAATAAAATGTTTGCTTAAAAAAAGAAATGAAGCAATGGTCCTGGTCTATAGAAGAACCAAGATCACTTCCAAGTCTGCCTGAGCCTAATTTGAGACAATGTCTATCCAATTTTCATGTTTCAGAAAGAAATCCATGTCTTTATTTTTTCGGTCCCCTGACCAACCTGACCTTCCTATTGATAACCTTCTGGATGCATTCGAGTCTCACCATTCACAAATCAGCTTAATCCCTCAGATATCCCCTCCTTTACACCCCAGGGCAGCAATATACATGGCTCTGCCAGACAGGAAATGTCTGCTAAAACTCCTGTGCCATCCTCTCCTCTGACTCTGCCAGCTTGGTGGATCAACCTTTGTCAGCTGCAGTGCACGCTTCTCCCAAAGACCCTGTCACCCACTCTGTTGACTGGCTTCTCTCTGCAGAATTCCTCTGGTCCCCACTAACCACTTTTCATGAATTCAACATCGTCCCAGACTCTCTTTTATTGTTAGCATTCAGCAAACACGTTCCTTCCCAGTCCCCAGTCAGCTGGTCTTCCAGTTCAGCTTCCAGAAACTCCAGGCTGCTGTCATAAATCAAACTTCTTGTTAGTGAACTGTACCATATTGTAGCATCTCTGTTAGACTTCTAATGTTGTCCATGAATACCTCCTTTTTCTCTTAAATGCCCTTGGACCACTTTACTTCACCCCCTGGCCTTGCCCTCACCTTGTCATCTCCCACAGAATTGTTTCTCTCTCTGTCTCTCTCTCTCTCTCTCTCTCTCTCTCTCTCTCTCTCTCTCTCTCTCTCTCTCTAAGAGACTGCAGCACCTTAGTTCTAGTGCTCTCTGTTTCCATCTCCCTGCTCTGGCAGAGATATGTCCCCTGCACCTGTGTTCCATCCTCACCTTTCTCCTGATGACACGTTCTACCTTCCCCAAAGGAAAAACCATCAATAGCTCTTGCCGCACCATCCCAGCACTGGTCAACGTGCCCCTCGTTTCCTGGAGACCTCTTCGCCTTAACTGCACTTCTTCGATCCCTCACTCATGACTCTACACTTCTTCTTGACCTTTGAAAATTTCACTAAAAAAAGGATTGTTCAGTTGTGCTTGAGAATAGTGACCCATTCATCAATCATTTATAGGTGGATTTGTCTGTTAGATGATTCAAAGACATGACTCTAGGCAAAGAAAAATAATTGTACGTGCTGGTTCCCTGAGCCAGACAGGCACCATCTTCTGGTGTTGATTTATACCTGCTTGCAGAAGATCATAGCTGGGTTTGTGGTCTGTTGAAAGGCACTCATGGAAGGACAGGAAGGAAGGATCATGAGACCTTCACCTGAGCATTCAGCCTCAGCCACTCATCCCAGTCTGGTATGGACAATTCAGCCCTAATTACACTTGGCCTTGGGGAAGGACTAGCCTACCTATATAGGCAATGGAAGATTAATGGAAGTAGGACCATTCATGCTACTCATGAGGGAGCTACCAGTCATGCTGAGGGAAGACTTTCTGGTGTAGCCTTAGCATGAGAGCCCCAACACTTCTGTAATTAGCCCCTCACCCATTGCTCTGTAACTCAGATAAACTCATTGGCTCCCCAAGGTGAAATTTGTGGAATTCTATCTTAGTTTGTTATTAAAACCTTGGGAGGAGGAGGCAGATACTGTTTAAATCTCCCCTGGGAAGGAGTTTTCCCCAGAATAATACAGCTCACTACTGGTATGGAAAATGTGTGCTACTGGCCCACAGCACTCTATCCTGGATTGTGCGATCTGTTTCTCCTGATTGCTGTCTCTTTTATTTGTCTTTCTAGAGCTTTTCACAAAGACTGTGGCCCAAATTACTCATCCTTTCTCCTCCCGAACCAGATGGCTGGCTTGTCTAGAATTACCTTGAAGGAAGATTTCATATCTTCATTGTTTCTGACACAGTTTCTGACACATTTATAAAAGATAAATACATACCAATCATTAGTAAAAGAAAAAAATATCAAACTGATCTTGTTTTAGGCTACCAGCATTTACTTCTAAAGATAAATATTTAATATTCTATTTCTAAAACCATTTGAGACTGCTATTTTTCCTGTTAGGAAAATGAGAGAGCTAAAGATGAGAATCAGAGCCTCAGGACCTAGTCACTACAGAAAATAAGTATTGCAACCCATTTGATATAGAGTCTGCTTGCTGTCAAGGTGGGTCCTTGAGAGTAGGGTCTCTGATGTGTGTTTTGCACAGTGCCTAGTTCAATGGGAACTCAGGGTGGATAAACTGGGGATGAAAGCAATGTGACTCATGAGTCCCCAGAGGAATTAGACACCTATCATCTGTTTTCAGCTGTAGAATTACATAGACAGACTTTGGCCTCAAACATGGGACTTTGAAAGTTAAATCCTTCCACTTCAGAATCAGAAATAATGCCTATACACTTAGCTGGTTTCCAAAAGGCTTTGCTTAGGGTAATGGCCACAAAAGAACAAAGTATTGCGTTTTACTGAGCAGAATAAATCAATTGCCTACATTTCAGGGCATTCAGTACCAATATGACAAAGTACATTGTATTCAGTCTCCTAGGATTTTTCCTTCCAAATAGTTCTATTGGTATTTCTCTTTAATTAAAGCTGCTGGGTTTTCATAGTTGCTTAATTAAATTAAAAGAACATCAATCCTCAATGCCTTTAGGAAAATGGTTGCCCTTGCAGGGCCAATCTTTCAGTAAAAGTAAAAGGCCAAAACATTTTAATAGCAAACTTGTAGGAACAGAGAATGCATGCAGTAGGAAGCATACTTAATAATTAGTCTTGTTATTAGCTAAGTTTTATGGAAATTGCTCTAAGACTTCAGCTTAAAAATCACAGATACAAGAGCTTGGTATGTAATTTACCACTGAGCACAGTGGGGATAACTATTTCATCTTCTTTAGGGATAGAAGCTGCCATATTGAAAACTCAGCATTGCCGCCTTCTGAAAATCAAACCTTCAACACCTTGTACGACTAGCTCAGCCTCAGTAAGAACACAGACTATGAAATTCTTTGAGATTTATTTTATTTTTATTTATGGGTATGTGTCAGTATGAGTGTATGCCATGTGTGAACGGGTGTTCCAGAGGCCAGAGGGAAAGAACAGATTCCTTGGAGCTAGAGTTGCAGGTGGTTGTGAGCTGCCTGACCTAGGTATTATAAACTGAACTCAGATCCTCTGCAAGAGCAGCAAGTGTGTTAACTGCTGAGCCATCTCTCCAGTCCTAGAGATTATTGAACTCATGCACAGTCTCCATCCACATGACCCCAGCACTCTGAAACCCTCTCTGCACTGGCTGAGGACAGAAATTGCCTGGCCATTACCTGTATGAGACAACTTACCCAACTAGTGCTCAGTGCATCCTCTGAAATATACAATCTCTAAGTCATCTGTTGCTACACACCAACTTACATCAAAATGCACTAATTTAAAATGATTTACATCTATGTCTTCTATATTAGTTTGCTTTCTGTTGTTGTGATAGAAAAACTGACCAAGGGAACTTATGAAAAGAAGAGTTTATTTAGCTTATGGTTCCAAAGGGGCCCGAGTCCATCATGGCGGGGAGGCGTGGTGGCAGAGGTGGCTAAGGCAGGAGCAAAAGCTAAGGCCTCACATCTTCAAGCAGGCACAGGAAGCAGGCACAAGGCTTAAGATCTCTCTAAGCCCACCCCAAGTGACACGCTTCCTCCAGCATGGCCACACCTTCTAAGACCTCCCAAAACAGCACCACCAACTGGGGACAAAAGTCGAAACACTTAGAGCCTGTGGGGGACGTTCTCATTCAAACCACCACATTTAACTCCCTGCCCCCACAGGCTCATGACCATACAAAATGCAAAGTGTACTTAGCCCAACTTTAAAAGTCCCCATAGTCTCTACCAGCCTCAATACTTGTCCCAAGTCCACAGTCCAAACTCACTTCTGGGACTCACGGCCATCTCTAACTCTAAGCCCCTATAAAATCTAAAGACAAATTACGTACTCCAACATACAATGGAACCAAATACACATTCCCATTCCAAAATGGGGGAATAAAGGCACAGTGAGGAAATACCAGTCAGAAACAAGACTGAAAAGCAGCAGGGCAAACACCAAATCCAGTAACTCCATGTCGGAAGGCTGGGACTATATGTACTTCCAAAGGGCAAAGGGCTGAGATGGCTCAACGCCTCCAGTTTTGCTGTGTGCATCCTCTCTCTCTCTCTCTCTCTCTCTCTCTCTCTCTCTCTCTCATTCTCTCTCTCTCTCTCTCTTTCACTATGCCCTGTCTGCAGCTCTCCTTGGCAGGTGTCTCACAGCTCTGGCATCAGGAACATCCTCTTAGGGGCTCCACTGCCAGCCAGGCTTCACCCTCACAGCTTCATGAAATGGCCTGTCAGGGCTTCTTGTCCTTCAGGGTCTTTGTGCAGAGACGCCCCTGCCATAGGCTGCCTCACTCTTCTCTGAAACCTCAGAGGAAGAACCCATGACCCTTCACTCCTGCACCTTTCCCGCCTCTAAAGCCAGCACCAGGTGAACGACTCTGCCAAGCTTGCCTGCAGGTTTGGGATGGACCCAGCCTGCTTCATCCACTCTCAAAGATTTCCTATTCAGTGGTTTTCTAGGAGAGAACCCCTGCAACCTTTTTCTTTCAGTAAGTTGGAGTCTTAGCTGGGTGTGGTCTTGCCCTGGAGACACTTTCTCCATTGTCTAAGTGCAGATCTCTGGGACTCTCCTTAATCACTTTAATCTCCTCATCAGAGGGATCCTCTCCTTCAGCAAACACCTTGGCTGCAACAGTCTTCCTAGTGCTCCTTTTCAATCCAAACTGTACATTCTGCATTTCTTTCTGCCCCATTTGTTCTTTTTCACTGTAGATCTGCATAATATTCATCATTAATAGTCACACCACCATTTATGTTAGACTGCCTTGAAATGTCCTCTGCCAAAGAAATTAGTCCATTGCTTTTCAGCGCAGCCTCAGGCAAGCTTTTTGGCTGTGAGCAGACTCTAGTCATACTCTTTGTTAAAAATATCCCAATTGCTGCTTAAGTCCTTATTTCCTTCTGGAATGACATTGTTCTCAGGACTAGTCTTCCAGACTCCTAGTAGAATGGCCCGACAAGCTCTGCTTACAGCAATCAACCACTTTCCCAGCCCAAACTTCCAAAGTCTTCCACATTCCTCCAAAAACCCACACAGTTAGGTTCATCACAGCCTACAGCCCACTGCTGGTACCAATTACAGTATTAGTTTGCTTTCTGTTACTGTGATAGAAACACTGACCAAAGGAACATATGAAAGGAAGAGTTTACAGTTCCAAAGGGCCGGAGTCCATCATGGCGGGGAGGCATAGTGACAGAGGATGCAGCAGTTGAGCTCTCATATCCACAAGCAAGCACAGGAAGCAGAGGGATTGGAGATCCAGCAAGGCTGAAGACCTCTCTAAGCCCACCCCAGTGACGTGCTTCCTCCAGCAAGACCACACCTTCCAAGACCTCTCAAAACAGCGCCACCAACTGGGGACAAAATAACCCAACACTTAGAGCCTATGGGGACATTCTCATGAAAACCACCACAACCTAATGGTACCTGTAGGTTCGAGGCAAAGCACCTTGGCTGTAAGAAACTGGTTTGTAAATACTTACCTGGGTCCTGAACTTCCAGGGCAGAAATCAGAGGGGAAAGATCTGCCTCCAAGTTCAACTGGCTGTTTGCAGGATTTGACTCCTTTCAGGAACACTGCATTATGTTTGCCACAAAATAGGATTGCACACAGCAGCAGAATGACTTGTAACCAGGACTAGGGCATTAGAAAGGCATAGGTTACAAGAAGCGGTGGACCAACAGGTGACATCCGGATTCTACTTAATGCAGCCTCTAGAAACGCAAGTTGTACCACTTTGTCTTAGGTACTTCCCAGGAAGTATTTCAAATGTCCTGTTCTATGCTCTAGTATTGCTTCTCTAGGAACTTGAGGAAGCAGTGAAGCTGAGGTCTCTTGCTTGTAAGGCTCTGGGTTTGAGAGACGCCGCAGTCAAGAAGGGACCAGAGACACTTCTAGGAGATAACAGGACCCGGTTTTATTAAGAGAAGACCAGCTGGGACTATCTTCTCCACACTCACAAGTGGAGAAATGCTAGCCCCCTCAGCCCCATCTTGGGGCTGGGTCTCTGGGGAACCAGGCTGGCATGCCAGGCTCCAGATCAGGACGGAGAAGCTCCCTCAGGGAGAGTGCAAGAGGCCCAAAAGGCCCAAGTCCCAGTTCCCGTCCCAGTCCCAGTCTTAAAGCCTCAAAGCCTTAAAAAATCCTCAGCCCCCTCCTGGCTTTTAAAGCGCGGGGGGGGGGGGGGGGGGGATTGCCATGACATCTGATCGATGTTTAAGGTAAGCTTCTGGCCAGGAAGTAGTCTTTTTTACAGCTGTTTGTGAATCCTGGGTTGGGGACTTTATCTATTCAAAAGTCAGTTCTTTTCTCAGATCTCTCAGATTTCAGAGGCCCCAGAGAGTCTGGTTTGGAACTGCTGGGGGAGGGGTTGGAGGGTCCAGTCACACCTAACATGCTCAGCAGTCTTCCTGTGTCTTCTCTGCCCTCTGACCCTCATGGGACTTGATAGGCAGGGAATACCTCCAAGCTGCTCCCATCGCAATTGTTCCTCACTGCTGTCTTCTGCCTCTGAGTGGGGCTTAAATTCATAGAGAACATTCCACTTTGGCTCACACTCACATATTAACTGAGTCTGTAAATAAGCCAGTCCCACGTTTGTTGTTTTCAATGTTAATGTTTGTTTTAAAATTGCATTTGTTGCTTCATTCTAGCTGAAAATAGGATATTTTAGCTGTATTTTAAGATTTACAGAGAATGAGCCTCAAACTAAGAAAGTGTTCACTCATGCCATGATCACACAAAGAAGCCATGTGTGTTTGTACACACATATAACTATGTAAGTATACATTGCACACATATGCTAATGTGATACACAGACAAAAACATATATTTTCGGACTACATTTTTGTTCCATTGTTGCTCTTGCTTCTGACATGGACATTCTGGATTATAGTTGGCACACCAGGACTAACAAGTGTGATCACTAACATAGTTGAGCTGGTTCTCCATGCTCCTAAATCCCACAAGGCCCATGTGGAAGATTTCATAGAGAAGTGGCTATGAGGCTAAGGTCAGTGTCAACACAAATATTCAAGTAATCTGGTACTCTGAGATGTCCATGCAATAATGAGCTGTGTCCTTCTGAGCTGTTACTGTCAGTGAACCATGTCCTTCCTGTAGTCTCTTGTTCTTCAGCTTTTGAGACAAAGAACTTGTCAGATCTGTCAATATCTTGCATGGTCAATGCTAGTCCCACAGTTTCATAATGTCTTATGGCCAAAGAAGTATTAGCTATTTAAACCAAAGCACAGCGGGCGTCAGCTTCGGCGCAGTGAGCAACGTTGCTGCAGGAGAACACCTGTTCTGCAGAACTTTGGAAGCATGCAGTAGCTAAGGCTCCCTTCCCATGTCCTGAGGTTTCAGGCATTTCTCCCAGGAAGAGCAGACACCACTACAAGTGCATGCTCTGGGCTTTATGGTCGAGGAAGGAGGACTGCTGCTCTCTCTGATGTGAGCTGTCTCTTGTTCTGGGTCTGACTCAAGCAGAAAGCCTTGTAAATCATTTTGTAAGCAGGTTGGAATCGCATTTTCAAGTGTGATGCTCTGCAGTCCAAAACCCACTGCCACTGTCTCCAGGCCATTCTTTTTCTGAAAATTTTCTGAAAAGCTCATACAACACGTCTTGGTCGTATTTAGATACCGTGCCCAGTCTGCAACCCCTGCAGGTTTTCATGCACTCTGACTCATCTGTTAAGGCCTATCAAGTCAAATTTGGGTTCCCAAATGTCCTTCTGTGTGATTCTATCCACTGGAGCCTGGTCAGTCTATCTAGTGTCACTCCCTTAAAGATCAGCTCTCTCTTACCCAGCAGTGGTCAGTGGTCACTTACTTTTTATTTTTTCCTGATGATTCTCTGAATGTGTGTGTGTGTGTGTGTGTGTGTGTACTTGAGTGGAGTTGCCCACAGAGACCAGAAAGAATGTCTGATTTCTTAGAATTGGGGTTACAGGCAATTGTGAGTCACTATGTGTGTGCTGGGAATGAACTCAGGCTTCTGCAAGAGGAACTAGTGCTCTTGACCTCTGAGCTGTCTCTCCAACCCTTTATTTTTTATTTTAAAAGAATGTACTGACAAGCCCTCAACTACTTTATCAATGAGCAGGCCTTTGACATCTTCAACATGTTGGTGCCATCCACAGAAATTCACAAGTGATTAACCTGGCATCACCAACATGGCAGCGCAGGAGGGCACTGGGATAGGGGGAATGTGAGTGAGAAGCACCTGAGGGACATGGGGAGGAACTGGAGTAGTCTCCAGTTATAGGTTGCTTTAAAGGGGAGATGAAAAACATCACATAATAACTGAAAAGTTGCTGTCATACTTACCAAGTATACAATATGGAAATATGGTATAAGACATTAAAGGAAAGTAGGAGACTCTTGAGCCAGGTTATCATCCACAGGCTCAGGATTGCACCTGTGCTCAAATATAAATTGGTACATTAATTATTCACATAGTACAGAGACCAAAGGGTTTTCAAATTATTCTCAACTGCAATCAGGAATCCAGGCTCATAGAGGACATATCATCTTTAAATCATGTCTTTCTAGGTCATCCTGAATTTAATAAGTATTAGTAGAAACTGAAGAGAGCTTCATTTGTGCCATGATTTGATAGTATATTTTCATATCCTATTGGTAGAAATTGAGACACAAATCCATACTTAACTACAGCAAGGTTTGGAGAGATAGTCTAGCCATGAGGCTGGCAAATATTACCAGGATCTAGCTCAGAATGCAAGCGAAGGGACTCGATACAGAAGCAGGAAGGAAATAGAACCATGGGCTGCTCCTTTCCTTTCACCTTTAGGCTAGCTTTCCGTAAGGATGCTAGCTGGCAAGCATAAGGCACAGTGTGAGTGCGCAGGTAGATGGAGTTCCCGGCTCTCTGTGTGTCTTTGGTCTTCTCCACATCCTCCTCTCACAGCAAGCTCAGGTTAGAAGGAATACATGGTCTCTCCAGACTTTCAGGGCTTCTGATCCTTTACACACCACACTTCACTGATCTGCACAGGTTGTGGGTGCAGTTGGAGTGTTCAGATGGGACAGAGAGAAGCAGATGTGAATGCTAAATATAATGCCTCAGTCCTGCTGTGCCACTGGACTTCACAAGCAAAACACAAGAATGAAAATAAAAATTAGAAGTCTTAGGATGATAACTCAAGCTCAGGGCTCTCTGAACAAGGCATGCAGTAGGACCACACAGGCTTTATTCATGACTCCAGCCTTCCATAGCCATGTGCAGGCAGCTATGAAGAATTTGGCTTTCTGATAGCAAAATTTTATGAAAGAGTTAATGCTATGAGAAGCTGGGGACATATGCTGGGGGCTGCTGTGTCTGTTTATTTATTCATTATTGACAGTACAGTATTCATCTGTCAATCACCTAGTATCAGACCTTCCAAGAATTATATCTAATTGTGTGACTCCGGAAGATATGTTATTATTGTTATTATCCATAACTATATAGAGACAATGCAAAAATATTTAAAATGAGAAATGAGAGCTCGTGGGTGTTAAGTGATATTCCAGGGCCATGGACCTGCTCTTGTTACTGGCACTATATCTGTTTCATTCCCAAACTCTCATTCTCTGTGCATATATGTACACTTCAGATAGAATCCACTAACCCAGATAAAAATCACTTTTTAGAATACATTTCCACTATCTACAATACACTCACTTTTGGTTTTTATTTTTCTAATCTGTATGTAACTGGTCAACGACAAGCTAATAAATCTTAAAGTTGGAAGGAATCCTTGTTCTAATCAAACCCAACTCCAGACAGGAAACACGACTCTTTCTATAACTGCATTAAGTGGATATCCAACCGTTGTTTTACTATTCCAAGTGTAGGAAAACTCATTTATTCCGAGGCAAGCATTCAATTTGCAGAAAGTACTCAGCAAAGCAAATGTGAATCAAATCAAGTGTTGTAAAAATCTTAGACTGTTCATTTTCATGCCATAAAACACTGTTCCAAAATAAAATTAGGCTACGGAAATATCGTATTGTAGGAAAAAACATCTCGGCAGTAATGGTGCTTGGGAGACATGGGAAACGATTTTTCTTCCATTCATTATTACTGATGTGCAGTTTAATAATTTCCCAGGGAGGAAGAAACCCTGGCTTGCCGACAGCTGGGGGACAGATGGATAAACCTGAACACTGCAGCTTCTGGCCTGCGGGGGTTTCACATTCTGATGGGTTGGTGAGAGATCGTGAGAAACAGAGAAATAACAGAGTATAGCATCTAAACATCACCTGTGCTCAAGTCACAGCTCCATAACTTTGTCTGTCTCAATACTATTTGACGCTAAAGCAGACACCTCAGTTCTCTGCCTTCATCTGGAAAATGAGAAAAATAGCAAACACTTCCCAAAGTGTTAAGAAGAAATCAGATGAGTGGATACAGCCAGAGTTGTCTATAAATAGCCAGGTGCTGCACAAGACCTGATGCCCTTAGTAAGCCGAAGGCTGACTAACAGCAGACAGGACAAGAGGCTGACAAGCAAAGCACAGAGTAAATGAGAAAATAAGCTTTGAAAGAAGACAACACTGATATTCATCCCAAAGGCACTGACCATCTTCATGTCAGGGTTGATGCTGAGTAACATCATAAAAATTTTAAGTTATATAAAGCAGCAGAATACAGGCTCCTGCCTTCAGCATCGCTCCACGTTCGCATTTGGAGACCACGACCCAGCTCGGACCTGTTCTGTGCTTTTGGCTAATGAGAAGGAGGATGGGAGCCTCTTGTATCTGTCTCATAAGACATCAATGATAAATCCCCTTCTTCCTAAGTTGCTGATGAAAATGGAGAAGGCACCTGTGAAAATTCCTTATGAACACTTTGGCTATCAGTGGGATTCTATTGATAAGTTCAGACAGCCTGAGACAAAAAACAAGAGAACATGTCAGTAGGCAACAAAGCTGTCCAGGGCCCCAGAGTATCTGAAGCAGAAGCCCCAGGCCAGCAGAGAAACGAGCAGGACAAAGAATCTTTGGAAACCATATTTATTTTTGAATAAAAATCGCAGTTAAGATTGGGGCTCAGGCTGTAGGTGGCTCAGCAGTTAGGGTGCTCTCGTGACCCTCCTGTCTTGTTGCTCGATCTGCTTCAAACACTACACTTAAAGGAATGGGGATAGTGGATATCCTGTCTCACTCCTGATTTTGATGTGAATGCTTTGAGTTTTTCTCCATTTAGGATGATGCTGACTGTGGGTTTGCTATATTAGCCTTTATTATGTTGAAATATGCTCCCTCCAACCTATTCTTTCTAGAACTTTTATCACGAAAGTATGCTAGATTTTGTCATGACTTTTCTCTTTCTACCAGAATTATCATGTGATTTTTTTCTTCATGTCCATTTATATAATTTTATCAACTTATGTATATTGAACCCCATACTACGTTTTCCTAAATCAATATAGCTTCTTACTATACTCCTAACATCTATTGTTATAGTCACTCTAAGTGTAACTCTCACTCACCATCAAGAAAGTTTATCTTTGCAGCAGACAAATGCTACTTCAGAGACCCAAAACTGGTCAAAATGCAGAGAACATGTTGTGAGCGCCAAGCCACAACAGGTACGTGTAAAATATGAGCCTACACCTGAGGCTCAGGGAACGTCACAGAAGAGGGAGCAGAAAGTTTTTAAGAGCCAGATGACCAGGTACCTAATGAGAGATTGCATCTTCTAGACGTGACAGTGAAGCCACACCCATGACATCCCAGCCATGTGGTTGCTTAAACAAGACCTGTGTAAGGAACACACAGTGGACAGCCAGTGTGCATGGGAGCAATGTCACAGGGTTCCACCCTAGATGAAGATCTACAGGCAGTCAGCAGCTGCCAAGAGAAGGCGAGTCAGGTGTCAATGGGCTGAGCTCTGGTGTGCTATCCAATCCCAAACGGTCGGCTCTAAACCCACACGCAACGCTGAAAGCTCTCAGCAGTTTTATATAGATTATAAAGATATAGGTAGCGGTATATTGCATACACACACATATGAAGAGTTCACAAATTCGAGATGGATTGGTGAAGTGATGCAGGAGTGGAAGCGGGGGAGAGGAAGGACGGAAATGATGTAATACAGCTCCCATGTGGTGTGATAAAATTTCAAACTAAAATTACTTTGGCACATGGCGGGTGAGGAGATAGAGAGGAACTCTGATGGTCCATATTTTGGAGAGTCAGGTTGGAAGACAACATCTGTGTTTGGAAAATATAAACATCAACCTGAAACAGGACAATCAACCATAATTAAACACAGACTCTTCTGCTCTTCTGTAATAAGAAACAAAGTATTAATTTTCAGATCCAGTAGCCTTAAAGTAGGGCCCAGGAGATGAACAGGGGCATCAGTTTGGTTAGACAGAGAGTGACCTCAGCACTTGTTCTGTGGTTCATTCTGTTCCTCTGGATCTAAGCCACTCATGTCTCCTGGTGAACTGGCACCAACCATAAATTCATGGTGCATGTGCTCTTGGTTTCCTGGACTTTGTTTCCTTTCTCTAGAGAGAAACTCTCTTTCCCCTGATATAACTGGTGTATTATCTTAATGAGCACTGATGGACTATTCACTATTTCTTTTCATCATTCAGTGTAAGGTTGGGTAGTTCATCATTCAAGTTTGACCACTGAGGTGATTGTACTGTCAGAAGAACTGACTCTTGTAGTAGTCTTATGGGACTGTGATTAGCTGGTTTCACCCAGATGCCCCAAGAGCTCCCTGGTTACCACATCCTTCTGTGCATCTATGAATGTCTCTGTCTTTGTTGAGCCTAGTATGCAGGATTTCCTCCAGAGAACTGAAGCACACCTTCCTGGAGGGAAGAGGGAGTCACAAAATTCAGGAACTAAATGAAACTTAAAAGTTCAGGAAGGTCCTGAAACCAATAAGAGTCACAGGGCACCCACAGGGTTACATAAACAGTAACAGTGACTGGGGAGAGGGACTGTTCAGTGGAGCCTGAGTTGTCACTCATGCTTCAGTGGCATTTTGCTTGAAAGAGCCACTTTTGGGTCACCTGTGTTCCCTTAAGAAACTCTCAAAAACTCACTGGTTTACTAAGCTTGACTTAGGTAGCATCATTCCTTTGTTCTATTGGTGGCCTTTCTGGCACGAATAAACATTTACTCTCATCTCCTCAGGTAAAGTCACACAACATCACACAAGACTATGACAGAGTATTGTCTTTGCTTAAGGGAGCCAGCATGGGTACCTCTCCATTTCAGCACAATCCAGAGATGTAGTGGTATGCCAGCTTCTTCGTGTCTATTACCCACTCAGCTCTAAAACCCTGAGAGCAAGTATTGTTCAGATTTATTTTTCTGAACAATTAATAGTGGTATTAAAATAGGAGAAATTGTAATTAAAGGTACGCACACTGTTCTTAAGCCTCACATGTGAAAGTGAGCTCTGCTGGTATTTAAATCTGCCACAAATAGAAAATTTGGTAAAGTCCAGCCTATTTTCCATTTTGTTGCTTTTGCTTTTGATAACAGATTTTTACTAGAGATTTCTAGAGGAAGAGAGCTGATGAAATGAAGACACATGAAGAAAGGATTCAATTGAGTGACTTATAAGATACAGTTTGAGGAGTCACAAAGTGACTGTCACCAGAGCAGCTAAGAACCTTCTAGAAGCTCAGTCCACAAAGCTGGATGCCTCAGTAGTCCCAATCTGATACTGAAGCCATGCAGGGTGGCCTGGAAAGCTGTAGGTCTTCAATCCACACTGGAAGCCCAAAGAAGCTGCTTCCAGTACTAGCAAAGGATTCAGCAGCAACAGCAGCAGCAAGGCTATGAACTGGCCAGTGAAAGTGAGAGTCAAGCCTTGACTTCCACCTCCTTTTGTACTTAGGGTCTTTCCATATCAATGAAGGCAATCAAGACAGTCTCCTACAGACAAGCCCACAGGCCAGCCTAGTGTAAGCAATACTTCATTCAAACTCTCCACCCAGGTGACCCTAGGGTGTATCAAGTTGACAATTAAAGCCAACTCTCATAATATCCAAGAAATCACTGGATAATCCAACTTTATAAAGTTTTTGAGTTTGTACTTGTAGGTTGTGTGTTTAGGTCTGTGGTTCATTTTAAATTAGTTTTCATGCATGCTATGGGGTCCCAAATAGAAATTTAGAATCATGGTAGCATACAGATACAGTTAATAATTACTATACTCTCAAAGTTTGCTGCAAATAAACTCTAAACACTCTTAGTACACCTAAAAAAGGAGGTTGTGCTACAATGGACACACCTATCAAAGCACCGAATGATGTACAATAAACAAAGCAATTATCATTGACACAAAATGCTAGATTTTTTGACACACAAAAAGTAATTTAAGCATTGTAATTATCACCCTAGAAAGTGGTAGGTTATTGAGAAGGAAGGAATATTGGCTACTGAGGGATGTTCCCAGCTCTGTGAGGTAAATGTGGGCTGATAAGATGAAGCTTTGAGCATGTCCCTCTCTCTTTGTAATGGCTCTCAGCACTCCAGTCCTGTCCTCCTCCTGGCCCTCAGAACCCTGCAGTCATCAACCAGACATCTCCAGCATGTGTGAAAAGAAAATGTTGCTATTACAGAGGACCTGACCTGTACCAGGAACTCATATTTATCTTCAGGGTCTGAATAATCTGCTGACACATGCTCAAATTTTCAACATCAGCACTGAAAAGAGAAACTCAGACTCAAAGTCTTTACAGTTCATCTATTCCTTCACTGATTTTTTTCCCTGATTTTTGGTTTCTATAAGTACCAGGCCCCATGCTAAGATCTGGAGACACAGCTATTAACAATCCCACAAAGTGCTTAATATCTAATGAAGAATTCAGAAATTCAGAATTAATGGGATGATTCCTTAACTATTCAAAAGATGCTTGTCTGTAATCCCAGCACCAGGGAAGCTGAGGCAGGAGGATCACTTGAGTACATGAGTTACCTGCCAGGGTGAACTTTAAGACCTCAGATAGAATACAAAAAGAAAGTAGGGAGGCAAAAAGGAGGGAGGGAGGAAGGAGAAGAGAGATGGGGAAAGAAAGGAAGGTAGGAAAGAAGGGAGCTGACTAATTTGCTATCTTAGAACAAGTAAGTACTTGGTGAGAAAATCTTTGACCCACATCCAATAGGATCTTCATTGTGAGGTCAGTGTACACTCTTCCTGTATCGTTTGTGATACACACACTGAGGAAGTTGGGGAGGTGACTCAGTAGGCAATGTGCCTGTTGCACAGGAGTGAAGACCTGAGTTCAAATCCCAGTACCCATGGAAAAGCCAGGTGTGGTGGTGCCTGTCTATAGCCCCAGGGTTGAGGGGCAGAGACTGGCAGATCTCCGACGCTTACTGGCCAGACAACTCTCTTCAATCAGTGAGCTCCGATTCATTGAGAGACCTTGTCTCAAAAATAAGGTACAGAAGAATAGAGAAGGGGACCAATTCATTCATAGACCTCTATCCTTCAAACACACACACACACACACACACACACACGTATGCACACATAAATAAAGAAATGTAATAAAAAATGTAAAACCAATACTAGCCATTTATGCTTATTATGGCTTTGCTGTCCTGACTTTATCGCTCACTTCTGAGCTGCAGGCTCAGGACCTAGCCACGTTCTCTTTCTGTACTTAAAAAACAGAAACAAGCTCTCAACCTGGATTACACGGCATTTATTGGAGATACTTGCCTGAGACGGAGGTAAAAACTGCTTTTTCCAATGGTTTCATTTTCCTTTGCTTCCTGATCCTCTTCTTCATGTTGTGGTGAGTTCATTTTTGTTATTTTTGGTGCCTCACTGTGGAAACAGGTGTTTCCTCAGAAGTCTATTAACCCTGAATGCGGCGTTCTTAAGCCTTTCCTTTACCACCATTCTGTAGGTAACTTTCAGCTTAGAAGGGACAGATTCAAACCGCCATGAGCCATTGTCAAGATAAGCCGCACTTCAAGTCTAACTGCCCTGTGAAGGCTCTGCTGTGGATAGGGGTCCTGTGACCAGGGGTCTCTGCAGACAAAGGAAGGGTGTCCCAAGCAAGTCAGCAGGACAAAAGCACCCATACCTGTGTTTTCTGACATGAACAGACACTTTAGTAGCACAATAGTGTGTATTCACAGTACATCAGGCTGCTGAAAGCTTCTTTAGACTTTTTGAAATATCTCTTTAATGAGAAATTAAAGCTAAAAGAACGATCGTATCACAGAACTTTCCCCTATTTTCTTTAGATAGGGAAACAAAATACCTGAATACTCTTTTGTGACTGAACTTACTGACCATTTCTGGATGCTGGGAGGAATTTCTTTACATGGATATTTAGAAGATTCAATTCAGGTGGGAAAGTTGGGGCCTGCCAGCTGATCCATCCTCCTTTCTGGCCTGAGAAAGCTTAGCACATTCAAGCTCAAATTCATGTGTGCTGTCTGCATGCCTTTAATACTTGGAAGAGTCCTTGGAGTCGGGAGTATGACCCAGTGTCTTGGGCCCAATTAACCACCAGTGGTGATTCTGACTGTCTCATCCATCATTCTATCCCTAAACCTGGCACCATGCCCCAAACATACAGATTCTCAGAACTGACAGATGAAGAAAACTAAATAGAAAAGCCCAAAGCTGCCATGCACCCCTACTATGTGAGGCTTGCTTTAATTTGGTTAGTGTTTTGCCTGTTTCTTTCCATTTTAATTTGCAATTTTATGTAATTGAATAAACCGGATGTTCAGATATTAAAAGCAGAGTTTTGGTGTGTTTTGTGCCTGAGGTTAAGGCTGAGGCTACACAGTAAATTGGGAGTAGGAGGCTGTTGTCCTTAATGTTGTTTGCCTCCAGTCAGACATCAGACTCCTCTCTGATCCCATACTCTCCTCCCTCACCGCCTGAGCATGCAGACCTACCTAACTCTAGGAGGAAGAATCTCATATAGGACCACTGTGTGCAATAACCCATGGGTCAAACTCATAGCACTCTCAGGCATCCTGGTGCTCTCTCCTTGTTCTGTGCAAGAGACACCCCTGTCCTGAGAGTGCTCAGGGGATGGACAAATTCCCAGCCTGCCTTTCTTCTCAGTCCATGTTCTATACCCTTCTCCCTGCATTGCTTTCCACACTATCAATATTTTCCTCTTTTCATAGCCCAGACACTCCTCCCCTCTCTAGAAGCCAGGCATGTCGGTAACCCAGCTCCTTCTCCAGATCTCCCACACTGTGTGACATGTACAGCTCATTCAGACCTAGCTGTACATACACCAGACTAGGTGCTATCCTCAGGCCACCATTTAAACTCCCTTATACCTCTCTTTACTCAGTCCCTGTGGTCACCTCATTCAGTCTGGAGAGCCTGCTCTCATCCTGACTGATTGTGCTAGCCCTCCATGGAGGCAGTGTTGGGAGACTGACAACATGAACCCTTGCAAAGCTGAGCGAGAGGCCAGGAGAGGCTGTCGGTGAAGGTGTAACCCCAGTTGCAGTAGAGACAGACCGAAGCACCTTTGTGATGCCAGGGCTGTGAGAAGACCACCAGGGGCAGCAGCAGGTGTGACATAAACCCGGTCTGAGCCTATGAGCCACGTGTGTGCTGTGGATGGCAGACCCGGGAAGGAGCTCTCTGGTACCTTCGAAGCCCAGAAGATCGTGAGTGGATCCTGGATTTCAGATTCTGAGTTACATTGTTATTTTGATTTTAAGTGTGCACAGTTATTCCCTTTTGAAATAAGAACATATTTAACTTTTTAAAATATTTCCCAGGAGCCCACAGTTAAGAGAGTTTGTATTCTTAGAGAGGTATCAAGCTTTGAAAGCACTGGAAAACTTGAAGACTGTGGTATTTTGAAGTTCCACTATGTTTTGTATTGTGATATTAATATTAACATGAGATCTTGGGGATGAGAAATGGAAAGGTTGTGGTTTAACAGTGATATGCTTGTGGGTCAAATTGACAAGGGATCATTTGGATAGCTTCAATTTTCAACTTGACACATTTGGGAAAGTGGAACCTCAGTTGAGGAACTGTTCCTACTGGAATAGCTTGTGGGCATATCTGTCAGGCACTTATTTGGCTGCTGAATTATATGGGAGGACCCAACCCACTGCCAGTGGTGACACCCTTGGGCTGGGATTCCTAGATTAGATAAGAAAACAGGCCAAGGAGCAAGCCAGGAAGCATAATGGATCCTCTATGGATTCTGCTTCAGCTTCTGACCCCAGGTTACCTGTGATACGCAACTGTCTCAGCTACCAGACTGCAGTGATGGACGTGATCTGTAAGATGCCATAACCCTAATGCTCCACAAGCTGCTTTTAGTCAGTGTTTTAACAGAGCAGTAGAAAGCTAACTAAGATGATAAATGGATGCAAGGTGATACATAGATAATAGATAGATCAGTAGATAGATGATAGATGATTGATACTTAGATGATAGATGACTGATAGATGATAGATGATAGATAGGTGATAGATGGTTGACAGAGAGATGATAGATAGAGGTAGATCAATAGATGATTGATAGATAATAGATCAATAGATAGATGATAGATAAAAGATAGGTGACAAATAGGTAGATGACTGATAGATAATAGGTAATAGATGATAATTGATTGATAGGTAGATAGATGATAGATAGATGACAGAGATAGATAGATCAATAGATGATTATATATAGATGAATAGATAGATAATAAATAGATCAATAGATAGATGATAGATGATAGATGATTAATACATAGATGATAGATAACTGACAGATGAATGATTAATAGATAATAGATCAATAGACAGATGATAGATAGATAAATGATAGGTGATTGATAGATAGATGATAGATGACTAATAAATGATAGATGATTGATAGATTGATAGGTAGATAGTTGATAGGTAGTTGTTTGATGAAGGATAGATGAACAGATGATATTCATATATCTGTATGCAGAAAGATGATAGATCATATTAATATACACACATGCATATGCATATATATAGATATGCAACAGTGCCTGTCATAGAGTATTATCATTATTATTACATCTAGCCTGAGCATATCAGGTACAAGCCTAGGAAATCATATGAAGTTTAGGAACCATAGGGATGCAGAAGGCTTATCATTCAAATGATAACAAAATATATGTTCATAACAAGAAGTCAGTTCCTAAATAAAGAGCAACTGAGTGGCCCTGGGCTCACTGCGACCCGTGGCGGCACAATGCAGTGACAAGGTGCAAAGCAAAGCAAAATGTCTAGCATGCAGACACATCCAGACTGAAGACATTATCAAAAGCATGAACAGTACACCAAGCTCTCAGAAATGCGCACAGAAGCTTAACCACCTCGTATGTCTTATCAGATGCTCACGGAATGCTGGGAGTGGGATGGAGTTTTCTGTTTACTCACTGTGTCTGAGAGGCAGACGCACACTCCCTGCACCCCGGAGCAGCGCATAACAGAGCACCACGAGGCTCTGCCTTGAGCGAGCGCTTGGCATTCTTATCTGTATCTAGAAAATGCAAATATGTTTCTGCACAGCAATCTGTGCACCGTCCTTTGGCATTCTGCGGGACAGCCCCATGACAGTCATTTGCAGCGTAAATTCAAGTCACGTCCCAGAGATGCTGCACTCACTCTTACTGTAAAGTCACCTTGCGGGCTCCTCCACCAGGCTGTGACTATTTTTCAACTTTATTGCTAAGCTGATTTGTCTCCCATTTGCTTACTGATGAATTTTGCTGTTAACCAGAAGTATTTGTTCAGTGGCTAGTAATGAGTTCAGGGAACCCTTCTAGCACAAACCTAAGAGCCAGTGGAACAACAGGTAAGACTAATGGGGGCCCAGCTCTCATCGCTCATTTTGCAACTTCTGTTTCTGCACTTATCACTTTATTTCACTGATCAGAAAAGCAGGCTCAGGACAAAGTCACAGGGAGGGAAAACAATGCATCCACCTCCATCATCTCTTCATGCCCCAGTCACGTGAGTGAAAAATGAGAAGCATAAAAGATGAGAACAGTCATCTTTTATGATAACTGAGCCATTGCCTTCCTTACTGTTTACCCCACAGTGTGCTACATGAATGAAACAAATGGGAGTTTGGTAATTAGGTGTTAGCGGCTCCTCCCCCACAGCGGAGGTGGGAGACCAGAGCAAATGGCATCTGTGCTGTTGCAGCATGATACAGATGCACATGGCTGAATTCAGCTCGAACCAGTCTGCATGTATTAGTGCATTCCACACATAAATGGCCATGAAGGAGCTACTACAACGTGTATCTATGGTTTTGAACTTTATCATTCTAAAATGATGTCGTCAACACATTCAGTGAGTATTCAAAGCAGTCAGAATACTGGGATGCTAATTGCTTCATGACTTCCAAATACTGTTAAGATTGTTGGAATTTAAGCCATTTTTAGATATGCATTTTAAACATTTGTACACAAATATATGTATGCATGCACATATACATGCATACATATCTACACACATGTGCCTATGTTTACACTTATATATGTGACAAATATATTTCTCATCCAGCTTGGGCGGTCAGATCTTCCTGTGGACAAGGTACATCTTCCAACTGTTTCACTAGAAACTTGGGGAATATCTGTATTCTACCCACAGCATTTTGTAAAATTTTGCTTTCTCTTGATGAATTTATTTTTCTGTAGCATAAGCAATGCAATACATTATGACTCTGCCTTTAATAATTTTGTCCTTGAGACTCAGGTCGAGTGTGTGGGTGTGTGTGTGTGTGTGTGTGTGTGTGTGTGTGTGTGTCTTGCTGACTTGGCTAGGTTTGCAGGCCAGTGAGAACCAGGGGTCTGCTTGTCTCCATCTCCCCAGACTGCAAGGGAGACCTGCTGCTCCACACAGCTCTGGCCTATGATTCACATTCTGGTCTTTATGTGTGTTTCATCCTCAGCTCAGGTACAAGTCATGTTTCTCAAGATACAGTATTTCACAGCATTGATGGAACAATTGCTTATGACCATGTGACTTTAAAATTCAGACCACTCCTGTATACACCAAGTCTTCCTGGACAGACTTCCTAAACCCATAGAGTTCCAGTGAGGAACTCTGAAAGAGGCACTTCTACCAAAAGATAGAGATTGCTGAGAGATAAGAACAGAGTCTCAAGGCAGAACAATTCAAAGAAACCCCATAACCCCAGCTCCCTACAAAACATCCCCAAGGCTGGGAAGGATTATGAAAGTTTCTGCATAATAAAGAGGCAATTAGACTGAGTTTAAGGCAACCTTGTTATCTTTGATTGAGCAAGGTCAATGTGGTTAAGCCCCTGCCATTATTTATAAAAGTCTCCATGTAATCACTGTAAATTCTGGGTGTTCTGTGTGTTCTATTAGCATTCTTGGTAATATATTCTTGATCTTCATGATGTATGCATCTGTTTTGCCCTCAAAATTTCAGTCATTAAACCAAAAATACACATAATATACTTTGACATTAATCAAGAGAAAGAACAAAATAATTTTGGCATCCTGAGATATTTTTAATTAGCATAGGATAATAAAAAGCACAGGCACTCTCTCTACCCTTTACTTCTGGAAAACTATTTCTTAAAACAGTGTGAATCACACTTTAGGATTGAATGGTTTTCAAATATCTGTTTCAATGGCTGCTTATAATTAAGCACAGGACTCCTGTGATTAAAGTCAATGTGGTTTAAATGAGTCAGAGTGTGGGCTGGAGCCGGACCCTAGCATGTCCCCCTAGACTGGCATGACTAACGTTTCTACATCGACAGAGCCAGCACACAGCGTCCATTTCAGATACACTAATTCCATTAAAAATTCAGCTGTCCGAGTCAACATGAGCAAGGACCAACACAGGAACCCATGCCCTGATTATGCTATGAATTTTAAACCAGAGGTAAAATTTATAAGACATTCACTCACTCATTCCCCAGAAAGCTGAAAATTATTTTTAAAATGAGAACAGTAAGGAGCCTCGTCCCTTATTTATTACTAGTTTTTCTCAGATCTTTATGAAACACAATTTAATAATAATTTAAAATGTAATTTTTAATACTTGGAGATCAACATTAGGATGAGACACAAGAGGTCAAACTGTAAGATTAGGAAATATTTTTTTTCAATTCTACTGAAGAAGAAAGGAAGGAAGTTCGATAGGACATCTCACTGCCCTGGAGCTCTATTCCCTCCGTCTCTGGCTGTGAAGAATACGTGCTGTTAGAGAGAGAGACAGCCAGGCCAGAAAAACAGTTACCCTGCCAGGAGGGATGGATGCTGGGAAAGCTCCAGCTACTTACTTGGTCATGGGAAGAGTTGATATCTCCGAGAGACATCTCTGAGTCTGAAGTTTTGTCTACTGGGCCCACAACCAGGGTTTCCAAACAAGGCAGCCAGCACTCTTCTTTTAAAATCACACATGTAGGCATGGTCACAGGCACATGGAGTCATACCAGGAGGAGGAAGGGGAATAGGACAGTAGAGAACAGCTGTTGGCAGCCAGTGTGTTCAGGAGGAGGCTACCCTCCAGGAGCATACCAAGGACAGTTTTGAATATCAAGTCCCAGTCCTGGGGTCCTCCCACCTGCCTGACCCATCATGGATAAAGGATGATGTTTAGGAACTGTCTTCTTCAGAATTTATGCTCAAAATTATCAGTGTCCTGTGTAGGAAATAACTATTAGTTACTTAACTAGTTATTTAATTAGTTAACCAGCAGTTGAAAAGATGAACGTTTGTGGGATGGAAGATAGGCTCGGTCAGTAAAGTGCTTGACACGCAGGCAGGAGAACCTGAGTTCAGAATCTGAGGACCCAGGTAAAATGCCAAGCATGGTGGTCTATGACTGTACATCTCCCATAGGGAAGCAGAGACGGGAGGGTCTCTGGAACTCACCATCCACTTGGTCTTGCTAAATTGGTGAGGGCCAGCTTTAGGAAGACACCCTATCTCAAGAAGTAATAGAGAAGGATAAAGGAAAACATCCAACATCTACCTCTGGCCATGCACATATGCCCCTTCCTCCACAACAACACGTACACATTTATAACCAAGAACACACACAGAAAGATGAAATGTGATATATGACAACAAAAATCTCAGCCAGCTAAGCCTTGCTCAGTCTAAATCTAGCAAATAAAATAAGCACCCTCACCGAGGCACAGGGCGGACATGCCCTACACAGCACAAACTGTCCCTCGTATTACCAAGGAGGGTTTTCTCACCTCCACCTCCAACGTGAAGCTCATGCCAGCTGCTGTTCCGGTTGCTCACTATGTCCCTGTTCCTGTTCAGCGGATAAACCCTTTGTGTGGTGTGAAGACCGCATTCAGGCATCTAACAGCAAAGACGTCCCTCATCTCTGCTCCCAGGGTGTTTTCACACACCCACTGTGTGATTGATCGTACCCACTAGACTGTACTGAGGAAGAGGTAGGGAAACTGAGGCCTATCAGGACATAGAGCCTTTGTAAAAAAGCTGATTCTTGTTTCCACACCTGTTCCTGATTCACACTTTTTGCCATTGTTACTTTTACTAATGATAGGCAATTGTCAGAAGAATTGTTGCCAATCACCAACAGTCAGAATTGAAAAGCTATACAGCGTGGGGGGGGGAGTTCTCCCAAGGGAGGGAACCCTAAGCAACACCTATGAGAGAGGGGGAGTCAAGGATGGGGCGGTCTCAGGATCCTATAAAAGGCCCAACCCAGAGCTCTGGGGAGTCCCAGCACTGGGGCCCTCCCCACATCCTGATGGGAGCTGTCAGCCTGCAGCAATAGTTTGTCATTTTACTCCTCTCTCCATCTCTGGTTAGTGTCTACTCGCCCTCTGGTGCCTGTCCTAGCACTGCCCCATCTGGAGAACCAGATGCTCTTTTCCTTCTCTTAGACTTAACCCCAGGCATGCCATCATGCCGGGGAGCTCAGCCTATTGTGGCTGCAGCTTCTGTGATTAAGGATCTGAAAATGTAGGAAAAGGCCCCTCGGGACTGGATGAAACATTGTCTTAAATACACGATATATTCATTGCAGGTCGTTATACTCACACCTTGAATCCACCCTTCCTGCCGCCAGTCTCCTGACTTCCATGGCCCTCTTTCTTTGCCTTCTCCTTTCAAAGGCACAGGGGTAGCTCTGGCAGGTTGCTCTCTTTGCCCTTCCTGCTTTCACTGGCTTGGTGGGTGACCTGGTCTCTGTTTTCCCCTGAGAACTCTAGGTACTGTCTGCTGATGAGCGGAACGAAGCCAAACCCGGTTTAGCCCCCTCTCCCTCCCATGTACTCACCAGCCTCCTACCCCAACCCCACCCTCAGTATCACATGCCTCTGAAACGTCCAGTGCACAGGTGTAGTCCAGTGCACAGGTCTAGGGTTGAAAGTCTCCCCCAAAGATCTATGACCTTTTCTTCCTGATGACATTGCTGCCAACCAACCAGAGGTTACAGAAATCCCTGGCTAGTTTCTTTATCTTTATTTTGCATCCTGCGTAACCAGTCCTTTTGGCTCTATGTTCAAAGATATCAGTGCACGGAGCCCGTTATTCTAGAAACACCTCTGGAGAGAAAACACTCTGAGATAGCCCTCAGGCACTCAGCCATGCCATCACCCTGTGGGATTTTGCATCATGGAATAAAGTTATTAAGTCATCCACATGCACCATCTGAGGTGACTATCTTGCTCCCTCTCTGAATACGCTCAACAAAAGAAAACTGAGTATTTGCCTAAGATCTTCTTTATTATTTTCAGATCTTTCTCCTCAGAACTACTATATCCATTTTATTACTAGCAAGTGGCATTCCTCACCCTGCTCCTTTGATGCTTCAGATGCCTGCAGTGTAATTTATTCAGTTTGTGTGAGGATACTCAAGCACGCAGAATTTTAAGCTCATTACATCGCAATGAAACGTAGAAAGAAACCATTCATTCGTTGCTATCTCTCATGATCTCACCTTTCTCTTAGAGATGAAGGGTATATTTATGCTCCTAAAGAAATATATGATCCAGTTTTCTCTAAAGTTATAATGCATATCTTACATCAGAGAGATGTGCAAAGTTGAAAACAGTGCATGGTAACAAAGTCACCTCCACTTTGATAAAAGACTGTGGAGGCCTAGCAGCACACTCTGAATTTATACCTCACTCATCCTTCTAACATGCATTAGTGCATATGTGTGTAATGTATCAAGCATACTGTCAAGATTGCTGATTCAATGGTGCTTAAGGCAGTTTCTGTCCCTCAGAACCACTCACAATCTAAACTTTCACTATAGAACCCAGCTGAGATGGATGTTCAGAAGAATTCAAAGTGCCAAGGAAGGGACCTGGAAGCAAAGTTCAAGCGGCAACAAAGGCCCCTGGGAGAGAGTTGCTTGCCAGGAACAACATGAAGGATGGATAGGAAGGGCCAGCTTGTCACAGGGGAAATGTTCAAATTGTAAAAGAAATGCAAAAGCAAAGACCCAGAAGTAAGTGATGTGGTAAAACTTGAAGTGTCCATAAAGAAGCAATCAGTGCAACTCCTGAAGGTGGAGAGAGGAGAGCCAGGTCTACTCCAGGACAAGCGGCCTTTACAGGAAGAGCTCACACACTCGTGGGGCATCAAATTTGCGTTTCAGAAAGATCACTTTCACAGCTCTGTCAGGAAGACACAAAGTAGAAAGATTACAAACAGGATGCAGGTCTGAATAGTTGACATAATCTTGGAGAGACATCATGACATTCTGACTTGGAGTAAAGAAAGAACAGATAACAATTCTACAAGGTTGGATCCTGGCCAAATAGGATTCAGAAACACATAGATTTTAATTCTAAACACACATGCTCTCAACAGAACTTGCTGAACATCTACCATCAAAGTATGCAGAGCATCATCTGTACTCTACAAAGAAGTTAATTAAATTAATGAAGGTCACACAGTTAATCATCAGCATCTCTGGATTTAACGCAAGTCTTCTGGCCCAGCAAGCGCAACTCAGGGTTTTATGAGTAAGAACGTTCCAGTTATCTTAATAAAGTGAATTCATGAATATTTAGCTAAAATGCACTAACATAAGGTTATGAACTAACATGTTTAAAGTGTGGTGTGTTCTGATCTTCAAGATTCATATTGAAGAAATGTAATTGGGTTGAACACCTTTTCTTCCAAAGACCTTAAGACCCTGGGAATTAGTCTCTACATTTGGCCACACTCTAATCAATGAAAGCCTGTTAGAGGCATTCCCTACCATACTGGTCAATTGTTGATGCCATTAGCAGACAGATTTGTCCTTTGCATTAACCGTTGGCCATGAATGGAAGGTTAGTGAAATAATGATTAGGAAAATCAAAATCCTGAATAAAATATGGAGTCAATATTGCACCTCAGATAGTTTCTTATCAAGTCCTCAGTGGAATGTGCTTCTCAAAGGTGGCATCTGCCTTGGGTGACTTTGAGGGATGATGACTCTGATTTTCAAAAGGAGTGAAGAGCAGATTAGCACCTTGACTTGAATTCTGTCAGCAGTGTTACCAGATGGATCCAAATAAAATGTGCTAATTTTTCTTTGTTTCCTCAGAGTTCAGCTGTGAAAATGAAGGTGTCTTTGTGGAGCAGAGAGCAGAAAACAGTGAAAAGAAATAGATCTTCTCAAGAGACAAAAAAGTTTGGTAAATGAAGAGAATACTTGGATTCAAAATCAAGTTTTCCTTAGAATCACTATATATTCTTAGCCTAGAGAGAGTGAGGCATGAAAATGCCAGGTTACTTACTGGACTCATAAACAGTAGGTAAAGGAAAAGTGGGTTATTATAGCATAAAAACTTAGGGGTGGGGCCGGTAAGACAGAGTCTCACATGTAGAAAATGTATTTAGAGTGCTGGATTGAATTATCCTGGTAAGCCCTGATGAAGCCATTAATATTTTTGAGCAGTTCTGCTGAGAATTCACAAATTCAGCCATAATTTAAACACTACAGACAAACTAGCAATGTGAAAAGGAACCAAATCCTGATGAAACGTTTCTGTACTGGCAGAAGCTTGCTGGCCACCTCCCACTTCCCCTGAGCTCGTCCTTCACTGTGTTCTGCTCTAAACTGACATTGGCTCAGGACATCCTGGAGCATGTAGGGTTTTCACCCAAGAACGCTGCTTTGGGGTTGCAGCTAACAAGGAGCAAGAACTCACTATTTTTACTGTGGGAGTGTGATTATTCACTTCTTCATATTTGAATCTCAAGTCAGCATCTTTGTATGAGGCAGGAGGATTAATCACATGCAGAGAGTGAGGAAGAGTTTTCAGATTTCCTTCTAGGCACTGCCATGTTGAGCATAATGCAAGATGGGCCACCTGCTAGGAGAAATAGAGGAATCATTCCTGTGGGTGTGGCGTTCTGCTATGGCTAGTTGTGAGACCAGCATCTGGAAAGAACCTGCCTACCTGGGGACAAACTTACTATTGGCTGCATTTGGGACCCCACCCCATAAGGTCATTGGCTATCCAGACCTATAAGAGCTTGTGCACCTATTCAATAAACGAGTTTGCAGTGTCATGTGAGTTGGCATTGCCACGTGCTTGGCCTGCTTCCCGTCCAACTCCCAGAGTCTGTGGCTTGGTTCTGCGTCTACTCACCCCCAACCCCTCAGGCTGGCCCCCCAAAGTCTATCTGGGCTGGCCCCGAGTGGTGAGACACGATGGTAATGGACACGACTATACTGCCATGCCCTTTAAAATCCTCCAGTTATGAGGATAACAGACAGGGTCATAGTCCTCACAGAGGAAGGCTCATTCCCATTCAGCTAACCAATATTGCCTTACAGCAGCCCTGAGAGAAGTTGATCAGTGGTCTTCACATACTGTCCCCACTCTGCTCTGGCAATGGGTCTTTATTCAGAGTCACGCAGCAAACCATGTCAGCACTGGATGTGTAGCTAGTCCAGCTGTGGAGGTTTTGATCTGGAAAGTTGTACAAGGACTCCCATTGTTATGTTATCTTTAAAATTTGAGTAAATTTCCAAATTCTTTAGAAGTCACTTTATCATCTGCAAGCCCAGCTCCTGACCCTCAGCCCCCATCTGGTAAGCTGTGTGGAGGGCCCTGGGGTTGATCCACAGACGAGATTCTATATGGCCCAAGAAGGGGAGCCTTGCTGTCAGACCACATTCACCACCTCTTTATTGGTCACTAAGGTCTGTGCAGAGTCTCTGTGTCTATGTGGATATAGTGCTCTTCTGAACTTCTCACTGAGCTGTGAGAAAATGCCCAGGGTTAGTTTACTCTTCTCTTTTTGCTTCTGCACCATCACTTTCTGTCTCCCCGCACAGCAATGGCAGCAGCCATGCCATACCATTCCAAGTGTCATGACAACAGGCAAAAAACTGTGGGCCAGGTCAGCCCTGGTGGTGCCCTCTGTCCATGGGTCTCTAGGATCATTTCCTGACTAATCTGTTCTGAATAGCTCCTAACAAAAGAAATAGTGGTGGTCCGGGCCAGGGAATGTAGAAAGAGCTGGTCTCTTTTTGTTTCTTCTGGGCTATCTAACCCTAAAGAATACTGGGAGTTGTGGGCAAAGCAACACTTTGGGGCAGCTGTGGTCCATCTTAGGTGCCCGGGCTACAGTCCGAGAAACAAAGTTGCTGTGCCCAGCATTGATGTCTTCCTCCAGGTGCTGTGCTTAAGACTCCACAAAAGCCAAAGTCACGTGTCTGTCCTCAGACTGTTGCCTTGGTTCATTTTGTGTTTCTACAGAATACCCAAGAATGGGTGATTGAAGAGAATATAAATGTATTTGTCTCATGGCTCCATGGTTCAGGGGGCTGGGATGTCAAAGTCTTTATGTCCTATCTCATGTCAGAAGGTGGAGAGACAAGAGGCAGCAGCAGGGAGACACCCACTGTGTATATCACAAAAGCTTGTCACTAATCTCCACCTCTAAGGCTCTTCTATTGGGGTGCACATCCACACCTCAGCAGATGCCTCAGCTACTCTTCCAGCTCCATTCTAATTTCTAATCAATTCTCTCTCCCCACGTCTAAGGTTTGTAACATAAGAGAGGAGTGACTCAGCTGTTGAATATCTTTATATATTTTATGATGCTAGTGATTACTTATAGGATTAATGTGAATAGAAACAGATTTTTAAATGCCTCTCTCTGATTGTCAAATTAATTATACTTCTCAATCTAGGCTATCCTGAGGAAACATTTTGTCTAAGTAATTTTATGTCATGGGAAATAACAGTACTGTATTTTATAATATAGATATTCAGACTTTTCACTAATTTACAATAGCATTCCTCTTGTAAATTGAACTTAGAAAGATAAACTTGTTTGGGCTCACAAGCTTCTTTGACCGATTTCATTTCAATCTTAATTCCATTTGTAAATATAGAAATATTGAAATATTTCTTAATATAATAATAACAGAGTGAGGTTCACTTACTGGCACTTTGAATTCACTAAGTAAGAAATGCTGTGTTCAAGTAAGATATTTTACTGTGCGGATTTAACGTGGCTGAATGAAGCATGAGAAACAGCCCCACATTTAGACCTAGAGTAAACCAAATAATGCTGGCATTTCAGTGAAAATTACGTCCTCATTACCGACAGTCTGCTGACACAAGCTCTGTTGGATTGTGGCAAACTTGATTTTATGATCCTGTGGTACCCTTATGGGTTTTCTCAGCAAGACCCATGATTTTGTAGTTTCACTTTTAGCTGTGTAATCAGATGGCTATAACCCGAGACAGTCAAAAGGTTCTATAAGGCATTCTTGATATAACATCTTTCTAAATTATTATCTTACAAAAAATAAGCTTTAGAAACAAAAGAGATTCCAGAGATATGTTTTAATCTGACAGTGGAGAAAGTCAAATGCCACTCTGCAGATAAATCCATAGAGGTGCTTGGTATATAGCTCTAGTTCTCAGAGATTGAAATATCTTTGAACACAGCAAGTATTTAAGTACTGCAATAGCTTTTCAGCGTTTGTTAAAGGAGAATGCATTAATTAATTACTGAGGGAAAAGTGGCTGGACACAAACCCTCATCTATATCAATACAATCAACAAGCCAGGTCTTTCTCAGGCTGATGAGCTGAGGTCAGAGGAAGGGGCTTGGCATGAACCTTGGACTCAGATGGGGAAGGTCCTGTTTGCTTCTCTGAGCCACTAGAGCTAACAGGCCTGTTTGTACAATCCCCATGGCTCAGCTATGGCACCTGTTCAAAGGGCAGCCTTGATGCTTTCTGCAGAATTGAGGTCCCCAGGGGTCTGCAGTATTCTCTGGAAAGTCACCTGTGTTTTATTACAAGGACACACAGCTTACCTCACACTTGTGTGTGGTATACATAGAGCTATATGTTCATATCTATCTGTTCCCTATGCTTGTCATCTATAGCTACACCAGCACAGATGCAGGGATGACAGACAGGGGACAATGATCCAGAACTCCACCAGCCTACATTGTCTCCAGTGCATCAGCTGGTAGGAGTCAACCCAGGTGCCACAGAGTAGAGGCTCCGGATGCTCCTGGGAGAGAAGCAGCAGAGACTCGGCAGCCAGACTGTCTCGTGAGCAAGGGTCTGTGCATACACTGGCGGTGTAAGTTCCATCACAGTTAACCCGTGTGGAAGGTAGCGTGAGAGGGAAAGGGAACACATTTGGATGACCAACACAGGGCTTCAGATTTTTACCTCTAAAATTGCTTTTGTTCATGAATAGGCTACTTGGCTTCTCTGGGTTTAAGTACACTCATTCATAAAACAAGAATAACTGTAAAAGCCTTAGAGAAATGTAAATCTGCTTTTTTTAATCTATGGCAAGTACCACAGGTAATCAACCTGAAAGGAGGAATTTTTAATTTAAACCTAATTCAATTAGTGGTTGCTTTGTCGCTATTCCTATGAGGCTGTCAAGTATATCATGCAGAGAATGTGGTGGAGGCAAGCTGCTCACTTCATGACAGCCAGGAACACAGAGAGAGAGATCAACATAGAGTTTTCTCAACAAATCTCCTTCCCAGAAAACCACATTTGATGTATCTGTAAATGTATTAAGATTCATTATATGAGAATCTTCACAATCACCTCAGAGATCTCATGATCCATAGCTCTCTTGCCATCAACAGACGAATCCATACATTACATCAGAGCCCTCCTGATCCAATTACCTCAAAGGCTCTGCCTCTGAGCCTCCTGCTCCTGGGCTTTGGAGAGCTGAATTAGAGTCGTAGATTATAAAATGCAGTTGTTAGGACTGTGAGGTGAGACAGCCAGGCATATCACCAGGAACATCAGTATCTTTTCCTCTCCTAAGAAGAATAAGCATCTCTTGCTGATAAGTTCCTTAAAGCCAGAGACACTTCTGCCATTACATGGTCATTAGTACTGACACAGGCGTGAACTCCAGGCTCAGAACACTGCAATGTCTCAGCTCACAGGTACTAATCCTGTGAATGCATCTGGACCACTTGTCTTACCACTTAGGCATGTGTCGCCCTGCTTGACTGTATGGATTGTTCTGGAGATTACATGAGATGTCTAGATGAAACAGCAGAGACATCTGGCTCATGCACATAGTTGCTTAGTTTTAGTACTAACTAGTTGTTGCTAAGGAGACATTAATTTGGCAATTTTGAGCCAGTGCAGTTCAGTACAGAAGTTAAGGAGCTTTCCCTGCTTCCCATGCTGTCTTAACTCTCTAAATCAATTATTACCTCCATCAGGTAATTTGCTGCTGTTTTTTGTTTTGAGACCCAGGTTGGCCTAGAACTTACTGTGTAGCCAAGGATGGTCTTGAATTCTTGATCCTTCTGCCTCCATTTCTTCAGTAATGAGAGTGTAGACCCCACCACACGCAGCTCAGAGAGTTTCTTTAAGCCTGTTAAGAGCAGAGTTCTTGCAGGGAGGAAGAAGACCCTGACCACCAGGAGCTCAGACAGGAAGCCTAGGCGGAAGCTACTCCACCTGGTTGATAAAGCACAGCTCACTGCTCTGAGGTTAGACTGCATGCTGGCTGAGGCTGTGCCTGCCTCAGCGCTGAGATACACTTTACAGGTGTGGGAACCAGTACACACTTCTCTGGGGCCTGGGCGAGCTCATGGATAGGAATGACACACCTACTTCCTTTGGTTGTCCTGTCATCCTTCTCCTCGCAGGGAACGGAGATGGTTCTCAGTGTGATGCGCCTGCCCTGATTCTGGACAAGCATTTTCCCAAGCAGGAACAGCGTCTCCACAGGCGTCTCTTTCCCGCTTCCCTCCTTGGCTTCCCTTGATGTGTCATCCAAGGTTTTCCTGTCATGACAGGAAGGCCATAAGTTCTCAAAATGGTCAGGAGAGTGGACGGGAAGCAGCAATGAAATCCTAAGTACAATGTGAAACCCTAACCCAAAGGCAGATTTGGACAGCACTGACTCTCAGGAGAGGTTCTCAGTTGAATACCGAGGTAACAATTGCATTAGATAATTCTATTTAAGTTAAAATCCTTAGAAAGAAGTCAGGCAGAAACACAAATTCATATATTTTGTCTCATGTGAGTAATCTAGATGTAAAGCCATATGTTGGATTTAAATATATTTCTATATGTCCGTGGGTGGGGTGGTCATGAAGACAGAAGCTGACTGGGTTAGGAAAGGAAAGGGGAGGGCAGTAGCAGGCATGTAGCACGAGACAGGAGGGATTCTTTCGGGGAGAAAGGGAAAGGAAAAGGGGGAGCAGGCATAGTGGAGGTCAGTGGGAGGTGAAATCAAAGTATAATTCTATATATGTCTGAGATGTCAAGAGAAAACCCATTATATTGTACGCTAACAAAATAAAATTGAATACAAATTAAGGCACTTAAAAGATGCCATCATCTTGTACATGTGTCTGATAATGGTTGATGTCTCACTGTATGTCAGGCACTGTGCTGAGGCCTTTACTGGATCACTTTTAATGCCTAGAGCACCCTAAAGACCCAGGAGTCACAATTCACTTCACTTCCAGCAGGTGAAAACAGAAGCCGAGAAATGACCAGGGAAATGGGAGACAGTTCCCGGAGTCCCAGCGGTTCAGAGGACTGAGGCCGGATGCTAACTTGAGGGCACAAGTTTAAGACCTGCCTGGGCAAAGAAGCAAGATCTTATCTTAGAAATAATGACAAAAGCCAAGCGTGTGGTGATACGTGCCTATAATCCCAGGTGTTAGGTAGCAGAGGCAGGAAGATTAAGAGTTCAAGGCCAACCTCAGCTACATAGCAAGTTTGAGGTCAGCCAGGGCTATATAAGACCTTGTCTCATAAAACCAAAATGAAGCCAAACAAATAAAAAATAATGATAATTATATGTGCATGTGTTTGTCTGTATATATGCTAAAAAGCAATCTCTAAGATTGCAGTGATAAGTTGTTACACCAATGTGAGGCTTGTTCTTTCCTGTTCTAAAGGCCAACCCATAGAGCTCAGTTAGTCTGCCTCCATTCAAACTCATGCAGAGTTTCATATCATTGCAACAATCCTGGACATGATGTTCTGCTGGCTTTGCTTAATGAACATTTTCAAGAATCATTAAACTAGTGCAGAAAATAAACATACAACCAACACCAGCCTTTCCAGGCCTGTGGTAAGCAGTTTCCAATCACCACCTGATTCGAGCTTCAGAACAGCCCTACAAGATAAGGAACTACATGTACCCTCATATGACAGATAAGGAGAGAATCTCAAAGAGGCTGAACACTTGGAAAGGCCACAGAGCTTAGAAAAGCCATAGTGTAAAAGAGGCAAATGCATATGACTGGAGAGCAAACTCATGCTCTTCACCAGTACAGTACTGACTGACAAACTGACACTGACAAACTGACACTGAAAAGGCTGTGTTCTAAAAGGTGCAGAGTCTAGGAGTGATGAGCTCTGCCCAGAAGTGGTAGTTCTCTCCATTGTGATATTATTACTGAGGGATCTGGGTTTCAGGAAAGGCTAGGGCCTTTGCCAGAGGAGGATTGACACTGCAAGTAGCTCTAGTTGGAAAGGAGATTTCAATAAAAGGACTGGGCTGCACCTGCTCCAAACAAGGAAAATGACTCCAGTGATCACCCACCCGGAAAGCCACTAGAAACGAAGAGCAGAGCAGATACGAGTCCCTGTGATGGATGCTGGGTGAGTCCGTCCCCTGCAGACAGCAGCTTCCCTCTCAACTCCGTGTGGTACTTTCACGGATGAGATTCTCTCCATCTTCAGAGGTAGCTTTTCAACCATGTTCTCCAGAGACTTACTAGGTAACAACCAAGTATCAGCTCATGCCTCCTAACAGCGTTTTGAGGTCCCAAAACAATATTGTAAGAAAAACTCACAAAGTGACTGAGAGAGATTCAGTCTGCTACCTGTGAAGGTTGTGTCACCCTTGAATATTACAGTTCGTAACTGTAAGCTAGGATAGTAATACACTTCTCTGGGGTTTTTAGGAACTACTTGTGATCATCCATCAGAGACCCTTGAAGAAATCTTTACTGATAAAACAGCTTTTGATACCCATGCCCTCTCACAGACACATATCTCTGAAAACATAAGGCACCTTGACCAAAAGACCAACAGAACCAGCTCAGAGCCACAGTCTGCACAGCTCCATAGCAAGAAACTTGTTCATAGTTTTTGCAAAGTCATTGTTGGGATCCCCTTGACAATCTCTGAGGATAAAACTTAACAGGTGAGAACTCAGTAGGACCCAAGATCATGTGGAGGATGGGGAGGGCAAGCTCCGTTCAGCTGTGTTCACTTACATACAGATAACACTGAAATACCAGTCATTATGCAGGCCTAGATAGGATTTCCAGATGCGCTGGTTTGGGAGAACAATCCTGCATGTCAGAAGACTGAGCTAAACTCCCTTCACTAGTGACAGATGATTTCTTCACATATGGAAGAACTCCCTGGGAAGATAGGGATGGTCATGTCTGGTCACTGCGGGGCTAACTCCCAGTTTCCCAGCCCATGTGAGAATCCTATATTGGCTATGGCAGGACTTACATCCATCAGGGAAAGAAAATCTATGTTCTTTAATATGTACAGTTATTTCGGAGGCTTGGAATGCAGGATGCTGGAGTAGCTAGCATTCTGGATCCAGACCTTCTGCTTTCTTGTGCAGACTCTGAGTCATCCAAAAGGGGGAAAGCACTATCCTTTATCATCTTTGCTGAGAATTTCTCCAATAATAATAACAGAATTGTAATGTTGATACCTGTATCTAATTATGCAGCACAATTCAGCCAAAGTACTAAGAGCACTTTTCAAAGACAGTTCGGTCATCTTATCAAGCTGATCCATTCTCATAAGCCAACTTATTTTTTTGAGAAAGGGTCTCCCTGTATTCCTCACTGGCCTGGAACTCACTGTAAAGACCAGGCTGGCCTGGAATGCACTGTATAGACCAAGCTGGCCTGGAACTCACTGTAAAGACGAGGCTGGCCTGGAATGCACTGTATAGACCAGGTTGGCCTGGAACTCACTGTATAGATCAGGCTGACCTGGAATGCACTGTATAGATCAGGCTGACCTGGAATGCACTGTATAGACCAAGCTGGCCTGGAACTCACTGTATAAACCAGGCTTGCCTAGAACATACTGTATAGACCTGACTGGCTTGGATCTCATAGAGTTCCACCTGTCACTGTTTGCCTCCCCAGTGCTGGGATTAAAGATATGCACCAACACATTTGGCTATAAGCCAGTTTTTGAATGCTGAAATTATTCCAACAGACATGGAATATGATGCATTAATAAATGATGGAACAGGATGCATTTTTTAAATGTCCCTTTGGCCTCCGTAAAGAAACTGGCAAATATTCCATTATCCACAAGCCATGAAGTCGATTTTTAACTTGAAACATATTTTTCTCCTCTCATGCTGGAGGGGTCATGAGGACTCCTTAGTCCGTGCACTTGAAGACTAACTTTTAAACAAAAAGATGGAGCTGGATTATTTATGAGCCTTTGTAAATTATGTAGTGATTTCATTGAGATTTTGAGGACTTCTACGAAGTGGAATGTCCCCTGCATGCACACATCTCATTTAATCCATGCTGTTCTTCTTCTCCTCCGCTTCAGAGATTTCCTGTATTTTCAGGTTCACTTTGAAACAATAGCTCATTCTGAAATGTATTAGAAATATGTTATGTGTGCCAGTGTAGTACAAAGTATCGCCTTTTAGAAAAAGAAAGAAATTCAAGGGTCTCCCACAAGCACAAAGGAAATTGTCCCTAAAAGTCATCTTTGATCCATGGTAGCCAGGACATGTGGCCGTGGAAACACCAAATAAAATCACAGCAAAGAGGGACATGGGGGCGGGGGGAATAATAATGTGAAACTGCACGCACACACCTGCATCCACCCTTCTGACTTCACCGGGAAGGGTGGTGTCAAGGGTTGTGACTTACGATTCTAATGCTGGAATACTGGAAAACGAGGCCATGCAGCCTGGGCTGCAGAATGCTGCAGGACCAAGAATAAATGACCCGAAGTGAGCAGAGAGAGAATTCAGGAGGCAGAGAGTCGGTGATGCAGTCAGGGAGGGCGTTTTGCAGGCTGTCTTGTATTATTACTCAGAGTGAAGAAAGGACAGTGGTTGAAGAAACAGGGCAAAGGGACAAGTGATGAGCCGGGTCTCTCAGGAGAGCACAGCGCCAGAGTAAACGGTGGGCTTGTCTTTCCTCCCTGGGCCCTCCTTATCCTATCAAAATTGGAACAAAGCAAAGAAAGAGGCACGGGCAGGTAAGGTCTTCCCCAGTGTAAGAATACTTGCTGCTAGACGGTAGATGGGAGTTGGCATGCTCATCAGACCCTGTGGGTTCAAGGCCTTCATTAAGAACCAAAGAGCTCTTACGTCAGAGTGTTTTGACCCACAATGTATGAACTGAAGTGATGAAATCATTTCCCACCCTGCATTTTACTATAATTACTCTAATTACTCATATTCTAGGAACAGAGTCGAGAAGTTGTTACATCAGTTCCTCTATGAACTGGGCAGATCCTAAAACACAGGCATTGTCTGAGGCCAAAACCGTAATTAGCTCCATAAATATGTATTGCTACAAATGATCAAAAGATCAGAAAATGCAAACTCATTAGGAGTATCGTAATCATCTTATTGCTCCTTGCTGCACAGCAAGACTGTGCATAAATAATTTTAATTGTCCTCAATCTTAGTTAAGTAAAACATTTGAAAAGACAACTTTGTTTTTGTCTTATTTTCCAAGGTAAAAGCTCTGATGGAACCAGGGGACTTCCTATGGGATGGACCTTTCGGTGAGGAAATAGGAAGAACTATGGGTGTGGTGACATTTTGGTTTAATTATCTAGCACACTGTACAAAACAAGTCTAATTCCAGGTTGCTGTAAAGAGCGATGAAAACCCCATCCAGAGAGGACATCGCTATGGCAGAATGCAGACCAGTATTTTAGAAGTCACTGTTGCTGGAGGTTATGTCCACTCCTTTACTCTCCCAACTGATTCACAGGACCACTTCACCTGGAGAGAAACACAACCACAACTCATACTGCGTCGACCGCGAAGGAAATGGGCCCAGCCACACTATCACCAAACTCCCTCCCTTTCCCTCTCCCCTTTGAGCCCCCTCCCACCCAGGCTAGGTATTGGTCTTCCTTTTCCAGCCTCCCTCAAGGAAAAAGGAGTCCCTCCTCAAAGAGGGCATGCACATGCCTGTTAAAGCTTTAGGTGTATCTGTGCAAGGTGTCTGGTCACTGTGCTTCAGGAAGCTCTAGCAGGATGGGCTTCAGGCTGTAGGCAGCTGAAACAGTGTAAGCAGGACCTGCCTCGTGACCCTCAGAGCAGCAAGCAGGACTTTTCTCCTTGGTGGGCCCAGAAGTATCACTGATCCCTTTCAGGAGAATGTCCAGCTCTGCAAAGACTATGAGCTGTTCTTCTCATTGTTAAAATCAAATACCTGACCACAGACTACCTCAGAAAGGATCTGTTTTGGCTCACAGTTCTAGAACACAGCCCATCACAGCAAGGAAGTAGAGATGAAGTCTGATCATGCTCCATCTGTGCTCAGGAAGCAGAGAGAAAGAAATACTCGTGCCCACTAGCTTCCTCTTTTCATTCACTCCAAGCTCCAGGAAGTTCAGGGTGGGTCTTCCCTCCACAGTTAAATGTTCCTGGAAACACCCTCACAGACACCCGAAGCTTTCCCTTTCTAAGGCCTGAGGCATTTATTAATCCAACCAAACTGACAACCACTATTAACCATTATACCAAATAAGGTAATATTTATATAATTGTTATCTATATTTGTATTTTGTTATACACAAACCCTGATAAAAATTAACTTTCAATGAAAAACCATAAAAACAGTTACTAAAATCTGCCAAGATTCTCTCAGACCTAGAACTGCTTAAATTATGCATAGAATTTAAATTGATTTTGGGCATAAAAGTAAATTCTGGATTCGTTAGAAACATTTTTTCATCTCTTTCACCCTCCAGTCTCACTCCTTATACTCCCAAATCACAAAAGTCAACAAAATCACTGGCTAGACAAGAGAAAATGATCTTGAGTAGAAAAATGTAAGACCTAAAGGCCTCCAATCTTTAAGGCAAAAAACCAGAAAGGTGAAGAAGAAAGAGTTTTAACTTCAAATGGTAAAGGGAAAAATTAGTCCATTTCAGATCAGGAACAAAGGATGGAGTTTTACTCCCCAGCCAATAAAATCAACAAAGAGGATCTGTTCTAAGATGACTTCGAACCCAGTCGGGACAAGGCTAAATCCCACCAGGTGTCCTCCCTCTCCTTCTCACACCTGGTAGGAGGGACATTCTTGACCAGCATAAGTCAACTGCCAGGAGGTGCTCCTCCCCCAGAGTTGTGTTGCCATCACGGCCACTACAGCGGTTTGTAAACACTAAAGAAAACAAGGAAGCCTCGGAGCAAAGCAGAATTTGTTCTTCAGTTTTGCCAATAATTTTGTGGTCTATAACGTAAAAGATTCCCAAGGCCCTGGCATGGGCCTTGAGTTATGCTGAGAAGTAGAAAGACTGACTCCGGGAAAATGCAGCAGACACCTCCCTGACATGCTTAAGGCTCAAAGAGGTGAGCAGCTCTGGTAGAGTTAAGGCTCAGAGGGGTAATGGCCCCTTGGGTTGTTCTACCTTGATGAACTCTTCGTGACCTTGATGAACTCTTACAATAATTCTACAGGACAGTGTTTTTAGTTACTTTTCTCTCACTGTGACAAAAATACCCTAACCAACCACAACTTAAGGAAGAAAGAGTTTATTTTAGCTTATGACTCCAGAGAAGAGTCCATGGTGACAGGGATGATGGTGCAGGGGCAGGAAACTGACAGGTCACATCTTAACCAAACATAGGGAGCAGAGAGAGAGAGCAGGAAGTGGTAGATACGATGAGCCCTCAAAGCCCGCCCCCAGTGATGAACTTCCTCTAGTAAGATTCAAACTCCTTAAGATTATACGACTCCCCAAACAGTGCCATCAAATGGGGACCAAGTGCTCAAACACATGAGCCATGAGGAACGTGTCTCACTCCAACCACCACAAATAGCCATTATTCCTTCCACTTTGAGGGCTGAAGAACTGTTTCCCCCCTAGGCCCAGCACTACTACTTTTAAACCCTTGATTCTTCAACAAAGGCCAGATTCACCCCATGGACTGTTTGGCAGCATTTGCAAACATTTCTGGTTGCCATACCTAGAGGAATGACAGGTGTTCAGTGGGTAGAGGCCATAGATGCTGTTAAACAATGCATGGAATAGGCAGACTAGAAGGATGGATCAAGTCAGTACTGAGGATATGAGCGGTGAGACACCCAGATCCACATGACTTGGTCTTTGAAAACATAGGTAATTGCAACTCTTCCAAATACACACATTAGTCTGTAGAGAATCATGGCGTCACATGGTGCTTTCCTGTCAAATTTACTCTCTTCAGGAATTAATATAATGCATGGCACAAATAGATGTGCATGGTATCAGCTAGTGGGAATTCACTGAAATCGGGTAGTTCTGCCGTGCAGAATGGAGCTGGTGAGTTTCAAGCGTCCCAGAACTCAGGGCCAACCTGAGTGGACCGAAGGGCCTCCGAAGGGTCTCTGCTGTGGGGGTGGGAGCGAGTAGGCGCAGAGTTAGGACACAAACTCTGGGAGCTGAGCGGGAAGCAGGCGGGTAGCACTGCCAGCTCGTCTATTCAAGCAAGTGCAGAAGGTCTTATAGGTCTGACCAGCCAATGGCCTTGTGGGGCGGCGTCCTGAATGCAGCCAATAGTGGTCTGTCCCCAGGTAGACAGGTTCTTTCCAGGTGCTAGGCAGAAGCTGGTCTCACAAGTAGCCAGAGCAGAGCGCCATGCCCACGGGAGCCATTCCTCTATTCCTCATAGCAGGTAACCTGGCTAGGCCCACCTTGAGTTCACAGTGGAGGGACAATACTGGAAACATCAGGACAATGTCATAAGCAGCCCATAGCAGGGTGGGGACCAGAGAAGCAGAGGGAGTCAGGACGGTCAGGAATGACCAAACACAGTGCATCTTTAAAGACATCTGCAGAGGCAACAGTGTCCAAGCTACAGCAGTCCCTTTGGCAACACTGGGAACTGAAGAGCTATTATTGAGGGTGAGTGGTTTGGCTCAGCAGCGGAGGCCTGATGACCTGAGTTCAATCCCCGGGACCAACACTGTGAAAAGAAAGTAGTGGCTCCAATGAGTTCTAGCTCCACATGTGTGCCATAGCATGTGCATGCACATATGAGCACATGGACACACACAAATAATATAGAAGGTGTATTATTATCTTCATATTTCCCCATGCCCCACCCCTGGTCATTCCATTCCTATCTGTCTTGGTGAACTAAGTGCTTTTGGATTTTACACATGAGATACCATGTCTATGTGTGTCTTACTGCATGCCGTTCAAGGTCTCCTAGGTCATTATGGTTGTCCCTCGCTTTTAAGTGTGGCTGTGAGTCCCTCGTCATTCATCTCACTTTCTTTGCCCTTTCATCTATTGATGAACATCTTCGTTGCTTCTCTCTTTCTGCTACTGTGAATACTATATGGGAATACAGACATCAGACTGTACACATAAATGTATACATTCATATTATACCTTATACTTATACCTTAGCAAAGATAAGAGTCATTATTTATTTCTAATGATAAAACCACTTTGGGAAGAGTTTGACAAACTCTTGTCAGTTTAAAGGCATAGAAGATATATGGTCCTGTGTGTATAACCCAATGAATTTGATGATTCCACCCTCATCAATGAAGTTTCTTTTTGTAGTAGATGAAAATTAATATAGAGATCTAAAACTGGTCCACATACAGAGAGAAGTGACTGTGGAGAGTTCAGCTTTCAATAAGACATCTACATCACACCCCTCAAGACATCACACCCCTCAATACATCACACCCTTCAACATATTATCAAACCCCTCAATATATCATCACAGCCCTTTCCATCAAGGCTCAGGTATCATCCCAGAAGAGGAGACTGAAGAACTGTAAGATCCAAAGGGAGGGCAATGCATCAGTTTTTGCAGACATGAGAGTCCAGCTCCCCATGTGAATTCACAGGGCTACCACTGCATGCATAAGATTTACACGAGATTGCGGAAGGAAAAAATCCCAGCATGGGTTGGGGAGGGGCTCATGAAGGTTCATCTCTATCCAAAGAGCTATTGGCAGCTGTGGCTGATTAAGTAGGAGGAGTCACTTTTCATCAGGGATGGGGCCCCTGAGAGGCTACCCAAGCTCCAGTATTTGGCCCCACATCCATGTACATGCTCTCACATCCATGTACATACAGGCAGCACTAAATGAACTCAGAGTATGAGAGAGAGGGAGAGAGAGAGAGAGAGAGAACATGAAGTTAGAGGTAAAGGTGGCAGAGTGGCTGGCAGGAATTGGAGGGGATAGAATGGAGTGGACTAGATCCAAATACATTGTATGCATGTATGAATATTAAATATTTAAGCAGAAAACACATCTGCACAAAAACGTGCAGGTATTTATAGCAGCACTATAACATCTCCCAAATGTCCAGCTGAGTCACAGAGCTCTTATCCTTCCTGCAGCAGACCCTGGGTTTGGCCCAAACACTATAAAAATAATCAGAAACTGAAGAAAATTTAGCACACATACCAATGAGGAATAAGTAAAAGAAATGTGGGCTAACCTTACAACGGAATATTACTCAGCCATAGGAAGGGTACTTCATTGATGAACTTTGAAAACACTATATCAACTAAAAAGCCAGGAACAGAAGCCAGGAGCTGTGTGACTCAATTTAAAATCTCCAGAATAGAAAAATCTAAAAAGACAGAAGATGGCTTATGGCCGTAAGGGCCTGGGAAGAGAGGGAAGGGAAGGGGTAGGTCCTGGAAGTGGGTATATGTTTATTCAAGGGTCTATAGAAATATTCCCAAAATTAAGTATTAGATTTGATTTCATAACTTTGTAAATATACACCCCCCAGAAAAAAATAGTTCATTGCATACCTTAAAAGGAAAAACATGTATGGCACTGGATTATATTTAGGTAAAGCTATTTTAAGAGATTATTTGTTGTTTCAGCAATGGGATACAATAAATTCATATTCACATTCTTCTTGGTAGAATATTTGAACAAGTATTATGATTCATTTTGGAGTAGGTAGTTGACAGATTCAAAATTCATGGAGCAATCCTGACTTCCACATACAGATGGTATGTCAAGGTGGCTGTGCCCCATGCTCAGGATCTTGGGATCCTTGTTCATAGCCAATTACAGAACTGGAAATTCATCATCCACATCTTCAGTGACACTGCAATGTCCTCCATTAGAACCTGGCACTGGGTATTACAAGTTCAGATCCCACACAACCTGAAAGCTAGATAGAGAGCGCTCTTTGCTGTGTGACCAAATATTTTAATTCTTTTCTTGGAAAATACCTAAAGATAGAGACACAACAAGACTTTATGAACAGGACTATAGTAGCCCAGGAAATAATAGCAAGAATTTTAAAACAAGGTAAGCATGTACAACAAGCAAAACAACAAAGTGTCCAGACAGCTGACCAAAGGGCACTAAGTCTATGTCGTATACTCACCTGATGGGCTCAGTATCCAGCACATCTAAATAACTCAGATGATCAAACACTAATCAAACCAAACAACCACGCTGACGGACAAATTAATCAAACATGGTTCTCAACAGCAGAAACACCAGTGCCCACTATCTACATGAAAAATGTTGAACATTCTTAGAGCTCAGGAAATTCAAAACAGAACAACGCTGAGAATTTGTCTCACCCCAGTCAGAATGGATATCACCAGTCAAGAGAGTAATCAATGCCAAGGAGGACATGGGGACAAGAGCGCTTGTCTATTGCAGGCAGAAATACAGATGAGTGTATCTGCCATGGAAATCAGCATGGTGGATGTTCAACAACTAAAAATGAATCTACCAGAGATCATGACAGGGGAGTGTGACCCAGTTAAGCACTGCTGTGTGGACACCCCATGAGCCTACATGAGCACTAACAGTAATGATGCACATGACTAGAGCATCATTGGTCACAACAGCCAAGGTACAGAAACAGCCTAGATGTCTGACAATAGATGATCAGAGCCAGAAAATGTGGTACATAGTCACAGTGGAGTTCTTTTCAGCCCATGAAGAAGAAAAAATTTGGCTATTTTCAGAAACAACAGAACTGGAAAGCTTCATGGTAAATTAAATAGATAAAACTCCAAAAGACAGATATTGCCTCTTTTCATTCATATACAGAAGCTAGATTTGAAAATGTGATAATGTGATACTGATATTTGTAAAGACTATTTGTGAAGGGAAAGGGGCTGTTGTGTGGGGAGAAGGGGACAGAAAGGGTAACAGGATGAATACGCTCGAGGTACTTAATGCACATGTCTGAAAATGCCCTAATGAACCCCATCATCTTGCACAATGAATAAAAATTCATTTAAAGAATTCTTAGTGTTATTTTCCTATGTTACCAATTCTCAAATTCTTCCAGGTTTACCAGGAAAGCTCTATTTTGAGAAACATATCTGCTGTCAGCTTTGAACTCCCTCTAATCATTCAATATTTCCAAGTCAGTATTTATTTGCTGCATCAGTAGAAAGATTTAAAGATTAAATGCTGGTGGGTAATATGATCTTCTCAACCTCCAGTTTTTGTAGACACAAGAATCCTCCCTTCACTCTTCAGCAGATACCCTTACCGGCCAAAATCTGCCACAGAATACTGAAGGCAGATACAGATGGTGCATGCTTCCCAAGATCCCTTTTTGGGCCCAGAATGTTCAGCCTTTTTATCCATTTAGCAGGAAAATGAAAGCTTAACAAAGCAAGTAAATAGTTGTGAAGCTTCTGCTGATTTCTGAGGCAAAAGATGTTGAACATAAACAGGCATCCTGGACAAAGAAAGGCAGACAGCGGGCAACTTCACACGGCCCCAGGAACTCTGGGGTCCTCTCTACAATCAGTGGACTCAGAAGCAAAGAGGTTCATTTCTTCATGAGAATACAGAATCTCACAGTTGAGAGAAACCTGGCTTCCTGTATCTTTTCCAAAAGAAATTGCCTAGACCTCATTTACATACCACCACGAATGGGATGCTCATTACATGGAAAACCCTTCTGAATTTCATCTCCGATGTGAAGATGAGTACAGCTCAGACGTGAAATGGAAGCTAGCTGCAGTCTGCCAGCTCTAACATAGATTTCCCTGCTCCAGCTCCTGTACCTTCCATCTTCACCCAGCCAAGTTCAGACCAGACCTCAGATGGCAGTTCTGGATTAGACTGCCTACCTCCAGTATGGACTGGAGGAGGGGAACTGATTCACAAGTAGGACAGACCCCCCAATATGTTCAAGGGAGCAAAGTTTATGCATTCCCAGGCTCTATTGCCAGTGGAGACATTAGGCTGTAGTTCACCATTTGAGTGGTGCTATTCCGAAACCTGACCACAATCTAGACACCACATTTGAGAGGATGCTACATAATATGGAGCAGAGCTCACATGATCATACAGAGACAACCCCCAGCTGCAGGCTCTACCATACAATGCTGTGATTTAAGAGGGAACTTGGCATTCTTTAATTACATTTTATATTAAGTGGTGCTAACTGACTGAGCAGAGGAAAAGAGAAATATATCTAATTTTTACTGAGGAACTATAATATACCAGGCTCAGTGCCAGACAAGTTACCACTGAATCCACAACAGAGGAGCAATTACCCGAGGGTGGGACCTGAGCCTGGGCCATGAGCCAGTACCCTAGGATCTGATGTGGTAACGAAGTATTTTCCAGTCTTCATCATCTGGAGGGTCAGACCACTGGGAGTCAGCCACCCCAGACATCCTCCAGACCTCATTTGGAAGCTCCTTTCAAGTCTAACAATTTCAAACTCTCTAGCTTTGAGATGGAGAAAATCCAATAGGAATTCCCTCTATGTGTTTACCGCACCAATGTGAAGCAGGGAACCCCTTAATCTTTCAGTTCCACATTCCCAGTCTCCATCCCACCCTGGAGACAGAACACTCTAGAAGCCTCTCAGTACACATTCACTGTGTCCCATGATACAAATTAGCAAAAGCTCTAATTCAAGTTCTCCGTGCTCTTTGCAGAAAGGTCGGAACTTACAGCCCATTCTGTGGGGTTTAGAATAGAGTGTAAGCTAAGGACAGGGAGGAAGCCCTGCCCTACCCCACCCTGTTCTGCTCTACTGCAGTGTTGGGGATTAGACAGGGAGATACACCCACAACCCAAAATATTAATCCATACTTAAGGTGGTGTAAAACAACTTTCCATATAGAGAACACAGCCTGAGAAAACTAGTGTATAGACTTGGGGAAATTCCATGGATGGCATAGTAATAATGAGCTTTTCATTCTGAAAAGATGGGGCCACATACATGTTAGTAAGCTTGTATCCTCTCAAATGAAGAGGGCCCTTGAAAGTCATGCGGAAATAATTAGACTTGACTCAAGGAGACAATGTGCTTACACTGTCTCAACCTGATGAACACTGCATTTAAGAGAGGTGATGAGTGGGGACAGCTTATCAAAGCAGGTGTTAGACCAGCTGGGTCTTTGATTCAGTCCCAGAAACCAAGAAGACCAATGCCAAGAGGCAAAGACTACCCCTCCAAGATGAGTGAAGAATCGAAGACAACAGCCCAGGGCACACTGCAGGAACACAGAAACCTGGCTTACACTGAGTGAAAACCAAACATTCAATAGGAAGTTTTAAACAATGAAAAGCTTTTTGGATTTTTATTTATTTATTATTGTATGTGTCTGAATGATTTGCTTGTCTGTGTGGAAGTGCACCTGTACTTGCAATGCCCACAGAGGCTGAAAGATGGTGTTAGATCCCAGGAACTACAGTTATAGATCATGTTAGCTGACATGTGGGTGCTGGGAACTGAACCCAGGCCCCCTGCCAGAGCAGCCAGCGCACCTAACCACTGAGCAATCTCTCCAGCTCCACGAAAAAGAAAAAAAAAAAGTATGCTTCTCAGTGGTAGTGAAGAGGTACCAATGTTTTGCATAGACATAATTTGACAGATGTTCTGCTTAATGAGTTAAAACTGAGGGTCAAAGATAGAAGGATTTAGAGGAGGATCAGGAGAAGGGACAGATGGAACTCTGGTAACAGCAACTTCAGCTTTGTTACAAAATTAGTTCATATGAGTGATTTTGCCTAATATTTGCTAGACAATCCCAGCTTAGTCTATAGGAATTTTGGAAATGGGAAGCATAAATAACTTTTATTATACCGCTATCCAATAAAAGATGGCATAATCCCATTTCTTCCAAAACTGAATCTCTGGCATAGAGTAGATATGTGTTTTTTACTCGATAAAAATAATCTGAACTCAAATTCTTAAACCATCATAATTCGGAGGTCTAGATACTAAACTGTCTGCTCATGGACTATTTTCATTACCTCTTGGAATGATTTTTTTTCTGGGAATGTCTTACCTAAACTTTAACCACAGTTTAGTTTATGTTTTGAGGTCCTGTAACACTCTCTAGGCAATCTGCCTTCCTTCTGTGTAATCAGCTTATTTAAATTCAGCTAGTCTTTTGTAAAATGATGCAGAAGATCTCACTAGGCCTTGAGCTTCTCTTGTAAACCAATCTTTACAAGCTACTCTAACACATAGTTTCAGTCTTAAACCATGTTCCCTATTTATTTCTCTTGAGCTGTCCTTGCCTCTGACCCATAATAATGTGTGTTTTGTGCATTTGTGTTGTATATATGGGTTGTGTGTGTTTGTTGAGTCAGTCTGTGTATGTTTGTTGTGTGAGTCTGTGTGTGTATGTGTTGTGTGAGTCTGCGTGTGTGTGTGTTGTGTATGTGTGAGTCTATCTGTGTGTGTGTTGTGTGTGTCTTGTAATATTTTCCCTGGAAGCAGCAACATTGGAACCAATGAATAAGCCACAGTATATGCTGTAAACAATGTGAGCCTAGATTGACAGCATCTGTTTGTGGTTCTGTATGCTTTTCTGGGCCAGATGGGGTCAGGCAAGGCAAATTTTTCCCCATAAGACAAATTCTGCATTTCTTTTCCATAAGCATATGGGATTTACTTTTTAAACCAATAAAGAAGGCATGTTTTTGGTGGGAGGAACAGTTCCCTGAGAAACCAGAAAGGAACTGCTCTGAGAACAAATTGGGATAAATGACTCTGAGAGTTCTTGAATCAGGCACTCCCTCATTTTGGCAATCTAGATCAAGAGTTTTTTTTATGCTCTGCATGCTGACCAGTTGTGGGTCTCTGTGTTGGAGAGGAAAGCTGGTAGATGCATACAATGAATCAGTATTTTCCCAGACACAACAGAGAAGTTGTACATATGAACACACAGCTGTGGGATAGCATGCACAAGACCCTTGCAAACCCAAGCCAGACAAAAATCCCAGCAGGGAAGGGAGCAGTGGGCATGAAACCTCTGCCTGGACGGAGGAACTACTGGCAATTGATAGTTGCTGCGAGAGAGACTCAGTTTTCTCTCATGACGTGATGCTGTATAGGCTGACCACACTCCAGGGGAGGGATGTATACGCAAAAGCATTTGAGGAACACAATTTTGGACTCAAAAGACCTTAGACACATATATAAAAGAGAGTAAGTGAGCTGGGTAAAGAGATGGGGTGGATCTGAGAGGGTTTGAATATGCACAGAATACATTGTATGATACTCTCCAAGAACAAAAGCATCTTTTAATTTATACATTATCTGCTACTTGTAACTTCATGTACATATTGCATAAATTATAGTTTTATGTTTTTCTGCGTTTCACATCATGTGGATTAGTTGTTGTTGGAAATATGTAGTGTTTCAGGCTCATGGGACAAAAGCAGGAAATGAATCTCATTCATTCTTATATTTATGATTTGTCATCCATCACAGAGGAAGTGTTCAATAGATGTAGGATGGACAGATGATGGATCAAAAAGTAAATAGCATTTGATCAATGTTTTTTCTTCATTTCTGCCCAGGTAAATTTAAAACAATTTTCATGAAATACCCAAGGTACATAATTGACTTAGTGTTCTCCATCAGATAACTTCTGCTTTTATTTCTGATTAAAAAAAAAACTTCATTGTCTGCATTAATTTAATCATTGCATTCACATTCTCTTTAGAGAAGTCCAGTGGTACAAAGGTAGTGGATCCTATTAATTAAACTAGACCAAATAATAATGATCTTTACTTTCTGAAAATTGGGATCACTGAACATAAGACCAGTATTATGTAATGCAGTTGAAATTTCATCTGGTCATTTTATCTGGGATAACAAAGCATGGTATGCTCAGTGTTCTCACTATGAAGAGATTTTCAAGACCCAAAATCCTCTGCCCTCTTGCTTAAAAATAACTCTCCCATCCTGTACTGCCCTGAGTCTCCATCATCAATATTTTATTCCTTTGGGTCAATAAACAATTCATTTCAAAAATTCATATACCCCATTGCAGGGAAAGTGAATCATTATTTGATTTTGCTTGTTCTGCACAAGGAAAAAGAAACTGACTCCACTTACTGAGCAGTCTCTAAGGTTCACACACATTATCTCATTTAATATTCAAATTTCATCAGGGAAGGAGATAGAGAAAGTCAAGGAGGACACAGCTGAGCTGGAGTGCTGCATTTAGCTTCCCTGAGTAGTTCTTCTGCTTCACTTCCCCTTGAGAAACAGAGCCCAGAGAGGTGGGAGGCTTCAGAACACAGGGCTGAAACTATTGACTTACACTGGGGTAATGAGAGACCCCGAGCTTCCAGAGGATGAGCAGGGGCACAGGCAGCAATCCAGAGGAAAAGAGGAGTACAGAACTCACTAGACACAGAAAGCTCTAGGTCCAGGGACTAAAGGACAGAAGGCAGATAAGTTGGACAAAGGTACTGCTGATAAATCCCATTTCTTACACAGTCAGTAACAATAAGTCAGCAGAGTACATATTACTAAGTATTTTCTTTCTATTTTATTGTTTAAAAATCATATACTGAAATGAAAATGCTAATTACCTTGATGTGATCATTACTGTATGTATATCTGTAGAGCATTTGTCCCAAAAAATTAAGAAAATAAAAAATTATATATTGAGCTGTTCACAAAAAAAATCATCATTTTATATAACACTGATGATAAAGTAAATATTTTTAGGGAAAGACTTGAGATCTGCAGTAGAGGTCATGAAGACAGCGATGACAACTGTCTCCCAATGTGGAAACATCAGAGGCCTTTTAATCTGATGCAGACCCCTGGGAATCCTAGCCTGAAGTTGCCCATCCAGTTGCCCCATATTTACCAAGCCTCTTTGGGATGGGCCCTGTGTTCCGTGTTTTATGATAATAAACATGAGGAGGAATCTGATTGCATGACATTTAGTCATCAAACATGCCCTGGGCAAGCCGTCCCTGCATTAGACCTTGGTGTAGCTATCTGACCGAGGCTGTCACATCAGTCTACATTTTTATACATTGCAATTTCTGAGCAGTTTTTCACCTTCAATTTTAGAAAAAAAAAATACTTCACTTTGTAAAAAAAGAAAAAAAAACCTGTGATTTTATATATTTCAGTGTAAATGAATTATTTTATTTTCATACTTACCAATAACTGTAGGTCTGAGATAGCAAGGATGTCAAGAAGCTGGTAAAATTAATAAGAGAGGATCTGAAGAGCTGCCATTGGCTGCTCTTGCAGAAGACCCAGTTTCATTCCCAGCATCTCCATGGCAGCTAACAATCTTCCTTAACTTCAGCTTCAGGGGCTCTGATGCCCTCTTCAGACCTCCATGGTAGTGCACCCCTCAGCACATTCATACACATAAAATAAAAATGATAAATAAGATTTTTTTAATTGTCAAGAAAAGGATAACCTAGAGAAAATAAGGTATACCTACTACAGCTCCTGGGCATCACCCTCAGGGAGCCTCACCCTACAGCACACATGCCTTGCATATGTCTGGCTTATTGCTCCTCTATTCACAGCAGCAAGGCAAGGGAACAGCCTATGTGTCCATTGAGAGAGGAGTGCTCAGTGAAAGCACATACACAAAATAGAGTCTGTTCAGTCATAAAGGAAAATGAATTTTATAGGAAAACGGATAGATCTGAAAAGTGCACAATTAAGGGAGATGGCCAAAATCCAGACCAAAAGACATGGCATGCTCTTCCCTTGTGCCGACCTCGCCCATCCTGTATACACATATACATGGGTGTAACATGGGCAGTGCCTAGAAGTTCAGAGACCAAAGGAGGATGAACGCAGTGCTGAGGAAGCAGGAGAGGTATGAAAGCCACCTGTGATGTGAAAGCTGAAGAGAGACCATGGAGGGGAGCAGGGGCCAGTGGGGAGGGGAGCAGGGGCCAGTGGGGAAGACAGTCTTTAAAGTCCATTTTGTTTGAAAATGCCATAATAATACCTAATGCTATGTATGCTAATTTTAAAACAGAAATTAATTTTAAAATATTAAAATTTAAAAATGTTTAAAAGACCCAGCTTCATTTTTGGTTTATATTCTACTTCGGAATGGACTACCTCACCCCAAGTCCTCCCATCAGCTGCCCTTTGAGAGTGGGAACCTGGGCACTGAGGCCTGTTCCTTCCTCTGTGGCTGACACACTGAGTGGAGCTTACAGACACTGCTGGATCAGGACTGCCAGGCACCTCAGGGACCTATAATTATTAACTCCCTGCTGCTGGAATTCAGCCTGTCATTCAATTATGTCCTTGTTTAAAATGCTGTCCTGGCACCTGCAGCTGACTACACCCATTTGAACTGTGTCTCCTGTTATGCTCATTGACAATGAAAACTTCAGGAAAAAAAATGTGGGCTGAGACACACAGATCATAAATCAGAAGATGGTAACATCTCCCGCAAAAACAAGTCTTCGAGGAAGCAGTCTGAGTGACCCAAATACTGACTTTACCAGCCGAGCAGTCTCTCTTGGCGGTTGGACAAAAGGCTTTTTCTTGAATGGGGGAGAGACAAGCTCTTTATCTGCATTCCCTTTTCTTTTTTTTTATTCCTAGGAATGAGAAATGACAGAGAAGCTTAAAGCAGATTAGCTTGTGAGTACTGTAAAGAGGATATGACGTCATAACTGTCTCTGAGGACACTGGCACAGCTGACCTGTCTGTATTGCGAGGCAGGTCAGTTTCCATCCCAGTGACTGTTTTGATGTAGATGAATACTAATGCTCCCCAGAAAGCTGGCTTTAGGATGATAGCAATGGAGCCATTCAGCCCCTGTGATGTAATCTTTCTGCAGCTAGATAGGATTATATACAAGGATTCCTTGGAGCCTCACAGCTTGGCATGATCAAAGACTTTGCTGGAGCCATCAGAAAATATTGCTTCAAATAAGAGTCACGTTGAAGGGTTTGCACTCTAGTGGCTGCATGTGCACATGAGTGTAAGCAGAAAGCTAAAGCTCTAGAATGATTAGACATCAACCAGGCTAATTTTCAGACCAAATATCAGAAAACAAGAAGAGGCTGTTCAAGCTCTACAGAGTGCCCCAGGAATTGCTGTGGCTTAGGTGTGAGTGAGACACAGGCTAGACATCTACTTCAATATCTGGCCACCTATAGAAACTGGAGAACTGTATTGAATCTCACTGCCTAAGACCTAATTTCTTTTAGTTTATTTTTAACTGATAAAAAAATTTTCAAAAATTACCTATTAATTTGGAATATGGCATTTCTAAAGTAGAGATGACCATCGACCTTAGAAGGTCTTCAAGCATGATAAATGGATATACAATGATAACCACAGAAACAGTGATGATCACAGTGCTCAACAGTTAGTTACAGGAAAATTAACATATGCCAGGCACTCAACAGTATTTGTGCTTTACCAGGCAAATCTTCACAGAAGCATCTGAGCTAAGCATATTGTGCTGACTCAGTTCTATGTAAGGAATCTGAGATTCAGAGAGATGTTAGGAGAAGAGCAACCTTTCACCACTTCTGACTCCATTGAAGACAAACCAAAGGAGCAGTTAGTTCACAGACTTCTGCTTAAGCCGACAAGTGAGTACATGGTTTTTTAAATATATTTTTACTGATTTTTTGTGAATTTCATACAATTCATCTCAATCCTATTTAGCTCCCTCTCTGCATTCTCACAGCCTGCCCATAGAACTTCGTGCATTCCGTCACGTATGTGAAAGCCTATCGAGGCAAGTTTGCGTCCCCAGATGCCCCTCGGTGCGAGTTCATTCACTGGAGCCTGTTCGGCCTGTTCAATGTCACTCCCTTAAAGATCAGCTGTCCCTCAATGAGCAGTGATCAGCTGCCAATAGCTCTTTGCAAACCTGTGGCCTGCTGCCCATTTCCCCAGTTCTATGCTGGTTTTTGTCTGGTTGAGTGTGCATGAGTCTTGTGCACGCTGTCACCCCTGCTGCAAGTTCACATGATCGAGGTCCCAGAAGCCTGTAAGACGTGCTTCCTTGTGGTCATGCACCAACCCTGGCTCTTACCATCTTTCCACTCCCTCTTCCGCAATGGGCCCTGATCCCTGGGTGGGTGGAGTTTCATATAGGAGTCCTGTCGAAGGACACATACTCTGTAGTCTCTTATTCTATACACTTTGCTCAGTTGTGGCTTTTGTATCACTCTCTGTGGCTTGAGGAAGTTTCACTGATGAGAGCTGAGAGATGCGTTAGTGTTCTCTCCACCCCTTGTTCCATTAGGTTCCCTGAGCCTTTGGTGTAGAGGTCCTACTGTAGGTGTGTCATTTAGGGCTGAGCATCTCACAGACACTTATTCTCTGTGTGTGACCAGTTGTGGAACTCTATAATACTCTCCATCTGTAGCAAAAGAAACTTCTTTGATGAGTGGTGACTGGCATACCTATCTGTAAACATAAGGATCCATATTTAGCACATAGTAAGAAATTACATTTGTCTAGGGATATGACAGAAATCCAACCCACTTTGGCAATTGATGGCTGCTGGAAGGGGGAAGACAGTGTCTTACAGGGACAGGACTCTTAGTGGGCCCAGTGTATATGTACGTATGAGAGTTCATTAATTTGGGTAGGGGGCAGTGGGGAGTGAAGTGTAGAGAGGGAGCATACCTAAGCACCATAGAAATATGTTGTATGAAAATCACAAAAATGCAGTTAAAATATGTACTTATTTTGTGTATGTGTACTTATAAGAGGGTCAACAAGTGGCAGTCTAAGAACAATGTCAACCACCCATCCTTGCCTTCCACCCAGTGACTTCCACGTGGGCTCTGGGGATCTGAACCCAGGTTGCCAGGTTGTCCTTAATCATCAAGCCACCTCCCCATGGCCCATGAATGCTTTTAGTGGGAGGATAGTTAACCACCAGCAGTGATTGTCAACTTGAAAGGATCAAGTCTCGTCCAGCACGTGAGCACCTGGGCATGTCTGAAGTTTCCAGACTGGGTGTTTGGAGCAGGAATCCCTGCTCTAAATGTGGGAAGCCCAACCCATGGGTCCTAGACAGAGTAAAACAGCAGCAAGCTGAGCTTCCGCATGAAGACCACCATGAGAGCAATCACTATTTTATCTTTCAGTCTGGGAAATGGAAGGCTCCAGTATGCTGAGCCTCCAACATCAAGAGTTCAGAACTAAAGTGTCCACCCCAACCCATGCCACCACCTGTCAGCACTAAAGATGGGCATCTCACACCAACCTGGCCCAGGGAAGATTTTTATTCCACCCTTGGGGCCCACTAGAACTAAGCATACTCTTCCACTTGAAAGTATGAAAATACGAAATACTTTTTAAGTATTGAAAGAACCTATTTTCGTATCGCCATAGCCTTCATCTGGCTGAGCTTTCTTGGTTCCTCGATGATGGCTTTTCTCAAAAACAGTTGATACTGGTTTGCCAGTATTCCCTCACAATATAGCAACCAAATCCTACCCTCACTGCAAATTTGTCTTGGGTCTGCATTTTAATTTTTAATTAGTTTACAAAAGTAGTTAGTCTGGAGATGAAGAAAAGGCATCAATTCTCCTGGTGAGCGATGATCCACAAAGGAATTCAGGCGCAGGCAGCTTCTCTTCCATTATGTAGTTCCATGGAGGACTTCATGGCTACTTCCTCTGATTCCACCAGAGAGGCTTTGACATTCAGAGGGAGACCAGACATGAATTATTTAAATTTTATTTAAATACCTTTCTGGAATTTAATCTTCTTCATCGAGCTGGGCACCAAATGTTCGGTAGCTTCTGTTTTATACTGGCTGGTGAACCGGACCATCTTCCAAAAGAGGTATTGACTCAAAACACTTAATCACTGAAATTATAATTTGTTCCCTTTGGGGCAAGAAGATACTGAATTAAAGACTTTTTTCTGGAAAAGTAAGAGATTCTTTTTATATGGCAGTGATCCCAGGGTTAAATAGATTAGAGTGTTGTATAATGTGTTATTACACTTTTAGAAGAATGTTCTCATGTTCTACCTACCTGGTCATTCTGCTTTGGGCATCTGTGTTTTAATTTCTCCTCTACAAAATGGGTGTAACACTGATGTAACCAGGTATGCTCTGGTGATTAAATAAAATCTGTGTGTGGCGGCATGAGCATTTCAGACCTTTCTCGTGGAACTTATCAGCTGTCCAGACTGCTGAGCAGGTGCAACATTTGCCTGGCAAGCGTGGGCACCTGAGTTTGATCTTGGAAACCACATACAGTTGGAAGGAGAGAACTGATCCACTTGTGTGCTGTGGAAGGTATGTACCCTCACAAACACACAAACCATACTTGCACACATAAGCAGATCGGTAATTTAAAATTTAACGTAGGTGGCTGGAGAATGATTCAGCAGTTAAGAGCACTGTCTGCTTTTGCCGAGAGCCCAGATTTAGTTCCTGGGATGCTAACGGGACCTAACAACTGTCTACAGTTTGAGTTCCAGGATATATGACACTTGACTCTCTTCTGGCTTCCATGGACACTGCATGCACCTGGTGCACTGATATATATACAGACAAAACACTCACACACATGTAATAAAAATAGATTTTTTAAGAAATGGGGCTGAAGAGATGATTCAGTGGTTACAAGCACTGGCTGTTTGTCCTTACATGGGGCTAACGACTATCCTTAACTCCAGTTCCAAGGGATCCAAACCCCTCTTCCCCCCTCCATGGGCATTGCATGCACATGATGCACTTACACACAGAGGAAAAACACTAGTATACATAAAATAAACACAAAAACAAACAACGTTTAAAAAGCTAAGTAAGAGATTCTTTCTATATGGCAGTGGTCCCAGGGGTTAAATAGATTAGAGTGTTGTATAATGTGTCAGTCCACTTTTAGAAGAATGTTCTTATGTTCTACTGATCAGGTCATCTTGCTTTGAGCATCTGTGTTTTAATTTCTCCTCTATCAAATGGGTGTAACACTGATGTAACCAGGTACGCTTTACATGTGACAGCATGGCCTGAGGAACCCAGGCAGGGAGCCTGGTAGGGATTTCCACACTGCCAATGGAGGCTGAATTCTTCCCTCTTAAGAAATATAGCTCCTCCCTGATCATTCAATCTCCTCCAAGCCCAACATGTATAGATATTAGTCCATCTCATGATGCCTTCACAACAGCTTTAGACCCTGGCACTGAGGAAAACAGACCTGTTTCAGGTTTCTTGGTCTCCTGCAGAAAAGAATTTAAGAATGGACTCAAATGGAAGTTTTAGTGCAATTTTATTAGAATTTAAGGAACAATCAAGCTGTAAATCTCAGCAGCTGCTCTGAAGCAGAGAATGGAGGGCGAAGGAAGAAAACAAAACATAAAGCCAAGCTCGTTCAGAGCCAGCATGGAGGCCAGACACATGGAGGGCTGGCAGCCACATGGCGGGGAATTGTGAAGGACTGTAAATCTGGGGCTGTACGGGGTGCTAGGGGGACACGCTTAGAAGGGAGACATAGATAAGGAAAGGTCATGGTTTTCTGAAGAAAGGCAGACAGACTTTGCAAAGCTAGATGTTTGAGACTTGGTCCAGAAGCACTGCACCAGGAAGCAGGATTCCTGGCAGGAAAAGTTCATCAGCTTATTAACATATGGGGTAATCCACCTCGCCGCTTGGTGCCAGAAGTGACCCGCCTTCCTAGGTGTGGTCCTGTGACCAGCTGATGATCTGGCAAAACTGGAAAGCGGGGGCTCCACCCGGGCCAACACTCATTCTCTTGGCCAGTTTCTCTTAAGGGGCTGTCTGGTTGACAGTACTGAACTAAACACCAGAATCGCATCCCACGTGAGTGGAACATGAACCGACCGTCACACTACCTGAAACACAGATATCACATCCCAGGTGAGTGGAACATGAACCGACCATCACACTACCTCATAGACTTGTAATAAGATGTTCATAAAGTGATGTTCCTGATTGGAGGTGTTGGGTTCTAGAAATTAGCACAAGACAACTTGGAACAAGGGGCTATGTAATGTAGGTGTGGAATGTCAAGGTCAACTGACCTCAGTTGGTCTGCTCACCTTTTCCTAGGGGGTCACAGCAGGACCTGGGGCTGTGAGTACAGCCCAGGCTTCTACACTGGTTAAGTCTGCATGAAGGAATGAACCACCGCTATATTCAAGCAATGCAAAGAAACAGTGACAATGCAGATACTTATGAAAAGGCCACAATAAAGCCTGTCACTCGGGATGATAGTCACTTGGTATTAATAGCCATTATATTATAATCATCAGCGTGGTTGCCTCCATCATCATCATCATCATGTGGAATCTGAATTCCTCAGCATTCTTCAGAGAAAGAAAGGCTGTAGGATGTGTACATTTATAGGGCCAGCTCACAGGATAACACAGATCAAGAACATTCCTGCTGCCCTCATGGAGCTAACAGAATGACTGTTCAAGAGGTAAAGGCTCTGATGATGACACCCTCAGTCAAAGCAGTCATCAGACAAACAACACAGCACTTTTTCCGGACAGCAACAGCACAAGTTAGACAGGATGCTGCCACAACACACACACACACACACACACACACACGTACACATACACCCAAAGGAAATTAACAAAATAGTTTTAACCAAAACAAAACAGAGGTAAAGCAATGATTTTTAGGCAATGAAGATGGCAGGTTTGATCAGTGTACCTGGACCTCTCAGCTCCACAACCATCCCAAGTTTGTGGCTGCAAAACATGCCTCTCAAACGTGTGCCACTCAGGGCCACAGAATGAGGGTGAGGGATGGGCATCTGTGCAGCCCTGGGTCCTCTGTCAGGGTCTTGGGAGGAAGAAGGTGTGTTTCAAGACCTCTCCAGCATCTGGCTTCTTTGCCTTTACTTGGCTGCTGCCATAGCAAGAGCCCTGCAGAGTTGTGAGGGCTTCATAAGCCTGTTCTTTCTCTTTCTCAGTCTCCCTTAAGCATGAGAGAGTGAACTAGTGTTCCCAGAAAGACAGGACATTATTTCTGGGTCCATCTATCCTGACTTCCATTACCTTGGCCACTAGGCTACACCATGCTCTCTGGAAATGAAATTCTTGCTTAGCTGTGAGCATTTCTGCATACCCAGCACATCGCAGCAAACACACAAGTTCCAAGGACTTGATGACTAATAGGAGATAAAGACAAGAGGTAATAAAGAGAAGGAGGCTGTGGTGGTTTAAGTAAGAATATCCCCTGTAGGCTCCAAGTACTTGAACTCCTTGTGCTAGGTGGTACACAGCTTGGGGGGAGAGTTAGGGCTGTAGCTACAGGCTCCTGTGACTTGTGATAGTGGTCTGATTGTTGTCATCAGGACATAGCCCAGAAAGGCAACATATCTGCAGATATCTAGAGATCTGGTTTATCTTGAAGAGGACAGACAGGCTCTGTACACAGCTAGACTTGATCTATAAACAGCAACATAATGCACTGATGATAAAGGAAAGACACTCTTGAGATACTCATCCCCTCCACAAATACCCAGATGGCTGAGGCTAGGTCTATACCACAAAGCAAAGTATTCTGTTCTAGCTGATCTTACCAGAGGGAAGGCCAAAAGAACTGAAAAGTAGTGACACTCCGCCACCAGATTATCATTAAATAAGTGTGCTTACTCTGGAGATCCAGGTTTCATACTTTTTCAAACCATTATGACTTGAAACTTTTAAACTAATCATTAGTATTATCTCTCAAAACATGATACAGCTTTGCCCAACATTCACTCATTTTCTTCCACCACCCAATTCAAAGGTTATTCTGGAGCTGGACAGATGACTCATTGGTAAAGAGCACTTGCTGCTCTTCCAGAGGACCCAAGTTCAGTCCCTGGCACCCATATCAGGCAGCTTACAACCACCTCTGACTCCAGCTCCAGAGGATCTGATACCCTTTTCTGACCTCCAGGGGCACCCATACACACGGCACACACAGAGACACACATATTCATAAAAATCATTTTTTAAAAAGATGCTATTCTGCTGAGTCCCTGGTGCTCTAAACATTCACAGTGTGGGGGATTCTGAGTTTGCTCCATTTTGGGTTCCACTTCCTTCTACCCAAGTTGAGTGCTAATCAAAGACGCAGAGTGACAGGGAAGGGTAGTTGGAAAGTGACTGATGACACTGACATCATCTATAAATCTGTCTTCATAGCAACAACCCTGGTCTTTGCAGAGGAGACTTCAGAAACTAAGATTTGGGGAGACCACTTTAGCTTTTAAAATTTTTAAATATTTATTTATTCATTTTAATTTTAATGTGTATGAGTCTTTTGGTTTGCCCAAGTGAAAGTGTACCAGACTCATGAGATACTTGCAGAATCCAGGAGAGGTTTCAGATCTCCTGGAACTGGAGTCATGGATGATTGTTATCCTCTAGGTGGGTGCTGGGAAATCAACCCAGGTCCTCTGGGAGAGCAACTGGTGCTCATAATCCCTGAGTCATCTCTCCAGCCTCATTTTTAAATTTGTTACTTAGCTCTGTAAGTCAACAAAGTTCTGGGTTCCGTCAGGGCCTTTCCATGCGTAGGTGCCAGGACGTATTGTTACTTCTCTCCTTTCTCCTTTGCCCTCCCCTGCCTCTAACCCCTCCCAGGAGTCACTTTCCTCTCCCCAAAGCCCCCCTTTCATTTCCATGGCTATGGGAGAGAGGGAGCCTTCCACTCAGCCTTTGGGAATGTGAGCTGGAGCAGCCAGTCTGGGTGTCCCTCCAAACCGCAGACAGGGCTGCGCTGAGACCCGGCCACAGCACTCTGGGAAGGTGTCTGAGAGCTTCTAGGACAGCATGCAGTGGAGATATGGAGTGGAACTGGACTAGGTGTCCATCAACAGATGGATAAGGAAAAGCGACCTTAGTCGGCTGTCTGCTCTCTTTCTGGGTCCCTTCTCTATGAATCCATCCTGTTTTCTCCACAAGCTGATCATCTCCCCATGACCAGAGGTGTGTTGCCTGTTTCTTGCTCGTTTGTGCGTTTGTTTGTTTGGAGACAGGGTCTCACTGTAGCCCCAGCTGGCCTGGCACCTGCTATGTAGACCAGGCAGGTCTCAATTTCACAGATCCGCCTGCTTCTGCCTTCAGGTTTCTGGGATTAAAGACATATGCCACCACAGTGACCATGCTGCCTGTTTTTTAAAACTGCCTTCCTGAATAGCAACTTCTGGTTGAACATGTCTATTTAAATTTAAATTGGGTGACATTAAATTAAAATTTTAATACATCACTCACACTTGCCACATTTCAGGACCTTCAGAGCCCTGTGTGACCCCTGACTACTGTACCAGTCGCCCAGATCATGAACATGCCCACCCTTGCAGAAAGTGCTCTTGGGCAGAAAGTGCTGCTCACAGGACCTTCTTTACCTGAGCATCTTCCCTGCATCTGACTTCAGCTCCCCTGGGCAGACATTAGTGCTTTCAAATGTGCAATCCTGGCTGGTGCAATTGTTCAGAGTCACATGGGGGCAGCCCAGAGCTGGTAGGAAGTGCCTGGGGGCTACCAGTGAGGGAGCCACCGTGAGGGAGCCTACGAGGAAGACTGTCTGGGATATGTGCTATGCATGTGAATCAGCTCTCACAGACCCATGTTATTGGAGCAATTACATGTCTAGGGTTAGATGATTTGCATTCTGATGAGGTGGAGAGGTCAGGGCAGAGAATAGTGCACAGCTCCATTCTCCCAGGATGTGAGGGGCTGCTGCATCATTTATAGAGTCCCCATAAATATTCATGGATGATAATATATATGTATAGAGTGTGTGTATATTTACTCCATGAGCACGATTAAAATTCATCCACATTAGATTTGAAAGGCTTGATGTTTACCATGCTAGAACAACCCTTGTGTGACTAGAAATTACGTTATGGCAAGGAGAGCAGGGGATGTCCTTGCTGAGGGACAGCAGTAAGGGGTGCAAGGAAGAGAGCAATATACATCTTCCACATTAATGCTTTCTAATCTTGCACCTGCTGGTGTAGAGATGGATCAGTGATCCTGTGGTCCTGCGTGCCGTGTTACAGGGTCTGCTGTGTGACTTTTCCCAGGGAGATGTGAGAAAAGTCTATTCACCCTAGGTGGGGCACCCAGCACAGGACGGACTAAAGAAACAAGCCCTCCCAAATCCACCCTAGGGTACCATGTCGTCATCGAGTTACACAGGGCAGTGTGGGTGAGGGGTGACATACAGAAGAACTGACCACTCACAGGCAGCTCCACCACCATAAAGCCCATAGAAGCCTGTGTGGCAGCTTACAGAAGCTGCACCTCTGACTCCTGAACCACATGCCTGCGACTAGGCAGGCCAGAGAGGCTCTTTGTAGAAATTGTTGCTATTTTTATAATCCTGCGGAAGAGCTTTATGACTATTCCAAGTTTCAAAGCAACCTGAGATTTTGAGGTTTCATTGTCTTTCTGAGTCTTACTGAGTCCCCTTCTCTGACCATAACAAAATGCCTCAATTTAGAGGAAATCTCTACACAGCAGGGTCTGAGTAGAAGCTATTAGGCCCATCATCCCCATTGTCTTTCTCACCCATATAAACACCAAGAAATGAATATATATATATATATATATATATATATACACATACATACATACATATGTCACATATGTATTTGTTGAAAGGCTAGTTTTATTTCAGTGTACTTTGTCTGTCAATAACAGAAATCCTGCTTCATCACTTTAATTTATTGGACACTACTAGATGCTGGGCCCTTATGCCCATTAGTTCCTGTCTTGCTAATGACATCCCATAAAGGCAGTGGTGCTTACACACCCATTTTGGGGATGATGATACAGAAGCTATGTCCGGCACCATTCCTAAGGTCACAGAGGAGATAAGTTTCAAGACATGAAACACACTGTTTCAAAGAATTTGGGAAAGGAGGTGAGTTAGGCTGAAGGGAGAAGGGTCTAGACTTGAGTATCTTAGTGATTTATGTGAGCAACAGCTGATAATGTCCAGGGAGATTTGTGGGATGTGGAAAGGCCACTCCCGCCCTAAGCTTGACAGTCACTCCACTCTGTGTGTGCCTGTGTTATTTCCCCATGGATACGCTCATTCTCCGACACTGTCTCCCTTCCCCGCTCTATAACTGAGAGTGTGCACAGCGGCAGGGCAGAGCACTAGGCCTTTAAACTGGAGAATTCCCAGTCACTTCCCGATGTACTTCCTTTCACATCCCTTGAACAAGGCACTGACAGATACCCAAGTCAGGAACCAAGTGTAGGACCATCCTGGCTTCATATAGGATTATTCACAAAGACAAAAGACTGGAACATTTAACAAATTCAAGTGCAAGCAGCCAGTCCAGCCTACGAGGCCAGAGAAAACAGGTCACAGTGTCAGTGTAGTCAGGGGCTCATCCTGTGCTTTTCGGTGCTTGAAGCTCATTAGGGTGGAAGCCGCATTGCCTGGCTGAAAATCAATCCAGAATTTTTCAAACAGCTCCAAACTGCAGAAATACAATTGCAAATAATTTGATGAGTTTTCCAAGTGCTTAGGGAAAACATGTGCTGAGCTAATGGGGCTGGCACCCAGGTATGACTCTGATGGGTACAGGAGAAGGCAGAGACGGAGGGAAGCAGAGAGCCAGCTGAGGTGCAAAACATGGGGCAGAGTGACAGAAGTCTGTGGGTTGGGGTGCATTTTGAAAATGTAGTGTCTGGGCTGTACAAAATGAAAGCTAGCCCCTCTCGGTACAGAAAATGGCCATTGGGTTTCTCTTTGCACCCTGAGCTGGTAACTAGATGTATCTCCAGGGATTTCCAGGATGAGGGACAGCAGCCCTAAGAGCTGACTCAGAGATGGGTGGTGCATCCTAGGAGACATCACATCTATTCTGTGTGGATTCTTGGGGTACAGCCACATATATAACACAAAAACATTCAATGAAGATGTTAGATAAGAGCTTCTAAATTTATAAGGAATGCCAAATAGCTTTAAGATAGAGAATAAGAGAGAGAAAGACAGAGAGAGAGAGTGAGAGAGAGAGAGAGAGAGAGAGAGAGAAATGCAGGCTACACCATTGACTGCAGGGCTTGATGTAGAACATTTGATCTCCCTAAGATCCACAGATTAGCACAGCTCTTAACTCTTATCAGAAAAGCTTCTTTTTGCAGTAGATTGTGCTTCACAGACAGACCCACAACTGGTCAATGTGCAAAGAACAAGAGACTGGGAGTGTTGAGTGCTTAACTCTGAATGAGATGTCTACCCCCTGCCCCTAAGGCTCAGGAATCATCCAGGAAAGGTGACAGAAAGATTGTAAGAACTGGAGGCAATGAATGACCATAGTGAAACAGGACAGCGCCACATACAAACTCACAGCTATTGTGACAGCATGTTAGACCTGCACGAGCTCCAATCAGACAACAATCCCAGTTGGAGCAGGGAGGGGGCATAGAGCCACATCCCAACCGGAGGACTAATTGGCAATTGATAGCTGGTAGAAAGTGGGGTGAATCTAAGAGGAGATAGTGGGGGATGGGAGATTCCAATATGATCATTATATGGCATTTTCAAAGAAGTAAAAGTATTATTTGAAACAAAATAAAGTACAATTAAAAATAAAAGGACCCAGTTTCACAGTCATTAGCAATTACAATGCTTCCCACCCCTGGGGCTTGTTGAGAAGATAAACTGAAGGAATTAAATGCTAAGTAGTCTGACTAGTACACAATACACAGTCACCAGTGGTAGTAGGTGGTGCTATCATCATTAGGAGAACAAGAAAAGATTTTAGTAAAAGTTGTTGTTGTGGTTAGAGTCTATGCTGAACCCACCATGCATGATGAGGTCCTAGCCCACAGTATTTGCCACTGTGCCATTATCTAGCAAGTTAGCCTGAGGTGATTAGGGTGATCCTCATCCAGCACCACTGATGTACTTAGAAAAGGAAGCAGAAAGCTGGCAGAGGAGAGATGCTATGGAGGTACAGAATGTCGAGAGCTGGAGGTGGAGACTGAGGGTGTCCAGCCCCAAGCCAAAAGCATTTAGGGTACCAAGGCTTTAACGAGAACACGATCCAGTCAAGACCCTTGACTTCAGACTTCTGGCCTCAGAACTGAGAGGATGAATTGCTCTAGTCTTAAGTCAAATCGTTTCCAGCCCTTCCAGAGTGATGATAAAAAGCTAAAACAGTCATGAGACTCACTTAAGAAAGGTCTGTGCAACTAAAAAGCATTTGTTAACTGGTGGTTAAACCAATAAGAGACACTTGGCTTTACGAAGAACTGATACACAGACTGTGCAGCTGTGAGCTATAATTCTATGGAAGACAAAGATTTCCATAATAGTTACAGTGAAAAGACATTATACAATTATGCAATAGTCATCTCAGGATATAATAACTAATCACCATTGACTAGGTAGCTTGAACAACAGGAAGTTATGTTCTGATGGTTCCAGAGGCTAGACTCTCAAGACGTATGTCACCTACTGATGTGAGGCAGCTGCCCACTGCTGTTCTGTCAGACAGTGGACATAGACAAGGAAGAAGAAGTTCTCTGATTTCTCTTTGAAGGCATTAATCCTATATCACCGGGTTTGTACCATTATGACCTCAACTAAGCCCATTCAACAACCCCAAATAGTTCACACTGTCAGCGTGGGATTTAAAGTATGCATTAGTGAGGGCATCACTGATATGTCTAAAATAATGTTTTGAAGAAGAGCTAGGATATAGCCATGGGTAAGCGAAATATATACATAACTCCTCAACCAATAACTTATGGATTATATAAAAGTTAGGCTGGTAAGAGAACTCTACAGAATAATGTGTTGTGTCAGAGCCTGAGAGCAGCAGAGCGTTGGGGAGGTCTCTCTGCAGGAAGCCTTGTGTTTGGTTAGAAGCTGGGTCCCCTCTTCATTCCCAACATTAAGTGGACTCCAAGGACAACAAATGGTGCTTGATAAGTACTTGAAATAAGGAAGAAGGGACAGATGGGTCGTTTACTAGAACACACAACTCCTTGCCATGGTTAAGACTACTCTGTGTCTTAACATTCTAAGATGGAACTGAGGTACTAAAGATACATAGAGGTAAACAGAATCTAAAAAGAGGTTTTCTTCCTCACTTTGCTGTTGCCAACCTGGGAACCTTAGATAAGACAAGCGGGGAGTCACCCAGCCCCTTTGTTCCAGAACTGAGAGTCCGGCGTTTGGTCCTTGGATCCCGTGTAGAGCACTATTGATGCCACTGGGGTACTAAGGGGAACTCAGTCCTCTGTTTAGGAGAGTAAACCCTTCAGAGGAACTAATAATCCAAATAATAGGCACAGAATAAATGTGAGTTGAAAGTGCACACTATTTTAGATGTTCCAAGGGATTTTTCACTCCAAAGTATCTCTCTGTGTCAGGCCAGGAGGCAGGTGATGGTATATCCATATGTTGATATCCATTGATATCCATATCTAAAGAAATAGACATGTGCATAAAATTTTACACACTAAAATCTATTTCTCCTGAGCAACTTTCTAAAAGCCTCTTGACACTTCTCGCTCTGAGTGCCCTGCCGCCTCGATGTCATACTAGCAAAGCTCGGGACAGAGCTCCTTCTGAGGCTTTTAGCACTTGGCTCTTACTTCGGCACCACGTGGTCACTGGAGCTGACAAACCTGAAAATAGCTTTATAACATGCGGCCTTTTTATTCCCCTCAGAATTGACAAAGTCTTAAAGTTCCTGCTTCACTTCCATTTGGGGACAAAGTGAGCGTATTTTCCAATCCTCTCCACATCCCAATCCAGCCCTGTTTCAGGCCAGATTCTCGTTTTCACCTTTTCTAAAAGGACAAGAATCTTAAATGTATGAAGGATGTGTTCATTCACATCTCGCCTCTTCTCTGCCTTAATCTGTTTCCAAGGAATCATAGATGCTGAAAGTCAACACAGGGTTGCTTAAAGCAAATCCTTCATTTTGCAGACTAAAGAAATCAAGCCTAGTGTCCAGAGAGATGGCTCAGCAGTTAAAAGTACTTGCTGCTCCTGCATAGGATACAGGTTCGGTTCCCAGCAGCCTCATTAGGCAGTTACCAACCGCCTGTTAACTGCAGATCCAGGGGATCTAACTCCCTCTTCTGGGCTCTGCAGACAATGTATGCACATGTTCTTTATGCAGACAAACAGGCACATGCACCTACACAGAAATAAAAATAAATATTCAAAAAGTTAAAAAATCAAACCTAGAGAGAGGAAATAATTACCTCCTGTCATGCAGAGAATGGCAAGTAAGGCTGACCTCATAGCCCAGGCCTCCCACCTTTGAGCTCATAGTCTCTTCATGATTGTGGCCCAATTGCCCCATTTCAGTTTAGTCCTCCCACAGCTTTGATCACAGGGGAGAACTCTGGGACCCTGTCATACAGAGTGATGGACCATACCTGTTTATCTCAGGGGCCAGTTAATTTGCTCTGAAAGTGCCTCAGATTTCGAGGTCCACAGACCTTAGGGCCATCTGCTCAGCCTTGCTAAGAAGCAGCAAGAGACGACTGATAAGCAAAGGAGTTCCAGCAAAGCTTCCGGGAAGTACATTGAGAGCCACAGTTGGGCCGTGGATCGTATGCTGTCCATCCTTGATCTAGATCTGTCTGTACTTTTCCTGAGTCTAGAACCTGCCCCCTCTGATTGTCACATCAAGAATGAAGCCTGTTATCTTTCTTCCTTTATTGTACCAATACATACATACATACTTTTCATATACTCCATACATTCATTTACCAGACAACTATTGCAACTTTAGGGAACAAGAGCAAGAGAGCGAAAGAGGCTGTGACAATAACCGTGGGCATTGTATCTGTGGTTCCATATTCATCTCATTGGTTAAGTACTGCCATGTGTAGAACTTTCATTAGCCTAGAAAATCCTGTTAGCTACAAAGGGACAAAGCACCTAGAGTTCTCTGGACTCTACAAAGTCTTAGCACTGAGACTAGAATCCAGATGAATGGCTCTTCGAGATCTGGAGAGTCTGTTCTCTTGTCATAAAGGAACTGTAGCTCTACTATACTTTTGTTATCACCTCTGCCTATGCTGGAATTTCCTCTCTTCTCCACTTTATTTTTGGGGTTTTTGTTTGTCTTTTTGAAACAGGTTCTCCCCTGTCTCAAATTCCATCTGACCTGGAATTGACTATGTAGATCTGGCTGGTATTGATCTCACAGAGCTCTGCCTTCCTCTGCCTCCCAAGTGCTGGGATTAAAGGTGGGCACCACCATGCCTGGCTTCACTTTTGTTTTTTCTTGTTTCATAGCAATTCATGTCCCCACAGATAGCTGTGAATGAGCTGTTGGATCGAAGAAATAGCATAAAAGTAGAATGATAGATGAATCTAGTTTCTAAAGAAGTTTGAAAGCTAAACTTTAGGCTTTTAGATATGTGTCTGTGTATGTCTGTATGGTCATGTGACTGGATCTCTCTGTCTCTGTCTCTGTCTCTGTCTCTCTCTCTTTGTGTGTGTATGTGTGTGTGTGTATGGTCAGTCCTTTTTCACATCTGACTAGCACGGTGATGGGCATTCCTGCTCACAGAAGCCAGACCTACCTCACTTGTGGGGCTTTGGAGTTCTCTATGGATAAACATGAGAGAGCTCTGTTGAATTCTCATTAAGGAATTCTGCTCTACATGGCCAAGCTAGTACATCTACAACAACACGAGGAGCCTATAAAAGCACTCTGGGGTTTGAGAGATCCCAGAAGAACCTCCCTGTTGGTGCTGACAAGAGGACTCAGAGGTTAGAGGAGCACCAACTGCTCTTTAGAGGACACAGATTTGGTTCCCTGCACCCATGTCTGTCTGGTGGCTCAAGCCACCTACAGATCCAGGTCCTGGGGATCTGATACCATCTTCTGGCCTCTGTGGGCATCTACACACGTGTCCATATGCCTCCACATAGACACACACGTCATTAAAAATACATGTTTTAATAAGATAGAACTTTCCTAAGCTTTTTTCATAAGCTTTTATGAAGGCTATTCCTAGAGACCAGAATTCAGCAAAGAGCACCTGGGTTTGGCACAGGTGTCAGCTTCGTGTATTCAGGACACACACACTCATGTAAACATCAAGGTAGCAAAATGGTTAAATATTCATGCTAAACCACTCTGTTACCAGGGTCTGGCTAAAAAGCATTCTGACTCTCAGATTTTGAGACCCCCTAAAGAATTGTCCTGATTCAGGGGGTCTTCAGAAGGGTATTTCTAGGGACCAATATTCCACAAATCAAGAAAGGGCCTCGCTTGTACATTCCCTTTGGACAAAATCAAGTGCAGACATGGTCCAAGGATGTTTTGAGGTCAGCGCCCGCTCTTGGAGAATCAGCAGCTTGCACAGCAGAGCCTCCCTGCTTTGGGGCCTGGAGCTCCTCAAGTCATTTATTAGCTCACTGCCTGTTCAGTGACCTTGAACACACTGTGAGTTTTTCACGTAAGACAGGCAGCACCGGAGTAACGAAGGCGACTCGGTGGATTTCTCCACCCAGGCTGTCTAGCTTCGTGCTTCCAGCCCACCAAACCTTTGATTGTTGGTGGAGTTTCCCCACGGGCACTTGGAATTCTCAGCAAATCCGATCAAGCTCCCCGAAGAAAAGGCAGTCAGGGAAGTGCAGGAGTTGGAAACTCTTTCCCCCTTCAGCACACTGAGCCACTGCACCTCGTGATGGAGCCAGGGGCCCTGGGGACTCCGGAACTGCTGACAGTTATTCCTTCCTGTAGAGTCTCCTCCATTAGTGTGGTGATGGACCGTCACCACGGCGTCTGGGTCTCTGTGCCCACACTGGCAGGCCACTTACGGATTGCAGAGAGGTGGCTGAGCCAAGTGTGGGATGAGATGCTTTGCCGAATCCACAGTCAGAGCATTTGGGCAGAAGTCTCATCCACCAGGAACATCTGTTTCTGACTTCTGTTTTTTAGCTTCGTTGAGAAGCTTAGTGATAAGTTACTCAAAGATATCTGTGGCCGCTCTCTCAACACGCCTGTATGAAAGAAATTGTCTGGATTTTGTTGAGGTGCTTGTCAGTTCCACAATGAAGAGCCATCCAGCAGGCACACAAAGCAGAACTTTCCAGAACAGCTGTGATGCCCACCTATCCCACACCCTCTGAGTTCTTTCTCAGTAGATTATTCTTAAGATTCCTTATGTTTTGCTGTTTTAGTTTTGTGTGTGGTGTGTCTACATGTGTGTGTATGTGTGCATGTATGCAGGTACATGTACATATGTGAAGGTACATGTGGAGGCCAGAGTACTATCCGCCTTATTTTTTGAGAAAGGGTCTCTCACTGAATGAACCCAGAGCTCAGCAACTGGATTGATAGATGGCTGGCCAGCAAGCTCTGGGGTCCACATGTCTCCAATCCACCCCACATACAGCGCTGGGGTTACGGACATGCCTGCTGCACCTGGCCTTTTACATGGGTGCTGGAAAACCAGACTCAGCTCCTCACGCTAGTGTGGCAAGCACCTGACCAGATGAGCTTTCCCTCCAGTCCCTTTGTAGGGTTCCCGCAGATTGGAGCCACGAGGAAAATCGTAACGAGCAGCAGTGGCAGAAGGAACCGCAGCATGTGGTCTGTTAGCAGCACCTTCTCTACTCATCACGTCACTACTGCAGAGCCTGGAGGCCAGTTAGTTCAAGATTTGTGTCTCACCAGATCTTGCTCAGAATTTATAAAACCTAAGGAAATGAGAAATTTCTGTCTCTAGCCTTGTTCAGGCAAATGGGCATTGACAAGTCGAGTGTGTCCCGGATGCCAACACGGAACTGGACAATCATGCAAGTCCAGCTGTGGCCACAGGAACTGCCTCCCAGGAATCTCTGAACAGCCATGTCTTCTGAAATCAGGCCGGAGTGACGCTTCTTGTCTTCCAAAACTGCCTTGGCCTTTCTGTGTTACTTACTCACTCCCTTCGGGAACCTTTGAGTGGATTCTGTTTCCTGACAGATCTCCCTGGCACACTGCAATAACTAACATTACCCAGCGATACTATTTGTTGGCCACTAGAGCAAATGCTTTGCTAATATTTTATGTTTACTCCACACAACAAACCATTAGCCTCATTTGATGAAGAAATTGGGATCAGAGATGATAAGTAACTTCCGTGAAGTTGCATAGGAAGACAAGTCTGAAAGCTGGGAGGAAACAAAGGGCATCTGCAATCTCAGCAGACCCAGAAGATACTGGTCATCCTCTAGAGAGTCAGACAGGCAGGGCACAGGGCCCAGAACAGCATATCAAGGGCTGGTGTTAGAGTAAAAAGGAAAGGACTAAGAGCCTTGTTAGTTAATTTGTCTGTGGGACCAAAACATCTGACATAGCTTAAAGGAGGAATTACCTCAGCTCACAGTTGCGGAAGTTGCAGTCCACAGTTGCTTGGACTTGGCCTTGTGTTCTTAGAGAGAATGAGAGAACATCGTGGAGACTAGAAGCTGTGGCAGAGGAGAGTCCATCAGCTCCTGGTCAACCAGGAAGCAGAAAGAAGGGGACAACTTGGGCTCCCAGCATATGGTTTGGTGCCACTTATGTCCAAGACAGATCTTCCTCCTGGGGAAAGGTGACGAAGGTCTACTTGTCCCACATAGGGCACTGATGACAGATCAAAGAAACAATGCCATTGAAGAACAGCTCTGTGACCCAGCATACTTATTGCTGTTTGCAGAGCATGCAGCTCTGAGGCAGGCGCACTGCTGAAAAGCCAGCATCAGTGTCAACTGCTGCATCCCTGAAAACTTGCATCCCTGCAGTCCTGTGCTCAGTTGTTAGGTGGCTGCATTGTGATGATTGAAAAGTGTCTCCCGTAGGCCTAGTATTTGGACACCTGGGCCCCAGTTCATGGTGCTGTCTAGAGAGGGTCATGGAACCTTCAGGAGGTTCCATGCTGGAGGAAGCATGTCACTGGGGTGGGTTTTTAGAGCTCTGAAGCCTTGCCAGAGTTCCACTTTCTTTCTGTTTCCTGTGATGGCTTGAAGATGTGAAAACTCCGTTTTCTGCTCTGGCCACCTCTGCCTCCACGCCTCTCTGTTGTGAGGGACTCTTACAGTTCCCCATGGAACTATTAGCCAAACAAATTCCCCCTTCCATAAGTTGCCTTGGTCATGGCATTTCATCACAGCAAAAGAAAAGTAATTAATACACCTACTGATGAGCCCTTGCTCCTCTAGCAATTGTTTAGTGCTTATAACTGTGTGAAGGGACCTGGAGGACCTTGTGCATGAGGTGAGCTCCTGTGCTTTGTCAGTAGAATTAGTGGGAATCATATGAGCCTCACTCCAGGAGGGAGAGTTTCAGTTCACAGGAAAAACCATGCAATGCATCTCTACTTAGTCAACCCTCTGTGGAGTTCCCCTCATACACATGTCAAGTGGTGTGCTGTAGCAATCTCTTCTAAATCCAGTCCAGTTGTCAATGAAGATTCCTACCACCAGCCAATTTCAGAGGCGGCAAAATGGGCGAGCAGCAGGAAATCAAGCAGTTAGCCTCAGTGTGTATGTGTGTGTGTGTGTAGGGAAGCAGTTAGACTCAGTGTGGGGGCGGGGCACGGTTAGCCTCAGTGTGTGTGGGGGGGGGACAGTTAGCCTTGGTGTGGGAGGGAGGGGGTGGACAAGCAGTTAGCCTCAGTGTGTGTGGTGGAGGGGAACAGTTAGCCTCAGTGTGTGTGTTGGGGGGACAGTTAGCCTCAGTGTGTGTGTGGCTGGGGGTGGGCTTACAGGGCTGTAACTTGAAATGAGACACCAATTGCAGAAAGAATTCTTAAGGCTAGAGCTACAGTTCCTATCAAGTCTCATCTGAACTACGAGAACTTTCAGTCTTGAGCAAACTCAGTACAGGCAGGCTGTCGAATCAGGGACTCAGGTAAAGGCAACCATACCTGGTGATTTGAAGTGGAATGCAGGGTCAGAGCAGAACAATGCCCAGTGTGAAGGACAGCACAGCTTTACAAAACAAATAACTTTGCTGGATGGAAGCATCTTCTTCTGAGCTCTAAGACCTCCACAGAACAATTACCAGAAATGGGAAGCAACAATTTTGTGTTTTTTAATATATGCTCAACCAAATTTAAAAGAAAATAAATTCACAAATAAAAATTATCATTTCTCAAAATTAAAATGAGCATTCCTCAATATGATACAAATTCTTTGTCATTAAAAGATGTCAGGCAAGCATGGTGGTGCACATCTTAACCCTCAGCATTCAGGAGGCAGACGCAGGAGGGTCTCGGTTAGACTGAGGTCAGTCTTCTCTACATAGTGAGTTCCAGGTCAGCTGTGGATACAGAGAGATCCTGACTCAAGCCAAAAACAAACAACAAAAAGATATCCAGGGCTTGACAAAATGGCTCACTAATTAAGAACTCACACTGTTTCTTGCAAAAGAACGGAGCCAGGGAGATCTGACACCTCTGGCCTCCGCAGGCACACACCCCTGCACCACACACAGACACACAAGTATACACAATTTTAAAATTTTTAAATAGATGCATTTAGTACTAGGGAGACAGCTCAGAGGGTAAGTATGCATGCTTTACAAACACAGGAATCTGAGCTTGAATCCCCAAAACCCACAGAAAAAGCTAGGCATGGTCGCATGTACCTGTACCCCAGGTCTAGGGACTTGGGGCAGAGACAGGAAGATCACTTAGATTGACGGCCACCCATGTCAGTCCAGGTTCAACAAGAGACTGTGACTTGAGACAATAAAACAAAGAATGGTAGAGCAGGACTCAGAAGTCCTCTTCTGACCTCTGCATGCACCTACACACATATACACACATATACATATACATACACACATACACAGATATATACACACACTACACACACACATATATACACACACATAAATATACATACACACATATGCACACACAAACACATATACACATACACTACACACACATACACACATACACAAACACACACAAATACACATATGCACATATATACACATACACATGCATATACACACATATACACTACACACACATATATACACATATACACATATATATGCACACACTATACACACATCTATACACTACATACACATACACACACAAATGCACACTCATACACATATACACACACTACACACATACACACATATATATATACACTACTCACACCACATATGCATATATACACCCACTACACACACACACAATGCTGATTGGTCATTTGGATCTGACCAGGAGGAAGTCTAGCTGGCTTTTGGGTCCTTTCCATGTTTGAGATGCTATTATTTTACGTCAGTGGAGAGGAAACGCAAATAGGGAATGAACACAGATGGTGAGGGTTAAAAGAAAAGTCTTAGAGGACAAGGCATTTGGATGGAGTCACTGCAGTAGACACGTGTGACGGTACCTGTGGCTCCCTGAAATTGTATGCTGAACCCAACAAGAGTCTGCATTTTGAGGACACACATACTTTTGTCCATAGTTCTCAAAGGGTCCATCCTGTACATAGAAATGAAGGACATGGTGAGGGCGTGAGGTCCTTCTTATAGGCGCAGTAGTCTTAACGGGTGTCTCCTCTCATGCTACCAGCATGCCTGGGCTTTCCTTGCAATGCTTTGAACAGGAGTTGACTAAATTCCTAGAAAAGCAGAATGAAAGAGAAGACCCAGAAAATACTCTTCCTGAAGTTTCAGGATGTAAAAGTTTGAGACTGAAATTCTGTGGGACCAGCTGTTCAATAAAGATAAACTGACCCAAGGATCATAAGGAGATTTCATTTGTGCTAAACTTGGAATGAGGCCCTGCCTGGTGACTCTCATCAGCCTCTGTAATAACCCACTTTTTGTCACATATATTCTGACTTTGATTACATTTAGAGAAGCTCAGATTTGGAGAGAAAAACCAAGAACATGAGAACAGAATTGAGAACAGAAAAGCCCGGCAGCAGAGACAAGGCTCTTTTCTGTTAGCTCTGTGTCAAGAGCTCCAGGAAGGAGGGGGAATCTGGGTGCAGCTGCCCCAAACTCGGGACACGTCAGGGCGTCAGCAAGAGCTTGACCCGCAGGGGGAGCTCTTCTGGAAGTTCATGACAGCACTATTCCATCTCTGGCTAGATTCAAGGAAGGGATTTTCAGTTTATCTGAATGAGGCCCACAGCAGAGAAGTGGGGGAGTTGAACTGGTCCTGGATAACCTCCCAGAACCACGAGCAAAGATTCTGCAACTGGGTCACAGGGACCAAAATCTGACTGCCTGCCACTACCTAGTGTACGAGCTCGATGGGCCTGGTCACCTCAGTTTGTTGACAGTAAAATGGGGGTAAGGCTGTTGCTGACACAAGTCAGTGTTGAACTTGTTTGGCACCAAGCCGGTAGCAGTGAAGACACAGCTGTGGTCAGTTCTGCTATTAGTATTTGGACAAAGACCAACTGACTCCAGATTCGGTTTGGTGTCTTGTTCTTTGAAGAACCTTCCATATTGAACACAGGAAACTTGGCTCACCCAGCAATCTCTCCCAGACTTGTTTCTCTTATCTGAAATGTGGAGGTGAAAAATTCGGGTGAAGTGGAAAATACATTCTCAAGTTTTTCACATGTGAGAAACAAGGCTTTTGTTCCTGCCCCTCTGCACAGGTAACATCAAAGACCTTTCCCTAAGACTCTTTGGTTTAGATTTCATTTTGTAAGAGAAGTTAAATGGAAAACTACTCACAGAAAAATCAATGGCTATAGTATTTTTATTCAGTATATAATTTTCCCTGATTCCATTTTCCTAAGTTTCATATTGTGTCCCTTATTAGTCCTTGATTACAGATGAGGACAGAAGAATTCAGGCTATTCAGGAAGCTTCTGAAATATAGTATTAATCCATGCTGAAGTCAGGATCCAGCCCAGTGCCCAGATTGAAGCCTCTTGCTGTGGTCCTCTCTGCTCTGGGAGTCCCGTTTTCTTTAAGTCCCTCCCTCATGGGACCTCCTGACCCACAGGGTAAGAGTGGAGAGGACGGAGAAGTACAACGTGTTGAGTACCACTCTCTCGACTCTCTCTCAGGGCTTACTATGCTATAGTGGAGATGGCATCCCAATATCCCACGAGCCTGGAGCCAGCTCCAAGAATAGTACAGTATCTGTCTTCTGCCTCATTTTGCATCTGTGTTTTCAATTCTAAGGCAAGCAACACAGGCACAGTGCTTCAAGCACGTGTGTGGTGAGCTGTGCATCGAGTAGTAAACATCAACTGCAACTGCAGAGAGCATGGGGTGTGATCTCTGCAAATATTAATATGCCGTCGGTGAGTTTGGAGTCACTTCACAGCAGTTCAAACTTTAAAAATATTATACCCAGACGATTGCTGTTTTGGCTACACCATCCACATGACCGACTTGATTCCCACCCCCTTTACACTTTTGTGAAGGGTGTTTATGTCCCTTGTTTTTTCAACTCTGAGAGATGAGCTTGAATTATTTTTCCCAATTTTCAAATAAGAATTTAAACTTGGAGGCTGGAGAGATGGGCTCAGCAGTTAAGAGCACTGACTGTTCTTCCAGGGGACCCAGGTTTGGTTGCCAGCACCCACATGGAAGATAACAACTGTCCTTAACTCCAGTTCCAGGGAATCTGACACCTTCATCTGGCCTCTGTGATGCACATATATATATTCAAAACACTTATACACATTAAACATATTTTAAAAAGAAGTAAATATACACAGAATTTCAATGATTTATCCAAGCTGGCACAGCCAAAAATCCAAGTAGTCTTGAGACAGTCATGGGATTTTTCACAAAAAGATAGCTACATATAGATAGATAGATATAGATATAGATATAGATAGATAGATGATAGATAGATAGATAGATAGATAGATATCAATGGAGGAAAACACCAACATTCAACTTTAGCCCAAGACTTCACCACAACAGGGGTTCCAGTATCTAAATATGCTAGTTCACATAGGAGAAGATAATTCTTATCTTACCAAGCTCACAGGTTGTATGGCTAGAAGTGGAAATATACTAAATGATATGAAATAACAATATTCATTTAGGATGATGGTTCCACAGGGATTAATCCATCATTCTAAGACAGGTTCAAATACAAGGCATGTTCATCATGTGGGAAGATGTGGCGGGTGGCAGCCAGAGCACAAAGCTGAGCACTCACATCTTCAACAGGCATAGGAACCAGAACCAGGCAAATTGGAAGGAAATGAGCAATGCTAAAGACCACCACCAGTGACGTAAATCCTCCAGCAAGACCACACCTCCTAAACTTCCCCAAACTGAGTAACCACCAAGGGACAAAGTATCCAAACACTTGGAACCTAATACAGGGGACAGTCTCATTCAAACCACCACATTCCACTTCCTGGCCCCCATAGGTTCATGGCCATATCATAATGCAAAACACATTTAGACCAACCTTAAGAGATCCTCAGTCTTTCAGTCTCAACATTATTCAAAAGTCCAGAGTCCAAAGTCTCTTCTGAGACTCAAAGCTTTCTCTCGATTGTAAACCCTGCAAAAACAAAAAAGAAATTACATGCTAGCGTACGATGGCATGGAGTACACATTCCCATTCGAAAAGGAAGGAGTAGAGGCATAGTGAGGTAACACCACACCAAAGCAATACTGAAAACCAGTGGGGAAACACCAAATCCTGGAGTTGTGTCTGACTGCTGGGACTTTACACCAGAGGGCTTAGACTGCTCAGCCCCTCTGGCTTTTCTGCCTGCAGCATACATCAGCCTCTTGAGTTGGTACCACTCTCTGCATATAGTTCTCCTTGGCATATGTCTCACAGCTCTGCATCATGAATATCTTCCTGGGATCCCTATTGCCAACTAAGCTTCGACTTCACAGCTTCACACAATAGCCCCTCAGAGCCTCCTCTATGCATGGACTCCCCTCCTGAACACTACCTGGCCCTGCCAGCTAGGGCTGGACCCAGACCTTCTTTGTTCACATTATTAACAGCTTCTGTGTGTTGTGGGTTTTAGAATCAAAAACCTCCTTACATTTTCTCATTTAACAAGTTAGAAGCTTAGCTTGGTGGGGACTTGCCCTGAGGTCACACTCTCCATTGTTCAAATGCAGATCTGGAGGCTTCTTCTTAATGGCTCTAATCTCCTTATCAAAGAGAGCCTCTTTTTATCATCATAGGCCTGGATTCCAGCATTAATCTTCCTAGTGCTTCTTTCCTCTGTGAACCCCATGGTTTGTATTTCTTTCTACCCCATTTGCTCTTTTTCTTTGTAAATCTGCAAAGTTTTTACCATTAATAACCAGACTATTAAACACTAGGTTCTATTAAAATTTCCTCTGACAAAAAATTAGTCCATTACTTTTTAATTTAGCCTCAGGCAGCTTCTTAAAGGTCAGGTAGATGGCAGCCAGAGTCCTTGATAAAATGTCTCAGTTTCTGTTTAAGTCCTTGTTTTCTTCACCACCTGCAACATCTCGAGCTAGACCTCTACCAGGATAGCCACTAAACTCTGTTTACAGCATTCAACTGCTTTTTCAGCCTAAACTCCCAAAGTCCTCCTCATTCCTCCAAAAACATGACCAGGTTATTCACAGCCACAGCCCATTCTCTGGGACCAACTTCTGCATTAGTTATTTTTCTACTGCTGAGAAACACCATCACCAGGGCATCTTGTAGAAAGAATGGATTTGTAGTTTCAGAGGTAGAAGAGGCCATCATGGTGGGGCAGGCAGGCAAGATTTGTAGTTCCAGAGGTAGAAGAGCATCATGGAGAGGTAGACATGAGGCCTCAGCAGGGCAGGCAGCTGAGTGTGCACAGCGAGGCAGCTCTACTGAACACTATCACCGTGCTGTCTGTAGATCTCTGGGCTTGGTCTCCTCACATGAAACTTTGGAAAGCGTGACTGGCACCTCCTCATTTCCCTCACCCTCTTCAACGTGAAGGGCTCCATCTAAAATTCAACTTCAGATACTGCTCACAGTGAGATCATGTGGTGTCTGGCTTTCTGTGTGCAGCTTATGTCAACTGACTCAATGTGCTCTAGGTTTGTTCATGTTGTCAAAAGTGGAAGAATCTCATCTTTTGAAGGCTGAATAATATTCCAATGTATTTCTGTACAGAGATTACATTACTTATAGCTTACGATGACATGCACATATGGGAGTATGTATGCGTGATATTTTATTTATTTAGAATAGACTGTCTCTATATTTGACTATATTTCATATAGATAGATAGATAGATGATAGATAGATAGATAGATAGATAGATATTAACATACCACATTTTCTGTATGTTGATTCCATATGTTGGCTACTCTGACTAGAGGCATGATGGATGTTGGAGTATAGGCATCTTTCTGAGAAAAGGATTCCATTTCCTTTTACTATGTGCAGCAATAGGATTACTAGATCATATGGCATTTCATTTATGTATTTTTTGAGGAGCCTCCATACTGTTTTCATCACACCTCTACCAATTTATATTCCAGACAATAGCTCACAAGTTTTGATCTTTTCAATCCTCATCACTTGTAACTATGATCAAAAACACTTTGTCTTTCTTAAGATGGACATTTAAGGGCTTCCCATTTAAATCTTCATTTCTCTGCTGAATGTAACTTGAACAACTTTCCATGTAACTCTTGACCAACTGCATTCTTTCCTTGGGAGAAGGTCCATTCAGTTCCACTGAACATCTTAAATTCAGAGTATTAGGAATTTGCTAATTATTTGAATTCCTAATTTGCTTTTGTAATGTAAACTATACTTCTAAATTGCCATGTGTAGCTTGATCTCACTGAGAAGCTATCTCTGGAAACCAGTTTGTGTCCACTTCCATTTCAGATCCAAGCTGACCTCTCTATGGCAGCTTGTCTGCTCTGCCTAAGGCTCTTGCTATTAGGGATTCCAACTTGCTCCCTTAAAGGGATTGGATTCTTTAGCTCCCAATTTGCTGATTTTTACAAATCTCTCTCTCTCTCTCTCTCTCTCTCTCATATATATATGTGATTGATGCATATATCATGATATCATTGATCTATTTACCCTACTATTATTTAATCTTTAACTTTGGCTTGTTATGTGCTTAATTAGCTGCCTCATTCAAAACCAAAAGTATGGCTATTTTAGATCACCCTCCAGACCATACCAAAAAAAAAATTTGGATACTAATCTTTTGTTAGACATGTGGTTTGAAAATCTTTTCTCCAGTTTTATGGGTGTGTCTCCATCTCCAGCACAGCTGTTGTGCTCCAACAGTCCCAGAGAATGGAGGACAATCGAACAGGTCCTCAGGTGGCCCTGAGTAAGTACAGAAGGAATTCCCGGGAGACTGCGTCAGTGGGAAGTTCAGTTATTGAAACCAAGGTAGGGGTTTATATAGGGAGGCCTTTCTGGCCATTACAGAAGGTGGGAAAGTTAAAGGTGGGGTCTTTAGGTACAGGCGGGAAGGTTGTAGGGCTGATATGGAAATTAGGAAGGAGGAAACGAAACCCCAAAACCGGGTTCTGATCTGGGGTGACCTTTGTAGGGGGAAAAGATGAAGCAATTGTTGAGGCCTGCAGTGGCTGTCTGGAACCTAGGTTATTGCTTCAGGCAGAGCAGGCCAGACTCCTACCGTCCCTTCAGAGTACCTGGGGTTGCTTGGCTTGTTCAATATCTTTTACAATAGACCCAGACCCCACACCATTTCATACGTTTCTTCTGCTTTATTGACTGTATTCTTAACCATGACAAAGCTTTTTTAGATCCTCAGTCTTCTGCCTTTTGTTGACTGTGCCTTATTGTCAAAGCCAAAAGTTCTTTGCCCAGATGAAAACCAAGAGCTTCTTCTAATAGCTTTACACCTTCTAGTATCATGTTTGGGGCATTTACCTGAGTTGGTTTTCTGTGTGGATTAAGAGTTCATTCTTATTCTTCTGCATATCAATGTACAATTGCCCCAAGATTATTTATTAAGGAGATTCTTGACCTTTTTGTTGAAAATTATTTGAACACATCTGTGTGAATTTACTTCTATTATTTGGTTGGACACTGTATATATGTGTTCATGTGTGCCCACACATATGCATGCATGTGTATTCATATGGGGTGTACATCTGAGTGCAAGGATGTACACACATGTATGTGTACACGTATAGGCCAGAAGATAGCCTGGAACTCACCTATCAGGCTAGGCTAGTTAGTCAGTCAGCCCCAAAGATCAGCCTCTCTCTCCCATCCCCACAGATAAAGAACCAAAGTGAAAGCCTAAAGCTAAGGCTAACTAACCAAATCTGCTCTGAAAGCAACCAAGCTACACCAACAATATAAGCAGAACCACTCATGAACAAAAGCAGGCTAGAACTTCATATCTAACACACAACCAACAAAAGAAATCCATATTCCCAAACCACAATGCAAATAATATAATAATAACAATATAATAATAATAATAATAAACCATATTCAAAAGATTATAGAAAGAAAGCAAATAAAGTTTTAAAACTAATAACTTCAACTAACTTTCAAGATGCAAAAACAATATATAAATACTAGTGGATTTCTAGGCACTAAGAGGATGCTGTCAAACAAAATAATAATAATAATACAAGAGACTATGTCTCATTAAAACCCACCAATCCCTCAGAAGTGTACAACAATGAAAAATACTCAGAGGAACCCTGGGATGCCCAGTTTAAAGGAACAACCATAAACATTGGCAAATAACTCAACTACCTTAAAGAACAAGCAACTCAAAAATTGACAGAGGATAGAAGTAAACGTCTGGCTGAAGCTCAAGAAAGTACAAATACATGGCTGAAGGAAATGCAAGAAACATCAGGACTTGAAAAGTGAATTTATAAAAGAGATAGAAATAATGATGAAATCTCAAGCTGAAATGAAGACAGAATTTAAAAATTCAATATATCAATTTGAAATGACAGCAGAAAACCTCATAAGCAGAATGAATAAAATGGAAAACAGACTATCAAGAGTGGATGACAAATTATAGAACTGAACCTGTCAAACAATGAATATGAAATATTTTTAATACACGGAAATGAAATATGCGGGAAATGTGGGACACCATTAAAAAGACCAAATCTATGTATCATAGGCATGAAGGAAGGAGAAGAAACCCAGGTCAATGATATTGAGCAGATCTTCAACAGAATTATGGAAGAAAACTTCCCCCAATTAAGGAAAGACATACCTGTACAGATATAAGAAGCACATAGAATACCAAACAGACCAGACCAGACCAGAAACTCCCACAGCATATCACAGTAAACGCACAGAGAGGGCACTGAAAGCTGCCAGAGAAAAACAAGTTGCATATGAAGGAAAACCCACCAGAATTTCAGTTGACTTTTCAGTGCAAACTATGAAAGCCAGAAGAGCCTCTGCCAAAGTATTCCCTGTTCTAAATGACCATAGATGCCAACCTACATTATTTTACCCAGAAAAGTTTTTCTAGCATAGTCAAAGGAGACAGAAAAAACTTCTATAATACAAACAGGCTGAAAGAATTTGTGTCCATCAAACCAGACCTACAGAGAATATGTGAAGCAATACAAAGGGCCAAAGAAAGGAATGAGCATACTCAAAAGGTTACAGAAAGAAAGCAAATGAAGATTAAAAACTAATATATTAGCTTTTGAGATGCAAAATCACAAATATTAGTGGGTCTCTAGGACACTGCCAGAAGAAAAGACATGCAGGGAGTGTAGTGGAATCAGTGGGACAGAATAGGCATAAATTTAACCAAGAAGGTAATTTAAACAATTTAGTTTTTCAATACATTTTATCGAATTCTTGTTCATTTCATACAATGCCTTTTAATCATATTGAGACTACCTTCCTGTCTGCACCCCCATGCATTCTGTGTAGACTCTGCAGCTTTTTTCAGTCCCACAAAGCCAGGCTGAGTATAAAAGTTTACCATCTGCTTTCCCAAAGGTGATGCCTTGAGGAGGTTTCCCCTAATCAGTAGAAGCAAGTGGAATACCTGTATGCACCCACACACTGTGCAGAGACCTGTTCACTGCATCTGTGGCGCAGAGGGGAGGGGCATGGAAGGTGCGGGGAGTTCCATGGGTTAGATGAGTGGAAGGTGCCAGGTGACCCTTGGACAAATTTCTGATGGAGTCAGGAGGCAGTTAGAAGTCCTAGTGTCTGATGTGTGTTCTGAGCCCTGGTTCCTGTGCTTCCCAACTTTTTCTCTCTGCTTTTATCTTCCTGAAACTATTGAACCATGCCAAATGCCAATTCCCTCAGTGTGTTGGGTGGGACAAGAGGGAATAATGAGTTACATCCTAACTAGCTGGAGAGTCCAAGCACTCAGTGCACACCTGCTTCCCCAGAAGGTAAAACTAGTCAGAGCAGTGTCTACTTGATCCTGTCTGTTCTGTCTGGTGGATATGGTGGAGATTATGGGATAGAGTGAAACCGTTCTATTTGACATATCTTATGTGTCTTTTCAGACGGTTTGGGCCCAACAAAGTTCAGGGACTCCTCTGCTACCCTTCCAGGCTCCTGTCTGTAGATGGCCATTATTCAATGGTGCTGTGAAAGATGTGATTCCTGGTCTATCACCCTGTTAGCATCCTGGAGGATGTTCCTGCTGATTCCATGTCATTCACACAAAGAAAGGTCTTAGAGCCAGATGTGCAGAGTCTATTCTACAGATGAATATGCTGAGATAATTCTCCTATAGGCACACAACTAGAAATGATGGGTGGGAGGGGCCTGAGCTACCAGTCAGGTCTCGAGCTTCCACTCTTAGGCATTAGTCAGTAAAAATGAGTTGGTAAATTTTATAAGGGCCAACAATAAAAGCATGACACGATTTTAAATAAACATAAAGTGCATTTTGAGATGTGAGCAGAGTGAGCAGATGCTTCTTCTGGCCCTGGATATGTTGTCAGAAAGCAATGACACTCCTTGAGTATCCATTTCCCGTCCTCACCCATGCATCCCATTCTGGGGGTTTACTGAGGATTCCCCAGGTGATTTCCAGTCATATCTGTTTAAGTATTTGTGCCTCTTTCAACTAGAACCCACTGCACACACAGGAAATTAAAACCAGAAGGTACCTAAAGACAATGACCGCCCCCCCAGCACTCTATGGAAGGAAATTAAAATGGCACTTCAATGGAAAAATGAACGTATAATATTGGGTATTTCAATCTGTTCTTTGGGAGCTTGGCAGTATTACAAATTTATTGGCCTCTTTTTTAAGGAAAATACTGTAGGAAATCTGATTGGATTTATAGTTATTAGTTATGCCCCCGGTGACCATGTTTAGGACAAGTAAATCTTGAGGAATATTTTTTTTAATTTAAAATCAGAATTAATTTTTCCTCCCTTTCCCCCAGGTTTTTAATGAGCTTCAGTGAGGCTCATGGTCCCTCCAGGTACCCTCCCTAAAGATATTCATGTTTAATTGTCTCTGGATCTTGGCACCCTGAAGTCATGGATAGAAAATGTGGCTTGCTCTGCCAGTCCCTCCACCCGCCTCCTCATACATTCCCTGAAACAGGCTCAGCAGCCATCTGCATCCCTGTGTGGAACCAGGCTAAATGTCAGCCCTCCCGTGGGCTCCACTGAGAAGAAAGCTCTGGAAGACCTGCTGGTCTCACCCACAAATAGTTGTGGCTCTGGCCTTGCTGTTTGTTCCCATTAATATTTTAGCACATGGGTCTCATGAGCTCGGGAAGCACTTTTGTCTCAATAGGGCGCACAAGACAAACTCCAGCAAGGGGCCCATTTCCATAGACCAACGAGAGCTGGTTCTTAGGTCTGAATAAAGAACAGAGTCTCTACCATCTATGTAGGGATAGGTTAGAAGGACTAGCTGTTTGTGCTAAACCTATAAAAAGGCAAAGAATAAACACACATATAGGCTGAAGTTTGAGAAGGAAAGGAGAGAGAAGGGATGATGAAACTTTAGAAGGCAGAATCTAGAAAGGAGGGCAAAAGGAAATGCTGTGACCATGTGCACACTGAGATAGCAATCATGCTGAACATACGGAACGGAGATTGGGAAGAGAAGGCATGAACTGGGGGTGTGGGCGATGCTGGATCTTCGCTAGGTGTGTGGAGCTTTGACCTCCAGGCTTCCATGTTGAAGTGACTGGCAGCTTCAAAACTTCACCCGTCACTCCTTCCTGAGGAAGCATTTGTTGAGCATTTTGTGAAAAGGTGGATTCCAGTCATCTGGATGAGCATGGCTTCCGCTTTCCAGACCCTCACTAGAAATTATAACAGGGTTACTTGTCAGTGGGTAAAGTGGGGCTGCACTTGGCTTGTCGGACTCAGAGTCTGGAGCTGTCCTTACCATAAAAACTGTGTCTAAGGTCAAAGATCCCATTGAAAACCACAGTTCATCCTAGCTTGGCCAGCATGGCTCTAACATCTTCAGGCTGAAGTGGAAGCTGTTTTATGTGCCGCTTGGGTGAAGTCAGGGAGATAGGCGTTTCCTAGGGTCAGTATGCCCAATCCAACGGACAGAGAAGAGGCATGATCAAAAGTGATGAAGGATGACAACTGATGGTCACTGGAGGAAAGAGTGTCCATTGCCTTCAGAGATACAGTCCCTGAGATGCTACCCAGGCTCTACTGGATGATCTTACAGCTATGCATACATACATATATATATATATGTAGCACTAAGCCGACTCAGTGGGTTAAAAATATAGCAGCAAATGAAGTTGGCAGGGAAAATTTGTGGTGCGGGGAGAAACTGGAGGGGGGAATGGAATGGATTTGATCAAAGCAAATTTTAGACATGTATGAAATTCTCAAAGTGACAAAGTCAGGGCAGGGCAGTGTCCTGAGGTGAGCTATGTATTGCCTAAAATCTATGGAGGGTGGGCAAAAAGTACCCCTTGAATTTTGCCAGACACTGCTCACAGGAGATAGTAGAAAGAGCAATTTCAAAGTCATAGTGGGGGAGAAACCTGGTCAGAATGCTTTGAGGAAGTGAGTACAGGAGACAGAGACAAGAAGCCCCTAATACTCTTCCGTGGAAGACAGCACGACGCGGGGGAGTTTGGAAATGAAGAGAGCGTGTGCTCTGACCTCGTTGAGCAGAACACCGCCGACATTTCCTTGCAGTAGGTGTGCACTGGCCAGGAGCTTAGGGGGAGAATGTTCTTGGGGCCTAATGAGGAGTGCAGACTGTGAGGAGAAGAGTCTCAACAAGGACCCCGGTCAGACTCTCATGGGAGTGCCACCAAACAGGGGCGCCAGGGGCCCCAGTGGCACTATGCCCTGCATGTGCCTCAGAGCTCACTTACCCCTGAAGGAGAGGGGGACAGGCTCTCAGAATCCCTGAGGTAAATACCAAGCACTTCTGGATTTCAGAGAAGACATTAGAAGCAAAAGGCCATAGACATACTTTAAATGAATGAAGAAAGAGTAAGAAAAGAATGCTTTCTGAGAGATGTTCTTTTCCGAAATTTGACTGGAGACCTGATACCTCCACTTTCAGGGACCTTTTTCTATTGTGCAGCATGAATCTCCCTTTCAAAGATGTTCACTCAGTGCTAACTCTGTCCTCATTATACATCTTTGCTTCACAGTGCTGATCCTTTTGCACCAGGCTATGTCATTTTCTTTTTGTAATTTTTAAATGTATTTTAATATTTTTATTCTTCTGTGATTTTTAGCTCTGGAAGCTCAATTGGGTATTTTACATTTTGGTAGGGCCCAGGTGAAGGTACAGTAGGGCTGTAGAAGAATAATAGAAAGATGATGAAAAACCTCTTGGTACTTAGGAATGGGAAAGGTCCAACGTGCAGGCCCAGGTGACCAGGGCCACGTATGGAATTATGGCTGGTAATCAAGGGAATTGGGACATCCATTCTTGAGAATCAGTCCTCCCAAGACTAGAACAGCAAATGCCAGAAACCACCCCTCCCTTCCCAGGAAAAGCCCAACATAGAGGCAGAGCCAAGAGCCACTGCCATGCACAACCTGGGACCTTAGGGGAGGGACTTGGGAGGAGATGGCAGCTACTCACAGAAGGATGAAACTGCTTCCCAACATGGAGAAGTCCTCCTGCCTCCACCATCAGCCCACCACCAGAGGAATGTGGAACTGTGGGGACCACAGCATCAGCTCACAGGAAGGGACCACAATTCTGGCTCACAGGATGGGACCTCAGATCCATATGTGGTTTTCTTAATGAGCACAAATGCATGTACACTCCAAAGCTGAAGTATGCAAGTATTGACAAGCTTTAATCAGGTCTTTGATACCCATCCAATGATTTCCACTCAATTTCTATTTATCTGGAGTTCAGTAAAAATCAAATGAGAGATAAATAATATCTAGATAGTGTAAAAACTAAAGGGAATCAATCGTATTAGTTAAAAAACCCTACTGAGAAATTACACATATATCCCTACATGAGTCCATGTGCATAGCTGAAGGCTACATAAAAAGAAACAGTGCCAGACAGGAGAAACCTTCCTTTGAGTTGTTGGCCAAAATAGTCTAAGAAACTTCCCAAATTACACAGGCTATTGACACAGCCCTTGATTGCCTCCCAGAACTTGAAGGTGAGACCCTATTGCTGAAGACAGGACATACCTCAGACACCAGATTTAGAGCTGGAAATTACCTGGAAGCCACTTCCCCTGAAAGCTAGCTCTCATAGAATTGGAGAGCACTACTCAAGCTGCTAAAGGAGAACATTAATCAATGGTCCAACCCAAGCTTAAAGGTCTAACAACCACATCAAGGACCAACACAACAAATGACATTGGGTAAGTAGTGGCACTTTTATCTTAGGGGTATTCAACAACTACCTAATTGAACTTAAAGCCTACTCAATGGGAAGAAACTCATGGGTGGTACTGTAAACTTAGCCAAATAAACATGAATGAAGAGGTCATAAGTCTTAGAGAAAACCCCAAGACTGTCACATCCTTAGACTAATGTAATTTCTTAATATATGCAAAAATGTATCCTTATATTTACAAACAACTAGGCCAAACACCACTCATCAAAGATGCTTCACCAGACAGAAATTATTACAGAGTTCCAGAACAAATCACACACAGAGATTGTTTGTGAATTGTCCAAACCTAAGCAGCATATCTACAATGCAACCTCTATACCTAAGGCTCAAGCAACATAGTGAACAAGGGTAGAGAGAACATTAATGCATCTCTCAGCTCTCAGTAATGAAGTTCTCATATCCAACAAAGGGCCGCAAACACAAAAGGACACAAGTGGCCAAAGTGTAGAGAATAAATCTGCAGAGTGTGGGTCCTGTCAAGTGGACAGGACTCCTGTATTATATTAAACTCCACCCACCCAAATCTCAGAAACTGTTTTGAAAAGGAAATATTGTAAGAGCCAGTGAGGAGGTGAATGACCATATGGAAATAGAGTCTGCAGGTTCCTGGGACCTTGTTCATATGGACCGACAGCAATGGTATAGCATGCACAAGACCCAAGCAAACTCAAGTAGACAAAACCCAGCACAGAACTGTGGAAATGGACAGCAGGCCCCCAATCTTAGCCAAAGAGCTATTGGAAGCTGATTATTGCTGGGTGAGGAAGAGCTGATATTCTTAAAGGGTGGAACTGTATATAGGATGACTGGACCTCAATGGATGAACTTACACTAAGGACCATACATCTGGGGACACTAAATTTGACTCGATAGTTCTTAATACAAATGACAGAATGCATGAATTCCGGTGGGGGGATGTCCATGAGAGGATACTGTACTAGTCACTTTCCTGTTGCTGTGATAGAAACACTGACCAAGGGAACTTATAAAAGGAATAGTTTATTTAGCTTATAGTTCCAAAGGGGCAGGAGTCCATCATGGCAAGGAGGCATGGCAGCAGAGGTGACTGCAGTAGGAGCAGAAGCTAAGCTCTCACATCTTCAAGCAGGCACAGGAAGAGGAGTGTGACTGGAGATCTGATCAGACAAGGTTTAAGAACTCTCTAAGCCCGCCCCTCAGTGACATGCTTCCTTCAGCATGGCCACACCTTCTAAGACCTCCCAAAACAGCGCCATCAACTCATAACAAAATGTCCCAATACTTGGAACCTATGGGAGACATTCTCATTCAAACGACTCCATTCCTTGCCCCCACAGGCTCATGACCATACAAAATGCAAAGTGTACTTAGCCCAACCTTAAAAGTCCCCATAGTCTCTACCAATCTCAGAATATTCAAAAGTCCACAGTCCAAACTCACTTCTGGGACTCACAGCAATCTCTAACTCTAAGCCCCTGTAAAATCTAAAGGCATATTACATGCTTCCAACATACAATGGAACCAAATACACATTTGTAAGGAGCATGTAATGAATAATTAGTTTATAAGTTGTAAACCCACAGTTTCATAAGTGTAAGGAGCATGTGAGAAATAATTAGTTTATAAGTAGTAATGTTGTAAACTCATAGTTTCATAAATGTATGGAGCATGTGATAAATAAGTAGTAATGTTGTAAACCCATTGTTTCATAAGTTAGAAGCCCGAAGCAGAGCTCTTTGCTGACAGGGCCTCAGAGCACTCTCCTTATGGGAGAAGCCTATGGTTAAGCCCTCACTCAGAGCCAAGGGCACTCCCTATAGGACCTCACAGTTACTCTCCCTTGCTCAGAGCCCAGGGGTCTTCCAGTATTGGACCTCACAGTCACACATACTGTAGGTTGCGATGGGCACCTGATTGGTTAATGGAATCAGACCGCCAAGTAACTATTAAATTTGGGACCAAAGGTTGGGCGGTTGATGTTCATTCACAAGAATTCCTGAGAGAATGTTCCCATGTCAGAAGACCCGTCAGAACAGACCAGACTAGCCGAGAGTGATGCTGAGAAAGGAACCACGCTGCCCGACCGTAGCTCCCGCATGGAATGAGATCATGAGCCTTATCTGCAAACCTGTCACAGCACCAGGGCTGAGTCCTGCCCACCCAGCCGGAGCAGTTCTGCGGCCGCCTGGAACACAACGGGACCTGCCACAGGGCTGGAACTGACAGTCCTGCCTCCCACACCAGAGCAGTTCTGCAAGCACCTGGATTGCCTCAGGACCCGCCACCACTCTGGAGCTGGCAGCCACAACTACTAGCCATTCTGGAACAGGTATTAGGATGACTGTGTGTGGGCATGTTAATTGATAGGTCTGTTTTGATTAATAAATCTGTTATACCTCGATACCTGGTCTCTAAGTTCTCTTTCCCTAATCAACCTTGGTTAGGTCTTGACTTGCAACATTTCCATTCCAAAATGGAGGAACAGAAGCATACTAAGGAAGTACCAGACCAAAACAAGACTGAAAACCAGAGGAACCCAGTAGTTCCATGTCCAATTTCTGGGACTGTACTTCCAAAGGGCTGAGATGGCTCAACACCTCCAGCTTTGCTGTGTGCAGCATATCTCTCTCTCTCTCTCTCTCTCTCTCTCTCTCTCTCTCTCTCTCTTCTCTCTCCACACCCTGTCTGTAGCTCTCCTTGGCAGGTGTCTCACAGCTCTGATATCAGGAACGTCCTCTTGGGGGCTCCACTGCCAGCCAGGCTTCACCTTCATGGCTTCATGAAATGGCCTGTCAGGGCTTCTTGTCCTTCAGGGTCTTCTTCATGTAGAGACGCCCCTGCCATAGGCTGCCTCACTCTTCTCTGAAACCTCAGAGGAAGAACCCATGACCCTTCACTCCTGCACCTTTCCTGCCTCTAAAGCCAGCACCAGGTGAAGGACTCTGCCAAGTCTGCCTGCAGGTTTGGGATGGACCCAGCCTGCTTCATCCACTCTCAAAGTTTTTTCTTTTCAGTGGTTTTCTAGGAAAGAACCCCTGCCTTGTTTTCCTTTCACAAGTTGGAGACTTAGCTGGGTGTGGTCTTGCCCTGGAGACACTCTCCATTATTTAAGTGCAAATCCTAAATCACTTTAGTCTCTTTAGTAAAGGCATCCTCTCCTTCAGCACATGCTTTGACTCCAAATTAATCTTCTTAGTGCTCCATTTCAATCCAAACTGTATATTCTGCATTTCTTACTGTCCCATTTGTTCTTTTAGATATGTATGATATTCATCATTAATAGCCACACCATCATTTATATGTTAGACTGTCTTGAAATGTCCTTTGCCAAAGAAATTAGTCCATTGCTTTTCAACTCAGCCTCAGGCACACATTTTGGCTGTGGGCAGACTCCACCAGACTCTTTGCTAACATATCCCAGTTGCTGTTTAAGTCCTTATTTCCTTCTGGAAATACACTGTTCTCCACACTACTTTCTTCCAAACTCCTACTACAATGGCCTGATAAGCTCTGCTTAGAGCAATCAACCATTTTTCTAGCCCAAACTTCCAAAGTCTCCCACATTCCTCAAAAGCCCGCCTGGTCAGGTTCTTTACAGCCAACAGCCCACTCCTGGTACCAATGACTGTATTAGTCATTCTTCCATTGCTGTGATAGAAACACTGACCAAGGGAACTTATAAAAGGAAGACTTTATTTAGCTTACAGTTCCAAAGGGGCAAGAGTCCATCATGTCATGCAGCATGATGGTAGAGGTGGCTGGAGTAGACACAGAAATTAAGTACTCACATCTTCAATCCCTCACAGGAAGAAGAGTGTGATTGGAGATCTGGTAAGGCTCAAGAACACTCTGTGCCCACCTCCAGTGACGTTTCCTCCAGCATGGCCACACCTTCTTAGGCCTCCCAAAATAGCAAATAGTGTCACCAACTAGAGATAAAATGTTCAAATACTTAGAGTCTATGGGGAACATTCTCATTCAAACCACCACAGGTTCCAATGAGGAAGAGGGTATAAAGATGATTAAGATATACCTGGCATGGTAGCATATGCTTTTAGTTCAGCACTTTAGAGGTAGACGCAGGCTGATCTCTGTGAGTTCAAGGCCCCCAGTGTGGTCTATATAGCGAGTTCTAGGTCAGCTGGAGTTACATAGAGATCATCTCTCAAAATGATCACACAAAAAAAGATTAAGATGTTCTGTATGAAATACAAAGAAATTCAATAAAAACAAACAAAATAATAAACACAAATTGTTCTCTTCCTGACACTTCCTTCCACCTTACTAGACATAAAGATTTTGTGATTCAAACTCTGTATCAGTTCAGCTGTTGGCTGGAGTTACATAATGGAGTTCCCCTCTCCTGCCCCTCCGCTGATGGAATTAAAATGCAGTTAACACTACGGTCTGTAGTCAGATGAAGAGAGCATTGTGAAGGCCAGCTTCATAGACCACAACTCTCTGAATTATGAGGGTTTTTGTACTTTACTGAAGTAGAGGGAGGAGGATCAGGAGGAGGAAGAGTAATAAGAAGAGGAGGAGGAGACGGAGAAGGAGGCAGCAACAAGCATTCTGTCCTCAATGTTGTCCATTTTTCTTGTTGCTGAGTCTGCAGAGAGATTAAACATATCCTGCCTTTGAAATGCTACATTCATAAGTTTACACAGGAGCACATGATGCTGTCACCCTCAGTCTGAACCATGGCCATCCGTGCCCAATCCATGCCCAGCTCATTCTGAACCATGCCTGACCAAGCCCATCTCTCCTGGAAGAACTGCTCATGAGTGAGCCTTACTCTGTGGGTTTTGTCATGACATTCTTTCTTGTACTGAATTCCTTCTCCATAGCTGTATGCTTTATTTTGAAATATCATTATCCTGAATAAAATGTTCAAGAAAGAAACAAAGGGAGAGTCATAATAATAACAACCCATAAGCGGCCCTGACCTACTTTGAGATCCATTCCTTATGTCTGCCTGGTTCTCCAGGCACCTCAAGTTAAATGTTTCCTGTGCTTTTGCAGACCTGACAAAAGGGTCTGAAGACAGCCCAAGGTGATCCCGTATAGCTGGGCATTACCTAACAGGGAGATGTGTAGACATCTATGCAGTGGGTAGAAAACACAGCCATTTCTGAGTTAATGGATATGTGCCCAGAATTAGTCAATGCTACATGGGCTATGAAAGCTTCTCCATGGCACTTCTTAGGAGGTCTGTGAGGGGCATACACTCCCATGTCAGGACTGAGGCTGCACCGTGCCTCTGTTTAGCTTGTTGGCACCTGTGTGAATCTAGGGATGCCATGACAAGTCACTACAGGTGGGGGTGACATAACACACACAGCTCAGGAAACTGAAAGCTGGTGGTCAAGCTGAGGACAGGGCCAGTTTCTGAAGCCTATTGGGGAGGAATCTAAGCAGCCCTGGGCATTTGTCTGCATGGGGACGGGGCCCTCTTCTCTTTGTCCTTTCTCCACACAACTGATTTTGTGTCCAAATTCTCCTTGACATAAAAAACCAGTCATATAGGGTTAGAACCAGCTCTGGTGGCCTCACTGAGTCATTTGCAAAGATGCTGTTTCCAAATAAGGTCACATTCACAGGTATTGATAGGCTTTCAGTATCTTCGGGGAGGCTAAAATTCAGCTGTTAAGTAACTCAAGAGTTCACAGCTACAGACTTCTTGGATTTTCATCAGCTATAGAAAGCCACGTCTTCCAAGCTACAACCCTGCCTTGATATAAAGGCCTGCATACATCCCGGTCAGGGAGATTCTGCAGGCTTAATCCAGCTCCAAAACTCCCTAGAGTGGGAGTTGAATCTTCCTGGCCCTTTGTTCTCTTCTCCTGCATATTTTATTGGCAGCTTATTCTGATTAATTCCCTTGCAAATAGGCAAATCAGAGTCATACCATTTCTACCAGTGCTTCTTTGGGCTTGCACCATGCTAAAAATACAAAAGCAAGATACATTTCCTTCCCCAGAGTCATACATTAGCAGGTATAGAAAGAAACCCTTCCCTCTCTACTTCCTTTGTAACTTGTCTCCCTTGAGAATCTCCCATACCTCAAGATGATTGAACCTCTCCTCTTCTTGTGAATTCTGCTTCTAGACTAAGAACGTGAAGAGGGATAGCTTACCATCTATAAGCACGACAGTCATCTAGATGATTATATATGACTCAAAACCCTGTGGTCGTCATAGGACAAAAGGAAAAACACTCTGTGGAGATCAGTAAGATCACAGACTATCTGGTTTGTAACAGAAACGGAAGAGTAAGAAGGAAAGCAAGAGCTTCTAGTTGGACAGACTGTGCTCTTTCTGCCACACCACTGGTTTCAAACCAGCATTACACAAGCCAGTAAACTAAAAACAAAACAACAGCAAACAGAAATAAAGCTAGAGATGTGGGACTTTGCCAAAAAACATTAAAAGTGGAAATCTCAATATATTATCACCACCATTTCATAATAAAAGCTGCATTTCAACTTGGAAAAATTACAAATATTGAATCTCAAAACAGAGTACCAGACCTCAAAACCCAAGGAGTTTAGCTCCATGGGAAAGTGGATTCCTCATTCTACTCAATTTGTCAAAATAATATTTTACTTATTATTTTTGTTTTATGTGTTTGAGTATACTGCTTGCATGTGTGTAAGTGCACCTGTGCCCTGCAGTGCCCACAGAGGTTAGGTGATGTTAAGTCCCCTGGAACTGAAGTTACTGATGGTTGTTTAGCCATCACACGGGTGCTGGGAACAGAATCAGGGTCCTCTGCAGGAGTCCCCAGTGTTCTAACTGCTGAGTCAGCTCTCCAGCCACACATTTCCCCAAAGTTTTTAAATTGTTTTCAAGAATTGGTACAAATTGGGGTGGGGGAAGGAGAGAGAGAATGAAAAGAAGGAAGAGATGAAGAAAGGGAGGGAAAGAAACAAGGAAGGAAAAAGGGAACAGAGAAGAGCCGTGCCACTCACCCCAAAGAAAGGATCTAGGTTTTATTCACAAAAGTGCAAATGGCCTCTCTAGCTGATTCTGCTAAGTCTAAGTTAGCTTAGACATGACTGAAGTGTAGAAAGGCTGCCTGGGAAAGCTGCACTTTAAGATACAAAGCCAAAGCAAAAGAAAATCCTATTTTGTAACATGACTATTTCCCCCCAGGTCTCAGATCTCTCTCAGAAGTTGAGAGCTGGCAAGAATCCAATTTCCAATCAGATTTTGCTTCAGCTCTATCCTTTCCCATTGCAACTCCCTTTAAAATGTACATCCCCAAATGTACTGTCTAACAGGCTGTCTCTCACAGGGTACCATGGTTAAAATTCGCATTAAAAACTGGGAGCATCCAAGCTGCCAGCTCAGAAGCTGAAATGTCTGCATCCTGCAGTGTTCACTGCACAGGCCTGCTAATGGTCAAGTGGAAGTCCGATGAACTCATATGTTCAGTCGTGGTAATAAACATAACCTCTGCAGAGCATGGACTTAGCATCTTTTATCCAGGGGGCTCCACAGCACCTTACAGACAGCAGCAGGATCAACCACCCATGAGTGAAATGCAGGTCCCTCAACGGTAAACTTGTGTCTGAGGTTTTAGTATTACAAAGAGCACTGCGGCATTATCTCAGAGAAGCTCTAATTCCCTAAGTCTTACAGATTCAGAGCTGATGGGAGGCATTTTGTTTGAAGAACAGAAGTATTTTAAGAAGGCTGAGTACAACTTTTGAAGTGGCAATCATTCCGTACAGGCAGCTTGTCACCTTCAAAGGAAGCAAGCCTCTGGAGATTACCAGAGCCGGGTTTGGATCCCAGTTCCACAACTGATTCAGATGGTGACCCTGAACACTGCCCATCCCCTCTGTGTAGAAGTGGGGTTGTTAATCCCTCCTGGCAGAAGCTTGCTCTAAAAACTGAATGACACGGGCATTCAGTAAATGATAGCTGTTGTCATTACTGTGTCTGTAACACGGGGATATGAATCTCACTGTTGTGAGATCAATGGTAATAGTTAAGCACGTTAGCTTCAGAGATAACATGCCTGAGAGTGCCGTTAATGCTTTAGACCTGTTATCACCTGTCCTCACTATGAACACGTCATTTTACAGAAGTAGAAACTCGGTCTCTGAGAAACTAACTTGCTCAAGGTTGGTGATAACTATATTACTAGTTTCTTGTTCTGTAACAAAATACCCAACAAAAGCTACTCAGGGAAGGTTTTTTCTGGCTGACAGTTTGAGGTACAGTCCATCATGGTGGGATAGACATGGCAGTAGGAGTGTGAGGCTTATGGTCACAGTATACCTCCAATCAGGAAGCAGAGAGAGATAATCCTGGTGCTCTGCTTCATAATTTTTATTCAGTCTCGGACCACAGTGCACAGGTTGCTGCTTTAAGGTAGATCTAGAAATTCACCTAGAAACTCCCTCACAGACATGCCCAGAGTTTGATCTGTCAGGGGACTCCAGCACTTGTCAGGCTGGCAGCCTTAGACAACAGTGAGTGCGTGGCAGTGTCATTTGGAGTACTGAGGTGCATGGTTGGCACCATCCCAGCAGCACTTGGATTATCTCTTGAGAAAGGCTTGGGACCCCAGGCAGTCTCCTCCAGCTCTCACACACTGTGGCCTGGCTGAGCTTCCCTGCTCTCTCTCATCTCGTGGCCTGGCTGAGCTTCCCTGCTCTCTCTCATCTCGTGGCCTGGCTGAGCTTCCCTGCTCTCTCTCATGTCATGGCCTGGCTGAGCTTCCCTGCTCTCTCTCACATGTCGTGGCCTGGCTGAGCTTCCCTGCTCTCTCTCACATGTCGTGGCCTGGCTGAGCTTCCCTGCTCTCTCTCACATGTCGTGGCCTGGCTGAGCTTCCCTGCTCTCTCTCACATGTCGTGGCCTGGCTGAACTTCCCTGCTTGAGGGCAGCAGAAAGGGAAAACACCATTTGGGCAAGACCCTCGTGTTTCTCCAAATGTCTCTTCCTTCACACACATGCCCTTCAGTCCAAGCTGGCATACTTATCTCCTCCATGTGTGTACACATCACCAGTGTACCCTACAAGAGCCCGTGTTGCAAAACAAACAGTCTGGGTTCCTAGGTGCCTTGGGGAACTGGAGAGAACTTTCAGGGTTGGGACCCTGTGACAGGTTCCTGTGCACTCAGAGGAGACCGCGAGACCCTGGTCTCTGCCTCCCCCTATCTCCCTTCTGGCCCTGAGGGGATCTAGATTCTACACACATTCAAGCCATTATGTGTAGCAAATGGGATTCATCAGTCAGTAGGCCATGGACTAAAACCTTTTCTCTTTAAGAGTGGCTTGCCTCACACATCTGTTACAGTAACAGGAAGCTGACTGACTCAGTGGTGGAATTACAGAAATAGACATATCATTTCCAGAGCTTAGAGATATCGGACCTAAGTACTTCCACACACAGGCCTGATGGTGTTTCCTCCTCTTTCAGCACCTATAGTATAGCTTACCTTCTTGGTCATTTCAGTTTTGATGTTCTCAAGCTTTGGAGTCATGGTCTCAAGACTTTCCAGCCACCTTGAATGCCTAAAGTCATTCAGATAAATACTTTCTGCCCAAGTCATCCAGAATCATATTTTTGACTTGATTTAAGAACCTGAACCTGTTCACAGCTCTCCATTGATCTTTACATCCACCTCATACCCATCAGCCTGATCTTTTCATTTTCAATGCATTCCTGAATTTTCCGGGCTAACCTGGTGGGCCATTTGGAGCAGAGATTGTGTCATATAATTCTCACTGTGTTTCTCCAAGGGCTTAAGATAGTGTGCTGAATAAAACATATGTGTTTCAATTGGGTAACTGACTACCCCCAGGGGTTCAAAGTCACCTCTTTGGCCATGACATAATGTGCTCCTAACATCCTTCTATCAAACTAGTTCTGGAATTTTCCAAATCATTAGAATTCTTTGCCAAACCAATCTAAGCTATGATGGACAGGATGCTTCCCTGGCTGTAACAGATCTCTGGCACTGTTGCATATTAAAGATTGCAGCTCCATGAACATCTGCTTAAAACAAAACAAAAAAAATTCCTCCAGGGAAACTTGATTTCTGATCTTCCTCAAAAAACGTCTTAGACACAAACATTCGAGTCAGAGCATCTGTAATCACAGAGAAGTCTTAGAACCCAGCACTCACCATCACTGGTAAGACCCACACTGTAATCACAGAAGCATGCCCACACCTTTTCCTGTGTTCAGCAGGTGAGATCGCAGGCCCCACTGCAGCTCCCCAGAGTCCATCCCCTCTAACTGTCTATTCTGGTTGTCCACAGCCCCTTCTCTTCCATCCTTATGGGTAAAAGAACACTGCTAAATCTACAGAATTTACTCTGAATCTTGACTTTCTTCCATATGGTAAAAAACACACTGTGTGAGTAAAATATTTTGAATTGTGTGCTTGCACTAATTTCACATACTATGTCTAAAGTACTTTCATATATGTTTTAATAGCACTGATTCTTCAAAATAGACTGAAATATGAGTAGGAAGCGATAGAGGGATGGGAGTGTCAGCATTTGACTTTGGCTCCAGCTCGTGCAGCTGAAAGGGAGAGCCTTGCTGTGCAGACTCGTGGATATACCAAGCCAGTATAGAGACCATCACACTACCCTGTTGTCATTTTTAGAAGTTTTTTAGTATTACTATGAACTTAATCCTCCTCTTTCTAGTTGCTTTGCCCTTTAGTCCCAGGAGAACCTGGGAAAATAGAGAGGCAAATGCACATACAGACAAGAAAACTATACTGTAGCCTGAAATATCCTGACGGAACTGTTTCCTTTCAGGTACAGTTCTGCTATGAGTATCGAAGAATTCAGTCAAAGGTTACCTTAGGAATAAATAAATTATCTTCTGAAGATTTCATTGTGAAGACTCATACAGTGAGTGACATGATTTAGCCTTCACAGGAAGTCTGTCTTCATCATGAGTCCCTCAGACAGCCAGCCACGTACCACATTTAGAGCTTGCATTCTCTCCCACACAATGGAAGGTGTCACATGCATGAAAAAGCCAAAGGGTTTTCATGGTAAGGAGACAATGTGACAATGTCTTGACTTCGACTCCTTCCGCTGATCCTCATGCTTATTACTGTTATTACTAATAATAAGCATTTCTGCACGGCATCCTTCAGTCATTGAATGCATACTCTGTTCCTCAACTCATGCATGAGGTGACTCCATCATCCTGCTTCTATTAACAGCACAGTGAAGACTTCAAGCAAAAAGCAGCCTCCTCTTTCTAAAATCTCCCACTCAGAAATCACAATTCACATTTTCATCATAAAATAACACTGAAAAATAAAAATTTTCATCATAAAAATAACACTGTGATGTTTAAGCATAGATACAGAATCCATCATAACTAGAAATAATGGATTTCATCTTTGAAAAATCATTGCAAGTTAGTCCAAGAGTTTAGAACTTTGTTTTCTTTGCAATCTTTACCAGAAGCAGCAGCTACTAGCTTTTTACTAGCCCCTAACTTCTCTAAACAAGTAAGAGAAACTTCCAGAGAAGGGCTGGTTCTTGGGGATAGGAAGAGGACTTGGTCAGTAAAGATCCTGCGGTGCAGAGATGAAGACCCATGTTCACATGCCCAGCACCTTTGTCAAAAGCTGAGCATGACAATGCACTTCTGAAGTTCAGCACAGGGATGAGGGAGCACTGGGAGGAACAGGGCAGAGACAGGTCCCCAGAATCACTAGCCAGCCAGCCTTGATGAACTGGTGAGCTCTAGGTTCAGTGATAGATCCTCCCTCAAACATAAAGCAGGCGGTAGGGTGATAAGGAAAGACATCCACTGTCAACTTCTGGACTACAACACACACATACATGCACACACCACATACATACACACTACATACATATACCATACACACATATATGCACTGCACACATATACCACACCTATACACACATACACACCATGCACACATATACACATACACATATAGACACATCACACACATACATACCACACATACACACACACCATACACCACACAAATGCACACATAACACACACTTATACACTACATACATACACCACACACACACACACACACACACACACCACAACACACCAAACCACACAAGAAAATGAATAAAAAGGACATGTTGGCCCTTGTTCTAACAATCATGATATTGAAAGCCACATGTGTCAGAAGCCTGGTTCTGTAGCCATGAAGCCAAAGTCCCTGCCTGTATGTCACTGCACAGGTGGGAGTCTTGGCAAGTCAATAATACAGGAGGTGTGATTTCACACTAGGACATCTATCAATTGTTTCTTCCTAATAAAGACCAATCCGAGGAGAAGAACTGCTAGGCTATTTTACTCGCCTATAAATGACAGCCTACGGTTTTCTTAAGCACTGAGATTAGAAAGAGTAGAAGGAAAGTAAGCTTTATATTCTATCTCTTGCATATTAAACAATGGTGCAAACCTTCCTGAAAGAGGTATCGCCCTTAAGCTTCTAACTCTGTGCAAGGCTTACAGTGCTCAGCAAACTGACACATTGAAACAAAATGTCTTTGAACCATGCCGTGAATGGCACTTGGCAGATATGAGAATTGGCATTTCTTCTTTTTGCTGTACAAGTAGTTATTTATACAAGCATCTCAAAAAGACCACTGTCAGCAGACCGAGCTATTTACAGACAATCTGCTTTCTCTAATTCACCTGTGTGTTTCAAATAACATAAGAAACCAAGCAAGTGTATTTTAAAAATAAAACAGGAAAGGATGCTGAATATTTGGGGAAAGGGATCCCGGGGATCCTGCCCCAGGTCATCCTGCCCCAGGGCCATGGCACTATGTTCCTAGTTCCATTGCAAGCGGAGAATCAGTGTGAGTCCATGGCCACACTGCTCCCTGAACACTGACTTCAGGAACCTTCCAGTCACCAGCAATCAGAGTGACATCCTAGGAGGCAACATGGTAAAGATACTCCCCTCCCAGCTCATAGAGCTTCAGGTAACCTGATCAGTGCACACTCAACCCCGAAGACTTCTAGACTGTGACTCAGCCCTGCTGTCTGGTGTTTTCTGTTAGAGATAAAGCCCTGGATTCTAGGAGGTCTCTCAAAAGCACAGGTTGATAACAGGGAGTGTCAGCCCAGCTGTCAGCATGGGGACCTTCCTAGAGGAACTTGATGACTTGTCTGTAACCTCCACCCCAAGGCTCTTCCCTCAGCATGACAGCTTCTTCTTTGTCACCCCTCCACTGACTCTGAGTAGGAGGCCTGATGTATAACTGTCGCTGTCAACAACTTCACTCCATTAGAGAACAACAGTGAGCTAACTCAGGTGGGATCCTGCAGGCCAACATGAGGAAAATCTGGTTTGTTTTTCTGTTTAGATCACACCGTACTCGCCATCTAAACATTGACTGTGCTTTGACTTCTGCGATTCATTATTTCTAAAGATTATAATAATACTTTATATAAAAGTCTAATATACAGATATACAGTGTTTTTCTCATTCTGTAAGTTTAACTATGTCCAATAAGATAACACTTCACTGGTAACATTTGCTTATTCAGTAATGAACATTTGTAGGATTCAAGAGTGACCTAGACCAATCACATCCCCCAGCATAAGTCTCAGAAGCTGCCAACTCAGCTATCTTTCATCAGTGACTCATCTACATCATTCTCAGTATAGGAGCTCACTTCTGGATAAAAGACAATGAACAAAAAGTCCCTTGCAAAACTGGCTCCGTATATTAGAAATATCACCATTTAAAGGTAGCCTGCATTTCTCTAGCTCATCCTGCCAGGGAGACACTTCCTCCCAGAGTACTGACTGTTGCATTCTTGTTTCTTCTAGTCATCAAAATACAGCCTCTCTGCATGCCTGGGATGCTGAGTGGGCTGCCAGGGATGCTAAGGAGGTTGCTTTCTGGGGGTCCCTAGGAGGTTGCCGGGAATGTTGAGGAGCATGCTGGGGATCCCTAGGAAGCTGAATATATGGGTTCTGACATTCATTCTGCCTGTATTCCCAAGTGGGCATCATAGCTGTACAGAAAAAAGAGCAAAGGAATTTGGGTTAGAATGAGAACAGATAAAGACACTAAGTCCTAGTCACTAACCATCTACCACATAAACATGAAGACAATGTGACACAAGGATACTAATGTATCTCTCAACTCTCATCAATGAAGCTCAGAGGGCAATAAACACAAAAGGACACAAATGGCCAAAGCACAGAGAGTCTGCGGGGTGTGGGTATTTGGACAGGATTCCTATATGGAACTCCACCCACCCAGGGCTCAGGGATCACTGAGTAAGGGGAGGTGGAAAGATTGTAAGACCTAGGGGAGGAGGTACATGGCCACATGGAAACAGAGTCTTACAGGCTCCTGGAACCTCATTCATATGAATCTACAGCAATGGTCTCAGCATGAACAAAACCCATTCAAATTAAAGCAGTCAAAAACCCAGCATAGAACAGGGAAAATAAGCAGCAGGCCCCATTCTCAGCTGAAGAACAATTGCAGTTGATTATTTCTGGATGAGGGAGAGCTGATCTTCTTTAAGGAAATGACACTAGATTGGCTGACTAGACCCCAGTGGATGGGGTATACTGAAGTCTGGGTATACTGACTCAATAGGTCTTAACATAAATCCCAGAATGCATGAAATCTGGTGGGGGTGGGGGCAAGGGAGGGCACGGATGGCAGGTGGTAAAGGGGTATAAAAATGATTAAACTGTTTTGCAGGAAATACATAAAAATTCAATGACCAGTTTTTATACAGAAACAATGGGGCTCTGTTGATGCTCAGTGTGGGCTCTGTGGTCTCTGGTGCCATGTCCAATGGGGCCTCCTGATCTTCAGTGTGGCCTCTGTGGTCTCTGGTGCCATGTCTTTCAGAGCCTGGTCTACTGCAACATCAGGTAATTCTCAGTGTTAGGGTTTTACATGTTAGAAATCTCCCTAGTCGTTCCGTAGAACTTCATTTGGGATTGGGTTAATTCCAGCTCTCTAATTAAAATCCTCAAAGCACAGCTATTCCAGTGTCAAATTTTCTTGTTCCCATGTTTACCTGTCAATCTGCAAGGCCCTCTTAAGCTTTAGGACCTGTCAACAGGGTTGTGCCCTACCAAACCCTGAGCCATTTCAATTACCATAAACATATAAACACACACCACACACCATACTCTACCACCATACCACACCATACAATACATACAGAAACACAGAGAAAGAAAAACACACATACATAAACACAAACACATCACATACCATGCCAGAAAGACAGAGACAGAGAGATACACGAGGCACACACAGAACTCTTTTCCATAAAAGCATTGTTAAGTATCCCCAAATGCTCAGACCAAATATCCATTCCTTTTCCCAGCATCATAAAATATCTATTTATAACCAGGTTCCCCAACCTGAAATTTTCAAACATTAGGACTGGAACCTGTTTATGATTCAGTCTTTAGAGCTTCACAGGTGCCCAAACCACAGTGAATGCTGAGTGAATACAATGTGTGGAAAAAACTTACTGCACACAGGCTCATGTGAAGCCCCCTTGTCTAGGGCATCACTCAGGACAAGCTTCCTCAGACAGACCCAAGCCCAGATTGTAGCTGAAGTCAGTTCTTACAGGACACTCTGAGAATTTCTCTAAGATTGGGAAATGCCAGCCGAAGTCAAATACCAAGAAAATATATATATATAAATAGATACTCCAAGAATATCAGGAGGTTTGGAAAAAAAATAAGTAGATTTGAAGGAAAGAAACATTCCATCTTTGGCACAGCCTCACGTAGCAAGAGCTGAGTCTTGTAATGAAGTATTAACTAGCATCGGTGTGGATCAGAGCCAGCTGATCGCATACCCCTTGGTTAAGAATGCAAAAACAGGATTGTGTGGATGCTAAATCTGTTTATTTTTATAAAGTTAACGTGCTGTTAAGATTACTGATTCCTTGTGGAGATTCTCTATGCAGAGTATTCTAGTATATTAAAAGAGGGTTCATTTGGCTACTCTGGGATAATTTTCCTTGTTGTCATTTATTCCTTTAGCTTTTTCCAGTGCAGGAGATTGAACCCAGGCTTCTGGGCATGCCAGACAAATGCTCTGACAACCTCGTCAGATTGCAAGTCCCCAAACAAAGCATTTCCTAATCTTACTCAAAAACTAAAGAATAGGACATCCTAAAATTTCAGACAATCTCTTGTTTCTGAAATATTTCATGTAGTAGAGCAAGCAAATAAAGACAGGTCCCAGGGTGTCTAAACTCAGCCATTCAGTCTACCACAGAAACACTGGAGGGGAGGCTCAAGAGCCAATGCCAGAGCAGAGCACTATGTGGGGGAGGAGGGAAGACGGTATTATTAGCTCAGAAATAGACATCAGCAAAGTGAGGTTAAATATAAATACAAAATGTTTTTGAATATGTCATATTTAATATACTTAACTTGCGAATATGATACATATTATAGTTATCTTTTATTAAACAAATTTTATACTATGATATATAAATATGTAATTAATTGTATTCAGTATATGACATGATATGCAGACATGTTTTACATAAATTATGAACATCTAGACTATATAACTATAGCTACATAGTTAGGAGTATGAGTGAGACCTAGAAGACAGCTCTGGCTTCTCTGATGAGGGCTGAAAGCTGAACTCACCCTATTGGTATTAAAGTAAGTATTCAGAAAGCATTTTGATCCTATAACCTAAATAACAGAAATAGGTTCTCCCCTAGGCTCTGTGCTCCCTGCAACCCCCAGCCATAGGTTCCTGACCATGTTTATAGTGTTAGGCTTGAGTTCTATCCTGTGGTGTAGACCTTAAATTTAACCAGAAAATAGTTGTCTATCCTGAAATATCCATGTCACAATTGCATCAATGAACCCATCTTGCCAGGTTGGGCTTTATTGTAACTTGAAGAGTTCATAGTTGGGTGAAGACTGTTGATGACTTTCTCCATCAGCAACATATATAATACCTTTCAGCACTTTCAATGAAAGCTAGTCATAAGAGAGGAAACAGTAGGAGACTGTGCTTTGAGCTGGAACTCCAGGAGCAGGGACTGAAGAATGTGAGAGACTCACAGATTCACACAAGTATGGCCACCCTGCTGCTCTAATGCTCTGGGTTTAGTGTAGCTCATAGTATAGAAAGCCCCACTGATACCCTAGGAATGACCGGCAAATACACTGTAATTCTTCAACCACAAAACAAAATAATCAAGGCAAAGGTGGCCTCCACAGGACTGGCTGACAGGTGCACATCGAAGTCCTGACACAGAACTTCCCATCATTTGAATGAGAGGCTCCATCAGATTCCTACCTATGTAGAAGAATATCCTGGTTTCATTTGGTACACAGCTCAGAGAAATAGAGTCCCTCTTAAGAATCAAGTGGCAACCATTTTAGGTCTCAAGAAGAAAGCAACATGGCCTCCAGCTACTACTGATGATAACAGAACCCTGGAGAAATACCAGTAGGGCCTCAAGCCATTGACAAGGTCAGAGAGTTAATAAACATTATCTACGCATTGTATTACTTGCATGTTTATTCATTTGGTGCACTTATAGAAAGACCATGTACAGCAGATGTGCTAAGAGCAGGGGAGACCATAATAAGATACCACACCTGTTCCCCAAAGACTTACAATTCACTAGTTCAAACTGAAATTACAATAGAAAGTTGCAAGTGCTCAGGACTGTAGGAAGGCACAGAGGGTCAGGTAGCCCGAGCCTGCAAGACCATGGGCTTCATTCCAGGAAAGCCCTCCACTCAATCTTGAAGGGATAAGAGAAGAGTTGAGAGACCTGTTCTCATTTCCCTTCTATTGTGACAAAATGCTCTGGGCAAAAGCAGCTTGGGAAGCACATGGTTTACTTGGCTTCTACTTCCAGACCATAGTGCATCACTGAGGGAACTCGGGGCATGATTTCAACAGGAACCTGAAACAGAAACCATGGTGCAATACCGCTTACTGACTAGCCATTGCATAGGACTCTCCTCTGACAGCCAGAACATGGACAGATGCCATCTCTCAAGCTTGGTTGCATCCACTTGCCTAGGATCATCACAGTTAAGCTGTTGACCACAGAGCTCTGCAAGGAGAGGCAGGGAGAGTCAGCCACACCTCCAACCAACCAGTCAGCTGCATGAGGGGGAGGGGCCTAGGGCTAGGGCTAAGGGTGTACAACTGAGGATGCTCAAGGGAGTCTCTCACCATCTAGTGTGGCTGTGGGGAAGTCGTCATTCAGCTTATGAAAACTTTCCAGTCCAGCCTTGGGAAGGGAGTAGCCACATTCCTGTAAATAAACATGCACTCATTTCTCTGTAAGTAAACCCAGTAAATTCACTACTTCCCCAGACGGTACCTCGGTTCATCATAGAGACCAAGAGAGGAGGGGTGAGCACCGACCATATCCCTCCAGCAGGAATTCTGGCCACACTAAGTTTCACTGAGCTAGCTCACTGACACAGTCGGAGACTGCCTGCCCGGGGTAATGCCACCCCCAGTGCCACCCTGCACCTCCCAGGACAGTCTTCACAGACACGTCCACAGACATGCTAAATGGTGCGGCTCTCTTCAGGTGAGTCCAGGCTGTGTTTACAGGTAACGCTTGCAGAGAGAACTATGACTTGCCCTTGCCATTTCCCTTGGCAGCCTCTGCATTTGTATCGGATTGTAGAGGTCCTGGGCACCCTCTTGAGGTAAGTGAAATCCTGCTGCAGTGACACAGAATAGGATTACAGACAAGTGGCACCATGTGTGAGGAAGACTCACTGAAGGGACACAAGTCCTGCGTGAAAAAGTCATGCTGCAAATGAAAACACATAAAGAATTCAGTTGTGAGAAGTTATTTATAAAGACATTCTTCATATAGACCGAACCACCTTTCTCTAAACTTCAGGGAAACAGAAGTCTTTTTACTGCCCCTGACTTTGTGTCATTCTTTGTGTCCCTGACTGACCTAGCCGGGAAAAAAGAAAACAATTATTAACAATAACTTTATTTTGCCTAGGAATAGAAAGTTGTTATTTTATGTCATACTATAGGAAACACTTAGTATTACGCTTATTTGATTTTTAATTGCTTTTAAACCGCAGTTTAAAAACCCTGATGTGCACATTTAAAACTATTGCACTGAGCATCTGTCATTGTCCTGAGCACAAAGCCTGCCTTATGCAACCTATGAAGCCATGTAGTTACAAATCTCTTCCTTTGTGATGGATCCCAAATAATTGAGAACATTTATCAGAATTGTTCAAAACTGACACATGTCAAAGTGTTTATAGTTACTTCCAAGGCACTAGTGCACAATGTAGACTTCCCTTTAGTAAGAAAGCATAATCAAGATGGGCCATGACCAGCAAATTTCAATTTTATGATGACACTCAAAGAAAATAATATATTCCTGCTCAGGCTTCATTCTGTCACTGTGATAAAACTCTCTGACCAAAAGCGGTTTAGGAAGAAGATGTGACAATAGGCAGGAAGGCGTGGATGCAGGAACAGCAAGCCTATCACATTCTCATCCACACAGAATGGAAGTAGTGCCAGGCCATAAAACCTCAAAGCCTTCCCCTCCCCTCCCTGGTGAAGTGTACTTCCTTCAGCAAGGCTCCATTTCCTAAAGGCTCCCTGACTTCCCCAAACACTGCCACCAACTGGGGACCAAGGGTTCAAACACATGAGCCTTGGGGACATAGCTCATTCCAACCACCACAGTTCCCTATGTCTGGGAAGTGCTCTCTCACAGCGAGGAGATAATCATAAAGAAGCATTACACTAAATAAGAGCCCAAGGACAAAATCACACACACACGCTACTACAGGAACCATCCTTTCCTTTGAGTATTGTCTTAGCTACTTTTCTGTTGCTGTGATAGAACCTCTGACCAAGGGCACTTATAAAAGGAAGAGTTTATTTAGCTCATGGTTCCAAAAGGATAAAAATCCATCATGGTGGGGAGGCATGGTGACAGGGGAGGCATGGTGACAGAGGTGGCTGGAGTAGACCCAGAAGCTAAGTGCTCACATCTTCAAGCAGGCACAGGAAGCAGAGAGACTGGACATCTGGCAAGGCTTAAGAACTCTCTATGCCTACCCCAGTGACTGCTTCCTCCAACATGGCTGCACCTTCTCAGACCTCCCAAAACAGCGCCACCAGCTGGGGACAAAATGCCCAAATACTTGGAGTCTGTGGGGGACATTCTCACTCAAACCACTACAGGTATCACAGGTTCAACCTGCCAACTGTAGGACCCTCAGCTGAAGAATCACTGAGTAAACAGGGGCTGAATCTCTCCAGCATGTGGTTACCACCCTGACATAACTCCATCTATGTATCAGGCATGAGCACAGGGTGACTGACTTCAGGCTTCCAAAGCTCATTCTGTTCCACATATCTTGGAATGATGGACTTTTAAAAGAAGAACCATAAAAAGGCACAACAATGTTGCTAACAGCAAACAAAATCATGTGCAAAAGAACACTTTTCAATCAGGTCCATGCTACGTGTCTACACATTTCGTGGAAACACACATTAGTGTCAGGGCAAATAAAGTACAAAATTCTCAGCTGTGGAAACATGGGTTTTAGCGACATGAACTGGAATTGCTAGCAGTCCCGTCTGAAATGGGTTGAGTAGAAGGGTTGCTTGCACAGAGGGGTGACTGTTTTACCAGCTTAGGCACAGCGAAACCACTCTGACACAGGAAATTAAAGACTTCTTGTCAGTGTTACTGACCACTTCAGAAAAGACATTGGGTGTGTAGTGCAGGTGACTTGTCCTTTGTGCACTTCAAGGTAGAATGCACCCAAAGATTTCTTGAAGAATTAGAGCTTTATTTTTTGAGGGAAAGAGAGACTTTACCGCAGATACTAGTGTCTGCCAAACCTGTCCTAAAATGTGTTGAACCTCTTCCTTGGCAAATAGATGAGTAGCGATTTCAGTTTTCATAACTGCCATGCTCCTGCCTCTCATGTGTCTGGTGTCTAAGGTACATGGCTTTCTCATTAGCCCAGCCATACAGAAAAGCTGTACCATGGGTGTTTTGAGACTTCATTCCTGAATTATCTGAGCTAGCACCTGCCAAGGGCCAGCTTAAAATGTCTAATATTAGCGAAGACAATGTGGTAGGCAGGTTATGTGTCCATCACACTCTAACATTTTAAGTTAATCAGGATAGCAATGTATGTGGGCACCATCGTCTGTGTTCTCCATAGACTGTCCTCCCTGATGGATGATACAAGGCTTGGCCCTGAGCCTTTGCAGAGGGTCAGTATGAAACACTGCATTCGTGTCTGCCATCCGCAGAGCTGCTGCCGGGCAGTGCTCTTGCAAATATCACGTCTGCAGAAACCTACTTCGTGTCCTTAATATCACCGGAAGTTTGTTTCTGCCTGTAATGTGTATGCTTTCTTTTGTCTGCACTGAACATTAAGTAACTAATGAGGTTTTCTCTTTTGCCTGGGGTCTTGAGAAACTTGAAGCTAAATTCATAAATACTTCAGACATTAACTCACCTTGAGCAGCATTCTTGAGGAATTCATATGTGACATCTCTTACTCAGGTCATCAACACACACACAGCTTTGCAGGTGAAACTTGGAAACAGCCTTCATGTTTTTTCAAATTTCAAAAGCAAAAGGGAGCCAAAATTCACTGAGAGTTTTCTTGATGCCAGTTAACTGACATCTAAAACCTTAGGTATTACTTGTCTGTTTTTAGAGACAGGGTATTACTATGTAGCCTTGCCTGGCTTGGAACTCACTTTGTAGACCATGCTGGTCTCAAATTCATAGAGGTGCTCCATGTACTGCAATTAATACCATGTCCTGACTGAAAGGCAAGTTTCATATATTTAAATGACATACTCAATATTTCAAAGTTAGTAAGAGTTAAGAATGATATTTGAAACCACTGGTTCCTGGGTCTGCCCCAAAACACATTCCTTGTCAGATCTACAATATATACTAATATGAAATTGTTAAATAGGATGACAGTGTTGCTTTGTTGTAATTAGGTGTTGTTCTGCTATATTTAAGTTTATTATTCAGTTCACCAGTTAATTGGATTATCCTTTTCTACCTTATTTGAAATATTATCATGAGGGTGAAATAAAAGTGTGATTTTTTTCATCTGCAGTGAACATTAGGTAACTTTTAAGAATATGTGTGTTTCTTACACTGGTAAATGTGAATTATATTGCAATGCAGTGTTTGTGTGTGAATGGGAGGGTCCATCTTAGGAGTCCCATTGTTTGTTGTTTTAGTGCTCAGCAATATTCTGAACAAGCTAGAAATGCCAAAGACGCTTTGATAAAAGTCCCTAAGATATGAAACCATCACACATGGAAATGCGTGAGGGTTGGTTGTAATGACAACATGCCAAATATTAGAATTACTTGAGTAGCGCCTCAGCTGAAGAGTTGTCCTGATTGCCCAGATACAAGGGACATGCCTGAAGGGAGACGGCTGTGGCCGAGGGGAGGTGGTCCACCTTCTGCCTGTCTGGCCTGCCTCACCGCCCAGCTGGTTTGTCCTGCTGCTTACTTCCCAGACACTCCAGTGCTTTCAGTCTTCTGTCATTGCTTGAGAACCAGCTGATCCTCAGGAACCCTCCAGGCTTTCGGTGCCAGACTGAGATTGCTGCAGCACCAGCCGTGTGGACTGAGCAACTACCGGGGTCTGAGAGCTACCATGGGACTCTCCCATAACAGCTTCAAAGTAAGCTACTTAATAAATCTGTGTACACACACACACACACATACACTATACATACGCATTCTGTTGGTTCTGTTCCTCTAGAGAACATTATTACAAAATTCATCAGCTAAAGCTATTCAAAGTAAACTACAGCCCAGAAAATTCATATTTTGATAAGGAAATTTGGCTACACGTGTAGTCCATTCTGCAGTTCATCCAAAGCCATCATGAAAACCCCATTATGATCCTCTGACCTGCTGACAGGGATCTTCCATTTATGATTTTGTGAAAAGCTTTGGGTGGAAAGAATGGCCATTCTTTTCTTGTCCTGAGAAGTGGCCTCAGACTTTATGAAGTGATCAACCATCTCTAAGCCCAGACAGGAACAGCCTCCTCTCTTCATTCCAGCCCAAATCCTCAGCCAATATTAAACGCAACCTCATCCTTTTCAATCTGTTTCATGGGCAAGTTTCACTCTCTCCTCAGTCCAGCTCTTTATCCTGCCAGAGAATGGTGTCTGATGTTGCCACACTTGAGTCTAATCATAATTTTCATTTGGGATTCATCATGTTTCCTTTAGCTTATCAAGAAAAAAATCTTTTAAAACCCACTGTATCATGGAATGTGAACTTTTCCCCCCTGGCCTCCATGACAGTTACACAGGGGAAGTGTCACTATAATGACAGACATCTGTGCTGCTTCATTATTTTTTCAGAAGAGATTAGAGATTTTCAGGAGTTAGACAGGGGAACTGGGTGCTATTTTTAAACAGCTTAATCATTTCAGTAGGACATTCACCAAGCTTCAAACAACATGTGTTCTTGGCCGTACTTTTGGCTCAATGGATTGTGATGGTGCGTTCATCATCTCCTTCCCCAGTATCACTGATGTCTGAGGTGAGGGCTCAACTATACTATAGAATGTCTGTGGTCATCGAATAAATCATACAGTAGGAAATTTCATGTGAGCTTCAGGGGCTCTGAAAATTCAAAAGAAAATGAGATACCTGTAGGTTGGAACCAGGATGCCAAAGTGTTGCAGGCCATCACTGGCTTACAGTGAGGGATGGAGCAGAAGAAGTGAGAAATGGGTTTCTATTCCCTTTTGAAAAAAAGAACTTTGATCTAAAATACCAGTTAGAAGAAGCCATTTAGAAAGCTTTATAGCTCCTTAATAAAGCCACTGTAAACAAAGAAAGGGGGTGAGGTGGAGGAGGAAGAAGAGGATGGAGAGGAGGAGGAGGAGGAAAGGGGAGGCACTGGTGTTGGAAGGGTGCTTGTAGGGTTCTTTGGAAACTCAGCCTAAGGCAGATCCAGAAAGCAATGTGTTAATAGGGAATAAAGCAAAACAGTGAGGAGGCAGACTCATGTGAGGCTGCGGGACCAAGCACAGCTGTCCTGGGCCTGGTGATTTTCAGATGAGTGAGGCTCCTGTTAGGGGTCAGCAACCTTTTCCTGTTAGCTGTGCACATCCATGCTTGATCTTGATACATGGAGATGAACACAGACAGTAAAGTAAATGAGTCTAGCTTTGTTCTAATAATACTTTATTTATAAAAACAAGGACTGGCCAAATTTGGTCCAGGGCTACAGTTGGCTGATTCCTTCTCTAAGATGCAAAATACTCTTCAGGGTTCTAAAGTGAGGGACTTTGATCTTTTGTTCTCTGTGTCATTCATCAGCTTTGGAGCTGGGACAGTTGGGACATAAACTCCAGCACCTTCCTCAGCAGGAGCAGTGGGTTTGCAACATCCACTGTGAGTCAGTATTAAGTAAAAGCCTTGCTGAAATCAAGTTCTGGATCCCCACTCTAAAGTATCTCATTTAGTAGTTCTGGAATGAAGTGTGTAAATTCGCACTTGCAGCAAGTTTCCAAGTGAAAAACCCACTCCTTGATGCAGAGCTCACACCATTCCCGGGAGGAGGAGGCAGCTCTGAGTTCTTTTTTGATATGCTACAAAAAGATGTGCGGACAGCTCTTAGGAGAGGGAGGCAGAAGAATCAGGAGTTCAAAGCCAGCTTCAGTACATCCCGAGTTCTCCAAGCCAGCCTACATTACACAAGGTCCTCCTTGTCAAAACAATGTATTTGTATGTCACAAGTCTGTATGCGAGAAAACACAAGTGTAATCCCAGAATTGAAGGAGGTCTGGGATTCGAAGCCTGTGCTGTCCACAGATGAGTTTCTGAGGTCTTCCTAGACAACAAGAGGCCCTGGCTCAAGAAAACAAAGAAACAGCAACACCAAAAGATTCATGGAAAGACGAGGTCAAGAAAAAACTCTAGATAAGAAAATATATGCTTTCGTTTCCCATTCCCATTCTGATGACTCTTGATGTCCTCATGCCTAACAAGCTCTGAGCCAGGTGCTTCTTAAAGCCTGGATAGAGCCCTCTTCCTGTCTCTGCTTGATTATAAGTTTTTCCACGTGGGTTTATTGATGCCTTCATTGGTATTCATTGACATACTGATCTTTGTTAAGTACTAATCTCCTTGAGAGCACAGACCATATTTAATTCTCCCTAATTTTATAACTAACACTCTCAAGAGAAAAAAATTCTATGCATTTCAAGGCTACTTTGAATTAATATTTCCCTAGGGAAAATGAAACAGCTAACATCTAGAAAATAAAGGTTTCTTTATTTAATTCCACTCATTGCTTATCTTGTTCTTTTCTTTTATTTCAGTTGTCATAGAATACATTCCCAGACAACTGACATTACAAACATAAACATCAGGTCTCTCTGTGCTTCTGTCCTCATGCCTATTACAGCCTGGTATTGATGCCTTCTTGTGAACACTCTACTTTTGGCACATAGATTTACTGCAGGCAGATGACAGTCAAAAAAAATATTTGTCTGTTCTCCCTGAGTCAGATCTCTGAAGAACCTATGGCATAAGGGAAAAATACAGAAAAAATAGATTTTTGTGTCCTGGACTATACCTCTAAATATTATATGTGTAATAAGGAAGAAGAGTCTGGTTTGTAGTTGTGACAAGTTGACCTCCTAGCCCATGCTAATTAAGTCTATCTAAAGAGTAATAACCGTGAAGTTATTTCAACCTCAGTGTGCAAGTACTAGCACAGTAGACCAAGCAGGAATTACCAGAGTGTGTGCTCTGAAATAAAGGTCTGGGTTTGAGTGGAATGAGGAACATTTGCTCGGTTAGCTGAAGCAACAGGTGCCACAGCAGCAAACAAGTTAAAATTCTCTAGGAAGTGGGCAGGAGTCAAACGTCAGACAACTGACATAACATCATCAGATAGCCAGGGCTGAATCATGAAGCCATAGATGAAGCCAAGATCCCAGGCTAACACTGGAGGGAACAGGAGGAATTGGGACATGCAATCCCTGAGGGTAGACCTAGGAACCAGTAAGAAATGAAGCAGCTCAGAGAAGTGATGTCTGAGACATCTTCACTGTTGAGAAGGTGTGGGATCATAAAAGACAAAGACATTATTTCATAAGAATTTTCTAATTCTGTAAGGTGTAACAGTAGCATCCATTGCATATAGTTAGAAACACTTCCTGGGTGTGTAAACTAGGGAAATACTCCAAGGTGTGCCAACAGATATGAATTACATCGTTCAGGGTAATATTGTTCAGAAAACTAAACAAGAATTAAAAACTCAAGTGACTGATGATGGGAAATAGGTGAGCTGTGAGATCCAGAGAGGAGAATGTTACAGTGCTATGCGTTGAAGGAAACCAGTGACCCAGAGAACAGGCAATCTGAACAGAATTTTTAATTTTTAATTCATTTGTTGTGTGTGTGTTTAAAGTAAGACAAGTTTTCACTAAACAGCACAGTCCTGGAATTCACTATGTAGCCCAGGTTGGCTTTGAAATTCTGCAGATACTCCTGCCTCAGCCACCAGAGTACTGAGATTACAGGTGTGAACTACCACATTGGACTTGTGTGTGGGGTTTGTTTGCTGATACAGGGTCTCACACTGTAGCTGAGGCTGGTCTTGAATTGGCAGAGATCCTCTTGTATCAGCCTCCCAAGTAATAATTTACAGTCTCAGACAAGTTCAAGTCCTAAAGTTGCAGCACGGATGGCAGAGGCGGGTAAGAACTCCAGGCCTGCTTGATGGGCTATTGACTACTGATGGCTTCTGGGAGAGGGAGAGTCAGTGTTCTTTACTGGTGTGATGCCGGGTACAGTGGTCAGACTCCAAGGGAAAGAGCCACACCCAAGAACATTTGGGGAACTCAATATGCCCTCAAAGAAAAAGAAAAAGAATGACAGAGGACATGAAGTCCAGGAGAGCAGTAAGATAGGGTTGGGATGGGAGAGGGAATCTGAATGTGATCGAAACACTGTACGAGACCCTCAAAGATTCGATGAAAATATTTAAAATTTTCAAGCATACAAAAGCATTCAGGGCCGGTAGAACGTTATCAAATCATCCCCAGACTCAACATTCAACCAGAAACAGCAGAAGTCACACTAGAAACTTCAGTCTGAAGACAACAGAGCAAACTGTCATGACACACACACACACACACACGTGCAGACATGCATACACATACACACACATGCACCCAGACATACATATACACTGACACACATAAATATGCACATACAAACACATACACAAACACAAAGACATACACACACAAATACAGACCTACACACATAAACACATATATACACAAAGATGCACACAGGCACACACATACACACAAAGCACCACATACAGACACAAGCACACACATAAATACACATAATCACACAGACATACACACAGCACTACACAGAGAGTCAAACACACATACACATGCATACAGACACACATAAACATACACACAGGCAGACTCAAACACACATGCACATGCATGCACACCCAGACCCAGACACACACACACACACATCAAAAAAATCTATTCATCAAAAATGAAAGCAAAAGAGAGATTCATTCCAGAGAAACAAAGGATAAAATAAACCAAACTGCTTGGTCTGCACCCATGTTTAACAAAAGCTATCCATGCAAAGGTAGAATGATACCACCTGAAAATTTCAACCTGTGTGATAAGAAGGGGACAAACAAATGAAAATAAACCCTGACTTTAAACCTTACGAAATATAAAAGTCTGATGTCCAAAGCAGGAACTCTAGGACGCACTATTGATCTGCACCAGCCGTGACATAAAGCACGTGGCACCAATGCCACAGAAGGGATGGAGGGAGGAAATGGAACACATACCCGCCCAGCCTTCCCCAGCACAGCATGAAGGGCTGTTCTCCTCTGAGAATGAATTCAATATGGCAGAGTCAAAATGGAAGTGAACCAACAGTCAGATGCTGAAGCAGCAGCCTAAGCCCTGGATCCCCAGCCCCACATTTTAAAGATTTCAGTAAAGTGTGAGGTGAAGCTGAGGATTAAAAGATGTTCAACCCAATCCAAAAGATATTAAGAAATCAATTAAAAACAGCAAAGACTAGAAAAAATGGAATGTTAAAAAGGTATATTTAAATCAACCCAATAAGTTCTCTAAATGCTCTAATTTTAAAAGGATAAACACAATGTCCGCATTCTATGAGGCTCAAACATGGGCAAAAGGAAACAATGGCTTGTTTAATCATGTAGGTATGTATCTATATGTAACTAAAATATGACTTTCCAGAATCACTGTAGAATCTCCTTCTGGGACAGAGAGTAGAGCACTTGAAGGGAGTCCAGACACACAGGAGATTCTTTTAAGTGGGTATTGAATGTATACTGCATCCGTGTGCTTTTCCCACACATATGTGTTACTGACTTATGCCACATGTATTAAATAAAAGACTTCCAAAATGAAACCTGAAAACACAGTAAAGAACTCTGAGTAAGCCGATTCCAAAACATGAAAAATGACTTTCTAAAGCAGCAGCAAAGGGAGAGAGTCCAGTAGTTTAAGAAGTTCTGAACACAGTCCACGGTGTGACGTGCAGTATTCAGTGCACATGAAATTTTAAGTCTGCTGCTATTCTAACTTTCAACAGCTCACAGCATCATGACAAGGGCACTGTCAAGGATCTATTGAAAATAATGTTTGGAATCATTTTTAAGTAACTCATTGGTGGGGGAAGCCGGAAGAGGAAACTGATAAGGTTCAGACAAAACAACCTGGGGGTTGTGTGCTGATAATTTTTGAAGAGGTGTGATGGTTAGAAGGTGTCTCCTACTCCATTTTTATCTATGTTTAAAAATTTAAAGAGTAAGAAGTTGGTTTGTGTTGCTTTATTTATCAAACAATGTGGTTTTGTTCTTTGAATAAAAAAAAAGAGAAGGCTGGATGTGGTGATGCACACCTTTAATCCCAGCTCTCAGGAGGCAGGGGCAAAAGGATCTCTATGAGATTGAGGTCAGCCTGGTAGCAAGTTCCAGGCTGCGACTATAGGGAGACTCTGTCTCCATTAATTAATTAATTAATTAATTAAAAATATTTTAAAAATTAAATTACTATTTAAACAAAAATAAATAGGAGGGAATAGGTGGACTTTGGATCAACTGGCTAGGACACAGCTTCCTGACACAAAGTCCTGGCAGGCTAGAACAATGAACTAAATAAAAATCAAAAAGAGAAATATTGCAGCAGTACCAGAAGCATAAATAAGAGGCGTATAAACTGATAAGGACATGCTAAGACTGAATTTATAAATGACGATCATGTTCATCTATGCATGAAACTTCAAAGAACCTACCAAAAATTACTGAGTATATCAAAGTTAAAAATTACAAAGCCAATATAAAATTTCAATTATATTTCTAAATACTGTTCGCAAATAAGATAAATTTATTTTTCAAGTGACATTTTCATAAATACTGAAAAACAAAGAAATATTGATGTATAAATTCTATGTAAATACAATAGATAGAAGTATACTTAAGAACAAGATTATTTTTCTAAAAACTACAAAGTGTCAAAGACCTACATTAATGGAGAGACATGCCACCAATCACAGATGGGAAGACCCAGAACAAGACAATTCTCCCTTAATTGACCTAAGCATTCAACACAACCACAGTCAAAACACCAGAAGGGTATTTTTTTAAATCAAAAACTAATTCTATAATTTATATTGAAAGACAAGGAAATAGAACAATTTTGAAAAAGGAAAATAAAGCTGTAAGCTTAATATTACCTGTTTTCCAAACTTACTATAAACATGACAGAAGTTAGAGAGTTCAGCATTGAAGAAGTATAGGCAGATGTAAGCCATTGCTGTAGATAGAATCTACAAATAGACCCATACATTGCTATCTGTGGGGTTTTCATAATGTACAGAAACAATGTCAATGGAGGAAGGAAAACTTCTTCATCAAATGGTTGGGATCACAGGATAATATGACAGAGGTTAGGGTGAAAAAACATAGACCCAAACCATCCAGTTTACAAAAATACTAAAATGGATTCCACCCCGAAACATAAAACCTGCAGCTATAAAACATCTAGAAAAAAATATATGAACAAATCTTTGAATTCTTGAGTTGAAAGATGATGTGAATAGGGCATCCATAGAAGCAAAAAGTTCACAAACACTACTTCATCAGAGCTGAGAATATTAGCTGTCCCAAGGAGAGTGTCTCTACACCAAAAAGGCCAGTCAGGGCCTGAGAACAGCTTACAAACTGTGCAGATGGTAAAGAACTTATATGAGATTATTTAAAGAACTTCCAGAAACCAATGATAAACCAACTAAAATGAGGAGGAACATCTAGACAGACACTGTATTTAAGAAGGTTAAAAGATTGCAAATAAGTGTTCACTGGAAAATTAAAATTAAAATCACAAAGGATAAAAACACACACCTACTATTACATGGCTGTGTAAACTGGCATTCGTGGCTGTCCTCAGTATGAGGAGAAAGCATGGTTAGACCTGTACTTCTCAAATGGGGAAATGTCCCCTCCCAGAACCTACTCAGATTACACTATCTGGTTCACAAAATACATGAATACAGAATATAGAAGACTTTGTATAGTTGGAACCTGTTTAGAAAATTGGAAGAAATAAATATTAAGTCAATTTGAACACACTCTTTGGCATAGTTGATCAAAAAGCTAATACAATATGATGTTACCTAGAATTCAGAATGATGACAGGCAGCATCTTGTTTTCTGCCCTGCTGAGACCAAGTCTGGCAGTAATGTAGACCTGGGCCAGGCAACAGAAGGGTTAAGAATGAGGTGTCACCATCTGATGGTGGGAGAGACTTGAATCCAACTCATGTCAAAATAGTACCACCAAAGGGATTATAGCAGAAAGAGTGAGGTCAACAGAGAAGTGAGGTCATGAAGTCAGACCATTAGAAAGGGGGCCCTTCATCCCAAAATAACAAGAAGGCATCTACTCCGGAATAAGGATGGGACATACATGGAATAAGACATAAATATGAAATATAAATATGACAATGAACTAGGTAGATTTGGTTCAAACCAACCAAATGCCTGGTTGTAGTAACCAAACAAACCACTCCTGTCTCCAGGCTGTAAGATCTCAGGTGGAAATGTTTGAATAAAACTTGACTTACTCCAGTCACTATCAGGAAGGCCTGAGGTGGTCCAGAACAGAGCAGGTCAGATTCAGATCAGCTGTTGCATTAGTTATTTTTCTATTGCTGTGGTAAAACACCGTGACTAAGGCAACTTATAAGAGGCAAAGTTTACGTGACTTACCGCTCAGAGGATGAGAGTTCGTAATGGTAGGGGAGGCCTGGCCAAGCAGAGGTGGCACAGTGATCACATCTTCAAGCAAGCTTCACAAACAGCAGCAAGAAATCCCGCAAGGCTTAAGAACTCTCAAAGTCTGCCCCCAGTGACATACTTCCTCTAGAATGACCACACCTCCTAAAGGTCCCATGACCCTCACCAAACAGTTCCACAAACTGGGACCCAGGGGTCCAAACACTTGGAGCCTGTGGGGGACATTCTCATTTAAATCACCACAGCTGCACAGATCTAGGATTCATTCTGTTCTGCTCTGGTTTTGTGGTGGGAATCTGACTTTCCTCAGCGTGGCTGCCTGCTACCTTACCATCTACCTGCCTCCAGTTAGTGTCGGTGGTGGCAGGAATTCAGAGACCAGAGACAAGCAGCTCTCTGATATGCTTTCACTGAGCATGCCTGCAGGTTTGAAGACTTGGGGAATAGTAAGTCTAGTAAACATCTGTACCTTGGGCGCTCTAGGCTGCAGTTTCCCACCGTCTTTCAACATTGCATATTGACATGCATTATACAATGAGCCATGACAACCCTTTAGCAAATTCTCTCCTCGCATAATTTCTTAATCATAATTAATCATGGCACATTTATTAACTACTCAGTTTGCCTGCCTTTTCCGAGTGCATACTACACACCACTTAACCATGAGGTATTAGAGGTAGAAGAGCAGTTTTAATACTTCACTGGAATGTTACTTTCATTTGCCTTTTATTTACTTTTACAGACAAAGGAAAGGCGCTGACGATACTATTAAAGACAGTGGGCAGACACCTGCTTACTCACATAACTGGTTTTCCTTATCAAAGCATCCCCCGGTTTAAAGTCACTGACACTGTTCCCTACATGGTTCTCAGCCTGAAATTATCTTTCTGTGCTCCCTGAGTACCTTTTACCTTTTCTTTTTCTTGTGAAGTTTTATGATACTCTGTCTCTTCCTGTGCTTCTGTGTGTGCACCTACTGAATGTATTTTTTTTTATTTTAAGCACCCAAATCATACAGTATTTTGAAAATTTATAATGTTCTACTTTTTTGTGTCATTGAAGAACTAATGAGAACAGATGACACTCACACTGTAAAGTTCCTAAGAAAGAGTAAACATGAGGTACTAATGGAGACACTGGGGTGGAGCCAGGAAACATCACCAGGCTGTGGCAATTTCCATGGTCAAACGGTCAGGAAAAGAGGGCTCATCAGAACTTGAAGACAGGACACAGGTGCAGATCTCCTGAGGGACTCCAGTGGCCTATGCTTGAGGAACAGAGCCATCCTGTGGAGACTCCAGGAAGAGGCATTCAGGGAGTTCTGAACCTCCTTTCTGCCTTCTACTCATTCCCAGTGAAAGCCGGGACAAGAACAGAGTTAAAAGAGATCACATCAACCCAGAAAACAGTGAACTGTGCAGAGGGAGGCACAGCTATGCATCTACCTGGGGATTAGTACCTAGAATATATAAAGAATTCAAAAAACAAACACTCCCCCTAAAAAAAAAAATCAGTGAGTGAGTTTATGAAGCAAACAGCTCCCAGAAGATGAATTACAGAATTGGATAGACAGCTCAGAGAGATGGCTGTTCTAGTAGAGGATCTGGGTTCGAGTCCCAGCACACACATGGTGGTTAACCACCTACTGTAAATTCCAGTTCTAGGGGATCCAATGTCCTCTTCTGGCCTCTCCATGGGCACTGCACAGACACGTGGCACTCTTTCATAAATGCAGGGCAATGTTCAAACACACAAAATAAATATGACAAAACAATTTTTCTAAAACAGATGACTGAGAGCATGAAAAAATGTTGAAGATCCTGAGCAATCAGAGAAAGCAGATAGCAGTGCCCTGAGCTTTGCCTCCCTCTGTCAGAAGGGCACTGAGCTTTGCCTCCCTCTGTCAGAAGGGCAGTCATTAAAAGTAACGAATGATGCGGGTGTAGGAGTGGAAGTTGGTTCAGCCACTATGGAAGTAGTGTGCAGTTTCCCCAAAAAGTCCTGAGGATTTCATCATGAGCAGTTTATAAGTCTATACCTGGCCCCTAGAACCCTGTTTTTTACTCAGACTCTGTGGTTTCCCATAATACCACCTCTCCTCACTTTGAAACAGGTACAACTAATCAACCAGTCTCTGACTGAAGCCTGACTAAGGCTGACTTGCTAGCTGTGGAAAGCCTAGATCACCTGCTATGCCCAGGGTCTTGACCGTCTTCTCGATCAACTGTGGTGAGTATGGGTAGAGTGAACGAGGATGAAGGGAAAATGTCACCAGTGCTCAGCAATGTGTCGTCCCATGACAATGTCCAACTATCACACCCAGGTTCTTTAAAGGGTGGTGTCCAGTCAAGAATCACAAAACTGCAGTTTGGAACCTCTTCTACAAAGTCTGCATAGGTGTCCCGGTACCTAGATACATTACATGACAGGGATCACACCTGCTGAATTGAGGGCTGGACCAAAACTGAGTAAGGAAGGAAGATTTCTTTTCACATACCCTGTAGTAGATGACAGTCCACAGCAGGGTGTGCGGGAAAAATTCCCAACCCGATATAAGATAAACAGACAGGAACGTGTGAGCAACAGAAGAGATGAAGTCTAGTAGATACAGGAAGGGAGATGTCAACAAATTCTGCCTGGAAAGCTCCAATAACAACAAATGATACTTTGGCAAATACAATTAAAGCAGTAGTTACTACTGATTCACCACCCTATGCAAGCAGCATGAAACAGTTTACAAACTGCTGAAGCCGCTGGCAGAAACCGAACTATACCTGAAGTGGGGAGTGAGGATTGAGAAATAAAGACAGAGAGAGAGAGAGAGAGAGAGAAAGGTCAGACTCGGGAGGGTGTCGGGAGCTATTTGCCTGCCTTGAACTATGCCCTAGTTTTGGGTTAGGCAGAAGTCAATCTCATGCACAGAAGTGCTGTTGGAAACAGGAATTTTCATTATGCAAATGATTTACACCTAAGGAGAAGTTTATTTTACACCCAAGACTGAGGTCACCTGAAGATCTTTGAAGGAAGCCAATCACATCTTAAGTTATTTTGCCTGTGTTAGTATTGTTTTTGAACATCTGACCCATTGTTTTGCTCATGTCATAGTATAAATAGGGGGGACTTAAAGGCAAGCTGCTTCAGTGTGACTGACAGCCCTCCTGAGTCTGTCCTATTTTTTTTTCTCTCTCTCTCTCTCTCTATCTCTACATTTTCTCATCCTCACTCCCCGCTTCAGCTGGTTCGATTTCTGCCGGAGGTCTCCCGCAGGAGGGCTGTCAGTCAGTACTGAGGCACAGACTTTATTTTGCTCAGTGTATTTATACCTTTACAGTTGCATGAGGAACAATACAATCATCAGGGGTTCAAGCAAAAACAAATATGCATTTACATATGTGGGCTTATTCAAAACACCTACATCTACTAACAAAAGGTCCTAAGCCTTGGATCTAAGATAAGCTTTCCTCCTGGTGAATAAATCAGATCTTCCTATAAGGATCTACAAGATCTTCAGCCTTCGGCCTAAAATAATCTCTCCCTCAGGTGAATAAATTATTTACATAGCAAAACGCTCTAATCCCACAGCACTTCTGGGAACAGCAAGACTGATCTCTGCTTGATCCTAAACTAGGGCAAAGTTCAAGGCAGGCAAATGGCTCCCGACACAGCTGAATAGCACTCTTGGGTGCTCTCCTGAAGCCCCAAGAAAGAGCATCTTATGATACTGCAGAATCGAAGTCGGGAATTGTGGGAGCTAATGGTGGTGACAATGACGGCCTGGAGACCAGGTTGGGAAAGCAGTATCAGTAACTGTAGCAACTGTAGTTTGTTCACATTTCTGATGTCATATTAGAAAAGGACTCTTTGTAACGAAGCAGCTCAAGGTGTCTTTGAACCTTATTCAGACACCTCATAACTCAGATCCCCTAAGATACAACTTCGATATGAGCTAAATAACCAGGTTTTCCCCTGTGTCACTGTTTAACCTTTAAGCTTCTCTTCTGGTTTAAGGTAAATCCAATTTTAATAAGCGAGGGGAAATCCACATTCATGACACTTACCAATTTCCAATCATTTCATGACACTAACTAGGCCTTCTTTGCAGAATTTCATAACCTGATATATTTCTAACGATCCTTGCTTGATGGAAACTCCTTTGCTTCCATATGGTAGGGTCTTGGGCTCTTTTGTTTCCTCTATGCCTTGTTCCCTAACACATTTCCTTTAGCTTTCTCTCTAGGACTTTAGATTTACTTTTATGCTAGTCATCACAAAGGGAAGTAAGCAGAGATGAAACTCATGGCACACGCTGAAGTGGAGAACGAGTTTAGTTCTCTTGCTGTTGTTGCTTTTGGGGGCTGTTTGTCCTGCTTAGTTTGAGAAGGGCTTTGCAACGCATTCTAGGCTGGCTTGGAGTTCTCCCTCTGCTATCGGGAATTGAACCCAGAACCTCAGGCATGCTGGTCACTTGCCCTAATTCTGCAACACATCCCCAGATGTCTTGGAATTCTTGGTTTTCCAGCCACACCTTCCTGAGTGTTGAGATTATGGGTGAGAAACACCATATCTCTCTATATATGCATTTGTTAAGACAACAAAACCCATGAGCCATGCAGAACTCTTGATCACCCGCTGCGGATAGCCACCAGTCTTCCAGCCCACCCAAGTGTTTATTTTCTCAGACGTGTCCAACAAATCACCTGTGCCCCCTGCCACTGCTGACACTAGCAGCTGTCTCAGCTCTCTACACTTCCTACGTCACCGCAGAAACCGTCCTGATCCAAACCACCTGTGACTTCCTTGTTCTGATGTTCTCTGTTTTTTTCTTCACTCTTCCGATCCATCCTTAAAGTAACAGTGCTGAAGGCTTTCAAAGAATGTAAACTGAGGTCAACAAGGTTTAGGAAGTAAAGGGATTTCTCACCAAGCATGAAGACCAGAGTCTGATTCTTGGGACTCCCATGGTGGAAGAAGAGAGGACTTCTGCAAGATGTCCTCTGACTTCCACATATGTACCAAGGCACAGCACACACACAGACACAAACACTCACATATTCATGTCTAAATATGGAAATAAAAATGTAAATGTAAACTTCATTCCACGGCACCTCTGCTAACCGCCCCCCAAAGCTTTGTTACTGTCAATTTAAAATCTAATCATCTTAAAATGAACTAGAAGCCCCTATGTGATCTTGACTCTAATGATCTCTCCAATGTATGCTAAACCTCCCGCCCCAGCTTTTCTCTGGGTTTGTGAGTATTGTGTGGTGTCCTGTTTTCCCTCCCTCTAAGGCTGAATTATGTGAAAGGAAACAGTCAAGAGTTTTGTCTGTCGTATGTCTTTCGCCTGTAGCAAAACACCTGCCACACAGGTTCTCCACATGTTTCCGTGAACTTTGGTGAAAATTACTGCAATGGGTGGGAAAATGTTAGTTCCTATCCAGCCGATAAAATGGAAATTACAAACATCCTGGGCAAATGTTTATAGTGCACCATAAGAGAAAAACAAATAGGAAACGTTATGCTGGATGCTGCATACTGCATTTGCAGTACGATTGGCCTCTCTCTAACAATCTGATTGAACCCGTTAGGACAAACAGCAGACTTACACTTTCTAAACTCACTCTTGTTATAGTGAGAAAGAGAGCCATTTAAAGCTTGAATGCCGGGCCTGTCTTCCTATACATGAACCAAAGTTTGTCTTAGGAATAAATGACCCCTTTGTCTGGAAGAGCTGTTCTGGTGGCCCTTTGGTATGCTGGATGGAACTGAACCTGTCTCTGAGGTTTGAAGACCTGACATTTAATTTCTCCACATAAGACAAGTTTGTCTTCAATGCAGTAAAAACCACATATCTGTTTTGTTTTTGGAAAATTTGTGCTAAGCCTCTGCTTCCACTTTGTGAGTAGCAGGGTAAAGATGTCCTCCACAGAAGCACATATCTACATGCCTGCAGCCCCAGTGCTTGGGGGGGGGCTGAGGCAGGAAGACTACTGTGAGTTAGAGGCTAGCTTAAGCTATATAATGAGTTCAAGTCAACTTGACTTCAGAGCAAGGCCCTGTCAATAATAACAATAATAACAATAATAATAACAAAAAAATAAGGGTCTTTGAACTTGAACTCTGTGTAGATGCATGGGTTAGGAATTGCAATGCTGAATCCAGTCAAAAGATTCATTTATCAAATTTTCAGGAGTTCTATTAGATAAGTGCTAAATGTAGACAGCTAGAAATTCAAGTATCTAATCTTACAATTAAATATATTTTATTAAAAATAAAGGCAATAAATACTCAAAGATTATCGGGACACAGACTATTTTTTTTAGCCCCTGTGCCTGTGTTATTGCTGTCCCTCACATTCAATTGTCAGAGAGTATATGACATTGCTACAAGCTCTTCCTAATGTCTTGCTCAGTGAAGGCCTAGTTGTAGCTTAAGGTCAGCAGTGGTGGTCATATCTACACCTCTAAAATTGGCAACTGCCACAAAGCAGGGCTTTACTTATTGCTTTGTGGGTTTTCCTAGACTTGTAAAAGTGCTGTGAAATTCTGTCTTCTGGACATGATGGGTCTTTACACTCAGAACCCCTCAGCAGCTGTGTTCACTTGCACAAAACAAACACAAGATTGGGGCCTTCAAGAAGGTAGTGGGGGTATCAGCTGAGGAGCTGTTGGCAGTTAACAGATAGTGAGGAAGAGGAAGCTACTGTCCTAAGGAGAATATTCACTGGTGAGTTACAGTTGTTACAGTAAATAAGCCCATACCCAAGCTCATTCATACAACTCTAATTACAGTCAGCAGGTCACAGGGCATGGTGGCACACACCTTTAATTCTAGGACTCAGGAGGCAGAATCAGGCAGATCTCTGTGAGATCCAGGTCAGCCTGGTCTACATAGTAAGTTCCAGGACAGCTCAGGCTTCTGGGAGGCCCTATCTCAAATAAAAATAAATAAAGCACCCCCAAAACAAAACAAAAAGACATGTAACTAGGAAGGAGACTTGGGAGGAAGGGGTTCAGCAGCTGCAGGACGTGGATGAGGGAGAAAATGTGGGGGAGGAAAATATAATGCAGGTGAGAAACTATCAAAGGATTGCTGTTGCTGTTTTGAGACAGGGTCTCCCTAGCCCCAGACAACCTGGAACTCACTATGTAGACCAGGCTGACCTCCATCACACAGAGATCTGCTTGCCTCTGCCTTCCAAGTCCTGAGGTTAAAGGTATGGAACACCATGCAAGGTAGCTGTCCACATACATTACAGCATCATAGCACAGAATGTGAAGAAATGCCTTCTGGTGTTCGTAAGCTAACTTTCAGGCCAATCAGGAATCACCTCTCTTATCAGATGACTGAGGTTCTGACCCTCATTTTCATTGTTTAGCTTTTTCTATAGCCTTGATGCAAGCCAAATCTCAGCCATTTGTGCCTGGGCTATCCTTGTTTCTTAATTACAACTGTACATTGTCTATGAGCACTAAAATTTGGCAAAATCAATGAAAGCATTCTGTGAAAATCAGTAGCTATATAGCACTCACCATGAAAAATACTGTATATCTTATCATTCTTGTAAATTGTATTACATATCCTTTCTATCACCGAAATTAATAATATACATATTTTTTTCTGGAGAGTTGGGTGTTGAATTAGCACCTCACTGAATCTAAGCTACTTCTGCAGTTGAATGGAATCCCGAAACACCAAGGCTTCTTTGGGTTGCACAGAGTGTGGGAAATCAGCCTGATACCAGGGGAGCAAGGTCAGGACTCCCAACATTGGTGTTTGGGATGAAAAGTGAAAATAATCCCAAGCCTGAGCTGCCAGATCCAGAGAATCACATATATAAAATGTTTGTCCATTAGACAATGGGGTCAGGAGTAATTGGCATCATGGAATTAGAGTGCAGGAGTTACAGTCCTTCTTGTCTTTGCCAAGAATTGTTATTACTATGAAAGAGTATAAAATATAAGAAATACATTTTTGTAAAGAAAATAGTTTCCCCAATTTATTAACAAACCTGAAATTTTACTCTCTGCTTTTAAATAAGAAGGGTTACTAATTTGAGTCATTGATTTTGTTTTTTTGCCTTTCGGGAATAAACCAGCCACCTGGCTTAGGAGACCCCAAGTAAAGAGAGTCAGCACAGTGCTAGTAAGAGTTACGGACACAGCAAAGTACGTACTGAATGGAGGTGAAGTTAAGCTCCACTTAAATGTAGTCTTTTCTTGTAACCACCCTTTCTCAAATCTGATGTAGCATGTACACAGTTTATCTCTGAACAGTATTTCACTAACTTTCCTCAGTGTCATTTCTGTCAATATGGAGAAAAAGGAATGTATTCTAATGAGAATAATTACAGAAAGTGCTGTGTATACTAACCTGGCAACTATAAATCAACGGCCCTCCAAATCATGAAGACGCAGAGCACAGGTGTCCACAGAGATGAGAAGGAGTTGTTCATAGAGATGCACAGCTATTCTCAGGTACGCACAGCTGTTCACAGATGTGTACAAGTGTTCACAGAGATGTACAGGTGTCTGTCCATAGCGATGCACAGCTGTTCTCAGAGATGCACGGATGTTCTCAAAGATGCATGGGTGTTCACAGAAATGCACAGCTGTTCACAGAGATGCACAGGTGTTCCTGGCTACTGAGATGCAATTGGGTTCATCCACAGAATTGAGGACATGTGCAAAGTGACACATGCAAATGACGGGGCCAGTGTAACTCTCCTTATCTAGAAGTCTCTATGGACATAGCACAGGACTCTCACTTAAAATTTTGTGAAAAATAAATGCAAAATAATATCCAAAGATAATTGCTGTGTGAGATGAAAACACTGTCAACCTGACCTTCCAATGGGTAAGAAGGGCAGTTCTCCACAGAAATGTTTCCTCTTCTAAGAAGTGACTTATCATATCATTTTTGTTATGGTGATTGGTGTCAGTGAGAGATCAGAACTGCATTCTACCTGGCAGGGTTCCTGTGAGGACTGAATGTGGCACAGAGTGTGCAAACAGACTCTGGAGGAGTCTGTGCACTGGCTGCCGTTACATCACTGGCACAATCCTGTGTCATTAGTCTTCATGTTGGATGGGAAGGTCCTGCCTGGATGTGGTTCCCAGGACAGTTGCTGTGACTTCAGTGGCAGACATATTGGGCCCTGGTCACTTCCCAGATACCAGATGGGACTGTGGCTTTATCAAGACTTCCTGATGTTCTCTGGCCATGTGACAGGGATTATGAGGTGATGTCCAGGTGGCCAGTCTCCTGGGACTTCATGTAGCTAGATTCTTACAAAGCCTCCTGAATCCCAGTCACTTCTCAGGAACTTGACTCGTGTTCACAGAAAGAATGCAACACATGACAATCTGCTTTCTTTTGTTTCTTTGATTATTTTAAATACAGACTATAGAATATTATTTCTATTCAGTACATTTTAGGGCAAATAATTGTTTTTTTCAATGATTGACTTGAAAGAGTACGTGCTGGATAGCTTCAGTTGTCAACTTGACACATCTGGGTTGAGGGAGCCTCAATTGGGGAATTTTCTCCATTGTACTGACCTGTGGCCATGTCTGTGGGGCATTTTCTTGATTTTTAAGTGATGTGAAAGGGCTCAGCCCACTGTGGGTGCTGCCATCCCTGGGCAGGTGGCCCTGAATTACCTAAGAAAGCAGAGTGAGCATGGGCCAGGGGAGCAAGCCAGTGAGCAGTGTCCTCTGTAGTCTATGCTTCAGGTTCCTGCCCTGAGTTCCTGCCTTGGCTTCCCTTGATGATAGTCTGAGCTATAAACCAAATAAACCCTTTCCTCCCCGATTTGGTTTTGGTCAGTGTTTTTATCACAGCAGTAAAAAAGAAACTAACACAGAGTAAAAATTAAATTATGAAATCAAGTTTTCAATGAAAGCTGAATTTTAATTCCAACAGCCCTGTCCTTCCACCACTGAACCCACACCCAGCCACCGCACCAGAGCACTGTTTCTGCTTTTCTCTCTCTACCTCATCCACCAAAGAACTGACCGAGTGACAGGCTGCATTCCAGGGACATGAGGTGCTCAGAGGACCCAAGAGGGCTCACCAGTGCTCTCTGGAGATGATGGGAATGCCAAGAAAGTGTCTTCCCTGGAGTAAAGAGTGGGGGAGTTCCAGTGGTGAGAACTGCTATCTTGACTGATATAAAAATAAAAATATCATAGCTCGAGTGTCTTATAAACAGCAGAGATTAGCTTCTAAGGGTTCTAAAGGTACCAAGACCGAGGCTCAAGGTGCCAGATGAGTCTCTGTTGGGGACCTACTTCCTGCTGAGTCACCACTGGAGGACAGGATGAGGGCTGTCCGAATTTTATAAAGGTACAGATTCCATTCATGAGCACTTGGTCCTCTGACATCTCCTCCTCCTAACACTACCCTCCTAATCCCATTATTTTGAGGGGTGTGGTTTGAATGAGAATGTCTCCCATAGGCTCATGTATTTGAGCACTCTCGGCCCCATTTGGTGGTGCTGTTTGAGGAGGTTTAGTGGGGATGGGCTCGCTCATAGTTAATCTTAATTGTCATCTTGAGGGGATTTAGAATCACTGTGAAAACACCACTGTGTATGGCTATATGGATGTTTCCAGCAAGACTAACCAGCAGAAAAGCCCCACCTGGAATGTAGGCTGCACTGTTGCATGGGCTGGAGTCCAGAAAAAAGAAAAGGAAGGAAGGAAGGAAAGAAGGAAGGAAAGAAGGGAGGAAGGAAAGAGGGAGAAGGGAGGGAGGGAAAGAAGCTGAGCACCCTGTGAACCTCTCTCCCTTTTGACTGAATGCAGAGTGGTCTGCTGTCTCTCCTGCTCCTGTGATTTCCCCATCATGACTGGCCGCTCTGCAAATTCCAAGTCAAAATGAACATTTCCTTCCATAAGGTGATTTGTCAGATATTTTGCCATAGCATTGAGAAAGTAACTAATACACTTGGGTATTCCCTGTGTCTTCTGAGTCTTCTGAGCCATGGATTAGACTCAGATTGAGAGGCTCAGCACACTCTGTTGAGTGCTGAGTGTGGCAGCAGAAAATAATTGTCAGGTCGCTAAGCCTAGCAGGGTGTCAGATGCTCTGAGGAACTAGGGATTCTCTAAGGATTCTCTAAGGATTCCCACGGAACTGAAGGGATCCCACTCCTGGTCTGACATCTGGAGTGGTCCTGTTAAGCTAAGTTTCTGGACATAAAATGACCGGATTCTCTTCTAATGCTTCCTTCAAATATGCAGTTGTTGCATAAATCCACTCTCCACGTCTTGGGGGGGAGGGGATCTGGTTAATCCAGCTGGATAAATGGAAAAGTGATCTTCCATTTAGAATGATTTCTTTATCTACAAAGTTATAAAGTCTCTGGGGACGCTCGCCCCACTTGCCCGCCTGGCGGCAGGCCCCATAGTTTACAATCACTGCGTGCGGCTGCAGGCTTCTCAGTTTATTTCACTCACGAGATTCTTGGATGGCGGGGGGCGTGGCACGCTCCTTCCTGGGTTCCTGGTTGTCTGTGTGGGCCTGGGACAGGGCATTTTCTCTTCCCACGTGGATCGTAGTAACCTCTGCTTCTCTCCCCAGCTCAGGGCCATGATGATTCCACCTACTCCTGCCTCCCTCCTCCCTTATTGGTCAGAGGGCAGGACTTGCCATAGAATGAACCAATAAGAAACAAAAAACTGCAGAGAGACAGTCTCTATGGCTCTACAGCAGTAATTCATGTTCCATTCTAAACATGTACACACAGCGATCATGCTTTGATTTTCTTCTCACAATGATGCAAATTCTTTCCCCAAATCACCTTGTCCGAAACTCTGCTTCCAGTGCCTCTTTCCTTCCGCTGAACATCAGACGATGCCTGACTGAGATGAGACTTTGGTGACCTTCACTCTATGCCGGCCAGGTCCTAGATCAGCTCAGGAGTGCAGCAGCCCAAGTCAGACTCCCAAATAACTCCTCGGATGGCTCAGAGGACTCCTTTCAAGAACACTTCCACGGGGACTTCCTTTAAGTTCCGTCTCACCCCCTTCTACAGTTGCCTCATTCAGAGAAGACTCAGCACATAGCTCCTGTCCTTGCCCGTTGTTACCTCCCACTACTGAGACCTGTCTTTTATTACCATGAGAGGCTCCATGTAGAATGTGCTCTTGTCCTCAATGCAATGCCCAGGTTCTCCCTGGGTTCTGGACCCATGCGGCTATACTGGTATTTCTTGGAAAACCTTACTATCAGCTAACCACTGCTGAGAGTGACCATGGGTTATCCGCTGAGCTAAGCAGAGCATGCCACCTTGGATGACCCTCCAAGTGGTCCCATCAGGTGGGAATTATCTTCTGCAGATGAATTGGTTTTTATAAAATAGAAGCTTTTTAGTCAAGGCCACCCATCAAGTGGCATTGCTTAGAGTCAGGCTTCTGTCTCCAAAGCCCAAGGGCATTTGTGTTTTCTCTGTCTCACCTGCACACCCGTTGCTGCACACCCGTTGCTGCACACCTAAGGGCACACTGGAAGCTCAGCATCAAAGGCCTGACTTAAACCTCTCAGCTCCTTGCTGCGCTGGTCTCTCCCTTGCCATTCCCTCTCTGTGACCATCAGGTCTGAATCTGCCATGCCTACTTTCTCCTGCAGGGAAAGTTCACTCATCCGTGGGCCTTTCAGCCTCCACCCCTGATTTCCTATAGGGAGGGTTACTGGCCTCTTCCAGCAACTACGCTTCCATATGCCCTCACACCTCCACACCTGCTCCTTGTAGGATCTCCAGGTTTATTTGATATCAGCATCATAGCCAGAAACCCTATATGTCTGCATAGGCACAATACACATGTGTGCACTTAAGATCATAGATAGCACTATTTTCCTAATATACAGCATATATTGTAAATTGTAATAAAATGTAGCATTTTAATATGAATATTTTGGAAATGACGTACTTAACATTGCAAACAAGGTGGTGGCTTCCAGCTACTGCTACTGCGGACAGTCAAGGACCCAGTTCACAGTTACATAAAAGATTGCCATTAGGAGAAGGGTAATAATTGAATATTTCAGTTGTCATGACAATGTATGTGACTGCTCCTAGATACTATTAGATGGCATTGCTTCTGCCGGACAAGAGATGAGCATGTCTTGGGTTCCCAGCTCACCTGTGTCTGTCATTCCCTTGCCTGCTGTCCTTTCTTTTTATTTTAAGCGTTCTTTTCAAGCCTTTTCTCCATCTGCACATCTCTGTCTTCCTGCCCCTACCACATCTCTCCTGGTCACAGAAGGCACAGGGAACCCTGCACAGCAAGGCTGCCTGGTCTGCTCCTTTTACACAGATGAAATGAAAGCAAGGGAAGGATGTAAATGGAATTCCTGACTGTGAAGAGCTCACACATCCTTGAGGATGTCTGCTCCTGACTTCAGAGGCCTGCAGCTCGGGATGTGCTCTTGAGGGCAAATAGTATTTTCATCTTTTATTTTTAATTCAACTAGAAAGCCTTGGATGCTCATACTTATATTTTCTCTCCTTCCCTCCCTCCCTCCCTCCTTCCCTCCCTTTCTCCCTCCAGCCAAATCATTTTAAAACATTTTGCTGTCACCATTTAATTCCCAGAAGGGTGCTATGCAGTAGACAGTTATATTCTACAGTTTGTAGACAGATGAAAAATGCAGAGGTAGGCTGGCCTCAGATGTTAACTTTTCCAGAGTCACAGAATTAGCAAATGATAGGCCTGAGAGCTGAATCTCTATGAGCTGTCTGAGCCCACATCCTTCTAAACAATTCATCCTCCTCCTGTTTTAGTAATATTTATGCACATCTGCACTAAATGAAACACACTGTGCACTATAGTAGGTGAGACATAGGTGACATCAGCATTGGAAAATGTCAATAACTTTCTCTTCCCAGCCAGCCATTCATTTACTTCTTTGTGGGTTTTCTGAGGACTAAGCAATCACAGTACCAAGTTCTATCACCAAGAATAGCAATGAATACAAAAAATAATGTTCCCTAACTTTCTAGATCTTACAGTGAGAAACAGTAATAGATAATGCATTTACTTCAAAATAAATTAAATTCCAGGCTATGCTCAAAATGGTGCATGGAAATGGGTAAGGAAAGCTGGAAATGGTGAAGGTTCATGGAGGACAGTTTTAATTGGGTATCATGAAAAGCCTTACTGAATGGGGAACACTTGAAATACACTGAAAGAAGCTGAGGCCGGGGCGTGATCCAGCCCAGATGCTGTAGGAACAAGAGAGAGCACAGTCTCTAAACAGAGTCTAAGCAGTCTGTGCCTGTGTGTGGTCAGCAGAATACTGGATCTCCAAAGACACCCGTTTCCTCATGACTAGAACCTAGGAATGCGCCACCTGACAAGGCAAACGGAGCGTTGCTGAGAGAAATGAAAGAACAACCTTGCAGTGCAGAGTTTTTCCTGATCGTGTAGGAAATCACAATATACAGGGGAACGGAGCAGGGGAAGCCAATGGGAGAGGAGCAGTCAGAATGAGGTTATTACCAGAAGGGAGACAGATGAGAAGATGAGACAGGGGCCCTAGGAGCGTAGGACACATAAAGACAGCTGCTGGGAAGACCCTTTCAGACTGCAGATTTGCCAGCAAAGTAGTCTCTAGCTTGGGACAAGGAAGAATTTCAGAAATGTAGGAAAACACCTTGTGTTGGGTAAGCACAAGGTATGTGGCCATTTGTCGTGGAAACTCATACAGCAAGGAAGGAAGGAGCAGCCTGAAGGTGGTGCCAGAGAATCCTCTAGTGTCACTCAGGGCCCTCACATCGTGAGCTGAGCACACAGAAAGCGTCCAGTGTGAGAGACACAGACTGAAGTCTGAAGTCGGAGCTTGTCTAAGGTCTACTTTTCATTGTGTTACGAGTGTGGTTATGTGCATTTGCATGCAGGTGCCCACAGAGGCTGGAAGAGACATCAGATGCCCAGCATCTGGAGCTATAGGGGGCTCGTGAGCCACCGACCTGGGTGCTGGGAACTGAGCTCTGAAAGTGTAACAAGTACCTTAACCCCTGAGCCGCCCTCTAGTCCTCAGAATCTGCTCTTAAAAGACCCTTAAGCCAGGGCTTGTGAGAAAGACCTGGGGGTCTGGAATTAGAGTGTGCTGTGTGCTGGGCATGAGCTTTGGAGGAAGGAGCCAACACAGAAGCCAGAGCTGAATTTGCAACCATGGAAGAGAGAGTAACCCACAGAAGAGGAGATGGCGACATGGCACGGGGCACAGAGTGGAGAGAGAAGCAGCAGCCCAGGGCCGGCATGCTCTAAATGCGAACCTGGGCTACGACTATCTATGGGGTGTGCAGGAGAGGCAAGGATCCCCAAGTTCTGACTAAGGACGGGCAGGATGCGCCACTAGAGAGGACCGGGAGGCCTGGAGGCACCTTGGGGAGTGTGGTGTTTGTGGTCGACACGTCAGCTTTACATGCTAAATTCTGGACTGCATGAGCAGTGGGGTTTTATCCCATCACGCCTGTCCTGAGTCTACTGCCCCTCCCGCTGCGGGTCATCTCATTCACCAGTCTTTGCACTTCCCTCTCCCGTCTTCTGCTTTGACACTTTTGACTGCATTTTCAGTCCCCTGGTTCCTGTAGGTTCAGATTACTTTCCTTACTGAACATCCTTAGTATTGGGGGGAGGGGTTCTTTTATTTTGGAGACAGGGTCTCACTATGTAGTCCAGACTGACCTCAAACTCACTATGTAGACCAGGCTGGTCTTGAACTCACAGAGATCCACCTGCCTCTGCCTCCCAAGTGCTGGGATTAAAGGCATGCACCACCACACCTAGCTCTGCCTCAGCTTCTTAAGTGCTGAGATTACAGACATGCACCACCCCAGCTTCCCCAACCCTTAATTGTAACAAGCATGTGTGAGCACATCTAGGAATGTCTGATTTAATGTTTCCAGTTCTTGTATGAGGCCCTTAGTATATTTTTTCATTCCCCTATCTACTAAAGACATTCTCTCAGATCATTCCTTGCTTTCGCTGACGATCCTCATTTTAGTATATAAAAACGGACATTTATCTACACCAGATACCAACTTCCCTCTGTGCTCAGCAGTGTCTCGAGTTTCATTCTTTTCTTCCATCAATTCCATGTCTCCATTTCCTGAAGATTTTAATCAGAGTCTCAGTGTGATAATCTTAGACCTCAGACCTTTTTAAATATCCAAAGTTATCTTTTTTTTCTCTCTCTCTCTCTATTTCTTAAATGATAGTTCATCTGGGTATACAAGTCAGATGAACAGAGGGGGCAGTGAGGTGAGACAGATAGATTTCTCCACTAGCATAAAACCAGGGTCCTTGTATGAGAGAATTCAGAAGGGTTCAGTTGTAAGCTTTCATGTGCTGTTTCAGCATCTGGAAGTTTCTGCCTATGATCCGGCTCCCCACACAAACAAGAGAAATAAATTCTGTGCTTTCTATAACCCACAGCATGTGTTAAAAGTTGGCTAAGAGCTTCAATGAGGCACTTCCAGTGAAACGCTGGGGAAATAAAGGCACTGTATATATTAATTTTAAGTGTTTTCATATTAATATTATTAGTAAAGGGTTCAAAATATTATTTTATGAGCCCTTCTTGTTCAGAGGGGTTTATTAGACAAGCTCTGAAATTCAGTTATTTATACTGCTTTTCCTCAACTTTATTTTTCTCATATGTAATTTAAACAATTTAATATGAGGACTTGGTTAGAAAGGCATAAAATTCCCATTCTTTTTGTTACACAGTAAAATTTAAATCTCCAAGGGAAAGTATATTTGAACATATTTGTATTCATGGGAAAGCCAAGCTCTGCCTATCTCTCATCCCTCTTGGAACCCAAGAAGAATCTCCAGATGGGAGAAAACTTTGGGGTGTCCCTTGGATGGATGCTTCTAGGGGTAAGACCTGCTGTCAAACACCTGGCTCACCTGCCAACTTGATGTCAAAGCTCATTCTGCTGCCAAGGTGCATTTTGTAATAAATGTGAATAAATGAATCTCTGACGAAACCAGATGCCATGGAAATAATTTTGCTCCATTTAAGGATGGCTTTTATGAACTGCAAATTTCATGAACAAGATTTGCCTCAGAAAAGGCTTCCGTAGTGAAGACTGAAACAGTTCTATAGATGGAGGCAAAGTTGAAGTGTTGGAATACTCACAGAAGATGTCATTCCTAACGTGAGGTGCCAGGCATGAAATCAGACCACAGAATGGTTGGCATTTATAATATTATTTATATTCCCTCCTGGACCCAGGTAACATACCGTGATTTTTATCCATCAGTTAAAAATCTGTAAAACATGATAAAAGTTAACCAAGAGTTATTGTGCTAGCCTCGCTACAAAAGAGACCTTTATATGTCTCGCGTTCAGTCTGTCCACTTTTGCGTTAACCCTGATTCTGAAGTTTTTCATCTATAAAACTGTGCAAAAGGTTAAACTTGACATAAATTCTTCAGAGTTGTAAAGCTGCACTTTTTTCTCCCCTTTAATCACTTCCACATATTTTATTGCTATGCCGGGCATGGTAAACCAGTTTGATCTGAAGATCAAATGTTCTAATCCCTCTCCTGTGTTACAAAGTGGCAACACCCCCTTTCTAAGTTGAATTCTTAATTGATTAGGCTGAAAACAAGGAAGCTGGCATTTCAGAACACCTATTATGCTCCAATTCTTTTCAAAACGTGTGTTTGATCCTTGTACTAGCATTGGAGAGCAGAAAATACCACCTCCATATAAACAGACAGCCAAGCCTCTGAGAGGTCAAATAACTAACCCACATAGCAAACAATGGAATGATGCCAGCCAGGTCAGATGGTGCCGGCCTGCCCTGCCAGCTCCTCGAGCTAGAGGATCACAAGCCTGGGCTACAGATTGACATCAAGGCCAGCACGCTCAACTTAGTGAGACCTTGTCTCACAATAAAAAATGGGAAGAGGGATGAGGATGCGACTCAATGGTAGAACTCTTCACTGGCACAAGGCCTTGTCCATCCCCAGCACCTCTGAGCAGAGAAAAGTAGGAGGGCACTCCTTGGTCTGCTCGACTCCAATGGCCCTGAGTTCCTCAGCAAGAGCTTTGCCTTTCAATAAGGATGTTAGGCAGTGTGGCTGCAGGGGGCTCCAAACTCTGTGGATTCATGTGTGTGAGTGTGTGAGTGTGTGAGGGTGTGTGTATGTGTTTATGTGTGTAGGCAATGTGTGTATAATGTGCATATGCATGCCTGTATATTCAGAGTGTGTGTGTATGCATGTGTGTATGTGTACATATGTGTGACGTATGTGTGTACGTAAGCATATGCATGTATTTATATGACATGTGCTGTGTCTATGCATGTGCATGTGGGTATATGATGTATATATGTGTATTTGGTGCATGTATATATATTTGTATGTATGTTTATATGATGTATGTACATGGTGTGTGTTTATGTATGTATGTGTATTTGGTGTGTGTATGTGTAAATATGATGTGTATGATGTATGTCTATTTGGTATATATGGGTATATATGATGTGTGATGTATGTATCATGTATATGAAGTGTATATGTGTATATGTGTATTTCGTGCATGTATGTATGCCTGTATTTATGTTTATATGATGTGTGTATGTGTATATATGATGTGTCTATTACATGTTTGTATTTGGTATATGTGTGTATGATATCTATTTATGTATGTGTGTATTTGGTGTGTTTATTTGTATATATGACATTTTTGATGTATGTGTATTTGCTGTGTATGGGTATATTTGATGTGTGTGTATGTGTATATTGATGTGTGTCTATTATGTGTTTGTATTTGGTGTGTGTATGTGTGTATGATATCTATGTATATATGTGTGTGTATTTGGTGTGTGAAGCTTCCCGGGATTCTCCTGTCTCTGCCATCATCTCACCTTAGGGGCACTAAGATTACATATGTGTGTGGCTGCACCTAGATTTTGCATGAGTTCTGGGGATTTGAACTCAAGTCCTCATGCTCATCCTCAGTTCTGTGCTCATTCTTTTCCTTCAAGCCTATGAACTTCCAGTGAGACTACTCAGAAGTGTGTGGACCAAATCAAGAAGTGTGTCATACATAACTTCTGTCCTGGCTGTGCCATCCCCCCCGTACCCCAATCCACATCTCCTAGCCCTATGTGGTGCCCCTTCCCATGAACACTGAAGCCATGAATGGCTCCTTGGACCATGTCTCAGAGCAAACCCTCATTCTTTAAACCTCCATGAAGTCAGCAAGTGCTTGCCTGCACAAGCCAGAAAGGATAGTAGAAGTCAAAGATGTGTGTAGAGACAGATAACACATAGCACCTCCTGGGGTTTTACTCCTACAGGAAAAGAGTATTCAGACAGTATTATTATGTTGCTCTCCAGCAGATATACCAGGAGACTCATAAAACAAGTGAACACAGGACAAAGAACAGAATTAGGTCTGTGTGCGGCACCTGCATAGGGCCTCTTGGAAGAGTGAAGCTTCTGCTGGTTTTAAAAGTTGAATTGGAAATCAATGTCCTAAGAAGAGAAAGGGAAAGATACAGAGGAAGGGAACTGAATGCATGAGAAGCAAGGTGATTAAATAGGAGCCATGCCCTGCATGATGGAAAGGGAGACCAGGAAGAAAGGCAGGCAAGCTGCTCTCCTGGAGCCGCTGAGATAAAGGACCTGGAATGTCTTAAACTCAAAATGTATTGTCGCGTCGCTCTGGAGGCTTGGAGTCTGATTCAAAGTGCTGGTGGGGCCATGCTGCCCCGAGGGCTGTGGGACTGACCTCTGCCTTCTTGTTTCAAGTGGTTTGGTGCTTCCCAGCACTTCTTGGGGGAGAGTCCTCTGGACTATGCAGACATGGTCATCTCTCTAGATCTCATATCTTCCTTCCATGTGTGATTATCAGTCTGCCTCCAAGGTTCCCTGCGTATTCACTTATTCAATTATTTATGTATTCAATTATTTAATCTCACATTTGTGTACTCATGTGTGGGCATTCAGGTGCCCATGTGGAAGTCAGAAGACAACCTGTAGTGTCAGTCTTGACTCTCCAGCTTGTTGAGGCACTGTCTCCTCACATACTCCACTGTGCACCCGTTAAGTTAGCTATCCATGTGGTTCTGAAGAGTCTCTTGTCTCCAGTTCCCATCTCTCCATAGGTGTGTCCGCATGACAGACAAGAGGTTCACATGGTTTCTGGGTGTCTCAACTTATCCTCACACTTTCATGGCAAGTGATTTACCCACAGAGTCATCTCTGCAATCCCATAGTTCCCCTTTCCCCCTTTAAAGGCAAAACAAATCCCAGGGGTCTAAGAGTCCACCCCAAAAAGTTCATTAAAACTATTTTGTAAAGTTCTTATTTTCAAATGTATTTATATTCCGAGGACAGGTAGCTTAGGACTGCAGTGTGTCTTCTTTTGGAGAGAGTACACAATTCTACCTACAGCACGGTTAAGGCTGAAATAGCAGGTTAGTTATGTTCAGTAAGTAATGATCCATCCATTCTACACACATTATGGACCATATATGACATGCCAAACATTCTGCTGGAGGAGAGGAAATGGTTTCTGTCCATGAGGAGCTCTAAGTAATTTGAGTTGATACAATGAATTTAGGAAAAAGCATTTTTCAGCCAGGGCTCTGTAATGAATCATTCCAAAGGTGGTGGGTTACAACAACAATAATGGATTATTTTGGGCCAGTCAAGGTCCATGCAATCTAGCCTGTCTTATCTGGGGAGACTGGTGAGACCCTTGGAGTATTCATGTTACTCTCATGACTGCAGAAGGAATGTTCCTCTAGTGACTCCAATGGGGTGTTCCTCTGCTGACTCCAGTGGGGTGTCCCTCTATTGACTCCAGTAGGGTGTTCCTCTAATGAATCCAGTGGTGTCCCCCTCATAATGTCGCCTGTGGGCACTGTTCTCAGGAGCAGGAGGGCGAATGGAAACCACTTAGAACTGTCATTTCTTTTCACTCCAACTTAGTCAAAGCAACGGGTAGCTTCAAGCTCAACTTTTGGAGGAACTGTAGTTGCCAAGGGAGCAAATGGAGAGAGACGGGAAGAGCGTATGTAATATATATGTGGACTTTGGATCAAAGCAATCTAATGTATATGTTTGTTATGATGGTAACTTGTACAAAGCTCCTTTATTCTCAAATTCTTCAGTTGTTTTTTTTTTTTAATTTTGTTTTTAATCTACTCTTAGTTGATTAGCTAAGAAGGAAAACTCTCATATTTAAGGCAAAATAAAAGAATTAAGTGTATTCCCAGAGATGTATTGAGGAGACTCTGCCTAACCTGGAGTAGGAACAGCTTCATAGATTACGAGGAAGAAAGGAAGCTTGTGCCTGCTGGGTCCTTTTGGGATTCAGCATAATCTCTCCCTGACTCTGGGGTCAGCCACCTGTTTACCCAGTTGTAAAGAATTCATGGTGTGGAGGGAACCAAAGAAGTCTCTGTTGTCATTTCTCCTTATCAGTTACACTCAGGTAGTGGATGACAGGGCTGTCTGGAGGCCTCATCAAAATGCCGCTTAGATGAAGACTCTGAGGCTGTGTCCACCGTGAGCAGACACCTTCCTGATGTCAGCATTGGCTAGGTGCGCCTCCCTCTCATTACTGTATTAACATTGTCCTCCCTCTGTCAATGCACACCAGCCTCACGAAGGAGGTGGCTCCCACAGACTTGGAGACAGAAGACATCTGTGGGACTCTGTTGGTAATTGAATTACAGCTCAAACACAGGAAACCTTGATCTGTGAAGAAGACAAGGATCCAGATGCTAGTTGTGCTTCCTCAGGCAGAAACATACATTTGCTTTTATGAAGGAGAAAAAAACTAAAAGGAAGAAGAAATGGCTACTTACTAATTTCTAATAACTAGAATTATTTTTCTTCTATTTTAAGAAGTACTGTATGGTCATAGACATTGAGAAAATTAAAGAAAACCCTAAAATGAAAAATAAAGATTGTTCATCATACCAGGACCCACCAGTAACATTTTAGGTTTTTTCTTCCTATGACTCTTGAATGTACACAAATAAGCATTTTATTCAGAATCAGACGATAGGGAACAGAGGGTATCTTTATTCAGCTTTAATATCGTGAGCATTAAATATTCTTCAGGAAGATGGTTTCAGCAATTTCAAATAAACCAGCAAAGGCACTGACACCTTTCTACTGCCCACAGCCCTTGCTGTTGTGCTTGCCATTCCTGAGTTTAAAAGAGGCCTTGCTATCAGGACGCCTTATTTAAGACACTGTATTTCCATCTTTAGTGTTTCTCTAGCCTGAGTTCTACAAGGCAGAACAGGACAGGGTGTGACACGCAAGCACTCTGCTGGGCACACAGTTTGAGGAAGCAGAGGTGGGGGGTAAGGGAAGAGGAGCCTCAAAGAAGGAGTCGAAACAAGAGGATGTGATCAGGCTGGACGCACAGGCCTTCTGGGGAGCTGGAGGGTCAGAGCCACAGGACTACTGATAAGAAGAATGGAGGGACTCCATCCACAGGCATTCCTCTCATGTTGGACTTTTAGGTTACATATGCATGGACACTGGGTAAAGTCCCCCTCACTGGCCTGAGACAAGGCACTGTCAGGCTGGGCCTGGCTGAGATCATGGGAGCTGGTGCCCCATAGCACCCACAGCAGCACGGGGGATTCTGGGTAGATCTGTGAGAATGCCAGTTCATGTACACAGACACACACACACACAGATATATATATAGATATAGATATAGATATAGATATAGATATAGATGCCTATAGAGTATCATATTTGTGTCTGCAAATGTCCATCAGTGTGGGTTCATCCACTGGAGCCCAGTCAACCTACCATGTGTCTCACCCTTAAAGGAGAATGGTGAAACTTGACATTCATTCCAGGAAACGCCACCTAACTCCAGATGCCTGGGTTTCAAAACATAAACAATATAAACAACTAAGACAAAACATCTTCTCCAGAAATCAATACACCCACCACAATGTCCCTTGAGAGGAGCAACTCAGATGCACAAGACAGTGAGTTCAGAGTAGTGATCACATATCTGCTCCATGGAATCAAAGAGGACACATGTGAACCCTACATGAAAACCATGGAAATGCAAACAACTGAAGAGAGAGACAATTCAAGAGCCTAAGTTAGAACTTAATAAACAAAAAGAGTAGCTGAAGAAAAGCCTCGCCAGTAGAATGGTTCAAATAAAGAAAAAAGTAAGCATTTGAGAAATTGAATTAGTCAAAGAAAACAAAAGAAAGAAAGAAAGAAGGAAGGAAGGAAGGAAGGAAGGAAGGAAAGAAGGAAGGAAAAGAAAGGAATATAGGAACTCTGGAATTCTATAACAAGAACAAATATTTTCAGTTAAATCATAGAAGAAAACTTCCTCAAACTAAGAACGGAGATGCTCATCAAGGTGCAAGAGGCATACAGAACACCAGAGTCAGGAACAGAGGAGATTACCCATCACATACTAACCCTAACCCTAAAATGTACAGGAGAAAGGAAGGATATTGAAAGCGGCAAGAGGATAGTCTAAATCACATGGAAAATCAGACTTCCCAGAGGGTTATCTGATGTTTCAATAGAGACTCTGAAACTCAGAAGGGCATGAATCAATATTCTAAAAAGGCTTAAAAAACCACAAATACCAACCCAGACTATTATACCTAGCAAAAATATCAATTGTAATGGGAGAAACGAAAGTTTTCCATGATAAAAAGAGATTTAAGGACCCCATATCCATGAAACCAACTCCACGGAGAATACACAATAAAATATTTTGTCCTGAAAAGGTTAAACTTTGTCCAAGAAGACACAAGGAATATATTAAAAATTCCAGAGCAGTTAATCAAAAAAGGCTAAAGAAAACAATAGGTATTACTAAACATTGGTCAATAATAACTCTCAATACTAATAGTCTCAGTTCCCCCCAAACAAGACACAGAGTGGCAGGCAAGGTGCGCTTGCCTTTAATCCCAGCTCTCAGGAAGGAGAGGGAGGAGGATCTCTGTGAGATCATGACTAGCCTGGTCTGCATAGCGAGGCCCAGGGAAGCTGGGGCTGTAAGAAGTCAAGAAGACACAAAAAGAAAAAGACAGATTGGATTAGAAAAAAGGGTCATCTCTTTGTTGCATTGAAGAAACATCCCTTACCATCAAAGGCAAGCATGATCTTAGGGTAAAAAGATGAAGTCAGGTATTCTACAAGACTTAAGCATGCATAGCTATTTTAATTTCTGATTAAAGAAATTAGTCAGAAGAGAGAGGGAAGGACACTTCACACTCAGTGAATGGAAGATCAACCAAGAGGATTTTAGCATCCTAAATATTTATATACCAAACACTGGGTGACTCAGTTTCATAAAATGAACACCCCTCCCTTAGGGGACACATCTTAACACAATAAAGGCAAAATATAAGTCCACAGCGAACATCCTGCTAAATGAAGAAAAACTAAAGCATTTACACTAAAATCAGGAAGAAGGCAGGGAAATCCACTTTCTCCATTCACATTCAATGTGCTGTTTGAAGATTTAACTAGAGCAATAAGTGAAGGAGATAAAGGCAATATGAAATTGAAAGGCAAAAGTCAAAGGAGTCCCATTTTCAAATGCATAATTCTATACATAAAACACTCTAAAGGCACCACCAGAAAATTCCCAGAACTGATAAACACAGCTAGGAAAGGAGTAGGACACAAAATTATCAAGTCAGTAGCCTTCCTATACACCAACAAACCAGGGGTCTGATCTCATTCTTGAGAACCTCCAGGTCCAAACCAATTCTTGAACTAAATCTAACCAAGAAAGTGGACAGCCTGTATAATAAAAAGTTTAAACCATTGAAGAAGAAACAGAAGAAACCAGAAAATGGGATGACTGCCCATGCTCAGGGATTGGTAGGATTAATATTGTGAAATGGCCATCCTACCAAAAGCAAGCCTCAGATTCAACACAACCGTTAAAATCCCAACACAATTTTTCACAGAATTTGAAAAAAATCTCAAATTTCATATTGAAACACACAAAAACTCCAGGCTAGACCAAACAATCTTGAGCAATAGAAGAAGGGCCAGAGGCATCACCACCCCTGATTTCACATTACACCTCAGAGGTACAGTAGTAAGAACAACATTGGTACAAAAGAGATACCTTGATCAATCGTAAAGAACTGAGGCTCCAGATGTAAGTTCCTGGACTCATCTGACGTTTTACTGGAGAAAAGATGGCAAGTTTAAAAAATGTTACTGGCCAAACTGGAGGGCTACATGTCCTGGAAGGGACCAGATCTCCGCCTCCCATGTGAGTGGCTCCAAGTGGATTAGGACTTCAACGAAAACCTGATATTCTGAATCTGACAGAGGAGAAAGTATGGGATACACTGGGACTCAAGCACCGGGAGGGTCTTTCTGAGTAGGACTCTGATAGGTCAGACCAAAAGACCAACAACTGACAAATGGGACTGTGAACCTAGAAAGCTTCTATTGAGCAAAGGATACCATCGTTCAAATCATGCAACACCTACAGACTAGGAAAACTATCTTTTCCAGCAATACCATAATGGAGAGTTAGTTTTGAGAATGTACAAAGCACTCAAAAAACCAAACATCAAGCCCAAACAGCACAATGAAAATTTGAGGCAAGGAAAGAAACAGAGTTCTTTAAAAATAATTTTAAAAGGCTGATAAATACTTTTTAATGTTTACCATTTTTAGCCATCAAGGAAATGCAAATTAAACTACTTTGAGGTTTCATTTTTACTCCTGTCAGAATAGCTAAGGTCCAAAATGGTGACCAGGGCTGGAGAGGATGTAGTGAAAAGGTACCACTGATGGGAAGTCAGACTACTACCACCACTTTGGAAATCAGCATGGCAGTTTCTCAAAAAAGCTAGAAAGAGACCTACAGCATGAGCCAGCTGTGCCACTCTAGGGCTCATACCCCTGCCAATCTAGGACATATACATGCCCATGCTGCTCTAGGATACATACCCATGCCAGTCTAGGGCGCACACCATGCCACTCTAGGACACATGCATACCTGTGCTACTCAAGGGCACACACCTGAACTGGCTGCTCTGCTCACAATAGTCAGGAGATGGACACAACCTCAATGTACACCAGCTGATGAATAAGTCATGTAGGGGTGGTACATTCACACATGGAGTATTATTCAGTTCTTAAGAAAAATGAGATTATGAAATTTGTGAGTAAATGGCCGGAGCTGGAAACAGCCACCCCGTGTGAAGTAGTCCACACCCAGAAACACGGACATCCTGAGTTCTGTCTCCTAAGTGGATGCCAGCTCTGGGTCCTCAGATACTTCTGTTTCAATCAGAAAATCCACAGAGATCAGGGAATGGGAAGGAGCCGTGGGTTGTGTGCTGTTACACTGACATTATAATCACCCTAAGAAATAAAAGTCTAGCTCTTAAATTTAGTTTTAAGGGTGGGTCCAAACTCAGAGGATGCCCATTCCTGGCATGTTTATGGAAGTGGGCGGATGGAATTGTCTTGTTGGAACTCTCTCTGAACTATGTCCCTATCCTGCCTGACCCATAATTTTGTTCAAATTAGCTTCTTCCAGGTTGGGGAAGACAAATTCGGATCCGCCCTAATCTCAACAGACCATCTGGCCTTTTCATCTCTCGCTCTAGCTCTAGAATATCTCATTCATCCAAGGTCAGTTGTCCTTCCCAACCTCCGCATTAAAGGAGCTGGAGTGCCACCTTCCAGGGATTTGATATTTAATTCTCAAGAATACCCACATTCATGCATTCATTCATTCATTCTCTCATTCATTATCTTTCTGGTTGGAGTACCAAACTGAGGTTCCTAGGAAATGAGATCAGGCTATCACAAGACAAAGAGCACCTTGTTTTGTTGGAATTAAAAGCCTTAGTCCAGATTATGTCCATTTATAAAAGTCATTCTCACTGTAGGCGCGGGTGCTTCATGGGAATGCAGGGGTGAAAAGGGAGAAAGGGGAGTAAGGAGTAGGAAGGGTTAATGGTTGGGGAGTGGGAGGCCAGGGCAGGGCGGGGCAACAGACACTAAAGGCGACACTGCCACTGGCCTTGAAGCTCCATCTCTGCCGGCTCGATTCTGTGCTGCTGGAAGCTGCTGTGCTAGAAGAGGAAAGAATGCTCAGTCTTACCCAGCTCTGAACCCTGGGAGCTACAGTAACAAGTAACCCAGCAAGGTCTGTTTCCCTGGTGCAACGGTGGCTACGGGAGTGACCAACCGCTTTCCGATTGTACGTTAGGCCCACGTGAAAACGATGGAGCCCGTAGTTGGCACGGTCATCAGGCCTTGGAACCTGTGGCTAGACAGGTCACAGGCAGTAAGGCAAAGCCTACCAGTATTATTCTGCTAGAAGAACAGTACTAAACGTACTCCTACTGACTAACGGTTACATCTGTAGATGAATGCTTCTCTCATCTCTCAGTAAAGAAGCTGCTTCTTGCAGCCGACAATGATTAACAGAGACCCACCACTGGTTGCGGTGTAGAGAACAGGAGACTGTGAAGGGCGCATCACTAAATGGAACACCTACCATTGTCATACTCTGTCCTCCCAAGGCTTGGGGACCATTGTGCAAAGGAGGGCAGATGACTAAGAGCCAGAAGTGGTGGATGACGTGGAAACAATATTTTCCAGACAGCAGGGCAGCTACAGATGTGAACTTGCAGAAGTTGTAGCAGCGTGCACAAGCTCAAGGTACAAAAATTCCAGTCCGGAAGGGGGTAGGCAGGCAAGACGCCTGACCCTAACTAAGGAACTGTTGTCAACTGAGACTTGGTGGGAGAAGGGAGCCTGTTTTTCTTTAAGGAAGGGCGTGAAGCTCGTTGGGTTGGTCAGGCTCTGGAAGGAGAGTGAATCCGCACAGGAGAACATTTGGGAACACAAATCAGATTCACAAGGCCAGGAAGAAATACAGGGTATGAAGCTGGGGAAGGAGCTTAAGGCAGAGGTGGGGATGCGGCGGGGCTCTGAATACGATCAAAACGCATGTGGGGGACTCTCAAAGAATTAACGAAAGCATTTTTTAAGAAAATAAAGAGAGGCAAAGAGAGAATCTGAGGGAAGGAGTCCAAGTTCCACATCCTAGAAAGACAGGCTCCGTGATGCCGTTACTCTCCGGGAGGCGCCCTCTGTGGGGTGACCTGGCCTTCTTGTGATGTCATGATGAAGTTGTGAGGGCCAATTCTCAGATTAACAACAGAAATTCTTTTTCAGTCTTTCATATGTGTGCATATTCAAAATTGCAAAGTAATTTAGGAAAAAAATTATACACCTAGGAGCATTTAATTTCAATATATAATATCAGATCTGCATTCTACTGTAAATAATATTTCAAGCAGTTTGGTGAACACAGTTTAATTAGGTGACAGTGGAGATGGGAGTAAAGAGGATCAATACAAAAATATTTTGCTCAACATAAGCAGCGTGATAACAAAAACCTACAAATAACCCTCTATTTCTAAGGTTCCACAATGGCAAAAGAGAACTCCATTTATATCTGTCAGAAGCTCAGATTTCCATATCTATGTATAAACATATAGGTATCACTTAGTTAGGTGTTTATGATAGCCCTGATGAATAGTATGTGTTATTTTTCAGGCTCTAAATTGAGAGAGACTTGGCTTCAGATTTTTTCAGATTTGTCTCTTCCACTAATGGGAGTGGGTGGGACAAGATCCCTTTCTTATGGAGCAAACAAGAAGAGTGGTAACATTGATTTTATTGGGCAGCTATAAGAATATAATGAGGTAATGCATGGGAAGGACTTAGTCCAGTACCAAGGACAGAGTAACAGTACATTGAAGCTGTGGAACAGTACATTTGAAGCTGCAGAAACCACAGGTTTTGGATAATATGTTGTAATTACTGTGTCTCTTTCCCTGAGTATTTTCACAAGCAACTGTCATCTTCCTGTATTGAAATTCACTATGTGGCAGGCTCTCTATGTATGGTCCCACATTCATAGCTCCGAAACTCCTGTTTGTCAGTGTGAATCAGGAGGTCCAGGTCTGCCGAGAGCAACAGTACCCAGGGGAGCAGGTTCCCAGCAGTCTTTCTTCGTGGAATGTATGAAGAGACTAAACACTCCCACTCACATCTGAAACATGAAAAGCCAAGCGACTTGCATAGGCTAGGAAATGAAGACGCCTGGTCTGGTCCGGAGCGCAGACCCTGCAACCCCAGGCCCTCCTTGCGCCCCGCCTGTGCTCCGCAGCCTCTGGGACTTTCCCTTTGCAGAACAGCTTTGCCATCACCTCCTCCTCTGTCCAAATCCTTACCCTCATCCCGTCGCTGCTCAGTGGAAGAGCCTTGAAGTTGCTCCGCTGTGTTACCACCCCACATCTCCTGTAAAGTCTGACATTCATGTCACTATTTACATTAATACTTCTACAGGAAAGCCCTGGCCCAGGATGCCCACTGCTCCTGGAAACGCCTTGGGCAGCGTGTGGTGGGAAATTTCAGCTCTTTCTTCCCTCCCATATGAGAACCTCATGCCACCTTCTCCTCTCCAAGGTGTTGTACTTTCTCATCATGCAGCAATTTCTCATTTCCCAGACAATCAAACTTCCATGAATGGCCCATTTTCTAGAACTTCAGGAAAAGGGCCTGGTAAATACTTATGTTCAACAGGCACGTGCCACTTGCCTTCAGAACCCAAGTGCAAGCACAGGGAACAAGGGTCATGGGGAGAGCCCACTTTGCACTAGTCAGTATGGCAAACACTACACCAACATGTGAGATGTGCTGGCTGGCTGACTAGCATGGCTGTGCTTAGAGTGGGAAACTAGCTAGACCCAACACGTTACATGTGTGCCCGTGTGTATATATATAAAACACACACAGTTACTGTTTCAGAATAACAAAAGTGCTATCATTCACTTCTTTTTTAAAGATATACTTTATGTATGTGTGTGCATGCCACATGTGTGCAGGTTCCCATGAGAGCCTGAAGATGGCATCAGAGTCCCCTGGAGCAGGAGGCGCAGGTGGTTGTGAGGCAGGACATGGTGTCCCCTGCAAGTGCAATATGTGCTCTTGATCACCAAGTCATCTCTCAAACCCTTAGGACTTGTTTCCATTTTACCTGTGTTTCTCTTTTGCTATGTCGGTTTTTCTGAGGCTTCGCATGTGAGTCCTGAACTTGCCATCTCTGCCCCTATCTCTCCCTCCAACCTTTCCATGTCTCCTCCCCAATTTCCAGTCTCGTTCATGATTGTGACATATACATACATATGGTTGTAAGTATGCATGTACATAACGTAGTAAGTTCATTTAATGGTGCTTCTGTGTGTATGTTTTAGGGCTCCCCAGTCGGGATTAGATGGCTGAACTGGTCCCTCGAGGAAACTGATTCTCCTCCCTCAGCAGCCATTGATAGCCTGTAGTTATTCATCCAGAGGTGGAACTTTGTGAAACTTGCCACATCTACATTGGCCTGTCAACTTGTGTTATGACTGATTTCTTGGTACTGTAAATGTTCTTTTCATCAGTCCTTTTGTGTGTGCTATAGAACAGACACTGACAATGGTGAGGTTAGTCCAAGACCACCTGCCCAGATGAGCTGTGGTTCAAAATCCTGACCAACATTCAAAGACAGGTGTATCCATGCAGATGTTGCTGCAAGATTCTTGCTAATAGAGTTTCTCAGTACCGTCAACAGGGTCATGATTGAGCCACCCAAATAACCAGCCAGGTCAGGGACTGACACTATGAAAAACGAGAATTTGGAAAAATTATTATGAAACTAATAAGTAAACACTTGGGGTGTGTATGTGATGTATCCACCCTTTCACAAGTAAACGACTTGGTACATGCAGAACAGAAGTCTGCTTCCACTCTGGCTCTTCTTGACCAGATTAGTCCCATATTATCAGATACTTTTGGGAACTATTGTAACATCCAAATATAGTATAATTAAAACCTCATGGAGCTGGGGAAATGGTTCTGCCTATGGAGAGCCTGCCATACAAACACAAGGACCTCTGAATTCAGATTGCCGGAATCCACAAAAAGGCTGGGCACATGGCACACATGTAACCCAGCACTTAGGAGAGGGGAGTGCAGACAGGTCAATTCCTCAGTCTCATTGGTCAGCCAGCTTAGCTGAATCCACAAGCTTCAGGTTCATGAAAGAAGTAGTGTCAGAGAATAAGATGAAGAAATGACAAAGACAGACACCTAAGGTAGACTTATGACCTCCACATGCAAACACACTTGCTCATACTTACAGTAGAATGTATGTATTCGTCACATACACACACACACACACCAAAAACGAACCTTATGTTTTCCTTAATTTTCCATAGCTTTCAAACATCGGAACCACAATGGGTGGAGTGTGTCTGTTCACTCAGAGAGCTGCATGGAGTTCAAATCCCCAATAAAAACACTGCTTAAAATGACCATGTGATCTTCAACTATTATTTGTCACCCTGAGAACAGGACTGACTTCACAGACTCTAAGGACTGATGTAAGCAGGATACTTCCTCCAGCACCTGCAGGGCTCTTGGCAGATTTTCAGGAGGTTTCTACACCACTTGGGCCTGTCCACCAGCTTCCAGGAGTGCCCCTTCAATACCTTGTAAGGCCATTACTGTCACTCCGAAGCAAGCTCAGAAATATGTACTGAGATATGAAATTTTCTCCAGACATTTCTTCACCCAAGTCTCCCAACTCTGAGAGCTAGCAGGCTCTACCAATCGAGTCAATTTTGTCTTAAAGACAAATTAAAAAGTTATCGGCACCAGCATTCAAATAACTCATGGAAAGTAAAATTTGAAAACTGGATAAAATATGTCATTGATTTTATGTGCAATTTGAAGAGAATGAAAACACTTCCTGTGTAACCCTTTTAAACATTCTTGCATTTTTCAAGATGTTCAGTCCTTGCAGGTAAGTTGACTACTTCTTAAAACCAACAAATATTGGTTATAATTACTTGCCCCCCAAATTCCTATTTTGAGGTTTCAAAAATAAACACTGTTCAAATATGTACAAACTTACATTCCCAATCCTATTCCATGGAAAACCCACACCAGGAAACCAGAACTCTTAAGATGACAGGCAGCAGAGGTATCCCCAGTTAATGTATCCTCCCCCACTTTATGAATCTACTATGATGTGAATAGTCCCCTGCCCTGAAGGGTACTTGACACTATATCAGAATGAATTTCCTTCTATCACATAAGGGACACATCACAGCATAAAGTCACATAAACTAGGGTGGAAAGAAGGGGGCCAAGTTGCTCTCTAGCTGAATGTCTGATATCAGGTCCGCAGCATATCTCTAGCTGACTAAGACCTGGAGGGATGAGGCTAAAACTCTTCAGGGTACTGTGAATGGTTTCACCCCCAGCTGTGCCTATCTAAGCAAAATGAATTTGCTAATTGGAGCAATTACCTGGTGATTCAAGTATAATCACCTCCCTATGAGGATGCAACCTGGATAATTTGGAGTTTTTGCCAAACGAGTCAGGCTACTTCCTCCTCACAGATTTAAAAGTTGGTTGTGTTAAAGAAGTGTAGTGCTCCATCCTGAGGACATGAAATCATCAGGACTTGCTGTGATCTCTCTCTCTCTCTCTCTTCCTCCCTTGCTCTCTTTCTCTGAAGAGGAATCCAGTCAAAAGTTCTCACATTTTAACAAGTGTTAAAATCACCAACAAGATTCGTCAAAATGCAAATTTCAGACCTGTGATACTTAGTTTTAATTGTCAACTTGTTCAACCTAGAATCACCAGGAAGGAGAGTCTCAGGGAGGGATTGCACAGGCTGGTCTGTCTGTGGAGGATTATCTTGATTGCTGGAAGGTTGTGGAAAGACCCAGCTTGAAAGCGAAAACAGAACGGAACAGAATGCTACTGCCACCCCTTGAGCACACTGTTTCAGAAGCTCCATAGTGTTTCAACTGACAGAAAAACATCTTACAAGTCATCAGAGAAGTAGATGATGTCATTTAGTTTATTTTTGACAATGCTGCCACAGGCCTTAGGCCCTTGTCCACAGTGACATTATCTGTATGTGAATTCTTAGAGGAATTTCACTTTTGAAAAATCACGTTGACATTCACGGCTAATGTTCGGCCTAGTAAAATGAAAATGATCTCCATTTATTAAGCCAAAAACAAACAAGCAAAACTCCCCCCAAAGGGCAAATAGCCATCTTCATGAATTCAAAATAAAAATGGCTATTTCCTTGAGGCGATATGAAAATATTTCTACAAAATAATATCTTGTGGACTGTGTTAGTTACTTTTGTAGTTATAATAAAACGATATCACCAAAAGCAACTTAATGGAGTTTATTTTGACTCAAGCTTCCAGAGACAGCTTGTAGTGGTGTGGGAGGCCCCAGGTGCCAGCAATAGGCAGCTGAGAGATCACCTCTTCAACCCCAGGCAGGAAGCAGAGAGACTGACCTGGAAGTGGGGAAAGACAACAAACACTCAAAGTCTGCTCTCGGTGACTTCCTTCAGCCATGAATGAGGAAGAAAAGAATGCGCTTCTTCCTTCTAACAAGTAGACGTGCACTCTTCTTCAGTTAGAATATGTCTGCTAGGTAAGCCACAGAGACTGAAGGGAGTGCGGCCATGACACTGGCAGATGAAAAGACACATGAAATCTATGATTTTAAGGCACACCTGATGACCTAGTATCTTTTTATTGGAGTGCTTTTTGGTTTGGGGTGGGTTTTGTTTGCTTTTGTTCTTTTCAGAGACAGGGTCTTCCTGTAGCCCCAGCTGTCCTGGAACTTACTATATAGATCAGGCTGGTCTGGATCTCACAGATATGCCTGCTTGTGCCAGTCCCAAGTGTTGGGATTAAGGCATGCACCACAATGCCTGACTATTACCTCATTTTAAAATCACATATCAATTTTATCGTCCACTGGGAAAAGAACAAATCATGGGCCAAAATTTTCACTCTGGTTATTTTAAGCTTGGAATGCTTCTCCATAGAGATACATTACCGATGCTGGCATTGGGACTGGCTCAGATAAACACATCCCATTTAATATGTCTATCCTCCTGAAATGTAGGGACAGACAAGAACCCACATCTTACAAACAATGTTTAATGTTGTGATTTTGAATGAAAAACGAACATTTCATCTTCAAGCTATTTGAGGAACAGGTTCAGGGAGCAGCCCTGAGGGTTATGCAAATGGAGTTGAACTGAGTGAGACTCTGGAGATGGTCTTACTTGGGGAACTGGTGAGGGCATCTGTTATGGCGTCAGTGTAATGTCAAAGCATGTGTGGAGCACGGTCCTAATTAACCTTTATTCTCACCATCCATGGGTCGAGTTGGTTTTTACCTTCTGAGGAAAGGGGAGGATTGAGGAGCCGCCTTCACTGGGTGGCAGTAGCCATGGTAATGGAGTAACCAGAATCATGCAACTCATAGCCCTTCCTGTCCCTATGTTATCTTACAGCATTTTTGGGTATATGGTGACTTCAACTCTGACTCAAGATCTGTAAGGGTGGATAATTCATTATTATCACCAGTGCTTAGCAGAGCCACATATGTAGCTCCTCCAAATTAATGTTTGAAGGAGTGGATCTGTTAATGACAAATAGATGGATGAATGAGAGGGAAGGGGGAACTGCCTTAAAGAACACAGATTTGTTAACGACAGATGCTTGAAGTTACATTTATTAGTCTGCATAGCTAAAGCAAAGTGAGAGTTGCACCCAAGATGGAGATAGAACAGGAATTGCTGAAAGGATAACACAGGTGGTAAAAGTCCACTTGAGAGAGGCTACGAAGTTGGGTATGCAAGTCCACCTGAGAGAGCCTACGTAGTTGGGTATGCAAGTTTGGCCTGGTTACCCTTTTGAAACAAGGATTGGGTTGGATCAACTTTAAGATAGTTAAGGAACTACTGAGTGCTCAGCCCTAAATGGGATATCTCTAGCACCCCCTGTAGATCCAGGAACCTCACAGAAAACGAGGCAGAAGACTATAAGAGCTGGAGGATGGGGAGGAGGAGGCTGTGAGACCCTGACTTCTGGACATGGCAGCCAGTGTGATTATGAACACATGGCAGCTATGGCTTTCTGAAAAATACCTGCATAAGAAATAAGAGGAAGGTAGGACAAGGGAGAGCAGGGAGGAATGAGGGGTTTACAGGATGGGAGAGGACAAGAGAGGGCAACAGGACAGATATCTTCACAATATATTACAGCATGTATGAACTTCCAGAAATGCATTTAAAAAAATAGTTACATAGCAAAGAAGGTCATTGGAAGCACAGTTTAGTTGTAACCCTGGGGTGGACTAGGAGCTCTCTACTACATGCAGGCATGGGTGTTGAATGTAGAAAGAAGTCAGTTTGTGGTTTAGAATTACTGTGACTACAATTCCACAAATCAGCAGCGTCCATGTCCTCTAGCAAGGCTCTACCTCCTAAAGATCCCACAACCAGTCAACCAGCATCATGAGCAAAGGATCAAGTGCTCAAGCACAGGAGTCTGTGGAAGACACCACATTCAAACCACTACACACAATGTAACTTGGTCTTATGTGTTGAGATATATATATATATATATATATATATATATATATATATAATGCCAGAGTCATCTGTTCTCAATACATTATTCCAGTAAAGAGGATTCTATCAACCTCCCCAAATGTCCCATTCACTTAACAAAATCTCTTTTAAAGGAAGCCATATTTCAATGTTTATTAAGAGAGAAATGAGGTAGGCATTTCCTCAAATACCATACTGGTCAAGTCTTCCTGGTCATCAATTTTTTTGAGCCTAGAGACAAACTCAATGAAATGAGCATGATTAGATCTGAGAGAAGTTTGGTGCATATACACAGAGAGGTAGGCATATATGAAATCCTGTTTGTGATCAATTATATGTATGTGCATTATATAGACATGTATATACTGTCCTCAAAGGACACTTTGAAACATTATTTGGCTGTTGCTTAGTGCAAAAGTTTAGTGTAGCAGGTGGGAGCCCCGTAGAGCAAGTTGTTTTTGCAGTGGCTAAAAGGGATGATAAGACCCAGAGGAGCAGTACTTACTCTGAAAAGCAAGTATCAGGGTAATACATGTCCAGTTTTTGAATTTAGCACTTCCTTCCTGTGCAGTCATTGAGTCTAGTAGATGGCTCTTAAGTCTTTGTTTATTAACATTTATTGACTACCCCAGGCTGTCTGCAGGGGGCTGTGGGTGGAAATGTAAATACCATAGATGACCTCTGTGCATTTATAAAGTTATAAAGTTCGGTTTTCTCATCTCCATGCCATCCACAGCACAGGCACACAGTAGGCTGTTTTTTAAGGAATAAAATGTTTTTCTAATATTTTGAAGATAACTCGTGCACAGTGTCACTGGCTCTGCCAAACTGCAGTGACCAGAAAATCATCCAACTAGATGAACGGGCCCAGCCTCTTTCAGCCAAGGCTGTCAATGGCTTATTTCTGCCCAGGGAGGAGAGACTGCTTGCTTTATGGTTCACACACTGCTTGGGGACAGGGAGGCTGAAATTTAGACAAATTTCTGCAGTTACCAGTAAGATGTCTCTGAGGCTTTTGAGCATTTTGAGGTGCGGGAGTCCAGAGCTTCACCAGCAGGCTGCTCCTCTTGCCTACTTCCCAGGGAGGAGATGGAAGATGGCTTGTCCCCTGCCAGCACCCTTTCTCTGAGCATCCCAGGGCCCATCCCAGTGGACTCTCTCTACCCTTACTCAGAAGCAGTCCGATTGGAAATGCTTGATTCATTAAAATTTTTGGTGGAAAGTTATCTGCCTTTGGTCAGTCACAAGAATATGCCATGTTGGAAACATATTGATATGGCTTAAGAAAATGGCTGGATAAAAATCAGAATAAAATTATTCAAATGACAACATTTTGGAGCACAGGTAAGCTTTTTTTCTGGCCTTCGTGACACTAAAGGCCTGGAAACCATGGTGCTTCTGACCAGGAATGAGTTGATGTACTGTGGGCTGTCACTATTCCTTAGTATTTCCATTAACCGCTCAAGGCGAGCAACCAGAGCATGCAGGGTGCTTTATGGCGCAGTCAAGGCAGAGCAGCGGGAATTTCTCACACTGGAGAGTGAAGGGTTTTGTGTGGCTTCCAAGGATGCAAAGGCTCTAGGCTTGTGGCTGAAGACTAGAAAGGTCAAACTAGATCTTCAAAGGTCACGACTGAGCACAAAGATTTCTGCACCAATCCTTCCCTCTCTCTCCCCAAGGAAAAGTTCCTTTGTCAAAATAGGAGGGATCTCCTGTGGATGGCAGATCTGCAGGCCTGGCGCAGCTTTCTAGGCGGTGTCATCGCTCATCCCTAGAGGTGAGAGAAGCAGCCTGGGAGAGGGCACCCAAGGCACTTCGCTGGCGAGCGCTATTGGGCAGATCTCCCTTCTCCCCCTCCTCCTTCCCCTCCCCCTTCTCCTCTCCCCCCCCCCCCCCCGCGCGTGGTCTGCTTCTGAGGTGGCAGGGATGATGGGAAAGGGACCGGTGTGAGGATGTACCCAGAGGTGGACGGGGTCCTGCTCCACTGCCGCTGTGGGTGGTGGGATCTAGGTGGGAGGGGGAAGTGCGTGCAGTGAATCCTCGGACTTGCGTGGGTGATGGAGATGTTACTGGAACTAGAGGACCGCCAGTTGTCATTGCAAATCATATGTGATCTCTCACTCGTTAGCCTTCCGACAGTGGGTAGGGGAGCATATAACCCTGTTGTCTAATTCCCTCCGGCACAGGGGTGACCCCGGGGTTCTAAAAATGTGTGGGAAAGTGCGAGAATAGGAGCGCAGTGTGGGCAACAAGAGGCACGCGTCTGAGAGTCTGCCCAACGCGCTACACACTATTCGGGGGGTAAGCCATTCTGGCCCCACGGCGCCTCAGTTTCCTCCTCTGCTCCCGAGGAATCACGTGCAGTGTGGTGTGCGCGCTCTCTAAGCCTGCACCCAGCCGCCCGCCTTTGCTCCTCCCGGCGCTGCGGTGAGATCCTCCAGCCCAGGGGGAGCCGGGAAAGCTCCGGCTCTAAAATTAGTCCAGTGGGCAGGCCCGGCGCCGGTCTCCCCCTCCCGCGCCTCTGGCCCGCTGGCTGCGCTCGGAGATCGCGGTCGGCCCCGCGCGGATGCTTCTCTCTGCTCGCCGCGGCGGGGCGGGGGAGGCGGGGACCGCGTAGAGAGGCGAGCGCGGCGGGGCTGCGGCCGGGTGTAGACGCGAGAGCCGCTCGTGCCGGCTGCTCGGCGAGCTGGGCTGCGCTCGGCGACCCGGCGCCGGGTCCCCTCCTCCCGCCGCGTCCCCTCCTGCTCGCCTCCTCCGCCCGCCAACCCGCGGCGGTGGCTGCGGCGTGCTGGGAGCCCGGAGCCTCGCCGGCGGCGGCCCCAGCCCGGGCCGGGAGCGCGGCGTGACTGCGGCGGAGGCGGCGGGGTGGCCGGCTCGCCTGGGCCGGAGCCCGGAGACACCGACAGGACACCGACACGGAAGGCGGAGGACGCGCCCGCAGGAGCCGAGCCTCGCGGGCCGCGACCAGGGTGCGTGGGCATCGGGAGCCGGGTTATTTGGATGCAGGGCGCACCGGCTGGAGCGCGCATTTGGCCGCGCATCTCCAGCCTCCTGGTTGAGGAGGGGCTGTGGCGGGGGCTCCTCCGCCAAGCGGAAGCCATCGGAGAGCGTGGGGGAAAGTTTTCGCCTTGTAAAGTTCCTGACTGGGCGCAGCTGGGAGCGGCGGTCCTTACCACTCCCAGCTGGAACCTGGGGAGACCCGGCCCTGCGGCGCGAGCCAGGAGGTGGGCACGCAAGTCGGGCGAGTTTAGGGCTGGAGATCCGAGGACAGGGGGCTGACGGGTCCTGTGCACGCTGCCCCGGGTCCCCATGCGCCATGGCTGCCCAGTGCAGGTGGATGGGGAGCTCAGAGAGCGAGCCCGCTAGGTAGCTGGGGCTTGCAGGACTCGGGGGAGCTCTGGTGCCCGCGGGTACGCTTGCCGGACCGGGAGACACAAGTCGGATCCTGGCTAGGCTAGGCACAGCACGGAACCGAGAGCCCAGCCTCCACCGCCACTGCGGGAGGCGGGGACCAGGCCGTCCTCGGGTCCGCTGCCCACGCCTGCCTGGGTCTGGTGGGGCCGGGAGAGGTAATGTCTGACAGCAGCCTGGAACTGGGGCGACGGGCTTGGCGGAGCTAGGAGAAGAGCATTCCTGCCGCTTTGGCAGGGAGAGGGAACCTGAAAGCTCTGGGAGAAAGCATGATTTTTGGCCGGCGGGCCGGCAGCTGCGGGTCTTTGAATAAAGAATAGCGCGGGGCTGGCCATCCGGGGGTGCCAAATGGCGCTCGCGGGCGCTGGTGGGAAGGCGAAGGCGCCTGCTCGACACTCCGGCCCTTCCCGGGATCCGGGGAGAGGTCCCCTCGCCCGGCCAGGGCGCAGCAGGAACCTTGGGGCTCAGGCTGGAGGTGGCCGGGCGCCCGCACCGCTTCGCGCAGGGCTCGGTGAGGCAGAGGACTTGGCCAGCTGGGGTCGCTGAGCTAAAGTGCATCGCGCCCGGAGCTGGCGCGAGGGGCGAGCCCGGTATTTTTAGCAGTGCTGCGGTCCGCGGGCGCCTTTCTGTAGCTGACTTTTGTCGCATGTGTTTTTGGAAATGGTTAAACACTGATCGTGCTTAGATTTCACAGAAAGCAACTAGTATTCGCTGTCTTCTCCCGACTCTGGTGCCGGCGTGCGCCCGGAAAAGGGGCCTGGGTTCGGGGCGCACTAAGGCGCACTCCACTCCGGGTGCCTGCTATGAGAGGATAGGGGGCGCCCCCAGATGTGCGTGCTGGCGAGGGCACTCGCCGGGGAGAATACCCCCAGCCGGCCGCGGAGACCGCCAGGTCGCCGCGGGGGAGGGAGGACGTGGGAGTCTTCCGGGAGAGAGAAGTGCAGGCGTCCGGGAGCCAGGGCGGCCAGTGGCCAGGAACCTTCCCTAGGAACCCCACATCCTCGCCACGTGTGCGCTCCAGGACCTGGGTCCCGCTTGGGATTTCCTTGAACTTGAGGCGCAGAGGCGGAGAGACGGCAGACCCAGCTGAGGATTGGGAGAGCCGTTCTCTCGGCTGCCCCTCCTCCCCGCCCCAGACTCTGGAGGCGCGGTTGCTTCCAAGTTGGATCCCACTTCCACATGCAAGTGTCAGACAAACCCAGCCAAGCTCAGCTCCCGCTCAGGCTCTGCCAGACTGGGGAGGGCGCGGGGCTGGAGCCTGCGGCGCACACTGACTGGTTCGGCTTCCACCCAGGTCCCAGCAGTGGGGTTTGAGGTTTAAGAGGTGTGTCTAAGATACACAAAGCCCACGCCGCCCGTGGACTCGCATTCCGGCCTTCTCTTCTCCTCTCCGCCGACGCTAGTCTTTTCAAAGGCTAGGCTGGACGGTGGGGGGGAGGGGCTGGGAGCTGGCCGCGGGTCCACTGCCATGGCCAGGCGCTCCTGGCTTTGTTGCCAGGATTACGTTTTCTGATGAGGCGGGTCGAGTTAAAAATAAACGTAGAAAGACAGAACCGGCGGGACAGACTGCGGGTGACTCTGCCTTGATTCCGGCGACTGAAGAGTGAACTCCATCTAGGAACTGAGGAGCGGGGCCTCACCCTGGTGTGGCTGGAGAGCACTGGGTCCTCTGCCCAGGCGCAGACCTCTTGGAGTTATCCAACGCTTGGGTGGCATTCCAGAGTAACTTGGAGATTTGAATCTCATCAGAAAAGAAAAGGAGGCCGGGCAGAGGGGGTTAGAGATTGAAATGACTCCTAAGAATTGCTCAGCGCCACCTGCTTCGGACCCCCGACCCCCTCTAACCTTCTTACTCCCAAAGTGGAACTGGGAGAGTCTATAGAACAGGGGACAAAACCAGGGCGCCGAGAGACAAAGATGTTTTTTAATGCATCATAACTTCAGTCCTTTGCTTTTGTGATATGCTTTTTGATCTAATGGGGAGCGTCCTTCTTTCTTTCTTTCTTCCTTCCTTCCTTCCTTCCTTCCTTCTTTTCTTTCTTTCTTGTTTCTTTCTTCCTTTCTTTCTCTTTCTAACATCTTATAAGAAGGAAAGTTGTCTTTTAGAATTCAACTAAAGCTGTTGTTCGATCACGAATCTCCATTGTTGTCTCTGGAACTTGGACAATGAATGGTGCTGGAGATGGCTTCTGTGCGCAGTGCTCTGGGAGGAGAGAGTTCCCAGAACTGTTCAGTTTTAATGTCTTCATAGCTGAGCTACACAGAACTCCACGTGAGGCAGCTGGCTCGGAGATCAGAAATTGGTCAGCTCTGGACTGGCTAGATCTCTCATCCCTGAAGGATTTTCACAGCGAGTGTTTTTGACTGGTGACAGGCTTCCAGTCCTTGTGCACCGTCCCCTTTCAGTTTTTATTTATTCTAGTTCCTGGTAGAGACGTATTAGGGAGTTTTTTCAGGACCCAGTCTGTCTGTTAAGTAGCAATTATATTTGTGCTGATCTACTCAGAAATGAACCCAGTAGCAGTAAGCGGTTGAGGGGGGCGGTGTCCACGGACCCCTGTGTTCTGTGGGCCTTTTGCTAGCTCAGGCTTTGTGTAAAGCGGGGTTCTTCTGCCTGTTCGCATAAGAACCCAGATATTGCTGGTTCTCACTTCTGCTGTCATCTGCTGTGGAAGGGCCTGTTCTAATCTGGCTGATGAATTATGGGAATTGGAAAGAAATAAGGAGCTCAGGCAAGGAGCTGACGTCCAGTCCTCACCAGCAATCAGAGGCTTGCTCTCTGAGGGCCTGTGCTGCCACATAGTTATGGCTCCTCCCACACCAACAAGCTGGGGGCCTTACCTTAGCCTACCTAGAGCTGGGTCTGCTGCTCCTCTGTACTCTGTCAGGACAGGTTGCCTCCAAGGCAAGAGGGGAGAGGATGCTATCGGGATGCTTGGCAGCCTGCATTGTGATTCCCACAGGGTTTCCCTGTGAGCATTGAGTTGTGATGTTCACCTCCATGGCTCAGGTGGGCCAGCTCCTTTTCAGGGATTCCCTTTGACTGCTCAGGTGGTAGTTATGAACCCTTGCTGGTGGTGGAGACACCAGAGTTGGAATGGACAATTAAAATACCTGCCTGTAATCCCAGCACCCAGGAGATGAGGCAGGATGATCAGAAGTTCAAGGTTGTCTGTCCTTCTCTATATAGCAAGTTTCAGACTACCAGGCCAACCTGGGATACTTAATAAGACCCTGTCTCAGAAAAAACAAGCAGGGGGACCTAGTAAGCCCAGAGGGGAAGGACTATTCCCCTGCAGAGTTTCTGCTTGCAGGAGAGCCTTTGATCGCCACAGATATGGATAGCTCAGCAACACTGAAAGATGGAATGCAGCATTTTGCTGAATTGCAAAATTTTCTGCATCACATTTTTCTTTTTCTTTTTAAATTTCTTACTGATGAATGTGTCATTATCAGATATTTTCTTCCCAATTGTGAGAGCCAGGCGCCTGAAGATGACTCCAGTATCAGATTCCTTGGGGAAGACAGAATCCATTTGACTCCACAGACTTTTCAAACTTAGTGATTTCTCTCAGCATCTTCTCATCGAATAAGCTTTCTCCCCACTGACTCCTTTCCTTACATTTTTCTCCAAGAATAATTTTAGGAAAATTTGCCTTGAAAAAAAAGAGTCAGCTCAATGCTACAGATGGAATTTGGTGAGATGTTCAATGCTTGTCTAGTGGCTTGAAGATAGCTTTCAGCTGTTAGTTACAACAAAGTAAGTGACCCATTCTGGTGGTTCTGGGAAGACATGAAATTCCCAGGTTTGTCTCAATTGTAGTCTTTTCTACCCTAAGCTTTCTTTTCTCAGTGGGATGGATTAAAGTTTGAGAGTGAATCTCCTGATGTGGCATGGTCAGGGAAAATGGAACTCAGAGTAAGATGATCAAGCTCTTCCTGTCAGTGTGATTTGGTTGTGAGACGCTAAGGTGCATACCTTGGAAGACATCTGGCAGGGCCTAGGATTATCTTTCCTCAGACATTGTATCCTGAGGATGGTGTTTTCCTGGACACAATAGTTATACTGGGGACCTGGATACATCTTTGAGCTTACTGTAATATTATGACTTTCTGAGCTTTCAAATTCTCAATGCTGTAAATCATAGACTCTATTTAATAAGGGAACTTGTTCTTGCCCTTGTATGTGTTTTTGTTTTTATTCTGTAAAGCCACATGGAGTATAATGTCATTTCCTCTTTATTTTCTTTCTTTCTTATGAGTAACTTCACTCATTTTTTAAAATTAATTTTTCTTCTTTTAATTCTTTATGAGAAAGGATCCTGTTTTGTGGTCTGGAATTCCCATGGAACTAGGCTGTGTTCAAACTGAGTGTCCTCTGGCTTTTACCTGCCAAGTGATGGAATTAAAGCCTTGCACCACCATTTCCAGCCATAAAATGGACATAATTTAGACTAGTGACTTTTAATTAACCCCAGCAAAACCCTGTGCTCGTGTGTCTTGTGACTTGGACATCTGATCTTGTTTCCTGGAAACCTTAATTTCGTACTCCACCCAAAAAGATAATCAATGAATGTGGTATGCGTGAGAATTAACATAGTAAAGTGCCAAAAGGCAGCCCAGCCATTTCCTGGGAAGGAAACTTGACTTGGGTGATTGAGATATTCTAGAACTAGGGATGAAAGATAGTTCCATCAACACAGTTCCAGGATAATTCCAAAAGATATCTGGGAGAACAAGTGTCCTCTGACCCAATCTTAAAAACTGAAACTAAAAGTTAGGCTTTTTGTTCAATAATTATAATGCTGGCATAGTAATGCGACACCCAGCATTCATTTATTTTAAACTTCTTTTCAGCAATATTTGCTGAAATAATCTCTCTCTTACAAGGCAGTGGACAAGATTCAAAGAACCTTGCTCCATAAATCTAGCTGTATCCATTGCTTTGAGTCTTAGTTTCTTTCTCCGTTGCTCTGATAAAACACTGACAAAAGCAACCTGAGGAGGTAGGAGGTTTCCCCTGGCTCAGAGGTCCAGCTCACAGTCTGCGTTGCAGGAATAGCACCCGAGGAGCTCCAGACAGCTGTGTTCTCCAGGGCTAAGAGGCAGAGGAGTAGATGAAGTTCTCAGCTCACTCTCCACTGGTGCTGCCCACATTCAGGGCGGGTCTTCCCATTTCAACTCACCCAATTAGGGTTGAGTTGTCCCCACAACCTTGCCCACAGGCCAACCTGACTGAGAAGAACCTTCTTGAGAACCCCCTGCCAGGTGTGTCCAAAGCCTGCCAAGTTAGCAATTGAATCCAACCAACACTGAGAAGGTGGGACTTAGCCATGTGTGCACATTGAAAACCAACAAGCACTAGTGTGAAAAGAATGGTGGTGAGCTGGACCCTCTGGTAGGAGGGATGCGCTGAGCTGCTGTAGACTCTTAGGAGGGGTTTAAGGTACATCTAGTCCAATCGAATATTTTTTCATTAAATTTATTCTTTTGCAGTTTCATAAATATATACAATGTGTATTGATCTTATTTCCCACCATTGTCCTCCTGCTACTTTTTAATGAAGCCTGAATATGCAAAGTCCTAGAGAATTAACCCAGTAGTTCTAGGAGTGGTGCAGTGTCCTGTATGGAATAACTCACACATGAGATAGGCTGAAGACTGTTGGAATGTGATGTGATAATCTGCAGTTTGCAGGGCGAACTCCAGAACTTACCCAAGCCCTGTCTCCATTAGTCTCCCCATTGCCAAGTTCAAAAAGGGCTTTTGAACTGGTCTGGAAGCCTGGTTGCAGGTAGGTATAGCGTATTCTGAGTGCCTACCTTTCTATGTCTGATGCTTAGTTGTGGACATCAGAATTAGTAGCAAGAGAGCTCCAGGGCATTCTGTCCTTCAGGGATTAGGTCTGGTACTGACTTTTTGACCTTAAAAAGTCACAGTCTACTATGTATTGGTGGTTTTCTGAATATAAGACAAGGTGAGGGTCATTATCTGGGCACTCTGCTAGTTTGTGCATGCTTAGACTTCTCAGAGCACGTGCAGTGGCAGATGATGTGTCTGTGGCTTTCTCTTTCTTTGTTGTTTCTGTGGTGTCAGAGAAAGCACACCTGTTAAACAAGGTGCAGAGGTGAAGGGGTACCCTGAAGATAGCTATATCATAAGGACTTCCACTGGATTACATTCCAAAGTACATAAGGAAAATTACAGCCTTCTCAGGATCATGCAAGGTTAAAACATTGAAAACTCTGGAGCAGCAATAATGGATGACATTTTGCAATAGCCCTTGAATTCTCAGCACTACTAAGCGTCTTCGAACATGACTTAACACTATGAGCATCTGAAATCGTGCCAGATGGCAGACATTAAATTTGGGGAAAAGTGTGTTTAATGACAATATAAATGTCAGGGTTTTTCCCTATCACATAAACTTTTGGCATGTATGTATGTGTTCACTTTAAAAATCTCATGAAGCTATTTTGGTAGTTTACATCCCTTGAACTCTTTTGGAAACTTAAAATATCTATTGAAGATGGCATTTTGTTGACTTCTTGAGTCTAAGTATGGGATGAATATTTTTGATACCTGAGATCTATGTTCATCTGGAGTTTGGAGTTCTGTGCTTGGCTGTCTGTGGAGGCTGGAGGACAGCAGTGCCTGCTCTGATTGGTGGAGTAGTGAGGCAGGTGATTCAGGTGGCCTGCCCAAGCCAGGATGAATCTGATAGCATGGTGTCCTCAGCTCAGCCTGGCTATGGAGAACTTCACTGCCAAGAATGGTCCTCATGAAAGTGAGCCAGATGCACACAGATGTGGAAGAACTGCTGTGATGTAGGAAGTGGGACATGGTCTTCTCCACACTTGAAAAAAAGCGGTCAGATGAAGCGGAATCCAGAAGTGTGTGGTAATCTCCCTGTCTGATAGGACTGCCAGGGCTTTTCAGAATGTTAATTAAATGGAAAAGTATGACTGGAATTGGATATAATTAAAAAATGTTGAAGCCTGATGTTTACATATTCAGACTCCATATAAGATAGTTTAATTAGTGAGCAAAGATTGGGGTTTATTGACAGGAGGCCTTTCTCATGGTGTGACTCACTTGTTAAGAGCTCGTCATCTTTTGGATCTTTTTTAGTTGCTGGAATTTGACCATTTGCCATTTTGTACTTCTTGGTTTTTCATACTGTTCTCTCCTTTACCTCCCCCTTCCTTCCCCCCTCCCACTCCAATTCCTCCCTCCCCCTCCTTTCTCTCCCCTCCCCCTCCTGTCCCCCCTCCCCCTCCCATCCCTCTCTCTCTCCTTCCCTCCCTCTTTCCTCTTCTTCCTTTCCCATTTCATTTTTAACTTTGCAGCCATCTAAATAGTGTGGTGGCTGCATAGTAAGACTCCGATCTTAAAAAAAAAAAAAGGCGCAGAAAAATGTACAAACAAGCGTCCTCTCACCTTGCTCTCCATACCTATGTAGTAATTACAGGTTTCCTCTCACTTTACAAAGCATCACCATGGCTCCAGGCAAGTTTCCAGCCTTAAAAAAGGAGTAGAAAACCAAGATGAACTGTGGGTAGAGTTTTCATTCTGGATGCATAGAAATAGTTTGTAAGAGTAATGTCATCTCTATAAGGACAGGCTTTGCATCATGGTCATGTGATAGCATAATTTACATCTAGCCTCACATTTCTCAGTGTCTTGTATTTTTTCATGGTTAATGATTTAGTGGTCAAAATCCCTTTCACTGTTGATTGTTGGCACGGAAAACTTTCCAGTTGTGTAGGAGATTGGAAAATTCTTCCTTTTGAACTGCATTTGATGATTGTAGGTGCTTGAGCACATTGCAGTTAGTGAAGAGAAAGACTGGGACTGTTGACTGTGAGTGAACAAAGGAGAAGCTAGCTTCCTGGGATCGCTGAGCATCTGAGCTCCTTTCCTACAGTCTGAAAGCTGTCTGCCTCCTGTTTGGTATTAATGCTAACAAGCAGTTTCTAGAGAGTGCTTAACTCTTCATCTTTTAGATGTGTCCTCTAACTAGGCACTGCTTAAAAGTAATGGGCATTTCACCCACCAGGTAGACATAGCAGATCATTCACAGTCTGGTGAAGTAAGTACACATCATACTGTTAGTCAGGAGGATGGTATGTGCTGGCTCTTCACACTCACATCATTGTTGCAAAATATGTTTTAAAAGTGCTTGTGGGAGATGGCTGGGGAGAGGGCTCAGCGTTTAAGAGCACTGGCTGATCCTGCAGAGGGCCTGTGTTCAACTCCCAGCACCCACATAGTGGCTAACAACTATCTGTAACTCCAGATCCAGAGGAATCTGATGCCCTCTTTTGATCTCCTCAGGCATTGCAAGGTATGGGTGTACTTACATACAAGCAGACAATAATACACTCATACACATAAAATGAAAATAACAAACAAAATGTTTTGAAAACAGTACTTGTACTCTTATGTTCTAGGGTGAACTTTTGCTGGTACATATCAAATGTAGCAAAAGGTCATCTTTCTCTGTAGTATCAATGAGGGAAAGGAAGGGCATTAATACATGTGACCCCACTCAGTAAGATGGTGAACTGAAGTAATGTAGGTCAGAAGACCCTGGATTGACGGGGAACATGAATGCCTTGTGTTTATATTCAGGAGAGGATAACCCAAATGAGAAAGCAGGCAGTCAAGGCAAGTGACCGGGAATGCAAGATGAAAACACAGCCTATGGCCAGACAATTTCTTACATTTTCTTGAATTATTCTATAATTAGATCATCTTCTTTCAGATTGGAAAGGTAGGCTGCACATGTGTAATTACTGGGGTTAATCACTTTATTCCCAAACTGTGTTCAGCAGTACACATTCTGTGTAATTTACACTCTGTATATTTTTGTTAAAGAGTAGGGTTAATATTATATTATACTATTTTTCTAAAGGAGGGAGGGAAAGAGATGCTAGAATTTATGAAATTTTGTCCTTTCATAGAGCTCAAGTGGTTATTAGAATAATCAAAGTGAATAAGCCTAGATTGCTGTTATATAATAGGTAAGCTTTTTAGGTTGAATATATATCACATTTTCCCAAAGCATATCAAACTTTAAACATATTCAGTTAGGGAAATCTCGCTACTCTTTTCAGTAGATCCTTTGGCAAAATACTCCATAAATTAAGTAATATTTTGTCTCTTCTTCATCCATGTGTTCCTTAACTTTAGACTTTTTAAAATTATGTGTGTGATTGTATTGTCTGCATGTATGTAAGTGTACCCCTGTCCTGCAGTCCCTGTGGAGGTCAGAAGAGGGCATTGGATCCCCTGGTACTGGAATTATGGATGATTGTTAGCTGCCATGTGTTTGCTGGGAATCAAGCCTGAGTCCTCTGCAAGAGGACTTAACCATTGTACCATGTCTCCAGCCTCAAGTTTAGATTTTTTAAAAGACAGTCAAGAGAATAAGTTAAAGTTAAAGACTCCAAGACAGTAAGGCCAGGACAGTGCAGCCTGAAATTGCATCTCTAGTCAGGTCAGGTGGTCTGCGAAGGCCCTACTTGAGGCTCCCCCCATCTTGGTCTGCAGAGCGCTACACGCTGCTCCCCTCACTGCTCCCTCCCTCTTTTTCTCTTGTGCTCTCTCTGTTCGGCTTGACCCTTTGTGCTATCTCCTCCCAAGTCCCGTGGTCACTGGCTAGAGCCCTGTCCTCCATGAAGGTCTTGTACCACCCACACACACACTGTTTTCTCAGGCCACTATGATGCTCTGTAAAGGGTGAATATTCCTGATTTGGAGTGTTTCAGGTTTTAGAGTCATTTAATTTTTACTCTGTGCAAGGAAAAAAGTTTCATGGAGTGGAATTTAAAAACTTAGGAGGCTGGAAATTGTCAGAATTTTGGATCAGGGATAGTTAATAGCCTTGTTAATATGTCTCTTATAGTGCCTTGGCTAGGCTGGTGTCCTTCTTCCCAAGAGACCATCCCCAGCATTCAGTGGCATATCCACAATCTTTTGGTTCCCTACTCTTTCTAAAAACTTTTAATATTATATTTTATTTTGTATTTTAATATACTCATACTGAATTTTGTGGATTTCATACAATACATCTTAATCATAATTAGCCCCCCTCCCCTGTCTGCACCCCCATGGCCCACCCACAGGAATTCATGCATTCTGTCATATATGTTAAGGCCTATCGAGTCAAGTTTGTGTACCCAGATGTTCCTCCATTGGAGTCTGTTCAGCCTGTCTAGCGTCATTTCCTTAAAGAAGACCAGCTCTCACCCCAGCAGTGATCAGCTGTCAATAGTTCCTCATTAAAGTTGTGTCCTCCTGCCCTCCCCAGCTGTATGCTGGACAGAACTCCTATGATAAACTTCACCCACCTAGGGCTCAGGGACCATTTCGGAAGAAGGGAGTAAAGATTGTAAGAGCTGGAGGGAGGGGACAGTGCATGACCCTAAGGAAACAGACTTACAAGCACCTAAGGCCCTGATCACATGATCTTACAGCAATGATGAAAGCATGCACAAGACCTATGCAAACTCAAGCAGACTAAAACCAGCACGGAGCTGATTATTAACTCTTATTAGTACTAGGGCCTGCCAATGTTTATATTTAGAATTGAATGACTGTATTTGTTTGTATTTAATCTGGACAGTGATTTTGACTTTCACTATTAAACACCAATGGCCAGATATCAAAACATATCTCTATGAGATAGTAAGATACTCTTCCTCCTGGAATACTGTGTTTGAAGTCTACATTTATAGCTGAAAGGAAGATCCTTCATTATGTCTACTCGGTTCTTGTTGACAGACCAGCCAGACCTGTGAATCTTGCCCTCCACTCTGGTAATATCAAGAGCCCAGATTGACGGGACTCTGCTTACTTTTCAAAGCACCACTTTGTCTTCCAGAAAGTCCAGAAAGGAGAGTGATGTACCTCACAGTGTGCTCACCTGGGGTTTGGTGTTTATAGTCACAGATAAAGCAGGAGTCTCCCCAGTTCTCTCCATGTCAAGCAAATACAGAACAGGAAAGTCATAATTCCCACAAGGGCCCTCGGAGCTGTTCTAATTAGTATTTAAACACTGCCTTGTTTGTAAGCAGCTGCACCATAACTGCCAGCACACTAAAGTACTGTCCACATACCTCCTAAGGGGTAAAGGCATTTCAGTACATACCAAGAGTGCTTGCCCTGTTCAGACCACTGTGCAAAAGAGAACCTGGCTTCAAGGGGTACAGGAACAGTATCCAAAATTTATTAAAGCTTGCCTTCATGTACACAAATACAACAGTGAGGAATAGATTGAATTGCTAAATTCCAGATCCTTCTTTTCAGTTCCACTGAAGGATAGGCATTATTTGAGGGCCAGGCTGTTGCAATGAACATGTGAACAAGTGTATTTCTGAGGGGAGTCTTAGATGAAATGTTCAATAAGTGTTTCTTGAATGAATGGAAAAGATCATCTGTCGTTCAGACACTTTGTCATTTGGTGAGCTTAACAAACAAAATCTCATTAACACCCAATCCACGGGAGCATAAGAAATATGTAATGCTCCTAATTTCTTTTTAAGTGAATTGTGTTTATTGAAAATTGGCTTGAAGGTACACTGAACATAATTATGATATTGGATTTAGGTGAGTGTAGAATCCCGGCTCTTTTCTGTGTTTAGCATTTGCTCACAGCTAGGGGCTGGAAGTGTAGGTGAGGACAGAGATATCCTATTTCTGGAAGGATTACTGAAATTAGAAGATGATCAGTTAGACATAGAGATCGCTTTTCATTCTCCTTTGTCTCTTAGGTTGGTGTGATCATCTGGGCCTGTGTTTTCCCAGTCATACTTTGTATGTGTCCATAGGCAGATGAGGGAGGGAGGGTGGGAGGGAGCGGGAGAGAGTTGGGAGAGAGGGAGGGAAGGAGAGGGGAAGACAGAAGGGAAAGAAAGGGAGGGGGAGAGCGGAGGAGGGCTCTTGAGGGGCTGGTGGAGGCGAATGCAGTCCCGTTTTTTCCCTATTAACTCATGAGGCCTGCTGGGTAGCAGCAGGCATTACAGACACTTAATTGTGTGCTAGGTAAGCCTGGCATGGCTCCAGCATCCTGCTGGAGCAAGAATTACACTAATCAGCTGGGATATACTGCATGTATTGATTAGAGTAGGATTTTGTTATGCAAAAAAAATCCCTATAAATAGTGGGAAAGTAATTGAGAGTAATTAAAAAGGCAGAGAGTTAATTCACAGGTCTTTCCATGAAAGGGCATCTGAGCCTTTGCTTTCATGTAGACTTCCGGGCAGCCTGGAGAGGTCCAAGTGCTGAGGCTCAATGGTGTGATCAATCTCATCACTCAACTGGAAGAGACTAGAGGGGCAGCCCTGGTGCTAAGGTGGTGACCAGGGTCCGGCAGTGGCTTCTCGATGGCTCTGCTGTTGGAGTCCTCTCTTTTGTTTGAACTTGGAAGCTTTCACTTTCTTTTTCTTGGCCTTTCTAGTAACTTTCCGTTCTTTTCAGTGCCACTGATGAGAACTGAGTCCTAGTGGGCGCTGGTGGCACCAGAGTTTCCTGGAGTCCCAACGTGTTTAGAGAGAGTGTCACTCCTCCGCAAAGCAGAAAAGCCTTTGGACTCCCTCCAATATGACACTGGAAGATGACAACAGTAGTGTGTTTGTTGTCTCTTTGTTGCCGCCCTAAGCCATTTCTTTGATAGTTTCTGCCACAAAATAGCTGCTCAACGAATAGATCTGAGATGGAGTAATGTGTGGTGCTAGGGTGACACAGCATCTGATGATATATCAAGATGGTCAGTTCCAAGATGATCAGGGAGAGTTCCAAGAGCTCTTCTCTGAGATCCTGAAAGACAACTATGGAAAGTGGGACTCCAGGGAGGAAGAACAAGGGTGTGATCTTTACTGTCCTCCACCGAAGGCTTTCTGTGTCTGTGCCTCCAGACTGGCATCACCTATGTGCCACAAGGTGTGTGAGGTCTCTTCTGTTCACAGGGGACATCAGAATAATCAGGGACAGATTAAGGTCGCATACTTCATCTACTAGGGTCAAGATCTGAACCTGAAGTCTTTCTCCACACAGGATTCTTCTTTCAGAATTTAGAGAAGAGCAAAATTTAAGGCATCACATAGGTATCTCTGAGGGATGAACATTTTACTTTGAAAATTTGGGATAATTCTGTAGTCTTGAAGTACAGCAATATTTACTTTTCTCAAAGTATTCACATTTTCAATCCCCCACACATGTAAGAAAGACTATAAAGTTCTTCCAAGTATATTTTGAGAAATACTTTTGGAGTTTGCTGTAGGCAATTGTTGAGAAAAACCTGGTTGGAGGGACTGGAAATGCCTTGAAAATTTGTTTCTATATTGTGCATGATTTATTATTTAAACATAGACTGCATGGCTACTTGGGTCACATGGGTGTAAGCTGAGGAAAGTACTCACATACCCGGTAGCCTCAGCTTTGTTTATCTAGGAGCCTTTAAGTTCCTGGTAATGATGGTAGGAACCAGGAGAGAACAAATGTGATGTGTAAAGCTAATCTCAAGGAGGAATCCCCTTATACCAGCTCTGTTACCAGAATGATAGCGTTTCCGGGGAATCCTGGGGACGGGGGAATGCCCTGAACAGCAGAGCATGCCAGGACTTCACTGGCCCGCTGGCCCCGGGTTCCAGGGAGACCATGAACAGGGCTCTTTCTTGACAGTATCAGGTGCGTGGCCTCTTTTTGTCAGGACTTTGCCTCTTCCGTTGGTTTTCCCATTTGTCAGTGGCACTCGAAGCTAAGAGCTTTCTGTGTGTGTTCCCTAATGTGTCATCCAAAGCTCTATAGGGGGTATTATTCCTTTTTTGTTTGTTTCTTGGTTTATCTTATTTTCTTTCTTTTTTTATATGTATATGAGTGTATTGCCTGCATGTGTGTAGGTGTACCCATGTCATGCAGTGCCCACAGAGGTCAGAAGAGGGCATCAGATCCCCTGGAACTGGAGTTAGGACAGTTATTATCTGCCATGTGGGTGCTGGTATTGAACCCGGGTCCTCTGTAAGAGCTCCCAGTACTTTTAACTGCTGAGGCAACTCTCCAGCCCTGTTGGTTTTGAGACGGTGTCTCCCTGCAGCCCCAGCTAGCCTGAAACTTGTTATGTAGACCAGGCTATCCTCCCCATCTCACAGAGATTCACATGCCTCTGCCTCCCAAGGACTGGAATTAAATGTGTATGCTGCTACCCCTGATACTCTTATCTTTGTGGATGGGCCCTGCTGAAGATACGGTTTGGGAGGTGTTGGGAGAAGGTTCTAAGCTGGGTTTCCCAAGCTCTATAACCTTGCCCAGTTCTGTTGGGGCCTCAGTTTGACTCATAGTTACAACAATTCTGGAGAAACAGCTACTTTCTCTAGGCAGGGACATCTATGCTTGCCAGTAACAGAACTCAGAAGACGAAGCATAAATCTGTATTCAGGGTTTTATATGAACCTTCTAGAAAGAAGACTCAAAGACCCAGGGATGGCTGTCTCTCTTTTTTTTTTTTTTTTCTTTTTTAGCTTTGGGTTAATTAAGAATGGACATCTGTGTAGAATTGTGACCTCACAGCTGGAAACTGAGGCAGCAATACCCCACAGGCCTGTCTGGTCAGATTCTCCTTGGCCTGTCTGTTTGAGCTTTACCTTTCCCATGTGTGGGCAGGACAACTTCAAAGGAAGGTGTTCTGACCTGTTATCTGACCGTGCAGTCAGAGAATTTGCTTTCAGTTCCTTCATGGAAGGCGGGAAAAGACGAGTTATATTGCTAGTTTTGCAGCTAGCTTTGAGGTATAGTTTCTAGGACCACCTTAGAGAAGAGGAATTCTAATTTCTGTGGCCTGCCTTGGGAGAGAAAGGGAAGGAGGGAGTCAGAGAACTCTCTCTTGAGACGCTTGTGTTCAGAGTTTAGTTCTCTAAATTTTGCGTGTCCATCCAGGGCAGCTGGAAGCAAACTGAGCTCCCCAGAGACTTAGGGGCAGAGATGCCCTCTTCTCGAAGGAGCACTTCCTTTCCAGATCATCTCACTGCATACGCAGAGGTAGAGAAGGCAGCTAGACTGTGGTTGTAGTGGTTGTAGTGGTGTGCACTCTGCACTCTGCCAGAGGAGTCACCGCCTCCTGGGCTGACTTGAAAACTATTCAAGGTCCACACCATGAATCCAAAAATAAGCCATTAGGTTTCCTGGTTTCCTGTCTGGCAGTTCTCCATGGGTGCTTTGTTGTGTTTGTGTAGGTCGCTGGAAATCTACTTTTTTTTTTTTTTTTTGGCTTCTCCGCTGAATGTAACCAAAAAGATGGAAGACAGAATGTAGAAAATTGCATTAGCCTGATTAGGGATCTTATTTGCATAAAAGAATCTTTGAATCACAATTACCCTCTGGGTTTGGACCCTGTTTTTCCTGCCTTTCCTATTATCTGGTCCAAGGTCATTACTAAAAGGTTTCCTGCTTCATGGGAGAGGACTTACTGAAATATTAATTTTATTGCCTGAAGTGGATTCATAATGTCTGGTGATGCCTCTGGAAGGGTGGCTGAGGATCTGGTGAGCAAGGAGCTAAAAGTTCACTTTGCTTTTGCACATTTTTGTGACAGAAGTGAATAAATATATTCTTTGCTTCAGTGAAACAACCTTAAGGGGCAAGCTGCATCCTCCTCATTAGGAAGTAGATGGAGGCTTTTCATTTAATTGCCCTGTGACTATATGTGCATGTTGAATTTGATGCCTAGGACTTTGGGAGAGAAATGAACTTGTGGCACTTGGAGTCGGAAACAATTTTGCTTGTTTTTCAAGAACGCAGGGAGCTTAGGGCTCAGGGCTTGTGGACTGCCAGTGTGGTTTGCTGCGGCTCCTTAGCTGTTCTCCTTCCTTAGTTCTGTGTGTCTCTGTGCTCAGTGTGTTAGAAAGAAGTGGCTTTGCTCAACAGTGGGGTGAAAGCCCCACTCTCCCTTGTTAATATCTAATGGTAGTAACACTCGCAAAGCACAGTCCTTACAAAGAAGCAGACAAAACAAAAACAAACCATGAATGCAATGAAAAGCTTTTGCATCATTATACAAAACAGCCTCACTCAGAGAGCTTGGCTCTCATCTTATTGACATATTGCCTTGTCTGTTGTGAGCAGACTTGCATTATTCTTGGCTCAAATCACATACATCAACTGGCAACAGCTAGAACCTTACTTACCTGGAAATATCCTTGAATGTTACAGTATTGCTCTTTTCAGCAGATGCTGTTCATGGAATGATTCCATAGTTCTTTGCAAACTGTACTACAGTCCATTTTATAATGCACATCTACCCAAGGCCCACTGCTGGAATCAGTTCTGTTTTTACTTCAAAAGGCAGCTTGCTTAAAGTCACTGCAGAGTGAACCGGCAGTGAGGTTTCAGACTCAGTGCCTTGTGGCTTCTGATTGCCATGCAGATGAGATTCAAAGAAGTCACCCCTTTAGCAGTTTCTCTAGCCCTGGTGGCTACTTGATATTCCTTGGCCAAACTTACCACGAATTCATTACTAGTGGTCCCGAGTGTTTAACTCTTTGCTAGTTCGAAGTTTGAGGACGCTGCACTTCGGAACCTCTCCTAGAGAGTTAATGGACAGTTGTTAGCTGTCATGTGGTGCTGGGAACCAAACCCAGGTCCTCTGTAAGAGCAGCCAGTGCTCTTAACTGGTGAACCATCTCTCCAGCATAGAAGTTCATGCAATACTTATCTTAAAGTTAATGGTCTGAAATTCAGGTTGATTTTCCCTGATTTATCACTAACAGTAGCAATTTCAGGTGGTGGGATCTTATTTTAATTCACCATGGCCTAGTGGCCATCCATGAATTCAGGCTATTGCTGCTGCTTGGTCTGCTTGTTTGATTATATTTATTAACATTTTTATTCACTAATAACATCAGTATTTTCTGTCTTCTTTTCTTTTCATGCTGTGAATTGAACATAGGCCCTTGTGCATTTATGGCAAGCCTTTGATCCTCTGAGCTCTATTCCCCTTCCTAGGGGGTGTGTCCTTTAAAAGAAATGCTCACTCTTTTCAAAATTCCAAGTTGAATCAGGTTTGTACAGCTTGAGAAGTTGGCCCTAATAGAAAAGGTTAACTCACAAAAATTCACATTATTCCAGTGAGCTTCATGTACACACCTGCAGACACAGAGATGTCTAGGCACTTGGCTTCCACTGACACTGTGGCTGGAGTATTGCTAAACTAGTCACATATCATACATTGGGTGTGAAGGTTGGGGAACCAGGGTGAAGAGCATTCATCTTAAGTCACCATCTGCTCCACACTGAGAATTAGGATCACAATACCGACAGCAGGGGTAATTTCAATAACAGAGTTAAGACTGAGCCTTCTAGGGTAAGTATGTAGCTGATTCTTCAAGGGTTAAGAAGGCCTATCTGTCAAACAGGTATTGAGTCAAACACTAAAGTCTGTCAAGCTGCTGTTTGACTTTTATAACCACCACCTTCCTAAGTGTGTCTTATCTGACTCTGCTGGCCATAGCTGCTCAAACATCTGAAAAAGACAGGTCATCTTCAATTCCAATGAGAAGCATTATTCCACAATTGTAATGAAGGACATCAGATAGCCACTAGTGGGTAAGCCAGTGGAACCATATTTAAGTGGCCACATGAGTATAACCTTCCAAGTAAAAAGTTTGAAATCACCCTTCAATCCAGTTCCTGAGCTCTCACCAGTTTTGTTCTGGTATTTTTTAACTGGCTCATGCAGAGCCACAAAAAACTATTTTACAGAAGTAGGTTGTGAGGTGCTAGAAGGGTCAAGAATAAGATAAAACTTCTAGGTTATCATCAAGAACTAGAAAGCAAAGCATGTCACATGCTTGCATTCCCAGCACACTGGAGGTGAAGGAGGGATTTGCAAATGAGACCTGGTCTCAGAAAAAGTAATGATTGGAAACTGTGCCTTGGTATGACCCCAGTCCTGCAGCTTCAGCACTCTGCAGGGCAGGGCAGGAGGTGGTGCATTTGAGAACCACCTGGGCTACAGAATGAGACCCTGTCTCAAAAGAAGCCAAGCAAGCAAAAGAATTAAGAAGTAACATGGCTAGATCGCTGTGGGGTGGAGACCGCACCCTTGAGACCCATCTTTCTGAGCTGTCAGAGGATTTGTTTCCAATTGGTGTCTTCTGGTGACTTGTGAAATCTGGACTCTTACATAATGCTGAGGCATGTTCCCACAGTGGCCAAATGTAACTTCTCCCTCACCAACTGCCACAGAGGAGGAGTGGAAGTTCCCACCAACCTGCTTCTGCTCCATTATAGGAATTCTCCTTTGTCCAAGGAACAGTTGGTAGGAAAACTTGCGGCTGGGAAGATGTCCTAGTAGGAAAGCACTGGCCTTGCAAGCTTGAGGATCTGACTTTAAGCCCAGAGCTCACGCAAAAAACTGGTCATGGTGAGGTTTGACTGTGAGCCCTGCGGATGGGGAGACAAGAGGCTTTCACAGACTTGCTGGCCAGCCAGTCTAGTGTATCAGCAGCTCCAGGTCCCAGGTGGCGGCATTTAGTCACAGGACTAAGGAGGATAAGGTAGGGAAACTTGACCTCTGTCCTCCCTCCCTCCTTCTCTCCCTCCCTCTTCCTCCTCCTCCCTCTCACTTTCTATCCACAAATATGCACACACTGAAAGAATGGAAACTTATTTAGTGTGTAATTCTAGGAAAATATAAACAATATTTGCAGGTGTCCCCCATTATGGACAAATATTTTCCTTCAAAGACATCTTACAAGTTATTTTACAGAAACAAATCCAGTGCAAGTTATACATTTGAACTTATTCGACACTGCCCAAAGTTTAAAATCTGAGAATAATTGTAGGTGGTCTGCACATTACCCTGTCCAGCAGCCTTGCCTTTCCTCCCCAAGTTCACCCACAGATGCCCAGGCAGGAGCTGTTGAGCTGGAATCCACCAATACTGATGAAATGAGGAGAGGCAGAGTTGAGTCCATGCTAATTAGACGAGGGTAAATCAGCGTTGTATTGCATTTGCTCTGTTGTCCTGTTTCCATTGCGACAGATGCCTCACCTGGATGTGAGGACTCGGTGAATCATCAGAGACGTAGATTTCCTATGGAGACTTTTGGGGTAAGTTCTAAAATGGAGTTTTCTCAGAGTTAGATGGAAATATTCTTTGCTGCAGGCTAAATAAAATAAAAACGGCTTGCTTTAAGTTTAAGACATTGTCTTTTTGATAAATAGAAAATGAATGAAGTGGGGGAGGGGCAGTGAAGACCACCAGACAAGGCAAGTCCACGAGGGGCAGCAGTTTATTGGGGGATCATAGTGCCGGGCTGCCTCCTGGGGTCAGAGAGACAGCCACCAGCAGCAGAAGTCAGGCCGCCTGTAAAGGCAGTTAGGAAGCATGTCACTTTCCATGACATAGACTGGGGCTGTTTAGAAAGAGATTGACTGATCTCCCAACAAGCAGAGAGATTTGCCTCGGTTAAGCCCAGACCCACCATCTTGGAATATTGGGGTCTGTACCACCATTTTAGGAGTCTGCCAGGACCCTGACAGAAATTGTCAGAAATTTTTAAAAAGTCGGTCAAGCACTGTGCATTTTGCTCCGTCTATTGCAGTAGAAACCGTTCCACTCCAAAGGCTTTCCTTAGCATGGTGTCTTAGGTTCTCTGTTGCCATGGGTGTTAGTAAATGAAACCGGAAGGGTTCTTCCTGGGCCCTTGTCCTGCTAATGGGGTAAAAACACTACCAGATGGGCTGTGGCTGGAGCTGCAGCCATGACTGGATTTAGCTTCAGATCCTTGTTCCAAACCACGGAATATTCACTGTGGGTCATTTATAAACAATGGAGGTGATCTTTATTAAAATAGCAGGTCTTGAGATTGTGTGACTCCTCCCTACATACAGGGTGGACAGAAATCAAGCCTTACAAATAGGAAGGAGGACCATGGAGCATAAAGCTCCTCCCCTGACTTACACACACACACACACACACACGCACACACGCACGCATGCACGCACGCACTGGATTAATCCTCTCCACGTCCACCCTCACCCCTCTCCAGCAGAATTAGGATTCCCCTCTTAAGATTTTCTTTTTATTTGTGTGTATGTTTGTGTGTCTGTGTGTGGTATGTGCCCTTGAGTGCAGTGCCCTCAGAGGCCAGAAGAGGCCTTCAGGTCCTGTGGAGCTGGAGTTACAGGTGGTTGTGAGCTGTCTGATATGACATGAGTGATGTCCTCTGCAAGAGCTGTAGGCACTCTTAATTGCTGAGTCATCTCTCCAGGTCCAGGACCCGGGTTTTTACTGTGTAGAGGAGAACTTTGAGGGAACTTAGCTTGAGATAATCCTGTAGCTGTCACTTGATGTAAGAAGGACAGAGATTTTGAAGAGGTAAGATTTGAGATCACCTCGTCATCTTCTGCCATATTTCATGGTATTGGTTCTCTGGTTGAACTTTATGTTTCTTTTGGGTAAATTTTGTGATTCTTGCACTAGATTGATATATTGACACTATTAGAGGTATTAGAAGCTGAGCTAAGGGCTAGAGACATGGCTCAGTGGGAAAAGAGCTTGCCTTATAAGCATAAGGACCTGGGTTTGATTCCCAGAACCATGTAAAAATGCCCACACTAGCAATGCTAGCCCTGGGAGGCAGAGATAGACAGATTCCAGGGTCCTGTTGTTCGCATAGCCTAGCCTACTTGGCACGTTCCTGGCCAGTGAGAGACCCTGTCTAACTAGGAGAGTGCAGAGACTCCTTCTGAATTCCCTTCTGTAGTGAGTTTTTCTGTCTCTAAATAAACCTTGTTTGCTTGCCTGTCAATAAGCAAACAAAACAAAGCTGAACAAGGGAGATGGCCCCTGAGGGACACCCCCTGAGGCTTTCCTCCACACGTTCACACAGGCACTCAACGGAGGACACAGGTAAATGTGGAGTTTTGGTGGGCATTACATAACTCTTTAGGATAAATACGTACAAATAGTACATGCTGCTTTTTGGCCTGGTGACCTAGTGTCTGCATAGATCATATCTTGTAGTCTAAAGGGTGCTGAAAATGGGCTGTTTGAATGACTGGATCTAAGTCCAGTGAAAAGATTTGGTAGTTAGTTGGAAACATTAATTAGAGACACAGGAGTTACCATGGTGCACGTGTGCCTGAGACCCTACTGATGGTCCAGGTGACCATGGAGGGATGCAGTTCTCAGCTCAACAGGCATCAAATTACACGCAGGATTTGTACAATAAGGGTCCTGAGTCCCATCCCTGCTCTCTGATCTACTGTCAGTCTCTTGGGTCTCTGGTAACATCAGTATTGAGGCACTGGGACCTCCCCAAGAAGTCTTAGGGAGACTGTAGGGTGATCTGGCAGTTGCTTCTGTAGAGGTCCAGAGCACACGTTTGAGATTTTGTTGGTCATGCTGTCTTTATCACTAATACTTAACTTGGCCTTTTTAGTTTGAAAGTAGCCACAGATGGATACATAAATGAGGAACTACAAGCGTGTTTCAATAAAATTTTATTGCAGTTTGGCCAATGACCTGCTTAGAAAGGGAATTTGCAACAGCTGCTTTAAACCATGGGCGTTGAGGACAGAAGTCTAGGGAGATCTAGGTTCAACAACGAATGAATGCTTTGATCATTTATTAACAAACACTATCTTAAAATTCACTTCATAATATATCAAGATGAAATTTTACGTGGATGGATTTCGGTTTGAATTATAAGCAAATCTTGATATTTGAAAATTTAATAAATAGGACAAAAATGTAGGGAGAAAAACAGGGCCGAGTAGGAGCCTTGAGGGCAACAATAGAAGACGCTGGGGCTGGGGATGGCGGTGCGGGGGAGTGTCTGGCCCAGGCTGAGGGTGGATGCGGGCCTGAGTACATCTGAAGGGGCCATTGCATTTGGCACCCAGGACAGCACAGGGGACCGGTCTCTGGGGAGGTGGAGGGAGCATGCTCTGGGTATTACAGGAGATATGGAGGCTAAAGCTGAGGAGAAAGTTTTTTGTGAGGATGAGAGGAAAACAGTATGTTTTAGGCAGAGAGGGAAGGATGTGTAGACCTGGAGCCTGGGCTATAAACATATTGTGTCCTCAGTGTCCAGTGCTCCAGAACAGCCTAGTATGTTGAAAAGAGAGCAGAGGAAAACCACAGACAGGAAACTGAGAGCGATCTCTAGAGAGCCATGGCTGGATGGGGTTGGGAGCAAAAAATAAGGGGACCCAACGAAGTAGGAAGCCAGGCTACAGTGAAGAGATCTGCGGGAAAAGGTGAGGATTCTGAGAGAGTTTCACAACAAATACAAGGTCTGTTGGAAGTGCTGGAGCCTTAGGAAAAGGGGCCTAGTGGGAGGACCTTAGGCAACTGCGGCATGCTCTTGAGGTCAGTGGTCCAGGTGCCAGTTACCATCAGGTTGTAACTGTCTCACCACAGTCTCCAAGTAATAGGCCAACAGGGTAGCTCTGAAACTTACAAAATTGTGAGCCAAAATCAACCTTTCCTCCCTCTAAACTGATTATCTTGGGTGTTTTCTCACAGGAAGCTGGTTATCACAATACAGAATTTACTGGGAAGATCTTGGGGCTTGGTGGATGTTAGGGCTTATTTATTAGAGCATGCACAGCTCACTGTTCTGAGGAGCTTTCCTACAAAGCTGGGAACTAGGAAAGAGAGCTGAGGAATTACTCAGAGTGGCAGGATGTCAGGGAATGAAGGTCAAAGGACAATGTGGGATGTTCTGTAAGATGCCCATTAGAAGAACAGAACGGAAACAGGGACCAAAACATTTGTCACCGGAGGAGGGACTGCAGCTCTTAGCAAAGATGCCGAACGGGTCTGCAGGGGGATGGAGTTGGGGATGTTTCTAAAAAGCTGAGAAATCTTTAGAGATGTTGCAAATTCTTAAATGATCTCAGAGATGTGGTTCCGGCCCTGTTGAAGTAATTCACTACACATTTCCGGTCTCTCTGCTCATTTTTTCCACCTGCCAGAAACATGAGGAAAACTTACAGACGTGCGGGAATACCTCTGTGCTGGTAACCTGAGTTTCTGTGACCAGCCATCCTTTCCACATACATTGCCAGAGGGAGTCATCTTCCAATGAATGAGAGAGAGAGAGTGAGAGAGAGAGAAAGAGAGAGAGAAAGAGAGAGAAGGAGGGGGAGAGAGAGATCGTCTATATAGAGAAAGCCTTTTCTATACAAAAGCTAGCCTCTTCTATGAAATAGAGAGAATGAGTTAGCCTCCTCTTTATAGAGAGCTAGCTTTCCTCTGCAATAGTCATTGCTGGTTGCTAGGCTATGCTGAGTCTTGACTGGTGAATACTGGATTATAGAGACCATCATTGTGAAAGTCTCTTCCTGTTGACTGGTGAATACTGGGTTATAGATGACATCATTGTGGAAGTCTCTTCCTGTGATGCGAAGTGTTTGGATTCACTTGTCAGAGTCTTGCTTCTGATCTCAAATTATGTTATAAAAAATGGACAAGATTCCTGTGCACTGAAAGCACTTGGAACCTGGTATCATGGTATATAGCTGTAACCTGAGGACTCAGGAGGTTGAGGCCAGACTGAGCTACATAACAAGACCCTGCCTCAACAAACAAAACAAAAAACCAGACCATGTAGAAAAGATCTTTAATGATTTAAATATGAGGAACATTTAAATAGAAACTTAAGGACTTGCAACAAATGACTAAGATGCTGTCTCACATTCAATCTACAAAGGATTAAAGCCTTATTTTAAGGCCCTGAGACTATTTTCAGAGTAACAGGAAGAACTTCCCTGTGCGTTGTATTCTGTAAAGGTATAATGTAGCTCTAAAATAGCCAACAAAATTAAAAGTTGACAAATAGGGTAATATCAAACCAAAAGAAAGTAATCGACTGACCAAATCAGAACAGAAACATTGAGTCTGACAGTAGACCATCTCAGAATTAAATAAAAAATTCAAATAATTCAATTAAAAATGTTTGGGTCAAAAGCTGAAGAGACAGACATTTCATACTTGGATTTTAATTTTTTCATTTGTCCTTTGAGAACATCACATGTGTATATAGTAAGTACCCTTTTCATCAGCACGGGTGTATAGTACCCTATTTATCAGTTTGACCTCTCACTCCCTTCCTTCCAGCTCTTTCCAGACCTCCCTCTCTTCTCCTTCATGTACACTTTAAAGTCACGGAGTCAAATCAGTGCTACCAGGCTGTGCACGGGTGTGGGGTCGTCCATGGGAGCATGCGAAGCTTCCCCCAGACCACATCCCTGAGGAAGACTGACTCTCCCTCCCCCAGCAGCCTCAACTGCTGGTGGCTCTCAGGCTCGGGCAGGGGCTTCTTGAGCTCCTCTGCCTCCAGGTTGGAATTTTGGTCTTCCATGAGCCTTGTGTATGCAGGTAAAGCCACTGTGACTTCATGTGTGCAAGGAAGGTCCTGTCATGTCCAGAAAACACTGCTTCTCCACAGTCCTCTGTAACTCTTGTCCTTACCGTCTTTCTGCTCCTCTTCTAGGCTGGTCTCTGAGCTCTGTTGAGAAGGAGTATGGCATAGATGTCTCATCTAGGGCTGTGCACTCCACAGTGAATAGATGTTTCTTAAAAGAAGTCATACAGATGCCTCACTGGTATATGAGAAAAACACTCAGCTTCTTTAATTCTTAGGGGGTGGGAATCACCTCACCCCAGCTAGGGAGGCCACCATAAAAGCAAATGAACAAAATGAAGACAATAAGACAAAGGAAGGAAACCCTTACACATTTGTGGTGGAATGTAAATTAGGAAAGCCACTAGAGCACTGTGTGGAGGTTCCTCAGAAAACTGAATGACCACACTGTGTAGTTCAGAAATCCCACTTCTGGCTTCCTAGTCAGGAGCTGAAATGGGAATATTAAAGTGACTCCTGAAACCCGTGTTTATTGAAGCACATTAAGAAGAGCATAGTATCAGCACAGTCCCTCAGCCAATGAGTGGATAAAGAAGAGGTGGTAGATATGGTGCAGGAGTACTGCTCCACCTGGAACAGGGTGCGGTTATTTTTATTTTGTGTCATGAGTGTATTGCCTACATGTAAAAGTACCTGTCATGCAATGCCTGTGGAAGTTGGAAGAGTGTCAGATCCCCTGGAACTGGAGTTATAGTTGGTTATTAGTCATCATGTAGGTGCTGGGAACCAAGCCTGGGTCTTCTGCATGAGCAGCCAGTGCTCTTAACTGCTGAGCCATCTCTCCAGCCCCAGTCCCATCATTTCTAACAACTTGCAGGGAACTGGGAATTCTTCAGTGAAGCAAACCAGGCCCAGAAAGATGAAGAACACGTGATTTCACCCCTGGAGTCTAGGAAAGTTGATCTGCAGTAGCAGAGGTGGAAGAGGAATCAGACAGCAGGAGCTGTGGGTGTGTGGTGGGTGGAGGGAGCGGGACTTCGGGGAGGTCACTCAAAAGTACTGTATCAGAGCAGTGGGAGGGCTCACTGCTGGTAGGCTTTGGCGCAATGTGCTGAGTTAACAGTACTGTGATGGGCAGCTCAGTATACCTAGAGAAGAGGATTTTGGATGTACTAGCCATAAAGAAACAATAAAAGCTCAAGGCGATGGATATTACCTAATTTTGGCATTTCCAGAATTGAGACATGGCCCATAAGCATGTACAGGTCTGTGTTAGCCACAAAAGGAGGCATGAGGATGGCTGAGGTGATGGTAGCACGGCTGCCCCGAGTTTCAAAACAAAACCGACTTCCCGTCTTCCTTTCTTTCCTTAGCCTCTTCATATTGGGTTATTTAGCCCTTTTCTTTCTCCTACAGAGACAAAACTGTGCTTTAAATTGCCCGTGTCATTGATGAATTTTCTTATTAGGAATGGCTCGCTTTGTATCTTACATTCACATGAGTCACTGAAAAATTAGAGAAAATGAGTTAGAGATTGTATATCTGTGAGCTCTTGAATCAGAGCACACGACGCTGGATTCCAAGCTGTATTCCTGTCTCATACAGACACTGTCTATGTTTTTCAGATGCATAATTGTTTACTCCATGTGCAATTTTAAGCTATATCTGAACCTGTAAAGATTCTTAAAACTTGAACATTTAAAAAATTGAAAACTCTCCCCAAACTTGTTTGTTTATATAGTCATTTTGATAAACTACCACTGGAGAACTGATGTAGGAACACCTGTATTCTAGTGTATGATGACAAAGCTTCCTATGCTAAAATGACATGTCCACATACATTCAGTAAGGCAAAGGGTTTGGCATTAAAATGACTCATTCAAGAAGCAGAAAAAATTTCAGCAGCATGGTCACAATGGTCTCAAAAAGAAGCCAGGTCTGGGTACCAACCTATAATCCTAGGTGCCCACGGGGCTGAGGCAGGAAAATCACAAGTTCTGTGTCTGAACTGGTACAAAGCTACCTTTGAGATCCTGTTTCAGAATGAAAAATGAGACAGGAACTGGCAGTGTAGCTTGGAGGTAGAGCCCTGCCCAACCTGTGGGAGGCCTTAGCTCTGTTCCCAGTCCTGGGACATAAAGATCTCAAGATGTAAGAAGGGGACACTTCAGAGATCCAGGAACTTTGGAGTGAATCTGGTTTAATTTTCTGGGTTGCAGATGACCTGAGGCTCACATAGCTAATTAGGACTAAAACTGGAGTTCTGGCCTTCGACTCACACTAGGTTGACACACAGTGTTTTTGGCATTTCAGGAGGATCTTCAGGTGGTGGTGTGCATCTTGGAAGACTTACTTGTGGCCCCAAAGTAAGCTAGAATGCCTGCAGTTTGTTTTTTAAAATATGGAATTCTGAGCTCTAGTTAGTCTAGAAACAAACCCTGTCACACACACCCTCCCCCCGTGAATTGTAGGGAGTCGCCACCATGAAAATGGTGATCAGAGAGGTTGAAAATCCCGAGGAGGCAGCCAGCCAGCCACCTGTGACCCAAGATGTGAAAGGATGGGTGTGTGCCTTCTGGGCAGTAGCCACCCACCCACCAGAGCCCATCAGAACCAGAGGTCTTAGCCAGTGATCTGAGTGCTTTCAATCCAGGCATGCCGGTAATTGCCATCGACCGAGTGTTCTGTCACACCTGCCCCTCTCTCTTTCTTCCTCTACTCCATTCCATATTGATTGACTTCTTGGGTTTTACAAGTTCATATATCACATTCTTTTAAGAGGCTTCCCAGCTTTTGTGGGTGCCGAGGGAGAGTCCCAGGGAAGATTAATACTGGAATCACTGTAACAGAGAGCCCTCCTTCGGCCTCAGATTTGAGGGCAAAGCATGAGACAGTCTCCTTATGATGAAACAGATTTTAGACAGCACAGACACCTTATAAAACTTGCAACCCTGGCAGTCAGCCCTCCATGGAATGATGGAAGCTCTTGCTTTGCATATTTGAAAGTTGGATAGAGTTTACAATGCCAAAGTGAACTTAATATTAATTGCACCCTGAGATGCCACTCTTGCAATTAATCATAGAGATTATTAGCTGATTGTAAATCTATAATTCTTGTATAAGATGAGTAGATTTTCACCTGTCTCAAGGGCTTCCTTTCCTGTTGCCTGTGGCTCTAGGTGAGGGATTACCTGTGATTTCCTCTTCTCTTCAGATATTTCAACTGTATAAAAGTAAGGCATTAATGTTGTATTATAATTTATTTTAAAAGATCTATTGTTTCTGGTGGATAGAGAACATTTTAAATTGTTACTTTATACATAAGCCCTTCATTTCTTGTTTATAGATACAAAGTAGTATGTAAACTCTATAAGGATGTTTTTTCTATTTTTGTCACTTAAGTATTTTTGGTTATAATATAAACCAGGTACATGGCATCTTAAATTCTCATTTGAGGTAGATTTTAAACATTCCTTTCTTCCTGTTTACAGACACAAACTGGTATATGAAAACCAAAGAGACAATTTTAGATATTTTTTTCATTCAAGCATTTTTTATTGTACTATAGACCAGTTATAGGTACTTTTTATGGAAGGTCGATGTGTTTATACAAGATTAACACCAAGTACCCCTTTAAATAAAAAGCAAGCCAACTTTGTGGGCTGGCAGTCCAATGTTAGAAACAGAAGATCATAGTCTAAGAGGTCTTTAACAGTTACTTGGATATATTCTGGTTATTCCTTTCTGAATTAATTTGTAATGGCTGATTGAATACATTTAAAGCAAAAAAAAAAAAAAAAAATCCAGTCTGCATTTTCGAATGTCTTTAATGAATAGAGCTGACTGATGAAGCCCTGCTGAGCCTTCCTGTGTGAGAGGTGGCTGACTGAGGGGACTGAGGAGTCCTGGATTGGGGGTGGGGTGTCTCTGAACCACTTCCCTGTTAGTGATGGCAGCCCCTGCTTGTATTTTCTCTGGAGGAGGCAAAGAGAGAACTGGAAATGCTCTAGGCATGGTTGTCTTGCTTACTGAGTTTGCAAACAGAATTTATTTGCACAAGTTCATCTTCTGTGTCCGTTTAGTAAAATAACATCTGAGCTCCCAATGTTGCTACTGCGAGTCAAATCAGTAGTCTGATGCGGTAAAGATAGCCGGCTGCCGCAGATCAATCAAGCCCTGCTGTACACATGCAGTGTTTTCTCCAGACAGTTTTAGTGAATACGCTGTTCCAGAGAAGTCTACCTTAAACCAGAAAAAATTCAAGTGTTCTGTAAAATAAACATCACTGTGAGTCCAAAGCCCCAGATCCTGAGCTGCTCTAAAGTGTCTCCCACAAGCCACACCACTGTAAAAACAGGCCTGGCCCCTCTGTACCAATGAGGATTCTGAGTGAGCCACAGCAGGCCACCAGCATGATGGTTCTGCACTGAAGTGAGACATCAGCTTTGCTTAAAATCTGTAGCGTGAATCTTCCCTTACAAACTAGAAGCATCTCATTATTTGTCTTTATTTGTTTAGGAAAGTTTAGAATGTGACATTTAGACAATAAAGCAGGCACTTAATTCTTGAAAATAATTGGAAAAATTGATGAGGTTATTAAGATGATATCACCTGCTAATGACTTGATTATAGATTTTCCATAGAGGGTTTTTTCCTCTCTTAAGTTAATCACTGTTTAGTTCTCTGGTAATATTCTTTCATAATTAAATTTACTATCAATTAAGGTAGGAATATTTTTTAAACATTCTGTTTCTGATTCTTATTTTTATTTTATGTTTATGCATGCATTGTCTGCATGTATGTATGTAAGTAGACCCCGGTCATGCACTGCCTGTGGAGGACAGAAGAGTGGATTCCCTGGACTGGAATTATGAACAGTGGTTAGCTGCCATGTGGGTGCTGGGATTCAAACCTGGATCTTCTGTAAGAACAGCCAGTACTCAACCACTGAACCATCTCTCCAGCCCCACAAATGCTACTTTTTGAACCTAGGAAATCATATCTTCTTTTTTTGATTTCCTTAAATACACTTAAAACTTCCACAGAATGAATGTTGGGTTTTCCAGGTTCTGTGTTAGTCCACCATTAGCAGTCACCACTGCATGAGCTAGTAAGGGTTAGGGGGACCTGAGGTGGCCAGAATCCAACAGGACCCAGAAGTTATGTGGAAGGACACAGCTTATACAGATGTCCCAGGGAGTCAACACCCCCATCGCCTAGGGATGAGGAGAGAAGTGCCAGAAGAGAGAAGGTAGGGGGTTGATCTGCCTAGCCAGCTTGGCCTAAGACATGACTTTTGCCCCTAAGGTTGACAGCTTTCTACCAAACATCACATTTGCATAGGGGAAGGGGCGAGTACAGAGCCATGTATAGACCAAAGGTTTTGGTTTCACCAGTCACCCGCCTTATTGCCCCATGGTGGTGTGGTTACAGAGCTGCCACTGGGTCTAGAACTTTGTGACTTCTGTGCTTAGAGCTCTTCAAGCTGACAGAGGAGAGAACACCTTCCTGTAAGTAATGTCAGCTGAGAGCTCCAATGATGCACTTGCCTCCAAGTGTGTGCATAGGGACCCACCCCTCCCATCCCTCCTCTCCCACTTCCCTCCCTCTTCCCCTTCCCACTCCTCCCCTCCCTTCTCCTCTCCCTGCCCCCTTCCCACCCCTCCCGTTCCTCATCTCCCGCTTCCCTCCCCTCCCCTTCTCATCCCTCCTCTCCCCACCTCTCCTCTTCCCCCCGGCTCCCCTCCCTGCCTTTCCCCCTTCCCCTGTCCCCTTCCATCCTCTCTGCTGTCCTGTGGTCCCATCAACCTTCTAGATGACTGAACAGTTACATGTTGATGTCAGAGTTGCTTTTAACTTATGTCCCCCAAACTTGGTTGTGTATCAGAATCATAGGAGCCCTTTAAAAGACTGCTTCCCAGGCTGTGCTGTTATAGGCCACTTAACTGGACAAAGAACTAGCAAACAATTGCGGGTGACCCTTCCTCTACCAGAAGCTATACCATTTGTCTCCGAGGCCGGACCGTGGTCCCTCTAAGGAGCCGTCTCTGTTCTGGCTAACCAGCCTTCTTCCCTCTGCCTTACAGAGCTTGGGGAACAGAGGATTGCCTCAAATACTCTGTCTCACTTGGTAGAGAGGGACTTGATTTACAGCCTGGGCCTGGAGGTCCGGCTAGAACCCTCCAGCTCCTTCTAAATGATGCTGCCTCGCCAGGCTTTCACCTTCCTGCAGCTGGTTTCAAGCCGCCTCTGCGGACACATCAGCTTCTCTTCCCCTGTCCAGGGAGCAGCCCTCTGGGTGCAAGGTCTGCCCTTTGAAGAGTCAAGCAGGGGCCCAGGACCTGCCCCTGTCTGCGCAGGGTGGAAGCTGTCCCTCCTGCTTCCTACTGCTGAGGAGACCTGCTAGCGTGCACTGTGAGGAGTGGAAAGTTCCCACCACGGGTATTCTGGTTCTCCTCCTCTCTTCTGGAGGAGCGTCTGCATTCCTGTCTCCTAACAGTGAATTAACTTTGGTTCCTCCTCATCTTGAATGGCTTTGTCTGATGGGTCTGTCTTCCCCTTAGCATATTTACACATCATATAAAACAACAACTTCACAGTTACAGATTTGTCTTCTTCTTGATGTACTTCACTTACCGCTTGGTTTCTGCTCTGAGTTTTTCTCTGAGGCTGGAGGCCTGGTGCTTCCATTTCTCCAGCGTACTAGACATGTTTATTGGCTCCTTGAAAAGGAGACCAACTGGGCAGCTTAAGGACCATTTTTCAGCGTTACAATTTACAGAGAACATTTCCTCACAGAAACTCAGATTTCTTTCCATTGAAAGTAATGCTGTTCTTAGTCAAAACTCACTGTGATTTAACCACATTTTTTTTCTCCACTGCATTTTTGAGAGGTGAGTTTTAAGGAAGTCAGCTGTTGCGAGGATTTTGTTATTAAAATGTCCAAGCTGAACACAGATGTGTGAAGTTATAGAATCTTCAGACTAGAAGGTGTTTATGTTGCTAGTGTTCTGGAAAAAATACAGTCTTTCACTGTTGATGAATTTTGGCCTGAAATTGTCCTATTGTAAGTTCCTGGGTCTCCCCAAGATTTCCTTCATTTTGATTTGGTTACTTGAACTGATTAAAATAAGTTCTCAATAGTTCTCTAAGCCCTTAAAGTGGGCTGATTATCATTATATTAAAGCTCCCTATAGAACCCCAGATTATGAAACCCCGAAGCAGATGACTGCAGGGGAGGTGAGCTCCACATTTCGGTGGGGTCCGGGCGGAGAGCACTGTGTCCCCATCCTTCTGCATGATGTAGCTTGCTTCTTGCTGAGAGATGGAAGGTAAATACAAATGAAATCCAAGACTCTACCTTTTCTCTGTCACTTGTTGGAACTGCATGGCCTATTCCTCAGCAAAGACTAGAATTCCCACATCCAAACAAAGACAGCAAGGCAAGACCTAGAAACAGTGATATCCAGCTATTCTGAGAAAACTTGCAGTGGGATCCATGACCCTGAATTAATTAGAGATAAGTTTGATTTTATTCATAGACCATTAGGATAAAGAATTGTATTAATTCAGGTTAAAAAAGTCTTTGAAAGACAAGCTGAACAAAACAGGAATTCTCAAACAGTTCAGCACCCTGCTAGGAGGCAGTGCTGGGCCTGATGACTGAGCACTTCAGAAAGTTAGGAGGGTCTACAGATTAAAAATTTCAAAACATGAGGAGGTATGTTGGATAATCTGAGCCAACGCTGAGTGCTTCCCTTGGTCTCAGAGCTTGGAAAGGGTTCTAGGAGGACATTTTAAGGTAGGCTGACCCTTCTGAAGCTTTCTGGGACTTTATTTGGTTTCTGGAGGTCCAGAGTCCAGGTGAGTTGAAAGGAAGGTTGGTAACTGGAAATCTCATTGGAGTCAGACGACGGACTCTACTCCCTTACAGCCTCTCCCTGACTTGCAGCAAAGACCCTGAATGTTTAACTACTTGTGTGCTTTCTCCTTTCAGAGTTTTTCAAAGCTATCTAGGTATTTGGGTAATTTTTAGTTTTAGGATTTAAAGATTCATACTTTCTCATAGATATCTTCTGGGCAGATACAATGTATACATTTGCATCACTGTGTATAAATGTGTGTATTTGTGTGTGTGGGTGTATGCATACTTGTGCGTGTGCTTGTGGAGGACAGAGGACAATCTCAAGTGTCCCTCCTCAGGAGCCATTCACCTTTCTTTTCAAGGCAGGATTTCTCACTGAACAGAAGCTTTTATGTCGGCTAGACTGGCTGGCCAATGAGCTCCAGGATTGGCCTGCCTCCACACTCCCAGAGCTGAGATTACAAGTATGCACGTCCATGCACAGCTTTAACATGGCTTCTAGGATTGGCCAGGTCCTCGTGCTTTTAAAGCCAGAACTTTTCTGATGGAGCCCTCTCCCTATGTGGTGCATTATCATTGTTTAATTCATACTCCCTATCTCTGTCCCTGCCTTACAAAATGAACTCAATTTAAAAAGTGAATGACGATGTCACATGGAATCAGGTTGTATGTTAGGAGTGGAAAGAAGCTGTTGTGTGCACTTTGAAAATCATATTGCCTGGGACAGAGCCTGACCCTCCTGTGCTCTAGATGTTAAGATGTTGGGAATTTCTAGTCTTTCTGTGCCTCAGTGTCCTTCTCTGTAAAGGGGTAAAAACCAGCACCTACCTTATAGCATTTCATCACTTGAGTGGTTCTGCCATGTGGCAGTTGAGGAGGCAGTTGAGGAGGTGTTTATGAATGACCCCGCTCTAGAGAAAAGGGGAAGGGCATCCCACTGCCACCCGCATTTCAGACCCTTGCCAGTTGGAAACACGGGCTTCCCCCTGATAGATTTCTGGATGGAGGGAAATCACATGATCTGTCCATTGCAAACTATGGAGATGACATTCAGCCATGAGAAGAAAACACAGTTTATAACTAGTTAAATTAGAACACTTACCTCTGATGTAAACACCCTTAACTTCACATAAAGCAGCTCTGAACCATTCCAAATACCAGCTGGAAACGTAGCTCAGTTTTCAGTATGCTCTTTAGCCTACCTGATGCCCTTGGTTTGATCCTCAGCACTGCATAAACCAGATCCAGATATGGTGGCCTGCACCAATAATCCCAGAACTCTGGAGCTGAAAGTAGAGGTATCTGAAGTTCAAGGTCATCCTCAGCTACGTAGTGACTTTGAATCCAACTTTGAATCCAGGAGACCGTATCTCCTAAAACAGGACAAAATGTCTTCGTAAGACATTGAACTTTGCTCTTAGATAAGCTTTGTCATTGAGTCCAGTGAGCTGAGTATCTTTGGGGGTCCTTTTTGGAGCTCCAGGAGGATAAGGATTCTCAGTAAGTCTTGCCTGAAGTTGGGAGTGTATTTAATCTATATACATTATGAGATGCTTGTGGTTTCCCTCAGAGACCATGCTTTAAATATTCGGAGAACCCATTTGTAGAGTGTGCAGAGCACTGTAGATCAAAAGATAAAAATGTTCTTCAGGGGCCGGTTCACTGGATAAAGAACTTCCTGTGCAAACCTGAGCAGCTGAGACTGTACTCAGGTACAATGCTGGGTGGAGGCAGTGGCCGCCTGTGATCCTAGCTCACAGAAATGGAGACATGGGATCACAGAGCAAAGTGACTGGCTAGGCTGGCCTTATCGGCTCACTCTAGTTCAGTGTAAGGTGGAAGGTGACTGAGGAAGACTCCTGAAGTGAACCTCTGCACCCTCCCCCCACTCAGAGACAGGCAGGTGATGAGCATACTCATGTGTCAGAACAGTTCACACATACACATGCAAAAATTCTCCAGATGAGTTGTTAATATTATGTCCAAACACATGTAAAAAGGAGACAAGAAAAACCAAAGAAAAAATAACTAAAAGAAAGCCCACTTGGCATGAGTAATTCCAGATGTTTCTAAGCACAAAGTGCTGTGATTCTGTGGGTCTTGTATTCACATTGATGTCCACTGTGGATTTAATCCTGGCCCTGGCATGTTCTGTGCTAGGCACTGTATGTAAGTTCTACCACGTTCATCACCATTCCTCCCGGAGAGTGCCAGCCTTGCCAAGTCCATTTTGATGTTGAGGAAACAGAAATTTGGTGAGCCTGTTAACTTTGTCTGAGATTACATAAATAATCAATTATGTGGCCAGGATATGAACCTAATTCTGCATTGGTCCTAGGATTTTGCACACTGGACCACAGTTGGGCAACCTAGCAAATGCTAATTCCTTGTAACACTCACAAAGGGTCGTAGGTTGGAAGACAACTGTGGATAGTCTTGTCTATTACCAGTTTGAGGGTTGCAGACCTCTCTAACCTGCTCTTAACCATTCTGACTTTAAATTCCAAATAAAATCCCCCCAACCTGAGAGCTTGCCACTGCTTCAGAACCAGAAATAAATGCTTCTCTGTTAAAACATGTGAGCAGGGCTGTGGTGAGACTAACTCAGAAATGCATAAAACCGTCACGTGGCCTCCTCCACCTGTGTCCAGGATTGTCTGCCTGCCCCCGCCCTCAAAAAGAGTTGAGATCCCAGTTTTAATAGCTGCTTGTAATTTCATCCCAGGTCTTGTTATAAACTTTGCATTGAAGGCTTTACAGTGGTACCAAGTTCAGGCTAAATGTGAAAGTAGCTGTAGGGGAGATGGTTTTAACCTTTCCCCAGGGAAGTGGCCTGGAAAATTGTTGGAGAGTGAACCGTAGGGAAGAATCTTGAATTGGCCTCTTGGGCTGTGCATAATTACCTAATGGATTTTCCATCTCTCGAAATTTTAGGAAGGAAAAAAAATGCCTTAAAAAATAACAACAAAAAATGTGAAACCTATGGCCTCTTCCATTTGTGGTCAGGACTAGAAACCTTGGTGCTCCTGTGGAGCTTTGAAGGATGGGTAAATATTGAGGAAAGACCAGCCAGAGGTAGCTATGTGGAAAAGACTGAGAACTCAAAAATAACATCGTTCTACTTTAAATTATTAACCACTCCTAAGATTCAACTCCTTTCAATTTTTTCGGGTACAGAAAGAAGAAGACACATTAGATTATTATTAGTTATCTATTTATTGTGTGTGTGTTTGTATGTAGCCAGTGTGTATGCATGTGTGGAGGTCAGAGGTCAATTTGCACATGTCGGTTCTCTCCTTCTACCATGTGAGACCCTGAGATTTAACTCAGGTTGTCAGGCTTGGGGGCAAGTGCCTGAGTCAGCAGAGCCCCCTTGCCAGTCCAGGAACTATATTTTAATAAACACTGTGGCTTAATTATAATCAAGCATTTTATTTTTCAAGGACTCTGAAGATACCCTGGAGTGCCTGAGCTGTTTGATACAGGACTTTCTGATCAAAGCAGCCCACGGCAGTCAGGGCTTATCACATACCCATATCTGGATTCTGACCCTTGCTCAAAAAAATTTAGTCCTGGAACATTAACCTTAGTTAACCTAATCCACGCATAGCTCAGGGACCATTGTGGAAAGGGGGGGGGCTGTAAGAGACAGCATGGGTCCATGAACACGGGAAGCATAGGGGCACTGGAAGCACGCGTGAGCCTGCAGCAGTGGTCACACAGAGCACACGGCCCATGCCAATCCGTCCAGACAGGGACCTAGAGTAGAGAGAAGGGAATGGGCAGCTTGCTGGCCCTGGCCTGGGAACTGTGGGAGACTGATTACTACTGGGTGAGGGACAGCAGACCTTCCTTAAGACCTCTAGATAGGCTGACTAGATTCCACTTGACGAACTTGCGCTGAAGGACATCTAGGTACAAGTGCTTGCCTGGATGGGACTGAACATGTATGGCAGAATTCATCAGGCAAGGTGGGGAATGTGGGGGACAAGAATGCATAAGGGGGTCTAAAATTGGTTAAGAACTGTTGTATGAAATGGACACAAGCTCAATACAAACATTAAAGGAACTTAGTTCTCAGCTATGTCACAATTTCTGCATGTTCTACACTAATGTGACTTTCATTATTATTCAGTGCTCCATGGATGGCAAAGCATCTCTTGTCCTATGATGCTCTCATTATTGGCTCTGGGAACACCTATGTGCCAGTGGAAGGACTCAGCCTCAATGATCGCAAATCCAGTCATTGTAAAAGTAATTGTCGGTGCTTGCTGGGTGCCCGATGTGCATCCGCTGAGGTGGCCCCTACAACCGAAGTTGACACCTATTCTGTGCTTTCCTGGGGGGAGAACTAAGTCATTTGCAGGAGAAATTAAAAGTTTACAGATCTGCAAGGTATCAGTGTGCTGTGCAGTTCACACAGGAAGACTTCATCCTGCCTTGAGGGAGCATGGCACAGTTTATGAGAATCAGTTGTGTTGACTGAGCCACAGAGGAGCATTCCAGTGGGTCCAGGAGCCAGAGGTCCACAGTGGGGACACAGGTGCCTGGAGAGTAGTGTTTATAGAGCTGTGCCTTTTGGAGCTCTGCCTATGTAGAGGACAGCTGTGGGAAAGGACACTGGAGCATGATATTCAGAAACCCCCGCAGATCAGGAAAGGACCCGTAGCTCCATTTCTTTAGCAGCTCAGATTCTTGATAATGGTGTTATCTATTGCTGTGGGAGCCAGAGGTGTTGTGGGGCTCCATGGAGGCAGGGATTGTGCACTGCCAGTGGGAAGGATGTGGGGATCCAGAGGGAGAGGTGCAGGTGAGCTCAGGTGGATTTGATGGTGAGAGACCCTAGAGGAGTTTGAATGGCCATGGGGACCAGAAAACAAAACCTGTGAAAGGTTTTTAGCTGCTAATTTAGTACAGAGGAAATGATGAAGGTTAGAAGTTAGATGACTAGGAGGAAGGTGGGGGCATTAACAAAATTATGAAATAAAGGAATTATGTGGCTGCTATGTGGTATTGTGTGGAGCAGTGCCTGTGGGAGGTTGGAGTTACTAGGCAGGCTGTGTGTGTGTGTGTGTGTGTGTGTGTGTGTGTGTGTGCATGTGAGAGAGAGAGAGGGAGGAAGAGGAGGGAGAGAGAGAGAGAGAGAGAGAGAGAGAGAGAGAGAGAGAGAGAGAGAAAGACTGAGGCTAGAACAGGCGGGCCAGGCTGGCTTTCTTCTCCCAGTCTGACATTTCCCTAGCACTGCCATCTTGAGTAAGCTTCTTCACCTTTCAGATCATGCTCTGAGCCTCTAAAATAGGTCTTTAATTCTTTGAACATTATTCCAAGATTACTTCTTTAAGAGTTCTGGAGAGAGGGCTGGCTCAAGTAGCTCTCAGAAGGTAAAAAGGAAAGGGCAGGAAATGCAATCTGGAAATCATCTGAAGCTTCTGCTGCAGGCTTTAGACTTTTGATATTTAAGGTAGAATGTTAGTAATGGGGGGCTGTGCCTACATTGGCTGTATCTGTGTAGGCTGTTTGTGCTAGGAAGAAATGGGCTGAAATTTCAGAGACTGTCCCAAACCGACCTTTGGAGACATTATAAACTCAAATAAGAACTGTGCTCCCAGGTCCCCGTCCCTTTGCTTCAGGGCACATGCACATGTATGTAATAGGAGATCTTGTCTGTGAAGAAGTGCAGCATGTACGTAGTCCTCAGAGATGAGTTCTTCAGAAAAGCACAGGAAGAAAGTTGTAAATAATTGCATGGCTTCTAAGTTATGAGGAGTACTGAGCTGAAATGCATCAGAACGGGCCTGACCTGGTACTAGAAACCAAGGCAATGAACTTTTTGGAGTATGGAAGGGAGCCGATGGCCCCCAGCTTCAAAGGAAATGAGTTCCTGACCGCTTTCATGTCTTCCCATGGAGTTCTCCATGTGCGAAGTGAACACAGAAGATTGGTTGCGCTGTTCATGGGAAGGGACTGAACTTTGCCCTCAAGTCTTTCAAAGATAAGGAGGCTTTACTTGCCAGGGAGAGGATCTGTTACACTCCAAGCTGCCATTTCTGAGGAGCAAAATGAAGCTGAGGAGCTTTGTACAGCTGTCATGCCCGACTCTAAGCACCTGTTTCGTAAGACCTGTCAATGAGCCCTGTGTCCAGGGTAGATGCAGTCTTCAGTTGAGGTCTTTTGTCTCCAGTTCCCTCCTTTCCTTGGCTTTCTTTGCTTTTGTTTACTGTTAGAAATGTTTCAGATGTAGAGGGCTGGAGAGATGGCTCAGTGGTTAAGAGCACTGATTGCTCTTGCTGGAGAATAAGTTCGATTCTCAGCACCGACATGGTGACTGGTAGCTCTCTGTGATTCCAGCTCCAGTGTATCCCATGCCCTCTTCTGACCTCCTGGGCACTGCGTGACACAGGTGTACTTACCCACTTGCAGGCAGTTCACACAAAATAAAAATTACAAGTAAAAGTATTAGAAATGTTTCGTATTTAGCAGCTCAGAGTAGGATGTGTGTGCTGTGTGTTTAGTGTTCTAATAGCATTCATCTTTGTGCTTGAACTTAGATTCCTATTTGTTTCTAGGAGTCACATAAAAACACTTGACCTAAGGCTCTAACATCTTCCCTGTAGGGAAAGGAAGAACAAAGTCTTTATCAGCTTTCTTCCTTGGTTATAAAAGTGCGAAGGCATGAAATTGAGACAGATGCGTGAGCACAGCTTTACTTGCCTCAGCCGGAGTGTGCTGACAGTTTCTTTAAGTTCTTTGTAGCTCCTGTCTCTGGTATTTTTCAAAAGTATTTGCTGAAATCTCTCACATAGAGTCTTCACAAAGGTGTGTTACAAGAACTGGAACACGAGAAAGCAAGACCTGCATTTAGGCCAGAAGCCCATGTTATGTAGTTTTCATAACTACATCGTAAAGGTAACATGGCCTAAGGTCCCTTGTCTATTCTAAACTGGAAAGGATGTCCTTCTCATCCTAGACTGCACACATATGTGTTGTGGTCTCTCTCTAATAAGTTAAGGCGGGCTCTCTAAGATCCTTTTGTAGACAGTTGAGATGGTCTTGAGAGTGACAAGCTAGTGGGACACATAGACATAAGACAGACAGCAAAAATAACTTAAGTAGTGGGTAACCCAGTTGCTTTTGTCTGTAAATACTAAACTGTTAGAATGACTGGGGAAAATTGTTATATCATTATCAGTGGGTAGTATGCTGACAGTTTATTATAGGGCCGAGAAACTGAGAAAGAGAGAGGGCTGTCTCCTTATTCATATTTAAAAACGCTGTGGCAACATTTTTCTTCGGATGAGTGTCATTCCATAAATCATCCCAAAACCCCATACTCAGGGGATTTTTTAAAAGATAGTATTTTCAGAGGCAGAATGACTTCAGTTTCTTTATGGGAAGAATTGTAGAAGGTAAGGAGGATTCATGCAAGCAGGAAAGTCATTTACTGTGATCTCATCATTAATTAGGAAAGGTAGGAGGAGTAATGCCCAGTTAAAAGTTATCTTAATGCAGCCTTCCCTGTGGAGGCCTCATAACCCTGGGCTGTGCTGTGTGACTTGTGCATGAACTGAGGGTTAAAACCCTGTTCCTCTCCTCACAGAAACTGAGCGCCAAGTGCAACAGAACCACGGCTCCTACAGAAAGAGCTCTGTTCTATCGTGTGTTCACCTTTTGTCTTTTGATTTGGCTTTGTGTATGGAATTTATGTCCTGAAGTCTTACTGTACCAAACGCCAGCTCAGTTCAAACTAGTACAAAATTAGAGTCAGAGATGGAATCCAGGTTAATACAACAGAGTGTGAGGGGCAGCAGCTTCTAGATCATTCTGTTATTCTCCGCTTTGCTTGTAACTTACAGATTAATACTTGATTACTCAAAAATTTATTTGTAAAATCTGAGGAACGCACATCTGAGAGTTATGTTCCAGTGCATTCAGAAGCTCCAGGTGTGGTCTCTGACCCACTGATTCTTGTTGGTCAAGAAGACTTTAGCCACCCCTTTTAGAAACTTCACAGCTTTGAACTAGTTATGTAGCTCTATTTGTGCTCTCTTCTTTCTGGTTTTCTGGTTCCTATGTTGTTTCATTTTCTATCTGCAATCTGTCATCTGTCTGTCTGTCCATCCACTTCATCTCCTGAAATGCTTAGATCACTAGAAGAATAAATGGGGTCCGGCCTCCACATAACCTAGAACTGTACAGAAAGGATGCCATGTTAGCTTAGTCTTTGCTTTCACACTAGGACCTGGGACATGGGGTGGCGGGAGCAGCCTCTTCCGAAGTAAGAGTCAGTAACACACACCCCTGACGGGTCTGGGGTAGAAGACCAATCAGCTTCGCTCGGTCAGTAACAATTGCTCATGGGACTCTCACGTCTTCAGAAGTCATCTGTCCCTCGTCCCTGCTTCTGTGTTTCCCTTTCAGTAGCTGTTTTGGAGACTGGGTGAAAGGAGTGTGTGCCCACCTGTACCAAGTTAGAAGAGTGACTCGGTGTATCCATCTCTTCCCATCTGCTGAGAAAGCAGCTCAGAGTCAGAGAGTGAATCCACAAGCATTGCAGGATATGTCCAAGGACACTTGAGCTGTTCTTTACTGTCAGACAAGGGTAGAGCATTCTAATGCTCTGGAGCATTAAACTCTAATGACATCTGGAGTATCACAGCATTAGACAAAGCCCTTACTTAATGGCATTTTGATAAAACAGGGAAGGCTTGATATATTCCTATTCATTTATTTTGTGTTATTTTGAGACAGGGTTTAAAATAGCCCAGGCTATCCCTGAGTTATTATATAGTCAAGGATGACCCTGAACTTCTGATCCTTCTGCCTCTGCCTCCCCAGGGTTGTGATGACAAGTGTGTACCAGCATGCCTCATTCATGCAGTGCTGGGAATCAAACCCAGAGTCTTGTGCATGCTAGGCAAGTACTCTAATTACTAAGCTACATCCCTAGCCCCTGTTTTGTTTTTATATATATTTAAAGAAAGAGGACTAAAATAGATTTTGTTTTCATAATTACTCTGGAAATTTATAATGTCTGTTTGAGAAGATTCTAAGAGGCCAGAGACCAGACCAGGGTTGAGAGGCATTCCGAAAGAAAGGGAAGGAAGCAATGTCCACACACCTGAGTCCAGCACATAGCCAAGCATCCATGGAGATATGGACTTCTGAATGTGACTCTCAGACTGGTGCAAGGACAGGATAACACAGAATTGGAGGCACTTACTCTGCTCCAAGTGGCCACAGGGATCTTCTGAAGGGATCTTTCCTGGCCCCTCACTGTAGCTCCTTTTCCTTCTTTAATCCTCTTTGTAGTTGGACGCCGTAGCTCACATTGTGTACTGTAAAGACCTGAGTGTTGAACACATCCAGGTTGGAATCCTGGGAGTGCTGTTCCCAGTGCTCCAAGCTCAGGGCCCAGAGCTTTTAAGCCCCTGGGCATGCCCCACAATTCTGCTGCTTCTGTCCATCGTGTTTCCTACCTTATTTACACTCGGGAAGGTTGTGCAGAAACTGCCCTTGTGTTACCGGACAGTTATGAATCAGGGTCCTGAAGAGGTTTCCTAGTAATAAGGCTGTGTGATGAAATGCCTGCTTTAGGAGACACTGCTCTCACTAGTTTACCTCTGGAGTTTCCTTTCTGGTAAAACTACAGGGGATATGAAGACTGGCAACATTTCAACTAACCTCAAGTATTCTATGAAAAATGTGCTGACTATGTTGTAGATATATGTATGGAATTGGGATTCTTAATTTAAAATGCTTAAAAATGAACAAATCATGGAACATTTCCCCATCAATCATATGTGAGTACTGAGCAGACCCTGCTGGGTGCTACTTGTGAGCAATCCCTCCTCCTCCCCCAGACTATCTCTTCTTTTCTTCCTCCTCTTCCTCTTCTATCTCTGTCTCCCTCTCTTTCTTCCTCTTCCTCTTCCTCCTCTTCATCTATCTCTGTCCCTCTCTTCCTCCTCTTTCCCCATTCCCTCTCTCTTTCTCTCTTTTCCTCTATCCTGGCCCATCTCTCACCTCTATTTCTGCATTTCTAGTCCTCATAAGTGATCTGATTCTGATCTGGCACTTTGGTCAGATGAAAGCTGGCACAGGCTGAACTTCTTCTGATCTTGCTGTCAAGAGTGGTGTTCTGAGTCACAGAGTAGCTGTCCTGAGCCCCACTTCATAGACTGGGAACAGTGGCTCAATGCTCATCTGCAGCTCTGGTTTGACCCCAGTGCCCTCAGCCCATCTCCAACTACCCACAGCCTCATTTTTACTCTCATGTCTTACTTTGTGAAGTTTGGATGCGATGTTGTTGACCTTGGCTAATTTACTGGTAGGAATGATAAATCAGAGAGGCCACTCTGACAGACAGTACCCTTGTCTCTGGACAAGCCCAAGGGCAGTCACAATCACGCCACTGTAGCAGATTAACTTCAGATGTTCATCCAGGACATGTTGAGACTCCAAGTCCTGGGCCATGCTGATGTGCGCGCCTCTCGGGGAAGCCTAGCTTACTGCTTCATTGACACTTGGTAGGACATGATGGTTAGCCACGGTGTATTCGAAATGGGCCTCAGAAGGTCAGCTTGCAGAGGCCAATCTTGGGTTGTGTGAAGGATATTAGTTATCTTTTCACACTGCCCTGAGAGCACACTGTGCATCTGGAAGAGGAGAACAAGAAACTCAGAGTGGCCACCACAGCTGGCCACACACTCACTGAGGTCAGTCTGAACGGCTACAACAGCGGGAACACCACAGCTGGCCACACACTCACTGAGGTCAGTCTGAACGGCTACAACAGTGGGAAGCTTTCCGTTTTCTCCTTTTTCAAGGACAAACCACAGAGTGTGAATATCGATTGCATTTGCACTTCCTTTCTTTTCTAACTTTATACTCCAAACAAGAGAGAAGACGGAGGCTTTGCTTCTTCTGTACTGCACCCTGGATTGTCCGTCTCCCTCAGGGAGGCCTGGACCTCAGCTTGCCCCTCACCAGGCCATGCTGGCATCCTTTCTAAAGGCAGTCGTGGTGACAGACTCTTTCCCTCCTGACCCCATTACAACACCAGCACATGCTCGCCTCTTGCTTGTGAGAACTACAGCTCTACCTCCTGGTTGGTGAGGGCTCCAAGTCAGAGGGACCCCATATCCAGCTCCAGAGTGTACAGAGGAATTTCCGAGCTCTTATGAAAGCAGGCAGGAAAGACAGGATGAGAGGGGGATGAGGAAGGGGAGAGAGGGAAGAGGAGGAAGGGAAGGGCAGGGGTGGGAAGGAAGCCGACAGGAGGGAACTGGAGGGGCAGAGGAAGGGAGGAGGAGGAGGAGAAGGGCAGGGAGTGGAGTAGCTAAGTTAGCCTGCAAATTACCATCAGCTCCCTGGAGCTTTCAATGTGAAGTGTATTCTTTGAGGATCATTGTGTAAATTCAGAAGACTGCTTAATAATCACCTGTACATGTTTCTACTCTTTATTTTTTAATCTCTGTATTTATTTGAAAGTCAGAAAGAAAACTGCCTTGTGTTTGGCTATGTTAACCACATTGTTCAGGGGATTAAAGGAAGCAGCAGGACTCACTGGCCTTGTGCCTTTGCAGTCCCCTTTCTGCGAAGCTGCTACCCTCCAGTCCGCCCTCCAGCACCCACTGGAGCCAGGCACTGTTCTGGGAGCTGCATGTGACCTGACCGGAAGCTGCAGGCTATGTGGTGACTGGGGCAGAGCTCCTTATCTGTTTTCAAAGAGTCTTCCTCTTTGGGAAGACAGATGGGCAGACAGGAGCTGCAGTGTGGTGCTGATCAGCCTCTGAGAGGGCAGAGGGGGTTAGGGATTCAGATACTGGAGAAGACCGGCTGGTCAGGAATCTTAGGCTGTCCTCTTTGCTATAAAAGTGCTATAAGTAGCTGATAAGCAGCAGAGATTTATGTCTCACAGGGAGGCTGAGAAAATCAAACTCAAGCAGCAGAACACTGGGTACCCTGCCAGAGGGCATTTCCTGGCTCCAAAGTCACACCTGGCAGTAACCTCACAAGGAGAAGGTGACAGGCTGTCTCTTTCCAGTCACTATTGTAAGAACATGCATTTCACTTATCAGAGGCCCACCCTTGAGGTTTAGACTTGATCACAAGCACAGAGCACAAATATTCAGACCCTGGCCCTGAGGCAGAGGGTGAGGAGGCTCCAGGGTTCCTCTCCTTCCTCCTTCCCTTTGCCTGAATCACTTCTTCCCGATGTCCAGTTAAGTCCAGCATTAGTATCCGCTGAAATTTGGGTTTCACTAAGCATCTTTCCACTCTTGGTCATTATGGTCTAAATGACTCTTAAATGAATGCCTACAAGATTCCATTAAAAGAAATAAGTAGTATGTAGGGTACATTTCTTTCAAAATCCACGGAAGTGGTTTTCTGAGCAATGCCTTCTGTTCAGGTCTGTCTCTAGTCTGTGACCCTGGCCTCCTATGGAAAAGGGCGTCCAAATACTCTTTTGTATGGGCAGTAGCTAAGGATTGTCTGGAGGAACAAATGCTACTTATTCCATGTCAGACGCTCACAACTCCTCCTCAATAAGGCGCCATTATGGAGGCGTGTTGAGTGGCGGGCTTGGTGGGGAGTGACTTTTCAGCTTTTATCTGTCTGTGCCGGAAAATTAAATGTAATCTAGGGTACCTTCATTCTTTATTAATGCTAGCTGGTGTACTTAACATCGAGTGTGAGTCTGAGCGTGGCTGAGGAAGGCTTTCCCGTTTTTCTCATAGGAAGCTATCTGCGGTGAAGGCAGCAGTGTCTTAAGGAGCCCTGACTCATTTCCAGCTCTGTTTTGCAGAGTGAGTCCCCTGCCTGTAGAGCAGTGACTGTCTACCAGGAGATTTACGGAAATGCCATCTGAAATCTGAGTCTGGTTTTGGGTGCCTTTCCCTGATTTTACCAAATAACTTTTCCTCTGTGTGATTCATGCTCCATAATTCTAACGAACTCTGGAGTCGGGTCTCCCAGTGAGGCCTCACCACCCTGTCCATGTTTGGTATCTTCTGATCAAGCTGCTGAAGGATAGAGGAATGTTAAGTAAAATGAAAGAGTCTTCACTAGAAGCAGTTGGCTAACATTATTTACTTGTTAGACTCATGCCTACAATGCAAATAATCTCTGTGTGGAAATCCCTCATAGGGCTGTATAAGGTTGTGTCTGTAGTCACCGGATGATACACAGGACACTTCCTTGTTGGGATCTGAGGATGGGGTACATGGATGACAGTAGGAAGGCACACTGCTGAGCACTGTGCTCCTCCTCCTGTGCTGTGCACTGCTGTGCTCCTCCTCCTCCTGTGCTATGCACTGCTGTGCTCCTCCTCCTCCTCCTGTGCTGTGCACTGCTGTGCTCCTCCTCCTGTGCTGTGCTCCTCCTCCTGTGCTGTGCTCCTCCTGTGCTGTGCACTGCTGTGCTCCTCCTCCTGTGCTGTGCACTGCTGTGCTCCTCCTCCTGTGCTGTGTTCCCCCTGTGCTGAGCACTGCTGTTCTCCTCCTCCTGTGCTGTGCTCCTCCTCCTGTGCTGTGCTCCTCCTCCTGTGCTGTGCTCCTCCTCCTGTGCTGTGCACTGCTGTGCTCCTCCTCCTGTGCTGAGCACTGCTGTGCTCCTCCTCCTGTGCTGTGCTCCTCCTCCTGTGCTGAACACTGCTCACAGATGGACTTTCTGAGTGTAAAGGAAATTTGGTGTCTGCCCTAATCTATCTTTTATAAGGAATCAAATCACCTGATCAATTCATATTCTAAACAGACCAGCATCTCCTTCCACCACTACTTGTTACCCCATTTAATCTCAGTGTGGTGGGTCGCTTGTCTCTGTTCGTAGTGTGGAGAAATTAATGCTCAGAGAGGCTAGGAGACTCCCCAAGAGAAACACATAGTAAGACGTAGAGGTGGTTTTGATCAACTCTACCTATAACCCTGTTTTTGCCATGCTCCCAAGTTAAGGCAATTCCACCTCTTAGCGTTAAAATGAATAAGTACCAGGCGGTGCCTCCTGTAAATGCCAGACTTTCATATGTTACACAGCTTAGCTTCTCATCTGTCTGCCAATTGCAAAGGAGATTAGCGTGTAATTACTACTCTTAATTTTTAAAAGTAAAAATAATTTCCCTTAAGGCTATAATTTCAGTATGTCTCCTTTTTATGTTAACAGTTGGCTCTCTGCATAGGTTCTAATGGAGCTTTTAGAGGCATCTCTAACAATTCTAATCTCCAGTCTCTCATATGCATTTATTTCTTTTCCATTCTGATGATAAATGTGCAATTGTGGTCACCCTGATTAATGCTGAACATATTTTCCTGAGCATTCATGGAGAACTGATGAAAATATAAGTTACCCTTGGCTTTAAAACACCAACGATTGGCATTTACAGACAGACAATAAAATGTGCGCCTTGTGAGCAGAGCTCCTTGTGAGTGGGGCTCACTGTTTTTCTTCATTTTGAGGAACTGGGGGAAGAAGACCCTTTCTCGTGGGATATTTAGATCACACTGAAGCTAGATGACGGTTCAAGCCATGCCACTTTCCCTTTGCACAGGGAGGATGGCAACTCGGACATAGGCATTCAGGTGTTTCCAGCATGGTGAACTTCTGTGGAATGCAGAATCAGCTTTCTGTCCTCTTCATCTCAGAGGAAAAATATCACCACATCTTAAATTGCCTTGGGTCAGAACACTGTTTGTTGAATTATTCAATAGATTGAACGGGTAGAATTAGAGGACTCATTAGACTGAAGGTCAAAAGTTAAGTTAAAAACATTTCCTTATAGTTATGAGAAAACTCAGTGTTGACAGATTCCAGACAGGCCCCAGGAGCTGAGAGATGTGTCCTCTTAATGAGCTACAAACAGGACTGCCTGGTTGCTTAGGCCCCAAACACTCAGAAGTGCCCTGGACTGAGATCGTGTCTGCACTGAGACTTGCAAGTGGGTAAGACGCTTACCAGAAGTTTTCAAAGACAGAAAAGAGTAAAAATCATCCTTTTGATTTATTTTTTCTGGCTTTATCTAAATCCCATGGAAAACTGAACTTGTGATACATAATTTGAACAGACAGAACTTTAGTTTTCAATTGATGTTAAAGTTATTTGTTGGAAAAGATTGAGCTTGAAACTAGAAACTAGAAAAAAACTTGAAACTAGAAAAGCGATTTAGGGGCTGAGGCTAGATAAGTAGGTGAGGGAGTTTTTGAGACAAACATGAGGACCCAGGTTTGGTTCCCAGCACTCGTGAAAATCCAAGCATGGCCTACAACCCCAGTGCTCTGGGAGTGCAGACAGGAGGATAGCTGGGACTTGCAGGCTACCAGCCTGCCTCCAGGTTTAGTGAGAGACCCTTTCTCAAGAAAATAATGTGCAGGATGACACTGGTTGGTCTGTGGGTATGTGTGCAGAGGATTGTCCTAATTGTTAATTGAGAAGAGAGGGCTGCCCTGAATGTGGGAAGCTCCATACAGTAGCCTGGTCCCTGAACAGAATCACAGTACTGAGCACTACCCGGGCACCAACAGAAGCAAGCACAAGTGTTTTCATTATCTCTGCTCTTGACTCTGTATGCAATGTGATCTGCTTCAGGTTCTGCTGTGACTCTCCTGCTGTCATGGGCTGTCCCTAGAATTGTGAACCAAATAATCTTCTATGTTGTTTTTTGGTCTGGATATTTTATCACAGCAACAAGAATGAAATGAAGACAGATGGGATGTGGCTCAGGCGGGAGAGAATTCACTTAGTAGGTAGTCCCTGGGTTCCATCTCCAGTACAGCACAACATGCACTGGGTGTGTTAGCACTTGCAAAGTAGAGGCAGGAGGATTGAGATTTCAGGTTGTTTTTTTTTTGCCTGGTAAGTTTGAGGTCAGCCTGGGCTAAATGAGACCCTATCTACAAATAAAAACAGTATTTCTTGTTAGAAGCACAAGCAAAGAAATATCGGTACTGAGATTGTGTCCAGATGCTGTGCGCACTTGTGATGAAACTTTTGTCTAGCTTTGCTTAACTGCCTTTATGTAGAAAGCACTTACTATTAAGTAGCAACATCTTAGAAATGGTAAGAAATGGTTTTCACTATGCCACACTGAAATTTCATCCTTGCTTATTTTATTTTTAAATTATTTTATTTTATTTTATGTGTATGAGTGTATTTCCTGCATACAGAACAGCGCACCCATGACGGGCAATATCCTTGGAGGTCAGAAGTGTGCATCAGATCCCCTGGAAATGGAGTTACAGACAATTGTTAGCTGCCAGATGAGTGCAGAGAATCAAACCTGGGGTCCTATGCAAGGGCAGCCAGTGCTCTTAACTCGGAGCCCATTCTCCAGCCCTGAGTTTGCCCTTTTCTATTTGAGCCCGGCCACTGGGTCCCATGCTTCTTTCCTCTTGGCCACTTACTGTACAGTTTTGTTCAGGAAGCATCCCTCGACACAACCTTTAGTCCCACTTCAAAATCCATTCTCTTACCATCTGTTGAAGTGCACTTTGGGTAGGATACATTAAGCTATGAGTTGGATTTTCAGAAATAATTGGCCGCAAGGCCCTCTGGGTAGTTTGCTTCCAGCCACAGTGTGGCAGTGACCTTCTCATCAGGCGACCAGCTCATCTGAATGGGGGACTCTCCACTGCCAGAAGGCTGAATCTTCAGCAGCTTGGCTGACATGTTCACCTCTCTTATTTTTTCAGAACACTATTTTCTGAGGTTTCCTTCTATGGCCCTGACCTGGTTTCCCTCCATCACTCTGGTCTATCTTTCTCAGCCCCCTTTCCTGACCCTAGTACTGATGTCTAAGTACTGACAGCATCTCAGAGCTCACTCCGGGACCCACCTACCTCTTTACTACATCTAGATATCGCCTAGTTCATTTGTCTTACATACTTCTATACACTTAACATTGTATATCAACCTGCACTGGATATCTACGGGTGATCCTATAGAAAGGTGACAAAGGGGAATCAATGTTCTCCCACTAAACCTCTAACTCCTTTGCCCACATCTTTCCAGTATGGCTGCCCCACCAGTTCCTGAGGCTGACAGTCTCAGCATCATCCTGACTTCTCTCCTTTCCCATTTCTCTCAGCCAGTCCCCCAGTTATCTACCTGTCTAATTTCATGGCATACCCAGAATCAGGCTTATGTTCACTGTCTGCTTCCCACCCCACTGAGCCTACACCCTTCCCTCATTCCTATAGCGATTGCCAGACCCTGTCTCCACCAACCCTGTCTCCGACCTGTGCTCCCAGGCCCCACCTCCATGCTGAGCTACATGCATCTCGGTCTCACCTTGAGCTTTACTATGGCTCTGGGTGGATGGAGCAGTTCTTCATCTACTCTGCACCCCAGCCCCAGACCTCCTTCCAAGCTCCGAGTTCTTCTTTCTCCACTGTGACCCACAGGGACTTTCGCTGAACATGAATCCTCAGGAGAGATGCCTTTATTTCTGCCACTCCTCTGCCTCCTAGCCTGAAGGTCTACCCTCTGCTGCCTCTAGCCCTGACTCCCTCCCTCCAAGAAGCAAGTCCTGGTCACCCAGGCTAAAGCTTTCTCTTGGCATGATCCTACCTTACTATCTTCATGACACACTGCAGAGCTGGAAATGACCTGAGTTCTACTGTCTCTCACTGAAAGACCTCTGGGCTCTGAGCTAGAGAATCTGTCTTTGGTTTAGCGCCCAGTGCTTGGCACGTGGCAGCTGCTTCAGAGAAGCTGGTTTACAGACTGCCACTGAGCACTCTGCATTTTCCTCTTCATGTCTGTGGCACTTTTGATTCATCTCTGGAAGGGAGAGGGAACAGTCTCCACTGAGGTGAGCTGAGTAAACTGAATTTGCCTCACTCATCTGAAGCAACCTTGCTGCCAGATCCTGCAAGTCCTTTTAACCTGATTTCTTCTCCTAATTGCTGCCATATTCCCATTTTGGGGAGGATCTATTTATGCTACACAATGGTTGTGCCATTCCTTAACCAGGGTGTGACACTTGAAAGACGTTGGTCTTTTGTTTGGATATGGTTTGCCTTGAGACTGCATCTTTTGCATTGTCTGGTGGTATAAGAATTTAGATCATCTCTTCCAACAGCCCAGTCCCCTTGTCCTGTCGCTGTGGGATAGCTTTGCCTTAATGGCTTTCTTGTGCACTTGTTTCATAGGTGTGTCGAGGGATGTATAGGTAACAAAGGGAAAGACAAGGAAAGCCCTTGTAAGTCACTGGTGGGAAGTAAGGCGTTCCATGCTCACAGCAGCTTGCTCCTTCGGAGGATGGGCGGGGCGGAGCCAATTTCCTTCTTAGAGGTTCTTTATTCCAGCACAAATTTGCAGTCCTGTAAAGGTGAACTATCCTGAGTTCCCAGCAAGTGTACGGCATGTGTGGATTACTGAGCAGTGGTGATGACTAGGGTTGTGGTATAGAGTATTTAGGCAAAAAAATGAGATGTGGATTACCTGTTCAAGGAACTCCTAATCAATAATATGGAGATAATCTACATAAAGGATTTGGACAATAAAGAAGGAAGCAAGATGCGAAGGGACTTTCACTGCAGGGTCACATGAAAGTTGGCAGGAGGACCAGGGGAGGACACTTAAGGTGTTTGAGGGGTACATCCCGAAGATGGACACAGGAAGTGTGTGGGGAACTCTGGAGAACCCCTCCACCTGAGGGAAACGTGGAGGCCGGCCGCTCAGACCTCCTTTCTCTTGGTTGCTTCCCCACACCCCGGAGAATGCTGTTAAAGAAAGGGTTGCCAAGGAAGCATGCTAGATCCTGTAGACCGTTTCAGATCTGCCCACCAAGTGCAGTGGTCACGGCAAGGCCATCATCCAGCTCTCAGATGGAGACCTGGCACCAGCCTCGCCCAGCATTGTGTGGGCGGGGCAGGCCCTGGAGGGGCGGGCCCTGGTGTCCTGGTCGGCATGTCCTAACCTGGCTTTGACTGCTCTCTCTAACTGGCCATTCCCCCACCACTGGTTACCTCATATTTTTCTTTAAATCCTCTGTTCTTTAAAGTAAATCGGATCCTTTGCTAGACAATCTATGGGAAGTATGATGTTCCAGTTACGTATTTTCAAAATTGCAAACACCCATATTCGTCTCACATGTTTTATACAAATTTGCTCATCGAAAACACTTCTGCTTTTAAAGTATTCTAGCTGTTGGGGAAAAATAAAATTAATTTTTCAACACTAAGTTCTTCTCTCCCCCCCTTCCCCTCACGCCCCCCTACCCCACTTAGTTCTGCAGCTCTGCCCCTGCAGGAATTACAGGGACATAATAAGAAAGATCTTGGGTATTTTCGGATTTGAAGTGCAGTGAAAGGAAATTACTGACACACAGAATCACCGTTTAATGGAAGATGGTGATATCGATCTGGTAATGTTTCCTGCCAACCTACTTGTAATAACTGTATAATATCATATGCTTTATCAGAATAACTTAAAAGCTAGCAAATGAAGGTGTGGGGCCTCTGAGTGAAATACAATGAAAATCAGAGATGTGGAGATGGTAAGGGAGGAGACTGGGGATCTCCAGGGAGAGCAGGTGCCTGAGGGCTAAGGTCCCCTGTATGTGGGGCCCTGAGTCTCTGAACAGTGTGTCATGTTACAGAAAATACAAATGATACCCTCATCTCTTTATTTACTTTAACATGATTACACTTGTGAGCAACTTAGATGTTGAGTTGTAGAATATGCTTCTGTTCATTGGAACATTTCTGATGTCATTAAGTTACTTTGTGAGGGGCTACAATCAGCAGATACAAGGCTAGTGAGAAGTCAGTATATTGGTTTTTGTACTTCATAAAGAAATGTCTGATGAAACCAAACTTTAAATAAAAGTTATGATGGTTTCTTTCAACTTCTTTTGCCAGACCCCAGCATTTCTGAAACATCATGATTTTAATCTCTTTCTGCTCTCAGTAGCTCTCTTGGGCACTAAAGCTCTTGAGTCTCCAAGATTCCTTGAATGTGGTGTCTTTCTTGTTTTCTTCACCCTTGTAACCTCGAATACAGGAGCAAAACAATGATTGGGTAAAACTAAGGGAGACATCTCTCATTTATTTGGAAAATAAACAGTTTCATTACCTGTATACTATTAGAAAGTACTCTAAAGGTTTCATGATTTGGCCCTTATTTATCATTTTAACTAGGTGCAGGAAAGATGGATCATAAGTTAAGAGTGATTACTGCTCTTGCAGAAGACCTTAATTCAGTTCCCAGCACCCAGATTTGGTGGCTTACAACCACCTATAACTCAACCTTCAGGGTATCCGACACCTCTGGCCTCCATGAGCACCTGCATTCATGTGAACATATGCCCACACAGATACACAAACATACACAATTTAAAAGATAAAATAAAATCCTAATTTATTAGTTAGAAAATCACTAATATTTGATGTTGTCTTACTGATAAAGGGTATCTTCTAAGAAATTCAAAAGCAAGAATAGATTTCTAATGGTAGGGTTAGGTTTTGTGACCCAAGTTTTGGAACACTTCAGAAGTATTAATTCTCTCTACTATTTTGGGTTTATTTTCAAACCTTGTTTTCTGAAAATGCATGGTATCAATTATTATTAAATAACTATATGACACCCTTCAAAATTATTTATAGTTCCCGATATCACCTCGTTTTGGTGCATCCTTCTGCTTTCTTTTCCCGTCTAGGGAGAGCTACAGTATGATGCAGATCTTGACATCATCTTTATTGCTGCATCTTATTTGTTCTTTAAAACTGGAGAGAAATAGAACACTGGGTTCTTGGTCTTTCCTGCAACTCCCCTTCCTCCTGTCTGGGCTTTCCTGCATGCTCACATGGCTGCTTTTGCTTCTGTGGGTGCTAGCAGTGAGAGCTCAGCAGGCTGCTGAACATCTTATAATTTCAGGGACAGTGATCTGCAAGTGAGGACTGCGGAATCATCTCACAAATAGGGCCCATCGTGCAGTTTTGTGACAGTGTCTGGTAATGCCTGCCAGGTGTTCAAGGCGAGCTGAATAAATAGGGCAGCAGTACCGTGCACTCCTACAGTCAGGGCCACCAGCTCTAAGCCCTTGGGTTCCAGTCTTCCCAGATGTCCCCTGAAAATAGAGGCTTCTCTCCGTCTCACCCCTGTGAGGCTGCCACAGCCCCAGCCAGACCTCCACAGTCTCTCATGCTGGATTAGGCCACAGTGTCTCTCAGACTTCTGCTTTTCTGCTCTCTGGCAAACTGTCCATTGCTGCTCTCGGCCCCTTTCACCCGCCTCTTCATGTCAGTCTTGCGTCTGGATTTTTAGTGCTGTGATAATTGGCTTCCGTGTGTTGTCAACCTTATTTGACAAGACCCTGCTTCTCTCTGGCTCATATTACTATGCCTTCCCCTGAGATTTTACAAACCCTGGTGCTGTGTACCCGGTGTAGCAGCTTAATCTAAGTACCCATCGGGCCACCTACCTGCCTCCTCTCCATGCTGGGATGAGCCCCATCTGTAGCTTCTTTTGTCCTTAGCTGGCTGCTGCTAATGGTGCTCCTTAGGTTCACAGGTGTTCCTAAGGGTAAGTCTTGGTCCACTTGGAGACAAAGCCCTAAGATACCAAAACCTCATTATGTCAGGAGTAAGCAGAATTTCGAGTCAGTGCTGACAGAGGGGAAACTCTGTGAGAACCTCAACAGCACGTCCCTCATTAGGGACAGGTGGGATCTCCATAGAATCTATGTCACATCCAGGCTGCTCCTTGCTCTTGGGTAGGAAAGGCATCTGCATTTCCCTCCTACAGTGCTCATTTTAAAATCAGCCACCAAATCCATATATGTAAGTAATTTAATTTAATTTTTGTGTATCCCTTTTAAAATTAATTATAATAGTTTAGTTAATTGAATAGGGACTACGTGTTATTTTCTTGCCTGAGAGTTTTCCATGTCTTAGCTCAATTATCTCAGAGGAGGGGGGGAGACAGCAAGGAGAAGGAAGAGGAGGAATAAGAGGAAGAGGAGGAGGAAGGAAGGAGCAAGAAAAAGGAAGAGGAGGAGTAGGGGGAGGAGAAGGCAGTAATGAGGAGGAAGAGGGGGCAGAGAAGAGAGGAGCTTTAACGTGTCCCTGCTGTCTTAGTTAGCTTTCTATTGCTTTGAAAAGACATTGGCAAAAACCAACTTGGGGAGGAAAGAGTTTATTCCACTTACATCTCCCAGTCACAGTTCATCACTGAGGGATCCCAAGGTAGAAACTCAGGGCAGGAACCTGGAGGCTGAGCTGAAGCACAGGCCAGGAAGGAACTCTTCTTGCTGGCTTGATCCTCTGTGCTCAGCCTGCTTCCTTATACAATACAGAATCACCTGCCCTGGGGTGGTACTGCCCACAGTGGACTGGGCCTCCTGCAGGACTCAACAATCAAGTAAATGCTTCACAGACTTGGCCACAGTTCGATGGAGGTAATTCTCCAGTTGAGGATCTCTCATCCCAAGTGTGTCAAGTTCACACTAAAGCTCTCCGGCACCCCACTAAAAAGGTGGGGTTCCTGAGATAAGAGGGTACTCATAGTCTGGTAGTAGTCAGTAATGATGAGCTGGAATTATGATGCCACTTAATTGCTTTATTTAATCGTTTTTCATTAACTAAGTTTTCTCAATGAAAATGAGGTGGTTGGTTGTTTCTTTAGCAGAACGAAGCATCTGAACTAATCTACTGCTGGTCTTACACAGTCACGTAGACATTCCTGGGTAAAATGGCTTCAGAGTAATCCAGGGCTACTGTGTCCGTCTTAGGAATGAGAACATTGATGATTGGTTAAGGGGCTATCCAAGCCTTGAGCAGAGATTCCCAGAGTTCTGACCCGTCTTGATTCTGTTCACACAGACTTAAATATCACAAAGACTTGTAACTTGAGAAGACTAGATGTAGTGATTTGGAGAAATTTTTTAACACCCAAAGGCCATTGGATTCAGGTCAAAATTTACTTTACATCTATAAGGTGGACAGTGTCATTTATGAGATGTGAAGGAGCTGGTTATTGGGACAGGAAGCCAGGCCCACACACTGGCCCGTTGTTGCATGCTACTGTTGTCTTACTCGGGACACTCTTAACTCCTGGGTTGTTGCAGGAACCCTCAAACATCTCTGTTCTCCTGTCACTGCCACAAGCATGGTCTTCCTTTGTCCCAAGTGGGATTATATGCCTGTTTTCCTTTAAACCATCTCAGAGTATTCATGGCTCGCACTCTGAATTCAGTCTCCATAGCTCAGCTCCCAAGGGTGTTTCTGACTCGAGGCTGTGCAGTCACCCTACTGACATCCTCCCCTGTGGAATCCCATGACATCTCAAGCATGCCATTCGCACACTTTCATATGTGGCCCCTCCTTCTCTCACTGCCCTTCCTTTCCCAAATAGCCTATTTCTGTTCATTTTAAAAACTCACTTTCATTTTATTAACAATAGCTTTCCTCTGACTTAATGATTCTTCTAGGAGCCACTTTAATGAAACAAATAGTTATGTACAAATATGCTTATGGTTATTACTTAGAATAACCAGTAACTATATTTCAAGGAACTAAAATAAGATTATCTAACAATAAGGGAATGGTGTAATAGTCCACAGGGAATTGTGGAATAGTCTCTGTCCTTGACAAGCGCTCTTCCACAAGGCTATATTCCACCCCAATATCATGTTGTATCAGATAGATATTAGATTTGCATTTTCACCGACTTTTATAACACAAGAGAACATCTAAAATATATTATTAAATGAAAAGAATATGCAGTACAAACTCATACATATGCATCCACATTTGTATGTTTTTGTGTCTGTAACTCTAGTGGGGAAGGAAGCGAGAACTCAAGTATACCTAAAAGGGTGTATTTTAAAGTTAAGTCAATTGGGTGATAGAATCATAGCTGGCTTCTATTTTTCTTTATATTTTCATGTGTTATATGTTGCAAGTTTATACAAGGATGGCTGTATTTTATAATCAAGTAAACCGGTTTTAATTAAACACTTGCTAATGAGTTCAAGGATGGGCCTGCCTGGGAAGTCTTCCAAGAACTTTCCTGCTGATTGGAGGCTCTCCTCCACATTTCCGCAGGCCTGGGCCTAACTGATGCTGCTGTGTGTCTGTGTCAGCGGGCCCACAGCTCCACCTGAACATCTCTCCCCTTCCTCACACAATGGTCTTCTTAAGCTGGACAAGGATCAACAGTGTAGCACAGTGACTGCCTTAATGAGGGCTCCTCCAAAGGGGCTTGATCAGTAAAGTAGCTATCAAGCATCTTCTGGAGTGAGGCAGCCCCTAGTTACTCAGGGGTTCCATGTCATAATGTTCACCTTCAGAAGCTTTGCAGTCTGGGAGAAATGGCTGTGTTTGGATGCCTGCTTTTCATAGCAACTTAATGTTCTTCTATTTAAGGGTTCTATGCTTCCAACCCACAACTCCACCTTCTGACCTGCCAAAAACATATCTCTGTAAGGTCAGGTTCAAGTGCATCAACTTGTGTCCTTCCTTGGCTCTGGAGGCTTTACATCTCTTTATCGGGACTTACTGTCTCTTGCCCTATTATTAGTGACTATTGTCTGATTATTGCCTTCAAAGACCTTAGAGATTTTCTGCAGTAGATAGACACACTCAACAAAACACAGTGTTCTCTATAATAAATGCGATGTTTCATTTTCCAGTTAAATGGATAAGCTTTAAAAAGACTTTAATCATTGTAATAAAAAAGCAGAATTTCCACTGTAGTCCTTAGTGCCCCGTGGTGGTGCGCAGCTCTCTAACACTCTGTAAATGACTGCTTATTTGCATCACCAATTGTGATTTATGAGTCCTTTTTTTACCTAGACCCACCCTAACTAGAAAATTGAAAATTGAAAATTTCCTTTGTTCAGATGCTTCCTGTCTGTGATCCAGATTTTGCTTTACTTGCCTCTCTGTAGAGCACCATCATATGTATTAAACATTAAATGTCTGTTTATCTATAGCTTCTAATAGGTAGTACAGATGCAGCTCTTTTGCTCAGGTTTGTCTCAACAGAACCTGAAACTTCATGTGGTCCACAGTCGATGCTTGGCCAATGAGGAAGAGAGAAGTATTAAAGATGTCCTTTTCATTCAGAAGTAAGGCACTAAATGCTCAGTTTGAGAAGTACTATAGAAAAAATTCTAGTTAGGTCAAAGATGTCTGGACATGACCTCTGGGTCTGTTTCAGGTGTAAAGACAGGAGCTGTAGACTAATGAAAGGATTCTGCAGTAGCTCAGCACTGGGGCTGATGAGCAGGGTTTGAGAAGCATTTGAACTCTAGTTATAGTCAGCAAGCCTTAGAGGATGAGAACTATGAACTGAACCTTGAAGCACAGGAGTTCTAGGGAGCACGTGGGGCATGTGTGACTGGCTAGAACATAAAAACAATAGCCAGAAAAGACAGGATATGTTTGAGGAAAGCAAAGAGGCCATTGGTCTGATGCAGAAGAGGGTGAGGGACAGGATGGCAGGGGGTTTCTAAGTACAGCATGGTGAGGCAGGTCTTGCTTAAGTCACATGAGGAAGAACCGAAAGCTTCAAGGGCACATGTAGAGAGTTCACTGGAGAAGCTATCGTCATCAGTTGACTTCTGGTGGTCGGAGGACTGTGGCTTGACAGACTGTGCTTCTCTGACTGTGGATATTACATCTACAGAGTAGGAGACTTCACAGTGTCCAGTGGTTCAGGCAAAGTGAAAACATAATCAACAACTTGCATTCTTACTCTGTCTTCAACCATAGGGCAGAATTCATACTTGTCGTGGGCAGAACTGAACTGACTATTTAAAAAAGATGAACTGACCTTCATTGAACATTAAGTTTTGATGGAAAAGCAGAGAATCTCAAAATTAGGTGAACTCAGTCACCATCCAGATCTATTTTGTAGATTGACCTGCATTGACCTGAAATTTACAATCCAATTTAAGTTTATAAAATGAGACTTTGAAGTAAGCATCCTTGTTATACAAATGAGAAAACAAAAGCAAGAGATACCACCAGATGCTTCCTGCACAGACACATAGCAAGCATCTTTAAGATCAGGAAGAAGAGCTTAGTCTCAGGCTCCTAATCTTCCAGGAATCCTGATTTCACTCTCAGTCTGCAGCAGACCCTGCTCCCCCTGGACATCATTTTGGTGCTGTACCCTTATGGATCGGGGTGCACCACTAGACCTTTGCATTTGCATTAAAGCATACTTGAGGCTTACTTCACTATGGCAAGCTTTGCATGAGTTGGGAGTCATTTGGGTGGTTCACTTGACACCCAGGTTTAGCATTATAAAGTTCCTCAGTCACATTTTTGACACCCAACTGCCACCTTTGAGAATTAAACCTTAAATCATTTTCTGAGGCATGTTAGGTGCTTTGACAACCACACAGACTGGGCTCTGTTGTGACATGGCTCTGTGAGGTGTCCTAGGTTCCCTACTCATTAGTCTCCTGGTTTGGAGCTCAGAGAGCTTTTAGCTAGCAGTTCCACAAATGCCCAAAGACAAATCCAGCTTCTTTGCAGTTTTTAACAGCTAATGACAATCTGTTCACTTCAATAGGCTTCTGGCTTCACCTGCAATTCAAAAACAGCTAAGCATGCAATTCTCCTTCCCAGTGGGTTTGGAATAACATGTCTGTATATTTTCCAGAAGCATTTGTTAAGAAGGTGTGTGCATAAAATGTGAGCTCCAGAGATAAATGTGATATGCCATTCACTCATGTGTGCCTGTCTTTACTTCTTTATTTCACACCTTTTAGTCTGCTAGTGCACCTTAACAGATCTGAACCTGACCTAGATCTTACCCTCAGTGCCTTACGGTCTTCAGGACCAACAGGTGACCCTTCCTCAAAACCTTTCTAGACTTAGCCAAGCATATGATCTTCTTTGTTTTGTTCCTAGGGACACGATTCCTTGAGACTTTATGAAATCACTTAATCTCTTTGTGTTATGTTTTGATCCTTATACATTTCTGAAAATTTTCTGAGGACTTGGAACAAAACTACTCATCCATCTCCTTCGGAGTTAGGCCCTCAGAAAGATGCAGTGAATAAGTAGTAGTGAGTTGAGTTGAGTGCCTAATAAGGCCCCCGCCCATCGGGAGGATGGTAGAGGAGTTGGACTCTGATGGCTGGACAACCTAGAAGGGAGAGGAAAGGTAACCCAGCTGTTCCTGTAGCATATCCCAGACTCAGAACTGAAAAAAGTGTATAACCTCTGTGAGCTACAGAGTGAGAGCCCTGGGCTGGGGTCTGTGGTCCTCAGACAGAGGAGAGCTGAGATAGTGTTGGGAAGAGCAGGTCTGCTGATAGGTTTTCAGACGCAATAAATAACAAGTGTTCCTATTCATTGGCTGTTGTTCCAACTTTAAAGGCTCCATTTATCAGGGGGTCTGAGGAGAATGGTGTCATCAGAGATCAAAGCCTGGAAACCCTTCATGGAACATGGGAACAGAAAGTCTATGGTGTTTAGGAAGCCAGGCTCTTGAGTTCTTGCAAGCCAAAATCACGTTTTGATCTTGGGAGTACAATGTATGTTTACAAGCCCTGTGTTGGATTAGTTTTCATGTGAATTCTGCAGTCTGAGTACTAAGACAGCTCAGATGCTCTTACTCCAAACTGTGAACCTGCTTCTCATGAAGCACCTCGCATACAGCCTTGGGAACACGGGTGGAGGTGGGTCATGTTCTCCACAGAACAACTGGGAATGGAGGACATTTCTTTTGTTTCCCCAGAGCTGAGTGCTGTGCTGGCACAGGGATGATCTTCCATAAATATCTTCTGAGTGGAATTGAATTCCTGAAATATAGCCAAAGATGCCATCACCTCAGAGGACGTCAGAAACAGGAGTTTTTGTCTGGCTTTGTGTTCGATGCTTATATCTCGTGGATGATAGGATTTTCTATTAGGAAAATGACATTACAGACATCATTTTTGTAGTTCGTTTATGCAGTAGGAACAGAGGTGAGCAGAGACACGGGAAGGCAGTGGACTGGTGTATGTGGTCGTCTTTTATACACAAATTAGGGGTGATGAGAAGAATTGAGACTTCATGCTGAAGAGAGAAGATGGCAATCATTTTTACGAGGCGGGCATGGGAGAGGGCAGTGCAGTTAAGATAGCAATGCAAGGTCTGCTTGGGATTTACATGTGCCCCGAAGGACAGCAACTTCCTAAAACAGACACTCCTCTTTGTTTTCCCGCATCTATTTATGTCACATACGCAGGTGTAAGGATAAACTGTTTGGTACTGATGTGGCATTCTTATTATTAATGTTGTTAGTATTTTGTCAAGTGTTTAGGCTTTCTGCAATAATAGTGCACTGTGCTGTGATATGACTGATGTAGAGTTAGCAGACTGGCCAGCTCATCAGACTGTCAAGTCCTGAACTTGAACTGTCCACAGAATCATCCTGTCCTGCTCCTCCAGTGAACTCATTGGAGGGGCACACTCCAGTGACTCTTTGATCATCTGTGTGACATCTGGGGACAGGCAGTTAGGTCTTTTCTGTTCTTACGAAATAGTGCATCTCAGCCAAATTTGAAATTATCGCCTTTATCCTCAAGGAAAAACAATCATCTTGGCAGAAGAATCTTATATCTAGTCCTTTTATACACATTCCTGGCTTTGTCTCAAGCGAAGCCCATTCATATGGTTTTCATTTGGTGCTCAAATTAAGACAATGTTTCTTTAGTCACTTATGTATTTGTGCATGTATTTTGTATTGAGTCTGTGCAGAGTGGAAATAGTGGTCAGGGTGCTTTGGAAGACTTCTGTTTCATTTTCTTGAATATTCCACTTTGCTCATCCCATTCTCCTCCCAGGAATGTGATAGGCAGAATGGCAGCCAGTGGGTAATCAGCTTGGCAGCCATCCTGAGTGCCAAAACTCATGCTCTTCTCCAAGAAGAGAGGGCTGGCAAAAACTGGTGCCTAACAATCGCACAAACCCCCTCCTCCACATCCATCCCTGGAGACTGAGTGCCTTCCTATGTCTGTCAGCCTCAGGCTATGGATCAGACAAGATTCTTAATGGGAACTCCCCCCAGCTTTTGCAGGGGGAGTATACAGCCGTGGTGAACCTTTGTCATACTCTGGACTGATTTATTACAGAGATTGAGTATGCAGGGTCTGTGGGCTGAAAACTTCAAGGTTCAAGTCTTTTTTTATTGACTTCTAGGCAGACAATCAGTGTGCTAGGGTTTTTGCAAATTCCAAATTTCATACCACTAAAGCCAGGATCATCTGGTGATGAGCACAGGGCCCTGTGATAGCTTTCCCAACCTTCTTGAGCACACAGGGAAACATTGTTCACCCATCCTCTATGTAGCCAGGAAGTGGTAATGTTTTGTTGCAGCTCTTTTCTCAAATAGCCATACTTGAATTAGAAATAATCTTTGATAACGAGCCCATTTAGAAAGGCATCATATCTTCCTTATTTTAATAATACATCACATACTTAGGGCATGGTTTGGGTGCTTAGCTGTGGTGATAGATTTGGGAAAGAATTTTAGCAGCCAGCCGTCTTCCAGTGCACATGAAGAGCTCATTTGCCTTTTGCTATTGGTGCTACAGAGCTGCCAGGGAGAGACACTCCTAGTGATAGTGGTGCATTAGGGGTGTAGCCTGAAATACTCAATAAATCAAATGGTGGCTGCTTCAAGTCTGATTCTGCTCCTCCTCCAGCTCCAGACAATATGTGAAAAATTCTGATCAGGGCCCAAGTCTTCCACTCTGGGAAGTCGCCCTTTGAGCTTACTCTGTAAATAATGATTAGCAGCAAGCCTTCAATTTCAGTCCTCCACCACCCAGAGTGGCGCCTCATACCAGAGAAAAGTGCTTTCTCTGCTTCAGCAGCACTTTACCAGTGGATTCTTAGCAGGGAGACCAAAATAGGTTTCCTGTTGTTCAAATGGGTGTTTTAAGGGCTTTGCAGGTGTCTCTTAGAGAATGGAGGTATTTATTTTTAATGAGGAGAACTGAAGAATAAAAACATACTGGCCTTGGAGAACTGAAGAGCAAAGCTTTCTTCATTATGAAACAAATGAAGACCTTCATCGTAGGAACCAGTAAATTCATTAATTTTTAATAGAGGAATAAGCTATAGATGGTAATTTAATTCTTTTGGGAGAAGGTCATTTAGGTGGTGTTTAAACATCTTCATACTTAGGAGCTTGGGAGAGAAGGCCGGCTGCGCTGTCGGAGGCAGGAAGAGTACAGTGCAGTAGAGAAGCTTGTTTGCAAGCTCCAGGTCCTTCGACCCTGTTCTGATTCCACAGAGCAATGCTTTGAGTTGTCCTTGTGAGGTTGGGTTTCCCACCTTACTGTTCACATCAAAGTTCTGTTGACAAGGAGAGTTGTATAGAGGGACTGTAAGCAAATGTGAGCCTTCCAGTAGCCCCGCGATCTGTGATCACCCTCGCCCGTCCCGCACCTGACAGATTCTGCTGGTGCTCTGAAGGCTCTTCATGGGTGTTTTCTCTCCTTTGCCTGTCAATCAGGAAGATCTCTCTTCTCTCCAAGTGTTGGTTCTCTGGGAGAGCTGGACTGCTCATAAGGTCCTCATGGGCAGCTCTTCCTAGAACATCTCTGTTGAGAATGTTCACACTAGGATGCCACAGAATCGGGGCCAGTGGCAGTTGTTAAAGTAGTCCCTCAAGGTGGCCTGCAGTACATGAGAGTAAGTACCCATGATGTGGGCTTGTACATGGAAGAATGTGTGTACATGTAGTGTTTGTGCTGAAAAAAGATGCATGTACATATAAGTATGTATGTGCGTGGAGAGATGTGTGTGCATGAAGGGATGTGTGCACATGGAGAGATGTGTGTGTACAGAGAGATGTGTGTACATGGAGGATGTGTGTGTGTGCAAGGGGAGATGAGTGTGCGTGGAAGGATGTTTGTACATGGAGAGATGTGTACATGTAGAGATGCATGTGTGTGTAGGAATGTGTGTGCATGGAGAGATGTGTGTGCATGGAGGCATGTGTGTGCATGGAGGATGTGTGTGTGCATGGGGAGATGAGTGCGCATGGAAGGATGTTTGTACATGGAGAGATGTGTACATGTAGAGATGCATGTGTGTGTAGGAATGTGTGTGCATGGAGAGATGTGTATGCCTGGAGGCATGTGTGTACATGGAGGGTTGTGCATACAGAGAGAACTTCGTGTGCGGAAGGAAACATGGACATGGAGTGATGAATTTGTAATGCCAAGTCCCTCCTGGGCAGTATCTTTTGAGAGATAAGGTGAATTAGGAAATTTAAAGAAAGTGTTGAGGCAGGCTCGAAGTAGAGAAAACGTGGTATGCGCATACCATATAAAACTACTCAGTCTTTAAAAACGAAATTCTGCAATGTGTGGTCATGTTGATGAACTTTAAGGTTGTTCTGCTTATGAAATGCTCACAAGGCCACTCAGGGCTGCAGCAACTCCATTGTCAATGTGCTTGCCGTGCAAGCATAAGGATCTGAGTTGGATCCCCAGAGCCCACAGCATGAAAAAGCTAGTCACAGTGCCACACACACCTAACCTCAGTGCTTGGGAGGCAGACAGGCGGGCTCACCAGCCAATGCTGTACCATCAGAGACAAAACAGATGGTTAGTGCTGAATGACACTCAGATGAATCTCTGGTCTCCACATTCCCATGCACACAGGCATGCATACATATACACATATACATGTACACACACACATGCACATGGACACACAAAAACTGGAAAACCACATCTAAAATGAATCGTAAACTAGTGAAATTCACATAAACAAAGTCGAATGTTGGTTGCCAGCAATGGGGACAGGAAAATGAGGACTTTCTAATGAAATGCATAAAGTCTTAGTTGAGTAAGATAAGATATTGCTGCATAACCCCTCTCCATCCTCAAGAAGGAAGCGTGCTTCAGAGCACGTGAAAACAGAGTGACCAAGTGACATCCCTGGAGCCGTGGCTGTGAGAACTGAGATGGCCCCCTGCCCTCCCGCCCTCCGGACTCTGGCTATCTCAGCACCTGCTCCCCTTAAGCAGGCAGCATGTAAACAAAGGGAAGGATGCACCCTGTGTGCTCCTGTGCTTCGCTCCTCTGACTGTTCCATCATGCATCTCCATGCCTCCTCCTTGCCTTCTCTCCTTGGATCCCCCACTTTAGAGCTGCATGAGGTCAATGGTGTTGTATAAACTACAATCCTGTCCTGAGCCTGTGAGAATTCGGAACACCGCTGGGGAATGAGCATCAACAGCAAATTATTTATGTTTTTTCTTCAAGGCTTTCTGCACTGCACTCTGTTCTTTGGTGATGATTAAGCCTGATCCAAAAAAGAGAAAAACAAAGGCTTCTGTGCCAAGGACTCCATTTGATTCCTTTGAATGTGCTGAGAGCGCCCCTGTAGATCTCCATGGCTTTAACAATAACCGGCTGTGCTCTGGGCTCTGCCTAGGGGCTCCCCATCAGCTTGAGGTTAAGGGGCCAGGGCAGGCCTTAATGCAGAATGATGCAAGGCTGTGAAAACAATCATATGTGTTCCCCCTTCTGCTCTGTCCAAGAACATATGTTCTCTAAATCACTTTCTTAGTGGTTTAATTCGCACACGTTGGATGGCAGTTTAGAAATCTCCGGTTTTCAAAGGGTTAACTTGCTGGGTTGGGTGATTCCAATGCTTTTACAGGTTGGGATGATCAGCTTTCTTTGCTTCTGATCTCTGTCTTACTTCCTCTTTAATTCGGGAGTTAATTTAGTCAGTGATTTTCTCAGCATGCTGAACAGTGTCTTCAAAGGGTATCTAAAGATCAACATGCCTCAGATAGACCTCCCTTCCCACACTTGACTCATCTCAGTGAGTGTTGTCTTTGCAACTTGGAGGTGCCAGTATGTATGCACATGTGTGTGCTGTGCGTGTGAGTGCATGTGCTGTGCCTTTGCACGTAGTCCTCTGTATCCAGCTCCCGAGAACCCCATGACCCTGTTTTCAGGGGACCCCTGAGTCTCATCACTTTTCATTGTTAATGGTATGGTCTAAGCTAAGTCATTCTCTCTCTTTAAGAGTCTTTGCTGTGACCTTTTAGCTTGTCTCCTTGACTCTTCTTGTGATGGTCAATATAGAATGTCAACTTGACAAGATCCAGAATCACCTAGGGATACCTCTGAGCACCTCTGTGAGGGATTTCCTCTATTGTGGTAACTGAGGTGGGTGTCACCATTTGGGATCTTGGACATCAAACGAAAGGAGAATGCGGGCTAGGCACCTTGTTCTTCACTCTGCTTCCTGACTGAGCATCAGGGTGAGCAGCTGCCTCCTGCTTCTACACCTCACCCTTTCAACCATAACGGACTGAGTTCTGACACTGTGAGCCCTCCAGAATGAACACTTCCTAACTCCAATCACTTTTGCCGTTGTCATTGCAATGAGAAGTGGGACCCAGGCAGTGGCCGGCCCTCTGTTGTGGTCTCTTGGCAGCACCCCAGCTCACTGATACTAAACAGAGGTTAGATCTCCCCATGGCTTCCTAACGAATGCAGAGTAACTTTGCGGTAGTCCGGTATGGTCTCCTCTCTTGCCTTTTTCAGACCCTTCCCCAGAAGTGATTCTAGCCACACTGTCCTCTCCTGTTTGTGGCTCATACCCTAGGCCTTCTACCCCACAGACTCCTCCTGGACTCTGTCTATGCCTATTTCTCTCTTCCCAACCAGAACATACACCCGTCTCTGTTCTGTCTGCCTTCCTCTTTGCCAACTTGCTTGAACGCATTGCTGAAAGCCTCCCACCCAGCTCCCTTCCTGCGTTCTCTCTCCACTGTCCCTGCCATCCTCTGACCTTCTTCTGTTGTAGTTACTGCCTTCATTTCTTTTCAGTTTTGCTCACCTAGAATATATGCCCTCCGGAGCAGAGATTATTTTCTGGCTTTTGTCTGAGTCTGTATCACTAGCTGCTTGATGGTGCCTATCGTGTAATAGGCATCAGCATATTGGATGAATGCATGGATGCTTTCAGGAAAATTCTACCTTTTTATGAGCCAAAGGTTCTGTTTTCAATGGTTTTAATATTTAATAAGAGGAATTCCAGTCTCACCAGCCAGAGGAATACACTGGCTTTCATCAGCTGCGTACCAGAACCCCTGTACACACCGACGTTATCACGGGATCATGGAATTTCGCATGGCGATAGTAGAAGTCTGATTGCTAGCTGAAGGGTTTGGACTCTCAGAGATGTATGAAAAGGGAGATGCCCTCCTTTCAGAATAGAGACCAACCACATCCAAAACCTTTTCCATGTATTCAGAATTCATTCTGGGTTGTTATCTGCCTGAAGTTTTAGATCCCCTTCCTCCTCTATCTCGTTCTCTCTTTCTCACACCTTGAAGGTAGGTAGATATTTTCTCCATTTTACAATGAAGATTTTGAGATTGAAGAGTTTCAGTAATCTGTAGTTTTAGAAGTCGGTTGACAGCAGAGTTGGAATGCTGACCCCACGGTGTGGTAAGCACTGTTTCCTTTGAAACATGTTAACTGAAGGGTTTGTCTTCTCTGAAGAAGCCACCTTATTCTTTCTGTGGGAGCCTGATGTTTGTGCTCAGGCAATCAAGCCCAGCTTGGAGAGGACAGGGCAATAAATGCATCACCTCTCAGTAGCTCAAGAGCTGAGACAGCAGCTGGCCTGTAGCCTCAGCCCTGAGCTTCAGCCTGTGGAAGGGAAACCAGAAAGAAGAGCCCAAAGTTACTGCCCTCCTTGGGGAGTAAGAGTCTATGCCTTCCCTCTCCGCACAGGGATATTTGGTCTAAAGCGCATGGTTCTAGGGTAGCTAGTCATTCCTCCTGCCTGAACCTAAGCATCAAAACCCCAACTCTGCTGGTCCTCCTGTGCAGAGGGTTTCCGACCTAGCATAGCTGCTGGAGAGCTGCATCAGTTCTCTTCCAAGCGGTGCTGGGAATCCCCTCATCCCTGTCCCTGGTACCTTTCTTACCGAATCATCACAGGGCCCCCACCCTGTCCTGTTAGGCTTCATATCCATATTCCTCTGGCAGTCTCTACCTGTACTGTAAGCTTGACTCTAGGAGAGAGAACACAGTTGAATATTTACAGTATTTTCCAAAGCAAGTAAAGACAACTATTGCTGTTTATTTCTCAAGACAAAAATATTTTATTCTTTAAAAAATGTTTTATTATTTTTATTTTATGTGTATGAGTGTATTGCCTGCATGTAGGTAAGTGTACATAGGTTATGAAATGCCCTCGGAGGTCAGAAGAGAGTGTTGGATCCTTTGGAACTTGAGGTGTGGCTGGTTGTTGGTCAGAAGAGGGTGCTGGATCCTTTGGAACTTGATGGTTGTTGCAGCTATGTGGGTACTGGGAATCAAACCCAGGTCCTTTCAAGAGCAGCCAGTGCTCTGAACCACTGAGTCCTTTCTCCAGCCCCTCAAGATAAAGTGTCAATCTGTATAATGACATACATGGGTGCCAGCATATAAATTGGGCCAATGCTTAAATCCTTCTTGTCTCATACAAGACAGAATATAGCCATAGATGTGGATCCCATGTGAGGGTATCTGTTAAAAGATAGTGATGGCTTGTGACCAAAGCCTGTGAGTTAAATATATCCTTAGATTAATGACAAACTGACGAATAATTTGTAAAACATGTTCAATGTGTATCTAATGTGTAGCCTAAATGTATGACTAGGTAAAATGTGAGTCTGTCATCATCGCCCTTAGGGAAGGAGAGCAGCGGGTAATATTTTAATGCATCCATTTGTCTAGAACTGTGTTTTCCTCAAATATAAATGCACCTCCAGCAGTAGTTTCAAAGCCAGAGCTGTTGCACATGCTGCGTGCATGGTAGGTGAGGCGAGACAGCCGTTTGCGCCTGTGAGGAAACTTGCCTTCTCTCTTCCAGAGAATTAGTACGTGCAGTTTTAAAACAGAGTGGAGATGCCATGGTGTCATCCACCCAGTCAGTCCACCGATGCTCCTGCTCACCCTTGTGACTGTGTATAATGATTTTTAAATTATACTGTGTGTTTCCAATTCTTTCCACCTGAAATGACACTTTTTCTTAAAAGAGGTCTTTAAGTGTGGAGTCCAGAAGGAGGGCGCTGGCATCTACCTGGTGTCTTCTGTGCCGGCAGCCTGCAGACTGACATTCCTGCTGGTTGCTGACAGCAGAGGTGTTGGTACAACTCACACATCTTCTAACGCAGTGAGCTCTCCACTCCTTGAGTGGACGGAGGAGAGCATTGGTGTGGGATCCAGGGTAGGTCGTGTTGGTGCCTTTTCGGTGGCCTGAGATAGGTAGAGGCTGGAACAGAGAAATGAAAGTGAGGCTGTGGACAGGTGGAGGTGGGCTTTTTCTCTCAGTGGAGGTAAAAGGCTCAGTTGTGATGTTGTGGGCAGTTAAAGAAACAGTTCTACTCTATTCAAAATGTCAGTGGTAGTTATCCACCAGGCGATGCGGTCACAGGTATGATTTAACAACCTTTGTATTCATGTATATTCTCTGCATTTTCTGAAAACAGGATAAAGGCTCTTAAAGCACAAAGAAATATAAATACCTTTAGCCTGTTTTTTTTTTCTAATTTAATGTAATTCACATTTATTGAAAAATTAGAAAATGTATGTGAGTAAAAAAGAGAAAATTTAAAAAATTAGAAAAGAAAATTGTAAACATCTTTGGTCCTGTCACCCTAATACATAGAACATTATGGCCCTTCTAAAACAGGGCCTCTGATGTCACACATGTAAATTTTCCTTATTTGATCTGAATATATGGTACTTACCTGTTTACTTAATTTATTAGCAGTCAGTTTTCTTAACTGTGCAATTAAAACATAATGGCTTCATAGATGTGAGACATCTCAAGGGAATAGTCTGGTGGAGACTTTTGAGCCCTCTTGGCTGGTGGACACTGATTACCAGAGAACAGAGGAAGGACCCTCTCTTCAGTAAGGATGCCACACAGCCTTGTGTTCCTAGAAGTCTTTAAATATTCAAGGGCACAGCCACCCCGATAGTGCTACAGAGATGGAGGGAGCAGGTCTTATCCTGAGAGAATGAGACACTGGGTGCAGCTGCCGACCCCGAGGGACACCGTAAGATGGTGTTCAGTGACTTCTCCCCACACTACTTAATTAGTTTGTAGTTTAGTCTGCTTGGGTCATCCTAACAGAATATCATAAATCTCGTGATTTAACAGCAGATACTGATTTTTCTCTTGGTTCTAGAGGCCAGGAGACCAAAAACCAGAGGTTTGACAGACGTGGCTTCTGGTGAGAGCTCACTTCCTGACATTTAACTGCCTGAGTGCTACACCCCACATGTCCGTGGAGAGGGAGAACGTTCTCTGCTCTTCCTTCTTATGGGCACACCAAGCCTACTGGGTCAGGGCCCCATCCTGGTGACCTTCTTCTGTGGAGGTCTCATGGATAGGACAGCCACTTTGGTAGCTAGGGTTCAGCATGTGACTTGGGGGAGCAGGGAAGGGTTACCCTCCGAACATGATACTTATTCAAGAAAGCCTGGCGGCTGCCTGGAGCTTCTGCGAAAGAGTCACAATGGGGTGACGTCAGTGTGTATTGGGCCACAAGCTCAGAAAAGCCTGCAGTGAAAGTGATAAGGCACACCTTAAGAGACAGTGTAGCAATTAACACAAAGGCATGGACACAGCTTGGTTTTGATTTCTTATTTTGTTCTATCTATCCTGCCACAGCATAACAAACTTTGCAAGTCACAGTCTATAATCTTGTTTTGGCTTTGTTTGCAATATGAATAAATACAACTGGACTCAGAGCCTGGAGCCAGGCAGGGGTCAGGACGATTCATTTAAGGCATGCTGACCTTTGTTCCTTCTGAGGAGCCTTTCTTTCTAAAGAGGAGGTTGAAAGGTGTAGCAGCATTCACATAATCTCTATCAATCCCTCCTGATCTCTCTTAACGTCATTTGCTTGATTTATTTGGTGGCTGCCATGAGCCTTGGCTTCCTCACTCAGGATCTTTTTCATTGCCCCAGCAGGAGCAAACCTGAAATCACAACATGCCTCTTAAGAAAAGGACGTCTGGGAGCTGTTCTTTAAGTGCATCTGTGTCAAGGGCTCGTGGACTCTTTCATTGTGCATTGACTAACCATGGACTTCTTGCCATACACTCTTCTGGGAAGAAGTAGTGTGCAGAGCAGAAAGGAGCTCATTAAGCTGAGGTGCACAGAGGCTGCCACAGGCGGCGGGAGCACCTGTGGAGATGTTGTCTTTTCCTGACATTTATCATGGCATTTTCATATACGCACACGTGTGTGTGTGTGTGTGCGCGCGCATACACACACACACACAGAGTTGTGTCTTGTTCTTTTTCATTCCCCCGAATATTCTTTATTTCCTCCGTTCCCTCCCTTTCTGCTGCCCTCCCCCTGGTAGCCCTCTTCTACCTCATCGAAAAGGGTTCTAATGCTTCAGTGAGACCCAGGCAGGAGGCTGTGTGGACGGATGAGGAGGCTGTGTGGACGGATGAGGAGGCTGTGCAGGACGGGTAAGTCCACCTTGGCTCACAGGTGGGGAGCTGAGGGGAGAAAAGAGTGACCTGTCAGCTGCATGTCGCTGTGCCTGTTTGAACTCTGTCCGAACACAACTCTGACACTGAGTTAGAGATGAAGCATCAGAATTAGTGTCCTCTTCCATGACCTTCAGTCACATTGAAATCCTGGTTTTAAGTGCATTTTGGTCTTTTGCGAAGTTGTTTTCTGTAGATTTTCTACCCACTCCTCCTTAAATTTCACGTTACAGTTGGGAAATTGTTCTTTTCTTCAGGGAGCCATGCCCTGTCAGCAGAGGTTTACTAATGTGCACCCACATGAGGAAGACCCCCGACCAGCTGCTTCACTGAATGTGTGTAGGGTGAGTCTCAAACCCTTGACTTCTGTCTTTTATACAGTAATAAACACTCTTGGCTCCATTGTATCATTTTGGGTCCATTGAAAGATCATCAGGAGCCACTCTAGACTGTAAGGTTAATGCACAAGAAGAGACAAAGGCTTCAGACTCCAGTGCACAGCTTTGGGGATAAACTGGCCAGGGAAGATCCAGCTCCACCAGGGTCTGAGACAGCTATTGTGGGGTATCCGCTCCTGGCAAAGAGGGTGCCAGGACTTGGAAATGGAGACTTCTCCTGGGTGGTGGTCATTGAACAAACTCATGGTAGAAAGACACCAGTGAGATCTTCCTTGCAGATATGTCTAAAGACTGGAGTCTGTAGCTTGTAAGGAAGAACTCACTTGTGTCCATCTCCCAAAGAATGCAGTGTGCACAGAGAGTAAGCACCCTGGCGTGCTCTATGTGGAGGGAGGGCGCAGTAAACATTAGCTGTCGCGAAAGCCACCTCCCTGGTGTGAGGCTCTGCTGCTGTGGACTTTGGGGGATAAGTCAGCACTGTCAGTCCTGGGTTGCTCCTTCATAGTGTCACAACGTGAGGGAAGGCATTCAGGAGCCGCCAGAGTCAAAGGCTGACCAGATCCAGCGTAGCACAGTCCACTAGCTTTACGGCAGTCAGGGGAGAAATGGGAGAGCTGATTGGCAGATGTGGAGCTCTGTGCAAGCCCCAGAATTCAAATCAGATCCCAGCCTGCCTTTGTACCTCATTCTGACCCCGTGTGCCTGGATGGTTGGAAGGAATGGTTCCTCTGTACATGCTGCCCCAAGTCCGAGCAGTCTGCATACCATGGCAGCTCCCGTCTGGGGGTGAGACAGGAGGACCGAGTGCTTCCTAGCTTGCAGAGTACATTCTGGGTTATGAAGACAACCCAGTGACCCAGAACAGTAGGTGTGACGTTGTCCCTGGATTTCATTTTAGTATCAAAGCCTCTATATGTTACATCAAGTTGCCTAGATTTCAATGAAAACAAACTGAAGCTTCAGTTGGCTCTGTCCTCCCCTCCACCAACAAGGAAAGTGTGTGAGAGAAAAGGAGGATGGGGTGGGGAGGAGCAGTCAGCAGAGATGGGTCTGTAGCACTGGCTGGGTTCTGTTCATCACTAGGAAAGTTTCCTTCATGAAGCTAGCCTTGGATTCCTGTGCCCGTCCAGCTACTGTTCAATTTCATTAAAATTTTCATTCACATCTAATGCCAAGTTTTAATATACTAAAATGACTTATGCATAAATTTCTGAAAGTTTTTATGAAAGGCCTTGTGTTGGCTGTTTTTAAATCCTCTTGAGTATCTGACTCATATATATGGATATATGTATATGTCTATGCACATGTGTACATAAACTCAGGATTTGTGTTTTCACAAATGAACACACAGTGAGACATTTACAGGAAATGAGTAGCAACCATCAAGTCTCATCATTACTCTGATCACCAAGTGAAAACTGCCATTTTTAATGACATTTCACTGGAACACTGATATTCAGACCATTTAGACTCCCTTTAAAAGTAGTTTTATCCCTCAGTCTACTCTCTAGATATAGCCCACGAGCAAACTCAGTGGAAAGCTTCTACCATTAATTTCTCCATCCAAACCCACAGTTGTTTGTCGAGCACACATGTGAAAACATTGTTTCCTGTGTTCTGCTGGTTTGTAAGTGAGTGTAGTTATCACTCAGAGTTCTCCCACCTGCTTCCAGATGTCAAAGCACGGGGATTACTCTTGAGAGCTCATCAATTTTGCTTCAGTGGATGCTGGGAGGATGCAGGGTGGATAATTTTGCCTATCAATTCCTTTCTGAAATCTTAAATTGTTCACAATCTTTGTAAAGTATTGCTTTATTGAATAGGTTGAGGAGGTGGGACAGCAATCATTTATAACAGATTCTGTCCAGCATCTGGCATAAACTGGACAGAATAAGCCAACACTTGCTGGGCTGGTCGTAAGTGCTTTTTGGTAGAATAAGCTTGTTTCTGTGGGGGTGGTGAAGACATCCAGGATGAGAGAAGTGGTGACTGACAGCCCAGCTGGTAGAGATGGGTAATTGGAAATTCATGGCACATAAATCTCCTGGTACTTATCTTGAAGCACAGGAGGACAGAGGATCTGAGCAGGGGAACGTTTAACTCTTTCTGAGGGATCTAAGAACATAGCACATCTTAAGTTCTTCATCTGAACCTAAATTACACTTTTCTGTCTTAAAGAGATAAATGCATTCGGTTTAAGCAAATGACTCTGTGCTTGGGAAATAGAAGTATATGAGACGGGTAGTGCAGTTCTTTGTTCGTTGAGAAAGCAGGAATCTCTCAAGGGCCATTCACTGACAGCAACTGCTCTTCTTACTGTTGGTAATTTTCTGGATTTCTCTGTGTACAACAATGGTGTCTGCTTCATTTTCAGGAGCTTTCTATCTTTCTTTCTTTTATTTTTACTTTATGTGTATGAGTGTAAGTCTGCATGTGTGTTCAGTGCACCTGTGTCATGCAGTACCCACAGAGGACTGAAGAGTGTGTCAGATTCCCTGGAACCATAGTCACCGATTATTGCTAGGCGCCATGTGGGTGCCCGGATTCAAACCTGGGTCTTCTGCAAGAACAGCCAGTGCTCCCTACCACTGAGCCATCTCTCCAGCCCAAGAGTTTTCTATTTCTCAAACTGATGTTTTAAAGTGAGGTGCCATTAGCTCATTACCAAACAGCTAGCATGGAGGTGGGGCGCATCCACGCCTCCTGGAATCCCGCGCAATCTCTCTGATGGTTTCAGACTTTGTTTAACATCACTGAGATACACAAATACGTTTGTCATCTTATGAGAAGCCTCCAAATCATTTAGTTTCTTCTAATTTATTTATTTTTCTCTGGGCTAATCAACCCTATTCTTCCTAAATAACTATAATTTTTTAGTCTCAAAGATGAATAAATGTTTTGAACTTGTTGTAGTGTGAGTAGAATCAAGTCTCTCCCTGGATTATATGGACAGAGTCCCTGGCCTCTCACTGTTAGTAGGATGGTTCTCTTGAAGGAAAGGACCGATTTCAGCAGCTGGGCCTCCGCAGTGTCTGATTACTTTTGGTTGACATTCAGAACCCTTGTTCAGTGCAGTGCTCTCTATGCATGAGGATTTCTGGCAAATCCATGCTGGTTTGGGCTGGAAAACTGTGGTGTCTGCTGCCGTGGCAGACACCTGCCTGCTTCAGAGCAGAGCACCCCTGTCGGAGTCTAGTTCTCCATGGCTTCAGAGCGTCAGGGGACACTGTCCCCTAACATGGAGTAAGATCAGAGAAGGGAGCAGAGCCTGAGGTAGAGAGGTGGAGAGATACAAGTGAAGACACCTGCATAGCTGGTGCCTGGTGAGTCAATCAACCTGGGGGATGAGCCAACTTCGGCATTCTTTAGCACCCTGTTAAGAATCGAAGGATGGAAAACAAGGTGAGCAAATCCATCTGTGCTCTTCCAGATGCCAACTTAGATACCCGGTTTGGAATAGATCTTTAGGATTAAAAGGTGTTATGGACCTAGCTCAGTTGGTAGAGTGCTTACCTAGCCTGCTCAGGTTAGACCTCCAGGACTGCATATACTGGGTGTGGGACCCTCTACTATAATCCCAGCACTCAAGATAAGCAGAGACAAAAGATGCCATAAAGTTTCCAGCACTGTCCAAAGACCATTAAGTTGTTCTGTGATTGTGATGTGTGACAGAGGTGTCAGATGGACGGAGTGGCTCCACATGACTGTGCAGAAGGCAATGGAAGAGCTGGATCCAAAGAATGGGCACACACGATCACAGCAGGGATTCTCAGGTAGAAGTGATTATTGAGCTTTTCAAACCACCTTTCATGTCTTCAACAGAACTGCAATTAACGTATGTCTCTTCAGTGAAGGAAACAAAAGGCCACATTGTCATCACACAACATTAACAGTACAACTAAGATAGCTTTACCAGGGGTGACGGGTTCATGGTGAAGTTCACTACAGTCATCCTAATCAGTTTCTTGTGGATTTCAAGCCTTTGATGTTGTGCAGTGCCCACAGAAAGAAGTCCCACTGTACCCCACAAATCCAACAGTGATTAACTGTTTGCCAGGCACTGTGCTAAGAGAGTCATGATTCAAAATGAATACAGTGTCTGTAGGCAGAGAATGTGCATTCCAGAAATTGGGGTCCATATGAAATAGTCACACCTGTGCTGATTGGTGTACAAACAGGCCACAGAGGTGTCGTGCTTTTCTGTGACACCAGTCCTTTGCTGGCAGTGTTTCTCGTGCTGGTGTCTTGAGAGTCACCAATGTTGCAGCAGTTCTGTCTTCCATCCAGTTTGCGCTCGCAGGTAAGTCTCATGAACTCTTTTTGTTTGTTTTGCTTTCAAGATGAGGTCTTCCTCTGTAGCTCAGGCTGGTCTAGAACTTAGGCATGCAGACCAGGCTGGCCTCTAACTCATAGCACTCCTCCTGTACCCCCTAATTGCTACAATTATAATTACAGCCGCGAACTCCTTCCACTGGTAGTTCTATGGGTGTCTGTGTGGTCACTTGCCACGTTGCTGAGCCTGTGTTTACCACTGTACTGTGAGGACATCAAAGGCAGGGTGCTTGCGTTCTTTCCTAGGAATTCAGTGACTACTCACAAGAATGCAGGCAGGCTGTTGTGTCAGAGGCTTTGACCATCTTACATGCTTTTCCCTATGTGGAATTTTGTGTTTTTTTCAGCCGCTAAACAGGAGCTGATTGACAGAGACCTCATCTTTCTTTCAGATGCCCTGTCCCTAGAACTTTGCTGGCCCATGGAAAAAGGGTGCCTGTTGGTCAAATCCACGAATGACAGTTGCTTACCTTTTTACTGGGTGCTTTTCTGTGTTTCTTGACTCTGGGGCTGTTGCTGGTGACTGGCTCCTTGGTGTTGGCAGCAAAGAACGTTGTTGGCTTTTGGTTTTTGCCCCATTTGGTTCTGTGCTCCCCACCTTTCCTGAGTCTTCCTCAGCAGCTGCTGCATAGGAAATTACTCTGGGAATCCTGGAGCTGCAAACCTGTGCCTTGGGTGGCCAGCAGCTTGGGTCAGGGTCTGGTTTCTGACCTCAGTTCTGCTTGTCAGCTGTTTGTTTCCATCTCGCCAAGGACTCACATTGAGACTAGAGCCATAGTTAAGAGGGAGAGAGCTGGCTTGTTGGGTTTTTCTGCTGTCTTTCGTGATGGCTGACAGCGTCGTCAGAAGTAAGGACATCTAGGGAAGGAACACAGGGCGTGATGGTGCTAACTTACAGCCAGAGAGGCCTGATGTGCCAGCTGCTGGAGCCCCTACAGATCCCAAGTGTTCTGGGAGCAGAAAGCCCCAGTCACCCTGCTGGAGGCAGTACCTTCTCTTCCCTGTAAGGTCTGCCTCCTCTTGTAAGGCAGAGAGAATCTGAGACAGATGCCTTGGTTTGAAGCCTCAGATCTCCACCAAGTGACCCTTAAATTCCAACACTTCTTGCCATCTCAGTCTGGGGGAGGGGAAGAGCAAGTGTAAGTCTGTCCATGTTTTCTCCTCCTCCTGCTGCACAGGGGTTGGGTTGATATCCCATTTGTCAGAAAGGAGAATCCCCAAAGGGAAGAGGCTCAAAGCCAAATTGCTGGACAGCACCCCTCTGCAGGGTCACTTACCTCTGAGTTTCAGTTTTGAGTTAGATAGCAGTGCTCCTTGTCAGCTTCTCATTTATTTCTCAGCTTCTCCCGGAAGCACGGAGTGCTTACTCTCGCACTTGTTTCTTCAGCATTGCGTGGTGGCTCCTGCTTGGTCTAGAGTGTTATCGCTGTTTGGTCAAGCTAAGAGTCTGTACAGTCTCTCGCCTGTTTCCATGGCACTCAGAGAAGCCTGTCCTCAGCAGTGTGTAGACCTACTCTGCAGAACCTTCCAGAATCCACTGAAAGTCCAGGGTTGATCCTGGCCCTCCTCAGTAGGGGTGGAAATGTGCCCACGGGTGCACACATGCAGCCGCACAGACACGTAATCGTGTTCCATGAGGCTCTCTGCCACGAGGAGGCCACGTTTGCCTTTTCACTGATGATTTCATTGACGTGGTGGAACTACTAACAGCAGATTCAGAGTGTTCTCTGTCAAGTTTTAAAATACTTCTGAATGTGAATATTCAAACCTCCTACTGGTTTTATGTCACAGAAACTGAAATTCTAAGGGAAAAAGTAATCTTTGTCTTACCATGACTTCATAGCAGACCAAATTAGTGTTCAGTCAACTGAGAACTCTGGTAGTTTATTATTTATTATTATTATTTATTGTAATTATCTACCAAAGCTTTCCTTTTACCTCCTAAGTTTTGTTTTTCTTTTAGCTGTAGTGTGCTTTATTTGTATGTTAAGTTTAACTTAGGTATAAAGAGAAAAACAATTACTAAAATCAGTTGGTTGGAGCTACCCTGAGGTGGGATAGCACCAAGGTCTCTGACTCAAAAAAGGTACAGTGTTTACAAACAGTTTGTACATTTGTAAGCACTTCCTTTCCTTCTGGTAGGAAGATTCAAACAAAACTCAGGACCAGTTTTAAATGAGAAATAGTCTCAAGTTGGAGTTTATTATCATAATCACTGTGTTTATTGGTCGTTTAACAATTGCATGGTACTAATTAATTACCTGGCTGTGTTATGTTAATAAGATTTTCAGGAAAGAAGTCATTTTACTTGCATGGGTTCAATCAAATTTTAGTCACCAACACGGTATTTACTTAATAAGACTAGGAAAGTAGAAGCGAGCGAGGCTGTACAATCTTTATTTTTGTGCACAGCTGAAGAACAGAGCCAGTGCTACTCCAGAAATAGGAGTCAGGGAGGTGTTTCCCACCTCATTAGAGCCTTTGAAGTGGATCAGAGAAGGTTTCATATCTACTGCCATGCGATGCATCCATGGGTTCTCACTGCATAACCATCCTGCAGGAGTCAGAGCATTCCTAGACTACCTGAAATCTGCTGATCCCTGAGCACAAATCTGGACAGTGCTTAGGCAGGAAGCTGCTTAGTTTTCCAGAGGATTTTCTGAACTGGGAGGTGGAGTTTTAAGACTGGTCCATTGAGCTCAGGTTTTAAGTTCTGTTTCGTGTTTTCTTCTCCTTCTGCTGCCAGGGGCAGTGGGCAACCTCCCATTTGTCAAAAAGGAGAGCCCTAGCACCACTCACCCGCCCTTGAGGCTGTGAATATCCAAAGATCAGAGAGCATAAGGGTTCTCTAACTCCTGGGAGCACAGTCTGGATATGTAGCCTTCTGAAGAACAGCCACTGGCTTCCCGAGAGCCATGCCTTTCCTGCTTCTCCTCCTGATGAAACCCAGCTAGTCTCCTTCCCACTTCCGCATCTTTCTCTGTGAGTGTGACCCACTGAGCTTGGTCAGAGTTCTTTGCATGGCTGGGGTGCTGTCTACTGGAGGTCACCTTATCAGTGACCTCACCAAGCAGCTCTCAGTGTCAGAGGCTTCTCAGGGAGGCCCGAGGCCTCATGAGCTTCTCCCCATCCATGATGGCGTGGGGACAGGCTCCTTGTTGTACAGGCACTGAAGCTGTGTTGAGCTCCTGTGTGCTGTGGCCTGGCCATGTCCAGACAGTTCCTCCCTGTCCTTCCTGTGTAGCCTCACATTCCTCACTGCCCCTCCTCTGTTATGAGGAACAAGCGTTGACTTTTTCCTTCAGAGTTCTGGTGGCTCAGTTTGGATACTGACTGAGCTCTGTTTTTGTTTTCTTTGTGAGAGTCTTGTACTTTGGGGTACATAGTTAAAAATACAAGTCATCATGGGGACCAATCAGTTTCAAGTCATTGCCCAAATGTTTCATTTTGAACAAAACTTGGGCAGCTCATGCTGTAAATCATGAGAACGTGTTGACAGCCTATTAAAATGTAATTTAGAGGGTTTTAGAAACCAATAATAAATAATGAAACAAGACCCCGTTTTAGCAATTGCATGTTTATATGAGGATTTTTAGCTGAAAGCCTGTAATATTTGACAACACATTCTGTTTGGTATTTTCGAGCTCTGAAAGGATGCTTTAAAAATATGTATCCAGAAAATACAGGAACTATGTAATGTAGTTTCCAGTCTGCTCTTGCTTTAGCCCCATAAGACGCTTCCCGCCTAACCCTCCCAGGTGGGGCTCTGGTTCTCTGGCAAAGCAGTGTGCCTTGCTGCCCTCCCGGCCCACTGGGCTCTGGGCAGGTCCTTTCTGGCCTCGTTGGCTTTGGTGAAGGCCGGGTTCTGCTCTCGTCTGCGTCCTGGGGTCTCACGCTGCTTCTCTCCAGGTAGCTGCACTCGTTTCTTTCAGACTTCCAGTTCTTTCTGGCAGTCTGAGTGATGCAGGGCTGATGCTGGGAGCTTGACTTCACAGTGACGAGGAGAAAGACTTACTGAAGGTTGCCTGGCTGGGCAGATGCCCAGTCCGGGTCACACTGTGGCTCTCATAGAGTTTTACCCTGGTGATTTCCTCGACTGAGTATTAAGCCCAACAAAGTGTAGAGAAGCCAGATCTGCAGTTGTCTTTCATTTGTTTGCTAATGTGAAGGAGCAAAGATGGCTGATTTCTAGTTTCTCTTTCTGATGAGGATACAGGAGTGTAGAGAGATGTGAGGTCTGTCCTGTTCTAACAGGGACAGCAACTATTACAGCATAGAAAGTATGAGAAACAGGTTATTTCCTTAGATCCACAGTACTTCCCCATAAGAAGGGCATGGACTGAAAGGAGGAAGCTCCAATTTTACAACAACCACACCTAGAAAAATTCCAAATTTAACCTACTGGTCAAAGTTCCACCTGTTAGGAGACCAAGCCTGCTGCTCACGCTAGTGATATGGTGGCAAATGTTGAATACCACGTCTTCCCTGAATTAACCTTGAGATACATCAGTTAGCAGTCCATAAAACCATGAGCCAGTGTTCTTCAGATGCCAAAATTATAAGAGAGGACAACGCTTGAAGGAATATCGTAGACTGGGAAGGTGGAGGCAGCCTGCTGGGGGAGATCTTTACAGACTCCTGGGTTGAATTATGAACACACAAAATGACTTACACGTGATCCTCAGCAACTCCAGGTCCTCAACTTGTTAGTTCACACCTGACATTACAATATCACATGTTGACATCAATGTATCATGGTATGTGACCATCTAGGAATACTGCAAATGGATAGATGGGAACTCTCTGTATTAATTTTTCATCTTCTTGTGAGGCTGAAAAAAATTTTTAAATCAAAACCATCCTTTAGTAGACATTGGTCTCACTGGATCAATGGGCTCATCGGGTCTCAGTTATCTGTACACTTCTACTGAGAAAATAGAAGTCAACAGTAGATTTCTGAGAACACTAGCTTCTCAGCGTGGCTGTGTCCTCCCACCATGAGCCACAGCCCTGCTTCAGGGGAGGAGAGGGCCAGCTTTGCCCAGTGGCGGGGCCATCCTCAGTGGTGTTCCCCGGAGTCTCTGTGAAGTTCCCATGGTTTATGTTTCAGAACCCTTCACCCAAATGGGTTTTCTTCTAAGGATCTTTACTTAAGTTTAAATGAATAGTTTTGATATTCTTGTCCCACATGGAGTCAACATCAGGCCTCATTATACCCAAGTCTGCTCCTGTCTTCCAAGAACCTTCTCTCTGAGGAGTCCCACACAGGACACTGTAGCCCTATTATACCCTGGTTCACTTTTTAAACAGCACAGACGCAAACAGCATCATTTTTAGAACAAAAGAGGTTATTTCAAAAATTTTCCTTTGTTTAATTTGGCACACACCCTACTGAGGCAGAAATAGAAGCAACGGAAGCCCACATGACAATCCAGGAGGCAGGCTGTATCCATCCCTGCAGTCAGACCAGTGTGGTTCGTTCAAAGATCACGTTCCTCGAAGATGCATTCCAGACGCATTGCTTAGACTTCTCCTTGAAACCTAAAGTTCCAAAGGCCAGCTACCAGCCCCAGCCCTTGTCAGCAGCCCTAGCCCTCATCATTTGGTTTTTAAAGGTCATGGTATCTCTTCAAGCTCACAGCACAGAGTTCCTCAACAGTTGCTGTTAGGGTACCAGACCTCACAAGAAGAGGCCAATTATTCATAGAGAGAGATCTGTGTTAAATAAAATACAGAGTTAGGCCAAGGAGCATGAAATTCTGGGCTGGTGCTGACAGCCCCCATTCTAGCACTTACTAGTTTTATGTCCCTTCTCAGCTCATGTCATTACCTGAAGGCTGTTTAAACACAAGCTTTCATAGTCCATGATTTAACCCTTTAAGATCCTTACTAACTCATGGGAATTAATGATCTCTTTTTTATAAAGGTTTTTAAAAGAGCTTATTTTTATGGAAATTTGATCTTTAACAATTTTGTCAGAGGGATATGTAGCCAGATGTGCACCTCCCTCTTGAAGGCCTGAACTTATCATGAACATTTTATTTCTGGTCACACACTTCTGAAATCAGAGGATTAGAACCATAATAGGAAAAGCAGAACATTCACTTGGAAATTGCTTTTCTTCTGAGTTTTACAATGTGTGTGTGTGTGTGTGTGTGTGAGAGAGAGAGAGAGAGAGAGAGAATACAGACATGTTTTTCACAGTTTTATTCCTATCTCTTTCCTTCCCAAGTTGTAAAAACTCCTGTGTTTATGGAGCCTCAAAGGATGAGTGCAGAAATGGGTACACAGTTAATGACTGAGCTAGTTAAGTGAGGAGCTACAAGGAGAGCCTCACTCAAGAACAGTTTTTTAAAAAATATGTACCATTAGGGATGTTGTTTTATCTCTGAGTTATGCAAAACTTCAGTCATTTAATAATGAAATCAAATTAAAACCAGAGGGAAAATATCAATTTGTAAGGAAGACTCATTGTGAAGGTCATTGTGACATAGGACTGGACTCTGAAGGTCACTGTGTCTTAGGAATAGACACCTCGAAGGTCACTGAAATACAGGATTGCACACTTCAGAGGTCACTGTGACACAGTACTGGACTGTGAAGGTCATTATGACACTGGACTATACTGTGAAGGTCACTGTGACACTGGACTCACTGTGGAGGTCATGTTTCTCAGACAGTATTCTCAAGAACGTCCTCCAGTTCATCATTTCCACTCACTAAACCACACAGTCAGCCTATAGAGATCCATATGTGAAGGCTTCCTGTCCAGGAGACCCACAGATACAAGGAGACAATTTCCCTACTCCAAACCACGATTCAAGATTCAAGTCTATCAAGTCTGACCCCTTTAATCACCACTTCTCCTCTGATATGTGGGTGCCCCCTCCCCCCAACTGTCACTCCGCAGAGGTTATAAATTAGCAGCAGAGCCAGGTTCCAGGCTCTTTTATTTCAAGGGAATGCTAAAAGGCAGCTTATTCCATATTGATCATTCAGGGAGCCAGCCAAATGCGGTGTTAATTGGGTCCTCTGGAATTCAACACCCCTGGGACTAGGAACTTTCTAGCAGAGAGGATGGGAATCAACGTACAGGCTGCATAAAAATGAAATCCAAGATCCAGCAGGGTCCTGATCACTGGTTCCTGGCGTTTCAGGCAGCTTTGTAACCAGTGCTTCTTTCAGTTTGTTTTGTGCTGTGTTTCCCTTACCCCACTTTCCTACAAAGCTGTGAAGCCTTGTTTTGAAAACCACTGCCCCAGAGTGCAGGGCTTGGCAGCCCTGTTGCCATTGTTCTGAATCTCGTTTCGTATGTAGGTCACATCCTGGCTCTCCCCAGCCCTCCAGCCACCCCCATCCCTTCCCTGTCTATACATTGCTGTATGCTCTTTCCTTTTCTTACACACACAAGCCCCCACACACAGCCATCTATGAATGTACACATACACACATGAACACTTTTCTCCCCATAAGAGGCAGAGGTAGGGTGGATTCAGGAACTTGAGAACAGCACCATTCAAACTTGGGAGGCTTGTTGCTGTGCATCGTGTTTACAGCCAACACTTCAGCTATTAGAGTAATTATTAGAGTCCTCCCCATCTTCCCTCTCCTCTTCTAAGACAAAGATTTTTAAGAAACTAAGATTGCCACCTCACCTGGCTCTAGTTGTTACCCCGGCAGCGGGTCCCTCAGACAGTAGGTGAAGGCAGGCTGGGGTTCTGACGCACAGTTCTTTGGGGACTGCAAGAGCAGTTCACTGAGAAATGTGCGTTGCAGGCATGCCTGCTGAGTGTATTGCACTGGTTATCTGTCACTCTGACTAAAAGGTAAGGACTTCTGCAATTTGTTGCTGCAAAGAATTGGTACATTGTTCTCTTTCTAAGGCTTCTGACTAATTGGGTCTTGAGGGAAACTTGGAATGAGAGTTTTGCTCGACTACTACACCTTATCTTGTTAGATCTCTCTGTTTTTCCTTTGAATATCTGAACAAAAAATAATCAGAGCAATCTATGACTATAGATGAAATGTCTATTTGTCTTAAAGGGAAAACAAGCAAATCAAAATCCTTTTGATTCTATGATGTTTCCTTCCATTTAAGGTTCTGCCCATGATGTGTGGTGGCTCGATTTCAATGATACATGTAAACTGTGGGAACAAGAACTATGATCTTATCCCAAGACTATTCTAATTAATCAGGTATTGATTTTAAAATTAGGAATTACAGAAGATGTTACTAATCAGAAGAAGGTGAGGCTACTTAATTATTGTTTAGTAGCATAAATAGTAGAGGCAGTTGCAGCTATTTTCCAGTTATGTTAACCTGCGTAAATATGTTTTGTTGGATAGTGGTATCTTTACTGAGGTTTTCTCATAGGGCTGCTGTTTAGGGTATGTGACATGTATTACTGTGTAACTCTGTCAGTCCATCCCATGAGTCACAGATGAAGAAAAGCTTATGTTTGGAAACCCAATTTAAGTCAGCTTATTTTATTATTACTATATAGAATCTGTTCCAAAGAACGGGGAATGCTTTCTTCTTAAGAGTACATTGATTCAGCCACTTAAACAGCACAGGGGTCAGATCAAATTGCATTGGGTTCTTCAGGGAATCACCCTTGAGAAAAGTCCCAGATCTGTCTAGACACTGCAAGGAAGAGGTTACTGTAGCAGGGAGTGTTCTGTCTCCTTGACCCTGACCTAAAGGCTCTTGTCAGGACTCCTAAAGTCTGTGTAGAAGAGTGTTGTCAAGGTTTTGGAGCCTGCCTCTCTTCCCAAGAACCCCAAGGACACCATTAACTTCTTTGCGTTAGTTAGGCTTTTGTATCAGTGACAAAATACCCAAATATGCAACTTAGAGGAAGAAAGACTTACTCTGGCTCCCAGTTTGTGAGATATCTGTCAATCCTCCATTAGGTGAGGGCAGTGGAATAGACCAGCGTGCATCAGGGTAGCCAGGAAGCAGGGAGAGGGACACAGGAAGCAGGCAGAGCAGGAGGCAAGCTCCCAAGGACAGGTTCCCCTGTTCTTCCTCCTCCACCACCATAATGCCATCGCCTCGTTATGATTCCACCAAAGGACCAGTACATCCGTTAGGTTAGAGTCCTCGTCATCCTTCCACTTTGGAGATGCCCTCACAGACGCACCAGAGGTGTGTATGATGATGCAGCCTCAGGCGCCCCGTAGCGAGGTGCTGGTTCTGGAAGTCGGCACCACTGCCCGGTTCAGGATAGGTGCTCTTAATACCCTTCACTGAATGTCGCACCCTGAAGCGTTTTCAGAGTCTGACAGGTCTGTCAGATGAGATGGGCTCCCAGCAGAGTCTCTTCGTCTTCTTCTGTTGAATTTAGAGAAGACCAAAGCTTTCTTTTGTCATCAACGTGTATGCAAAGTAGGACTGTAGGACTTTTTTTGCAGAGGTTTTCTAATCTCTGAAAGTAGGTGGTGAATTATCTTTTAAAGGCTCGTGAAAGCTGCCAGTCATTTTCTACCCCATAAAACAGACACTGACCTCTATATCAATGTCTTGGAAATTACTATGAACCCAGTCCACAGTTCTCACAGAAGCCTCACAATGGTATGTGAGGCTCATCCAACTGAAGACAGGCTGTCTTCTGCCTGTGTTCATTGATGCATCTTCTCTTTAAACCAAAGGACTGTTCATCATGGACAGCAGTATTTACCCCAGATATTTAAACTCACCAGATCAGGCCCTGGTAGGACTGGTCTAGAACCAGAGCACGCATATTTCCCATCAGAACTTCTTTCTGGCTCCTTTTCAAGACTCTAAAAGTCCTAAGAGGCGATTGTAGGTGCACTGCAACATCATAATATAGGAGCTACTCCCCAACTCCCCTAAAAGAAAACTTGAACATTATCTGTCTTAAGAGCAATTGAATTGAAATGATGAACAGGTGCTCTCTACATCCCTCCCAGCTTGCCAATCTGAATTTTAATCTTTATTTCTTTTATACATGTAGACAATCCTCCAATATAGCCAATTCTGTGATAACACTTATTTTGGAAACATCGATTTGTTCCAAAGCAAATGAGAAATTAAAGATCGGCATAACGAGATGCAGCGGTTCAGCCTAGCAACTCCTGAAAAGCACCAAGTGAAGGCGACGACACAGGCAGCTGTGGCCTCACAGGAAGCCAGCAAGAGCGCCGAGTGCTGGCGAGGAGCCCATCCATCCTCAGTGGGTCCAGCCACTTTCACTCTTACACGTGCTGGGTGAGTGCTCTACCACCAGAGCGTTCCTCCCACCACGCTCAGCCACTCACAAGGACACCCACATCCTTCCTCATGCCACCCTCCCCAGAAACTTCTAGGATTTTAATGAGGTGAAGTGCCATCTTTGTTGTAATATTTATGTATTTCTCAGCCATTTAACACACGTAACACTTTGCCACCATTTTATTAGTCTGTTGCACTTTGAAAAATAACATTGATAGTGTTTTGATTGTAGTATGCCTCGTGCACCTGATCAACTGTTTGGCCTTTTATGTGAGGTATTGGAGAGCGGCAGTAATCTTATGAACGAATATGTATTGTTAGGGTAAATCCAACTGGATTTTACCATGACAAACTCAAAGACTGGTGATGAGCATGCTTAGCATGTCCTAGGATTGTTTTCTGTGCTTGTGAGCTGTGCAACATACTCTTTTCTACCTCACAAGCACATTTTTCTCAGTGATTTCAAAGGATTGCCTGAGTGGAACCAGTTTTAAAAGGTCTGAACTTAAGTGAATGTTGTATGATATTCTCAAGAGTAAAGTCTACTAAAAGCAGGTCCATACTTGGTCTAACCCAAAAGCTAAAAGGGTCCGTGATTTTTGACTGATTCATAATTAATGACTGACCCATAATTGCTGACTGATTCATAATTAGATCATTGCATTGTAACATTTTTAACAATGACTTCTAAGGTTCAGATGAGAACATACTGAGGTTGTCCTGCCTGAGTTAAAACAACCCATATTTAATACTTTTCACATTTATGAAAGCTAGGGGATGTAGCTCGGTGGTAGAGCACTCGCCCAGCACGTGTAAGGCCTTAGGTTTGATTCCCCACATTGCAAAAACAAACAAAACAGAAACTCTCTACAAAAGTTGCTAAACTTTCCAGTGGGCAAAGCAAAAGCAAGCGGCTACGTGTTTCAGCAGGAGGGAAAGGGAGCGCAGCCTTCCGAAGCCTCAGTGGCTCCACGCTGCTCACCTTTTGCTTTTTCAGAGATTGCTTATCGGGGATCTGGAGACTGGAATCGGGTTTTTGTGTTTGATTCTGACTTATCTTTGCATGTGTAGGTGTGTTGGTGTGTGTGTATGCACTTGCATGTTTGTGGGTGCACATATGTGGGTGTGCATGCATGTATGTGCGTGTATATGACCAGAGACTAACCTTGACTGTATTGAGTGTTTTCTTTCTTACTGCCTACCTTTCTTACCTGAACCAGGAACTGAGTCATCCAGTCTACCCTAGTCAGCTTGCCCTGGGGATCCTGACTTGGCCTCACAATGTTGGGTTACAGGCAAGTGGCCATGGCCTCCTGGCTTTTTGATGAATGTTGGGGATGAGAACTCTGGTCTTCATGTTTGTGACCAGTTAGCATGGCATCATTTCCCCAGCCACAGTTTGTGAGTTTTAACCTTGAGGAGCCTCAGCCCGACAGTGCCTGGGGTAGCCTCTGGTTGCTTCCTGCCCAGTCCATATTTATTTTACCACTTAACTATCCCTTCAGTGTTTTTCAGAAGGTCTCCAGCCTCACTCTGCTTGGGGTTGGAGCAGGGTGGTACTGGATTTATGCTAAGGCTGTAGCAGGTGTCCCTCTGTGTTACCTGTGTGTGCACCTGGCCTGGCTCTTTAGTTCCTTAGCTGTTAAGTGGTTCTCAGGCTTTATCAGTAGAACCTTGTCCTGGAAAGCTTCCTGGACACATTTGGAGAGAAGGTTACCCCCTCTGCTCTGAACAGCCACCTGCCATTGTCTAATGCCTTGTGTATTAGACACATTTTGTCTCATGTTCACTCTTACGCATTCATAGAGTATTGCCTTAATAGACTTTGGAGGGAAGAACCATAAAGATTGAAATAGAAGAATCAATAAATGAGAAGGAACTTAAAAATGCCTGGAGTCCTGGTCCTCTTCCTGGTGTCTACAGTAGTACTTGGAGCTGAGATAACCAGCATTCCAATACGGAGGGTCAGGTGCTGAAATTGTGAAACAAGATGCCTCTCAGTTCAATTTTCATTCTTATTCACTAAGATTAAAATGTATTTATACATTCTATCGTTATTTGTCAAGAAGTTCTTTCAAATTGAATCCTGCAACAATGAAAATAAATAGTTAATTTTTTAAAGTATGATATACTGACATTTCCATCATCAAATCAAAAATTTAGTTTATATTTGATACAATATTGAGTGATTGAACCTCCATGCAAATTTTAATATGTACCTGATCTTAAGTGAATAAATAATACCCAACACACAATGTTTTTCAAATTTTAATTGTAGACAAATCATGATTTTTTTTTATAAAGTAAATTTGAAGTAAATTAAACAGAATATATTACTTATACATGAGGGAAAGTTGAAATTTGTCTTCATACATAATGAATATTATTAAAGTTATATTAAATGAGCTTGTGATAAAATCTTTAATAATGTATTGATCTCAAGTGAAATGCTTTATTTTAAATCTATCACATACCATGATAGAATGATGAGATCATTAAAAGATTTCCCCAAGGGTTTATCGTGGAAAAATCAGTCCTCACATAAGAAATGAACAGAAATTGCTTGGCTGGGTGGTCTTCAAACCCTCCACAGAGACCGCCATCCTCTGATAGGTTGTGGACAAGCATAGTTAGGGCTGAATGGTGGGAAAGATCAGCTCCCTCTTTCTTTGACAGTACAAACAAGGTACTTCACCCAGAGCCCAGTGGAGAAGATCTTACTCAGCCAAGGCAGAGTGAGGTTTCTGGACCCAGAACAGCCTGCTCCCTGAGATAACATGCTTAGTGGCAGCCACAGGACGTTGGTTCTTGAAGTAATGTACACCAAATACATATTTATTAGTTGCTTTGTTAAAAAAATCAAAATGCCTTTCAATTAGGAGTAATTCTCTTAATATCATGCCAAAAATATGCCCTCGGCTACCCATGCTCAACACGTTGACTTGGAGATGGTTCTCCTCAGTACTTCACAATTAACTGCTTAGGTTAGTCTTGGCAAATTACACAACCAAATTGTCAATCAATTACCTAATACCTCTGAAAATCAAGCTGGAAAATGCATATGACAAGCCACTGCTAGAATTGTGTATCTCCCATTTTATCTTTGTTTGGGGGAAATTGATGAAGTCACATTTTGGAATCATCTCTTCCAATCAGCTTTGCTCTGCTTTTGCCTCTAGAGTAGGAGAGGTCAAGGAGATGTTTGGCTGCTGTGTGCTGAGCTCAGGAGACCACTTTCCTCTCTCCTTCCAAACATGTGGACACAGAGATACTCTTCCTTCATGGCTTGATTTTGCTCTAAGTAATGTTTAGATTTTTTTCCAATGTATGTCTTTTTATCATGTGAGTGCCCACTGACCAGCCCTGTGACTCAATACCAGAGGTTTGGGGTTTGAGCTGTGCTGGTACCTAGCCAAAGCAGCCTTGTAGAAAGATGCAGGTTGATGGTGGGAAAAAGTGTGTTCTTTGGAGACCCAGATGCCGGGACATTCATCAGCATCACGCTCTCAGATACTGCCGAGCATCAAGTGCATTTACTAGGTCAGCGCCTGTTGTCATGTTTGTGGCTTCTCCGGTTGTCACTGACACTCAGGGCTAGTTAGTGACAAAGCTCTTCCTCCCTCCACACTTCTGGAATTACAGAACATATTATCCAACTTACAAGAGACTCTAAACCAATTTGCCTGGAGTATTTTCCTCTAAGTGACACAGCCTTCTCAAGTCTTAAAACATGTTGGTTCCTTCTAAAACTCTCATGTTATGTGTGCATTTATTGAGTCCAAAGGACCCCACCTGTCAGGGAGATTATCCCAGAATGATGGAAAGGAAGGAGTTATTATAAATCTTTGACCACTTGTAGCATGCTTTGGCAGAAGTTGTCTTCACTGAAAATGCTTTGGGAATTACTTTGCAAACCTCAGCTCCTGTAACATCTCACAGTACAGCAGATGTTCCTGATCTCAGCATGAGTTAGACTGGGAATTAGATAAGTGGGTGGCAGACTTGAAGCTCCCAGCCCCAGGGAGCAAGCAGTGCGAGGACTCAATCTTCAGGGAGCAACGCTGAGTTTGCAGAGGAAGAAAGTGACTGTTTCCCCTGGAGAGATGGAGAGATGGTCTTCTCTGCCTCCAATGTCTTTGTGTTTCCTGATTAGTCATTTCAAGCCATTCTCTGGTTTTGCAGTTTCATATTGTGACTATAGTCCTGGGCATAACAGTGGTGGTGGAATTTGGACATTAGAGACACCCCTAGGGGGAGAGGCCTAACTCAGAGACATTTGTATGCCAGACATTTGTATGCCATGGGAAGATTCTGCCTCCTTTTAAGTTTATTAATGTAGGCCCTTTTGCTCTTGGATTCTTGGGTGATGAAGTTATACGAGAAAATTCCAACTTATTGAAGTGGACATATGTGTAGTCTCTTGGACTGTATACATCCACAAAAGCAATAGCATTGCTTTGCAGAAGTATATTCAGCACTACTAAGCTCTTTCCTGAATTAAAAAAAGCTCTAGAAAATTTTAGGTGAAGTAAAATTGGTAGGGAAGACACTGGGGGAACTAGGAGGCTCCCATCTCAATGGCAACCCTGGCTTGGCAGGCACGGTGGCAGCGCGGGTAGGCTGGTGAGATGGGTTTGATCCGAGTCTTCATCCCCAGAAAGCACCTGCATGCATGGTGGAGTTGAGCCAAATTTATCCACATGCTGCACTGCCATAGCGGTGAGCAGAGTGTTTTCTCACAGAGCCTTTGCTCCGGTGGAAGGATTTGGACCTTTGCTTAAGTGCACACCTACACACGAGGTCTGAAAATTCTTGTGTTCTTGGAAATTACGGACAATGCAAGGCAGTAACAGGGCGAGCAAGGTCCTTCCCCACAAGTAATAAGTGAGTTTCTCAATCGTGAATTAAACTGCCACGAAAACCTTCCTCTGAATGTGTTGTAGTTTTCGTTCATTGCTAAACCTGACTTGGGGATAACTGGCTGGTGTTCTGGACTGAGTCAAGATGGCTCAGAGCATGTTCACCAGGTAGCAACGAAGGGCAGGAAAAGTTTGTGCATATGAGTGGGCTATAATGTAATAATGTTTGGTTGGTTGATACTTGAGACAACATTAAAACGATTTTGCTAGCATCTGCGTTGCTTTAAAACATCTGCAAAATTGGCTTTAATAGCTCCTCATGCTCAGTAAATGCAGTAGTGTCTCGTCCATCAGCTCCCGCAGCAAGCACCAAGTCCTTCCATACTCTGCAAAGTGCTGCTGATGGAAAGTGCACAAGATGGAGAGTATGACAGGGATCTTCTTCTGAACGTTGTTTTTCGTGTGGAGTTCTGGAAAGTGCATACATGAGATCATGGGAAACCGAGCTGTGGCCACGCACCAGGGCCGTGTTTTCTAGTCACACCTGCTGTAGAACTGCTAGTGTCCTTTGTCATGGCCAGTCTGGTGAATAAGGTTTGAGTTAGTGATGTTGGGAAGGTCCTGCATTTACTTTTGTTTGTATTTTCCAAACTTTGTCCAATGGAATGTTAGCACTGAGGGGCTGGTGCAGGTCAGAGGCAGGATGAGGGAAGTGGCTGGGCTCCGGAGGAAGTGTGCGAACAGGATCAGGCTTGCTTTTTCTTCCAAGTTCTTGCTCTTCGACTTTTCCTTTGTGACCCTGTGCTGTACAGCACCACAGGCTAGGGCAGTAGATACCCATTTGGCCACATGAGATTCAAGTCCTGGCTCCACAGCCTCACAGAATCTGATCTCTGGCAAGTGGAACCTCGTGACTTTCATTCAGAACATACGTGGAAGATTACTTTTAGACAGCCTCTGTGGCTCTTAAGTCAGTTTCAGAACTGATCTGTGTATTCCACATGCCAGAAGCACCCCTCCAACTCAATACCACACAATCCCCTTTTCCCAGAAATGCACTAACTTCCAGGAAGTAGCCATCTGGGAAATGCTAGATGCACATTTTCATACAAAGGCTCAAAATATGATGGTTTGTGTACTAGTCATTTATATTGCTGTGACCATGACCAGAAGCCACTTCATGATGAAGGTTGATTTTGGCTCATGCTCCCAGAGGGGACATCCAGGGCAGCAGGCAGCGGGTGAAGAAAGCCCAGAGAGCACGTCTTCAGCCACAAACACCAGGCAGAGAGAATGAACTAGAAAGGATGAGACCCTAAATTCTCAACGTCCGTCCCCTCCTACAGGCGGGACCTCCCTGTACAGTGACACCAGCCAGAGACCAAGTGTGCAGACACCGAAGCCTGTGGGGACATCCCCATTCAAACCAGTGGCCGGAGACCAAGTGTGCAGATACCGAAGCCTGTGGGGACATTCCCATTCAAACCACCTCTGCTCACAAGCTCCTTGGTTTGGGACTTTGAGCTATTTTATACTGTGTGTCCTGTGTTCAAGTAGCACTAAAGATGGACCCCATTTTCTGGAATCTGCATGGATGAGTTAACTTCTCTTATCAGCTTGACTTAGGAAGACGAAGCCTCAGCTGAGGAATTCTGTCAGATGGATAGCCATGTCTGAGAGGCATTTTCTTAATTGCTGATTTGTCAAAAAAGAAAACAAAAGAAGGGGAAGGGGAGGAAGTGATTGAGAGGGAGTAAGAAAGGAATCAAGGGGTTGGAGAGACAGCTCAGCTTCTTGAAGAGGACCCAGGTTCGGTTCCCAGTACACGCATAGCAGCGAACAGCTGTCTATAACTCCAGTTCCAGGGGAGCGCAGAATATGGGGACACTTACATGCAGGCAACACACTCACACACATAAAATAAACGAAGCATTTTTTAAAAAGAAAAGAAGAAAGGGAGGGAGGGAAGGAGAGGAGGGAAAGGAAAGAAGGACACAGGTTCTAAAGGAAAATGACTTCTGAGGGGCAGGGCACAGTTAATTCAGGGCACGGTTAATTCAGGGTGTGGTAAATTCAGGGTCAAATTTTTAATGGGCACCTAGAACCAACAGATAAGAATCTTTTTAAAAGAAGTGTGAGCTGGAGAGATGGGTCTGCAAGAGCACTGGCTATTCCGCAGAGGACCTGGGTTTGGTTCCTAGCACCCCCAAAATTACTAACTGTCAGTGACTCCAGCTCCAGGGGATCTGATGTAAAATGGTATTGCTCTCTTCCGGCCTCAGAGAGAATCCTAGCATGCATTTGTAGAGGTCATAGGACAACTTGTGGGAACTGGTTCTACTTCTTCATTAGTTGGATCCTGGGGATGGAATGCATGTCATTGTCAACATGCTTGGTGGTAACTGCCATCTTGTGGGGCCCCAGGAAGAATCCTAATGAGGAATGATCTATGTCAGTATGGCCTGTGGGCATACCTGTGGGGAGTTTCTTGACTGTTAATTGAGGTGGAAGGGTCCACCCTCAATGTGAGCCATACATACTATTTCCTGTGTGGGCCCAGGATCGTGGAAGAGGGAGGGAGGCTGGCTGAGCATGACAGTTTAGCAGCAGAGAGGACTCATGTATCCTCTCTGCTCTTGACTGGATGGGATGGGACTTGCTGTTGGAACTCTGGCCTTGGCTTTTCTGAAATGATGGACTTTGACCTGGAATTATAAACTGAATTAAACTCTAATTCCCCAGCATGGTCAGGGTGTTTTATCAAAACAGCTTCGATAAAACCAGAACAGGAACCAAATCCTCTCCAAAGTCGCTTCTCTGCTCCCACCTTTCAGAGCAAGCATGGAGCTGAGTGAGCCTTGCTTCCTGACGTTGCTTTTCCTGTTGGACTTGGAAGTACAGTTTTGTCTTGAGAGGGATAATGTCTAACAGTCCAGAAATAACTGCCAGCTAGCTTCAGGTGAATCTAAATGTGTCTACGGTGTTCTGTGTGTGGCTGTCTGGAATGTTCTGCATGGTACACTGCTTTTGGTAAACCCATATTTGAGTTTCTACCTAATTAAATCATTTTAAGACTCTATTAATCATATCAATACTCCAGTTTAGTCAGCTGTGGTTGAGGCTCAAGGCCAGAAGCTTAGAGACAAGAAGTTCCTGAATAGCCTTTGAATATGGAGTACAGTCACTAAAATTCTCAGTTGCTGAGTGGGAGCTCCCGAAGGCCCAAGGAAGACAGACGCATTCTGAGACACTGGTGGGGTCCTGTAATTGTCACATCGCTGATATTATCCATCTAAATATGCTGAAGAAAAGACCAATTTCTACAGATGTTGCTGCAAGCAAGAACTTTTGAGATCCCTTGAGACCGTGCTGAAGGTTCATCCTAAAACTCTGAGGGTGATTCTAGTCAAGGTATCCTAGGAGCTAGGACCTTTAAAGTGATAACATTTCAGATGTGTTGGGTGCATTACATCATCTCCAGGGAAATACCTCTGGAATCTAAACATTCTCTGGGAATTGTTGTTTGACACTCAGAACAGGTAACATTCCTGCAGTGTGTGAAATCATTAAGGTTCAATGATGACAAGCTTGACTTGCTATTTCTGATGTCCTTGCCATCTGTGACCGCCCCAAGCCATCAGCAGGCACCTAGAGATGTGTCTCTGGCTCCTCAGAACACAAACGGTGAAAGGGCCCCCGAACACACTCTCCTTATGACAACAACTGCATGAAGATCTCCCCACCCCACCCCGAGAAAAAGTAGAAGGCCCAAGAATGATGGAAGCTATTGGGTTAGAAACGTGGGCTGTGAATGGGGAGCTCCCTGAATAGGGTGAACAGTGGTCTGCCATCCTCCTCCTCATTTCTGAGTTTTGTTTCTTGTTCTTTTTTTCTCTGATGCTGTAATTGAAAACAGATGTTTTCTCATTTCAACCTAATTCCTTCCAGTAGCTCCCATTTAACAGGTGGCTAAAATCATGCCTGTGATCATAGGAGGCAGGACTGTGTCATGCCCTCAGCAGCCCCGGTGATGTAGAGCAGGGGCATTCTTTGTTGAGAGGAAGTGTGTCTTTCTTGTATACACACCTAAACCCTTAGCACTAGGGTTTGGCTCCCAAGCATACTCACGTTAAAACTGATCCACAGCTCCGAGCACTGCAGCAATACATGCTCGTCATATGTGAGTTGCGTGATATGGAGCAAGCAACTCAGCTTTGCAGTCTGTTTCCCTGTCTGCTGACCTGTGCAAATGGTTAATAAGAACTACCTCATAGGGTTATCTGAGGACAAAACAACACAGGACATAAAAATCCAGAGCAGCAGCAAACACACTGAAAGAATTCTGGGATTACGGCCTCAAGTCAACCCCACTGCATAGAATACACTTGTTTTTCACCTTAAGAGCAAGGGTAATTCTATAACATGCTGAGAAAAAGCAACAGGTTCCACTGTGAAGTAACACATCTCTGCACATAAGACACTATCTTATGCCGGAGGCCATGACTGAGACCAGAATAAAAAGAATGAAATTAGCCAGCAGCAGTAGTTTGGGTCAGGCGAGGAGGAGTGCCTCCTGCCTTAAGTTCTTTGGTTAATTTTAAACATTGCATTTATTATTGTGTGTGTGTGTGTGAGAGAGAGAGAGAGAGAGAATGCCAGTGGGTACATGTATGTTATGATGAATGCATAGGTCAGAGGACAGAAACCTGTTCTCTTTTTCTGTTTTCTGGGTTCCAGAAATTATACTCAGGCTATCAGGCTCTGGCAAGCACCTTTTTACCCACTGAGCCATCTCACTGGCCTCCAACTTTAGGGATCTTCCTCTGATTATTTATAACTATATTTAATCTAAGTTTTCTTTGGGTAAATATATAGAAAATGTATGTATTATTTATAATGTGGTGACAGGAATTAGAAAGCCAATTATGCAGTCATAATGGAGTGTGTCTAACTCAAGCACTTCCTGCATAAGGATATATCTAACTCAAGTACTTCCTACATAGGTGTTTGTGTAACTCAAGGACTTGTCCTGCAGTGGCTCAGCTGCATTAGGTCCAGTGTTTCTGGGACTCTCTTCGTTTTCCCTAACTTTTTCCACCCATGTAGTTACAAAATCTCCACCCTGTTCAAGACAAGAAGTGAAGAATGGAGAGTCCCGCTACCACCACTTCCCATCCAGAGGGAGACCTGGTGCTCTCCCCCACCCTCTGCATATTCGCATTGAACTGATTCACATCAACCTGCAAAGGAGGTCAGCCCCAGTCCTCACCTGGGGCACAGAACCGTTCCCTAATGGCATGTGGTACTCTGAAGCTACGCCAGAGCCACGAGTAATGGACAGGCAGGAACAGCCGCACACCGCGCTGAAAACACCAGCTTTGTTTGTTCCCGTGTAAGCAGGTTGTATTAGTGTTGCCATGATAAGACATGGTCAGAACTGAGTTATGGAAGGAGTTCATGTTGGCTCTGGTTCCAGAGGGAGCGTCCATAATGGTGGAGGAGACGCGGCTGCAGGCAGCTGGAGCAGGACTCTGAGAGCTCACATTGCCATCCATGTGCAGGGGGCAGTGAGCTAAGAGTGAGCCAGAAGCGGAGGGACTATGAACATTCAGAGCCACCCCCAGTGACACACTCACGCAGCAGGCTCCACCTCCAAAAGGTTTAAAACCTCTCCAAACAGCACCACCAGGCAAGGACTGAGGGTTCAAATACATGAGAAGACAGGGGACATTTCTCTTCAAACCACCACACAGCCTTATGAATTAGAGGAACTAAAAGCCAGAGAACTAATTGCCTCCTAGTTCTCCTAAACTCTCCTGGGACTTTCAGAAGGCTGACACTCTGCATTAGTGTGGTGGACAAAGGGAATATTCACATCCTGGCCCTGCCCGAGCCCTTTGCACTAGGACAACCCTTCCTGTCAGCCCATCTAAGGGGATGAGAGGAGCTAATTGAGACTCCTGTGGAGGTGAGGTTGGACTATACTTGCCTGAGTCCTGACCAAGGGTGTACCTGCTTCTCTCACACTGTTGGGATGAGGTGCAGCCACTTGCTGTGTGTTCGCTGCTCAGTTTGTAGAAACCCAGCCCATCCCTCCTTCCCCAGATGCTGGGGCTTGTTTTCTCCCAGCACAGAAATGACAGCATATAGGAGCTCAATCGTTATGTGTTAGCAAGATCTAATGATTCTTTTTAAAATCTGTTTTATTTCAGGTGATTTTGAGCACCTTCTCTCTCTCTCTCTCTCTCTCTCTCTCTCTCTCTCTCTCTCAGTTCTCTATTTCTATTAATAAGCTGTCTGTAAAAACTTCTATTTAGCATATAAACAATGTGTTTCCCTGTGAAATTTTCAAAGATTTATATTATTGTGTCTGCTCTTCCCTTCGAGCAATTCTCCTTCCTCCCCTCAACTCCTCCTGTAAATAGGCCCTCCTTTTGATTTGAAGTTACAAACATTTCAGAGCCCTCTCTTGTCCTCCCTCCCCTTCCACAGTCTCCATTCTAACTCCATATCCTCTACATGTGTGTATGTATGTATATGTGTAAGCATATATATTATAATAATAAAGAATTCATTTATAAGAAAAATATTTGTGGTATTTGCCTAAGTCTGGATTATTTCATATAATGATTCCTTAATAATTGTAAGGACTAGGCTTACTGGAGTCAGTATTCACTGGCCCAGTGCTGCATGGCCACTTTCTTGTCCCGGTAGTGGGATAGAGAGACAAATTTGAAGTTCTTTCTAATTCAGTCAGATGTTTCTCAAGGTAAAATAGGTGCAATCAGAATGCGAAGATATTTCTTATGCAGTAGAGACTTTAAAAATAATATTTATTAAAAGATACAGAGTTGTTTTGCTTATCATGCAACTTGTTGCTGACTTTATCTTTTTTCCTACATGAGATATTTTTTGAAAAGACTTTTGTAGGCTCCACATTAAAAGGCATCTAGGCCAAATGGAAGGTTTCCTTTTTCTTTTTCTTTTTCCTTTTTCCTTATTCTTTTTCTTTCTACTTGCAAAGCCAGAAGTCAGAACCATGGAATCAGAGTACTGGAGTCTCTTTATAGTTCAAGCAGAGAGAAGCAGAGAATGGACAGAAATAGGTCAGCACGGGCTTGAAAGACTAGAGCCTTGAGCAGTTCTTGGAAGGCTCATACTGATGGGTTCTGATTTGGGAATAGAGTATTTCAGAAGAATTGGAAAGCAAGAACTATGGTATATGACAGCCAGTGAAGCATTTGAAAATCGCTAGTTTGCATATTTTTTCATCATGTTCTTGAACTCTTTGAAGTGGTTATACAGCCTCTCCTGAGGCTTGGCGCCCTTGAGTCACTTCCAGCATCTCTGCCCTCTCAGCGTTTTCAGATAACTAGCTTTCAGGTTATAGAACTTCTCACTTCCAGTCAATGTCTCTACTCTCTTCACAAGACCAAATTCAGCTACTTGGTAGATAATTTGAATGCAGTGAGGTACATCTGAGAGACTTCAGAAGAGATGTTTTGTGTTCATCATCGTGTTCCCCACAGAAAGGTGCCCCAAGCGGTGGAATGTGAGAGATAAGGATACATGCCAGACAGCGTGGCTCCCGTACAAAAGACTTTCATATTAACCATGCATTTATCACATCCTTGTACTCTATTAATTTATACTAGGAGAATTTTATTTTTTATTAATCACATTATATTATCGTATTATGCTTATATTGTATTGAATGCCAGCTTTTTCTCTATTGACTCACAACAATTTTGTGTTTAATAAAGGATCACTGACATCATCCACTTAAGTCACAGGTGGCTCAACTGTAGCTAGATTCAGCAATAAAGCATCTCCTAACAACCTTTGACTTTCTTCCTCTTCTAAAGTGAATTCAGTGAAGACAGAGCGATAGACTGTGTTGTGTAGAGAAGGTTGAACATGTTTTACTAGGGGGCTGGTAGTTTCCTGCCTGGCGAAAGGGGTGGGCAAGTGATAGCAAGGGCAGCTCAGGGAGTAAACAAGCGGCTAGCATTTGCGTTGATACTGTAAGAGATCATTTCTACAGAGTTATAGTAGCTGTGGTTATCTACCCAAGATCAAACTAGTTAAAAATTATACCATGATGGTGGGGAGGGGCTCCAAGGCCTCCACCCAAGCCGTGCAGCCACCTAGGGCAGACGGCTGCTGGGGGAGTGAGAGTCACGCTTCTTCGGGGTGGTGGCCCTGGTGGGCTACCTTCGCCCAGTAGAAAACCCACAGCCATGCAGTAATTAGACATAGCAGGGTTAAAAGAATCCTCATAATAAAGAGGGCATGAGCTTGGGAAAGAGATGTGTTGGGGGTGTGCTGGGAGACTCAGAAAACATGAATATGATCAAGATGCATTGTATAGTATATGAAATTGCCAAAGAATAACTAAAAATATTTTTTTCAAAAGATTGTGTCTAAAGCATCAAATTACAAATGATTGCTTTAAAATTCCAAACAATGAAAAATATAAAATAGATTGTCAAGTCTTCATCATGTTCTGATCTGACCCTTCTTGCTCTGGGTTACTCTTGAGTATGAAGGCCTCCACACGTTTGTGGTACCTGTCAGGTATGTTTGTAGATACTTTTTAGGTGGATGAAGCCTTGTTGCTTCCTCTCTCAGTATCTGGGGTTGCTGGGAGGACTCGACCCAGTGTAAAGACACCTGCCAACAGCCTAATGACTGACTTTGATTCTCAGAACTCATACGATTGAGGGGGAGAATTGACTGCTGCACCCCGCCTACCTACCCACACATTGCCTTGATTCAAAGTGTACCCACCCCCACAAATAAATAAATGTAATTTAAGAAAAGAGAGACTTTCTGTCATAGGAGCACGATTCCCTGTGGGGTGGATCTGAAGAAGCTAGTCACCTTTCCATACTGAAGGGTTTGGGTTGTCATAAGTTTACCATGATTATAAATATTAAATATTCTATAAAATTAGTATAAGAATATTTCTGTGGATAAATCTGAAGAACAAAATCACAGTGTCTAAGTATCTGTCTTATTTAAAATTTTAATAAAACTGCTCTTCAAACTACCATCCCCTAGGGTTTGACGCCCAATGTCTATAATCTAGCTAATTTGGCACTCAAGGGGCTGAGGCAAGAGGATCTGGAATTTGAGGCCCCTTGAGCCACAGAGTAAGACCCTCCCTCAAAACCAATAAACACCAATGAGGAAACTGCCGTCCCTGTTAGTCCCAGCAGCAGCGTCTGGGTGAGCCCGGCTCCCCCTTCTTCTCCAGTGTGAATATTATCAAGCTGTTTGTCTTTGCCAATTTGATAAATAGGAAAAAGGCTTTCTACTGAGTTGTATTTACCTGGGCATGTGGAGGTTGTATGTATTTCCACGGTTTTTTTTGTGTGTGTTTTTCTGCTGTTTTGATGTGTTCTGCTGTAAAAGTCAAGTTTATATAGCCTTGCCCTAAATTTGAAATGTATCTTTATTTCTTGGTAACTAGTGTAAGATCTTTCATGATATTAATGTTTGGTCACATGTGAATATAATTTTTCCTGTTCTTTTTTGTTTTTTTAATTTTGTTTAGAATGTGTTTTGCTGTTCAGCGTTTGAATTTATGTGCAGTCGTATTTGCTATCTTATGAATCTTTTCTTTAGACCTTCTGAGTATTGTGAAACTTTCTTCTTTGTTTTGTTTTATTTTACTTTGTATAGTCCAGATGGGCTTGAGATTCCAGCACTCCTACCTGGGCTCCAGAGAGCTGGGATTACAGGTAACAGCACAAGAAGCTCCACATTGTGTTTTCTTTAAGAAAGACTTTCTTCTTACAAAAATTGTAGAATTACTATTACTTTTTTTTCTAACAAACAACTACCTTCTTTCTCCTTGCTCCCCCTCTCCCTTCCTCCCTCTGTACATCCATCCCTCCTCCCCCCGCTTCCATTTTGGCTATGGTGTTGATTTGGTTTTCCTTGTAGATTCCTGATTCAAGCATGGCTCCTGGTACATGTCTAAGGAAAGAAAGATATGTTGCCCCACAGAACACCTATGGAGCCAGGTTCTGGAAAGCCAATCAGATGAGTCGGTGATGTGTGGGCCTCCTGGACACAGTTGCCCACCAAGATCACAGAAGCCCGAAACAAAGCATACCTGACTATTCCCTGAGGTGTTGTAGGGGGGATCTGTCAGGGTTAGGAGATTTATGGAAGGGAATGGGTCCTCATGAACAGCATGAGCTAAGGAGAAGCTTCCTGCAGGAAAGGGAGGTGCAGTGGCCACAGCACAGCCACATGGAGGCTAGTTTTGGAAGAACGGGAAGCCATCACAATGTGTTCAAACATGATCACAATCTTCTTTTAGGCTCTGGAAGTTTGCTTGTAGAAGTAAACGAGGTTGCTAAAATATGCTGGAGATGGGGACTGTACTTCATGGAACCTTCCTTAGTAAAACAAATTCCAGAGCTTAGGATCCATTCTTGTTTGTCTCCTTTGATAGCTCTTGCTGTATGACTCAGGCTGACCATGAGCTCAGATTGTCCTGCCTCAGTTTCCCTTGTGCTAGGATTACAGAAGTGAAACATCAACGCTGGCTCACTTAGGATCTCGTACTGTGAGATCCCTAAAAAGGCCCGTGGTTCTGTGAAAGGAAGGAGAAAGGATGACAGGATCTGGAGGGTGCAGATATCCCTAAGGTCCCAGGGGAGAGCCCTGAAGGCTCTTCCTGCCCAGTCCTGAGCTTCTGTCAGAGTGGAACAGTCAGACACACTGCATGATACTTTACAACCACATCTAAACTCTTCCAAAGAACCTTACCCAAGATGAATATTTCTGTCAACCAGTCACAACCTAAGTTAAAATCTTCTGAAGAAGAGCAAAGGTTCTTGTCATGAGTAGTGCTTTCCTTCGGTCTTGATATGAAGCTGAGATTGGTTTCGTGTACTGGTTTGACTGTTTTTCAAAGTTCCTGGTTGGAAGCTTAATCTCCAAAGTCATGGGTTGATGGTATTTGCAGTGAGGGCCTTGGGGAGGTAGGAAGGCATAACACTTGGTCCTGTGGGATAGGATGGGATTAGTGGCTATGCAAGAAGGGAAAGGCACACCTGTACACCTGTACACTCTCACCCGCACACCCGCACACCTGTAACCCTCACCCACACACCCTCAGAGCTGTACACTCTCACCCTCAGAGCTGTGCACCCTCACCCGCACACCCGCACAGCTGTACACTCTCACCCACACATCTGCACACCTGTACACCTGTAACCCTCACCCGCACACCTGCACAGCTGTACACCCTCACCCGCACAGCTGTACACCTCACCCGCACACCTGTACACCTGTAACCCTCACCCGCACATCTGCACAGCTGTACACCCTCACCCGCACAGCTGTACACCTGTAACCCTCACCTGCATGCCCTTACTCTGTCCTCGCTCTTCTATCCACTTACAATGCACAAAGAGGGCCCTCAGCTGATGCTGGTCCCTTGATGCTGAGCTTTAAGAATTATTCAATCTGTGATACTCTGGTATAGCAATATATAATGTACTGAGACATTTGATGTCTGTAATAGTGAAGGCCATAATGAACCAAAAACCTGGTAGATCAGTCCTCATTAAGGTTCTTATGGCCTAATTCATTTACAGAAGTCATTTCTTCTCTCTGAGCCTCAGCTTCTCCATCTGTGCAGGGGGATCTATGGTGGTCCACTCTCAGCCATGGAGGACACCTTCTAATAGTACCACTGGATTGCCTGAAGCTGTGAATACCAGACTCAATAAACTCTGGTTTTCCCAACTGTGCACAATGAAGTTAACTCCCACACTAGCTCTGAGAAGAGCACTGTAACCAGTGTGTGATTGCATAATTATGACAGTGCCCCAAACAGTGTGTGTTTTCAGAAGCGTCACCACTCTTCATCTTCCACTTGGCATTTCTGGGTGGCCTTGGACCTTCAGCAACTGAAGCTTCAGACGAGTAGAACTGCTACCCTGCTCATACAGCAGCTCTAAGAAAAAGCTAGCTAGTACATTGCAAATTACCTGAATCATTTGAAAAACTGTGCAGATGGGGGAGTTAATATAAAACGGCTTAGTGCTATAAATAGCTGGGAACCTTTTTCTGGATATCTTTCTGATATAGGTCAAGTTTCCTCTGATGCCAGTAAATTTTTACATTGTCTCATGGCATCCTGAAGCAGGTAGCATTTTAAGGAGTGTGACATTAGAAAGGAAATCTGAATTACATTTTCTATATGGCACAGGAGAATGTGGTAAGCTGAGCTTTGGTGGCAAAGATCATATTGTCTGCTGGGTGACAGTGACCAGAGGGCTGAGCACATAAAAGATAATAAACAGGTTTGCTAATGAGCACAGATAGCTGAACTGCTCTCTAGAGTGGCCTGTGATACCGAAAGCTAGGGCTCACATCCCTGTTAGAATCTCACAGTGCTTCTGAAACAGCTCCAGTGAAACAGCTAGAATTGCAGATAGGTGCTCACTTTGGGAAGTTGGTAGGCTGTGTAAACAGGCACTGGAATATCTGTTGTCTTTGTTACATCATCATCTGTCTGGCACAAAGGCCTGCTGCATCTCAATTGCCCCCAAATCTGGTCCTGGGACAACATGATGGGAACCCGTTCTGAGCAGGCAGTTCCAGAACAGCATCACACTCCGCTCTCTGCACTTTGCATCTCTAACAGTTGTTGGCACCTTGACAATTCAAAGCTCCTACAAGCTGAGCCTGTGGGTTCAAGGAGTTGCAGGGAAGGTTACCGCTGCCGACTAACTCCCTTGACTTCAGCTTCTGGGAGCTGGGGCCCCCTCGGATTCTTCCCGCTGTGCTTCTGTTGCTGGGCACCTATCTTTGTCTCTCTGCTGAGACAGTAAACAGAGAGCGATGGCTGCACAAGCCAGCTCTTTTGTAATAGTCTGGGAGCTGCAGAAAGGGAGTTCTACACAGGTTGGGAAAAAGACTGCTCAATGCCAAACAAAACAAAAACAGTAGCAACAAAAAGTCCTTTCTACCCTAGCTTGTTAGCTGTCTCTGAGCCTTTAGGGTCCTTACCTCTCAGTGAGCCCAAAACTTGACTGCTTCTGCAGTAATAGATGTCAGGGAGAATGAAACTGGCTTGCTGGCTGATAAATAGAGAGCCCTTAGCTGTGTTTAATAAACTGTAGTCTCATTTGAATGCATGTTTCTCAGTCCCTAGAAATCAAGCATGTTCTTAAAGTCAGACATTTAAATGGCTTTGTACTTTCAGTGTCTTAGATTGAAGACTGGTCAGAAATTCTTCACATGAGAAAACTCACAGGCATTTCCTAGGTACTCAAAGAATGATGGAAAGAGAGCAGAAGGGGGCAAAGCTGGTGTCAGCTGGGCATGGTGACACATACCTATGATTCGAGCACTCAGGAGTCTGAGTCAAGATTCTGAGCTCAAGGCTAGCCTGGGCTACACAATAAGACTTGCTGTCTCAAAACCAAAGGGGTAGGGAACTCAATCGTCTCCTTAGCGATCCTGCGGACCCTTGAATATTCTAGATATGGGATGATGGTATCTGAGTCAAAATAATATACTTTTCTGCGGTGTTACCAGTTGAAACTAAAATTATGCAGCGTTTCTAGACTTGATGATTGCAGGGTTTGGCATTATCCTTGAAGACACGTTCTCTTACTCTACTTTGCTGATGTCCTGACAATTGTCTGTTTGCCTAATTGGGAAACTCACAAAACAATCTCAACCCTTTGACTTAAAGTAAGGCATATCCTCCATCCTGTTCATCAGCAGTACAATCAGACTGTTCTTGCATAAAATTTCAGAATGTTCCCAGACACATGATTGTGTGGCAGTATCCTGACGACCCTTCCTGAGATTTCCTGGTTCCTATGTCCTGGAACAAGGAATTGGCCCAGGGACATACGGATGGTGATATATAGACCACTTATTAATAAAGAGATAGGCTCTCCTGAGAATGGAAGTTGCTAGAGATCTGAGGAAAATCTGAGGTGCAATGAGCCCTATTTATAGCATTGTGGTGCTTATGGGTTATTTGCTCAGCATGAGTCAATTCCCACATCTGAGATCCTAGCATCTTTGTCCTGCATTCTGGGTTCCATTCCACTTGGCCTGCAGAGTAATAGGATCCCAGGCTTCCTCTGCCATTAGTTTCTTTTAGATAGTAATTCTCATAGCTCTTTCTCCTGCCAAAGTGGTTCTGAGACAGGTAAGGAATAGCAGAGTCAGATCTGAACAACTGTTCCAGAGCACAGGAAGATTCACACCTTCATGATTCAAACCCGACTTCTCCATCTCCAGAGTGTGGGGACCTTGAGTTATGACCAATTTGAAAGGTACAGTGTTGGGTCATGAAGAAAAATATGCAATTCACAGAGTGCTGGATCACTTTATTGTTATTTATTTAGTAAATATTCATTTGAGTGTTGCTATTATCCCTCCAAAAAGTGTAATTGTTTTATTATTGAGAACATTAGCACATTGGAGAAAGGCTTTAAATATCTGACAAACACAGAAAATACTGAATAATGTGAACTATTTTAATGAGTTTCCATTGACTTTAGTTTGCAAATTATGGTAACGGGGTAAAGGATGGGATTTCTAGTTAGGAAATCTGACAAGTACATACTGTGTGTGTGTGTGTGTGTGTGTGTGTGTGTAAAAGATATACAACTACATTTATACTTTTTGTTTTAAATGTTGTCACTGAAGGCTGTATACAGTTGTATAAATTTGAACATACTCAGGCTTATAATGAAATAATTATGTTAAATAAAATATGTACCAGGGCTGTTGTTTGACATTAGGTTTTAACCTGTCTCTGAAAATCAGTAGCTCAGGAGCAATTTCGCGTTGCTCGGCACCCTGTGTGCGGTTAAACAGTGTCTGTGGTTTATGGAGAGCAAAGTGCAGTCTGCACGAGGGGAGTTTTCCTTTTGCTCTGTTCATTTTACGCCAGAGTTCCATTGAAACCTCTCTCAGATATTAAAGTCCTTCTTTGATCTGAATAAATATTTTCTCTTCAGGCAGGTCATATATTATAGTTTGTTTTACAAAATAAAGGCCTTTGGGCAAGATAAGTGGACATTGTCCCTCGGGGCAGGTGAACAGTGTTATTTCAGCAGTAAAGACCCCTTATTAAAGTGTCTGTCACCAGGGCTTCCAAGGCAGCTGCCCTTTTAACCAAGGGGCTGTAAAAGCACAGTTTAGCTCTGTTCCTTCCGCTGAGACCAGGAAACTCGAGGACTGTGGCCCCATCACCTGTGCCTCAGGCTCAGTGAATGTCCAGCATGTAGGGATCCATGGAAAATGTGAAACCAACAGGAACTTGGCATTTAAAATACGGAGCTCCTCATCCTGCGTCTTGAGAAGGCTAGGCCTGACTTGACTCCATAACACCTCTGCATATCCTGACTCAGCTCTTAAATCCCAATGCCTCCCTGAACATTAAAAAGGAAAAATTGACATGAAAGTTTCCAGAATTGCCTCCAGGATAAATTCAATGGCCTTTAGGGTATGAATTCTGCCTATCCTTTATGCCTGAGTGCTCGGCTTTATCTAACACAGGTCACCGATTCTCAGACAGACTTTGCCTTTGCTGATGCATGGGACTGTCTCCCCTTTGCTCTCTCTGGAGTTACAACAACAACAACAAAAATCCCATCAATTGTGAGAAGAAATCTGCTCTGTGATCAACCTACATAGGAATCCAGTGCTGTGCTAAGAGGCCAGGCATGGAGTCAGACACATCCTGTTGGAGATGAAGCTCTACCAGGTATGAAGGAACAAGACCTGAGCCAGGAGCTCAACTCTCTGACTTCAGTCTCATTGTCTACTACGTGAAGATAATGCATCCCCAAAGCTACTGTGGGAATAAAATAAAATAAATAGCTATCAGATGTGCCACCTTGGGGCCTGGCATTTGGTGGGCTCATGGCAGAATATTATTGAGGGCCCCCCTCCCAGAGACGCATCTTCTGGTTCCCAGATGGTGATGAACTCACACATCCACTCTAGTGGCTGTTGCTGAGTGCATTCCGGAGCTTGCCCTGTGCTGCTTGCTCTACTGTGTTGACCATCTTCTGCCCTAGAAATCTCCAGATTCATCTCAGCCAAGTGTGTAGTGGAAAATAAACGAAAATTTTATGTAATTAGTAGTTCCAAGGACATGCCAGAAGCCTAAGCAGCATACTTGTATAATATAACAGCTTGAGATGGAGTGGAGATGCAGCCAAATGGATGACCAGACACGCATATTGAAAGACCTCTCCAGACACTGGAGGGTTGAAGGCCAGTAGCTGAAGGTCATACAACTGGCAGTTTCTCTGTAACTACCAGGTTTCAGCACCGCTGTCTGATGGACCCCTGTCGTGTTCATTTTCTGCTGCTCTAACAGCCAACCATCTACTAAGTGGCTTATACAGTTAATTTGGCTCATGATTCTGGAATGTCCACATGTAACAGAGTGACCTCACCAGACCATGTGAGAACTTAAGACCCCGTTTGGTTTGGTATCTAATTTTATGCAAACATCTTGTGTGAAAGAAGACTATCTAATGTTATGAAGACTATCTTAAACAAATAACTATTGTTGATGACCACATCTGTGTCTGTGAAGTGATAACGGTCTCTAACCAAACCACACAGACTCCATCTTACAGCAGTGACATCCTGTTTTTGAGGAAAGGGAACTCTGAGTCTGACATTCTCTCGTGGTCTTCAGGACTAGATATAATGCTGGGATGTGTCTCAATCGGGAACAAAGGCAATGGCTAAAATGTAAACATCTGCTTCTATGGGCTCAGGTGGGGGTTTTGGGGTTGGATATTTTTGAAGTTAACCTTTACACACCTTGTACTTGCCTGTAAAAGCTGGAGGCTACAAAGAATCGGGGCTGCTTCTCAGAACTCACCCACCTAGAGTTCGGAAGTCAGCCTGGCCGTAATAAAATCTACCTTGCCTTTCTTTCAAGTGTGGTGACTCCTGTTTGGCACCCTATAACACAGGGCCTGGTGCCAACATCAGGCATACTATGTCATAACAGGGCAGAGTGTGAATGGATGAGAGTGAGCCAGAAACAGAACCTGCGTCCAGGAGAACTAGCACATTCCCGAGAGAACGAGGAGAGTGGGGCCATCAGGACTGAACTCCTCCTCTGTCTCCCAGCTCTCCTCCACTCTAATGAACTTCTGGGAAGTCTGTTCAAGCACAGCAGCGTACATGTAAAACAGTAGATATTCCTTGTAATAGTGATTACTATGGACTTTAAATTATCATCAATCCATAACAGCAATATTAGCTGTGTCTTAATCAGAACAACTCATTTCCCAGAATCACTAACCAGCTAGGAGTAAGGTTCAAGGCAACAGAGCAGGCCCTGGTCTCTGACAGGAAGGATTGTCCATCAGTTGTGAGTAGCCACTCTGCATTCCTTTCCTGTTCTCCAAACTGCATGACTGCCCTAAGAATCCTCTGTCTGCTGGAAAATTAAAGCTCTGAGTTCTGGAACTCAGATCTATCATGATCTGGTCTTGAAATATGATGGACCAGCAGAAAACCTACGGAAACTTCTTCCAAGCTGTATTCTTGTCAAATTATCACCCCACCCACTTCTGCCTGATGCACGTCTTTATATGTGCTGGTGCTTGACTCAAGGGCCTTGTGCTCGCCAGGCCAGGTGCTCCCATTGAGCCAGACCCCAGCTCTCCTCTAACGTTTTATTTTAGGACAGGGCCTCATTCAGTTTAGCAGGCTGATCTTTAACTCATTCTGTACCCAAGACAGGCCTTGAACTTTGATCTTCTTTCCTCATCTCCTAAGTAGTTAGAATCAAAGCCCTGCCCCACCAGGCCTGTTCTGCAAATATGCTATAACTTTAAATACATGTTTCCTACGTGCAAGGTGAGATACCTTCACAGGGTCAGTGCTAGAGTCTTCCCATACACTTGAATTCTGAAAAGTTAAAACTCTTCCCGACACTCTGCACATGGTCCTTCCCTTAAACTCCCCCCAAAAAACAATGTGAAGGGGAGAAAAAGTTTTCATTCTGTCCTTAGTTAAAAGTCTTTCAAGTGATAAGAAAGCTGAGGGGGAAATTCAGTTGCTAAGCAAGGGAGGTAGTCAGCCAATGTTCCCATGTCTGTAAGTCGCCTCTTCCCTCCCATCTGAAATGAGGAACGGGAAGGAGACAGTTCCTGGAAGAGGCAGCTCCATTACAGCCTGTAAATCTTTGAATTAAGAGTGATTTTCATATAATTAAAGTTTGAATAAGGTTATGCTTTGTGGCTGTTATCAGGGGATCGATTTACACCTTCCACCGAAGGGCGAATGTGAGGCCTAGAGTTTCACTCCTTATGTTTTCATTTGAATCATTTGTAGAAGGTTACCAGAGAATGCCATTGATCAAGGAGTGAGTCTACCTGTGACTTCAGAGGTTCATCCTACGTGCAGATAATGCCATTCCTGAAGAGTTCATAATTCAATCCATGGTAGGTGTGGAAATACCACCTTATGGAGAAGAGACAGCTGCCTCAATTATGGACAGACTCTGAAACAGCCTGTGGCCAGCGTCATGATGCCTGTTCAGAACTCCTCTGTTCTGTCAGTGGAGAGCTGACTCAGATAAGATGTGGTCACAATTAAATTAGGCCTGTGTAAGGGATGTCAGGCTGGAGGGAGTCCCCTGTGTGATCCTCACAGATCAGACCTGGAGAAGAGACATGGGCTCACATGTGCTGAACTCTGCATATACTTAGAATGAGAGACGCTAGCATACACAGTGAGGACAATTCAGCGGCGACATTATCTGTGAAGTGTGTGTGCTCAGCCTCTATCTCCTTGTCCTTCCTGAGGGTCGGATCCCTCCTCTGCTGTTGCTACCTGGGACCCTAAATACTCATTTGAGGTGAGGGAACTCCCAACATCTGTCCTTCCTGATGCAGACACCTGTCAAATATTTCCCCAAATCCCCAACTATTTCAAATTGAAAACCTCACTCTTTTGGCTTTTCATTTGAAGTTAACTGGTTGATTACAGCTGTCTAAAAGGGAACTTTTACAGTCACTCTGATGACAGGCAGAAGAGTTGTATTACAGTTATTGTAAGCCTTCTTGAGTGTCTATTATGGCTAAAATTGTGTATTCTATAATAACTGCTCACTCCTACCCTCTTCCAAAAACATAATAAAGTATGACTTTGGTAAAAATCTCAGGTGCCCTACATGGTTTGTCAGCACACAAATCTTACACAAAATGCCTAGAAGTCACAGCCTTCAAGAAGAATCATTTGTAGATATATTTATATTTATACTCTATAAATATGTCAACAGTATGTAAAACACATGAAACATAAAAGTTAGCACATCATCAGTTTTTTTCAAGTGTGTAGTTCAATAAGTCATTGACTTTAATATTGGAACAAAATGGGAGCTAGAGAGATGGCTCAGCAGTTAATAACACTGGCTTCTCCTACAGAGGACTTCCAATCAAGTCCTAGCCCCCCACATGACCAACAAGCATCCGTACCTCCAGTTCCAGAGGATCTGACACCCACTTGAGGCCTCTGCAGGCATTGCACACACATGATGCACTTATATACATGTACACAAAATACTCATCTACACAAAATAGAAATAAAAGGAATTTAAAAAGTCATTTTTAAGACAGGCACAAAGAGACACAGTGTACCATAGACATAGGGGTGAGGCTGCAGTCGAATCCACAGGATGAAAAGAAGTGGAACAGCTTTGTCCAAGTTTCCCTCCAAACCAGACTGAGCCAAAACCAGCTTCAAAAGCACCAGGGTGATATGCTGACCCCTCTGGCTGTATCCACTAAGTAATCTTCAACTGTGGAGGGCACAGTGACTCAATTACACAATAATTTCTCTGCTTCACGATTATGAAGTACAGAGATCAGTACTATGATGGCCAAGAATAGATGTGATTTTTTCCATTAAAAATAAAATAGAATGGAATAACCCATAACTATTTGAATATAAAACCACATACCCTAGGTATCAGATAGTGTTTCTTGAGGGCTTCTGAGGGAAATGTTGAATCTTTGTAAGCTCCTAGGGTTGTAGAGCACATGGCTTTCAACAGAATTCAATGAGAGTATAGCCAACAAGCCTGCTCTTTCGACCTTGAGAAAATCACTTTGAGTGCAGCATTTTTACCATCCCTTACGTTTTGGTCTCGACTCATGCACTCATCCCCATGCTGCCATGTAGGGTTCTGTGCTGCTCGCTGAGCTTGAGCATTGTCACTGCACCTCTGGACAAAGGTGCTTCTCTGCACTAACTGTGTCTCCAACTTCTTTACAACCAAACTCTACAAAGTCCACCTTCAAGTTATTTCTATGCCAAAGCAACAGTACTGAAGATACCTCAGTGTGAGGGAACTCAAGCTGTTATCTATTATTATTTACCGAATAATAAAATATTTTTGAATGCCAAATATTTGTTCTTGCAGAGTACCTATGAGTCACAGGGTGGTTGGTGCTCAAAGATGTGTATACATTTAGTCTGTTATTCTGTATGAGTCTCATAGCTTCTTTCTCCTACAAGATGTACAAATAATGAAGGGTGATATTCTTGCCCATCCAAGGCTGAGAGATGACTTTTTTATGTGAAACATGGCAACTCTTGAAAATAATAGTATAGCCTGGTGGAGTCTTGAAGCTTGGCACTTGAAGTTTTGGTACACAGACTTTTCTGTTTCTAAATTAATAGCATTTATTCTTGTCTCCTAGGATTTGTTAATAACACATGAACATTGACAAGCAGGCTTCTGAGCTTACATTTGTAATGTCTGAGTGACATTTGCTCAATGTGATCAAAGCTTCTTTCTTGGCTTAAAAAAAGGAGGAACAGGGAGGCATGTTAAACAAAATGGAAGTCTAGTGTAGATGAACATTCAGAGCTGAACCTCTTGAGAGAAGAGTTTGGTAAAGGTTAAACAAACCTTCCCTCACTCTTGTGGGAGCTTAAAATAAATTCCATCTACACTCTTGCCAGCCTTCCTGTACAGCTGCCCCAAACATCTGCTGTGGGTGCTCCCCTCACAGTTTACATATGCCTGTGCAAACTATTTATTTGTAGTACATAATTAGCAGTAAAGTGTATACTTGGTTTTTAACTACATATACTCAGGAGTAGACTCAAAGAAAAATCCTTAACCTCATGAACTGCGCCTGCGTGGTATAAGTCTTGCCAAAGCAACAGCCCCACTTCTTTCCCAGCAGCTGTTGGTCGTAAGGGGTGCTTTAATGTGGTCAGGTTATTGTGGCTTGGGGTAGAATGTGGAATTATGCTCAGGCCTCGGATTCACAGCAGAACTTGACAGGCACTGCCTCATAAACCAGGCTGTGGAGCAAAATCATCCCTACAGCAATGGATAAGTGTGGCCTCCCAGATACTTGGAGGCTAGTTAGAGAAAATTATGTAAACTTCTGGAGACCTTACCCTAAGGTCAGTCTTCTCAGCTGTGTGTGGAGCTCAGAACCCAGTCAGGTTCACTAGCTGGAGATGGAAGGCATCCCAGCACTAACAAAAAGAAGCTCCGTTCAAAGCCCCATGCTCCAAGAGCTGACGTTGCCGGCAGCGTTCTCCTGGGAACTTTTCAGAGGCAGCGGAGGAGCACCAGGCAATCACCCTTGTTTTGGGAATTGTGTTCTTCCATGTGGTTGGATCTGTTCATCTCAAAATAATGGCGCCAGTGCATCTAATCAAGTTTTCTAGATGTTAGTGTTGCTGACATATGAGACAGGATAATATATGGCTTTGGAGGATAGCCCATATAGGAAGTTTGGCATCTTCTGTGACACACCTCCCTAAATGCCAGAAGTATCCTCACTGTGGCAACAGTGTCTCATTCTTTGTGTAATTTATAGCTAGTTATATAAGTGTAATCAAATAGTTTGTAAAGAAGAAATGTTTAGAATGATAGCAAGTGCTACAAAGAAAATGTTCTGAGGCCACGGGGGACCTCAGCCATTCCCGGGAGACATGGAGGACCTCAGCCATTCCCCGCAGCCAGAGTGCTGCAGAAGGGTGAGTAGTTGTAGTAGGTGTGTGCAGTAGGTGTGTGCAGTAGGAGGCTGTTGGCTGCCCCCAGAGGCTCTAAGGATTCAGGCCTTTTGTCACCAGTTGGTGGTGCTGTTTTGGGAGGTCATAGACACTGTGGCCTTGCCAGAGGAGGCACGTCACTAAAGGTGGATGTAGAGAGTTCACCTTGCTGCATCTATAGTCCTTCTCTGCTTCCTGTGCCTGCTTGAAGATGTGAGCGCTCAGCTTCTGCTCCTTCTCCAGCCACCCCTGCCGCCGTGTCTCCCTGCCATGATGATCTCTGATTCCCCTGGTACGAGGAGATCAAACAAACTCTTCCTTTGAAATGCTTCCTTGGTCACGGACAGAAAAGTGACCTGTACACAGCTCCATCCTATCTCTGCCTTTTGTCCCAAACCACCACAGGCAGTAAACATCATTGTGTCAGAAAACGTCAGGAAGGCGACTGAGGTCCTCCTAGAGCAGCTTCCCAGCAAGTACTGGGATTAATACTGTTTAAAGATATTTGTTCTATCCCAACACTTCAGCTCTTTTCTCTTTTATTCAGTTATTTCAGAGTAAATGATGTCATTGTACGAGGGTTTTGTTTTTCTGTTATAAGCTTGAGTGTAAGAGAATACTAATGTGTTTACCCTTTGGTTTGTGCCAGAGAGGCCACAAAAGGAAAATTGAAATCATGCATTTTTCTGAAACGTTTTCTCAGACAGCCAAGCACAGGAACAAATTATATCCTCTCCATACATTTTTTTCTCTCTTACACTATGATGAATTTCTTTCTCCAGAGGGAGAAGTGATTTTTTAAAAGGCCTGAACAACATGCTAATCTTTCCTTCTGATAGCCCCTGGTTGAATTACTCCTGAATTTGAAGCATTTGCTGATGAAATGATACTTGACATTAACCAGTGTTGTATGGAAATATTTCCAGCACCTGGGGAGAAAATAAAGGAGAGTATTCATAACACGGCTTGCTTCTCCCATTTTCCTCAGAACCAACTTGAATTACGCTGGCTTCATGCTGACTGACTTTTCTCCTGGGAGGTCACTCTTAGACAATGGAAACAAGTTAGACTTTACAGTACTATTAGTAAGAGAAGGGTGCTGGTCTTCTTAGCTGGTTGGCAGAATCAACTAGGGACTATCAGGGAGGGCATTTCCTTTTTTTATTGCGTGGTATGACAGAGAATGATGAAACCTTGGGAACTGAAGGCTCTTGCTTAGATCTGAAATGAAAAAAAAATCCAGATGAGTAAAATATGAAGTTGGAGTTAGGTTTAGCATTTCAGAGTAGTTTTCATTTGGCCAACTTCTTAGACCTTTGGCTAAGTAAAAACAGACGATATAACTTTGGAAACATCTGAATTAGTCGGCAAGGTGCTTTTCCTTCGTGCCTTTGTGTCTCGCAGAATGGAGCTTACTCTTCACCTGCTGTTTGTTCTTGGAGAGGAAAACACCAGTGCAACTGTGCAGAGATTGAGACGTGTCTTTGAGACAGGTGTGGGGCAGGTTCTTGGAGAGAATGCTCACCTTCAATAAAATGAGTACTCATGGCTTCTCTAAGGACAGAAGTGAAGAACACTGGACAACCCTCCAGAGCTCGCCACATAGCTGTTTGACCTGCCATACCCCAGGTCTACATGCACTCACAATGCTTTCTTGATGACTGTGCTTCAAGGCACACTTCATCCTGTCCACACTGCAGATGTGTGAGGGAGAGAGGCCAGCAAATTTGGGGTCTTAGGTTTCAGAATTGTGTAAGGTCATATCACCAGAAATGGCCATTTACAAGGAGCATGTTCATCAAGTCAAGTTGTATGCCCCAGACAATATTGACTATGCCCATGTCAAACTGTGGGCTTATGAGTTGGCAGTGCCACAGATAAATGCCTGTCACCTAGCGACACCACAGCTGTCACACACGATGTAGGACTTAACGTGTTCATTGCGACCCACGTGGTACCAGTAGGGATTAAACGATGGCACAGGCAATTACAGCTCATGGCAGTTGGCAATGGTATTAACAAATGTGTGTGGTCCTGGATTATATGCATTCGCTGTCCTGTACTTACTGGTGTGTTAGAGTGCACACCTTCTACTTAGAAAGTAAAGTTTACCATGCCTTGTTAGACCAGGAAGCCTCAGGCCCTGGTTTTACTGTGTCTCTTAATTGTGTTTCTCAGGTCACACCCCGGCTAAATGAGGTGTGACTATATTTACTGCCCTGTACCACGGAGCCTTCCTTCCAGCAGTGAAAGCAGATGCTTAGCATGTAGCGAGCCTTGTCTGAAGAGAGCACAACAGGGCAGATTCTAGACTTGACTAAGGTCGAGGCTCACTTTGGGACAGCTTAAAGGCTGCAAGTTCTAACTTACATCTCTTCATTGTGTCCAACCAGTGTTTCTCAGTTGATGTTCACATCTCATAGAATCAATGTTGTGGAATATGAGTGGGCTGACTTGTTTCTCGGGCTTTCTAAGTTGCATCACTAATTTGTTCCACGCTGCATTCCACGCTGCGTTCCACGCTGTGTTCCACGCCTTCTCCTTGGAGCATCAGGCAGAGTTCTGGTGTTTACAGACCAGCCCAGTTTCGCTAAACTGAGGTTGAGTCTTTGTCTTTTTAAGACACTCTGTAGAAACTGAGAAGAAGAAATAAGGTCTATCCCTTTCCAGTAAGGACTGTAGGTAAATTCAAGGAAGAAGAGTCAGAAAGTCAAAGTTCGAACTTCAGAGCAGAGGTTCTCTGAGTGACTCTCTAAGTGAACATGGGGGACCAGCCTCCTAGGAACACATTAGAACTATAAATTCTCAGACCCACTTAGTGTAGAGCAACAGTCCCAAACTCAGGGGAGGCAGCATGAACCCTAACAAGGCCCAGAGCGGTTCCGCTCTGCCGTGAAGGGGCCCACTGGGGCTCTCTGAGCTGTTTCAGAGTGCGCGGCTAAGCTCGGAAAGGACAACTCGTAGATGTGGCTACCGTCCTGACCTGTGACAGGAGTCAGATTCATGAGAGCTGAGGTTCACCTTCAGCCTTACAAGGCGAACTTCGATCTTATTCAGAACAGATACGTTGTTGTTGTTGCCATCAGTTTCCTTGCTGGTAAACCCAGAACGTAAGGCAAGTTAATTTTAAGGCATTTTTGCCTGGAGTATCCATTGACTTTGTTTAACTTTGTTTCAATATAACCTGTGATGGTATTGTGGCATTCATAGTTTGTGGTCCAAACAGTTGCTGTATCATTCTTTTTTCTCTCTAGTTTTAGTGGTTTACACTGAAGCATGTATATAATGTACACACATGTACACACAAACATGCATGCGCACATGTACACAGAAGAATGCCTGGGCACTCACAAATGCATGCACACATATACATACATGTATATATGTGTCTGTACAAATGCACTTATGCATATGTACAAGCACACATGGTGCGTCCATGCACTCATGCCCACGTATGCATGTATGCACACTTCAGCACAGTAAGCATTTTTCTTCTTTTCATGCTGCCATTAGCATGAGGCAGACAGCACAGCTTTGGTCCCTTGTGTGTCATATAGGGAGTCTATAACTGACTTCAGGAGAGAGCACTCAGTGTGCAGAGCAGTGCCAGAACAATAGCAGTTCAAGCAGCATTGAATAGGCCACTGAAGAGACTGGACTTAGCTGTGACATGCTGTCCTGGGGCTCATGATCATGAGGACAGATCTTGCTTGAACTGTCAAGGAGTTCAGTGCCAGGTCTGAGAGGATCTTTCCAGTACAACTCCCAGTTGAAATGTATGCACATGGGTGGAGGAGTGCGTCGTAGAGCTGTGGCAGGAGACTATGACCGATGGACAGGACTCCTTTGGGATGCTGACCTCACCATGAGTGCATCAGGGGACTATAGAGTGGCAGTTTTCAGGGAGGGAAGCCCTTCATGCCTAAGGTCTTCTGTCCATGTGTGTATCAGGGAACTATAGAGTGGTGGTTTCCGGGGAGAGGAGCCCTTCCTGTCTAAGGTCCTCTGTCCATTCATTTCCAGTTTTGTGTCCCTGTTTCTGAACACCTACATAATTATAATGTCATTTAATATTTATTGGAGATTTACTATGTGCCAGATTCCAAAGCTTCTGTTTGCTTATTTATTGAGACGGGTTCTTGCTCTTTAGCCTAAGATGCCTTCAAATTCTCTGTATTGCCTAGGCTGGCCCCAGTGCCCCAAATTTGGGCTAAAACACACGTACCACCAGGCCCAACGTGTGGCAGAGCCTTGGACAGAACAGTGGGGACTATTACAAGTTCTATTTTATAGAGAAGAGAACTGAGATTTAGCAAGCACAAACTATTAACCCAAGTTCACCCAGACAGGAGAGACAAATGAGTTCCCTGACCTTTGGGGTGGGCACAGTAATACTCTCTAGCTTGGTACAAGGATGAGACATTCTCTGCTTTGACTTGGATGTGGTGTCTTCTATTAGGAGTGGAAATGTGGATTGAGTCATGAAGCTTCTCCTGTGACTCAAAGGATGTTTGTACTCTGAAATCTTAGTTAAGGACAATAATGTTTAAAACTAATATATTTACTATATGCCAGGAAGTTTAAGTGCTTCATGTTTTTAGCTCAAATCCTGTGTGGGCACTATTGACTCAGTTTTTTTATTAAAAGAAGAGAAACTGAGGCATAGAGAAGTTAAATAAATTGTACGAGCTTGCACAGCTAATGAGAGACTTCAGATTTGAACTTAGTTGGTCACGTGTCACAGAGCATATTTTCGTTTAACTTACACTGTCTTTGCTTTGGTAAGGGATTGTCATAGCACATACCTGAGTAGTGGCAACATTCTCTGTAGTTGGAACACAGTTGTCTTCCCTGAGATCACCTGTGGGGGTCCACTGCGCACGTTGACTGTTTTCTTTTTCACCGCTTCTCACAGCACACTTCATGAATTCTCACCTAAAGAACAGACACTTTCAAAATGTGTAAGTTGCAAAGAGACAGAAGGAAGTTAGAACATTTCCTCAGATACCTTTTTAGTGCTCAGAAGCTACCTAAAGACACTGGTTTAACAGCACAGAAATCAGGTCACCTAGATACCAACCCAGGCCTCTTTACCCACAGGGTCAAGGCTGCCTCAGAGATGGCTGACCATGAGAGATGGCTGACCATGACCAAAGTCTCTGGTATTTATTTATCCCCTGGAACGGAGTATCTGCATGCCCTGTCAGAGTACCACACGTAGCTCCATCTCATAGCACAAGCTGGGAGCATGCCCGGCTGCCTCTAAAAGACAAATGTTCCCAGATTGATGGCTCCTATGTGGTAGGTGCCAGGGAAAGAATAGGGAACAAGTATGGCCCCCCAGGTTACCTGAAATAGGAGTTCAGGCTGGGGACGTGTGGGCAGTGACCTGACCACTAGAGAGGGAATACTTTCTTGTAGTCATGGACTTGAGACGCTTCCAGCAGAGCATCAGCCAAACGGCTGCCATAGTTAGGTTCCAAAGTTAACGTGATGGATGGGAAAAGAGGAAGAAACTGAATTCATACTTTCCAGGGGCTCTGTGGGTACTCAAGGCTTTTCACTTGAGGAATATAATGAGGCCTTTGTGTCTGCGTCTGAGAGCCTGCCTCACGGCTCATGTTCACACCAAGGCTGAGAACTGCTATGCTGGGCTAAGCATCTCCAAGGATGGCAGGGAGAGTCCATCAGGCATGTAAAACATTAAACCACCTGCTGTTTTCAGTGTTTGGCCACTAAAGAGGGGGACTGCACCACAGACACCCATCCCTCCATCAGTGCACTCCTTGTAGGAGAACATCGGGGCCCCACGGTGAATTCCGAGTAAGAATTCCTATTTGAAGATCCTAAAATTATGACCCATCAGTAAAAGTATACTTGACTGTTCCTTGTTAAATATCCCCTCCACCTACCTCCATTTTAATTATTTGACAGATGTTACTGGTTGCAATAGGAAAATGTTTTTGTCTTTCAGTCTACATGGTAATAAAGCTTGACTGTCAGAAACTGTAGTCATGAATAAGAACAGCTGGAGTAACTGGTAACCTCTTTCATTTTTCTCGTAGGAAGGCACTGTCACCACTCCTGAGCAGCATACCCACTGAGGGTATTGCTCAGGTTCCACAGTGCCCCTTGGGCCTGTCTTCTGAGCTTTGTTGCACTGAACATTGTTCATTCATGACTTTCAGCTCTCCACTCATCTTCATCCATTTTAAAGCAAGCACAATGAAAGACATTAATAGTTTAGAGCAAACATTTTATTTATTTATTTTTAATTGATGTGTATGAGTGTTATGCCTGCATATTTATAAATGTACCCATGGCATGCAATGCCCATGGAGGACAAAGGAGGGCATTGGATTCCCTGGAACTGGAGTTACATATGGTTGTTAGCCACCATGTGTGTGCTGGGACTCGAACCTAGGTCTTCTATAAGAGCATCCAGTGCTCTTAACTGCTGAGCCATCTCTCCAGGCCCTAAAACAAATCTTTAAAAGATTATAATTGTATAAAAGTAATTGTAGATAGAGCAATATTCACTGAAAGAAACAGGAATGAAAAGATGCCTCCCTACCCCATGGCTACAACCATGTCAAAACATAAAGATGCTTTTGTATGTAACAACATGTAAACGGAGGGTAACCTCACTGCATTCTGACTGCCTTTTTTCCCTCAGCCTTTAATCTTTCTGCATGTAAAAATACATATCTTTTATCAGTATTTCCATGGCTGCACAGTACTTTACAAATATAGTCCAAGTTCTTTGATTCTCTGTTGACAGTCGTCATCATTTTAGAGATTTTAAGTTTTGCGCTGTGCTGTAATAAACATATCTAAATAATTTCAAAGGATAATTATGTAAAAGGAAATTCTAGGTCAAAGGTAAAGGCATTTAAGGACTGCAATACTCATTTCTAAATTAACCTCCAACATATAACAAATTTTGTACCCAAACGCATCCCAGTACAAGTGGTAAAGTGTCGCTTAAGGAAGTTAACCAGTCATAGTGATTTCGAATCTTCACCATGTCATAGGAATAAGGGTTCAGCTTTTTGAATTAATGGTTTAACGAACAGGTTTTATAATGAAGCCTTTTGAAAGCGCTGACTCACAGCAGCTGTTCTCTGGTTTTCTTCCCACTCTCTTCTGAGCTAATCTATATTTTCTCTCTGCTTCCCTGCAGGACGGACATGTGATGTCATGGGTGTGACTATGGGACACTGTGTGAGCACACGGCTTCCTTCCTGCCTCATCTTCCTGCTCCTCAAGCTGTTGGCCACTGTCTCCCAGGGGACAGGACCCCTGGGTTTCCATTTCACGCATCCCATCTACAATGCTACAGTGTATGAGAACTCAGCAGCGAGGACCTATGTCAACAGCCAGAGCAGAATGGGCATCTCCTTAATAGACCTGTCCTGGGATATCAAGTACCGAATAGTTTCTGGTGATGAGGAAGGCTTTTTCAAAGCCGAGGAGGTCATCATTGCAGATTTCTGCTTTCTCAGGATCAGAACTAAGGGTGGCAATTCAGCCATATTGAACAGGGAAATTCAAGACAATTATTTATTGATGATAAAAGGTTCCGTCCGAGGAGAGGATTTAGAAGCATGGGCCAAAGTGAACATCCAGGTGTTAGATATGAATGACCTGAGGCCTCTGTTTTCGCCCACCACATACTCTGTCACCATCGCAGAAAGCACACCACTGAGGACTAGTGTTGCCCAGGTGACTGCAACAGATGCAGACATTGGTTCCAATGGAGAATTCTACTACTACTTCAAAAACAAGGTTGATCTCTTTTCAGTTCACCCCACGAGTGGTGTCATCTCTTTAAGTGGACGACTAAATTATGATGAGAAGAACAGATATGATCTGGAAATCCTGGCAGTGGACCGGGGAATGAAACTCTATGGCAACAATGGAGTAAGCAGCACGGCCAAGCTCTATGTTCACATTGAACGCGTCAACGAGCACGCCCCAGTTATCCACGTGGTCACTCATGTCCCTTTCTCCTTGGACAAGGAGCCCACATATGCCATAGTGACAATTGATGACCTGGATGAGGGCGCCAATGGGGAAATCGAGTCTGTTTCCATCGTGGCCGGGGATCCTCTAAATCAGTTCATCCTTGCTAAAGAAGGAAAGTGGGTGAACGAGTTCAAGATCAAGGAGAGGAGACAAGTGGACTGGGAAAGTGTCTCCTATGGCTACAACCTGACTCTTCAAGCAAAAGACAAAGGCTCACCTCAGAAATTTTCCACATTAAAGACAGTTCACATTGCCAACCCCAGGAGAAGCACCATTCCAGTCAGGTTTGAGAAAGATGTGTATGAAGTAAGCATCAGTGAGTTTTCCCCTCCTGGAGTCATGGTGACCATCGTCAAGGTAAGTCCCGAGCCACTAGATGTGGAATATAAACTATCTCCTGGTGAGGATGCAAAGTACTTCAAGATTAACCCTCGGTCAGGTCTGATTGTCACTGCTCAGCCCCTGAACACCATCAAGAAGGAGGTTTATAAGCTGGAGGTAACAGACAAGAGAGGAGACACAAAGGCACATGTCACCATCAGCATCGAAGATGCCAATGACCACACCCCAGAATTCGAGCAGCCACTATATGAGACTTTCGTGAATGAGAGTGTTCCCGTGGGAACGAACATCTTGACTGTGTCAGCCTCTGATAAGGATAAAGGAGAAAATGGCTATATCACCTACAGCATCGCCAGCCTGAACCTGTTGCCCTTTGCCATTAATCAGTTCACAGGTGCGATCAGCACAACGGAGGAGCTGGATTTTGAATCCTCCCCAGAAACGTACAGGTTTGTCGTCAGAGCCTCTGACTGGGGCTCGCCATACCGCCATGAAAGTGAGGTGAATGTGACAATTCGAGTGGGAAATGTCAACGACAACAGCCCTCTCTTTGAAAAGGTGGCTTGCCAGGGAGTTATTTCATATGACTTTCCTGTTGGTGGCCACATCACAGCCATCTCTGCCATTGATATTGATGAGCTAGACCTTGTCAAGTACACAATAATTTCTGGAAACGAACTTGGTTACTTTTACTTAAACCCAGACTCAGGTGTCCTACAGCTTAAAAAGTCTTTAATGAATCCTGGCATTAAAAATGGTAATTTTGCCCTCAGAATCACAGCCACGGATGGGGAAAATTTTGCAGACCCTATGGCCATTAATATTTCAGTCCTCCATGGGAAAGTGTCTTCAAAGAGCTTCAGTTGCAGAGAAACCCGAGTGGCTCAGAAACTGGCAGAGAAACTACTCATTAAGGCAAAAGCTAATGGGAAACTGAATCTGGAAGATGGATTTCTTGACTTTTATTCGATTAATAGGCAAGGACCACACTTTGACAAGTCTTTTCCCTCTGATGTGGCAGTGAAGGAAGATCTGCCTGTTGGCACGAACATCCTGAAGATTAAAGCGTATGATGCTGACTCCGGCTTCAATGGGAAGGTGCTGTTTACAATATCGGATGGAAACACAGACAGCTGCTTCAGTATCGACATGGAGACCGGGCAACTTAAGGTTCTCATGCCCATGGACAGAGAACACACAGACCTTTATCTCCTCAACATCACCATTTATGACCTGGGTAAGCCACAGAAATCATCATGGCGGCTCCTGACTGTCAATGTGGAAGACGCCAATGACAACAGCCCAGTGTTTCTTCAGGATGGCTACTCTGTCAGCATTCTGGAAAGTTCAAGTATTGGCACTGAGATCATACAGGTGGAAGCCAGAGACCGAGACCTGGGTCCTAATGGCGAGGTGACCTACTCTGTCCTGACAGACACACGACAGTTTGCCATCAACAGCTCAACTGGAATTGTTTATGTAGCTGATCAATTGGACCGAGAATCCAGAGCCAACTATTCTCTGAAAATAGAGGCCAGGGACAAGGCAGAAAGCGGCCAGCAGCTGTTCTCTGTGGTCACCCTCAAGGTCTTCCTGGATGACGTCAATGACTGTTCCCCAGGTTTCATCCCCAGTAGCTACAGTGTGAAAGTGCTTGAAGATCTCCCAGTAGGCACAGTCATTGCTTGGCTGGAGACCCAGGATCCTGATCTCGGATTGGGGGGTCAAGTGCGCTACTCCTTGGTTAACGACTACAACGGGAGATTTGAGATAGACAAAGCAAGTGGTGCCATTCGCTTGAGCAAAGAGCTGGACTATGAGAAGCAGCAGTTCTACAATCTCACGGTTCGGGCCAAGGACAAAGGGCGCCCTGTCTCCCTGTCGTCCATCTCCTTTGTTGAGGTGGAAGTGGTGGATGTCAACGAGAACCTCCACACCCCCTATTTCCCAGACTTTGCTGTCATTGGATCTGTAAAAGAGAATTCTCGCATTGGAACAAGTGTGCTGCAGGTGACTGCCCATGATGAGGATTCCGGGAGGGATGGCGAGATCCAGTACTCCATCAGGGATGGCAGCGGTCTTGGGAGGTTCAATATAGATGACGAGACGGGTATGTTTAATGTTTTGTTTCCTGTCACCTTTTACAGTTACCAGTATTAGAAAGGACTTAAGAATTAGGATATTGGCACCCTTGCGGGAGAGATTCTGCCTTCAGGAGAGATGACACAGAGGAGAAACTGTGTCTTAGAATGGGTTGGCTTCTAAGCAGGTTGTTTAGACAGCAGCGTGCAGTGAGAATCCAGGTTCTGTGTTGTTTTCTCGCTCCACCTTGATGCTCCCAGGCTACCTTCTGAATTGTTGCTTCTTTCTTATGTTTATTGACTCTTGCTAAATGAATGGTCTGGATGAACTAAATCATATTTCAATTGGATTTAAATGAGAAGTAACTGATTTACAGACATAAGAATTTTTCTTTTACAGTAGGGCTTTGCTGGAGGAGTTGTTGCCTGGTCTCATGGTGACCTGATATATCTGGCCCTTGAATGAAGGGCATTCATATTCTGTGTGCCCCATTAATACATGGAAATGTGAATCCACAAATGTTTCTGTATGAGAATAATGACACTTTATGAACTCATCTTATAAAATTTCAATTATAAGACATTATTGTAGCAGTTGACTTTATATATCTATAAAAATATAGAGTGAGGGGCTGAGGAGATAACTAAGTGGATAAGAGCACTGACTGCTCTTCCAGAGGACCCAGGTTTGATTCCCAGCACCCACATGGCAGCTCAAAATTGTAACTCTGGTTTCAAGGGATCCAACACTGACAACTTCTTGCTGTGTCCACATGATGGGAAGATACAGTTGGTTTTACTCTAAGAGTTCCAGTCCTCTCATGAGGGCTCCATTTTATGACTATTCAAATCCAGTTTCTCCAAACCTCAGCTCGAAATTCTAAATTCTATCACATGAGGCCTTAGGCCTTCCGCATGTGGATTTTAGAGGAGAGACAAACATGTATCTTATAATAATCTTGGTTATAATGTTGATTTGATCAACATATACAATAGGAAGCTATCATTGTGAGATACGTGTGTGTGTGTGTGTGTGTGTGAACTATCTGTAATACTAGAAAAGGAATTTTGAAAACCTTTTTTAATATTGGATGGAAAAACAATTGTACTTACTATCTCAAATTTAAATGGCAAGTTTGCTTAGACATGAGTTACAACCAGTGGCAGTGATAACACTGACTTCCATAGTCATGGAGAAGGAAAAGCTGAACATTGGGATAACTCATACTCGATGTTGCCATGTATCATATTTTATGATAATCTGCTATAATTTGATTGGAGTAAATTTCCACACTCAAGTGTAAGTCAGTAGTGAAGGGAATTAATTGTTCTGGACTTAAATCCTAAAATCTGGAGAGAGTGAGAACAAAGAAAGAGATGCTGGAGAATGTTATATGGGAATTCTACTCTTCATCAGAAAGCTCAGCAACATATCCAGACCTGTTCTCTATATGACAGGGAGCAAAATGATTTTTCTTATATTTGAAAACAAAATGAAATGAGAACTTGCGAAGTTCTCCATAGTCATGGAGAAGGAAAAGCTGAACATTGGGAGAACTCATGCTCAATGTTGCCATGTATCATATTTTATGATAATCTGCTATAATTTGATTGGAGTAAATTTCCACACTCAAAGAGTGTGGAAGTAAAGTGCTCACACTTTACTTCTGAGAATAGTGGTGTCATTATGATAACCCTTGTGAAGGGTTGAAGGTCAAGTCCTTCCTATTTCAACAACATCATGAGGTAGGACTAAGAGTTACCAACTCCTAAGTAAAGTTCAAGAAGACATAGAAGTTGGAGTCTCATTCAAGTGGGCTCCAAGTGCCTACGACACATTGTAGTTCCCTGCTCCTTCATAGGCTGGTGTAAAATCTGCAAGGCAGGTGAAGCTGAACTATTTTGAGGCCTCCTAGTTCTGGGTCAGTGATGGGTGTCTCCGTAGCCCCTCTGTTTGCTACGAAGCTCTACAGTAAGAACTTCTACTTTGAGTTCAACAGGAAGACTTCTAACTGAGTATTAACTTCTGATACTGAGAGCAATTCACCAAACCACACTGTGGTGTCTTTTCAGGAAGTTGCAGCTTGGTCTTGGTTGATGCAGTGAGGAATGGCAGGGTTCATCAAGAGAGGCCTAAACGTTTCCCATATGCATTGTTTTAACTTGGGTTGATAATTAGAAACTATGTATATGATTTTAAGCCAAAAAAACTGCCTTTGTAAGTTTTTAAAGGATATTTAATTGTCATTGCTTTCTTTAAGAAGAAACATGATTTCTTTGGAAGGCTGTATAGGCTGGAGAATTTGTGAAAGGAGGGAGGGCAAACTCATAGGAATAGTGATGAATTCACATTGTTGAAAGTACAGTTTTGTCAGTGAACAATATTCAAAAATTATAGTAGATATGTAGAATTTTGAATTTATATTCTAAGATATAATTACATATTTAATTTGAGGATTAAAGCAGTTTAGTTATGACAGTACTTTCTATTTCTTTTTTACTAACTTTTCAACTGCAATTTTTATCTCTAGAAGTTCAATTGGGGCGTAGGAGAAGGTGTGATTCTGGTCTTGGGAGGACTGATTCTTTGGAACGGACCTCCCACCTCCTCTGAGGCCAGCTGTGGTCCTCACTCCACACATAGTCCTGGGTACCCAGACTTTGCCGATGGACCTCTCCCATTACCACACAAAGAGGTTTCCATTACTTTGATATTATTCTTATGCAACCCCAGTATACTTTCATTTATGTTCTAAATGAACTTCGCAAGTTCTCATTTCATTTTGTTTTCAAAGATAAGAAAAATCATTTTGCTCCCTGTCATATAGAGAACAGGTCTGGATATGTTGCTGAGCTTTCTGATGAAGAATAGAATTCCCATATAACATTCTCCAGCATCTCTTTCTTTATTCTCACTCTCTCCAGATTTTAGGATTTAAGTCCAGTAAACTGGTAACAGCTGTGCACTCACGCCAGGGGCCAGAGGGTTAGACACTTCCCAGCAAAGAAGCTGTCACCACAGGGCTCTTGGGTCACAGTACTCTTGAGGGATCCATCAACTCTTTCCAGTACTGAAAATCCTGGTGGGAGCCATGACTGAATGAAGTGCTCTGAAGCCCGGCAGCAATTCCCAAGACTCGCCCAGACTTCGCTGTGCCCACTTGGTCTGTGACCACAGCATGAGCTCAGCTTGTTCGAATTTTTGTCTTTTAAAACTTTTAAGTCAGCTGCCAAAGGTGACCCAGTGGATTGTACTAGTTACTGTTGCTCAGATTCAGAGCATGAATCCTGGGCAGTTTATTAACAATGCATGTTCCCTGGCATGTCCCCAGACTGTGAGTTGGCAGATCTGGGGTGAGCCTGGGAACCTTCATATCAATTCTCTAAGCCTTCCTGCTACAAGGGCTTTGACAGAGCTATCCTCCACCCTTGGGCTCCCACAGAAGGTGATGGCATTTTCTGTATTTTTCCTAAGGATATTTTCCTTATTCTTTTGACAGGCAGACAATTTAGCCCAGGTGTTAGACACATTTCTTTTCTAATCAAATTTTACAATCCAAATAACCTTTTATTATTCCTCAGTGGAAATCTATTTTTCTGAATACCTTTCTGGTGAGTCCTAAATCTATTTGTGTCTCAATAGTTATGATGCCTTTGCTTTGTGAAAGAGTAGACATTGTGGATAGTTGGTGCATTTAGTAGGTTTTATGTTCTTGGCTTTTCTTGAGCCCAGTGAACACATAAGCACACCTATGAAGTCCTTTGCCATGCACAGGTATTTATTAACTGTTTAATAATGCTCACGGTAGATGGAGTATCTCCACCCCATGCTACACTGGATCTGATCACAGTTTAAATCACTAGTCTGTAAGATGCAATTTTATCACTTTTTCCTTCACAAAGGATGCATTCTTATTCTTTGGCATAATGAGAATCCATATTCTTGACTACTCAGAGATATTAGAAGGTTCTAAAAAACTACATTGTATTTTTTAAACCATGACTTTCTATCATATTGCTTTTGTATGCCATAAACTGAGCTCTGATTTTACTATTTTATTTATTTGAGGTTCATAAAGGAAATAATCAACACAAATAATATCCAGTTTGGGTCTTTAATCAGGGATAATTGGGATGGTTTTGTACCATTCGTTATTACTATTAATTTCTTTCATTTAGTAAGACTCTATAATGGTTGAACTGGAATTTCTTACCCACGTCTCCATGTCTATCTGGGACTTTGCCTGGTTTGAGTTTGCGTAGGACTTGGGCGTGCTGTCACCAGTGCTGTGCGTTCATGTGAGAAACCAACCCGCTGTCTAGATGACACTGTTTGATGGATGCTGGAGATGGAAAGACATTGTCTTACAGAGATGGGACTCTTGGTGGGCCCAGTGGATGGACCCACCCTGAACGACAGTTGGGGACACAAATCAGACTCTATAGGCTATGTTATATACATAAGTGAAAAAGGACATTAAATTGGATGGGGAGGCAGTGGGAACGATGAGACTTGGGGAAGGGACCTAAATACCATCAAACTATATTGTATGAAAATTGCAAAAATTCAGTCAAAAAAATGTAAAAAGGATCCATAATGGGCCAGGCCATAAGAGAGGTTCTTTTAAAGTACTATTCTCCTTGTCATGGTACTCCAATAAGATAGTTTCTGAGGCTTGACCAACCAGGGTCACACTGGTTGCTGACAGTACTGACATTTGCATTCCAGTGGACTAGAATCCAAATCTTGCAGTGCTTCCCCTCTGACTCCATGAAGCCATCATAACTTTGTGAAACATCCATGCTAGTCAAGTTTTTATACATTACTGCTTCTTAAAGAAACAATCCAAGTGGCTTACTAAAACACTTTTTTCTTGGTCTGGAGTCTTTGGGGCCCTCTGACAGTATGTTGCATTTTGGATCGGGTTATAGTATGGATCCTGTGTCTTCTACAAAAGAGAGGATGCTGGAGACTTACAGGGTCTCTGATACCCTCCATTCAGAACTGTGCCATATTCCAAAAGCCAAAGCACATTACAAGGCCAAGCTCAGCACTGAAATGGGCAGAGAACACTCACTGAGGTCTGATGGCCAGTGCCCACCCAGTCTGTGTTAGAGACTAATAGTCACTGGGGAAGTATTAAAGAAGCAGGTTCTGTGGGAAACAGGTCAGGAATGGGCTTAACATCCTTAGGGTCATGGCACAAACAAGCTTCCTCCCCCTTCTTTCATAAGGATGTACCATCAAAGGAACCTTCTATGAGAAAGGAGCACTCACCAAACTCCACATCTGTTTTCACCATGATTTTGGACTTTACCAGCCTATCGATCTCTTGAATCTGTGAACAATACTTCTCTTCTTGTTGGTAAATAGTGCAGGGTGGGTGCTGTGTTACAGAAGCCCAAGAAGGCCGAGACACTCTTTTCTAAGGGAGAGGAAGAAGAATGCATAATCACTGAAGAACAGAGCAGACACATCATGTGAGAACACACACATGTGAATTGAGCACTGTGAAAGGCCCTGGGCAGGCACTAGTGATGTGAAGATGTAGACCTTCCAGAATGTTCTACCTATAGGAGATGGTATTGTGTAAAGGTAGATTGACATTTACTGAACACTGTTTGTCTGTGGGCCACATTCTTCACAAAATATTCCTAGAGATGACCTAGTTTAGTGGTTCTCAGGGTCTGTTTTCTCTTTGTTTTTACACCTCTGAGCTTTTAGGAGAAGCACATATGTACTATGTATGCATTTGCCTTGACCTTGTCCGAGACTCTAGTGAGCATTTCTCCAACTTTCTGCATGTAGAATGCTCTCTTTATTTCAAATACATTTTGTAGAATTCTCAGAGGCCAGTAACCTAATGTACACTTGCATCCAAACACAGTTCCCTAGAAGGGTCTTAGACACTTACTGCAAAAGTCACTGCTGTCTTGCATGGAGAGATGGTCCCAATGATAAATGCGTAAACCTTTGTACGTGTGATCACTTGTGTCTGAGTGCTCTCCCGTTTGGCTCTCCAGATCCACTCTAGTTGCTTTTCCTGTGTCCAGGAGACCGACTGCCCAGTGGACTCCTCCAAGCTCTGAGTTGAGTGAAGCTTACGAGAAAAAGAGGGTGGACTCAGTGTGTTTCTCCTTTTGAATTTCCACACTGGTGGCTGTGGTCTGACTGTGTGCCTTGATGGGTGGGTAGCCTGTTATTACTTGCCCTCAAATACTATGCATAAAAGGTTCATTTGCTCTAAACTCTGCCTGCGCCCTTGTAAATGGTGTATTTATGACATGGTCTCCCCTCAGATTCCCGGTGTGCCAACCACTTTCTTCCAGGGCCATCAATGATAAAATTGGGGCGGGGGGGTAAATGTCTTTCAAAGAGATTTAAGTTTAAATGTATTTTGAAGACTGATGCTTCCTACCAATTCTCTTAACTTTGGTTTCTGTAACCCTGCTGTGCTGTGCTGGAGTACCAGGGAGACACTGGAGTTCATAGCTATCTTTGTAGGTAGGAAAATGAGGCCTGTGTCTCCCTGTGACTTGTACCTCCATGTATTAGGTACCGCAAAAAGACAGCGTTTGCTTCTAAAGAGACCCAGTCCCACTAGCCACAGGAGCAAAAAGAGGCTCGGTGGATGCAAGGCCACTGGAACCCTCAGATGCTTTGACCCTCTGCAAGGAGGCAAACTTCTCGCATGGTGGTCAAGGAAACTTCAAAACATGAAGCGAGTAACATTTATTTAGTTCCATTTCATTCAACTGAAGAGCTGCTGCCAGGGCTGTTCCGCATTATTATCTGTAATCTCTGATCATCAGATAGTCACGCAGATGGATCGCTGAGTAGAAACTGTGAGGAAACATGAAGGGCTTCTTACAGTCACCCTTAATCCCAACTCAGGTATTTATGGGATAGTCAATCCCCAGGGCGGTGTCTTCCCCACAGTGTGCTGTTGAATGTTTCCTTTCCCTTCCATTCAGCTGTACTAGAAAGAACATTTATCTTATGTAAGATTGCTCATCCTCTTCCTTCTTTTCCAACTTTCTTGACAAGCTGAGGATGAAGACAGACACCATTTGTCAACTTAGGTGTAATTCAAAACAACTTTGAACTAGGCAGTGTTCTCTGTTCTCATCTTTTTGGGAGAGGTGATGTTTTTGCTCAGGCTCATTTAAATCAAAAGAGGCCCTGGAGTTTGGCCCAGGCTTTAAGCTTCCCTTGGGATCAGAACAAGCAAAGAGAGGCATAAAATTATGATCAAGTGACAGCAAAACTTTTCTTGGCTCTAGACCTTCTGACCATAATCATTTGGAAGAATAATCTAATGCTTCCCAGAGGGACCCTGAGACTGCACAACACTCTGATGAACTTAAGAGTTGTCACAAAAGCCAGGTGGGAGAACAAATTAGAAGCTTCTGGAAAATAACGAACAGCATGTTTTATTACTCTTTCAGCAGCTGCCTTCTTCTTGACCTTTCTTTAGCTGTTGGCTGAAGGCAGTTTCAGGCTAATAGAGGACCGTGGGTTCCTTGTAATTACTTCTGCATTGTGTATTGGGCTTGAGCTGTTATTGTCACTGTAAAACCCATAAATGATGAAGATAGCAGCACACAACGAAGTAATCCAAACAGTGTAGCAAGCCAAGAACCTGAGACATGTGTGGTCTTTTCTGTGTGTGTGGTCATCCTTGAACATTTAAAAATGAACATACTAGAGGCGGACTGGTCCTCTGGGTTAGAGTCATTATGGCTCCCAGATCAATTGATTATTCTGATTGGTTCAATTCACAAAGAGTGAAATTTCAGAAGCACAGTCAGCAAAGGCAAACAGCAAGAAAAAGGCCTCCCTAGCATCCATACCTCCACGGCTCTCCAGTGGGGCCAGGAACCATTTGCCAGGACTGCCCTGTGAACCTTTGAACATATAATGCCCAGTTCAGTTCAGTCTTCTAAACAGGGCATCTTTTAGAGGTTTTCCATATGCATGTTGAAGGATATTTTAATTTATCAATACAGTTGGAGGAATTATAGAGTTTGATAAATATTTATGTGGTTCCAGTACACTCACAATGTTTCATTGAAATGAAAATGAAGATGGGCTGTATTGGTATTTTTAGCTTGCCAGTTTTGATGAAAGCTTATCTTATCAAGAGACAGAATCTGCAAAGGGCTATGTGCAAGATTCGGCTCAATTTATATTAAATTCTGAGCACTGCTGTACAAGTTATTGACTATAATAGGGCTCTCCAAATTTTCCCATTGGACACTATAGGATTTAGAGGTTCCCCTGGGCCACTCTTAGTGATTAAATTCACAGATTTTCATTTGCATAGCATAGTTAATATTCTAGTTGCTTTTAAAAAGGCAACACACTGCTGGAAATGGTAGCTAGTAAAATATATTGCATCTGAAATGCATTGGCCTGAAAAGCACATAAGAGTTGAGGAAATTAAGATAAAGATTTTGGGTACACACAACACGTGCACACATTAAAAGTTCATGTGTCAACAACAGAACTACTTTGGGATTTGCCTCCAAGATCTATAACATATTTACAGTGTCCGCATAGATTTTTATCTGCTTGCTTTCTCAGAAGTGTGCCTCTCCTTCCGTTCTTGATCCCGACCCCTCCTTTTCCCCGTCCCTTCACCTCTTCTCTAATTCAAGTGATCACCTGTTCTACGTTGGTGAAGAACTTTGCTCAGAAGAGAACATGGAGTGGATTAAGTCAAAGGCTGGTAGTGTTGCCAGAGAAACATGTAGCTACAAATTGTGTCTTCTAGAAGTAACACACTATCCTAATTTGCTTTCTTTGTTGCTGGGATAAAACCAAAACCAAAAGCAACCTTTGGGATAAAGCATTTATTAAACCTTTCAGGTCATGGTCTATCACTGAGGGAAGCCGAGGCAGGAGGATCTCAAGGAAGAAATGAAGCAGAAACCACAGAGAAAGGCTGTTTACTGGCTTGCACTCAGGCCCATGCTTAGCTATCTTTCTTACACAGCCCAGGCCCATGGACCTATGGATGGCACTGTCCACACAGTGTGCTGTACCCTCCTATATCAATGACAGTCAAGAACACACACCCCATGTCCACAGGCCGATGTGATGGAGGAAATCCCTCAGTCTAGGTCTCCTCTCCCCAGTGAATCAAGCTGACTGCCAAGATTGGGCATCATAACAACATAAACATTTGACAGCCCCTCTTCAGGCCTCTTAGGCCCCAGCCTCACCTTCTGGCATTGTGAGATTTCTAAACAGTCTAGTTGTAGACAATCCCATCTGAACTGTAACTGGAGCATTGAGATGAGCTGGTGTTGAGACACAGGTATCAATGAAGAAGGAATGCCACCCCAGAGCTAAACTCAGCTTTGTTGGGTGACAGCACTCATAAAAGGATTATGAAGTTACAATGGCAAATTTATTGTGTTTTCTCACCATAAGAACAGAAAGTGTACGTCCACAGATAAAAATGTCATCGAAACCCAGAGCAATGATCTTACACATTACATCCTAACATTTTGTCTCACGTTTTTGGCTGCCCCTATGGCTCCTCTACCTCTCTGTAGGATAGCAACATTATAGTAATTGCTGTGGAGAGTATAAAAGCACTCTCTTTTTCTCCAGAGTGATAGTTTGAAATTTTTTTATTATTGATGGCTTAAGAAATATTTTTTCCAGGGTCACAACTTGTTATTGATATTTGAATGCAAACTTTCAATTTGCCATCAAAATTGGAAATAATCCTATCAACTTGCATGCCATATAAGTTGCAATAAATATCCTCTTTTTAAGTTTAAGAGAAATTTTGATTCAGAGATTTCATACAATGAATTTTGATTATATTCAGAACCCCCTCCACCTGTCTTACTAGGTCCCAGTCCTGTCTCCAACTCCATGTCTTCTGTTAACAAATAAACAACCTCATCCATCTTACATGATACCCCCGAGCTGGGTACTGGAGAAATCATATCTCATTAGCATGTCAGTGATCTGTAATTCTTAACAGAGATGCGCCAAAGTACAGAGCCCACTCCCTTTCCTTGATACATGATTTTCGTCAGAATATGCCCAGGTTTTTTGGAATGGGATTTTCTCTCTCAATTTCTGTTTTTCTCACATGCTGCCTAAGAATTTCAAGTAGAGATTTCTCTTTTCCTCGGTGGTTGGAAGCGCTTGATTTTCCTCAGCAAAGTCAGCTGTTTGCATGTTTGTGTGCAGATTACACTTTGGCTGTTCCTGTTCCTCACTCAGCACAATGATCCCACTGTGGAACAAGGTGCTCTCTAGCAGGTTGACTCCTCTCAGGGCTTTACTGTGGGTAAAAGCAGAGACGAGGTCCTCACAGCAGACAGCAGTGAGCTCACAGGCCTCTGGTCCAGGATTCTCTGAGTGGCAGCTGGGAGGTTTCACAGCTTCACATAGCAGCTTTTTGCCCCAGTGTCCTCTAGCTTACCTTCTGAAACTTGTCGACTTCTCAGATTCCTCATGTTGAGGACTGCTGCCACGCTTTGACAGCACATGTGAACATGCACATGTGTATATGTCTGAAGTAGTTGAGACACCTGTATGTTAATGAGTCAACTGAGATGGAGCACAGAGGCCCTAAGATCAGGGCTGCATGGGAGTGGATTTGGCTGCCTGTGATCTTGCTGGATCTTGGCACTCTGTTACTGAAGCAGTCCTCTGGAGAGTGAGAAGTCAGTTTCAGAGCAGCTGTCTGGGGAGAGGCCTGTGCCATGTCTTGGAATCCTCTCTTCCCCAGCCCCTCTCTGGGAATCCATGGTAAAGATATGTCCATGTGCAGGAAGCTGACTAAAGCTGAGAGCTGAGCAGACGCTGTCCCGGAACTCTTTCTCCTCCACTTTCTATCCCTGTTCTAACAGTGTAATTTGGGGGTTTTCCCTAAACCATAGGGGGCCTTCCTCAACCTAATGCACACACAAGTGTTAGACTATGTCATGGATAGCCATCTAATTTGTGATTATTCTTTGCTTGTCGGCACCAATTCCTACAGCCGATGCTTTTCATGGCTGCGGGCTGCAGGGTGTGGTGGGTTAGTGTGGTTTCATGCCTGGAACCAAGAGAGAACACTGTGATCATTAAAGAGCAACATGGTGTGCGGTGAGCCTTGAGACAAAACTCTGTACATAAGATGCTGAAACATTAGGCCCTGAAATCGTAAATAAGCCTGGGGAGAAGAAAAATAGACTCACTTTCTTCATGTCTGCTGGTTGCCTACACCAGACACATCACGAATTTCTCTCTAAGCTGGGGTTTAGTTACACATTCTTTTTGGCACATTGAGAATACTGTTAATGAAATATTTAGTTAATATCGGAATAGTAGTTAAACTGAATGACCTTGACACGTAAACATGATGATTAAATTGTATAAAACACTGAAATATCCAGCGTGTTCCTTCTTCTCTTTGGCTGATCATTTATACTAGAAGATACACAGGCAGAAAAGGAATGAGTTCCATTTATGACCAGTGTATTTTCTTTTCTTTTGAAACTGGGTATTATTTGTGTTTAGGCTGACTTGGAGCTCACAGTTCTCTTGTTTCATAATTTAGGCAATATACATGAGAGTGTCCACAGATCTTAACCTTAACTCAGAGTTCTGAAGCCTATAGGCACATAGCCTGGTTCAAAGAATGTATAATCATGTGGGAGCTAATTTGATGCTTGACAATTTAGTGAGCAACACTGTAAGCAAGAGCTCCCGTTGAGGCCCCTAAGCCTCCTTTAAAACAAATGTGTTCTAATCTGCAGCAATTCTCGTGTTCTAATTAGAACCTATTTGCTTTTGTTTACACATCCTTCTCAAAGGGAAGATTTCCACATAGCTAATCCTATAGCATTTAGAAAGTTTGAGGCAGAGATTCTTCTAGAGATAGGCTATGAATGTCTGTGAAAAGTAGCCCGTCAGGCAGGCAGCAAGAGGAATTCATGACCCACTGTGTGTTTAGCAGCAGGTATTGGATAAACTTGGCTTGTTTCCTTTCTTGAGCATTCTGTGAGTGGACACTGCTGTCTTCCATGTCTCTCATGTGAGAAAACATAAGCTTGCTTTGAATGTCTTGTCTGAGTTTTCTCATTTTGTGGTGGAGCTGGGATTTGAGCCAGGCAGGTCAGCGAAGGGGTCTGAGAGCTTAATCAGGACACTTTAGTCATTTTCTGGATAAACAACCCTGAGCATCCCCCAAGGGCGTAAGCCAAAAGGAGTTCATCATTTCATTACCACACAGTGAGATGGTGGATCATTGCAATAAAGAGACAGGACCATTGTCATGGCCCAGGTACCCTGTAGGACACAGCTGATAATGGTCTAAGTGTCCATTCCCATGGAGCAAGAGGGAAGAAAATGGCATGCCAGGCCAAATGGAAGGGAGGCCAATTCATATTAAATTGGCCCCAGCTTCACAACAGCTGCCAGCTGGTTCTCACGCCCTTGCATATCTCCAGGAGGCCAGAAGACCAGTTCAGCCTGGACTTGGAGGGGTGGAGCAGTGACTGCTTCCTCTCCGTGTCTGGCTTCCTCGTAACCCAAGGCTTCTCACCAGGCAGGTGTGTCTGGGCCACTGGTAGGAAAGCCAGTCCTTTCGTGGATAACATGTCCACCTTGATGTGTTATGCCTCAGTCTATCACCAGGTTCCGTTTGCGGCTCCCCACTGCATTGCAAGAGTGCAGAGTTCTGGCCAGAAAGCAGGGTGAACTGCTGAAGGTGAGGTAGGTAGTCAGGGGGCAGGGCGGACAGGTCAACGAAGGGGGTGCCTGACGGCGTCTAGGCAAACACCGAACTGTGCTGTGGAAGGATTTTATACTCACAACAAAATCCAACAGGCAAAGCCACAATTCTGGGTGCCTGTGTGGGAGGTTTACCTACTCAGAAAGCACATGACACGGTATGACATGTTTCCCCAAGGCTCTGGTTTGCCAGTTTTGTAATTCCTACTTCTCTGGACCCTGCACTGCTTAAAAAGTAAAGCAAAGAATAATAACCTGATCATGTGGCCAAAATATGGTTGCTACCCTTCCGTTCTGTGAGCGACCAAAATCGGAATGCATCTCTATCAAATAAATGTGGGAGTCTGAGGCTAAAATTGTTGAGAGAGAAGATGCTGTGTGCTGAAGGCTGAGCCACACTATCTGCCGAGCTTCGGTTCTGGTTCTCTGTCCTCTCTGTCTCTGTCTCTGTCTCTCTTCGTCTCTCTCTGTCTCTCTGTGTCTCTGTCTCTCTGTCTCTCTGTGTCTCTGTGTCTCTGTCTCTCTGTGTCTCTGTCTCTCTCTGTTTCTGTCTCTCTCTGTCTCAGTCTCTTTCTTCCTCTCTTTCTCTGTTTCTCTCTCTCCCCCTCTCTCTGCATCATCCATGTGTGTTAATGTACATGTGCATACATGTGCTCATGTATGAATGCAGATAGGCACGTGCCTGCTATGGCACTTATATCGTGGCCCAAAGGAGAACGGTAGGGGTCAGTCCTCACCTTCTACCTTGAGTCAGGGTTTCTGTGGTTTTCTTTTATTTCCACTGCATACACCAGGCTCGCCAGCTTTCCAGTTTCTAGGGATTCTCCTGTCTCGGCTGTTCTTCTCCCTGTAGAAGTCCTGGGATTACATGCTCATGTGACTCCAGTTCTGCTCTTACTGGGGCGCTGGGATTTGACCTCTGATCCCCATGCTTGTACAACAGCACTTTCACCCATGGGCCCACTCCTCAGTCCCTCATCTCCATTCTTCTCAGGAGATCAGACTCCTCTTTATCACCCACTTCCTCCTGTAATAGGGCACCAGCAGGAGCACCCCACTAACTGAGAGCTGTCACCAGATGCTCACTGTGGCGCTTCACACCTCACACCAAACACAGGAGGCTGTGACACTCTTAGTGCCCCAGATTGAAGGGTGTGGGAGCTGAAGTTTAAAGATTTAAGCTTGCAAACAGGAAGCTAATTAGCAAAGAGCAGTGGTTTAAACTTAGGCTCACCTAACTCCACAGCATCTGTCTCACCCTGGACACCTTCCGCTCCCTGGGGGCCCACATTTGCATTCTCTTTGGAAAATCTCCTAATGCTTACCTACCACATGCATCCCTTGTTCTAATGTGCCTCTGTTGGTGTGGTTGACAGTTTAAAGCAAAGAGCTGGGTAATTCACCCATCTGTTATAACATATATTCTATGATATCATATGCACAATACATAATTCTATAGTGAACATATGCTACATACTATATGGACTCTATATTTGATACATTGAGAATTTAATATATAGGAAATAAGTTATAATGTTACATATTATGAGCTAATACCCTCACATAGCATGCTATTTTCACATTATATATTATGTACACATAGAACACTGTTGTCGGGCATTAATCAAGTACCAAATTAAAATAATTGTCCAAGTAGAGAATTTTATCTTGTAACATTGTATTATAATTTGTATTGGTCAGGAATATTTCCAGAGAAACAGAACAGTACATAGACACACATCTCTTTCTTTCTTCTTTCTTGATTTCTTTTATGGTTTTTGTTTTTGTTTTGTTTATTTCTTGAGACAGGGTTCCACTATGTAGTCCTGCCTGCATCTCCCTCCTGAGTGCTGGGATCAAAGTCATGCACTACCATGCCCAGTAACACATTTGTAATGTATGTGTACATATATAATATGTATATATAGGTGTGTGTATGAGAAAGAGAGGGAGGAAACTAGAAACACACTATTAAGGGGTCTGCCTCATCTGATTTTGGAGGCTGGACAGTGCTATGAGATGCATTTGTAAGCTGGAGCACCAGGGAAGCTGGCAGCATGGCTCAGTCGTAGCCTGAAAGCCTCAGGACCAGAGATTCCCACCTTAGGATAACAGCTTGACATGCTTCTGTTAGTCAATTTCTAACACAAGATGGGTGAGATATACCACGTAAGGGAGGAAACATTCTTATCTGCAGCTCATGGTTTCAATCCAAGGTCAGCTGGTGCCATTTTTTTCTGGGCTTGTGGTGAAGAACATCACAGCAAAAGAGTGTGACAGAAGAGAGCCACCAGCCCCCTGAGAACCAGGAAGCAGAGAAACTTAGAGGACCAGTCCAGGGATAAGAGACAGCCTTCAAAGATGCTCCTGCAGTAACCTTCCTGTGCCATCAACAGTGAGCGCATCCGTGATTGGCCCATTGATGAAGGCAGTGCCTTTATGATCCAGTCTCCTCCTAGTGCAGATGAAGCCTTCAACACATGAGGAGCCAGTGCTTCACATTCAACCCACAGTACCATGAAGATGACACTGGTACGAATCCCAGAGGTCAATGGCAGAAACTTGTGTTTTGGTGCCCGAGGACAAGGAAGAAGACCTTCAGCTCTGCTCCAGAGGAGGGAGAAAGGTGACTCTCCAGCTCGTGTTGTTCTGTCCAGATTCCCAGGCCACCACTTGGCACCTGTTCCCTTTGGGTAATGGCAGCCCCTGCTTCCTCAGTACACTGATTCAGGGCTGGAAGCCTCCTCAAAGACACAGCTAGAAATAATGCTTTCTCAGTTGTTCCAGCCACTGTCATCCTAAGATCATCACGCGCGTGCGCACACACACGCGCACACGCACGCACACACACACACACATTCCACTGCAGAAGAAGGTTATATTCTGCACAGATAAGTACAATGGACAGAAGTCAGGGGAAAGGACACTCAGGTAGTGGTGGGTTCCAACCAAGGTTTGCAGATGCAGTCCGGAGAAATTCTGAATTTACGATCTGGATTATTTCAACTTTCATGAAGGCAGGACTGATTAGGAGCAAGTTTGGATATTTGCAACAAACTCTGGTGCTACTCTTTGTGATTAAAAGGAAAACTGGCCGAAGAGCCGGCTCAGTGCTGAAGAGCCACATCCCGCTCCTCTGGAGACCTGCATTGGGTTGGCAGCATCCACCCACACTGGGCCTATCTCAGCTGTCTGGACTTCTGGAGCCAGGGGATCCAATGGCCTCTTCTTGCCTCAGTAGGCACCTTCACACAAGGACACATATACACACAGACACACACACACATACACATATATATATATCCATATACACAGACACAGATACATGCACAGACACATATATATACACACCTTGAAAGAAAAAACACTGGGGAAGAATGCAACTTAAAAGATTCAGTTGTGCTTACAAATTCCTTGAGCCTGGTAAGATCCTGTTTTAACTGTATTTTCCAATGATTTGGGTCTTGGTTCCCATTGAGTTGGTATCAGATCTCCTCAACTGTAGCAAATCTTGAGGACCCAGGCACCCACTCTTCTGAATGTGTGCACAAGTGTCCCATCCCAAGCCTGCGGTGCCATCTTTTAAAGTTTGCTCATAGCAGTTGTGCTTTTATTATTGTTGAATCCATGGCCTTCAAATGCACCAGACAGAAGCTTCTATGTGGAGAATGCTGTCTGAGCTGATCAGTGCCAAGCTATTGCCTGGCCTGGAAGACTTCAGTCAGGAGAACAGGCACATGTACATAGAAAGCGGAAATGTACCGACTTGTCAAATAAACACAGCTGCTAAATTACTAATTTCCAAAGAATTAGAACAATAGCATCCTTCTGCAAAAGTGTAATTGATTTGGATTTTTAAACAACTGTCTGAGGATTCCTTAGAGTGCCCAGGGTCAACATCGGAGGAAGTGAAACTGCAGAGGTGGAATTTCCCCCGAGCCCTCAGCTGCTCCACAGAACAGCCGAGTCTCCTTCCTGGCAGAGCAAGCATAGCTCCTGTTTTGCCAAAGACTCTCCTGATAGTCTAGAAGGTACTTCTGATGTCTGGGACTATCATTGTTAACTGAACCCATCACCAAGATGTCAAGTGGCTTATAAAGTCATAAGTAAACATCACCCTTACTGTACTTTGTGTGGTGCAGATGTACTCCTGTGTGTGTGTGTGTGTGTGTGTGTGTGTTTTATGTACAGGTGTGCACACTTTGTCTACCTGCATCACACACATACATGACACACATGCACACATACACATACCCTAAAGAAGGGTTACTAAAATCCTCCCAGTGTAATGTGCAGTACACACTCTGGCAACAACCTTCAATATTTGATGTGTGTCTGTGAGTGTGTGAATACATGTAGGCCAAAAGTCAACATGGATGTCCTCCATTCTCCCTCTTGCTTTTAGAGACAGAATTTCACGCTGAACCTGGAGCTCGCTAACTGGGTAGACTGGCTGGCCAGAGGATCCGAAGACCTCCCTGTCTCCACCTCTGAAGCATTGGGGTGACAAGGACTTACCATCATGCTCAGGCTTTTGTTTTCTGTTTTGACGTGGAGGAAGATCTGACCTCAGGTCTTCTGACTAGGGCCAGGGGCAGTTTCCCTAGTGAGCCATCACCCTTTTCTGGTTTTTTGCATTTTCTTGCTTACTGACCTAAAAATAGAAAAAAACCTGACATTTGGAGCCAGGATAGAAGCAAGGCTTTAAAAATCACTCATCTTCAGGTTTAGTTGCTAAGACTCTTCTGCAAATACCTCTCAAAGTTTTAAAGTTTGTAATTGTTGTGTGTGGTAAGATAAAGAAGGCTGACCTGAAAACACCAACAGGAACACAAGAAGCAGTACTGTTGTTATAAATTGTTAGGGATTATGAAAAAAGAGCCATGGTGGCTGCAGGCAGTGCATGCTGGGAGTCCTGCTCACTGTACTCCATCCTCTCAGGTGGGACAAGGGGAGGCTGAAATTTCTCTGCTGGAACTCACTCACCAGGTCACCAGCTGAAGAGCAGAGCCAGGCCTCTGTCGTCTTTTGATCTAACCAGGGGAGTTTCTGCTGCTGTCAGCAGTTTCCCGCCACTTACTACATTTAAGTTGGGTCTTGTCTGCTTCCGGTTCTGATTCTGGGTGGACAAAGCCACACAGGAAAGCACCTGAGTGCAGAAACTTGAATGGACGCATGGTTAGCCTTCCTCCACCCGCCACCCTGGGGGCCCTGGATGGGTACTCTGTGGACAGGAAGAGCTTGGTAGCCAGCTGTGGGTGGTGGTACTCTCAGACCTGCATCTCCATGTCTCTGGAGAATATTTCTGAGTTCCTCTGGGGGATTCTCAGCAAAGATGCTGGAAACAGCTTCACTGTGCTTGGCTTCTCGCCGAAAGCTAAATAAAGCCAGATGCCACTGTCCGTCTGGAGTGAAACCTGGAGTCGTTCCCTTTGGATAGCAAGTGTGGTTTCATTTGCATGGCCGTTTGCTTACCAGTTCCTGTCTTCTTGGTGTCTCTAAGCTGCTCTTACTTGGTGAGTCTTGGATAGACATATGAACCCCAAATAATTGTACTGAGAAATGCAGAAAACATTGAGCAGGAGGCTATTGGATTTCCATAAGTAAGCAAATATATTCTAAGAGCTCACTGGTGAAAATTGCTTTTTATTTAATGAGTCATTTTTATTGGAAGGTAATGATTATGTCCAGGCAATAAATACAGTGTAAATTCTCTGTGGTGGACATTAAAAAGATGACTCTCAATTGGAAGCAGCTTTTTAAAAGGCAAAGAATATTGAGGTATAAATTTTCAAACCTGAGCATCCTATACATGTATGAGCATAAAGAAGCAAACGAGACTTCACAAGAGCACATGTGTAAAAGCATGCATTTATAGTAGAGGATGTCCTTCATCAGCGACCTGAGGACCATACAATGACACAGGGCCTAAGTCTTAACAGGTCCCCATCAGGCTTCACTTTATTACCACAACTCACCCAGCACTATTTAGTTTACAGATGATGAATGGAGGTTCAGGGGAGTTTCCAGCCTTACCCATGCTTCGTTTGTTTGTTTGTTTTTGACTAGTTCTTTCCGTGTCCTATGAATTTGTAATTAATACATCAAATAATCTGCATAGGAGACTGTTCTGGTAACGCTCAACTAGAAGCAAGAAACGTAGTACTTGTTGGTTGGTCGGTTAGATACCAACAGGATGAGGAAGGCAGACGGCATGCACTTGTGAGGGAGTCTGCTCTGGTACTTTATTCTTTTGCAGTTAAAAGCTTTGACTAATGCATATATGGATGAAAAACAATTGAAGTACTGAGGTTCCTTGATTACCATGATTGCAAACATCAGGGTCGCGTCATCATTCAGTCCTTTGGCAGATGCTCAGGACCAGGTATGACAGGTTAGGGTTAGAGACATCAAACTGAGTATTGACTGCTGTCTGACTTCTACTATCTTTCATTGACCTCAACAAAGAGATTTTTAGCTTGTATTTATGGCTTTCTTCTCCAACAAAACCTCCAACAACCTACCTGCTCCCCTCTTATGTGCACGGTCACCTCTGATGTCCAGTGTTTTCTTGAAACCTGGCTCACTTTTCAAGAACGGAATGTTCAGTGCTCTCCTGGCCGGTTTTTCGGTTCTGTGATCTCCAGGCGTCACCACCCTCTTCTCTCTCTCTCTCTTCCATGAAGGCCTCAATGCCCACTGCCTCACAGCCTTGCCTCCCTCAGCAGCTGCTCTCATTTGGCCTCATTTGGGCCATGGGGTTTTGTATAATCTTCCATGTTACCTCAGCTGTGCCCAAAATGTCGATTTGCACACTCTCTTCAAGTTTTTAATATCATTGTCCTTAATGTCTTGAATTTTTATTTCATGATCCTTGATTTCTCTAAAGTTCTTCTTTGGTCCGTTTTACCTGCCATGGCTAACTGGTATACCCTAGTAGTTGATAAACCCTGTTGAACAACAGGCATGTGCTCCCCAAATCCTGCAGGCTGAGGAACAAGAGGTCAGGAGTGGCAGATCCATTTCTGCTGAGGTCTGTTTTCTGTTTCCAAGCTGCACCTTATAGTTTCGTCCTTACCTGGGGGAAGGATGAGGAATGTTTCTCCAGGCTTCTTCTACAAGGGCTCAGGGACCGTTCCCTCTTCATCTTCCAAAAGCCGCACCTCCTAATCTTATCATGCAGTTTTGGGAAAGACACACACATTCAGACTGTTCAGACAGTAGAGCTCCATTTTTCAATATGCATCTCTGGCCTTGTCATCTACCCAATTCCTGTTCCATGTGCTTCTGGTAGGCGGCAGTTCCTGACCTCTTTGAATTGCTCTGTGTTCTCCATCAGCATGAGAAAGCACACTTGCATGTTTTCTCTACTTCTGTCTCACGCTGTGTCTAAGTGAGAGGTTTTATGTACAGCCCAGTTCCTTACGTATTTATTTCAGGCTTCCTCATTCCAAAAGAGACTCCTGGTTTTCAGCACTAAGTAGTCGATCATCTCTGTGCTAAACAGGCCCTACCATCTTTCCTCTTCTGTCAGGTAGCCTGAGCTGGTTTTGACAGTTTCATTTTGTTTTATGGGCACAAGGAGAAGGCCCTGAGTTCATAAGCAGACCTCATCTGCCCTCTGTTTGGAAGCTCACGCCACTGCCAGTGACTGTCTTGACTCCTTGAAATCACTTTGGTGGACCATAGATGAGACAAAAATAAAAACCTAAGCCTTAGCCTGTTCCTTTATGCTGCTGGCAGCTGTGAGGAGCAGTCAGAGAGGCTTGTGGGTCATCTGTGGACATTAACATCCTCATCTGTTCAGAGTCAAGGCCAGAACCTTCAGAGGCCTGATCAAAAACAGCTCAAGACATAGGGAAAATCATTTTTAAATCTGATTTTGCACGTTGTGTTTACACTATTCTGGAGTTACTCAGACTGAAGCATTCTTTAAAGTAGGAAAGTTGGGCTTTTTATTTCTTAACATGTGGGGAGGAAGAAGCTGAAGAAAGACTCACACCAGGATCTGGAGGAGTGATGTGGCACAGTGGGGCTGTCTTCTTAGGTAATGTCCAGGACTACACAGTAGGATCGGGTTAGGTCATGAACCATAAAAGCATTTGGATGAAGTAACCATGAGAGATAGTGGATTATATCTTTGCTTTCTGACACTGCAGGAAAGGCCACCAGGTAATCAGAGGCCATGCACATGCTTATATATTCCTGCATGTGCATGCTTGTGTGCGCTTGTCTGTGTATATGCATGGGTTTTTGTGTCTGTGCATGCATGTACCCATGTGTGCACATCTACATGTGTGTGCCTCTGTGTATGTGTCTGTATGCATAGCTGTGTGCATGTATGCACGCCTTTGTGCGTTTGTGGATATGATATGCATGACTGCATGTGTGTGTGCCTTCATGTGTCTGTGTACATATAGCTTTGTATGCGCATGACTGTGTACATGTGTCTATGTTTGTGTCTGCATGTATAAATCTGAGTTTGGCTATACATCTGTATGTGTTCATATCATCATATGTATGTGTTTTTATACATGCCTGTATGTGTGTTTAAATGTATGTACCTGAATGTGATTGTGTATGCATGTCTGTATGTGCTGTGTGTTAGTGTTTGAATGTATATATTTGTGTGACATGACTGTGTGTATGTCTTCATGTTTCTGTGCACGTATGACTGCTAGTGCCTGCACCTGTGTGTGTATGTGTTCAGGTATATGCATACCTACATGTATGTGTGCCTATGTATGCTTAACTGCATGTGTGTCTGGGTGTTCATGTTTGTGTGTGTGTCTGCATATGTGTACGTGTTTGTGTGTGACTATATGTGTGCCTGTGTTCATGCTTTTGTCTGTGCGTGTGTGTGCCCTTGTGTGTCTGTGCACACATGCCGGCTTGCATGCATGCTCTTGTGCTCAAGGAAGGTAGGATGAAGCTCACTCGTGTGATTCTGTTCTCGGGATAACTGCTCTTATTTTACAGTTCTGTGAGAGGAGGGTCGGGCTAGAGAGGAAAGGCAAGTGCCCCGTCACTCATAGCAGGTGTCTCTGACTCCTAAATGCCCCGTGGTTGGCCTTTGGCCTTTTCTGTGTCCTCTGTGCTTCCAGAGTGGGCAGTTGGCAGCAATATGTGAACTGTCACTTGTCCATGGCTCTAAGTGGTCCCCAACCTCTGTTCAGTGGAGTCCACCTCCCACCACGTGGCTGGCAGGGGAGTCAACCCATCTGATGACCTTGGCACTTTGGGGCCTGTTCACTTACACATGCTTGCTCTGTGGTAGGGCGTGGCTCTCTCTCATCTCTGGAAAGAGTATGGGAGCCACATTTCCACGAGAAAGTGCTGAAGTTTAAGCTCCCATTCCTCCCCTTTGACTGAAGTTGGCATCTGTGATTCGGTGAGCTGTGGCTGGGACAAAGTCCTCAGAGAAAGCAGAATTTCTGTTTTTGTTTGTTTTATTGATATGACATTCACAGAGGATAAAATGGTTGCAGCCCATGTTCAGTCCACTCATAGCATTGCACACCTGTCTATCTCCAGCATTCCCTCACCTGCAGGGAAACCCCAGGCATGAATTGGTCATCTGCAATCTCTCCCCTTGACCTCTGTCCACCAAAAGTATGTTTTCGGTCTTCTGCTTATGTTTTTATAAAAATAGAATCTAGGTTGGCATGATGGGGCACATTTTTACTCCCAGCATTTAGAAGGGGAAGGCCTAAGAACCAAGGATAACCAATCATGGATAGCCTTGTCTACATTCAAAGTTCAAGGTCAGCCTGGACTATAAGAAAACTTGCCTTAAAAAAAAAGAAAAAGAAAAAAGTATACAGTGATATTAAAGGAAGGGATGAGAGAGAAGGTAAGATCTTAGAGATGGAACTTTTTACACTATTACATATCTGAGAGCTGGGTTTTAAGAATAAAACTTACCTTTGATAAATTTCTGTTCAAACAAGTACCCAAATAAATACACCTAATTGATGAATTGCTCTGTTTCTTTCTCCATTTTTTTTCTATTTGTTGTTTAAACAGTCTTACTATATATCCCTGACTGGCCTAAAACTCCCTATGTAGATAAGGCTGGACGTGAACTTCTGGGGATCCTCCTGCTTCTGCCTTCCATATTACAGATGTCAGCTACAAAATTCTGATAAGGTTCTGATAGATGTTTTGTTCTTTCTTTGGCAGTACTAAGGATCGGGTCTTATGTGTGGCTAGGCAGTTCTCTCACAGCTACATTACAACACCTATTTATTACAACTCTTATTTATTTATTATTATAACAACCTATTTATTTATTATTACAACTCCTATTTATCATAGCATCTATTTATTACAACTCTATTCATTATCTGAATCTCAGTAAGTATCTGGGAAAAGCTGAAGAGTTAATCCCTCATTTTAAGTGCATAATTCCTTGTATTTTCTTAAAGAGCAGTGTTTTCCAAAGCTGACTATCCGTTTTGGGGAGATATGCAGGAATTAAAAATAAAATGAAGGTTCCCATGCTCTATTTCTCAGACATTGGAGGGCATCTCCGTCCTTCCAGTGAGCGTTTTGTTTCCTGGGGTTTTCTACAGTCAGGCACTGAAGTTACTTTATGTGGAGAAAGGCTAATAAAACCCTAGGAGATCAGGAAGAAAATTGGACTCTGGCTGGAATCAATCCCTTGTTATTTTAGGAGGCACAGGCTCCAGGCTTTGGGGGTTTCTTGTGTTAAGGGGTAGGAGCCAGTTTGGGGAATTTTAATATTGACTTCCAGTATTTAATAGTAGAAAGGCATGTCTTCACATGTATTTTTTAATTTCCTTGAGTATGAACTTTGCATAAGTGTTAAGCCAGCCCTCAGAAGTATGTTTCAGAGTCCATTTTTAAAATATAAGAATCACAGGAACTCCTGGTGGGGTTTGCCTGAGTGTCATTTTCAGGAACAAGCAATATTTACGTTTCTCTTTGTTCGGTGTTCGTTTGGTGAGTCTGGTTTTATTAAAGAGACAACACTAATGGAATTACCTTCTGGCGCGCTCTCTTCCAGGAAGGCCCTGGAAACAGCCTTTCATGTGTCTCCCAAGGGTTGAACTGGAGCAACCAACTTTCTCCTCCCCTTGCTGCCTGAGACCCTTTGCCCTCAGCCCTTCACAGCCATTAACATCCATCCCTCCAGCTTGAATTCTTTTCAAGAAGTACTCTTTGTCCTCTCCCTGGATTTAAAAATTGAGTCAGGAGTGAGACGCTGGCTCAGGGTCTACAGTGCTTGCAGCACACGTGTGAGGACCTGAGCTTGGTCCCCAGCACCCAAGTAAAAGTCAGGTATGGTGTCATGTAGAGATGTCAGGTCCCTGGGGCTCACTGGCCAGCTAAAGAATCGGTAAGCTCTGCTTAGGGAGAAATCCCATCTTAAAAAAGAAGGTAGAGAGTGACTTAGGAGGGCACAGCCTAAGGAACAGGAAGAGGCGGGAATCTGCACAGTGGCCTCACTGATTCAAGCCACAGGGGAGTTTAGTATTCCAGGGCAGAGCTTTGTGGGCTGGTGTTGGTATAGGGTCTGAGTCCTGATGGGAGGAAGACTCTCTTTGCAGCTTTGTGGCTGGGCTGGTATGGTCCAGGCCGTAGTTTCAAAGTGCGTGTGACAATGCTCTGATGAGGCCGGTCAGCAGGAATGATGCTTTGTGTCTGGTCAGGAGACTTTTGCACAATCTCTCTTTAGGTAATTATTAATTTCTGGTCTCTATACATGCATGTACACGTGTGCATGTTCACCTGCACAAAGTACATACATACAACACATACATATGTATATACAAAAGAACTTTTAAAGTATCAGAACATGCCAGGTGTGGAGATGCATGCCTTTAATCCCAGCACTTGGGAGGCAGAGGCAGGCTGATCTCTGTGAGACCGAGGCCAGCCTGGTCTACATAAAGAGTTCCAGGCCAGCTGGGGTTACAGGGAGACCCTGTATCCAAAAGTCTCCCCCTCAAAAAATTCAAACAAACAGCTTTCTCCTCCTTTAGACTCTTCCTCCTCAGCGTTTAACACCAGAGACCCATAGGGCTGGGCCTTTTCAGGTGTATAGAGAAACACCTTCAGGGTCAAACCTAGTTACAGGTCCTACTCCTCCAAGACAAGTGACTCAGCTCTGGTTCCTGGTTTTAAGGGCAGTCTGTACAGACCAGCAGGGATGCCAATCACATGTGGACATACTGTCCCCACCCCACTGAAATTCTGATTGAGCTTGATTGGTGTAATTGTCCTCCCTCCCACTTTACATCATGTTGACATTGGTAACTTAATCCATGTCTGTCTAGACATATAGGACTGGATTTGGAGCCCTGAGCTCAGCCCTAGAGACCAGTAGGTCTCTGCCTTTTAATACTGAAGTCAGTCTGCTCACCCTTGTCATGTGATGTCATGTTTTCCCTGTCTTTCCTCTGGAATTCCTCATAGTCCTTCACATGTCTTGCTGACATCTATGACATCTGCATATGCTAGACCTATAGATTTCCCTTGGTCCAGGTCAGCAAACATGCTGTTAAATTTTTTGTTGCATTGTGTGTGTCTGTGCCATGGTGCACAAGTGGAGGACAATACATCTGGGAGAGTTGTCTGCTTCGATATGTACATTCTGGGATTTGAACTCAGAACATCAAGCTTAGGGATGAGCACCTGTACCAGTTGATCTACTGATCTACTGAACCATCTCCCTGGCCCACAAACAGATTTTTTTTTAAGAGATAGAATGAAGGGGGAGGGAGAGAAGGAAGGAGCAGGGAGAGGAAGGAGGAGAGGAAGGGGAGGGCAGTGGGAAGGAGAGAAGAAGGGAGAGAGGCACAAAGAATAAAACTAAAGGGGTGAATAATACTTAGTCTGACGTGATATTCCCATTCCTGATTGCAAAATTAGAAGCAACAAATGTCTTTGGTCATTTTATATGGATCCCACAGATTGAAATGTAGTTTACCAGCAACCACTAAAGCTTAACAAAGAAATCCATGTGCATTTCACAGAGCCCCGCCTCCACAAGGCCAGGAGCAGACCTAGGGAGTCCTTAATCTCAGCCTCCTTTGTGTGATGGAAAGGGGCATTGATTCTGCAACCATGGTTTGCAGAGAGGTTCAGAGAGGGGCATTTGGGTACCACAATTCAAAGGCTTCAAAGGGATCATCCCTGACTTTCTCAGCCCACTCAGACCACCCGGTGTGCACTGCCCCCCCCCCATCAGTACTGATTGGTTCAGATAACTTTGTCTGTTCCCTAAGTGCATCAAGCAGGAAACCTGGGTGGGTTGTGGCCCTGAGATAAAGAACAATTGGGAAGCATATTTACATGAAATAAAGCATTTCTCAGCAAGTGTATTCCCTGCTTGGGAAGGGGGCTTAGAGCAGAGCAAATAGAGGGGAAGGAAGTGTCTTCAAATTCTGACCACAGTGAAGAACTTTCACTCAAGTAAGCTAATTCCTCCGAGTCCTCTGCCCCAGGGCCTGGTGAATTCACAGTGGAAATCTGAAGCTGACTGCACTGAATGTCAGCACAGCAGTAGCCCTGAGTACCTGGCATCAGGGAAATCATGCACAGCTCCCATTCCTGGGAGAGTGATGCTCAGAGTCTGCTGATGCACCGATGATTCAAAGAGTGGGGGAAGAAAACTAATTATATTCAAAAGGAATTTAAAGGAGACTAATCAGCATCTTGGAAGAGGTGGAGATGAGGGGCTGTTTACAGATGTGCCTAGATGTAAGAGAATCAGTGTCGGCTTGATGTGGAAGAAGGAAAGGGCTCCTCTTCCCCAGCTAATTAAAACAGGCTTATCTGTACATTTACTTATTCATAAAGCTTGCTTCCACCAAGTTCCTGCTTCTCTAATAGCATGGGAAGGCTGCATGTCTGTGAATCTGGGTCAGCCTGGCATACAGTGACCCAGATTTCTGCAGACACGCAAAGCAAGAGCAGAAAGGGTGTGAGTGTTCCAGGTAGCACGGTGGGACCACTCCCAGTCCACGCTCAGTCTGCCGGCGGCCGCTCTGGAACCTGTACACTTCTACTTAGAAATCACACTGTAAGGCTCTACTCTCAAAAAGCAGCACCAGGCACAGATGACCCTGTGCATTCTCAACAACCTCCTTCCTAATATCATCACATCTCTGTCAGCACATGTTGCGATAGCTTAGGTGTAGGAGTGCTGGAGACCAAGAACACCCGTGGGTCAGCCAGGACTTGGACCACACTGCTGTTAGAGGTTTGTCTGGCTAGTGTTTGATCTCTCCACCCATCCTCTCCTCCAGGTAGTGATGTTTTCATGGCACCACCAGCCAGAGTTTTCTCTATGATGAAAATTAGAATCGAGACCACAGAGTTCACTGGAGAAATATTCAAAGAGATGAATGAGCAGAATGGAACAGAAAAATTACCAACTAGAAAAGGCATCCTTGACTCCAGTCAGAAGTGACCACTCTGGTCACTGGTTTTCCCACCTGGTTCATGGCTCTGCGGCTTCTCAGCCTTAGGGGTTGGACACCTCAGTCCATGTCTTCTGGATCTCAGTTCCTCCTTGGTAAAGTATAGGCGATCATCTTGATAAAATACCTAAGAACCTGTAAAGGACACTAAATGTCATAAGCTTTCAGCAATGTCTGTTGGAGAGGGCATTTAAATGGGCACTCAGGTGCAGTGTTTCCCATGTGGCATGAAGCTGTTTGTGGATTGGCTCCCAGTTCACTGCAGTAACACGTGGAGCCAGATGGGACTGGCTTAGCCCAGGGCTGAGCAGTGTGTAAGCATTAGCCATCACTGTTGCCTGGCTTGTTACTGGTATTACTTAAGGATTTACTGAGGGAATGGCTGCCGGCCTCTTCCCTTGAGTACTTTAAACTTGAAACAGTAAATAACTTCTGAACAGTCTGCTCTATGGAGGGTGAGTTCCGTAGAGTGTGTTTTATTGGAATTTCCTTGATACGGTTAGGTGATGAGCACCAAGCTCTTCCCATTGTCACCTGAGAGTTACTGAGTAGTAGGTTTGAGATCAGGCCCTACCTAGGCCATCCCACCATAGAACAGAGGATGTAACATGGCTTCATTTTCCATCACTGCTGTTGAGCAAGCATTTTCTGAAGGCAGACCAAGCACCCAGAACTCCTCAGACTGTGGGAAACTGAAGGCTACCAGAGGCCACTGTCTTGTAAGGAAGATGGGATTCAGTGGGAGATTGGTTCCTGATGAATGCCAGGACCAGGTGTTGCCTGGGGAGGTAAGGGAGCAGGAGGTACGCTCCTATGTGTGACTGTGGGGGGGGTGTGAGAGAGAGAGAGAGAGAGAGAGAGAGACAGGGACAGGGATACAGAGAGACTGTGTGAGAGAGACAGACAGAGACTGGGTGAGAGAGAGACAGAGACACAGAGAGACAGCATGTGCAAGAGAGACAGAGACAGAGAGACTGTATATGTGTGAGAGAGACAGAGACAGAGACAGACTGCATGTGAGAGACAGAGACAGAGAGAGACTGAGTGAGAGACAGAGATAGAGACTGTATGTGTGAGAGAGATAGACAGAGAGAGACAGCATGTGAGAGAGAGACTGGGAGACAGAGAGAGAGAGACTATCTGTGTGAGAGAGAGACAGAGACACAGAGAAGACAGAGACTGTGTGTGAGACAGACAGAGAGATAGACAGAGACTGTGTACACACAGTGTATGTGTGTGAGAGAGAGAGAGATGTGTGACTGTGTGTGAGTGACTGTGTCTGGCTGTGTGAGACTGTGTGTAGGTATGAGAGAAAGACTGTGTGCATGACTGTGAGTATGAGACTCTGTGTTCAACTCTGTGTGTGAGTGTGGGTATCTGAGTGAGTATATGTGACTATGGAGTTGCTGTGTGAATATTTGTGTGTGTTTATGAGTGTGTGTGAATATGATTGTGTATATGTTTATGTGTGTGTCTAAGAGTATGTGTGGATGCATCCATATGTGTATGTGTGTATGTACATTTGAATGAATGTGTATGAGTATATGTGTGTATGAGGGTGTGACTGTGTAAATGTGTGTGTGTGTGCATTAGTGTGTGTGACTGTGTTAAGTATGTGAGTGCATGTGAGTATATATGTGTGTCACACTGTGTCTATCTGTATGAGTGGGTCTCTGTGTGAATGTGTGTGACTCTGTATGTGTGCAGCCTTGTATGTATGACTCTGTGAATTTGTGTATGACTGTGTGTATGTGTTTGAGGGTATCTGTGTGTCTGTGTGTATGTGAGTGTATATATATGTAGGAGTGAATGTGTATGACAATGTGTATACCAGTGTATGTGCTGTGTGAATGTGTATACATGTGCATATGTGTGTGTGACTGTGTGGTTGTAAATGTGCATATGTGAGTTTGTGTAAGTATACATGGCTCTGTGTGTGTCTGTGTAAATGCATGTATGTGAGAGTGTATGTATGTGAATGTGTGTATGAGTGGCTATGTATGTGTGTGTGACTGAGTGTATGAGCACGTAATTGAGGGACTGTATGTGTGATTGTATGTGACTGTGTGACTGTGTGACCATGTGACTGGTATATCTGTATGTATGTATGTGTGAAATGTTTTGGTGAATGTATGCATATGTCTATGTGTGTGAATATGTGTATATATGTGCATATGTGTATCTGTGTGAATTGTGTGAATATGTATGTGTCTGTGTATGTGTATCTGTGTGTGAGTTGTGTACCTGTGTGTGGGACTCAGGAAGACTAACTGTAGGACATTCCCATAAGAGACCAGAGTGAAGTGCACACAGCAGGGCCGAGACACAGGCTTCACTGGGACAAGGATGGAGAATTCACACTGTTTGACCCCAGTGGGTGCATGTGTGTGTATCTGGCTTGGAGAGGCCGCCAGTCACGAGGAAGCAAGAAATGGTGGGTCTCTCGTTCCTGGCTTGTCACGTGCATGCAGTGGGGAGACCTTTCCTCTAGACTAAGAATGTGAGGGAGGAGTCAAGGGAGATCTGGGGGAGCTGCTGCCACTCCCATAGTGCCTCAGAAAGGAGGGATGGGTGGAGGGACGTGGGGCAGTGGGTCTCTTGCAGATCTGTCTCTTGATCCCTCCTGGAGCTCTTGGCCCTCCTGAGTCCATCTTCTTAGAGTGATTGTCCTGCCAATAGCGAGCCCTGGTGCTCTGTCCTTATTTTAAATACAGTACGAGGATCTCTTCTGGCCATGGGTCTAATCTGAGCAACTAATTTCTATTTTGGGCTTTTGGCCAGGCAGTGTGAGGCAGCACTTAGAAACAGAGAGGGGTCGATGAACGCTCACTCTACTTTTTGATGTTTTTGCTCCAAGCTGACAAAGTAATGAAGGTTTTGTGATTTGAGCATGGTTTTCTGGACACATCACAATTATTTCCTGCTTTTCCTAAGTTCAGGTGATGAAATTTGCCCTGGTCTGTTGGCTGACTCTGTCGCTGTCCACCTCCATCCCAACTTACTCGATCAGGATCATTTTATCACACTCTCTAGCTGAGATGCCACATGATACTATTCATTTGGTTTACCAAGCACACAGCCTCAGGAAAAGATATTTCCTTGAAGCAAAATGACGGAGAAACTTCACATAAAGATGGAGGTGTGGATTCAACCTATTTCTTAATTCTTTCTACCTAAATTGTTTCAGACATAAAGAATTGGGTTCATGCTTTGACAGCATTGATCTAAGATGTCTTATTTCAAACAGATATGAGTGAGCCTCCTGATAGAGAGATAAAGGATCACGTGTCTATGAACCAACAGAACAGATGTTCTGACCTAAAGAAGCCCAAGGAAGATGATCTTGCAAATAAAGGCAACGCAAGAGAGGCACCATATAGATGGGTATTCTAAAGGGCGTGGGGTATCAGAGCATAGCTGTCTGTAGGGAGATAAGAAGCCCTTCCCAGGGTGCTGTGTGTGCTGTCCTTGTGCCTCTCTAGCTGTTCTGGCCTTGTTGGAAGTTGTGCTTCTTTCCCTGAACCGGACATTGTGTGTAACTCCTTGTGTGTGCTGCTTGGTTTAGTGTTTCAGCTCCTCAGCGCTGAGTCTGCCTTGTGCTGAGGCATCTTCAGGGCAATAACTATCTGGCTCTCTGTCATCTGCCCAACAAGCACAGTGATCCATGAGCCCAAACGGTCTCTGTCATCTACCCAGTGATACAGGAGCCCTGACGGTCTGTCTCTGTCATCTACCCAGTGATACAGGAGCCCTGACGGTCTATGCTCAGAACAGCCCTGCCACGTGACTACTGATGCCTCTGTTTTACAGATAAAGAACCGAAACCCAAGAGTACAAGCATCACTAAGACCAGACTTCTCAGTGAATGTGGGCTGCTTTAGAAAGGGTCCTAGACTGGGAGGCTTAAACTGAAATTTATTTCTCACGGGTGTCTGGGAAGGCCAAGATCAGGAGCCAGTGTGGACCAGTGTGGGTGCATTTCCTGACATGTAGACTTGTCTTCCTTCTGAGTCCTTACATAAAGGAGAGACAGAGATGCACAGAGAGAGCTCTTTTCTGTCCACTCTTAGGCATGGGATGTGGCGAGGCTTTATTCCTAGATGTGCTGCTGTCTGAAGACAGGGCAAAGTTGGAGGTGCTGGATGACAGGGCCTACATGGATGGGCAGATACCTTTCTGGAGGGAGGCGGTTCTCACTTTCCCAGAACTGGGGTAGCTACTGCATGGTTGGGTTCATGTTCCCTGTGGCACCTTGCCCCCTTGCCATGAGGTCCAGATCGGAAACTGACTGCTCCTGGACTTCCAGAGTAATGATCCAGAATAAACCGATTTCCTTTGTAGAAAACCCAGCATCAGACATTGTATTGTAGCTATAGGAAATGGACTGAGGTGGTTCACAATTTTCTTCATGAACGTTCATCCTCATGGCTTAATTATTTACCCAAGATCCTGCCTTTTAACACTGTCACACCAGGAATGAGGGTTTCTGTTATGAAGTTTTGACAGGTGCTAAGTTTGTCAGCAGAGTCACACACTAACTTGAAAGCCATAAGCAAAGCTCTGTCTTCTGATGTAACTCTGACTCTGTCTCACATAATATGAACTAATAAACAGTGACCCTCTGTCTTGGACTTGGAATCTCCCAGAATTCAAATTTAGGGAAGTTATTTGAGGCAGCACAGTTCGTTGCTGGAGTTAGGAGGAAGAAATTTCAGGAAGGTAGGCATCTGGTAAGAACTGTCTTGTTGGCCATTTACACAGTGAAAGCATGAGGCTTAACCCACAGAGACACTCTGGAAACTGGGAAGTGCAGTTCTGAAGGTCAAGGTGGGAGAGGGCTGGGTTCTGGGGTTCGGGCCCATAAGTTATTGTTAGGGAATCACTGGTAATGGAAAGATTAAAACCTTGATTTATTTATCTTTCTATGAGGTGGCGGAGTGCTCTTAATTAGTCCCAGAAGCAACATAAAAGCAAGACCAAAACGAGCCCCCAGACCCGGTGACTTAAGAGAGCTGGGAGTTCATGCAAAGTGCGCTGGGAGAGTGATTAGGGCCCAGGGGCCTGAGGGGGTGGTGTCCCCTGTGGGCAGCGTCATTCCTTGGACCCAAGCTTGGGTATGAGGTTCTTGGATACCTGGCTTTTGCAAGGGGGTGTAACACAATGACTTCCTTTCTCTGTCTTGGAGCATCTCAGCACTCATGAATGCCTCATTCAATGTTTATGGCTTCACCCATCAGGTTATTTTTTCTTATGATACAAAGGAGAAGACACTGAAAATTTTAAGTCATATTTGAGAGACAAGGTTTACATACAAGGAAGCTGAAGAAACATAGGAATAAATCGTAGAGACTAATTCCTCAAGGCAATGTGGATTCAGTTGCCAAGCGCACATCCCAAGAGTTGTTGCTTGTGAGTGTCCTGGACGTGACATTCCTGGGGAAGCACTTTATAGTCAATTAATCTCCAAGTAGCAGATAGAAGGGAAGACAATTACCTTTCTCATTTTAGCTACGATTAAACAGAGGCCCCAGAAAGTTAATTGTTGATAATAGTCTCTGAGCAGGTGTCAGAGGACACAGCTAGACTGTTTCCAGGATTTAGTCTCTTAAACACTGTGAGATTACAACTGTGCAGCACCTTAGGATAGCGAACTTTAAGCTTCCCTTTTCCGTACTCGCTTATCTATGATCTTCTGAATCAGCCAGCATCTTCATAGGACCCAGTGGAAAATCAGAGACATTCTAGGCAGGGAGCAGAGTAAGTGGGAGGTATGCTCCCTTGGAGCAGAGCAAAGAAAGCAAAGAGGAAAAAAACCTGTTTTTTTTTAAAACTTCCAAAATAGGCTTTTGAAGTCCACATCAAAATGACAGTTTTAAAAGCAAAGTTTTTGATCTTTAAGAGCTAAGTTTTGTTGGGAGAAGAAAAGACTCCTGAAATAAAAAAAGAAAGTTTCTAAAAAGCTAGGAATACATTTATGCTGTGATGGATGTGAAAGGGACTGAGGGAGGACTAAAAGCTTTCCTCCTCTCAGAGGGTTTTTAGGAGAGCTGAGTTAGTTGTGAGTGGGGAATGGCTTTCTAAAACACAGCATCAGGTAGATCTGAACTAAGGAGGCCTCAAAAGGAGAGCCACAGTCCAGTGTAGAGATTGTGCCAGGCCCAGCCATGCGTGTCTGGGAGCCAACCCAAACCTCACTGCTGCACTTTGCACAGAGCATCCGAAGCCATCTATGCCAAGAAGTGAGCATGGTTCCTGCCTTGTGTCCGTCATGCCTACCTCAGCCTTCCATGAGGGGCTGCCCATGTTTTGCTTCTGAGTCACCCCCCACAGTCAACATTATCTTCCCTGTGCTCCAAGACTATGCTGTGCCTTGCTAAGAACCATGGGGCCGAGGCATTCCAGTTTTTATGCCCAGGATACTCAGACTCCCACAAAGGAAACGGGTTCCCATTTGGGGATAATAGCTGCATCTCAAGAGAAATGAAGTGCTTTGAAATGGCGTCCTAGGATGACGGGATGGTCCATTGGTAAGCGAACTTTACATGCATGCCGGAGATCTGGGTTCAGTCCCCAGAGCCCACATAAAGGTAGAAAGGGATAAGTGACTCTGCAAAGTTGTCCTCTGACCTCCATATACATGCCACGGCGGGCATCCCCTCCACACATACACACACATTCTAATAAATAAAATTTACTTGGCTGGAGAGATGACTCAGTAGTTATGAGCAATGGCTGCTTTTGCAGAGGACCTGGGTTCGGTTCCCAGCATCCACATGGCAGCTTACAACCATCCATATCTCCAGCTCCAGGGATCCAACGTCCTCCTTCTGACCTCCTTGAGCATTTCAGGATATGGGTGCACCTACCTACATGCAGGCAACATACTCATATACATAAAATACAAATAATAAATATTTTTTAAAATAAATAAAATTACAAAAATCTAGGATAGCTTCTTGATGTGGATGGGGCCCAAGCAGTGCCAGACTTCACAGGATGGATGGTTGCTGGTAGAACTGTTGGGGGAGGATACTCTGGAGGCATGGAACAGAGTGTGTGAAAGCGGGTGTTGGGGAAGAACCCTATGGTTATAGCCTCAGCTGCCACCTGGCACAAGGTCTTCAATGTAGCAGGCTAGACTTTAGACTCCAGCTAGTGGACTTTGGGGAACCATCAAATCTCTGCTGTGTGCTTTACTGGTATTTATTCACCTTGTTGAAACCCTCAGTAACTGTTTGAAACAGACATATGATTCACAATTCAAACTCCACAAAATCTACGACTCTGTCTTCTAAGGCTGTGGGACTGAGAAGCAATGGAGGACAGGGCTTGAATTTCCATCTGTGTCATAGCGCGCCTTTGATCTTCAAACTCTGCCATGCTGTTCTTCAGTCCCTCTTCCACCTTTGTTAAATCTTGAAGTAGTAGAAGTCAGACTGCAGTTGGTGTCTGTTCAACAGACTGTTGAAGTTCCAGAGGCCCCCCTTCAACTCTGAAAACAAATAAGCCCCCTGGCAACTCCATCTCCTCAAAGTTGTCCTGGCTTGGTTATTCCCAGGTTGGGTGTGCACTTCGTTCTTCAAATTTCTATGTGGAATAGAAAGAGAAATCAGCATCAGCCACGGTGGGTGGTGCTGCTAGGGCTATAAGCAGAAACTCAGCACCCCAGAGCCCCATCTCCAAATGCCAGTATGTGCAATCTCTCACTTCTCAGAGTGCCTTAACCGCGCCATTGGGGGAACGGCACGCTTGCTTTCCTGTGGGTTATTATTCAAATTTGAGTTAGATCTCTATTCTGTCAGCTCATTAATTTGTCTACTTTTCATCCAGTTAATGACAAATGTGGACTATGCAAATGTTTGACATTCAAAACAGACAGCTAGGCAGTTTTGTGCTATTAAATCATTTTTTCATTCCAACTTAGAGATTTATCTAAATTAGCGTGACAGTGGCCCTGTTTCCTGGTATTTCTACCTTTCCTTTCTCTCGTTACATTTGACACCTCAGAGTTAGGAATGGGATCCACGAATGGCACGTTCCTTTGAGATCAAGCAAGTGTCCTGGTGTTCTAACTTAGTACGGCATCCACAGGACTGAGGTTCTGTGCTGCCCTTTAGGAGTTCCTTGCTCCAGTGCTGGCCCTGCACTGCGGCCACTCAGCATCCAGCAGACCACTTAGGAAAGCCCTTTTCTCCTCTCAGTGCCTTCCCGAGTCCCCGTGTGCTCAGAGCATTACGCCCCCTGACAGGTGTATATCACCCTGTGCCTTGCGGGGGCACTGTGTGCTGTCCTGTGTTGGCTAGTTTATCTGTTCAGCCCTTTACTATGGATGAGGTGGCTATACTTGTCTTGCTTAGTATTAAGTCCCTGGGCTGAACACAATGCTGCGTTCCATAGGATACAATGAATGATTGAGGCCTCAGCAACTGTGGAAAATGTTCCCACAGCAGGATGGTGGGTGATCATCGGGTATCTGTTGACTAACTGAGTGTGTTGATGCTGAGTCTGATCTGTTCATGGTGGGAAACTTGGGAGACTTGGCAGAGACTCACACTACCAGGGAGAGCTGGGTGGCAGGTTAGGGCAAGCAAGAGGTCCGAAGAGTGGAGGGATGTGTGATGTCTGCGTGGCTGTCAGGCCATCTCCTTGGTTTCTGTGAGTTCTGTGGAAGGCTAATGGTGATTCCTTGATTCACGTGTGAAAGTGAAACACCGGCTAACAAGTGAAGGACAAAATCAGTCTGTGGATGTTCACCATTCCTTTCCTAGCTGACTTCTGACTGCTAGAAAGAGAGAAAACAGGGGAGGCGACCTTACCTCTCCCTCCCCCTCCCCCCTCCTTCCCGTCCCTCTGTCCCTCTCTCTCCCCCTTCTCCTCCCTCCCCCTCTCTCTGTGTATGTGTGCCTGTGCACGCATACACTGTCTGGGGACTGGAGAAGACTTCTGTTTTGCCACCAGCCTCCCTGTGAGAAGAGTTGCTGTCATCTCAGTGAAACATGTGGCATCAAAGCGCAGCGGCAATTAGGCCAACGTGCGGATGTCTGAGCTGTGCAGCATCTGCTGATGCCTCCAGACTCTTATGCCAGGATCCCGCCTGCCAAGCCATCCGAACCATATGTTCTCATCAGCAAGAACACCCTTCTTCCCAGCCTTTCAGGAGCAAGGCATCATACATCAACAGCCAACAGCAGGATTGGGAGAACAGCAGCCGTGTTTGGTTTTGATAACGGAGGGAAGGGAGCAGAGAACTTAACAATTTTGCTTTCAGACATAATAGGTATTAAAAATGATGTTGAATTTACTTCTCACTCACAATCATTGACAGCGTAATTAATGGGTTAATTAATTTCCATGAGGGCAGTGTTTTCAAAAGCATAATCTGTTGGCTGCACTGAGCAGTTCATAGAAGAGGTCTGTGTGGAGGGCTTTCCTCAGAAGTGGGAGAGTTTTTAACTTCTCCTTGGAGAAGTGTCTGCATTCTGGGGTGCTGACCCAGAAACTTCAGATCGTAAGGGCTCACTGTCTTGCAGTATTTTACAAACTACTCCTAACTGTTTTCTGGTTGTCACAGATGCAAATGTTTTTCTATGTTCTCCCCAGCTCCTAAAGTAGGGGCATGCCAGTGGAGGACTGGGAGCACAGAGTCCTGCCTGCAGAGGGGAGGGGAGGCACACTCTCTGCTTTCTGCTCCCAGGAGCCCGCAGCAGCACTGAGGGGCTGAGCACTTCTGATCTCACACTGGCTCTGAACTCTTAGAGATTTGCCTGCTTCTGTTTCTAGAGTTCTGGGATTAAAAGAGTACTCCACTATAGCTGAGAAAGCCTGGGTTCTAAGCCAACACTTGGACGCATTGATTGCATGGGTGTTCCTTAGTACCCAGAGTCTCACCCAGGTGTTCTGTGAGCCCCTGTAGCCTCACTGGTTGCCTCTCAACTCCCTTCTCTCTGTATATCACCTCTCCCCCCTCCCCTGTAAGTACTTACAGCAAGGCCGTGCAGCGAGGCTCAGGGGCTTCCAAGAGAGGGACTTGTCTTCATTGCTATTCTCCGCCGAGTCCTGCTCTCTGCGCTGCCACACTCCTCCATGTTCTAGCAATGCTCAGTGTTTTCAAAGCCTCCTCTGCTTCCTCCCAGACTTGGGCTCACCTTTTCCAGTGTCTCTCTGTCACCTTTGGCTCCGGCTATCTCCTGTTAATGTTTTCTAATTGTGGGGGACCCCAACTCTTCCGTGTGTCTGCCTGTCTTCCCTCCACTGTGGTGCTCCCTTCCAGCACTAGTCAGTCCCTGCTACAGGCAGGACTCTCTAATTTTAAGCTGGGTGTGGCAGCTCATGTTATAATCCCAGTACTGGAATGCCGCAGGAGAAGGTGCTCCTCACTCCCCATGCAGGGGAGTCTTAAATGGCAGTGACACTGAATTCACAGAGGGCCAGTGGACATCCACAAGCCAGGAGCTTTTCAGGGGACTCAGAAATGTTGAACTGCAAGCAGTCATGAATTCATGATGCTGAGAAGCCAAAGACGTGGACCTACTGAGCAGAGACTTAAGGATGAACAGGGCCAAGCCAGGGACTGCTTCCTCATCCCAACCCTTGTCACCTTGCATAATCTGCTACCTCACACCTGACATGAGGGGTTTTATGTCCTTAAAAGTGCAAGCTGTGAAATCACTCCCTCGCTCCTCCTCCCTGGAAGTGTTCACTGACAGTGGGGTTTGGATAGGATCATAGTACCAGGCAGCCTCTCCTGGTCAGAAGTGAAATGCTGCCTGGATCCCTGTGGAGGACTGCGATGGGATGAAAAGCTTCGGCTTGGGAAGAGCCAAGTGCTCCAGGCTTACCCAGCATATCTTGAGACACGAGTCTTTAGCTGTTATTTTGTGTGTATTGATAGACTTATTGACCACACTTTTATCAATAAATGTACTTTGTAATAGTGCTTCTTTTCTCAGTTAATAATTGGCATTATTTAATTTGTGTTGCCAATGTACACTGCACTAGTCTGTGTCTAGGCTAAAACGGTTTACAAAGTGCTTTTTGGTTTGGCTGTTATAAAAATAAAATTTATACAAGATTTTTCTGAGGATTTGGGCATTAAGAAGTACATTTTCCCAGACGTGAAAAGCTAATTTCTAAGGGGTGCGAGATCTTGTTCGTGGTATGTGGGGGAAGCTTAAAGAGAATTAGTTTAATTGTGTAAGAATATTAAGCAATCTCCCACCGTCTGCTGTCAACAGCACATGGGTCCCTTAGGGTCTGCCTTTCCATTACTCTGATTTTCTCTCTGTCTGAATGGAGCCCCCGATATCATTAATAGGCCTCACAGAGTTTCTTTTGAAGCTTTGACTGGGTTAAATCATTTTTACTTATGCAAAGTAGATGGCTAAAATCTTTTACCCAAATACCTGCCCAAACTGGCTCATTTTGCTTTGTGTCTTGTGAATGCCACATGGCCAGTCTCACGGTGTGTCATGGCTCACCTGCCTCTCTATTTAAGGCTGCTGTCTTCCAAGGAAAGCTTGCTTTCTTAAGGAACTTCCCTCCATTCCCCAAACCACCCCATCTCTCTCATCTTCTCTTCCCCAGGCTTTCTCTTTTTTCGGTCTGAATCCTGTCTTGAAAGGGTTGTTTTGTTTGCTCAGATAGGTATCAGTGATCACCTGTTTGCTTATTTTATGAGACTTTTTTATAAGCTTCTTTTGGCTGCAGGACTTAATTTTCACACACTAGCATACACGTGTACCCACTCCCACACATACAACAGAAAATCACTCACAAAATAATGTAGTATCAGTCTCCAAACACAAGGTGGATGATCAAGCAGTAGAAATCAGTTGTCTTACAGTTCAGCAGAGAAGACTAAAGTCCTGGGGTCCAGGCACGGGCAGGGCCCTGGTACCTCTGGTCTCCTGGATTCCTTTCTTGGCTCTTCCGCAATCCCTTCCTGTCCCAAGGCAGAGTGTGTCACTCCAGGCCATGACTGCCTTCTCCCATGTCCTCTCCCTCTGCATCCACCCCATGTCCAAATCTGCCTTGTTGTGAGGCCTGGGTCAGTGCCCATCTAGTGACTGATTTTCAGTGTGGCCTCTCTTCACTGAGCTGGTTAGATTTGTCAATCTGAGTCACCTGGAAGAGGGAACATTGGGCAGTTTCCTCAATCAGACTGGCCCGTGACAATGCCCGAGAGGCATTTTCTTAATTGTCAATTGATGAAGGAAGGTGTGGCCCGCTGTCCGTGGTGCCATCCCTACGCAGGTGGACCTGGGCCGGGAGACAGGTTTCAACCGTAATAGAAAACTGACTCATACAGAATCTTTTCCTGTATGTTCTATGTGATCTTTCATTTGCAAAATTCTGGTTGCCTTTCACTAAGTCGACTTCATACCAGTTTGAATACACTATGCTAGGAATGATCTGAGTTAAAATGTCAGCTTCTCTGATTTTTCGGTTTCCTCTCAAAGGAACAACATCAGTTTTCAGGATTAGAAGAAAAATGTAAGATAATATTTGGTAAGCTAAATATAATATATGAAGGAACAAAATAACTGGAATTTATGAGCATTAATCAGCTCCAGAAAACAACATAGAATTCATAAATCTGCTGCAGTTAGGGCCTGTGATGGTTAATCTTGGTTGTTAACTTGACACACCTGAGAAGGAACCTCAGGAAGGAATTTCCTCTATCACACTGGCCACTGAGGCATTTTCTTGATTGCTAATTGAGACAGGAGGGCCCAGCCCACTCTATGCAGGGCCATCACAGAGCAGGTGGGCCTGGGCTGTGTAAGAAATGTACTTGAGCCAGACAGGGGAAGCCAATCTGTAAGCAGCACTCCTCCGTGTCTGTTTCAGTTCCGGCCTCTAGGTTCCTGCCTCGAGCGAGCTCCTGCTCTGGTTTCCTTAAGGATGGACTGCAACCTGTAAGTTGAAACAAATCTTTTTACCTATAAATTGCATTTGGTCAGCATTTGATCACAGCAGCAGAGACGCCAACTAGGGTAAGGACCTCTAAGTGTTTGTTAATCAAGTTCAGCAAAAGCCTGGCTGCTTTATCCACGGTCTTTACAGATGTACATGTGCTACATGTAAGTGCTTGCTCACCAAGCTTTCAGCGTGAGGTCAGGGGCTTTGCTTTGGTTTCAGCATTCTCCTGTTGAGAGTCCCATGATGTACTTACATTTTTTCGCCTACAGTTCATGTCATCTGTAGTCTCCTCTTGAAGATTCTGCAAACATGGGATGAAAGTTCTAAGTACCTAATAGCATGTTGTTGGATTCTTTGCTGATCAATAAAACAGCCACTTTCCTATGAATTTCCTACATCACATTTGATGACTGATTTTAAAAATGATTCTCATTCAACTTTTCTTTCTGTTCAAACTGATCCTTTATGGTTTGTGAAATTTTTAACCCATTTACAAAATAATAGCAAGTCAAACTAGCCTAGGTAGCTTGAGGCACAAACCCAGCTCCCTTAGTAGCAGCAGAGAGCAGATGTCATGGGAAGTCAGCTGGCTGTGATCCCCATTCTAGCCAAGGGCACAGCTTACATTCTACAGAGGGAGTGGGGTGCAATGGCTGAGCGTGCTGGTTATTGGCCATGAACTAAGGGAGGTTTTATGTTTTCACAAGCACTTACATGAGCCAGGTCTCCCACACAGCCTGCGTGGCTGACAGGGGCTTTTCCATACCTGCACATTGCTCCCTGTTTATCCAGTGTAGACGTAGGAGTTTCATAAAGCAGAAAGGCAGGAGGTGCCTCAGTGTGGCGTGGGTCAGACTGTCTGCTGTGCCTCAATGGTGATCTTGGTGTGAGTTCCGCTCTGTGCTCATCCATAGGCTATTAGTTGTTTCTGGCTCTTTCCGGGACCTCTGAGGTTGTTAAGAACAGAATACTCACCATGATGGTCCTACATTCTTTACTCATGCACATGACTTTTTTCTTGGTCTGCACTCGTATTTTTATCTAATAAAGTGGGTGAAAGCTGAACTTTTAGAAAGGCAAATGCATAACTTCATTAGGTGTTTATTATGAAATGTCAAGTGGTGATTTATTACCTTGACAAAGTAATGCCACAGAAACCCAGAGGAGGCCTGCAGTCTGGCTTGAAATAGGGAGTCATTTTCTCTGTAACTGCGCTAGTCTTGGATTGCTTATCACAGAACGAATGTGCTTTTGACTTTTTTGAATTGTGTTCTTTCAAGTGTTTTCTGTGTGGATCACAGTGCTCAACAAGCAGGCATAATGCTCAGAAGATAAGGTTGATGTTAGGATCCAGGATCTGAGAGGACTTTGGATGACACTGTTTGAAACTGAAGCATTGTGAGCTGTGCTAAATGGTGGGCCATCTGATAGTTTTACTTATTTAGTCAGGTACGTAACTTCCTGCAGATAGCCCAGCAAAGAAAGTAATGCTTCCTAGAATATGATCTACCAGTGTTTTCCTGAAAACAGAGAAAGTTATTAAGGCATATACTTGGGACTAATTAGGGTTACAAGCTAGGAATACACAGTTTAAATGTCTTGAAAATGGACTTTGAAGTTTTATAAAACAGTGCAAACAGAGCCTGGAGGAAGGAGAGTTCTCACTTCTCAGGACCCAAGTTGAGAGTCAAGAGTTGGGATTTCTTGTCAGATCTTCCTGGGGCATTATTTCAACCTCTGGGGAATTCAGGACACTCATAATTGGTTAATGAAATTTCTTCAGTGAATCCCAGTTAGTTACAGTCCAGATGACCAAGTGTGTCTTGGAGCTTTGATTCCGCCAACCGCGATCAAAGGTTCAGCTGAGGAGTGTGAAGCCAGCCTTCACGACGGCCTCCTGACCCCACTTTTATTGTATTGATTATCACTATTGCTATTATTATTACTGGGCTACCGGGGATTGGACTCGGTCTTTGTGCATTTGTCCTGATGCCGCTACATCCCCAGCCCTCCTGACTCTTCTCTTTAGAAGTCCTGTGAATGGTTTTTATTTTCTTCCTTGACAGTACTTTCCATGCAAAACCCTTCCCCCCAGAAACTAAAGCTTGTAAATTCCAACGCTAAATAAACAACAGTGATGGCAGTCTATTCAACTAGAAGGTAGATAAATGTAGAAGTTAACATTCTGCATGATGACATAATGAAACAAGTTGATATTATCAAAGCTTTGAGGAAGCACAAATCAGAACACATACCTTCCAGGTTAGCAGAAATTAAGTTACATACATGAATATGTGCATACATTCACTGAGAGACTGACATAGAATACATGTCCTATAAATTTTTTAAAACCTTCATTTGAAAAAATTCTGGAAACCACTGAGGAGGTTCCAGGTCCACCCACTTAAGAAGAGTGTACAACCTCCCGGAGTTACAACTCCCCCAGTCATCTGGCACTTTACCTCCTGCAGCATCCTCTAGGAGGCTGGAAAGGAAACTGTGATTTGTTTGAAAGATAATTTTTTTATTGTATGTGTCTGTGTGCCTGCATGTATGTATATGCCACATGTATATGGGTGCCCATAGAAGTCAGAAGAGCGTGTCAATTGCCCTGGAGCTGGAGTTACAGGCAGTTGTGAGCTAAGATGTGAACTGAACTGGGGTCCTCTGGAAGAGTAGCAAATGCTCTTCAATGCTGATCCATCTCTGCAACCCCCTACCCCATCTGTTTAACAGTGCCAACATTTTTAGCAGAATGGACATTCTCTGGCTAGGCAACAAAACTTGTCATTTTTCATAGGAAATTCCTAAATATTAGCAACAGAATATAGCAATGTAACCTGAAAAAATACATTCTTTCCAAAGTAGGGTTGATCCTACTTGAATTCAATATTAAGAAATTTGTCAGGTCAAAAAACTGGATTAACAGATTGAAAGGAAGGTTAGTAATTTTCTCAGGTATACAGCCTGTGGTAGAATGTGGAGTTTGGGTGAGTACCAGGTCCTAGGCTATTCTCCAGTACTCTGCGTGAGAAGAAGACAACGTGATCTTTAAATGGGGAGTGGCACAGTTGTAATATTCATAGGAAAATAAATAAATGCCCATCTCTTAGCAAGACATCTGATTCCATTGGTGGTCTTCTTGCTTTAGTTTCTTCTCTTTGTTTATACGGTTTCCAAATTTCACCCTTGGTTGACCTCTTAAGTGGCTTAATTTGTAGTTTTCTTACTCTCTGTGTTTCCATCATCCATTCTTATTTCTTCTTACACAGTTTAGAATACAGAGGCAACCCCAGAAACAGCTGACTAGAAAGTATCAGGGTGCGTGAAAGAGCCAGGTGTGTACTGTGGATTTTAAGTACAGAAAGGGTTTGCAGGTGAGGACCAGAATGCAGTTTAGGAAGATAACAGGGCTGAGCTGGAGCTAGGCCTTAAAATTTGGAGTTGCTGTTAATAGGATGTGTTGATACTCCTGGTGTTCAGAGCAGTGGTGTTGCTGAAGGCTGGATGTAATGACCTGTGGGAGTGTGACCAGCCTGTTCCATCCGCAGGAGCTGATCCTGTGCCGAGGAGAGGTGGGAAAAATTGTGCCATGAGTTTCATGATTCAACCCATAAAGCAAAACAAAAACAGGTTACAGAGTTTTCAGGAACTCATTACGACTCCTTCATGCAGCAGTCAAGTCCCTTTTCAAGCCACCTCTCACTCCATCACCTACAGAACAGTTACCAGAGTCGATACCATCCTGCTATCCAGGAGCTTTGTAGCCGGAAGGGTGAGGTATCTATGGCTGAGGTCTTCCCTGGCAGGCACTCTACTAGTATACCCCAAAACTGGAACCCTGGACCCAGGAGGAGAGATGACTTCAGTCAGGCAAGAGACTCACGGAGTGCCCTGTGAATGTGATCCCTGTCACTGCCCCGCATAGCACATTGAGATGAGCCACCATTGTCAGATCTAGCCCTCACGGAAAGTTTGGTGGCTTCAGACAACCCCTGTGTGTGTTTGGTCATAGCCTGGACCACTGTGACATTCACAGCATTGGAGTTCAACATGGAGGGCGGATGAAGCTGGCCAACTGACTGCTTCTTTACGGGCTGTGATGGTTAATTATCTCTGTCTGATACAAGGATAAGAGATATCCAGAAAGATGGTAGAATGCACTTCTGAGCATGTTTCTGTGGCTATTTCTGGCAGAGATTAATACTGATTACAGAAGGCTGCCCTCAGCTGTCTGGGAGAGTACAGGCCTGAATAAAGAAGACGGAAAGGCAGAGACAGGGTGAATCTTTTCGCTCTGCTTGAGCTGGCTGTCCCTCTCCTGCTGCCTTTGGACATCAGTGTTCTGGTTCTCGAGCTTGACAGGCTTGACAGCAGTGGTCCTCAGGTGGTTGGGGGCTGGGATTGTGCCACCAGCATCGGCAGGCTCCAGCTTGCAGAAACAGACAGGAGATTTCTCCGTCCCCATGGTGATGGGTGTTAACCTTGGGATTGAACCTGTTCCATTTCTCTGGAGAACTGTGGCTCCTGCAGGGTCAGGTCCCAGGTGTTCTTCTGGGCTCTGCTTCTCAGACGAGGTTGGATCTGTATCTGACAACTGTGTCACTCCCATTTCTCTGGAGAACTGTGGCTCCTGCAGGGTCAGGTCCCAGGTGTTCTGGGCTCTGCTTCTCAGACGAGGTTGGATCTGTATCTGACAACTGTGTCACTCCCGGTGCTGGGACAGCTTCATCTTTCCTCTCTATGTTTGCATCACTGTGACCATGGAAGTTGCCTTTCTGTGGAGCACCTGAGGAGCAGTGATCTCACACTCGGTGCTCCTGGGAACACTGTTAGACTAGTGCCTGAAATTCGAACCTGCAATCTTTCTTAAGCCCATGTCCAAAGAAGCTTATTACTTGGCAAGATTTTGTTCTAATATGCTCTCCTCTAATGTCCCCTCCACTGGGATCTTCAACGGCACTTGAGCTAGCCTCCTGTTTACACAGTAAAATTCATTCATCTCTCACAGGACTTTTTCAACAGTGCAGCTTGTCTATTTTTAGAAAAATTACATTGTTCTGAGCTTTTCCCAGTGAAACCAGTGAACATTTTAAAACTCTGAATATTTGAAGACATGTTCTTGAAAGTTGAAATATTTGTTATTGTGAAAGCTGTAAAAAATCCCCTCGTTGCTTGGCTTATGACTGCATATTGCACAATTTATAGTACACTGCTTAAAATACCCGTTCTGTTTTTCTCTAAGTTCAATTTTGTTTAAATCTGATATGAAAGTTCTTCTACAAATTGTGCCAAACTTCCTATGTTTTGTTTCTTAATGTTCCATCTTGAAGATCATATTCTTTGAGAAATAAATTATTTTAAGAATTAGTAGTCTAAGTAACAAAACCTACTTTATTTCTGATTCCAGGCCCTGACAGAATGTGGCCACATTCTAGAAACAGTTTATATATTCATTCTCTGATTCTATTTTGGTGTAGAAGGGGTCCTTAAACATTCTTTCATAAGTAATTGTTCCCTTCTTAAATAACTTCCTTAGTTCTTCCTAAATTAGAGTAACCAAGGAAATAGGGCTCCTGTTTCCTCAACAGAATCGGATCTCTTTGCTTTGCATCAAGTTGAATTTGAACACTGTGCTGTGGACTGCTGTAGTCGTTTGAAAAGGCAAGTAAATCCTCCCAGGAAGGTACTCTGGGTAGGCGAGGCCTGGGGAGATATTTGATTCCCAGGAAGTAAGAATAGCCAATCATGGACATTCCCTTGTGTGCAGATTCAGGTAGCTCTGGAACCCAGACCATTGATCTCCCGTGGGAAGAGAGCTTTCCTTCCAGGCAACCCTTAGGCTTGTTCTGACATGCACCCTTTTCCTGGCTTGATCTGGGATCTGTCCTATTGAAGCTACAGGTGAAAGGCTTTGATTTCTCACAAAGCTGTAGGTGATTTGTAGTTGCTCTTGATAATACCTTAGAAGAATCCACATGTGGAGACAATCACAGAAAAGTGCTTTCTGACTCTAAATATTTTTGAAGGTGAATCAGTTATGCCTGAATGTTAATCTTAGGGTGCTAAGACAGTTCAGGATTAACCCAAGGGATACTATTAGAACAATTCTTTAAATGATTCTGCAGGAGAATAGGAGGGTGGGTCCCCACCTCCTCTGAATATAAAACCTCCCTCATGGAGGAAACAAAGAGGCTCCTGTATCTTACCTGGCTCTGGAGCTCAGAATGCTTCAAGATTCTTAAGTAAGACCCATTCCCAGGGTTATAGACTCAGTAACAACTGCTAGAAAGAGGCAACCCTTTGGTCAGCCACTTGCAAGTTATATAGAGAGCCCCAGTGATGCAGCTTTCAGGAAGTGTCACCCACGATGGGTAGGCTTTTCAGGATGTAGCTGCTTACCCGTCATCTATGCTCCTGAAAGCAACCCAAGTAAACCTTGATTCACCAAGGTGGACTTGGGTAGACTCATTCCTTTTGTCAGCCCTCAGTCTGGGATGAATGACGTGTGTGTACATTTCCCTAGGAAAAGTCACACAAGAAGGGCAGTGTGCTGAGGAAGAGGGGAAATGGAGAAGGACTAGCAAGGTTTCACGACAGGCTTTAGAGGATGCGTTAATTTTATTCTCTATTGGTGATGGAGCAAATACCCACACCATGTGATGGGCAGGAATCTGCCTAGAGAAGAGAGATGTAGATATTGAGGGACAGAAATGGAGGGAGGGAGGGAAAGAGGGAGGGAGACAGAAAGAGAGAGACACACAGTTGAGAGAAAGAGAGATGAGACTTCGTGGCGGCATCTTAGAAGTGGGCCTCTTCTCTGCATACCCCTCTCAACACTTTCAGCACTGCCTGCCACATAGGAATTACTCACAAAATATTGCTGAAGGATACAGTGGTAAAGCAGAGGCATCATTGCTAAGCATTCCGTTGTTGGTGGCTTTTCAGAGCTGGGCCTTTGCCTTGCTTCAAGCATTTTCTATCATTTCCTGTGTGTCTGTGGGTTGATTTGAGAGGAAATGCCTTTGATTACAGAAGCATAACTGGTCAGGACTGATCAGATTGAAATCTAATGGAGGCGCCTAATTTAATGAGGAGGAAAAAAATTACCCAAACAAGAGGATGTGTGATTATGCTAAAGTCCGTGACTTCAGGGTCACAAATGGATTTTCTTGATGTTCATCTGACACGAATTAATTCTGGTTGCTACTGACTGCTAAGCAGCGCCTTGTAGGGTCCTTTATAATAAGAGGACAGTAATTCCCGCTAAATGATGATGAGCGTCCTGCAGAATCACACGTTTCATTCATGGATGCCATTAATAAGCAGACCATGAGAGACGATGAGGATCAGAGTGAAGCTTTGCTGTAGAATTGACGGGAAGGAGTCTTCCTATCCTAGGAGGCAGAGTGGCAGGATGGACTGTCCAGGGAGGGCGATGGTGACTTGGTGGGGTGCTCAGGTAGTAGAAATACGTCTCGTGACACACCTGAGCAGTTCAAGCTCAGGGGTCCAGCCTTTGGGGTTCAGTCTCCACTGAGCACTCTTCCAGGCTTAAAGATGGTTCCTGTCTTCACAGGATTTGCTTCCATGAGTGAGACAGCTCTCGGCTGCCTTTCTTCCTGAGGACTCTAGCCTTACCAGATCAGGGCCTGTCCTTATGCATTATGTACATTACCTTTATGTTGGCTCTGATCCAAATACGGCTAGACTTCAGTGTAAGAAGTTTTGGGTGACCAAGTTCAGTTCACAGTCATGAGATAGTTGACTGACTGTGGCTGAGGATTTGGTAGGCCAGGGTCCCCTGACTCTCCTAGAGAATTAATTCCTTTTCTCATTTCTGTGATCAGAACCTGATAAGGTACAGTATTTTGAAGGAGAGATGTTTTCTGGCTCATGGTTTTCAGTGAGGAGGGCATGGTGGGGCGGGTTCCTCAGGGGAGGTGCTTGAGGCTGCTTGTTATAGCGCAGAGGACCAGGAGAAGAGAAAGGGGATTGACAGGGACCGACTTAGCTATCTCCCTTAACCCTTTAGATTCAGTCCAGTATTGTAGCCTAAGGGATGGTGCCTCTCAAATTCAAGGGAAGACCTTCTTCCCTTAATCCTCCCTGGGAACAGCTTCACAAATGCCTGAGGCCTGTCTGGATGCCATCCAGTTGGGACGGTCCCTACGCACCAGCTCATGGGTATGTGGATGTTCTTGTCCTTCGCGCTGGGATGAGTTAGAGCTTTGCAGAGATGGTTTCTGTGTGTGCCCTGTCCCTCAGTGATTGCTGGATTATTTCCTAGGAGGGCAGAACAGGAAACTCTTCAGAATTATGGATCAAGATAGAGACTGTCTGAACTGGCAGTGATGTGAGGAGAGGGTTAGCAGACACATTAATTCCTGTGGAAATTGTGGCCTGATGATGCCAAGAACAGCATTTTAATGATTTTGCTAAATGAGAGAGTGACCCTCGTTCTATGCTTTCAAATTATAGGATGAGATAAAGCCTTGCTTTGATGAGAGAATAAAACGGAATGCTTTTCAGCAGAATTTCATTTTAAAACATCCCCATCTTTAGATATTTTTTCTTTAATAATCCTGTCAACTGTTAATGAATTAAACATTATGTATAGAGTGTTGTGTATATTTCCTCTGCTGCAAATAAGTCTCATGAGGAAAGACTCACCATCTTCTCTGGGCTCGCTGTTCATAGCATTTGAAATTAAGTTTCTCTGGCCAAGTGTTAGAGATAATTCTTATTCATGATTTAGCAGATGTTCATAAATGTCATCACAGTGTAGCTGCCTTCTTTATTAAGCTGAATAATGAAGCTTTCATGTATATATATACACACACACACACACACACACACACACATACACATACACATATAAACAGCACCAAGACTTTTAAAGAGAAAAACATATTTTTTCTCCCTTTGTAGTTAGAAAAAAATGTCATCGCGTGTGGTTACAGCTGCCTTGCAACACAATTGCAGGCTTTGTGAAGTATACTGTGCGCCGTGTCTGCCCTGTGTATGAGGTCCACTAATGGGCCAACAGCACTCCTCCACTCCAGCTTGTCTGTGGAGTTTCCTCAGCTCAGCAAATGCATCTTCCATCCATTCAGCCAGCGAAGCTATCATTCGGCGTGATTTAGTGTGACAGGAGGGAGGAGAAAAGATACTCTTCTTTAAAGTGCTGTCAAATTATTATCTTTTTGGGGGGGGCGGGGGGTGTCCCAGTCCTTGATTTGGTATTCAAAGGAAACCCTTTATTTTAGGGCACTGAACACAGAATTAGATCAGTTCCATGAGATAATGACCATATTTCACAGTTATGATCCAGTGTGATTGCAGGGGAGTGCTTACAGCTCAGAGGAATTTCTCAGAGGAGAGACACCGGGAATGTGCACTGTCTTTTGTGTCTGGCCAGGCTAAGCTCTCAGTGCCATCGTAGGGAGAAGCAACCTCTCCTTCATGCCCCACCCCCTGTGTGTGGTGATCACATAAACCTCAGTAGTGCAGTAGACTCTGCTTACCAGACATGCCTCTTCTGTCTTCTGTCCTGTTGTCCATGCCTATGTGCTGACTCTAGGATGTGGCCATTTAAAAGGTCATTATAATTTAAGAATGTTTTTTAGTGTGTGTGTCCCTGTATGGGTCTGTACCAACGTGTATATGGGTACACATGCACATGTATGTGCATTCATTATGTGACAGAAGTACACATTATGGTCTTCCTCAGTCACTCCAACTCATTTTTGGAGAGCAGGTCTCAGGTCACTAACTCAGCTAGACTGATTAGCCACTGAGTCTCATGTGGTCCTCCCGTCTCTGCCTGCCCGGTGCTAGGAGTACAGGCATGTAACAACTTGCATAGATACTGGGGATTCAAATTCAGGTTCTAATGTTTGCACAGCAAACACCTTACTTACTAAGATATTGATCTCCCCGGTGCCTGTAACTGAAATTTGTGCAGTGTGTATATAGGATCTCTGTGTGTACATCTCTGTCTTTGTGCATGTGTATGTTTTGTGTGTGTATATGTGAGTGTGTTATGTATGTTTACATAATCACTCTAGGGATACTTTGGGAGGGGGTGCAATGTAACCCCTGCTTTGTCCAAATCTGAGTGACTAGAAAATGATATGGCCCAGCACTGGCCATATAACCTGACAAGCACTTTGTACAAGTTACTTAGAGCTAACTTGAAGCCCAGGATTTGTTTCCATTTTCTGAATTAGGGTCTCTTCATTCAGCCACTGTAGGATCCTGGTTGTTTTTTAAATTTCATTTGTCATTTTTGGCCAGTGAGCTGATTTAGTAGCTGGCAGTAATAAAGGGTGAGTTTGCTGAAGACTTTCCCATCCATTTCTTTCCAGCCTCCATCTGTGAGCACAATGGGTTCAGACGCGCCATTCTGGTCCTATAGCCAGTACTAGGCAAAATAAAGAAGAATGGAAATGTGGCTCTGCTCCTGCTACTTTCTTGGAGCACAGTCTTGGAGATATTTGCCAAAACTCTGCTGTATTGTAGAGAAATAAGCCTTATTGGAAGGAGATTTCATATGAGAGACTCGATTTTTATTTGTATTTATTTTTATTTTTGTGCGTGTGCGTGCACACGTGTGCACATGTGTGTGCACGCGTGCACAAGTGAGGGCAGTACTCCAGCAGGCAAGAAGAGGATATCAGATTTCCTGGAGCTGGAGTTAGAGGTGATCGTGAGCTGCCCAATGTAGACGCTGGGAACAAAATTCCAGTCCTCTCAAGATCAGCAAGTGCTCTTAACCACTGATCAATCTCTCCAATCCCCAGACTATATTTGTAGTCTTTATTTTGAACATTAGATACTATTGGTTCAGTGGATATTTTCACATGCAGAGACCAGAATGTCTTAAATGTAATGAGTCACGTAGGTTAGAAACTGTACAAAGGCATCTGTGAGAACTTGGCACAACCCAAGAACATTTCTCAGCCAGTTCAATCCAGACCACTTTTTTAAGGAGCAGTTTAAAAGTGGTGTTGCAAAGTTCTGTCCTGCCTCTGGTACTGTGGAAGAGGCTGTAGAAATGTGGGTCTAATTAGACTTAAATCCAGAAGGGACACACATAAAACATTACCTTGTAAGAGCTGTGTCAATGGCCCAGAGATGTGCAGATGTGTGTTCACGTGAGGTGAGGTTAGGGACTGCCTGGCTTGCTGCTTCTGTGGGATTCTGAAGATCTGCTCTTTGTTAAAACTACAGTTTTATGGGTTCACTGCTCAGAGGACAAGCCCTGAACATGGTTCCAGTATTTGATAAACATTGGAGAGCACCAGCTCTGCTCAGTAAGGAGAGACTTCCGGAGTTCCTGGAGGGGGTAATGTTTGAGTTAGGCAGGCACAGCTGACTGAACATGAGGCGGCTGGGGGAAGGCACTTCTCAGAGGCCCTAAGCTCTTGCCCATGATGGTGCCTCCGACCCTTAGAATGAAAGATTTATTTTCTATTTCATCTAAATTCACTGTGCTTCCTCATGAGCTTGCTTCCCGTTTTCCTTCTCTGTGGAATTGTGAATCATGGTGATCATATTTTATGCAACAGCCTCTGCTGCCTTCCAAGGAGGCTACCAGTTCCCCATGGTCTTTTATTCTGAGGCTAATTAATAATCATTTGTCAGCCTTTTTTCTTACTTGAAACACTTACATCTTTTTTGTCCTTTCTGGGCTTTCCTCAGGTTTTCTCTATTTCTCCAAAGTTACAACACCTCAAATCAAAGCTGTGCTGGGTCTTTGTCTCTGCAAGGAGAGCTGGTGGGTGACTTATTCTGACCTGTTCCTAGAGTCTTAGATTTATGTTTAGGTACAAAACAGTGTCTGGAAACTCAGTTGCTGTCATGATTCCTATATATGTGACTTTGTCACCTGACATATCTGACTGTGATAAAGATTAGGAAGATTCAAATCTATTTTATCTTTCTTGGGTTTGCAAAACAAAACAACTATTTAACCACTGGTAGGACTATTCCTGCACACACTCATGCATACAGGTGTGTGTAATTTATTTTGTTTTTTTATTTTATTTTTATTTTATGTGTACAAGTGTATTGTTTACATGTATGTAAGTGCACCCATGTCATGTAGTGCCCACAAAGCTCAGAAGAGGGTGTTTGGATCCCCTGTAACTTGAGTTACAGTGGTTGTTAGCCACCATGTGGGTGCTGGAAATCGAACCTGGGGTCCTATGCTCACGCAACCATTGCTCGTAACCTCTGAGCTGTCTCTCCAGCCTGTCTCTGTAATGGATCTGCCCAACTTTGGGCTGAAACCTGAAAGTGTGAAAAGATAAATCTTTTAAATGTGTTTCTCTCCAGTATTGTCACAGCAACAAACAGCTGACTGAAACAGTCCCCTCTTCCCACAGCTTGTGTTAGGATGCACTGTGGACACTGTAGGTTGTCAGTGTAGTTTCTCTGCCCTAAGAGCCTTTATTTTCTCCCTCAACCATCACCTTTCACTATATTCATAACTCTGATTTTTCCATAATGTCATAGGGACAGAATTACTTAGTGCATTTTGAATATCCATGAAGGAACGTTCTGTGTCTGAAAACACATGAGACCAGGCAGAGCCTGGGAGCCTGTCTGCCTTCATCTCTACAATAAGGAGAACAGTACCAGTTTCCATGAATCAGATATGATAACATGACATGCAGTCACAGGTCAGAGGACATGGCAGACATTAGCAAAACGTAGATGCTGTTTATGTAAATCATTTTGTCTTCAGTGTGCCTTTTGACCGGCCCTGATCGTTCACTGGCTAATCCTACTGCAGCTTAGCAACACTTGCCCAATCCCGCAGCTGCTCCTCTGTACGCATCACTTTCCTGTACGTTTGTTATTAGTAGCAGGGATGGTAGGAAGCTTCAGTTCTGATTGCTTCCCCAGCCAGAGTTGGTCTCTGCGGCCTCTTGACATCATCCTATAGCTCTAGACCTGCAGCATTCTATATTTGGACTAAAAGCAATAAAAGTGGAATTAGTATAGGTTGGTTTTGTTCAGCAATGTGATGCTGAAAACTTGAGGTATATTCTCTATAATCTTTATTTTTTAATCAAAACTGTTATTTCTGTGTATATTTATGGCTGGGAGATGGTATTGTCTGGTCCTGGGATTTGCATCATTTTAAAAACTAAACAGAAGTTCTTTGCAGATGTTGGATGGAGGTGTGGCTGGTCTCTCTCCGTAAGCCCTCTCCTGAAGCAGTGTACTTTCAGTGGCCCAGTCTCTTCTTAACTCTGGGATCTGCATATGAAAGCTGGTGCTGCCACATTTCAGTGTTTGCTCTAAAAGAGGTGATGGACAGCACGTGCACTCTGCATCTTGGGAGAGGAGGTCTATGTACTTTGGACATGCACATCTGGAGGTCTGCTGCATGGTCTGTGATGCTCAGGCCTTGTGCCTTCTCTCATCTGCTGGACTGGAATCTCCTTTTCTGTCCTTGTCCTAGCTTTTGGCTGTGAGAGATCATTGACCATATACATCATGAGCTCACACATTTGGAGCAGTCCTTAACCCAAACAAAAAGTGAGAGTGTGAGGCTTCAGGAGAGAACCCAAAATTGTTCCATTAATTTGACAAGCCATGCAGTTTGAGATTGACCTTGTAGGTAAAGTTTCCATTTTGAGGCACAGGTGACTTTGCACTGCAGAATGAAGCTAATTAATTCCATAAGATTTGATTTTAAATATGGCTGCCGTTTACCTCTCAAAGCATGGCATCAATATTCTATTCTTCAGCTACCTTTTGGCCTAGAAGAAATGCAGCCCATGAACGCAGAGGGCTTTTCTTTTTGGAAACATTTGATAAAGCTGCACATAACAAAGGGACCATTTTCCCCGCAGGAGAGCCAGTGCACTGCCCTACTGCAAACACGCTTTGATAAACTTTAAAGAATACACACACTGAGATAAATTTGGCATGCTTTTTGATATTTTTGTAGCGACTTGTCGGCTACAGAACATTCTGAATTGAAAAATACAAAACTTTCCTCCCCTGATGGGTTCAGGGAAAAGGAGATTTTCCTGCCAATTTCAGCATGAATCACTGCAGTACCTGTTTAACACATTTTCTTTCTGAGTTACAAGCCTGAAATTATCCTATCATCTCACAATTTAAAATGTGTTCTTATTTGATCTGATTCATTGGGCAGTGAGTGCAGAGGTATTATGTGGACTGAGCAGTAGCCCATGAGTACTTGCCTGGGGTGCTGAGCTCCTGAATATTTGTGTCTTCCTGGCAAGCCTGAATCTGGATGGGCATGCAACCAGGATCCTCGGGGTGGAAGCAGATGCCCGAGGCTGTTAGGTAGCCTGTTCCCCATCACTGGAGCAGCTGGCTGACTTTGACTCTCTGGTGCACTGGCTAGACCTAACTCTACTCCGTGATTCCCAGGTCAGTGGCTAGAAAGACACAGAATGGTCTTGATCGAAAAGGCACATTTGTAGTTATAGGGAAGAACAAGACTCTGGCTCAGTATAGCTCCATGTGCTGCTTTGGAAGATGGTCCCCAGCATCTGAAATCCAGGACTAATGTCAAGGGGTTTCCCTGATTTGTTGGCATTAGAAGGTACAGATTGACTCCTAAGAATGCTCTTTTTAGGGCTAGAGAAGTATGCTGTTTTTAGGGCTAGAAAAGTAGATCAGTCTATAAAGTGCTTGCCTTGGAAATACAAAGTCCTGAGTCCAATCCCAGAGAATCCTTAGAGAAGCCAGATGTGAGACATGTTTGTAATCCCAGCACAGGTGGAACCCTAGGACTCCCAACTAAGCAGTCTAGCCTACTAGATGAAGTCCAGGTGAGAAACTGTTACAGTAATGCAGATGGCACCCAAGGAATGGTTCTGGGGGTTTCCTCTGACTTCGACAAACATGTGAACCTGCTCACACATGACAAACTTGTACATACATCAGCATATCTCTGATGCTGTCTGGAAAGAGTCAATTATTTTAGCAGCAAGAAAGGGCGTGGTTAACCTTGTCAAGGAAAGTGTCACTCTTTCAGCAGAAGTAAGATTGTACTGCTTTGAATTATACCCCTTGCATTGCATTGTTAATTCCCACACAGGCAAGATTCTCCAAAACCTCATTATAAAAGAAACTTTCACTATTAACATTTGTCGAAATAATCCATACAGCTGAACATGTGTATTTTGTATATTTTTTCTCTAATTAAAAAAGGGCATATGAGAAGCCACAGTCACCTGGGAAGAGTCTTTCAAACTTTATCAGTGCTATGCCATCCACACAAAGAAGACATATTTTGGCATAAAAAAGGTTGAAACAGAAGTCGTCAGCATTGCTGGAAAACAATCCAAGCTTAGAAATAACCTCTGGACATTTCCTGATGAATGCCATTTTAATGGGGTGAGAAGTCGTGTGCAGGATCTCTTTATTTAGTGGGCCCATTGGGAGGGGGCATAGGGAAATTGGTGTGGCACTCCCCCAGGGGCTTCTGTAGCCTCATTTACAGGTGTAGACAGCTCATTCTGTGGAGAAAGATTAATGTGTTTGACCTTTGGATGGAACAGAGGATGGGTACAGGGACAGGTAGGCAGGCGATGTCCTGGGACTTCTGGCCAAGGCTCTTGGATGTGTTACTTGGAAAACAGTCACGTGAAATGGAGTTGGGTCCAGTAGGAGCTGTATGAGCTCTCCCCACTCATAGACAGACTGGGACCCCCTGCCCGGGGAAGTGCGCCACCCGCAGTCGGCAGGTGTCCACCTCAGCTAACTGATCAAAACAATCCCCCACCAACAGGCCCCGAGGCCCTTCTCCCAGGGGATCCTAGGTTTGGTTAAGTTGACAGCACGAACCCTCACAGATGTGTTCATTCCTTAACCAGGAGGCATGAGATGAATCTGTTGGATCCGTTCCTGAGCATTCTGAGGTAGGAACTGTAGATCCTTAGTTGTCACTGGCTGGGGGGTGGGGGCAGTCCTGACCTTAAGCAAGTCACTTACTGGAGGCTCACTAGAATCTGGATCAAAATGAGATCTTTCTATGTAAGTATTTCACCTATTTCCCAACTCTGATTCTATCATATATTTAATCATCTTTTAATAAATTTTGCCAATCCTGTGGCAAATATCATTTACACGGTGCCCACCATGTAGCTTAGGTGGTATCTGTACTGGACAGCTTCAGTTGTCAACTTGACAGACCTGAGAGACTGGGCCTTGATTGAGCCATCCTCCATTGAATTGGTGTGTAGGTCTGTGGGACGTGTTCCTGACTGTTGAGTGATGTGGGAGGACCCAGCCCGCTGTACACAGGTTCTTCTGTACCGTAGAACAAAGCAGGGGGTGCACAGACCAGAGGAGAGGCCAGTAAGCAGTGTTCCTCTGTGGTTTGTGCTTCAGTTCCTGCCTCCAGGTCCCTGCTTGAGCTCCTGCCCTGGCTCTGCTCTGTGACAAGCTGTAATCTGCTAGGTGAAATGAACCCTTCTCTCCCCTAGTTACTTTGGTGAGAGGGGTCTGTCACAGCAAGAGAAGCAAACAAGGACTGTCTTTTACTAGACAAGAGAAGTTACTTTAAAAATCAATTATTTGGCTTTCTTTAAGGGAATGATTTTAAATAGGTTGACCAGGCTTCAATGGATGGACTCACACACAGGGACATTTGGGGTTACATACATGGTACAAAAAGCCTTAACGTACATGACAGAATGCATGAAATCTAGTGGGGGGAGGTCTTAGAGGATGTGGAGGGGGAAGGGTCTAAATATGATCCGTATGTATTATGTGAAATTCATAAAAATTCAATTAAAAATAAGGAAAACCATTATTTAGGAATTGTTGTGACAGAAACAACTTTGCTGAAGGAGCTGAATGGTGTCCCCTCCTCAGTCAGAGAAGACGTTAACAGCCACAGGCATCTGTTAGCCTGTGCTTTGGAGTCCTGATTATCATTGTTTCAGTGTGGCTCCGTATGCCAAGATATCACAAGGTGCTGGGCGTCTTGGTGAAGACAAGGCTGACACAAGTCTTTCTCGCAGTGCTTGATGTTCCCAGGTGCCATCCGAAGTGCTCTGGGGACCCTCAGCTGCCAGGAGCATTCCTTCTTATCTGAAGTGACAGAAGCATCATGTGCTTTACCTTGGAGATTTTCTTAGATTCCTTTTAGAATTAAAGTTCTGTTTCTACCCTCGTGTGTTACGTATGTATGTATATGTGTGCAAGTCTGTGTATGTGCGCACATGTGTATATGTAAATGTGTGTGTATCTGTTTGTGTGTATGTTTATGTGTATACATGTATATATGTATGTGTGTATATGTGTTGCTATGTTTTGTGGCCTCTCTTGCTGAGAACTGCTTCTGACACTATGGACAAACCCATGTGTGTATGCCTGCCTGCGTGTGTGTGTGTGTGTGTGTGTGTGTGTGTGTGTGTGTATGCGTGCCTCTGTGTGTGTGTGTGTGTATGTATGTGTTACTATGTTTTGTGGCCTCTCTTGCTGAGAACGGCTTCTGACACTATGGACAAACCCATGTGTGTATGCCTGCCTGCGTGTGTGTGTGTGTGTGTGTGTGTGTGTGTGTGTATGTAGGGGTGCATGTTACCTTGCTTTTGTGACTTTTCTTCTTGAGAACTGCTTTCAGCACTCTGGAAAAACCCATGTGTGTGTGTGTGTTGGGGGAGGTGTGTGCATTGCTATATCCTGTGGCCTGTCTTGTTAAGAACCACTTTGGGCACCAGACAAACCCTGTCCTTATTGTGCCTTCAGTCTTTGCAAACAAAGCTCTTCCTACCTGGAGTAAAACACATTTTTATAATGTCTGGACCTCCCAGCCAAAAAAAGTCCATCCTTTAAAGACTCAAGGCAGAAGAGATGTCAGCACAGGCCCTGGCCTTCCATAGCTGACTATCATCAGAGTCCTGGCTTAAACTTGATTACGCTCAGGGAGCTCATCTGTGGTCCCCTGCCCCAATGACTGCTCTGTCATACGTTACTTGTGCTCTTGGTGGTGACACCGTTGAGGCCCAGAGCATTATGGCCGCTGGACTTTCTTTTCCCTATGTAAACTTCTCATAGTTAAAAGGTTCAAGGGTTGCCGTTGCTGAGCACATTTCTCAGCTCTGTTGTACCGTCCTGTCTGTGCAGCACATTCAGCTCTTAAAGGAAGGTCACATGTCTAGATAGGCGTGGCTTTCTGGAATCCTTGTCCTAGTGTGCAGGTGATAGCATCTACTTAACCTGCACACATCTAGGAGAGTTCACAGGCTCTTGTTTTTCCAATATTGTTAAGAGGATGCTTAAAGCAGGCTGGCAGAGCTGAAGTCTCAGGACAGTTAACTGTGAGACAGAAAAGAGACGGGGCATTTCTTAGACTCTCTTTACACCAGATTTTTGTTGTTGATCAAGTTAGTTTGGGATAGGGCTTGTTACCAAGGTTAGAGAGTTTTAGAAGAATTGTGGATGTCTACCCTTTGCTCCTTGTGTATGCTGTACTTCGACTGGTGTTACCAGTTACCTATTTATTCTTCTCCAGATGTGAGCCTCTTGCTAGCCCAAAACCCCCGATAGTCTTAAAGGAGGTGAGAATCTGTAAGGGGAGTCAGTTTCACTCAGATAACCTTTTCATTTATCTGAGATACTTGTGCAGTCTGGTTCCTCAGGCTAAAGATGCAGCACAGCCTGTTGGCTCCTGTGGTACTGGCCCTGTTCTGAAGATAACCCCTTAGTTTGTGACAAGGCTGGAAGCTTGCTTCTGTGGAAGATCCTTTACACAGATGCCTGAGGCAGGACAGGCATAGGAGGTTAATTTGGGCTGGAAGTGCATTCTGACTGGTGAGTGGTTCTGCAAGCAGCCTTACTGGACCCCCACCACCACTGAGCAAGGGCACAGTTTAATGTCTGCTGTGAGATGGTTCGATGTGGAGCCTGAAGTGTCCTGTCTGGCCCTTGTTAGTGAATGCGTGTCAACACCTGCCTTGGAATGTTACAGCTCCTTGACATAAATCACATCAGCAAAGCTTATTATTGATATGTACACACTTGACTTCCACCTTCCCCTAAAGGACTGGACTTTTCTTGACTACCAAATGAGGATGGAGTGAGTGGTGGGAAACAGTGACCCACAATCCCATGTGCACAGCTCTACCCAGCTATGGTTCAGAGAGACCAGACCTCCTGGAGACATTGTTCCTGTCACCTCCCCGTGACAGTTCCCTGGACAACACATCATCTCCATCAGCTCTCAGAGTTTCTGGAGCAGGAGAGCTTGAAAAGCTGTAGGTCAAACCAAAGGTCTGCTAATAACTCAAATTCCACAAATTCCAGGAACTTGGCCTTTGGTTCTGTAAATCTTCCCTGCCTTTCCTTCCTTTAAAACAAGGGGAAATGCGCAGAGATTAAAGTGCACTCAGAACCCAGCTGGCTGGCTTTCAGCTCCCAAAGGGGCACTTCATTCCCAATTATGCTACTTTTCCTTTTTCATCAAATTGCTAAGAAACAGTAACTCAATTGATTTAAATGATTTCTATCAACATAGCCTTTAAGATTAGTAATCGGTTTATTATGTTCAGTCGTAACAACGGTATTTTATGTCTATGAATGCGTTTACAGTGGTGTTCATAAAACACTCAGTTTGACTTCATTTATTAACTTTCTCATTTTCCATTAAGTGGTATTTTCCTGTCTGGGATAATTCTCCTGCCCGTTAGAGCTTCACAACAAGATAGAAATGTATCTTTCAGGAGAATAAACAGAGCTGTCCTTAGAGATTGGACTAGGATGATTTTGTTTGAATGCCTCCTGAAGAATAACCCTTGTCAAGTTTCACTTTTAGTGTTATAACTTGCCTGTCATTTGAATATCCCCGTGAGTTTGATTCTGTTAATTCTGGCTGCTTATTTGTTTCTAACTTCTGAGAGCCTAGACTGTGCAAAGGGGACTTTCCTGATATTTAGATATAATTTAGTCTCCATGTATTCATTTCTTATTTGCAGAATTTATTAGAAGTGAGGCTTCTCATGCGTTTTCAGTTTTCAGTTTGGAGCCGCCTCTGCCGAGCCTCTTTCTGTCTGGTTCTGGGCATCACCATGTCTGCATAAGCCATTAGAATTATTTGTCAGCTTCCTTGTGTTTTATTGGCAAGTGACCGTGCATATGGTAATTGAGCAATTGTGTGCTTACATGGATTTATGAAATTTGCATTAGCAACTTTTGGAAATCTTCAATTTTTGTCTCTAAACATGCTTGAAGGGGAAGCTTTCCAAAGTAGCATCTTTTGGTTAAAATTGTACTTTTCATTTTATTGAGTGACAGCCTCCCAACTAGGATGATTCATTTCTCTTTCCTCTGGGACACATCTTGCCTGATAATTCCTTTGACAGCTGGGGTTCTCTGCATCATGACAGGGTGGGTAAGGGAAGAGAGAAGGCCTGGGAAGGCCATGCCTAGTACTGGGCAGGCAAAGTCCTGGCTTGTCCCTCACAGTACTTCCAAGCTCCTAAGCTGCTCCCTGACATATGAAGAGGCGGGTTTCAGACTGAGATGACTCCTATCTCAGTCCCCAACACATGTATAGGGCATGATTTGCACATCAGTCACAATGGCACCACAAGCCCTTCCAGCCAGCAGTAAACAAACCCAATGCCTTGTCTCCTGGGTAAGACCTCACTGAAGTACCACCCCAGATAGACACATAGCTCTCCATGTAGTGACTAATCAGAAAGGCCATGTGCCTTTTCTCATATCCAGAGCTCTTGTCTGAACTCTGGCTCATGCAAACCTGACCGGAATGTCCCTGTTTGCCCTATTGCTGGTACACGCCCCTGGCAGTCAGGGTCCCACTTCGGATCTCTGGCTCTTGCATATACTTCCTGCACGCCTTTTATCTTTCAATAGGTAGAGGCAGTGTTTGAGAGTGTTCATGGAGCTCTTGGGCTCTTGTAGATGTAGCCAAACTCCATCCTGGAGTGAAGGAGCCACTTCCGGTTCTTCCAGGATCTGAGGGTGCCCTGTAGAGGCAGAGTGTTGAGCTCCTTGGTGGAGCATGACTAGAGGGCATGGTAGGGAGCACACAGCTTCCTGGAGGAGACGGAAAGGTTATGAGAGCACAGGATAGGCACAGAAGGAGCATAGAGCCTGGGTGTGAGTGTGGTGTAAACTCGTGTAGAGAGTTGCAGTGAAGAGGTTCTGAGCAAGGAAAGCTGTCTTGCCTGTGGCTGGCACTGGCTTTCCGGAACTTTCCTACATGGGATGTTGGACGTGAACATTCTGGATTTGCATGCACAGGAAATGAGCTAGAGATGAGTGAAATCTGAGGCAGCATAATGTGGAGGGATGCTTGTGGTAGCTGAGCCCCATCCGTCTGTGTAGCTGTCAGAGGTACCTTGGGTAGCCCCCTGTCATGCACTCGTTTGATATGTCTATCCTAATCCTGACTTAGTTACATAAGAGAAATAAGAGCCAACTCTAAGAGGTGTAGACAGGAGCAGCTCTGAACTTGGTGCCTTCCCCTCGCTCTCCTGTCTCCAGTATGTCCCATACAGCCATCAGCGGTGTGTGCAGTGTGACCACAGGCGCCTCTGAATTGTAGCTTTTAAAGCTGAGTTATGATGTTGTCCATGGACCATGCCATGTAGTTAACAGGAACAAAGAGAATCCAGAATTACACATAATAAAATGTGAAATGGCATATCTGATTGCACATCCCAAGTGGGTTTTACATTGTTATGTAAAATATTCTTATTGTGAGTCAATAGGAAATTTGAAAAATGCCATCATAACTGAAAGGCACTGCTTATTATCAAGGGTCACAAATCTAGCTTTAGCTTTAGTGTGAGATCATCAAGAACCTATCATCCAAACCAGGACACAGTGCTTCGGAGGGTGAGGAGGAGCTCTGGACTCTTCTGGCACCACTGTGAGGGAAAGCACACTGCCTCATGCTAATTAGGGAACATATGCTTTTTTGCCTATAAAAGTCAGGGCCACCTAGAGAACAGAAAACATTTATGCATACATAACAGAGATGGAGAGGGAGAGGGAGGGAGAAGGGGGAGAAAAGAGAGGGAGAGAGGCTGAGATTTATTTTGAAGAACTGGCTCTCAAGTTTTGGGGACAGTCAAGGCAGAATCAGGCTAGAGATTTGGGAGAACCTGTCTTGCCTCCTAGAAGACAGAGCTAAGCAGCTGGTAAAACCTTTGCTGAAACTTAGAAATCTTGATCTTATGAGGACTTTGAGGAAAGCAAAACAATTTTCTGCAAACTGTATTCTGAGCAATGTCACAGTGGACAGGGTATCCCTGTCTTCCCTTGCTGACCTCCTCACTGTCCAGGACCCAAGTCTGCTATTAAAGCGCTCAGTTGATTTGATGAGACCTACTTATATTAGGAAGGAATTTGCTTCAGCTCAAATCCGCTGCTTGTCAATGTTGATCATAAGTAGAACATATTTAGCAGGACACTGTTATATGATCAAACTATGAGGTCCACCTTCCAGCTAGGTTGTAATATAAAATCAGCCTCATACTGCTTACATAAGAATACATGGCTTTTGGTATTCAAAGGTCTGTACTGATGTATGACCATATGTCAGAGCTGTGTGTACTATCTACCTTTACTGCACCTGTTCAACATTGCTGTAAGGACCTGCAACCTTTAGAAATAATAAATAATATTTGACATCTCTCTTTGTTAATGTAGAGTGCTTCTTAACTGCATGTAAATTATATGTATTTATTTAATCTAATGCTATTTAAATTACATGTACTCATTTAATCCAATGCTATTTACAAGTTTTATGAACAATCTATGAACTGTTTGGAGAGGAATGTTTTAAATACCCTATCTATATGTAGGACATGTTGTTTATCCTACAGATATTTGGACATTGTCACAGAAGTAACTTTCCAGCCAGGAGTGGTGGCTCATGTCTCTAATCTCAGTGCTTTGGAGCCTGAGGCAAGTGTATCCTTATGAGCTCAGCCAGCCTGGGCTACAGAGTAAGATGCCGCCTCAAAAAAGGTCATTTTTAAATACCTGACAAGTTGCCATTTGAGAACAGACAGCCTCACAGATGCTGCTGATGCTTGGCATGCACTCTCCCACTGAGCAATATTCTCGGGCCATGCTAAAGATTTTAAGTTAAAGAAAATGAGATTCTTGATGTTCTGATAAGGTCATGGGTTGGGAAGTAACTAACATGTAAACATGTAACTAAATTGTATCTTGTCTCATGGAATAATGCTTTCCTTTCAGTGTCCACCTGATGATTTTTAGGCAGAAGCACTTTCTGGTTGAATACTCAGGAGGCTTTTATTTGCTGGGGGTCCCTTTGTGAGCCAGGTTCTCACTCTTCAGACCCAACTCCCAGCACTATTTCTGAAGTGACTGGGTTGGCATTAAGGGGCACTCTTCTTGTGGGCAAAGGTGAAGGCTGCTTCTCAGATCCCGATACAGGCCCGATGCATAGGAGCCTCTGGCTTGGAGCTCGACGCCAGCCTTGGGCAATCTGTTCTACTTGACCCCCTGAGCTCCCCATTTCTGCCAGGTCCACTCTGATGTGCTCTTCTCTGAATGGTTTTGTTTCCTGGAACTCGATTCACAGCAAACCCCAGAGGAAGGGGGATGGGCACACTGATCATGACCAGCACTTCTGGGCTTGCCATGAAATCCTTTTCTGACGCTAGCTTGGTAGCTCAGTCCCAAGCCCTGTCTTTGCATTTTTGGTTAGCACTTTTGCTGACATTCCTATAACTAGATTGGTCTTGAAGGAGCAGTAGCAGTGTGGTGTGTTTATTCAGTGTGTCCTGACCATCTCCAGTGAACTTAGAAGATATCTTATTTCTCTAAGTAATGTTCTTAGAAGGCAGCAAATAAACTCATCCTTATTTGAAGGTTACAAAAAGTCTTGAAACAGACAGGAAGTATGTAAAGGTCATGGAACATCAGAATCGAACACATTGCCACAGTAACTGAATCTTTATTCATTTCAGCTGTGAGAAAACCTGAGGCCAAGGGAAGGGTTTTCAGTGTGGATTAAGACTTGTTGGTTAACTGAAGGCAGGGATACTAGATTTGAATTGGTCTCCCTTCCTTCCTTCCTATGTGTGATCATAGGCAGGTCATCTACTCTCCATAACTGTATGTTGTTATTTTTAACCAAGTAAGATAAAACTGTCCTGGTTAGTGCTCTTAATATGCAGGACACATTAGCTATTCTGATAGTTGAGGAGAAGGCAGCCTGCAGAGAAGAGAAAGATTTTCAGCAGGTGTCAGTGGTGGAAGAGGGCGTTCCTGGAAAGAAGACACCAGGAGAGGACAGAGAAAGACAGGGGAGAGGGAGGGAGACAGACAGAGAGAGACACACACACAGAGACAGAGAGAGAGACACAGAGACAGACAGATCTTCCTGGGAATAGTAGGAATTATTGAGCATGTCCTAGAGGCCAATTCTGAAAGGCTTTGAAACCTGATCATGATAAATACTGAATACTGAGGAACCACAGCTGTCCATCTGGGGATCCAGATGGTGGTCACTAGCTGACCTTAATTAGTCTGACTGACTGACTGACTGACTGACTGACAGGGATTCAGAGCATTGAAAGTCTCTTTGTAGTGTATGTGGCAAACTTGAACATGTGACCTGGCAATGCTGACCGTAGGAAACAGTCCAGAAATGATGATTAATGTGGGTGACAATTTAAATGTCTCTCAATGTGGGCTTGGTTAGATAAACAAACGAATGTCAGATAACAATCTAAAAACATCTTCAGTAGTTCCATGCTGTCTATCGATTGGAGAAGATGCTGCTTTATCAACATAGACTAACAATTGCTCAAGTGATTTTTGATGCATAAAATACTAGTTTGATCTGGTTTTTAAAAACGGTGTATAAGAAAAGCCACTGTTTACCTTCATGGAAGTCTGGAAGGACATCACTCAGGGTCTCAGCAATGTTATCTAGGGGCTGTGTAGTGGGTGATGCACAGTGAAGTTTGCCATTGTGACCATTCCGTTAGAGTTCAAAGCAGTGCACACATGCACATTGCCGCACAGCGATCACCTGCCCACCTCTAGAACATCAGTGACTATTCTCCTTATTCCTCATATTTTTAGTGTAGTACTGAAGTACAGAGCATAACACAATTTCAGCTAAAACACAGGAAGTGGATTTGAGATCCATGGATATCACTGTGGGAAGGGCCACACTGCCCCAGGAGGGTCCAGTGTTTGTGTGGAGATGAATTGAGGAATTGAGAGAAAACCATGTCAGTCTCCCCGTGGAGTCGGGCGCGTGGTTCTCTGTGGACCGAGCTCTGTCTGCATGACTGGTGGAGGAGTGCTGGAGGTTGGCACGAAGCCTGGGGGGATGGCAAGCCTCTGCAAGGTCAGCATGCTTGGGTGGGTTTTCCATGGAGTTGTGTGCAGCCCTGGGAAGGCACAGGCGGCTGTTTCTCTAGTGTCTTAGGGTAGCCTGCCTCCAAAGCAGAGTTGTCAGCAAGGACTGAATGTAGTTATTAGCCATGATCTCAGAAAGGATTTACCAAGGTAAAGGAATGATACAACGGGGCTGGAGAGGACTCCGCAGTTAAGAGGACGGGCTGCTCCTGCAGAGGTCCCTGGATTTGATTTCCATCACGTGCAGGCAATACACTCATATACATAAGAAAAATATTTTAAAAAGCGAGACAGAAAAAAATGATACAGGGAGGAGAAAACACAAATAAGCAAAAATCACAGTGATGGGGGGGGCACACCCAGGTCCCTGCGGAGCTCTGTGGGGCAGCTGGTCTATATGTTCCCACTTACCCTGACTGAGGGTGAGGAGCAGCATAGAATCTGATTTGCCTGGACTGAGTGACAGAGAGCCCTGCCTGCAAGCCGCAGTCCACCCACCCCTTGTCCTTCTGCTGGCCCAGCACCGGCAGGGTGGGCTCCTGTGGCTGATCAGAACTCCCACGTGGTGAGTCCTATGTGCGTCTCAGAGGCAGGGCCCATGTGGTGTAGAAAAGAGAGGAAAGGATGCTGGGAGGCGCCTCCACTCAGTGCGCAGACATTGGTGAAGCTGTCCATGGGCAGCAAACGGTTTGAAGCACATTGGGAACTCGTGACAGGAAGAGATTACTCAGGAGAGAGAATGGGAAGGAGTCAGATACCTGGAAACCAGGGGTAGAAATAGGTGCCCAGCCTCTCCAGAAATGCACAGACCCACTGCATGTGGACCTACTGTGGTCTGGCTGTGTGGCCTCAGGCTGGCCCTCAGCCTGTTTGTCTGCAGCTCCCCTTATGTAAATTTCTCAGTTGCAGTGGCTCTGAGATGGTATTTGTATTTAGGAGATGTGGTCTGACTCCTTGCAGGTCCTGCATTAAGCTCCTAAGTGCATTGCATGTTAAACAGAGGGTGATTTAATTTCACAGTTAAATAAAGTGCTAATTTAAATTACTTTTGAAATTAAAATGTTAATGGAATAAATTTCCTGGGTCTAATAAATGAACTCCCAACCATCCTTCCCCTCCCCCACCCACTTTCTGGATCTTCTCCTCCGTTGCCTCTGTGCCTGCATTTTGTACTGTATCTTGGACTCTGGGTCTACTTTTATTTAGTGTTGGATTACTTTTATCTGTGAATGTTTTGTCAGCAGGAATTAGATCCATTTGCCTGACAGAGTTTTACATGAAACACGTGTTCGAAAGATTAATGTAAGCAGTTGCTTCTGAAACAATTTAATCTTGCTTTCCACAGTAATGAAAACCAAATAATCAAAAGCGTTAAATGGCATCTAGAAGATAATGAATGCCCCTTAAAGGATTTATCACTGGAGATGTGTTAGAACTGGATCCTGGCTCAGGGCTCAGGACCAGTCAGAACTCTCCACCCAGTCTTCAGAGGCTGATTTGCTCACCTGTCCTATGGCCTCAGGGGCTGCTGTCTGCGGGCTGATTTGAAACTACAAATGGAGCTCAGTGCAGATTAGGGGAGAGTGTATGCAAAGCCACTGTAAAAGTGCACTTTCGCTCGTCTCCCACCAGCCACAGGCTTCTTTGGAGGTGAGCATTCAGAAGTACATGTAACAACCAGGATTCTCTGTGGAGACGGCAGGGCACCCCAAGCAGGAAGCTCTGACAGACATATTTCCTCCTCCTGGGGTCAACTTCCTGTCTTGGGATGATCCTTGAGTAACTCCAGAAGGATTCACAGAAACTAGTCCCTATCTGAAGCTTCCCACCTCCCACAGGTGTGGTCAGGAGCAGGGCTAACTGGGAAAGATTAGTACATTTCTCTAAGGAGATGCTCAGTGAGGCTTGGAAACACCCCAATGGTGAAATAAATGATTGGCTTCCTCCTTTAGACACAATATTTATGAAGTGTACGCAGAGTCAGTGTTAAGATTGCTCTATGATCATAAATCCAATCATATGTAAGCAGACATGTATAAATGCAATTCATCTTTTTCATAATTTTTATTGATTTGTTTTATGTCTATGAGTGTTTTGACTGCATGTATGTAAGTGTATCCATGTGTGCAAACCCTTGGAGGCCAGAGGAGGGTGTTGAATCCTCTGGATCTGGAGTTTTAGAAGGTTGTTAGCCACCTGTGGGTGCTGGTAACTGAACCCAGGTCCTCTGCCAGAGTAGCCAGTGCTCTTAACCCCTGAGCTATCTCTCTCTCTCCAGACCTGGGCACTTGATGTTTTTGACTGAAGTCTTCCTTGAATAGTCCAGGCTGACTTTGAACTTGCTTTGAGGTTCAGGCAGGTCTTCAATTGGCTGCCCAGTCAGAAAGGCTCCCACCTGCAGTGCTCCTGTCTTGACCTTTGAGGCTGAAGGTTAGGGTGCACCATCCCTCGCACCCTGTTCTAATGTTCTTTAGTACGCAGCAGTGAGACTGCTTTGCAAAACAGACAATTTCCTGGCTAGCTTAGTGCAAAGATTCTGGCATGAGCTGGTCCAGGCTTCTACCCTGAATGGGTCAGGTCAGGCTCTTACCCTCACTACTGAATATCCCTGCATCAGAGTAGCTCAGCGTACCACCTGCTGCTCTGGAGACCAGATCCTCACACTGCTGAGCCACAAAGCAGGATGTTTCTTCTGATGAGACCCTCAAGGAATCATCTCTGCCCTGTAATGTGAAAACCTCTTCCTAGGGAGGGAAACAGCTTAGGCAGGCACGTGATGGCTGTACAAACATGAGGACCTGAGTTGGAACCCCACAGAAAAAACTGAACATGGTGACCCATGCTTGAAATTCCAGTACTGAAGAGGGGATGTAGGGGCAGAGAGGGGAGTCCCCTGGGTCTCACTGACCAGCCAGTCTAGACTAATTATGAGCCCATGGTCCCAGTGAGACACTGTCTCAAAAAACAAGGAGCTGGCCCCTGAGGAAGAGCACCTGAGGTTGACCTCTGTTCTCCTGACACCACCACACACATGCATATCCATGTACATAAGTACCACCCCACCACACACACACATATACACACACAAACTCTTCCTTCAACTCTGCAGACCCCGGATCATCTCGCCCAAACTACCTGCTAGCTGAGATCTTTGAGCTAGGGTCTGCTCTCCAAAACAGAGTTTCAACTCCCTTCTCTCCTGCTTCCAAACAGTTCAAAATCAGAAATGAAACGTGTTCGATGCCTATCAGCTTCCACCCCTCAGTGGCAAACAGACCACAAATGAGCGATGTTGGGGCCTCCGCCTGCCAAGGGTGGATTTCTCTGGGTTTTTAAAGAAATATTTTATTTATTGTTTTTATTTTATGAGTGTATTGTCTGCATATGTGTAAGTGTGTGTCGTGCAGTGCCCATGGAAGTCAGAGGAGGCAAGGATCCCCTGGAACTGGATTACAAATAGTTGTTAACTGCCATGTGAGTAGTGGGAATTGAACCTGGGTCCTCTGAAAGAGCAGCCAATGCTCTTAACTGCTGAGCCATCTCTCCAGCCCCTGGGGTTCTTTTTAAATCAGTTTCTTTGCTTATCATTCAAACTGTGAGTTTCATTGTGATATTTTTGTACATATATCACTGTGCTGTTCTGCACCCCGGACTATCCTCTGTGCCCCCTTCTGACCGGTCCCTTTCTTCCCTCAATTGGTGGTCTTTCTGAAATCATGATGTACATATTCCATAGCCTCTTATTTCCTACTGCTGGTCTCTTTTGACCTATATCTGCTTTGATTCGCCTGTATTTATAATGCTGTAAAGTGTTTAGACAAGAGCTATCTTCATGTCTTCTACTTGCCAGTTTACTTTGTCAAAGCTAAAGGACAATTTTGAAATCTTCTTATTCAGTGAGAGAAAACAGCAAGCCAGGAAACCAGTCTTTTCCAATAGAAGAGGCTTTTCTTAGTTTATTGTTTCTAAAAATAAGCTTTCCTAATTTGGCACAACTGTTGGGGAGCAGAGCTGGGAGTCCAGTAGCCCAAAGCCCCCACCAGCACTGTGCTGTCAATTCCCTGTGGAGCTACTGAGCAAATTCCTGGCCTGTGGGTTTTCTTCTGACAAGTTCACACAGCCTGGCTTTTAAATCCGTTTTTATAGAAATGTTCACGTTCCCTCCATTCCTCCTGCCAGGATGTGATTTAAGCCTTGACTTGGCCATGAGAACAGAGGTTGAACAGCAGAAATTAATAGCCATATGGTCTCTTACACATGAGAATCACCCAGTTAATTTTTCAAACCACCAAGGCCAGTCTAGCATGCATTTTATTTTTCCTTCTTAACATGACATGTTGAGATATTTCCTAAAGAGCTTCTGCAAGAAACTGATCCTTTCTCCATGGAAAGATGGGCCATTTCTCAGTGAGCTCTTTCCTTTGAATATGAGTCCAAAGCGCCATGTTGATTTGGGGGAGGAGGGAGAGGGCGGGAGGGGGGAAAAGCTTAAGCAGGCAGGTGGGGGGGTGATGGGGAAAAAGAGGATGGGAAGGAGAAGGAGAGGAGGTCATAATAGCTCCCTTCAAAATGCTCCTTCTTTGATCACTTGCAAAGTGATTGTATGTTTGAATCTAAATTAACAAGCCAGATAAGGTTGTTCAGGTCTATAATCTCAGCATTGGAGAGGCTGAGACAGGAGGATCAGAAGGAGTTCAAAGCCATCCTGGGTTATGGTGTGAAACCTTGTCTCAAAGCAGAACACATGAAACACTTGGGGAGGCAGGAATTGCTGAAAGAAGGTTCCAGAAGGGAGGAGGGAGGGGTGGATCTGAACTGAAGGGGGCTCTCACCCTGAAACTGCTTCCTGGTGCCGTGTGTTTACATCACATTTGCCTGGTATTAGGTGTTATAAATACGAAATTCAAATCAAAGCCAGCACTACTCTTAAAACAGGAGAAGCAATTGAAATCAAATAGGACCTGTTTTTGGAAGAATTACTTTTTGTGCATCACAGAGCTCCATAGTGAGAGAGTTAGACCGTGAACTTTTGCTCAAAGTCTGACCTCTTCTGTCCGCTGAGTTTATGTTTCCACTCACATGTACAAATGCAGTTTTATGACTGTACGTAGGGAGTCTCAACTGCCTATAAACCAGGAGACAAGGCTGTATGCATTGATCATATGTACTCTCAGGAGCATGTCACAGGTTCCCATGCAGAGGTTATGCACACTGGGAACATCTCAGGAGCTAGAATGTGATTCAGGTATTGAGCACTTGCCTACCATGTATGAGGCCCAGCATGAAAAGTAGAACAAATATAAATAAGACAGCATTGTACAGGTTAGCTGAGAAGACGGTCAGTTAAGTACACACTCATTTTTACTACAATGCCCACATATAATACATATTTCCTTCACATCTGTGCAAGGAACAGACAAAATGGAGTTTAAAATATGAGCTTGGGCCCTGCCCAGAGCAGCAATGTACAGAAATCTGATGACTAAAAGACACGGAAATGTGCTGTGACAGGAACAAATGAGACAGAGTTAACTGTTACAGCCCGTTTCAGGCACAGAGGGATGATACCACCAAGTGCTCAAGAAAAATACTTTAGTTATATTAATGAGTATTTTGGGGGAAAATTCATGCTAAGTGCAGTTTCTCTTATTTTCCTAGAAGTGATTCCTAAACTATTTTTGGAGTAGATCCATCAGAGAAAAGGGTTCAGCACTTCTGACCGTGGCAGCTAGTGCACTGAGCTGAGCCCGCCCTTCCTCGAAAGGAATCCCCCAGGAAACCCTGTCTTTGAAGGAAATCTTCTGTTTCTGTGGATACAGTATAGTTGAAAAGTTGCTGCTTCTTGAGGTCCTCATCTCTGGCATCTCAGAGTGAGGTACTGTGTTTGGAGACAGAGTCTTTAAAGAGCCAAGTAAAATATAGCGATCCCAGCATTTGGCTGAAGCTTGGTGGGTCTTGATTCGATATGACTGTCAGCCTTAATTTGGACACACAAGATGGAAGGTAGATGAAGCCACGGGGAGGACAGTACCCACCCAGGAAGAGGCCTCAGAAGAGACACCTGCTGGTGCCTTGAACTTGGGAAGGGAGGGACCATAGCCTGAGTGCAGGGTCATGGGTGGTGGCACACTCACAGGGTCTGAGGGAGTGGCTCTGGGTGTGGCTGTTAAGGAATCACTTGAGCGCTGCCTCCCGTGTCATTCCTCAGCCACAATCCCAAGGCTGTGGGAGCAGAGCGTCTGTGGCGCTTTGCTTTTCAGAGCTCCCTGAGGATTCCCACTCAGTTGGTATTGGGAATCACAGAGTTACACAGAGTTACACATGTCTTCCCAACAGACTCAGCCCCTGGATCCCATCAGGGAGGGAAGTGAATCTTCCATCTGCTGTCTTCTTGACACTCATTAGTCCCAGAGTCAGACATCCCACGTTCATCAGTAGTGGCCTAGCTTGGACCAGGATTCCTTAGAATACCTGAGTGTCTACAGACACAAATTCACAGAAACTAATTTTGTTCATACCTGGAGCTCTGGGGTCAGATCAGAATTTGTATGTCCTAAATGATTGCGACGTTAGATTAGGTAGGACCTGATGTTTAGTGGGCATGTGTCTATGGGTACATTGTCTTCAGTAAGAAAAATTACTCTCTGGTCTGTTGCCGTTTCTGGGGCCTGTTTGCTCCCTGATACACATCAGTGGGAGAGTTAAGGACACTGGGACTGATTGTAACAAGCAGGAGCGGTGTTTCGCAGGAATGGCTCCACATTAGTCAGTGGTTTCTCCCAGAAACTACTGTTGGGACAAAAGTTCTGCTGCTAACACACTTTGCTGTTCATCATTGAGGCTGAAGTTTTGCCTTTCATTCATGTGTTTGCTAATCATTGTCTTTAAGGGAGACGTCACCCATGGTATGCAGTCATACACGAGATGTACTGCTGACCTGAAGGCTTTGATCTCAGGCCAACATAGACGAAGACCTGGGTGGGGGAAAAAGCAGGCCTATGGAGAGTCAAACTAGATGTCGCAATAATGGGCAACATGTTTCATGACTGATACTAGGTGATCATGCATGGTCACAGGACAGCCTGGAAGAGGGAGCTGTGGTACCTGTATCCTCACAGAGGTGAGAGCAGTGGGTGCCATGTTCCTGGCATGGGGTCCTCTCTTCTCCTGTTATGGATTACTGTCTTCTGCTGACATTGCATCTCCTCCAGCCCCTTTCTCAGGTGACCTAATCCCCATTGTGTCTAATTCTAGCCAGACTGGCTTTCAGCCTTTCTAATTAACATCAACGTAGAACAAACTTCTCACTTAAAAAGAAGGAAGCCACAGATAGGAAGTCATCACATTCTGGAGGTATTTAGTTTCCTTTAACACAGTGTTCTCACTGAAAGGCAGAGAGTGCCCAGTCGGGTTCTCAGTCATTCTCCCATGGGCCTCCCTGAAAGCAAGCAACCCGCATATCTGTCAGCTATATTCATAATTCCGTCGATTGCAGAACTCTACATTTTTGCCAACCATCTTCTTGTCTTGACCTCCTGGCATCTCAGGATCATAGGGAACTGGGCTGTGCCTTCTCATATTCCGCTTTTTGGCCGTATGAAAACCCTTTCCTGTAATTCCAGTCATCATCAAAGAAACTTATAAATGGTCCTGAGCTCATGGACCTGAATTTGTAGTCTATGTCTGCGTGGGGGGAAGGTGGGGTGTGGGGGGGGGGAGGTGGGGTGAGTGTGTGTGTATGTGGGGAGGTGGGGTGGGGGTGAGGGTGTGTGGAGGTGGGGTGGGGGTGAGGATGTGTGGAGGTGGGGTGGGGGTGAGGGTGTGTGGAGGTGGGGTGGGGGTGAGGATGTGTGGAGGTGGGGTGGGGGTGAGGGTGTGTGGAGGTCGGGTGGGGGTGAGGGTGTATGGAGGTCGGGTGGGGGTGAGGGTATGTGGAGGTCGGGTGGGGGGGTGCTTGTGTTGGCTGATTGGACTTGTCTGTTAACTTGGACTGCTCTGCCATTCCCGCCTGAGTCACCTTGAGGAAACTGATCTTCTCGACTCTGTTTTACTTTCTGTCCAGTGAGGACAGTCTCTCTACAAATGTGGTTTGAACAGGTCAGAGGTACAAGTGGCTGCAAGCCATCCTGGGCTGGGGAGTGGTAGCCACCACACGGCACCTCAGTGGTCGTCAGCAACAGACTCCAAATGTAGGTGCAGCCACTTTATGAAGTGGAGAAGAGTCAGTGTTGCTGAAGTCACTGAAGGGAGGGGCAGAGAGTGAAACTTCTGATTATATTTGGAAAACACAGGGCTGCATTTCTTTTGCTACATCAGGTCAAAATGCCCTTGTATGGGGAGATGGCCCTATGCATAGTGCCAGACGAGGGCATGTGGACATGCTCACTACTGCCCTGAGGCAGGGCCAGTGCTCAGTAATGTGGGCATGTTTGGGGTGAGGAGTGGAAAGAAAGGAATCAATACGACTTATGAGCAGTGGCAAGGGAAGTTAGCCTTGTCCAGGTCTGTGCTGAATAAAAGGTGCAGCGGGCAAGGAGAAGTCTGAGTGAACCCATGTAAACAGGGCCTCTGCATCACACACAAGGCTCAAGGTCCATCAGGAAGAGAAGGCAGAAGAACTGCCAGTCAGAGGTTGGGCAGGAGAGCAGCGTCATCCAGTCATGCCAGGACCTGCACTCACAAACTCACACACAGCAGTGGTTACCCTCACAAGACTCGCATCAGGTCTAGCCACTCTACAATCTGCGTGGAATGGAAGAGGCATGTGCGCTGCCAGCCCTGGTGGGGGGCTGTGGACAGGTGAAAGCTTCTGAGGAAAGAGGGCTGTTTTCTTCAAGGGCTCCTGGTAGGTTGACTGTGCTCCAGTAGATTCACAAATGGAGTGAAAGAGTAATTTAAAAAGAAAGAGGACACAAAGTCGCCGGGTCGGGAGATAGGGTAGCAGGGAGGAGTCAGCGGAAGAGGAGGTAAATCAAATACATTGTATGGAAGTCTCAAAGTAACAAACAATAAAAGACCTAGCCAGAATGATTGCTGACTCAGGCCTTAATCGTTGGTGACTGAATGAATCTTGTTGATTTTCTGTGACCATTTCCATTGATTTTCAAGTAGGATAAAAGTAGCACTTAATTTTTAGGATTGTTGTGAAAACTGAAGATTAAGTAAATCCATTTATGAAAACACTCAGACCAATATATATGGCAAGTCCTTTACAGTGTTCAGCAAATGTCAATTTCTCTAGGAACCTAGGGCTGCATGATTGGCTTTCCACTCTCCAAGGATTCCTCTTTCTTTATGAATTCCATCTTAACTTAGGTACATTTCCATGTAACAGGTTTACACTTTCCAATTTCTAGATTTCTGGAAGCACATCACTGTGGGACTTTATGAGCTGAACGTTCTGAGCCCATTCTGGAGACTGTTCTCTCCATGTCAGGAGTGGCTTGTGAGATGCCAGATCTGTGGTATAAAGAGCATACATTAGTTCAGAGCACAGTCTCATGCAGAAAGAATCTTTAAATATTCCCACACTTCTGAAGCTGGAATGTACATTGGCTTTTATCAAAAGAATTAGTTCAGGATTGGAGATGCAGTTTTATTTCATGAACCTATGGTATATACCGGAGGTTGAGGGACAGCCCTCCTCCTCTGCAAAATCTTAGCACCCTTGCTGCCTGATGAGAGGAGGCTTCGGAAACACATGAGGGCCCTTCTGCTTTCCTCCTCCTGGCTCATCTGCATCAGAATCTCAGGGAGCTGATGGTCACCGAGCCCAGTTACAGCCAGTGACTCTTGCTTTCTGTTCTTGGGGCACTCCAGGGTTCACAGATGTCACCACACAGGTGGTTCTGAAGGGCAGCACAGGGCTGCTCAGGTGGCAGCCTGTGCTGTGGGGGGACTCCTGCTGCTGAGCGGCAGGTACTAGACAGGTTGCAGGCTCAACAGACGTAGGAGATCCTGGTCCTGCCATCACGCATGGAAATCTTATGTGGGACTGGGCTGTGTGCCAGGTTGTCTCAGATACTTACTTATCTGTTCCTCCAAAGGTCCCTTTATTAGTTATTTTCCTTGTGGCATCGACAAAACACCAGACAAGAGCAACTTAGGAAGGATTTATTCTGGCCTGCGGTTCTAGTTGGGAAGGCAGGTCACAGGGGCTTATGGCCCACAGTCAGCTAGCAAGGGAGAGGAATGCTGGTGTTCAGTTCATATGCTCCTTTTAGTAAGCCCAGGACCCCAGTGTATGGAATGATGCCAGCCCAGTCAAGCTGGGTCTACGCACCTCAATTAACCCAATATGGAAGCTCCTGTATAGACATGCCCAGAGATTTCTCTCCTGGCACTTCAAGTCCTGTTGGATTGACAGTCAACATCACAATCACAATCACAGTCACACCCCTGATTGCTCATTGCTGCATTCCTGAGATAAGTCATTAATGAGCATCATTCCATATGAAGAAAGTAGTGACTGAGATATCCCATCAGTTAGAGATGCTAAGTCCGAAGATGTAGGTTAGTAAAAGCCTGACTCCTGCAAAACTGAATTCTAAAATTACCCGAACACTCATACCAATCACAACTGCAGTGCAGGCCTCCCACCTGCTCACCCAGCGCAGCAGCCCAGGAATGACAGTCAGTAGGGTTTCCTACAGGCTGTTCACCCGCAAGATGTAGAAGTGTGGTGCTTCTCATTCTGAATCTGGGCATCATTCCCCCTAGAAATGAATTTAAATGTTTTGAAAGTATTGGAGAAAGGCCAGGTCTGCATTTAGGCGAATACGTCCTCCTGAAATCCAGTGTAAGGTGAGGGTCAGACGAGGAAACGGAAGGATGGGGAAACCAAATAACCTGCTAAAGGCTTTCTAGTTCCGTAACTGTGGAGCTGGAAATTCAACAGTCTTCCATCTCCTTAGGCCGTGTGGGGGCTGTTCGCCAAACTGAGTGATTAGACTTGTTTCCTGGGAGGAGCTTCCTTTCCTCTCTGTTGCATTCAGCACTGGGGATTTGATTTGTCACGATGCCCAGCGCAGAGATACTGACCTCTGCCTTCTGCCCTTGGACAGTGAGGGCATTCACATTTTACAACCCAAACTGAGAGCAGAAATGACTCCCCAAAACCAAATGGGCCTTTTCCTCAGGGTCTACAGCTTCTGTCCGTGTGAGCTCCGTGACAGACCCCTGCTGCTTCTCCTCTCATGGCTCTCATCACTCCTGTGCATGATGCTGCCCAGCCAGCCCAGCCAGGTCTCCCTTCCCCACAGCTGGCCTTCCTTTACTGGAATTGTCCATTAGTCACAAGTGAGTGCATCCAGAGCTAGGCTGTGGTAACTGTGTATACCCATTGCTTTGAGGCCTCAATCAACCATCAATCAATCAAACAAGCACTTTCAAAGATAATTAATTTCCTTGTTAAACTTGGCATTGGGTGCCTAATCTGCATCTTCTTCCAGGGCAGGACGCATGGGCTAGGCCAGGCAGCTCCTGCTTCAGATCACATCTAGACTCAGACGACTGCTTTCTGGTGGCTGTGGGAGCCAAGGGTATGAGGCAAGGGGTGGAGTGGGGGGTGGAAGGGTTATGGGCCCCATTACCAGGCTTCCTTGGAGTTTTATGAGTGATCTGGAAAGCAGGAGTGATGCAGACCTGGTATCAAAGCCTCTGGTTATCTCTAGGAGGCCTTACCAACCACACATGGGCTGCAGGCCGTTAGCAGTGCTAAGAATTGCTCCTGTGAAGAAAGGAGAGCACAGACTCTGGCCCCAGGCCTAGACCTGAGGATCGGAACTGTCTCCTTCAGTGAGTCAGGAAATGCTCCCCAGAAGCCAAGAAATCTCCAAGACTGCTTATTTCATGCATGGTAATTTTAGGAGCCTAAAATAGCCCTGCCTTTGTGGCTGAGCCGAAAGGAGAGAGGAGCTGTGTTCCCTTGAGGTGTTACTAACCACATACACTTGTATCGCTCCCAGTGCTCTGTAAAACTGAGAACCCCAAATGTAAGGTCCTCCAGAAATCAAGAAGTCGAAAAACAGCATCTTGATCTTTACTAGTCACTCTTGAATTTAACCAGTTTTCTCAGAAATTGTTGAATGATTGCTGCTTAGAATTCTATCAAGTAATTCTCCTGTTTATTTTTTTGTTTTCTTTTCTTTTCTAGATTTGGCAATGTTGAATTTTTTATGTGTATTTTTATTGAGTTTCTGTGCCTGTCATATAATGGGTCTTAATTAAATTTAGATCCCTATCCACATCCTCATAGTCCTCCATACTCACTGGGTTTGATGTAGTCTGTCATATATGTTAAGGCCTATTGGGTCAAGCATTTGTACCCAGATGTTGCTTGGTGCAAGTTCATCCCCTGGAGTCCAGACGCCCTATCTAAAGTCATTCCTTTAAAGAAGATCAGCTCTCTCTCACTCCCAGTAATCAGTTGCCAACAATTCCTTGACTAAGGTTGGGGCCTGCTACCCATTTCCCCAGTTCTATGTCTGGTAGAGTCCGCTTGGGTCTTGTGCATGCTGTCATCTGCAGAGGCCATAAATCCTAGAGAAAACCCCATCTCTGTCACATCTCCAGACAAATGAAATTTCTTCTCCTTTTTTTATCTCTCTCTCTAATGGCTGAACTCTCAGCAGATGAGCACATACGTGGTTTTGCAAAGTGATTGCTTAAGCACAAGTCTGTCTCACAAGAGAATGGCAGCCCAATCCTCCCAAGGGAAGAGCCTGGTTCATTCTCCAGTCCCTCTGGATAGAGTGTCCTGAGCAGTTCCATTTGGGAACTCTGAACACAGATCAGCAGATGGGGTTGTGCCAGTCCTCCATAGCAAGCACCATCTTCAATTCCATTGAGTGGAGTTTTTGGATTGTCAAACTGGCCCCTTTGGATATTTCTGTGACCTTGAAAATTAGAGTAATTAAGTTTCCTTGGCACAGCAGAGACTTGACATGTGTAATTAACAGCAGCCAGCATTCCCAAGAGAGCAAATTTATGAAAGACATTAAAGGAGGAACAAGGCAAACATTTCTAAAAGAGGGGACACGAACATTGTCATGCGAGCTGATCTCATAGGGGTGCTTCTTATCATGTACACATCAGTGTTGCCTGAAATCTGGTAAGACATTGCCCTTTCATTATCCTTCATAGACCTGCCACATGAAACAGAGGAAAGTGACTCTTGGCAACTAATTTAAGGAGCAGAAGCAAGAACTGAAAAACTCCTTTACAAGGGAGAAACAAATTAAATGTAGGGTATATAAGCCTTGTTGTAAGCAAAAGCATTTTTTAATTATTTGTGAGTATTTGTATGTGCACATATATATTTGGGCATAAGTGTATGGAGATTAGAGGATACCTCAAGTACCCAAGTGTTCCTCAGCAACATCTGCATTTTATTGAGTCAGGGTCTCTTATTGTGCTAGAACTCACCAAACTGGGTAAGCCAGTGAGCCACCGAGCCCAGGGAAACCCCTGTCTCCTGCTCTACAGTGCCAGCATTGTAGCCTGCATTACCATGCCTGGCTGCTTTTCAGTTTTGCATTGTTTTCTGTTTTTTCCTTCTGGGGATTGTGGGGGTGAACGTCATGGTCTCGCCATTTCCGGGCAGGCACTTTAGAAGGAGCTGTCTCCCTAACTCCCAAACAAGTTTTAGGCCTGAGCAGTTGCATATGTGTATTTCATGTTCCCAAGCTGTGACCTGGTTGCAGAGTAGATGACTGCAAGTTGATCATTTGTCCTTTAAAGACCTTATCAAACAATGCTGGTTCCTCATAGCACTGTTTTCTCTGAGGTTCCCATTAGGTGTTCATAGATGGATAAGCAGATGTGATCGAGAGACTCGGAGTCTACAAGGATATTGGTCTAGCTGGTGGCCTATCTACCAATTGTCCTGACAGCATAGGCAGTTGGCTTCTGTCAGTGGGCTGTGATATAGCTCCAGGAGATGAAAGTTAGTGTCCCATGCTCTAAGTCTTTCTTTGTGGTGGGGGAACAGCAGGCCCTTCACCTGGGTTTTCATTCTGGCTCTGGGTTCAAGTGGTTCAATGACTGCAAATATTGCAACAGTGCTTGGCTCTTCCTAAGACCGAAGAAGAACCTCGACAGTGCAAAAATGCAAACTGTGCAATGATTTCAGAACCTTCAAGAAAAGAATCCAGCAGCCCGTGCTGGAGGTGCAGGCGGTGAGACCGACGAATGACCTTTGTTATCACTAACGTCTTCGTCCCGAGAGATAAGTCAGCAGCATTGCAAACAGAGCAGAGAGCAGATTTGCTGACAAGAAGGGGACGGTTGTTACAGTTCTTTGAAGGACTGCATCACCCATGGGCCCTGACCTTAGGCACTGTGATTCTGTGGTGTTGAATGGGACAAGAAAATATTCACTCTTTAACATAAATGTTGAAATGAAGCAGAGAAGGGTGAGTTGGGTGTTCTTACACACTCACCATGAATATTCTAACTTCGTATCCTGTTAATGAGGGTGACCTTTACTCACTCAGCTTGAACCATCATCTCCTCTTCTCCCCCAGGTAAGTCAGACTACAGAGGTTTTGAATGTTAAGAAATAACCCAAAAGATGTTTCCAGGGCCTGGACTCAGTATGGCTTCCCAGGAAGAGAGATCAGGGTACAGGGGCTGCATTGCCCCCCTCCCCCATGACACTGAAGGTCGTAGTTGAATATTCAGCACAGGTTATTACCAAATTCACTGACCTCAAGCCAGGCCAGGTGGTCTTTACTTTTTCTGTGAATCATGTTATTATTTTAATCAGTATCGAAGCTCTTGGGTTAGAGATAGAAAATTAATTTCTTACATCTTTCAAGATTTCAAATTAAGACTTTAAGAATTTCTTAAATGTTTAGGAGAAAAGAAAAGGAAAAAAAGGAGAGAAGGGAAAAGAAAAGAAGAGCGTGTGGAGAGGGAGGAGAGCAATAGCTGAGCGATCAGTGAGCACATGCCAGGCCACTGACTACTGTAACTTTGTTGGGAATCTCATGGCATGTGTATGTATGTGTGTGTGTGTGTGTGTGTGTGTGTGTGTGTGTGTGTAGTAGTAGTAGTAGTAGGTGTCTGTGTAGCAGCAGCAGTAGCTCTAAGAAGTCCTGAACTAAGCAGTTTGCTTTGTTTAAACTTAAGCTTTGGCTGGCAAGATGGCTCAGTGGGTAAAGGCAATTAAGTTGGATCTGGGTAACCCACATTGTGGAAGGAGAGAACTGGCTTCTGACCTCCACACATGTGCCCTGCCCTCCCCCCATAGACAAAGTAAGATATAAAAATTTAGGCGCTCACTACTTTGTTCAACATGTATGTAGAAAGGTAGCCAACCATTACTGAGGGATTCTGTTTGTCAGATTCATCACTTTGCGCTTATTTTTAAAGTAACATATAACTGTCCACATGGCACATAAAACTAGCAAATAAAGACCCAGGTCAGTAAGCAAAATGCTGAGCTGGATACAGTGGTTCATAGCTTTAGTCTAGTCACTGGGAAGGCTGAGGCAGGAGCATCACTTAAGCCCAAGAGATGGAAACCAGCTTGGGTAAGACAGTGAGAGCCACATTTCAATAAAGACGGAGAGAGAGATGCACACACATACACAGAAAGAGAGACAGAAACAGAGACCAAGACAGAAAGGGAAAAGAGAGCATGTTCTATAGCCACACAGAGTTTGGTACCCCAGGCCTCCATCAGTGCCACTGGTTAGTCACTAATGCTAGTCATGCACATCATCTAGAAAGCTCTAGAATAGGGGTGAAAGGGGGCAAATTAGCTTTAGAGTGTATTTAATGTGTTACATCCAACCTCCTACCCTGTGGGCACATGATCCATATCAATATTATTAGTCAGATATTTTGCATATTCTCCAACCACATCTTCAAAATCATTATTCTTTGTGCATGTAGCACAGGGAGTTCAGCCACCTGTCACAGGTCCTGCAGCACAAGCAGTCCAAGTTCACCTTGATCACATGGCCTGGAACCAGGCCAGCTGTGGGCGTCAGTTGGTGAAGACACGTGAGGGTATCACTGACTCGTGGCTGTTTCCGCTTTGCTCATCGCCTGCTTCACGTCTGTCAGTGGGAGGGGCACACACTTGTGGAGGTCTCTGTACACTAATGCCATCTTGCAGGAAGGGAGCCAGAACTTCATTAAACCTTGCCAGGATAGATTTTCACTGTTACTTAAACACGATACACCTTTCAGTTCACTTTCTGAGTGAGAACATGCTAAAAAAAATGTATTCAGACTTACTAGATGGATGCTTGGAGTAGTGGTTGGAGGGTTGGGCATTGCAAGCTGGGTATGATTAGAATGAGTCTGTGTGCATAATTTTTAGGAGAAAGGTGGGGGAAGGGAGGAGTCGGGGATGTGAGGGGAGTGCCATGCACTCTCCTTGTAAGCACCAAGGGAGCATCTTAGATTGGGCACAGTCAGGGCAAGGTGGCTGTAACCCCTGTACAAAATCTGTCCTTTGCCTAATCCTGAGAATTAAAATCACTGTCTTGTTTCACTTCAGTTGATCTGTACCTTGAAGTTTTGGTGATGATGCTGGGTCCCCACAAGTTGTGGGTCTGACAAGCTCCTGCCTCAGCCACATCATTAATCTTCCTCTTCCAGGACACCTGCTCATTCCTGTGCGCTGTCAGCTGCTATCGTACAGTAATTATGTTGTAAATTCATGGGCTGATGTTTTCCAGGCTGAAGCATGGCTTCCTGTAGGCAGTGATCTGGGAAATCAAATCAAGGAGGCCAGGAAAACATTGACAGTCTTCAGCGTCTGCTGGCTTGGTTGTGTGACACGACTTTGGTGGAAAGAATGTCATTTGCAAAACATCGTCCTTTTCAGGGTCCCACAGCTCAGTAGAATTCTTGTTCTGGGCTTGTGACCCAAAGCATGAACTCACCACTGAAATTCAGCTGGACTCAAGCACCTCTCTTCAGGGTCTTGAACTAACTCGCCTTCAGCATTTTTATTTGTTTGAGGAATAAAATAGACTCCACCTCAGACACATAGCCCAAGAACCTCTGGGGGCGGGGGGACTCTGCAATTATTTAGCAGATGGCTAGCAATGTCTGCTCTTACTTACTAGTAAGGAAGCTGCTCAGAGAAAATGATTCTCTTTTTGCTTTAATTCTAAAAGAAAGTAAGTACAGCAATGGGGTGGGGTGGGGGCAGCTGGCATGGAGCTGGCAACCAGGCAGCCTGAGTCTCTAGAATCTCCAACTGAAACTTCTGCCTTTTAGATCTTCATGGCATGATTTCTGGAGGATTTGGGCCAGGGTTTTGGCTCTTCTTCTTTCTGAGTGGTCATGGGCTTGACTCAGCTACAGAGTCTCTTCTAAGAGGTCGTGAGCATCTATTGATGGTTCAGTACGAGCCTAAGTATCTTAGACATCAAACCTGTGCCTGGCCCATGTTAAGACTCAGAAACAAGCAGCTGTCATTCCTTATAAGAACATTATTTCTTTTAATGTGATATTTTCATTGAGAGAGCCGATTTGGCCCAGGAAATAAGGGATAGCCTATCATATCACCACACAGTGTGTGTGTATGTGTGTCTGTCTGTCTGTCTATCTACTTTATATATGCCTATATAATTATGTACATAGATTTAATGACATTAATTTCTAACCTTTTTACCAATAATAACATCATCTCTCTTTCTCCAACAACTGTTGAAAATTAATTAAAACAGCAACATAAAAATTATTTTCTAATTATAAAATCAATGAATGGACATTGAAACAAATTACAAGATATAGATAAAGTAAATGGGGAGGTACACACCAGGCCTGTAACATACCACTCCGAAGCTACAGTTGACATCTCCATATACCAGCTTTTCATATATTTGTCTTAGTATGTTTATTACTTGAAAAATGGAATTGTTCTAAGTGTCATGTTCTGTTTACAACCCATCCTCTTTCTTTTTCTTTCTTCCTTCCTTCCTTCCCTCTTTCTTTCTTCCTTTATTTCTTTCTGATGTATCCCCTGGGTGATCTAGAACCCACTATATAGTTCAGACTGACTCCAAACATGTCACTCCTCCTGTTTTTATCTCCTGAGTGCTGGGATTATAGGGGTGACTCACCACACCCCACCTTGCAACATCTTTTGTATGTAATGTTAAAATGTTTCTCAACAAACTTTGAGTGCTGCAAGGCTACGCCACTGTACTGACACTAATTCATTCCTATAGTCCCTAGTACCAGGCATGGCAAGCATGTCCTTTCCTGTGTGATCAACAGCTCTAAGCTGAATTCTTACACTGCACAGCCATGAAGGGTGTTACAATGTTGTTGTATCTGAACTCCTGGATAAGAAAGATGGTCACGAGTCTGCAGTTGAATGATAGGAAAGGTGTAGCTATGGGTTACGACTTGGGCAAGAGAGGACATAAGAACTGGTCAGTACCACAAGAGCATGTCCTAGATCTGTGGGGAGACAGAGGACCCTGTGGCAAGGGGTAGGACAGGCAGGCAAGCCCGCTAATGCCTGTAGGCCCTGGGATGAAGCCTAGACAGGCCTGCACTTGGCAGGAAAGGTCTACCTGGAATGCTAGAGCCTTTGGGTCTATTCACCTCTTCCCAGAGAGCAGAAGGAAGGGCCCAGAGCTCTGCTTCTTGGGGGAGTGGAGAGACGTCTACAAATAAACCTGTTCCGAGTAGCTGAACAGGAAGATGAGCCTGCTTTGGATGCGAGGTTGCATGTATGATTTGTTGTGGTATGGCTCTGTGACTCTCGGAAGTGGAGATGCAAGTCCATGTTTGTTTCCACTGGCCCAGGAAACCTCGGCTGATCACCTGAGAGTTGCTTTGCAAAGGGTCTGGACCTGCCCTGGTTATGTAGTGAGACCAGGAAGGAAAGATCATCAGGGAACATCAGTGGGTCTCTGTCTTTTTACATTGATATATATATATATATATATATAGACATATATATATATTATTTATTTAATTTGTGTGTATGCACATTTGTGTGAGGGGTAGCCCTGCACACATAGGCATGCACACCTACATAGGGCGCGTGCATTCATTGTGTGAGGCTTGGGTCTCGGTCTTCAGGCGTCTTCCACCTTTTTTTTTTTTTTTTGAGACAGGTTCCACTGAGCTGGAATTTCTCCAGATAGGCCTGACTAGCCAGCCTAGGAATTGCCAGGGATCCATCTGTCTCAACCTCCAGTCACAACATCACTGGTGTTCAGGAGAGTATGGCCATGCCTGGCTTTTTATGTGGGATCTGCAAATCCAAGCTCAGATCTTCACACTCTCTAGATAAGCACTTTACTCACTGAGTCATCTTGACGGTCCCATCTTTATTTTGTTTAATCTGTTAAATCAACATATCCATATGACATTAATATCCCGGAATAAGACTGTACCTAACATAGTCACACATGAAGATTAACTGACATATCTTGGGTCACTAGGCCAACTGTATCTCACCCAGTTAATGGCTGAGAAAAACCTTACCTTCTTTTACAAAGCCTCTTGTAACCAAAACAATCCAGTTCTTATCAATATACCCCTTTGGTTAGGTGGCGTTTTTTCTTTTTCATGTAATGGCAAACTGTGTGGAGGCGAAGGTACATCAGCTCCATTGTTTTAAATATTTTAACTAACGGAACCTTACTGCATTTTTGCCTTGAACACGAGGCAGAGGGCAAACCCACCCAGAGCTAACTGTTAAATAATGGAAGGCGCAGTGTCTATTAATCTATATTTGGAAGCTGTGTTTCTCTGCTGATTCCAGCTTCTGACATCTACTCGTGCTCTATGACCCTCCATGTGGATATATATAGCCCTGCTTTCTGAAGAAACATTTTCTTTAAATTTCTAGAAACTATAACATATATTTTTCTTTGCTACTAACTCCCTGGGGAGAGTGGTCCCGTTAGAATGAGGGCAGGCTTGGTTTTTCTAATTTGCAGTGCGCTAGTCAGTATCCTCACTCCTGCCATCACCCCTTCCCAGCCACAGTTTCCAAGGTAGAATGGAGCATTGTGACTACAGGTTTAGGAAGACAAGGGGCTTTCATTAGTCCTGCCTATGGGAGAGTCCATGGGTGGTAGGCACTTATAACATGTGAGAAATAAAAGGCTGTGCAATTTGCTCCCTCTTGGTCTAAGGAGGCTGTGCGGTGGGGATGGGCCCTCCCCTGCAAACTCTGGTGTGCCCTTCCTGTGAACTTGCACCAGTGTTCATTCTTCAGAATTTATAGCCAAGTTTACACGTGCAGGTATGAGCACACCATAGTTCTTTTCTGAATTTGAGTTTACAAGTGTTCTTTGTGTGTTCAGAAAGCTAACACGTTCTCATATTATGAAGGCATTCCCTGAAAATGGAAGCACAGGCCGTCTCTGCTTCCATCTTTGACCTCCACTTCATCACAGCTTGTGGCGGCACCCGGAAGATGTCGAGGGTGTGCATCCCATGAAGTGTGGATGTCTTAATGGTGCAAGTCAGGGAGTTCCCAGTGGTCATCTAAGCTGAGTGGCACTGAGGGGTGAGAAAGCATGGAGTAGGGTCAGGATGGAGCCTCCCCCAGTCCCTGGCCCTGGGGTCAGGTTGGAGAACCCACACCCCTCAGTCCCTGGCCCTGGGGTCAGGTTGGAGAACCCACACCCCACAGTCCCTGGCCCTGCTTCCTTCCAGCTTTGCAGCCCAGGAAAATCTCAGCTCATCCTCCTTATTCATAGCAATGACACCCTACACACTGGGCCAGGGCTGGCTCCACAACACCTTTGGGTTGCAGAGCTCTCTGGCTCTTCTCCCATGGCTGGAAGAGGAAGTGTTAAAAGTCTCTACATAGGAATGATTCTAAAGGACTGCACGGTCAGCTTTGGTCAAACTTTTATGTCGTAGCTGGTGTGTCAACCTGACACAAATCCAGGCATGCCCTGGAAGGGAATTTCAGTGGAAAGATGTCTTTCATCAGATTAGCCTGTGGCCTTGTCTGAGTGGCCGTTTTCTTTATTGTTAATTGATGCACAAGGACACAGCCCACAGTGAGTGGCCATCCTTGGGCAGGGGCCCGGAGCTGAATAAGGCAGCCGAGCCATCCAGGGGAGCAAGCCCATGAGCAGTGTTCCTCCAGTTCTCTGCTTTGGTTCCTGCCTTGGGCTCCTGTGCCATCTCCCCCCAATAAAAGACTGTAGCCTGTAAGCCAAATAAACCTTTTCCTTGCAAGGTTGGTTTTGGTCAGTGTTCTATCACTTTCTTTTATCGGAAACATAAGGTCTTTCTCAGCCTTTCCTCCTTGAGAGTGGCGCAAACACCCCGAATGTTTGATTGACAGGATATACAATGGTGGTTTGGTGTTGCCATATGTTGTGTCTGGTCAGTCATCAGACCCACCATTCCCTAGGGCCAAGAACTTGGATCAGCCTGCTTCAGGCCAGCCTGTGTTTCCCATCGCCTCAAACTCTGGTTGGTGCCTTCTCTGCATGCCAGGCTCCATCAGGTGTGGTATTCGGAAGAAGAGCCAGAGTTTGGCATGCCTCTGTTTTGTCTCTGGCCCTGGTTTGTTGCTGTCCACTTTAGAAGACAACTGCTCCTTGCCTTTTTCTCTGCAGTGATGCCATCCTTGGCTATGTACACACAGCAGTCTGTAAAGTGAGTCCTGGGAACTGGATTCTGTATCACTTTCAGGGACAGAAGAAGTGGAAACATAACTATTGACTCCACAAATTAGGAGAGGGGTAACTAACTAAGCCCCGTCCAGTCTCTGGCAGCGTGAGCCTGTGTCTTTATTATCGAGCAAATGAGTAATGGTCTTTAGAGGGCCATGCCATCTGGGAAATCAGGTCTCTGTTAAGGCATGGCCCAGATTCTAGGACCATCCCTCACCCACAGGCTGCCATGGGGTTGTGCTAATCTCGCAGCTGTCAGAATCACACAGCTGAAAGGCTGGGAGGGCTGCCTCCTTATCTGTGACAGTGCTTGGGTCAGATATCACCTTTTGTCAAACAGTGGTTCTGTTAGCAGTGGGAAAGCATTTATGTGAGATGGTATACTTTCTGAGAACAGGATTAGAAAGTAGTATTTGTACATGCCGTGGCTTGGTGATACAGAGCTTGTTTGCACAAAGCCACTACGACTTGTTAGACAAATTGATGACATTTAGTATCACACCTCAGGGAAGTAACCTGAGCACCCAGGAGAGCATTCTCACTCTCTCCACAAGACTCTCCTGGTGCCTCTACACTGGCTAGATGTGTGTCATGGTGTTGCTCAGCTAATAAATAATTATGTTGGAGATTTGTACTCTGAAGCTTATTTTGATCAAAATGTTTCTCTATAAGAGGAGATTCCTCTCCGAGTGAACTCTCATTATTGCCCTACAGATAGATGGCGAGATACAGAAAGCACACAGGCAGTTGTCTTTGTTCTGAGCCATGTGAGCCATGGAATACTGAAGAGCCGTACGTTGCCCTCAATGGAGCCATGGCTATTGGAACCTAAAGGAAAATCAGTAACACTGATACTGTTTTGATATGAAATCTCATCTCAATATATCATTTATCATGGATGCTTTTTATTTATGTTGCATTATGCTAGATGATGTGGAATTTTCCCATTGGCTCCCACTTAAATCTCCTACCCTGGGCTGGCATCTGCACAGCCCTGTGGAATGGTGCCTTGCTTTTTTATCTGAGGGCTTTGAAAAAAGAAAAGCTTTCTGTACACTGTTGCCCAGACACTGGCCTTGGTGATTTGAGAGTAATCGGACATCCCCACATTCGTGCAGTTAATGATCTGGGATGGATAACAGACAAAATCAAATCAAACACATTTAAAAGTAGAGTAAGAACATTTACAAAAACTAGAGGAAAGTCCTTTACAAACATTTGTTTCTATCATTCAAAGTACTATGAAGTCATGGACATGATAGTTTAAAGGCTGTGGTAAGTGTGGGCATGGAAAAGCTGTGGAGGAGTCAGAGCCACCAGATCTGAAGGTTAGATGTGCACTTGATGAGGGGACACTGCAAGGTGATAAGGGCAGAGGACTCCAAGCAGAGGGTGCTGTAGGGATGAAGACCCACAGAGAGAAGGAGGATTGGACAGTGAGTGTTCAGAAGGCCAGGGAGGAAGGGAGAGGCCCAGCAGTGTGGCTGGAGGGGGAGATGGAGGCAGCAGGCAGTGTACACCAGGAATTTGATGGTGAAGCTCTGAGGTCTGAGAAAGGGCTGGCGAACCTCGGGAGACGCCTCGGAGAAGCTTCTCTCGCTTTTCCCAGCATTCTGTACGAGCGGCTGTCCCTCTTACTTACAAAGAGTTTTTGGAGGATCAGAAAAGATCTTCGCTCTGTCCTCTGAGAATCTTAGTTCAGAATCCTGTGGCCTGTTTGTGGCCATGTGTTCTTCAGTAAGCTCTCCTTCCCGTGACTTACAAACAAGGGGCCAGCACCACTCTTCTTTAACAGTGTTGGAGAGGGCTCCTCATAGGCCTGGTTTATGAACAAGCAGAGGAAGTTGAAAAAGTAGTGTGGACGGATGTCAGGAGAAGGGACACGGTCCTCACTTCTCGTCCTCATTCTCTGAGGTGCCCTCCTTTGTGTTCTGCAGGTTCTTGCGGAAAGACTTATCATATCAAAACTGAGTCAGCCTTCTTTGGTTAGCATTCCTGTAAGGTTGCTGACTCCCCTCTATTGACACTTCACATGAAGAATTGTTGTTTGAGAGACTGAATTCCAATAAAATGTAAAAAGTTGATTGCAGCAGAGTTTGTCTTCCACCCTGGTCAACAGAACGCCTATTCTTTTCCTTCCTTTACTTGGGAGATGGCCATCTTGTTGCAGCCAGTGCTGATGTCTGGGAAACATCTGCCAGGCCCTTTATTTCGCAAACACATGCTGTTGTCTGGTGTAGGCCAAGAGCCATGCTAGGCACAAAGGTTCCTGCCCTGAGTAGAGAGGTCCCCTCCTCTCTGGGTTGTGGTGTGACAGAGGATTGGGCACCTGACTTGGTGAAAGGTTTGTTTTGCCAGGATATTTTGGGAATCTTCAGAGCAGCAAATCTCTATGCCAACACTTGAAGAATGCTTAATAATTTGTGATATTGACGCAGCTCATGCTGTCCAATAAATGCTGTCTCTGGGAGGCTCCCATCTCATACCATGCCTTTTTGGACACTTGAGAGGCAGATAGCCTTTGGCAAATTATTATATCCATGGTGTGTGTGTTAAGGGTAATGTTGCACGATGTTTAAGGTAACTGGTTTCAAAACAGTCTATGCAAGTTTCAGCTCTGCCTGCTGGTCTGAGGTGTGACCTTGGGAAAGTCTGAAGACCTTCAAGTCTGGTTCCTTGTCTCTAGAGTGGGGTGGATATAGCCTCCATGTTGTTACCATGAAAGGCTGTGAAATGAGCCATGGACAGCACTATTTATTGCAAGTATTGGAGATTAACAAGTGTCTAGTCTATGGTAGCTGTTTCATTAGCATTAGAATTGCCTTGAGGCACTCGTTAAAGATCCCAGCTTGGAGGTCTCTGGGAGACCCACTTGACCCACTCTTCTAGGTAACTTGTGGCATCTGTGCTTCTAGAAAGCATCCCGGTTACTCTTGCCAAGGTAACCTACACAGACATCTTTACTGGGACTTGTCAGCTGCAGGATTATGGAAGAGAAAGCCTGGACTTGAACGCTGACCTCACAAGTATGTTCCAGCCACCGTGCTGGTACCAAGGACGCTGAGACAGTGAGCCCTTCAACTTGCAGTCAGTCACAGATCAGCAGTGCCTTGGTATAGAATAACAAACAGTGGTTGGAAAAGGCCTTTATACTTAAAGTGCTTTGATGTCCTTTAACATTTCCTTTAATGGCACTTCTCTAAGTGACAGGTCTGTCACATGTCACAGCAAATGAATGTAGGCTTTCTTGTGCTTTCTTGTTACTGATTCTTGTAGATAGGACCCTCTGAGTCCCTGCAGAGCAAGTCTCAACCTTGGGTGAAGTTTCATCTTGAAGTACCTGGAGTCAATGTCATATTTACTCTTTAGTTTTCCACGTCACCATGAGCAGATGCTCACTTGGGAGGACTGAGTGTGTCTCAGTGGCCTATTCTGTGGCCTTGAGCAGCCTTGGGCATCTTTCTGAAAGGCCACTGTGTATTGATGTCTCAGAAGTGTGTGTATGTATAACCCTTCAAAGGACTGTGTAGAACTGAATTGGCCAGTGATGTTAGACTGGATGGATTTGGTAATTGCAGAATATTGAAAAAAAAAAAAAAGTGTGGAAAAAAAAAATCAGGGCTTCTAAGCAGTTCTTAGAACATCCCAAGCCTTCATTTAGGCCTCCGATTTCTGTTTAAAAGTCGTTTCTTTGGAATGTTGAGATATTCCTAGCACATAAAGCCTGTCTGGCTTCGCTGTGTCTGTAAGAAATGAAAACGCTCGGGACCATGTGAAAGGACAATGCTAGTTAAACCCAGAGCTAATGAGAAGGCCGAGGCAGACATTTGATAAGCTTTGTCATCTTTTTGTCTGAAGATCATAGCCCTCGCATTTTAATTTACTACACATAATGCTTTCTTAATGAGTTCCAGTGGATGGCCATTGAGACATGCCGAGGCAGCTGCCGACGTGATTATGGGAGGGGGGGGCATTTATTTGATTTACGAGATAGGCAGTTAGGGTTACTAATATTTGCAGCCAGGGTACAATAACAGCATGAAAAAAACTTTCAGTATTACTGTGGATATGAGAAAGGTGCTAAATCAATTTATTTTGTTCTGCACGTGTGAAAACTACTAACTGCGAGCTAAGGGGGGTCACATTTCGAATGGTGAACGTACTGCTATACTCGGGCTCGCTTTGTGCCAGATAGTTCATATTAAGCTAATGCAATTATCAGAATTATTTCTTAAGTGAAAATTGAATTGAGGCTTCCTAGTAATGATTTTGGCTATGTTATAAAACACTGCCCACAAAAATAAATTGGAGATTGGAGAAAAAGATTGAAGATAATTCCTACTAGTTAATCATGGAGGAAGACAGGTGTAATGATGGCAGTCACAACAGTGGTGCTGAGACTTCTTCAAACACAGCTCACAATGCTCTTAACAGCCCTGTACCACAGGAGTGGTTGGCTGTCTCCTCTTGATAGAAGGGGCAAGGGATGATCCTTGTCTCAAATGCTCTGGAAGAGGCTAGGAGGAGGGTCCATCTCAGTAAAATGCCGACTGCACTCTCAGGAGGCTCTGAGTTTGGATCTCCAGCACCTGTGTGCACAGATGGGCATGGGCGAGTATACCTGGAACCCAAACCTTTGGGTGGGGGTGGCAGAGGCAGGTGGATTCCTGAATCTCATTGGCCAGCCATGAGTTCAGGGAGATACCCTATCTCAAAAAGCAAAGGTGGAGTACCATAGAGAGACACCTGATTTGGACCTCAGGCCCCTGCATACGTAACACACACGAGTATAACACACGGACACACACACATTACGGAAGTAGAGTATATAGGTGTGTGAAATACTCCCACTGCAATGGAGGAAATCCATCAGTGATTGTCCCTCCTCCCAGGTCACTCTGGTTTGTATCCAGTTGACAATACTGGCCAGCACAATAGGTAGGGGAGATAGTGTCTGTAGGACAGTGTCTGCAGGACGGCGACTGGGGGACAACAGCGTCTGGGAGATGGCATCTGGGGGACGGCAACTGGGGGACGGTGTCTAGGTCTCTGAAGTGGAGACTAAAGCCAAGTTCATTCAGCAGCCCGGGGGCACCTGTCTCTCAGGCTGGCTGGTTTGCCACAGACTTGCCTTTTCCTCCCGTCTATTGTAGCAGTGCCTATCTGTAAACTACTACCCAGTGATCCACTTTCAGATGTGGAAGGGATCACTGCAGTCTCATGACTGATACCTTCTCTTATTAAGTACCTCCAGCAGGCCACTTGTAATGTTATTCTCTCAATAGCGATGAAAGCTTGGTGCCTGTTAGGGTTCCCATCCTTGTGATGAGGAATCTGAACCTGCAGAGGGTCAATAACCTCTCAAGGCTTAGTTCAGCTCTCTGGACTCTAAAGACCTCTTTTATTTTACCTTGATTTTAATTCTGTCAAAAAATTGGTTAATTAAAACTATATCTTTCATAAACAGAGGGCTGCCACTCTATTGGCCTGACCACCACATCGGAAGCCCTGGTGTTTCTCTCATTCTACGTTGATTTGACCTGCCGTCAGTTACATAAATGCAGGAGTTCTTTATAATCCTCAGAATCCAGCTCTAGCTATGATTTCCACTTAACTCTGGCCTAATTCACCTTGAACTGTCCAGAAATGTGAGTCCGGGCCCAGAAGCCATATGCCCACTCCATGATGAAGGTACAAATTGCCTTTTCCCAACTCATGTCTACTTGTCTTAGTTTCTCCATCCATCTTATTTAAGTTGTGAGCCCTTTGGGAGAGGCCGAGCTCTCTGTGCATGGAACTCATGAAACTTCTGGGTTATTATTTTCCATTTGGTGAGACAGTGGTGATCCAAGACTGATCATTTCCTGGGCTTGGCTGAACTGTCTGGCCACAGACACCAACATCCCATGCACACGTGCACAGTCTTATTTTAGCTTTCCCATGACTTATAGTCTACTGCTCTCCCTCCTGTCTCTTATATTAAATTTTCTCATGATCTTCCAATTCTGAGTCTTAATATTTTATTTACAAAGATAACATTTTTCAAAGACTTCATGACTTTCATGTAAATTCTAGAAGAAAATGAATATTATTCCAGAAGAGAGGGAGTTGCTTTCAGCTGAACTCAGGGGTGAGTCCCGCAGGCTTCAGTGGACTCTTCCAATGTAGTAGTGCACAGATGGCCCTGGTGAAGTAAAAAAGGTCACAGAACAGAACCGAAACTCGTGAATTTGGGAGAAGGACGGGTAGGGAAGGTGTGAGTAGTCAGAGTACGTTATACCCATGAATTTCCAAAGAACAAACTTCATAGAGGAAAATGCTTGCAGGAAAACTTAAGATAGCTAAAAGTATTTTTTATAAAAGCCTGATGGAAATTTGAGACATGATGAGTGTTTTAAAGGAAATTCAGGGTTAAAGTTTAGAATATGTTCTACACTTAATGTGCAAGGGGTAGGGGTCCCCTGTCAGAAAGGAATGGTGAGATATATACATGCAACAGCCTGAGCCTAGCCAGCCTTCCACACTCTGATCCATGCGCAGGCTGCGATGCTTCCTAGCCGTGTGTTTTCTGACTATCCTCCCTTTCTTAGAGAATTTGCTTTTCTGTTTATGGTTAGCTTAGTCTCCTTTAGAGTATTTTTCTTTATGAAACATGCTTGATGGGCACTGTTGAAGCCCGTGTCTTCACCACTGTCAATTGCTTTCTTAGTTTTAATTCATTGAAGTACAGTTGTTGGGTCAAAGTGTCTGAGCCTCTTCAAGGACCTTTAGACTTGGAGCTAATTTGTTTTCTGCGCAGCTTTTAACAAATTACCAATGTCACTGTGTAAAAGGAAATCCAGCAAATTCCACAAAAACCCAGTTTAATAGAAACTGGGCATTTTCTTGGCTAAGCATCTCATGCAGGAGTAAAGTGGAACCCTTGCTAAGCATGTGAAGACTTCCCGTGCTATTAGCTACAGAGGAAATGAATCTTAGGAACAGCTTCATATCTAGCAGATCAGTAAGGATTGCTTGGTTATAAATCATTGGCTTTGATGCTGTGAAGCAAGAGGAACTTGGGTGATAAGGGGAGAGTTCAGGGATGCAGGGGCTTTGGAGAAGGAGCTGACTGTGCCAGGCAGAGCACAGGTGGAAATAAACCCAGGTGATTCAAAACCCCCGACCAAACCTCCCCTCCTATGTAGGAATGACTATCACAACATTGCTTCTAAGACAAAGGAAGTGGAAACAAGCCAGGTTTCAAGCTTGAGTCCTTTACTTTAAAAAAATATTGAAAACAAAGGCTGAGAATGAATGAGAAAGGAAGAATGCTAACAGGCTCTCCTTGCCCCAGTCTGCATGGTGTAGCACGGCATGGCTGCCATGGTCCTCACATGCCACCATTCCTAGTTTACCTCTGTGCTGGGACTAATCCTTCCAGAGATGCCTCAAGATGCACAGCCCTTCCACCCAGAGTTTGAGGCTGTTGGTGATCTAAGCCCTCAGCAACACTGTTCTGCAGCTCCCCAGGCCCCGTACCAAGCTGCGGTTCTAAGAAAGCTCAGGGCTTTTCCCAGTGCTTCTGCTTCCCAAATCCACTTATCCTTTAAGACTTAAATGCAAACTTCTGGGGAAAGTCTTTGCTACGTCTAGACCGCTCCTGTGCTGCAGCCCTCCTGTGTGGCATCTTGTCTGCACATGGTAGCCCTTAGTTCCTATGTGCATCTCTCTAATTAAGCTTATAAGCTTCTTAGAGTCAGGAACTATATCCTTCATGTTTGCATACTTAATTGGCACAGTACTTACTGTGGAGAAGGCACTCGGTAAATGTTTGTTCATTTAATTGGAATTAGCAGAGTTGTTCGTTGTGTATAGTGTAGGGGTCCGGGGGGCGGGGAGTTGGGGAGAAAGACAGAGGAGAGACATCAAATCAGTTAGCTACCATCTTCTATGTACTTTCATTTATGTACATGTGTGTCTGTCATTGTGTGGGCGCCTGTGGAAGCCAGAAGAGTGAGTCTTAATCCCTGGAGCTGGAGTTATAGACAGAACCCAACATGGGTTCTGGGAACAGAACTCAGGTCTCTGAAAGAGCAGCACTTGCTAACTGCTGAGCCATCTCTCCAGCCCCTCCATCTTATATTTTTAAACCATTTGTCTTTGGCATTTCATTTGTCTTTAAAAATGTTTTTAGTTGATCACAATGATTTTGGAGTTTTATTCAGTTCTGTCATAGAATTTGGAATGCTGTGTAATTTAACTTCACACCAAATTCAGTAAGTACAGCTTTGCTTCCTATTTTAGATGTCAACATAGAGAAAAAAATAGATTGGTTTTAGGAAATGCTCCTGTGAGAGAGAGTGGTAATTCTCTCCCAGTGTTGATGAGACAATTGTTTTGTTTGTTTTTTCATTTAAGATAAATGCTAATCCAAAAGATGAGACTCTCAGGGTCACTACTTGACCTCCCTTCCAGAGGAGAACTGACTTTGGTCAAGAATCTCACCTACAAAGACTGTGGCTCTTTTTCACACAGATAAAGAACAAATGGTTCAGCCGGTCAGGAGACTTGCTACCAAGTCTGAAGACCTGAGTTCTGTCCCTGGGACTGACACAGTGGAGGAAAAGAACTGAGTCCCTCAAGTGACATGATCTCACACATACCTTCTGCCCTCCCCCTGCCCGACACAGGACACACAGAGATACAGGACACAGACAGGGGCACAGACAAACACACTGTGTATCTGTGCTCTCTCTCTCTTTCTCTCTCTCTCTCTCATACATACACACACACACACACATACACACACGCTGAATAAGTATAATAAAAAAATATCTTATTCCTATAATCCCAGACCAGAATGATGCCCAGGCTTTGTGGCCTTATGTGCAGACCCCTAGAGCAGGGTTTGGGATCTGCTGTCATTCAAGGCCCTTGTCAGGACACTTCTGCTGCTAGTGCATATATATATGTGTACACATGTGTGTGCCTGTATGTGCATATGTACACATATGTACATGTGGCTTGGTGTAAATGCACATGTGCTCATGTGTGTATGTGGACACACAGGTGTGCATTCAAGCATGTGTGTGTGTGTGTATGTGTGTGTGTATCCTGTTAGCTTCTATGACATACACAGTGTGGTTAGGCTCAGTGGACCTCTGAGCCAGCTGACAGGCTGCAGTAACCCCTCTGCTAACAGCATGGTTGTTTTGATGTCCTATTTCTATATCAGAAGCTCAGCAGGAGAAGGCAGCAAAGGAGATGTTCAGATAGGCCAGCAGGAAGAGACCGTGAGGGAGATGTAAACTCCTGTAAGAGTTTCCAGTCTTCACATCCAAAATAATTCTGGTCTGAGCTTAGGTGTGATTCTACCTCAATTGGCCAGAACTCCTGTACTGAATGCAGTAATGCAAGGGGATGGGCTGTTTGTCAGGTTATACAATGCTTATGCAAGGAGGCAGGGGAGCCCTGGACAGGTGACCACAGGCTGATAAGCATCCCCATGAGAAGAGGGGACTCTGGGAGCACAGAGCCAGGGCTGAACTGGAAACCAGGACCCAGGGAAGGAGTCCAGATGGAGATCTGAAACCAAATCTTGAGTGGGAGCTAGTAATAGCAATGGATGTTTCTTTGGCTTCCCGAGAAGACTGGTCTCCAGTGACTCCCAGGCTACTAGGGAAAGAAAGTCTCAAGAAGCCTGCCAGAGAGAAATCTGGAGCGTTCACCCACCGTGTGCTTGGCTGATTCTCTAGTCTCTTGTTCTCACAGATGGATTCTATTCATGTTTTTCTCAATTTAGAAGAATACTAACAGCAGCGTCATCATGTCAACTTGCGCCTGGCTGGCCTCAGGGACAGTGCTTTTCCCGATGCTCGCCGGTCCACAACACCTCTCCAGCTCACCATACCTTCCTTGACACGTACTTTCACCATAGGGTGCTGGACTGAAACTATTTAGTTTCAGTCTATTTAGTCCCCCTCTCTGCTGTCCTGGCCAGTGCTCAGCTGTGGGCACCGTCTCCCTGCCCGACCTTCTGGAGCATCTCTCATCAGTTCTCCATCTGCTTGGAGACAGTGGGACCCCATCTGCTTTTACTCCTGTGCCTTCTTAGCATCCCTTCCAAAAGCTCTAAGCAGAGACCACGGACCAGGCCAGACCTGCTGCCCCCTCTGTTCTGGCTGTTTTCTGTTTTGGGGTCACAGATGCACAGTACGTGAGGATGCATCCAGGACTCCTTTTCCTTGTGGGATCCCGGGGTCAAAGGGAAGGCTAAGACAGTCAGAAGGAGCTGGCATATTGATGGGGAGAGCCACAGAGACAAGACCTTGATGCTCAATTTCTGTCACTGTAAAATATAATTTTGTTGTTTTTCTACCTTGACTTCTTGACCAGAGAGGGAAGAAATTCCAAGTACACTCAAAGAAACTTCAGGACATAGATAAGCATCCTGAGCAATGAAGTAGCACCTTGACCTTCAGTGCTTCCTTGTTTGTGAATGCGCATTTGAAGCCTACATCTAAATCTAAATCTAAAGTTATGGGCTAGGATCATTGTGAAGGGGAAATCAGAATTTATTTTTAGGGAGTAACTTCCATACAGACCTTCATAAAAGTTTGTCAAGAGAGGAGGTAATAAAATCAAATGAAAGAGAAGAAATTAAACACCAAAGGTTAATGCAGAGCACAGGAAGATGTTTGAGTGAATTACATGACAATTTAAGTGACAGACCAACTTCCTTTTAAGATTCACATGTCTAATAGAGGTAGCTGGCTGGTCAACAGAGAGTGAGTGTGTGTGTATGTCTGTCTGTTTGCACATATGTGCAAAGTGTATGTGCATGCATGTGAACGTGTGTGCCTATATGTTCATGCATGTGTAGGGGACGAGGAATTAGGAGAGGGCTCCAGGGCTGAGTAGGTGGATAGATAAGTGATAACTAGAAAGTACTAGGCCAATGATCCAGGTACCATCAACAGAGCGCCTTGCACTCAACATGGCTTTGGCCAGAGCATCCATCTTCTGTTGAAGTCACTAGAAATCAGTTGTCCAGATGGGCATGTCAGACTGCTAAACACATCTATCATTTATATAACCCAGCTTCAAAATCCTTATGATCCATCTGCAGTACACTGGGGACAAGAGAAAAATCACAGTCAAGTTTGCATCTGTCTTCCACGGGCCATACTCTCATGCAGGAGGCAAAAAGATTTTTGGAACTTCATTGGAATTAGCAGAGCAGCCCTCAGGTCATGGGTTCCACATGGCAGGAAGGCAAGGGGCGGAGAGCAAGGCTGTGAGCAGACACTGCAGAGAGAGGGCAGATGGTTCTGAGAGGCTCGGCAGTGCTAAGTGGTTTGGAAGACTCCCTATGAAACCAAAGTAGGTGGGCTGCGTGGCACTGTTACAGTCTCCATGTGCCAGGACGTGTGGTGCCTGGCTGGTGGCATTATCGGAGGCTGTGGAACTTCTTGGAGGCGAAGCCAAGCTGCAGTGAGAGAGTTGCTGGAGGTGGAGGCTTGAGCTTTACTGCCTCCCTTGCTGTTTCTGTGTCCTGGTTCAGGGAGATGGGAGTCAGTAGCCTCCTGTCCTGCAACCACAGGTGAGTGCTCAATCCCCGGCCCAAATAACCCTCTCTCCCCTTGAGTTTCTTCACAGTGAGAAGTAAAGGATCTCAGACATGTCTGTGCTAGCTGATCCATGAGAGAAACATGCCAGCCCATGCTCTCATGAAGCTCTTCAGTTTCATGAAGTAGGAGGCCGAAGACCTGGGGTGGGAAGACCAATGTGGATGCAGCAGAGGGATGCTCACAGTCACTAAAGCCAAGTGCAGAGGAGGACTGCATCCGGTCATCCAGCTGTACAAGGGGAAACAGCCAAATCCCACCCTATTGCCCAAATCAAGGGTCCTTCCTGTGACTTCCTCCTCTGCAGCTGACCACCACATGGGTTCTCTCTCATCTAGTGTAGTGTTTTCTTCACTGAGTTCAGACTCCCGGACGCAGCCAGCCAGAGGTACCAATACAAAGTAGACACAGAATTCTCTAATTGTGGGGAAACTCTCTGTGTACTCCCATTTAGATTCTGGACACCTGTTGGAAAGTTCATTAATGAACTTTATTAGTAAATCCAGAGAGACCATAATTGGCCTTTCATTTATTATTTTTAATTGAGACTGTCTGACAGCTCAATGTGTTTATTTAAAACACATTGCCCAGAAGAGAATGGAGATTTCTATGGTAACACAAGGCTGTTTGTTCTGGATAATACATGACAATGAAGATCCCTCGATTTGAGGGTTTCTGGTGTGAGGTATATTTTTGTCCATGGTCTCATACTGTGTGTAGGTGATGATGCAGTGATCTAAAAATACAAGCTTCCAGACTCTTACTTTAATGATTGAATAAATAGGTCCAAAACGATACATACGATCTAAACCCCAATTCAACATGCCTGTCCTCTCTGTCTAAAGCTGCCCTGCTCTCTTGTCAGTGCTCATCCCTGTAGACACGCCTTTGATCTGACTGCTGTCCCCTTCTGTCTACCTGCTATTACCTCCGTTCTCACCGTAATGAACTGCTCGCCCACCCCTTTAACCTGCTTCTCCCCGCACTTCTGTCCACTAATATGTTTATGTTATTGTCTGTACTGAAATTTGGATGTGAACTTCTCCAAGGTGAATCTGTGCTCTCCAGTGTTGCAGTTCTTATATTTGGCACAGCTGCTGCCTGCTCTCAGAGCAGATGTTGAGACATTGCATGGGTGGAGCTTGTTCAAGTTTCACTGAATTCTTCTGTCTCTCTTAGAACATGAGGTCAGTTAGATGGCTCTGGATCTGCAAGTCATAACTACCCTGACTGTGATTCACTTTACAAGGGCATGCTGCAGAAGGTCTGTCAGACAGGGCAACATGGCCCAGGTCTACGAGACCATGTGGCTCATTAGAAATCAGTACTGTCCTGGTTAATAGCCTTCAGCATAGAAGCCAGAAGGCCTCAAACCTGTGAGTAAGATAGAAAGACACATTGCTTTCATGATGGGTCCTTGTGAGGGGGATTGCAGCATGGAAAAGTTAAGACAGCTATAGGGCTGGAGAGATAGGGCAGAGTTAGCAGCCTTGGCTGCTCCTCCAGTGAACCCAGGTTCAGTTCTTAGCACCCACATGGCAGCTAGTAACCATCTGTAACTCCAGTTCCAGAGGCTCCAACACCCTTTTTGGGCCTCCACAGGCACTGTGCTCATGTGTGCAGGTGCACACACACACACACAAACACACACATACAATTAAAAACAAAATCCTGGGGCGAGAGACATGGCATAGCACTTAAGAGTACTGGCTTCTCTTGCAGGAGACCAGGGTTTGGTCCCCAGCACTCACATGGCAGCCACCAGCTATTCTTGAAACTAAACTCGAGTTCCAGGAGCTGTGGTGCCCTCTTCTGGCCTCCTCAGGCACTGCATGCACATAGTGCACGTACATAGACGCAAGAAGAACACTCCTACTCATAAAAGAGAAATAAGTTATTTAAAAGACAGCCAGCTATCAGGTAAACACTGGCTCTGTGTGGCCACATGTACATTTTCTAACAAAATAAAGTACTTTCCTGGTCCTTGAAAACCGGGATTGCTGGTTTCAAGACATTTTCTTCAAAGAGAATGTGCTGAGCTGGTAGCAAATTAATCACCCCAGCCTCTCCAGCTAGCTTGCTCCTAGCACTGTCATTTCTGCAATGATCTTTCCCTTGCTACCTGCTCTAGACAGATTGCAATCATTTGGTTTCATTTTTTTTTCTTTGTTTTCTAATAAAAATGTTTTTCCAGGACTTCAGTCCATGGGTTTTGTGTGAGTAGTGACCAGTGACCCTCCCTTCTTCTGGGTCTAATTCAGTACAGCTGCCGACTGCAGACATGATGCTAGGAATGTCCCACGGTCTTGAGTCTTCTTTCATCGTTTTCCTGTTCACTTTTGGTTGTTTGGGGCATGCTCTCAGTCTGTAGCCCAGACTGCCTTGAGACTCACTTTGAAACCCAGGTTGTCCTTGAACTCATGGCAGTCTTCCTGCCTTTATCTTCTTAGTGCTGGGACTACAGCTAGGAGCCGCCATGCCCGGCTTCTTTCTTTATCTTAAACAATTAAGACATATGACTTCCAAAGTCTTTTCCACCAAAAACAGATATTTCAGTTTGTAGAGTGCTCCTTGCAATGTTGAGAATCATCAGGGTAACCATCCCTTCTTAACTGGGAGAACTTCCTTCTTCCACACTCTTCTGGCTGTGCAAATCACCCTTCGTTGGTAGAGAATAGTGACTATGAATGTGTTTGACTGGCTCCTGGCCAAAGCACAGGAAGAAAGCCTGTGCTATCTGATGCCCAGCCCAGATAAACTGTCCTGTTGTATAGGGCACGTGACGTTCAACTGTGAGGTGGAGAGAGGGGTGGTGGTGGAGGAGAGAGAGGTGACCTCCCTGCACATTTAAGGAGGGTGACAGCCATCCTAAGAACTGCTTTTTATGCACCACATCATCTCTCCCACCCATCACATTGCCTTTCTGTCATGTTACAGGAATCTGAAGCGCATTTTATTCATTTCATCCCGTGTGTGTTTTGCTTTTGCCATGTACTGTCACTTGATAGATGCATATCCAATAAACCTCCTCAGCTAGCCCTGGAGAAAGTACCAAAAGACATAGTTTGGGCTATTTTGAAAGTATTTAAAGAGACTCCTTTACCTTCCGTGACTTGCACTTGAAAGACTGGGAAGCTGTTGATTAAGAGAAGGCTGGAGTGTCTGGAACCCAGGGAAAGTGAGGTAGATGCTCAAGGGACTCTTGGAGGACTTAGATGATGTTCACAGGTGACACCAATTTATTCCCCCAGACCTCTTCCTGCAGTAAATTGAAAAAGTTAAGAAACTCCAGCTTATGACCAAAGCATGACAGAGGTGTGCAGGGACTTGCATGCAGGGACCTGTCCAGGACCATGAACAGCAGGTTCCAAAGTTTCAGAAGTGTTCACCTTCAGCACACTCCTCCTTGCCTCACTTAGGAAGAATGATGAATATTTACTATGCATTGTGGCAGAAGGGCAAAAGTTAATTCTTAGTATTCTCAGTACCCTTCCTTACTAACGGGATTGGGAAAGTCCTTGCTTATTCCTAAGTAGCAGGTTCCACTCGCTGCCCACCTGCAAAGTTATGTAAAGGCACCACTTGGCTCATCCCGAGAAAACAAAGGGGCCACTGTGCTCTTAGGATACCTGCCCCACCCCCTACACTCTACTCCCAATGCACCTTGTGAGGCACAGGGTCCCGTCTTCCTCTGACTGCAAGGACACATTCCTAACTCTGTCCAGAGCTCGGGCCATAGAACTAAGGAAAGTGTTTATTTCCAAACGCTCTTACTGCTCAAGTCTGTGCTGCTGTTTTGTTGCAGTGCTGTTGGTACAAGTTTCTGTTTTGATTTTCAGTACAGCTCCTGTACCGAAAGACACTAAGTTCCCCCTCCCTGGTGACTTTCCTAGTTCTCTCTATGATTACCAGGAGATAGCCCCCAACTTCCTCCCCTTCAGTGATTTTCCAGAGAGGTCAGAGGGTCTTCGTGGTCAAAGAAATGGAAGTGATACCGATGTGCTTGTGGCTATAAATGAATGAATGTAATGTTTAGTTAGAAGCACAAGAGGTTGTCCAGGATCTTACTTTAAAGAAAAATACTTCCATTTGATGCTACACAAGTCAGTGGGTGACATCATGACTCATTTCACTTATGAGCAAGCTAGAGGAGATAACTGGGGTGTGCCTCGAAGACATCCATGCTGTGGACAAAGGGAGCTTTGCCAGAGAGAAATGACTAAATGGCCATGCTGGGCCCATGTTCATTCATATACATAGCAAGATAACTGTTGCAGACTTGAAAACGACAATCAAGATTTCTGCTTCCTGGGCCAGGAGTGTTGGTGCTCGTCCTTAATCCCGGTCCGAGGGAGGCAGGAGGATCTCTGTGAGAAGAGGCCAGCATGGTGCACAGTGACTTCCAGGCAGGCTGGGACTAGGGAAACCATGAAAAAAAACAAACAAAAAGATTCTACTTCCTTTATGAGAAATTGAGCAATTGATTAAGAAGGGACACATATGTCGTAAATACAATCTTCCCTTCGTTGATTATTCATTGAATTGATTTCTTTGTGTGAATATATATTGTAAGGAAAACACCAAATTACTCTAGGCCATCACAGCAGACTCGGACTCTTTCTAGTAAAGTCACCTGAACAAGGGAAAGCCCTGAGAACAGATCAGGAGTAGAGAACATTTCCTGCTTAATACTATGTGTTGATCAAATGGTGTGTCTGGCTTTTCATGACTATTTCATATACCAAATCACAGATTACTGAGGAAACCACAGTTGCCCCCATGCACGCACACATACGCACAGACACGCCTGCACACAGACACATTCAGTCATTCACAGATAGGGATACACACACAGACACAGACACATACACACGCACACACATGCACACAGACACACAAACACAGACACACAGGCACGCACACACATACCCAGATGCTCACACACACACACACACACACATGCGCAGACACAGACACACACACACACATGCATACACAAGCACACACATACACAGACACACAGACACAGGCACACACACACAGAAACATCCACAGAGGCACACACACACAGGCACGCACACACAGGCACGCACACACTCACACACACTTCAGTGCTCACTGATGAACACTAGGGATTGTTTTCATTTCTTATTATTTCTAATTTTATATTTAGAATGTTTATGGGATTAAAATTCTCAGAGTGACTAGCACAGAATTAATCACTGCTGCTTTCCTCAGTAATTTTAGGGATCAGCCCTGCTACGCATGTGTGCTATTTAAGCTGTTGGATTCATGCATCAGCTGCTTAGATGGGCTCTTTTCATTTTGCATGAAGTTAAGTCTTGAGGAGATTATACAGCTCCCCAAAGTACCCACACCAGTGCGACATAGAACCCAGAGCTTTCTGATCCTGTTTGTACTTTTGACCTGCCGCCCTCACGTCTCCTCCCAGAGCTGGCTTAGGGTTACCACAGCCAAACATGTGCATTTTCTCACCCCATCGCTGCTCCTCCGAGCTCTGCAGCCCTGGCGGCCTCATGCAGAAGCCCCCAAGACCACCTCTTCTGCTTCTGTGTGGAAGTCGGACTGAGCCAGTCACTTTGTGCCTGTCTCTTCTCCTTCGTGTTGGCTACCATTGCTCCTGTAGAAGCTGCAGCCTCCCTAAGTCTGAGAACAGCACAGGGTGAGTTGTAGGTGTCCTTAATTTACAATACCTTTGTAGTTAGCCAGCAGATTCCAGCAGGCCTGTGGTTTCAGAAACAGTTCCAATAAGCAGCATAATCCCTGTATTATTTCTTTTTCTCATTTGTGATAAGATACCTGACAGAAAGCAACTTTCAGGAGGAAGGTCTGATCCTGTCTTACAACTAGAGGCTATAGTCCAACACAATGGGGATGTCAAGGCAGGGCAAGCATGAGATGCCCTGCTCAGATAGAGAGGGATTAGAAAGCAGAGTGATGAGTGCAGGCCCTGTCCTCTTTCTTTCTCCCCTTTATTCAATCCGGCACCCTAGACCAGCAGAGGGTGCCGCACGCACCACCTCGACCCTGGGAAAGCCTTCACAGTCACACCCAGAGGTGCTTCGTTGGTGCTGTATGTCTTTCTTTTTTTATTTTATTTTATTCTTAGTCCTCTGTATATGTGTGTGTATGTGCATGTGTGGGCAGTGCCCAAGGACGCCAGAGGCTCCTGATCCCCTGGAGCTGGTGTTACAGATGGGCAGTGAGCTGCCTGATGGGGGTAGGAAAAGAGCTGGGGTCCTCTGCAAGAACAGCAAGCACCCCTAGCCACTGAGCCATCTCTTCAGACCTCAAGACGTTCCTTAAGTCAAGTTTGAGGCGGAATCACTCATTTCAGCTGTGGAAGGGGGTTAGATAAATATACGCACACCGTAGGGAGGGGCACAGCGGCGCTTCTGTGTTCTGAATAACCCTGACACAGCCCGTCATGGAGAACAGCTACATAAGTAAACTCGTCAGCATATACAGTGTCATTCAGCTAAAGTAATTGCAGAAACAACTACCATAGTGCCAGTGCCTGGGCTAAGTGAACAGGTGTGCACAGGCAACATGGTGTTTGCAGAGTCCTGCAAGCGTCAGAGGAGCACATGTGTGTGGACTTCCTGTATCTGTCCATCAAAAGCCAACCTCGCTGATGTGCTTCCGCTGCTTCCCCTGCCAAGCGCTTCACGGGTCAACTCGCTCGTGTGCTTCTGAGCAGAGCTGACAGTCCTTTCAGAGCTCCCTGTCAAGTAGACTGTAAATCTGCACGTGTCCCACATTTGTCTTCCTTTCTCTCATCCAAGCTCATTAAGTTCCTCATCCTTCCTTATGAAGCACTGTAAGAACGTTGTATCTCTAGAGGTAGAAGAATGGATGTTGAAGATGAGCCTCCAAGGAAAGTGATCGGAAGTGCACATCCTTGTCTAGTGTTACCCAAAGAAGGTGCTCCATAAACACCCGCTTAATGTGCGAGTGTAATAGATCCCTATGGAGGAGCACACCCACTGACTCACACACACACTCACAGTCCTCACGTTGCTCCTTCCTGTGGTCATGATGGAGTTCCCTGTGAGGCTGCCCGGTTAAGATCGTTATCATTTTACAAAGACCTGGGGCTCTGTATCACACAGCATCACTGTTGTTAATGACCTAAGAATTAGCACCCCACTCATGTTCGGGGACCATCAAGGAACAGAGGGTCAGAAAGACCAGATGATGGTAAAACAGTGTCTTCCGGATAGGACAGGACGTCTGTCCTCAGGAACTCACTACATCATCTGTGGGTACCTGTGCAGGCTCAAGCCAGTCAGCCCTCTAGCATGGAGTGGGAAGGGCTTCCTGACCCCAGCCGGAACCGAGTACCTGTGGACAGCTGATGGCTTCTGGAGGAGGGAGAGTCAGTTTTCTTGGGTGTCGCCCCTGGTAGGTTGACCCCACTCTGGTGGATGGTCCCACACCCAAGAGTACCTGGACAATACAAACTGGAGTGGAGGGGTCAAAATGAGGAAGACAGGATGTCTGTAGGTAGAAGGTAGCAGAGGATCTGGGGGGAGTTAGACGAGAGTTGGGTGAATATGATAAAACTATATTGTATGACATTCTCGATTAATAAAAAAGATTTGTTAAAAATAATAAACTTTCTCTTTTAAGAATTACCTTGTGAGGTAGGGAGGTAGTCAGCTGCCTCACTTTTTTGGGAGCTGAATGGCTTCTTTTATTAACCATCGTCCTCTGAGCAGTCTTGTCTTCCTGGCAAAGGGCTTCTGAATTGTCTCTCCATTTGTATTGTGTAAATGATAAAAATCAGTCTTGTGTCCCCCTTAACCAATTTAGTTTTACCTTCATGTTACTGTTTCCTTCCTTAACTTTTTGAGACAAGTTCTCACTTAGCTCAGAACAGTCTCAGTCACAGTGCAGCCCAGGCCTCGAACTCATGACAATTTTCTTATGTCTAGTTCTCAGTACTTGAGTTGTGGGTGCATGCCACTACACCTGGCCCAGTGCCTTATCCTTTATTTACGTTTTTTAGCTTGGAATTGTTACCACACAGCACCCAGGACAGAAGAATTCATGTCTGTGACTACTGATTAGGAAGAGCCTGGGGCCTGGGAGATGGCTTAATGGTTTGGGGCCCTTGCTGCTCGTGCAGAGGACCCAAGTTCAGTTCCCAGCACCCGAGTCAGATGGCTCAAAACTGCCAGTAATTCCAGGTCCAGCAGACCCAACATCCATTTCTGGCCTCTGCGGACACCCGCACACACATGCACACACTCACTGAGAAACACACATAGACACATAAAATTTTAAAATATATTTTAAAAAAAGAAAAGGAAAAGAAGGCCTTGGAGATCAGTTCAAGATGCTGATAAGAAGAGTCCCATCTGCCCTCTCGGGGTAGAGACAGACAGGTGCAGCACAGAGCTAAAGAGGAAATAAATGTGAAAAATGAGAATAAAAGTCAGATTCGAACATTGGGCCTGGTTCTTCTCAGGCCTCAGATGAGAAGGGGAAGCAGACTGTGATCACACTGGCGTTGTCTTCTGTAGGTGACTGCACATCAAGTGACTCATCTAAGCCCCAGCCTATCGTGTGGAAGTTATACTGCACGGCTGCCTTGCGCCAGTCCTTCTCCATGGGGCAGTAACTGTAAATTCCACTCAGTATGCATGTTCACTTCTACACTGCACCTGAGGCTAATAACTGCTGTTAATAATTTCCAAAGTCACACTCCCAGGTTACCAGGGTGTAATTGTACTGTGTTTGCTGTGAACTGAATTTATTTATTCATAAAGAAGTTAATTGGACAAGTAATTTTTTAGAGATGTCTTTGAAAACGTGTGTGTATGTGATAGGCTAATATGAGTGTGCCCAAGATCTGTATATCTTGTCAGTTTATGAGGTATACAGAGATGTTCAGATTAAAGAATACAAAAGTAAGCTTATATGTGAATGCCTTTAAGGAAAAATAGACTTAAAATACTAAGTTGATATCAAATTAAACACCTTTACACACTAAAAAGAAGCTTACATGTGCCTCTATTTAATGAAGCAGGTGAGGGTTGAAGGATTGGCATCCTGGTGTGGTTTATACGTGGGTCTGTCTTTTATTCCTAGAAATAGTGTAAACAGTAGGAGTTAAATCCGTACTATATTCCAGTTCCTCCTGTTTTCCTGCAAGTATCATTTCACTCTTTTTTACAGCTGAATAAAACTCCATTGTGTATATGTACCACATAAGCCAGACTCAGAAGAAATACCAGGTTTTCTCTCATTTGTGGAAGCTAAATGTGTATGTGAGAGAGAGAGAGAGAGAGAGAGAGAGAGAGAGAGAGAGATGAACATGGAAAGGAGACAGAGGGAATAAGAGATAGTAAGGGAGGAGGAAAGGGAATAAAAAGCCATGGAGCTCATGCGACATGGAAGCAGAAATGAGACCAGCAAGAGTGAGGCGGGGCGCGGGGGAGGTGTGATGGGAATAGAGTGTGGGGATGTGGTGACGAGAACCACTGCGGGAATGTCTGCCACCTCGACGATTAACCGAATGAAGACATGATGACTTGAAGATGGAACATATTTGCTCATGTCTCCTCCTGTTTGCTTATTGGTACCTCTCCTATGGAGGATGAAGGGTCCTGTCACCCCAAGGGAAGCAGAAAGGGCTCTATCTGACCACTGAGGTAATTGCAGACCATGTGTTGGCAGAATGGCTTATTTTAATCATCTTAATGAGGTTGCCCCATCTGATAGATTATGTGTAAATGAAAGGGCCTGAACAGACCAGTTCCTGAACAGCTCATTCTTTGGTCACGTATCCATTATCTGAATGAAAACATTTGTCTCCGCCCTCTCCATCACATACATAAACATACAACTGCAGTTTCAAACTCACATGTGCCACGTGCCCATGGGAAATCTCAGTCGGACACTACAGCAAACCGGAAAGGCAAGGGAACGCATCCCCCTGGTAAAGAGAACAAAACATCAGCTTCTGTGCACTCCAAGAACTGTGCTGAATTGAAATCACGATTTGACAACAGGGCTTCTGCTTAGATGGTTGCTAATTGCAGCCTTATCAAACTCCTTGTATCTGTTCCTAGACTAGTACTGCCCATGGGCGTGCCTCTGTGCTCATGGTGTAGACAGGGGATTGAAGAAGGTAGAACCACAAGCACAGATTCCACCTGGTATAGCTGTCCCTGCCGGAGGAGATGAGAGGAGATGAGGTGAGGGGTAGATACTGCCGGAGGAGATGAGGTGAGGGGTAGATTCTGCCGGAGGAGATGAGAGGAGATGAGGTGAGGGGCAGATTTTGCCAGAGGAGATAAGGCAAGGGGAGTAGATATAGATACTTCCCATAACTGTCTCTAAGGACTCATGTGAAATAGACAATTGTCCTCTGGGTATCTTGCTAGACTCATCTTTGCTTTGCTTTAACTTGCTCTCTGAATAAAACACCTCAGAACTGTCCTTTGGGGGGCTGTTACTATGAATTGGTTAGTTACTTTATCGACTGTGCATTTATACTCTCTGAACTACCTGTTCTATTCCTTTACTATATTATACTTTGCAGCGCAAAGCATACACATGCACACACATGGATGTGTACATACAGCACATTAATGTGCATGTGCAGTCACATGCAGGTAAGAATGCTTTATACCAAATATACACACACCATGTATGTACATCCTAGATCTGTTTTCTCCTTCTTTGACCACCCAAAGAGTATTACTTAGAACTGGAAAACCACTGGAGAAAGCACGTTTCCATCTGCACGTTTCCTCAGCACCCCTATGTTCAGTGGCTCTACGGTCTGCTTTGTTTTGAAAAACATTATGCGTGCCAAAAACCCATGCAGATGATATTTCTGAGCAATGCCACTTCTGTCCCACAGAGATGGACTCTGCTCCCTACCTGCGGGCACCGAGAAGCACAGGAGGCCGAAGCTCCTTCTCCAGTCCCCTGTGCTCCCTGCCTCCCCAGCAGACATTTCTTAAGTGAAATCTCCAGTTTGGAGAGTCCCAACCTTGACTGGAGAGTAGGAAAGTAGACACAAGAGCAGGAGAGAGAGGCACAGGGCTTGAATGTCATTGTGTTTGTCAGAAAAGCTACCAGCGCCTGCCTCCGGACAAGAAGGTGCCTCCTCTGCTGCCAAAGGGGCTAACCTTACAACTGCACCATCCTGTGGGAAGCCTGGGGCACTGCCTTCTGCAGAGAGAGCTCGTGCCTAAGCTCTGAACTCTCCAGTCAGGAGTCTGACATATTTCCTGTTCTCCACATGCCACCCAGAGTTCTCAGCAGCAGCAAGCCCTGTGAGTCAGACTTACAGGTATTGCCACATGGATGACCTTTCAACTCACAACAACCCTCACCTCTAAGCAATAGACTCCGCAGGAGTGCCACATTAAGCCCAAGTGTCTGGAGCTCCGTGAGGTTAAACAGTTTACCTCAGGGCAAGTAATCTACGAGATGACAGAGACCTGAGTCAGATCCTAATTGATTCAAGGCCCATGGTTAATTACGGTACTATCTGAAGGTTCTGGCAAGCCTCCAGGTCCTCTGGTCCATACCTCGAAAATGCCTTTCAAATCTATAGACTGAACGGGAGATTCCCAAACAGAAAAGGCTGTGACAACACAGAGAACTTGGTCTGTGTCTGGCAGGCTCTCTGGTGCCCCACCTTCCCGCCTTCTGGTGTTCATGTCTTGGCATGATCCTTCCCTTGGGATCGGTATCTGGTTTCTGATTACTAGAATATGGCAGTGGTGGTTCTAATGATTGCATTATGTTGTGTAAAACTCTCTAGTAGAGATTGTCTTTTTGTGTTTGTGGTCCAAGCCTGCATAAGAGTAGGTGTCTTCACATATGTGGATGTGCATGTGAGAGTACATATGCATGTGCGTGCGTGTGGAGGCCACAAGATGATACTGTGTTTTCCTTGATTTCTCTCTGCTTTATTTACTGAGGCAATGTTCCTTACTGAATCTGGAGCCTGCTGAATGGGCTGGTTAAGTTAGCCAGCTTGTCCAGGCAGCCCCTATTTCTAGCTCCCAGGTACTGGGATTACAGTGGGGCCACTATGCCTGCCTGGATATTCTGTGGGTTCTAGCAATTCACACTCTGGTCCTTAAAAAGTTTACATGATAAGTGCTTTATCCATGTGCTAGAGTGTCTCAGTGGGCTTGATGAAGTAAGCCCATACTGAGCATGTTCATGAGGCAAAGAGGGCATGGGCAAGTTCCAGAGACCGAAGCAGCTCCAGATGATGGCCATCTGGAAGCTGAGGCTGTCCTTTCCACAACCACAGGTGCATTAATCTGACAATGGCCTGAAGAATCTTGGAAGTAGATTCTTGTCTAGTTGAACCTCCAGATGAGAACACTGACTGGCTGATACGTTGATTACATCCCTTTGAGACCTTGGGGAGAAGGCCCACTAAGCCATGTGCAGATTCCAGACCCAGGGTACAATGAGATGATGAACACACTCTATCTTCAGCTGCTAAATGTGTGGTAAAGTATGAGACAACAATAAGTAGCATCTACCCCACCATCCCACCCTCACTCTCACCCATGCCAGAGTTTCAGATTCAGTAGCTGTGGGGCCAGAATCTGTGTTTGTACAAGGTCCCCAGGGGTCACAGGCACCACCATTCAGAGCCCACTATGTAGACCACTGCCTGAGACCTAGACTGTTGTTAATGCTCTCTCCACAGCCAGTATCTGCATCTCCATTTTCTACACCATAGCCAGAGAGTTTCACAAGCTTCTCTTGTTATTGTTTCTTAGAAGGCTTTCAGCAGCTCCCTACAGCTTTAAAAATGAACATCTAGACCATCACCCTTGCATGCAAAGTATATGCTGATGGCTGCTACTTAATGCTCATCTGCCCCAGTGGCCCTAACCCCACACCCCAAGTTTCCCTCTCTGCTTCTAAGCATCTCTGTCACTTTGGATTAACTTCCCTTTTCCCTTCAGACATACATTCTTGTCTCTCAGTTAGGGACTGCCTGCTCAGTGAGTCCTTCTCCCATCTGAGCCTGTATGGGGACTTGTTATACTCAGTCTTGGGCTCCGCACAAGGGCTGACAAACCCATCTGCCTGGGTTTGGATCTCAGCTCCATGTTGCTTCGTAAGGAGGGCGTTGAACAAGTGTATTAACTTTTCTGTGTCCTATTTCCACAACACTAAAGTGTAATTTCATTAAGGAGAGAAAATTAGCATCTTCTGCAATGGACTTGAATGATGATGGGGAGCGATTTTATGAGATTAGGAGAAGGAATGCATTAATGGGCGGACACTTGCCTGGATCTCAGAGTCCCCAATAACTGCTGCCATCTCTTGTGTTTTGTGTAGGTTGTCCTGTAATCTTTTGTAAACCCATACTTATTTCACTGCTTGAAATTTTGCATTTGCTCATGTGAATGTGCACCTCTTCTGACTGATTAGTAGCTGTGTGAGGGTCAGAGCTCAACCCACTCTTGCTGCAGAGGTTAGCCTCAACTCTTAGCACAGCTACAGCACTGGGTGCCACATGGATAACTGAGCAATGCCACCCTCAGCTGATGAATGCAGCAATAGGAATATCACTCTAATCCGGGAGGTCTATTCTTCGGTCGGTGCTGTTTTCTACTGGTGTGGAATCTAGACCTCTGCAGTCAGCCCTATGGCACCAGCCTTGCCTTCTGTCCTTCCCTCACTGGGCTGTAGTGAGTGAGAATGGTGAGCTCTGGGCTGATCCTTGGCCCAGAACGCAGGTGGACCTCCTACCACTATCTGTGGTCTGCTTTTTCCGTAGGACATCCAGGAGAGGTAGTCTTGCATAATTGTTCCTAGGTCAAACATGGGCACACTTCACTTACTGAGATTTTCTCTCTTAACTTAAAGGCTGTCCACAGTATAATATGGTAAGGAACATTTTTGCTCCAAACCTGAATCTAAGATCAGGAACTAAGTGTTCAGGGATGAGCTGATCCTTGCCAGCACTGGTCAGAGCACTGGAAAATCCATCATGACACAGCTCTTGCAGAGGACTGGAGAGTGCCTTTCTTCCCTTCTTGATTAGAAAAAGAGACATGCGTTTGGAGGGATCATGTCTTCCCTTTGAAAACTTTCTCTTAAGAGCAACAAGAGACAGCTCAGGAAACCAGAGCCTGCAGGACTCTCAGGGGGTGTCCCCCTTCCTACCCCATCTCATTAACCTTTCCTCTGAGACTATTTTTGAAAGTCTGGGTTTAATTAAGTTTCGGTGTGCATGTAAGAAGGAACCCATTTCTCCTTTGGCTTATTTCTTCATCTGATTTGGGTTGAATATATACATTTTTGGAGAATTAATTATTTCATTTGACAAAAGAAATGGGTCTTTCTAATGTCTGTGGCTCCTTAAGGCTGGCTTACCTACAGGTGATGATAGGCATCGCCATAATCCATTCTCCCGGCCTCTTCTGTTTACCTAGTTTTGCACACGGTAATGGAACTCTGACTTCAGAAAGCTGGGCCTGAATGACTCTTTGTTCTGCATTTAAAATACCACTTCAGTGTTCTGAAATGGGGACAGAAAAAGGCTTATTGGGAAGACTGGACTAGGGTGTCAGCCTTGCTTTCTGGCCCAGGGACGTGGTGGATTCTTCGGGTCTTGCAGGCCGTCTGCTCACCCTTCAGGCAACATCTTCCTGGAGACCATAAGAAGACGTGTATGACAGGATTTTGTAAACCACAGGTGCCCTCATCTGCTGAGGGGTTTGTATTTTTAATTCAGAGCATTCTTTAAGGAATCTTTCTCATTTTTTCAGTCCTTTGCAAATTTCATACAATGTATTTTGATCACCGTCACACACCCCCTTCACTTTCTGAGAGGAAGCTTGGGGTATTGGCACTAGAGAAGTTGTTAACTTTTGTTCCAGTAGCAGGTCACAATGAGACTTGAATTGCAAATACATTTGGCTGTTGAGGAAAACTCCCATCTCCTAGGTGGCCTGTGAACATCACCAACAGTTCTTAAGAGAATTTCTCAGATTCCCCAAAGGCGGATGGGGGCAGGCGGGAATCCACATCTAGACCTCAGCTGTCTCTCCTAGGAGGTGGTTTAAAGGGATTGGCTTTCCAAGATGGTCTTGCAGTGTGGGACCACCATGGGCCACATCTCGGCCTTTGTAGCCACAGCCCCTAGAGCATGTCAGACCCACCTCCTGTCAGATTTCCAGAGATGATCACCTAATCTCTGAGCAGCATATGGCCTGGACTTGGACTTGGAGGCTCCATGCAGGCTGTGGAGCTCTGCTCTTCGGCTTAGGTGCTTCTGAACAGATTAGGGGAACAGATGGGCACATTCTGTTATAGCTTCAGCTTGGTTAAATACATTTTCTTCAGTGAACTGTGCTCGTCAGTTCCTGGGAAACCTGAGTTTGGATACTGGCTTTGGTCTTTACTTCCTGTGAAACTGCATTCTGAGCTGGGATTCCGTAACAACCAGCAAGTTTGAAGATGCAGAGAGCCTGAACCGGTGCTGGCTGGCAGGCTCAGGAGATGGTAGCTTGATTGCGGGGCTGATGGTGAAGGCAGGCCAAGTATTTGGACTGTGATCTGGAGAGTGTGAAGGTCTATCAAATTCATGTCTGTCTTTTGGAATTCATTCTAAAACCTCCTCCTCTGGACCTGCCTGAGTTTTGTGACCTTGGATAAGTTGTTTAAGTTCTCTGCACGTAACTGTGTGACTTGGGAGAGTTAAATGAAATAAACCATTTAACATTCTTGGCACACAGTGGAGACTCCACCAACACTGGTTTCCTTCTCCTGGACGCAGCCATCATCAAGAGTTTCTGAGGATTTTACTGCTGGCAAACACAAGAGAGGTTAAATAAATGTCAGCGGTTAAAATCAGGGACTCACTGAGTTTCTGTTTAGTTCAATTTTGTTTTCCTTGCAGTTTCTTCTCATTCACAAACATAGGTAGCTTTCAGCTGACTTACTTGCCCAGATGAAACATATTTATCTGCTTTTATCTGTATAGATAGCTTTGATTTTAGACAGAAGTAGGTGTCTAGACTCCTCCATTCCCCAGGATTACATACTCACTATCCCCTGAAATAGCTTTGACCTTGGGAAGATGTCTGGGCCCCACCTGCAGGATCCCCTGAGATAGCGTTGTCTTTCTGTGGAGATGTCTGGGCCCCACCTGTATCATTCCCACAGTCTTATTCTCCTCCATGTCACCTTGCATTCCCAGAATGCCCCCTCTTCCTCAATTGTTTATGCTCTTACATTAGGAGATTTGCTTACCTAATCTCCCAGATGTTGGGAAGATATGTTCTATTGATGCCCAGAGCTCCTGCCCCTTAGCAATCCTCGGAGCTATAGACATTGACTTCTTACTGGCAGTGCCCTGCCTTAAGTCCTGCAGTGCCTGCAGCCTAGACTGAACACTATGGTACAGATACCTTAGGAAAGGTCCCCCACTCCATCTTTTTATGTTTTTGGATTCCTTTCACGATAATACTTCATTCTGACAATGTTGCCCTTCTAGTTCCGCGATGTTTTGGGTGTTCTCTCTGAGCGTCATCTATGAGAACTAGGCTCTCTCCAGTATCCCACTGTACTTATGAAAACCTTCCTTATAATATTCACCTTGCACTGATAGTTTCCATGCATGGAACACTGCACAGTCTTATCCTCCGAGCCAAACAGCCTCCCTCTTCAGCACTTCAGCTGTACCTGGTTGTAAAAGATCATCCCAGCTGGGCTTGTTGACTGTGGACAGTCTCTCATGGAAGGAGGGGCTGGGAGGGTCATGGGACCCTGGCCTGAGTATCCAGTTAGTCCTCCCAACCAAACATATGCAGTTTTGCCCTAATTGGACATGCCTTGGGGTCTGGAGGAGAGGCTAGAGAAGACAGAGGGCGAAAGGCTGGGAAAGGGCTCCATCTGTAGCTGGGGAGAAGCCATCACTGATGCTGGGTGAAGACTTTCCAGTGCAGCTGCTTTCAGGGACACCCAAAAGTCAGTAGCCCCTCACCCATGCTCTGTAGGTAAACCCAACAAACTCAGTGGTTTTCTAGGGTCTTGTCGTGGGGACTTAAAAGAAGGGTGGTGGTCCCCTCCTAGGTGCTTCCTAGTCCCTGAAGAAGATTTTAAGGCCTTAGAGCCTAGGCACTATGAAAATGGGCTCTTTGTTGAGTCTGTTAGAATATGTCTGGACACACATAATTAATGAATTGAAAAGGAAGACCAAGGACCCAGCACTGAAGACATATAGCAGGAATGCCACTGAACAGAATGTGTCAGCCTCTTCATCTTGGTGTCTGTCCTGAGTGCATCATGCACAGACAATGAAGATACCAGCAGAGGCTCAGGCTGTGGACACTGAGCAAGAATCAGAGGTGGGCTGGGACAGTGGGCTGGAAGAGTGTGCTGGAGTCGCACAGACCTGGGAAAATCTTCATTTGTGAAGATATTCAAAGCTCTGTAATCCCATGTGATACATTTAAGTTCTGTTACCCTGATTTTCACTTTGGAGGAAAATGTGGTCGGTACTGTCTATTTAGAGTTAACCACGTGGCCCCCACATTGGCACTGTGCAAGTGTCAGCTCTGAGACTAACGACATAGCCAGCTATGACTGTAGTGTCCCTGAATGCTTGCGTATTGCCCACATCATTCAGACCAACAAACACTCAGCCATGCAGTGGGGTGGGAACTTCCTCTGCATCTTCTCATTTATTTTCAGTCATATCATAACATAGCCTACAAGGTTGGGTTTTCATACATATTACACACCTGAGGAAATTCTCAGTAATGGAGGTGACTTCTCTTGTCTTCCATGTTAGTAGTTAGTATTTAAGCTTGAGGCATGTCCACTTCCCACACAAAGCCCCAGAGTGGCCAGAAACCCCTTACCTGATACCAGCTGGCCTGTTTTCTTATAGAGACTTTATGAGTACTTATGTAGTTAGCACACAGTTCCCCCCTTACAAAATCTTACCCTCAAAGCTCCAAAATTCAATGGCCCAGGAATGGAGCCTAGACTCAGACAGTCCCAACACATTATAGCCCTAATCCATGTTTGTTCTCACTTAATGGATTTAACAACTGAATGTGATTTGGGGGCATCATGAATTCTGGTTTGGAAGATCATGATGTTTTTCTTTAAAGGGTTCAAGTTAGCAGAAATATATACTGAGTTATCATTTAAAATCTTTTTAGTATGTACCCTAGTTCATAACTTTCTTTATAAAGAGCAACTTCTGTTGAATAATGGAATATTGTCTTGTGGGCATGGTGATGCACACCTTTAATCTCAGCATGCCAAGGCAAAGGGAAGGGGATCTTTGTGAGATAGGGGCCATCCAGATCTACACAGTAAATTCCAGGCCAGTTGGGGTGAAAGGGAGACCCTGTCTCAAAGTTTAAAAGAAACAGAAAAAAGAAAAAAAAAAAGATTGTCTTTGCTGGTACATTGCACTTCCTGGAGTGCTCTTGTAAACTTTTTGGGAGGCACACAGCAGCAACCCAGTGAAACAGGGCAACGGACACCACTATCTGTCACTATAAGAAGTAACTGGTAAGCGGGCAGGGACTGTTCAAGGTTATGAAGCTAATTAGTTCCAGAGCGGAGGCTGCAGCCCAGGTCTGTCTCAGCATGCATTTCTGCTATGTATAGTTGAGTGCAATCTGACAGCTGCAATAATTTGTATGCAATGAAGTGTTCAATGTTGACTGGCTGATTTGACTCAGAACAATTGACAATATTTGTCACCATGATTCTCATTGTTTTTCTAAAGGGGCTTATGAGTGTCTTATCTTAGTTTGCTGGTGTGCAGGAGAGAAGCAGAGAGGAAGTCACTGGGCCATTTGGAAGTTGCCTATGAGACACCTAAAAAGTTTTTGGAATATAGAAGTTGGGTGTTGGGGTCATTGACTAACACTGAGTCTCCTTTCAAAGTCATGGCTAGGAATGATCCCCCTGCAGCTACAAAAGTGAAGAGGATATATCCATCCAGCACTAGTGATTCCCAAGACACAACATCCATAAGAAAGCCCTGGAACTGTGTGCACAGTGTGCTGATTTCTTAAATCCCTGGAAGGGTAGTTTTGCAGAGCTCTTTATAGTACCAACCGCAGGGGCTGGAGATGATATTGGTCATTAACTCTTGGCTATTTGAATCCAACTCAGCTGGTTTAAATCACAGTTGAAGCAGTGCTTCCAAGAGTAAGCTACTGATTTTGGCGATCTGTGAAATCTTCATCAGACATGCATTTTTGTCTGCTGTTGATCTATCCAAAAGATGAGCACTGACAATTTTCAATGCATAAACTCAAGGACTGATGATTGATGAAATCTGTTGTACAGATTATGGGTGCTTAGGTTAGAATCATTGTGCCTGGATCTTGCTTCTCTGTCAGCTGCCCTACAGACCTGATGGACAGTTACTGAAAACCCATAGATTTGTCAACAAGTGTAGACTTCTGATTAAAAAATAATTCTGGTTGTGTAAGAAACTTTTAGGAAAATGCTTAATTAAAAAAAAAAACTTCAATCAGAATGACTATCTTCAAGAAACAAAACAGTAACAAATGTGGATGAGGAGAATGGGACTTTCATGAACTCTGTAAGAATCTTGCCATTATGGAATTCAGTGTGGAAATCCCTAAAAAGTGAAAAATGGAACTACTGTATAGCACAACTAAACCACTTTCGGGGAGACTGGAGTATCATCTCACCACAGAGGTACCTCACTTCCATGTTTACTGCTGTACTCTTTCAATAATCAAATAATGTTATCAACATAGATGTCCATCAGCAACTGAATCAATAAAGAAACCATGGTACATGTTTATAATGGAGTTTTATCAGGCCATGAAGAGAAGCAAAATTGTGTCATTTGCCAGAAAATGGATGGAGCAGGAGGTAATTATTCTGCTAAGCAAAATAAGCCAGACTCCGAAAGAAGAATATTGCATGTATTCTCAAATGTGTATATAAATGAACGTATGGTGGGAGAAGGCAATTATTTAGGAAGAAGAAGTGGATCTGTGGGAGGGTAGAGGTGGAGATGAGAAACAGGGCAGGGGTACAATCAAAGTACATAAAATATGTGCACAAAGAATTCAGAATGAGACCCAACATTGTGTACAATGGGATAAATGTTTGTTTTCAGGCTGAGTGGGGTCTTGCTCAGGACTCTTTCCTACGTAACTAACCACACCCAACCATGTGGCCAGTGAGTGTGCGGATGCGTGTACTGTGGTACTTATACCTTCCAGATCACTGCCACTACCTGCTGCTGCTCCATCTCCCCATTCCTACCTAGACACGTATTTTTATTCTTCCGTATGAAATCTTTTCTGCCAGCCCACTTTCCTGCCTGGGAGGTGTATCCATAGAACCCAGATCATTCTATCTTCCTCTGTGGGAGGTTTGAGACACTTGCCAAACTTAGCTCTCAAGGCCACCCTCTGGGTGTCTGCACTCCTCTCCCTTGCCAGGATGGCATCTGGGGTGTCTCTGGAGGCTGCTGGGCTGCACCAAGTACAGAGTTTGAATTTGACCAGCACTTGGAGCTCTACCCGGGACAGTGCTATCGCAACACAGACACTTGCCAGTTCCCTGCTGGGCTGAATGAAGAAGGGAGCTCTGTGTGCAGACCCCTGACTTGCACACCATTTGGGGGAAGGAAGCAGAGGACATCATGTTATAATCTGAGGGTGGAGTTTGAGGAGGCTTTCTGGTTGGAGACATCCAGACGGCCGCACTAAAGAGCGGGAGGTGCTGAACTTCAGCTTAGCACCCCTCCACCCCTGTTCCTTGCAGTGGTGGCTTTGGCATGCAGCACACTAAGGCAGGGTTTTGCTTCCTCACGGGGGTGGAAGATGTTTTTTACTGACCCTGACTTCAGGGAGGGAATTCAGTAACAGTCTCCGGCCTGTTGGTGTTTGACAGCTAGGGTCAGGTCTCCCGAGGCATGGTCTCTATCGGGTCCAGGGCAGTTGAATGTCCATCTCCTGTCTCACTTCATTACCCTTTGCCAGAGCAGCATGCCTTCTTTCTGCCACTGTAGCCCTTCAACTTGTCTGAGAGGGGCCACAGCTGATTCCTGCTGCCTGGCTCTTTGGATCTGATCCATGTTTGTTGTTGTTAGATGACGAGTCTCTATCAGGACTATTTGCACAGAGAAAGCAAGTCCAAGTTTCATCTGTGCATTTTAAACATCAACAGGTGCACAGCCACACGGCTTTTGGTGGAAAAGCATGATTTGGGGGAGAATTTTATACAAACAAGGGAGAAGTCCTGCAGCACTAGCACATGCCTCCAGTCAGTTACCTCAGCGCCCTGTGAAGTAGGGACCCTTTTCACTTTTATCCCCAAATTAAGAGGAAGGAGACTGGGGTCAACGAGAAGTTAATTCATTATCTAGAGGTCACCCTGCCACTTAATGACAGAGTCAGACCTTCACTGGAGTTTGTCTCCAGAGCTATGACACGACATCATCTGGTAATTTTTGAGGCAACACGGCTTACATCAGCTGGAAAATACCAGTCAGTGTATAAAGAAATCTAGGTTGTAGCCACTTTTGGAATGTCTTACTTCAAAATAAAAGATGGCTGAGCCTTCTTTCCTGAGTAAAACAGGAGTCTCTTTTACAGCCCCACAGTTAGACACAGCCGTTGGTGTGGGGTGCGTGTATGTGCATGCTCATGTGTGTGGACATATGTGCTCCTGTAGAGACCAGAGGTCAGTGTTCAGTATACATCACTGGGTCTCTCACCCTGGGACATTCTGATGCAGTTACACTGGTGGCCAGCAAAGCCCAAGGAGCCCCCGGTCCCACCTCCTCGGTACTGTGACCAGGCTTTTTACATGAATGTTGGGACCAGGACCCCAGGTCCTCATGTTTCAAGGCAGAATCTTTACAGGGGCATGATGTCCTCACCCTAGGACTTAGACTTTAATATATCAACACATCTCTGGAGAGAGATAAGAAAACTATGACTTTGAGATCCCACTTGCTACTTCGTGTACCACCACAGTGAATCTCACTGTCCCGGGTGCACTGTACAAGCCCTAAAGGCACAGAGTGGTGTGGGATGGGGAAGGGAAGACCTGATTCTGCCCTCAGCTCTCCATGCAGGTTGTCACTCTTTGCTCATAAAATGAATGTTTACCCTAACACTGGCGTACCTGTGTGTTTCGTTTCATTTCTGTTACATCTATTTTTATGCTATTTTTTTATTTAGCAAATACTCATTGAAGGCCTACTCTGTACGCTGCCTTGTGTTAGGTGCTGTTCATACAGAACAGTTACTATTGTTCAGTGTGGTATTGGTGATACGGGAAAGCTCATGCAGAATTCCAGAGAGTGTAATGACTAAATCTCCTAGGATGAGAAAAAAAAGGGATCCAGAAAAGTTTCCATGTGGTGCAGGCCACCTGATGGCTGCAGTTCATTTCCACACATGGCATTACATTTTGTAAAGCACAGCTGTCGTTGCTGAGGCTGTGTGGAAGCAGAGAAGTTACAGACAGCCACGGCAGGCCTCTCTGAGTGCTGCTGTCTGTACCTGTCCTGGACTTGACTGTTCTCAGTGTCCTTTTGAGTCAGCCTGGATAGGAGCCAAGCCCTGGTTGCATGTGGGGAAGTGGCCATCCTCTGAAAGATTGAACCTCAGGTTAGGTAGACAGCCAGTTAGTTGCCTTGTGTTGTAGAAAGATGTGTAAGACTGTGACTTCTCTCAGAGATGTGACAGCCTAGACCCAGAAGAGCTCAAGTGGCTCTTGGAGAACTGTCACAAATGCCAGGGGTCTCATGGAAAACTTCCTGACAGTTAGACTGGGGCAGTCCTCATGTCTAAGAAGCAGCCTAATGATGTTATGTCATGCCCCTTCAGTGCTCACGTCCCAGTCTCTGTCTGCTGACTGAAGAACTTCCTGCGACATACCATGCTCAGTGTATATTTGCTGACCTTAAAAAGCTTGAGTCTTTCCTTCTTTACAAATCAAGTTCCAAATATTTGTATTGGATCATGAAACATTACTTTAGATTGAAGTATGCAGTTGAATTTTATATTATCTATATGGTATTTTTTTCTTCTGAGAATGAACTTACATGGCGGATTTAAAACACCTGTATTGATGAGGCCATTGACTCTCTAAAATGATGGCCAGCAAGATTAGGTTGGTTATATGTGAAATCTGACAGAGGAAGTATGAAAGGGCGTCTCAGAAGAGCGCCACCTGTGGGGGCGCCACCTGCTAGCGCACGTGCAGTGCCAGATGTGCACTTTTCTACCTCTCGATCTCAGTCTCCCTGAAACGTGCTTCCTACAAGCTTCCCCCTTATCAGTACAAAGTAGTAAGAGGTAATTTTTTCAAGCCAGATGTGACAGAACACACATCAACATTCAGGAATGAGGCCTTTGCAATAGGTGATGGTGTAATCGGTTTTGCCAGCAGCAGAATGTACAATCCTATTAGAGGTGGGAAAAGGAGAGCACACCCTAATTTACCTCCAGGCCATAGGGCAATCACTTGAGGGGCCTGAGGCTGCCTGTGTAAAGATACTTTAATCACATAGTAAAAACGTTTTTAGTCTACTGCCTGCTTTCTATGAGGGATAGCTCTCCTCAGTTAATAAAGGAAATCCATCCGGCTTATAGCCTGGGAATCATGACATGCCATTTTTAATCTTTATCAACAGTAAATCTGTTGAAGACATTTAACAGGTTACAGTGGAATCAGACCATGCTCCCGATGAATCCTCTGTGTTCCTCACAGAAAAGTTAGCTGATGGTCTTCAGGTGAGATGGATAGGTCACAAGGAGGAAGGGCTCCGGAATCAAGGGAAGCTGGAGATGCATCTCTCCACCCTCAGATGGATCTGCTTTTGTTGTCTTGTACCTCGGGGACTGAACTCATTATAGTAACCATCAAACTAGAACATCTTCAGGCAGGGGTGTTCCTCATGTCTGCTCTCAGGCTGTGTGGGGAATGTGATCTTTAATTAGTTCAGGTTGTAAAATATTGTAGGGAATTTCCCAGCACCCTTTGCACTGTCTTCAGGTCAGCAAATGCAATTGTTTTAATTGTGGCTGAGCTATTGTCTTCGACTGGATTTCCTAGAGAGCCTTTTACCAATTAATGGTAATATACTACTGGGAAATCATGAAGCCTGTGGAAGGCTGTAAATAGAATGCCCTAATAGGCAGCCTATTAATAGTGGTACAGAGCCCTAATGCCATTAAGTGACAGTACTCATGTGTGAAAGCTTAGTAACTTCCAGGAGCCCAGCAGTCAGCGTGCGTAGACTGTGGCAGGCGCCCATGCTCCTGCACTCTTGCTTCCTGTCTCTCTTCCTCCTTTGTCTTTCAGTCAGGCTCTTTGCGAATATGGATTTCCGTTTTCTGTCACCTCTGTGATGAATTGAGTTCAGGGAAGTGACATGTGCCCACTGCCGCCTTTGAACCTGTACTTCAGATGTGCTGTTTCATTTCCTCCCCTGCCTCTTGGCTTGTCATCAGTTACAGCAGAGAATTCTGACATGTGCAAATTAATAATCATTCAGTCCAAATGAGTACGGCGACCTCTGGGCCCACAAAGTGTACTCAGGAGAGGAGGAGGCATTGCTCGTGAGCTCCAGGAGTTTGCCGTTTCATGAAAGAATCAAGAGACCTCCTTTTGTCTATGCCTATTATATGTGTGTGTATGTACATATATACATGAATGAATTTCCACCTGTTTCTGTTAATTTGACAATGTATAATTCTATGTAACCACATTCCTTACCCATTCGCAGCAGACTCCAGAAAATAATGGTTAATTTTGTGAAAGATTTAATTGTAAGTAGAATGACCAGGAGTTTAAAAGTGGTAATCAAAAGCAAGGCTAGAAAATATTGCCAAATAACAATCAGTCTTTCTCTCCATAAATGCGGGGTGGAGAGACGGCCTGTCAATTTGTTTGACAAATAAATGTTTTATATGGCTGGGGACAAAGCCAACTGGGAAGTAGTGTGTCCCGACAAAGCCTCTGTGAATGGTAATATAGATGTGGGCTTCCGTTTAGTTTAGTTCATTTGAGAAGTAATATTGGGTTCTTGGATTTTAGGAAAATATATAGTTACAGTTAACGTATTACCTTATAAGAACTGTAATACTTTTACTATAGTAATATAAACATCAACAGTGGCTACTATTTAAAGTGTGTATTTTGGGTGGGGTACCTTGGTCAACACTGTGCATAGTAGTAAACTGTGTTTGTCACCATTGTTGAGATAGGTGTATTAAGTGTGCCATGTTCTCAAATTTGAAACCTCCTTATGAAGTGGTATCCCCACTGATAGATTCTCTCAGCATGTTTATTATCTATTATGCAGAGGACAGAATCACAAGCAAATGAGAGAAGGTGAGGGTCTTCCAGCTCAGCGGTCAATGTGTTGCCCATCTCTAGAGCCTGCCCCCCGCTCATTCTCACCTACATAAAATGTTATACATTCCTATTACACATCCTAATTTTTCTATTTTATTATATTCGACTTTTGAAATTGGAAATCAGGCTGGGGCAATAGCTCCGTGGGTAACAGGACCTGTTGTGCAAATGTGAGGACCCGATTTCAAATACTCAGAACTGGCATAAAAGACAGGTGCACAGTGCAAGCACTGGAAATCCCAGCACTCCTGTGGGTGGATGGGAAGTGGAGACCACGGAATCCCTGGGAGTTTGTGAGAACCTTGTAAACAGAGCAGAAGCACAGGAGAGACTCTGTCTCAAGCAGCGTGGGTGGACAGACACCTGAAGTTGTCCCCTGACCTCCACAGATGCACTGTGGCTGTGGCACACACACAAACATGAACTCAAACATATACATACAAAAATACAACAGTATCAGCATTCGAAGATTTCACGTCTTGTGAGCTGAACTTTGGTCATCGCTACTAATAGTGAACTGTGGTTGGTTTCCTTCCTGTAGGGATTAAAGGGCTCTCCTGCGTCCACTGGATTCGGTTCTCATGTACATATAAGTACCCTCTTCTCTTTTGAGATGGTCCCTTGATGGGGATATCATTGCATGGTGGCAGAGGTCATAGCCAAGGAGAGGAACAGAGCATGAATCACATTATCTAAATGAATTACTGCTGTCATCTGAACTCAGAGACTGGCTGTTCCAAGTCAGAGTCCTAAGTGACTTGTGCGTGTCCATCCAAGGTTGTGAATTATTATGTAATGGAAGCTGCATAGTTGTACTTTTTCATTTTAGAGCAGCCTGAGCTGTCAGGTCTGAATCATACTCCAGAGACAAGTCATGCCATGGAGAACAGAGAGCCAGCCAGAAGGTAGCGGAGATTCCCAGGGGGAGCCAGGCTTCTTGGGAGGTCAGTGCTCAGACCAGGACAGAGGAAGTAGCCGGGAAGTCTTTCTGTGATGGTTTTTCCATTCATCGATTTGGATGGTTCTCAGCTGCCGTTGGCTTGTCTGTTTAAGCAGACTTTGAAACCCCTCTAGTCTGTGCTTGGGAGCCCCCACTTGATGACAGAATCAGAAGCAAGGCGAGCCTGAGGCCTTTGCTTGTGAACAACTGTTAGTCAGGAGTTAGGAGTTTAATATTGTTTCTCTGCAGGAAAACACACAAATGGCCGATTAAGCCTAGTCATTAAAAATAAAGTATTTTTATAGCCGATCCAAACGTCCTGTGTTGGCTATGTCTTTGAAGCATTTAATTGGCTATGAATAAATATATTACACTCTTGCCTTCCTCCCTTGCCATCTTCTATAAGAACAGTGATCACAGTGGGCTTTATGGTCTTCCTGACAAGATTTACCATGTGGCCCCTGGAAGAGCCCTGCTGTTCAGGGCAGTGGGGCAGGGATGCTTCCTTGTTGGCATCTGTGCTGCATGTATTAGGCCCAGGGGAGGTAGGAGATGAGTGAGACTGTTCCCCTTTAAGATGCTGATCAGACATGGGAACCCCAGAGCCCTGTCCTAAGTGCCACAATCATGGCAGCTGGAAACACAGTGGGAAAATAAGTGCTCATGTCTGTCTGGAGGTTGTTGCACAGTTTCACACAGCAGAGTGTTCAATACTAGGGAAAGGGCTACGTATTTGTGTGTTTGGGAGAGGGGCTCAGACAGTTCCAGTGAATAAGGAACATGTGGGATGATGGGGCCAGAGTGGAAGGACGTGCCATTAGAAAGAGGAATCTCTGTAGAAAGCATCTCTCTTGCTGCCTCCTCTGAAGGAACCCTGATGCTGTTCACACCCATCTGGTCATGTCCAGGCCAGATTTTTCTGGGTAGCAGCTGGGCTTCCTTTGTAATAATTCCAGGGCTTCCTGGGCAGCTCTGTCGGAAGTGGAATGGGCCTGGTACATGACTGAGGGTTCTGTATCCATCTCTGATATTGGCTTCTGGAGCTGCAGAGGTATGTTGGAGGGCCGCAGGCCGAACACACAGTCTTGTGCTGCTGTGTGCAACAGCAGACTCTCCAAGTGTCTCTGCAGCAGAGTGATCCCACAGATACACATCTGTGATGGTGTGGGTGATACACAGCCTATGCCAGCCAGTGCCGAGCTGAGAGTTTCTTCGTGTGTCCCTACTGTTTTAATTAACCCTTACTTTTAAAAGCTGCTTTGGCTCTGCTCTCCTGGAAGAACTAGGTGTGCTCTTTTGCTTTGTAACTTATTGCCACATGTTGGACACTGCTAATGGGTGTGACAGAGGTGGACAATTCTGTGCTAAGCACTCCCCAACATGTCAGGAGCCACAGTGCTCTAGAGGTAAACACTCTCACTTTTTTATAGTTCAGGTACTATCTATCGCTAACTCCGTTGTTAAGGGTGTGATGTAACCTACTCCCCAGAAAGCCTGGACAGTACTTCTGAGGCTGCTAAGAATGCCTTAAGATTTAGAGCAGGTCACCTGTCTGAACTGATTCCAAACTGCAAGCCTTCTGTGTTAGGGGATAGGGAGATGGCTCAGTTGGTAAAGTACTTGCTGTTCAAGCAAGAGGATCTAAGTTCAACTCACAGAAGCCACCCTAAGAAGCCTAGCATCATAGTGTATGCTTGAAATTCCAGGGCTGGGGAGGTGGAGACAGAAGGATCCCTGGGACTTACGAGCCACCAGGGCAACTTGAGTAGCCAACACCAGGTCCCAGTGTCATAGACCATTTCAATAATCAGCCAGTCCCATGTTCGTGAGAATAGACCTTCTCAAAATCAAGACAGTTGGTTCCTAGAGAATGACACCGATGTTGAAGCACATACCAGTGTACCCGCATACAGACATGCCGCCTATCCAGAATTCGTCATGCTACTACTGTCTGGAGCACCCTTCCCACTCCTCTCTTTTCTGTCACAATGTGTTAATGAGCTACCTGGAATTCCATGTGCCAGTTGAAATGGTACAAGGAAGAAGGGTACAGGCAGCCGTGGCCCCAAGAGCCCCTGGACCCTCCTTTCCAGAAGCCTTCCTTCTCTCATATCTCTGTGTCCTAACTTGTCCTGCTATCTAGTTAAAGAACAGATCTACATGTCACTTAAAGCTACAGATGAGAAATGATGGTCCTCAGATGGATCCTGTTTCATCTGTTCCTACTTCAGTAAAACAACCTCTCTTTAAAAGTTGGGTGTCTCACCGTAACATACATACGTTGTCCATCCCTAGCCTCGGACCCTTCATCAGTGCCAGTCCCAGAGCTCGTAAAGGCAGAACAGTAACATGACGTCAGAAGATTTTGTATGCCATCTTGAATTTTTAGTGTTCAGATCTCATCAGCATTACTGCTTTAAAAATTCCTAAAATAGCTGTTTCTGACTTTATATGTATAATTCACTTTATGGACGATTCCTAAATAAATATCCTCACAAAAGGAGAAAAATCAACATATTTTTCATCATTGTCTTGAAAGCACATAGCAATTTGCTTAGGGATCTCAGTAATTTGTTCAAAGCCCGTCATTGACCTGTATTGTTATTTAAACAGCTCTGATCACTAAGCACATTTAAATATAGACATTTTAAAAGAGCTTAAATGATCTTATATGCAGCTAAACTCAGCACAGCAACAAAATAGTCCTAAAATAGCTTTCTCTTTCCTGTTCTTTTCTCATTCAAAGTCGGCAGCTAGGTCCTCGGGAAATGGAAAGCTACACACTCTGGGTTCTGCTATGAGCCTATCGAACTCCTTGTCTCCTTGTCACAGCCTCATCTAACGCAGTATTTATCAGGGTCTCCTCTGTGTCTAGGGTGCAGTCCACAGCAGGGATCAGTCAGGAGCAGCAGCAGAACACCGGACAGGAGGTCACAGCCATTTACTGGGCTGAGATGAAAATGGAAACTAGAGATCAATCCAAGAAAGCCAGAGATGATGAAGACTGGGAAGACTCAGCTAGGAGGAGCAGAGCCCCTGCCTTTGGGGGCTTGGTGTTCCATGCTGTTACAGTGGCTTGTTTGATCATAAGTTATTAGAGAAGCCAAGAATTTATAGTTTTCATTGTAAATAAAGGCAAGTAGATTACTGCTATGTTATTCATGTAATACCTTCATTTTTGCATATTCTCTACGACTTGATCATCAAAACTGATTGTAAAAGTATGGCATTGTGATCTTGACATCATTGACCAAAGGAAAAAGCAATTTGGTGAGATTGGACATGGATAGGTGGAACAACTTTCCATGGTAAGCTTCTATAAACTTGCCATCATAGAAGTAGTCATGAGCTTTTAGGTCACAGGACATACAAGTGGAAAACAAAACTAAACCTAGACCCCAATCCATCTGGCTTTGTTTTGTTTCAGCCTGCTACCTAGCTGTGCTTTACCCTGGGAATAATCCAGCTATTTAGGTAAGCAACCCTGGATGGTGTGTGCAGTTCTTTCTGGAAGCTCAGTGAAAATGTTTTCTTGGTAAACATCAAATCACGGTGAAGATCAGAATGCATTCACTCAAGGAAAGAGCAAGTTATCTACTAGGTAGTTATTGGAGTCTGTCACTCCTTACTGGGTTGGCAGTATGATATTTGGATCTGTGTGGATATAGCTTTACTTGTGGTTTCTCTATCTGATAGGAGAAATGTAGAAAAATGATAGTTTCTTGTGTTGGAGAAAAACTCTCCAGAAAAATAATATTTCCACAGAATTTCCACATAAAAGAAGCTGGAGTCAGAGCAAGGGCTATCCTAGCCTACATGGCAAACCTGTTCCTTTTGTGAGCTGAGGATCAGGAGTCCATGTCAGAGCAGCTGTTGAATTCATCTGTTTAAGGTATATCAAACTCTCTCTCTCTCTCTCTCTCTCTCTCTCTCTCTGTCTGTCTCTGTCTCTCATAACTTCTTGAAAGAGGAAAGCCTTTTCCAAGCAAAACTCAAATTCCCAGTCCAAGTGCAGAGGATCCAGACTTTTTTTCTGCTGAGTCCGAGTTGTAGACTCGGCAGCAAATAAGTCTAAAAGTTGGATTAAGGTGTAGCTGGCATCTGGCACAGCCTGTTAAGGTGTGCTCAATTCAAGAGCCAAAGGTCATGTTTTGACATTTCATTTTAAAAGTTAGTATTTCTCAACCCACAATTAAAGTTACACCTCCAACGAACTAACAAAATCCCTAGCGCCGTCTCTGTCAGTCACAGGACATTTTTGAGATAAATGATCACAATAAAGATTGAAAGCTTCTGATTGGTGGATTTGATTGATATCCTGCTTGATGACAAATTGTAGTCTTTTTAAAATTGTGTGGGTTTCCCTAATAAATAGTACTTATCATGTAAAGGTCAGAAATTCTGGTGGCAGTGTCGTGAGTGCACACACCCCTGGTTCATCCTTTCTAGAAGATAACTAGTCAGGAATACGTCACTGTGCATGTGGGCTGGGGGGATGACGGGGTAAAGTGCTGGCCCCTGAGGACCTGAGGTTTGATCCTGAACATCCATGTGGTAGCCTGTATTTATAATTCCAGCTCTGGAGAGGCTGAGTTTTGCTTGGGGTGTGCTGACTAGCTTGCCTAGCCAAACTGGAGAGCCCTAGGCCAATGGGAGATTCAGTCTCAAAAAAAAAGTTTATGGCACCCAAGAATGACCTCTGGCCTTCCCATGCACATTTACACATGTGCACATGTACTCATAGAAAACATGAGTACGCACACATTAGGGCAGACACAATACAATACATGCGCACATGTAAATGCTTTTGTCTCATCAGTACAACTCTGGGGACATTATCTTAAGGACTAATTGAAGAAACAGCAGCTGGGAGATTACTCTTCTAAGCATGAGCTTTATCAGTGATACAACTAAGCCAACAGGTGACCTAACCACAGGCACTTCATTAAGTGAATACCAGCTATCGTGTACATGTTTCACCCTCTGTTTAGTATGTGCCTAGTGTGTGTGAGCCATTGTGGTAGTGTGACACAGTGGTGGGATAGAGTTCTTTACACAGGGTGCTTATATTCCAATGTGTAAGTTGGCTTTGTGGGCAAGCAAACATCACTGCATAGTCACGCAAAGTGAATCACCAAATGTTCTCTGGTTCTGTTCATTTTCCTGCAAATATTAGAGTTCCATTCTTCTTCATGGCTGAAGAAACTTCCATCATATATATATGCCACATTCTATCTGTTCATATACTGAGGGACATCCAGCCTGATTGAATATCTTGACTATTATAAATAGTTCAATAATAAACATGGATGTTTAGGCATCTCTGTGGTGTGCTATACCTGGTGAATGTACCTAGGAGTTGAATAACTGGATCATATGAAAATTTATTTTTTGTGTTTGATGAATCGCCTTACTGATAGGAGCTACAATCAATTTACATTCCTGCCAACAGTGTGTTGTGTTAAATGAGATAAGCTGTACTCAAAAAGACAAATAGCATGTTTGCTTTCATATGTGGCATCTAGAGTGTGTGTGTGTGTGTGTGTGAGACATAGACATGAATGTTGAAGAAAGAGTATCTAGAAAGAGGAGGAGAGGGATTTGGAGGTTCGGTATGAGCAAAGTTTATAATGTGCGTGACATGTATGGAAATGTGATCATGGGACTCATCAAGGGGAATGTGCACAACAGACATAGGTTAATAATAAAAAAGGAAGCAGCGAAGCCCCCACTTACACAGTTGGCGGTGTGGAAAGATGCCCAACACAGAAAGGTGGAGATCTGCAGTTAGACAAAGAGCTTCTGGATGAAAGCAGCACAGCACAGACACCCATGCGTGAGGGCTGCAGCGCTGGGCAAGGCGGCTGGCTTTTCTCTTTGGCTTTTCTGACCGATGCTTGATTTTCTTGTCGTGCGCGTCTTTGAGGGACGGCACTATTTGGGAAGTGTGTTGATAGCGCTTCCTCCCTGACTGTGGCTGAAGAGCTGTGACATCGATTTTTCAGGGAAACAGTATGGTGCATGCTTGTATTTTTGCAGGTAAGATATTTTCCATTCTAACAGACAAGGGACCATTCGAAAGATCTATCTCAGTTCTCTGAAACAGTAGATGAAATAATTTACCCAAGAAGAGCCTTTGTTTCATAGGCCATTAGCTGAGCATCATGTCAAATAGAGAGATTGACTTACTAGAGAGCCAGGACTTCCCATAGAGTGTGGGGAATATTCAGACTCTTATATGGATGTGATATAATATGGTGTGTGTGTGTGTGTACATGTATGTGTATGTGTATGGGGTAGGTGCATGAGCACATGTGTCTGACATGTCTATCTTGAATGCAAATGAAGTATTTGTAACTGTAATAGACTTCACACATAAGGGAACTATTCAGTAGGGTCCTACATAAAATCATTCCCTTATGTAAACAGTGACATCTTAATTTAATCTCATATTCTGGATTGCTGGTCTTCCCCCGTATGCCAGGATTATTTGCACAGCTCTCAGAAATTTGGCGGGGAGTCACTTCCATCATTTACCTTAACATCAAGGACTCTGTTTTCTCCTAGGGATCATCTCTGCTGCAGACATTCTTGATCGAGAGACAACAGCGTCATATTGGCTGACTGTGTATGCCACAGACCGGGGCGTGGTGCCGCTCTACTCCACCATTGAGGTCTACATCGAAGTAGAAGATGTGAACGACAATGCCCCATTGACCTCGGAGCCCATCTATTATCCTGTTGTCATGGAAAATTCTCCAAAGGATGTGTCTGTCATTCAGATCCAAGCCGAAGATCCTGACTCCAGTTCAAATGAAAAACTGACCTACAGGATTACAAGTGGGAATCCTCAGAATTTCTTTGCCATCAATATCAAAACAGGTAAGAGCATGTGTATGTGGCATTCTTTACATGGCCAGTCCACTTTTAGGTGCGTCGCCTGGCCCTTACTGTGCTGTATTATCTATTGTACTGACTAGAGAACAGTCCTTTCTGGGGGCAGTTTCTGCCAAGGAGTGTTCTTCCTGCCTGTGTGGAGTGTTTTAATCTCCTTTCGCACTAAGGTGAAGTGATCTAATGAGAACCAGAGGCTCCAGGTTTTGTTCGCTCGTAATGGGATGTGGCCTGGGACCACTCAGGTGGCCAGCTGCTGCACCGTTCTCAGGAGGAAGCCAGCTGGCCCATGCTGGGTTCTCTGTGTGAACTGACTCTGAAGCCTCCAAGTCCTTCTTTGCTTGTTCTGATGCCAGCTTGCTGTCAATGGATGGCAAAAAGAGTTAACTCTAAACTCAGAGCTTTTCATCCCTGTTACCTGTCAATGGCATGCCCATGTGCAAAGAACTAGAAGTGTCTGACTTTTACATAAAAACATGTAAAACTTTAATTTTCTGACCTATGGCTCAGAAGGTTTCTGGAGGTTAAAATAATAATTTAATTTGTTTGGCACCTAACAGAAGGGACAATTTCCCTCTCACATGGACTCACATTGGAACAGTGCTCTTTAGAGTTACTCTCAGAGTTCTGTGACTTTCCTGTGTGTGCTACTTTTAGATCTGAAGAGAGACATCAGATACTTAGGGAGAATGTGATGAATGGAACTTTTAATTAAATGAAATTTAGAATACTGTAATTCATGTTACCATGAACAGGTGGGTTGACTGTGGTCAGTGTTGGGCTTAGCTGGACTTGGTTGGTGTGGACAGGCTCCACTTTTCTAATGAACAACTATTAGTAGTTGGTAATTATTTCCCCTGTCTTAATTTGTTAAAGGAGAAATGGGCAGCTGACCCTTTATTCTTTATAAATATCAGATTCCCTTTAACCAAACTTGAGGGAAATGCTAGAATTTTTGCAAATCTAATTCTGAGCGAGTTAACTTTTAAGCAGATGTGAATATGCTAGCATAGGGTTTGGACTACGCTTCATTATAAAATGAAAGCTGGCAATGAACAAGCGTGTCTAACTGGAGAGCACTTCTCCTGGAAGGGGAGGACTTGAATACAGGAGCCAGGCCCAGTGTACAAGGCCCACTACGTAGGAGAAGTCCCCACATACCTGAGAGGTAAACCCTGTTCCTCTCCTTGACGCTGCTGTGACACAGCACTGTGAAATGTGGAAAGAGATAAAAGAGATGAAATACTCTATGGACTCAACAGGGGCCAGGAAGGCAAGGAGAAGGAACAATGTCACTCAGTCCACACATCAAGAGCGCCAACGTCTTGGCTTTCCACACCCCTGTGGAGTCTGAAACTTGACACTCAGATTTTGCCCCTTCCAACTTGGTCCTGTGGAGGTTCGGGTCATCAGTGGGGACTGGGGACGGGGATCTGGCCCCTTCCTTTGGAGTTAAAGGGTCCTGCAGAAGGCTACTGGCCTTTGGTTAGGGTTGAAGAAAAAGAATAGTCACCCGGGGTCTGAAGCACCTACAGGCCTAAAGGGACCCCAGCCTAATGGACAAGCTCTGGTGTTAAGGTCCCAGCACTCAGGATCAGCCCGAGGGGAACCAAAGGATCTCCGCTGAAGTGAGGGGTGAGTAGGTGCCGAGTCAACATACAGACTCGAGGAGCTGAGCAGAAAGCCAGCAGTGGTGGTCTGCTGCAAACTCATTTATTCAAGAAAGAGCAGAGAGTCTTATAGGTCTTCTTAGCCAAGAGCCTTATGGGGTGGATCCTCACCACAGCCAATCGCAGTTTGTCCCCAGGTGGATCAGGTTCCCTCCAGGTACTGGGCAGAAACTGGCTTCACAACCAACCAGTGTGGAGCACCACACCCACGAGAGCCATTCCTCCATTCCTCCTGGCAAGTGGCCTAGCTAGGCCCACCCTGAATTATACTCAACACTCTGGGTCAGTGAAAGACCCTACCTCAAAGAAAGATGGCTGGTGTTCCTAAAGGATGACACCCAAGGTTTTCCTCTGGTCTCCACATGCCTACAGACACATGTACACATACATCTGAACCCACACACATACCTCCCCCATATACAGATGCGTAAACATGTACACTCATCCCATATACATGTACAAATGTACACACACATACATGTACTCAAACAGAATAACTGTCAGACAAGAATGTGGGTCTGTGAAGAACTTTGACTAGACTTCATGTGCACTGTGAAGACTTTCTTTTATAGATCTTCAAAATCTGCACATGAATTTTCAGGAAGCCTCATATTATCATAATGAGGCTTACATTGCATAATAAGAGCCTTAATCATATCCGTAATTTCTCTGCCATTGCCAGAGATTATAAAAAATTGTGCCAGAAATGGCGGGTCCATCTAACTTGTCTTATTGTCCAAAAGAGAGCACAGTGTGGGTATCTGTGTGCGCAGATGGCAGGGAGGAGATGACGGTGCACACTGCTCCTCCAGTCACCACGCACTCATTGCACCTAAGCGTTTTGATCGGGAGATCCAATAAACAGAATCATAAAGTAAGATCCATTTGGAGTTCTTCTGTGACAGGGGTGCTCAAGTAATCTGAAAGTAACAGCAGTTAACAGTGACACCATCAACAGTGGACTGTGGTGTAGGAGTTCCCAGCATTTGAGGTGTCAAGAGGGCTTTGCCTGAGCTAGAGCCCCAGGCTTTGCATGCATGTCCTGTACTTCATGACTGAGAATCTCTGGACCACCACACTGAATCAGTCGTCCTGACCCCAGCACTGTGGTCTTTGAACTCCCTGAATTTCACTTGACATGAGTATGATGCTAAACATGGTCAGAATCTCAGGGAGGGATGATGCGATGGACTGGTCTGTGGGTGTGGGTATGGGATTCTCTTCATTGAGTCAGGTGATGTGGAAGACCCAGCCACTGTGGGCAGCACCATTCCTTACACAGGGCGTCCTGTTCTGTGTAAGAGTGCAAACATTAAGTTGAGCACTAGCAAGGCACACATATGCATTCATTTCTCTGTTTCCGGCTGTGGCTGTGATCTGACCAGCTGTTTCAAGCTCCTGGTGCTGTATAGGGCTTCCCAATGATGAGACTATACCCCAGAACAGGAAGCTTTCCTATAGTGATGGGACTGTGCCCCAGAACGTGAAGCTTCCCCATAGTGATGGGACTGTGCCCCAGAACAGGAAGCTTCCCCATAGTGATGGGACTGTGCCCCAGAACAGGAAGCTTCCTCACAGTGATAGGACTATACCTCAGAATGGGAAGCTTCCCCAGAGTGATGGGACTGTGCCCCAGAACAGGGAGCTAAATGACCTCTTTCTCCACTTGCCATGGCTTTTGGTTGGGTGTATTATCACAGCAACAGAAACAGACAGAGCCATGAGCAGGAATTGCTGCGAGTTTAGGAGTCCTACAAGGGCTGAGCACACTGCTTGGCACGGTGGAATCGTGGGATAAACGTAGGCCCACGCCTGCATCAGGCTGCTGACAGGCACGTCCTGTGATGTCCTTATTCCAGAGTGTCTTATCTGGAAAGTGAGCTTCACCTCACCTGCCTCACAGTTCTGGTTCACAGAGAGTGGACGTCGTGAAACATTTGGAGGCAAATTAAAAAGCTCCATAAGAATCCCGGGCTATGTCTGTACTTGTGTGTATTTAGTGTGTGCGTGTGTGTGTGTGTGCATGTTTACCCATGTGTGTATATGATGTATGTGCTCATGTGTACATGAGCATATGGAGGCAGGGGTCACCATCAGGTACTGCTCCTCATGTCATCTTCACCTTGCTTTGTTGAGGCAGAGTTTTACCAGCCCAGAGCTTGCCAGTCAGACTAGGTGACTTGCCAGTTGTCCCCCCTACATGGCTGTCTTCACTCCCCGGGACGGGCATGACAGGCTCATGGTGGCACACTAGGCTTTCCATGAGGGTGCTGGGTGCTGGGGATCCCTACCAGTGCTCTCAGGCTTGCATGGAGAACATCACCAGCTGAGCAGTTCCCGGTCTCGGGCTTTTTCTTTCACGTTTGCTGAGGAACAAACTCAGAAGTCTGTGAGACTCTTATTCATTGTGTTGTTCTAGGTATCACGAAGCCAACAGAACCGAACTGATTCCATAATAGTTACTTTAATTTGGGGCATTTCTTAATGTCCTTAAAATAGTAAAATAGTGACACTGATCCAACACTTTTCAAGAGTGCAGTGGAAAGTGCTGATACTAACACGTCACTGATATTTGTGCTTAGATATTTTCTCAGCCAAGATGTGTTGATTCTAGGAAATGGACCCTTTTATCTTTTCTCTGTGGTAGAGCTGAAATTCAGTTTCATTTTGTTCTGGCAATGTGCTACATAGTAGATAACGATGAAAATGATTAATATAAACGTGAATTACATTGGCACTCACGATCTGTAGCCCCTAGCACAAAACAGACATCACTGGCCCAAAAGTAGACACAGGTTTCTCTACTGAGCCAAAAGACCCATTTGAATTTTCCTCCTACCAGATCGAGATCCCTGCAGAGTAAGTGGTCTCTGGAAGAAATATAAAAATAAAAATCTGTTGTACAAGGAGAGATTTTCTGTCCTGTGTGGAGCACTTTATTAGTTCCAGGCAGAGTTGCTGAGGTCACTTCAAATGTAGTTCCTTGCTGGCAGGTGCTTTGGGAGGCTATACCTCTGTGGTCAACAGGCAGATGTTTAAACTCAGATGAGGGTTAACTATGCTTCCCTCAGGATGTGCAGAGTTGGGAAAGAGTGGTGGAAAGATTTTCTACAGATTGAACATGTCTGAGACATTCACAGTGCTTAGCACCAGCCCAGCATGTTCAGCAATTAGGGGAACACCCAATAATCACTGGCTGCTATTATTATTTATTATTATTAATTATTATTATTACTATATTATTTCCTCAGTGGAGATATGTCTATGTGCTAGAAGCAAAGTGCTTCGGATCCCCACTGTTTCTTGAGGAGGAATCTTTGAAAGGTAGCAGTAGTTTGGGTCACTGGGGCCTTGTGTTCAGTTTTATGATGTGCATTTGGGTACCACTGTTGACCAATACCCAGTAGTGATGGGTAGTATATAGTAGAAGATGGTTTCTGCACTCAGGGATTTAGTCTTATGGGAAGATGGACCATCACATTTGATACAAAGCATTTGCATAAGAAAATTTACCTAAAATATGAACTGTTGAACTCTGTAGACTATCAGCTGTGAACAGGATACAATCAAATCAAGGCAGTGGCTGGAAAGCTGCAAAGCACCACAGCCCAACGAGGGTCCTGAGGAATGGGCTGACCTGCAAAGGTAGGGCTATGATCACTACCCAGAGGAAATAAACCAGTTCCAGTAACCTCAAAACCAGCCCAGAACTACTTTAGCTAGTCTGAAAGGCATGAAAGAATTGTACAAGTTTCACAAGTGCGTTATAAGCTATCAGAACCTCCAGATGTGTGATTCTCTTTGGGGTTGGATAATATTTAGGTTTCAAAGAAGCTTGAGTTTTCCTTTTAAATCTTCTAAGAGATCTACCTCTTCAAGAGATTGTTTAAAGGTAAAAATGTACCTAAGATTCATTTCTTTGTTTCTTTCACTCTGTTAAGCTCAGGCCCAGGGTTCGCATCCACTGTATTGGTAGTTTGTGCCTCTGAAGCAGGTTCTTCCCTAACCCAGATCTTCCCACGCCTCCCTGTCACTTGGCCATTCTAAGTTCCGGTTCACAGTTGCTCTGACTTCTGAGCCTTTCTTTGCTCACAAGCATTATATGAACCTTTGTGTGGTGGTGAGTCTCAGCTTCTTGAGATAAACCTGAGCAAACTATACTTTATCTGCTGGTAAACTAGCTGATTGCCTCTTCCACTCCCTCGGGTCATTTGAGAGGAAGTAATCTTCAAACTTGGGGTTGCCATGAAAGCACCCCAAATTGTACCTGGACTGTTGATGGTTTCAGATGTATACCTGTTCTTTAAAGTGTTGGATGCCCTGAGTTTTTAATCAGCTTCAAATAATAACCTCTTGCCTTTTGGTATATAGTGAAAGAGGTAACAAGTAAACCTTAACATTAATGAGAGTAACAGAGAAATCCAAGCTATGCTTCTGCCTGATCAACACCCAGTGAGCTTATCAGATACAGATTCCTGCGGAGGAGCAGGTAATTTGTATTCCTGACAAGTTCCCCCAAGGAGCCGCAGGAGCAGGGTCTAGGCTTCTGTTACCCAAGGGCAGGCGGTAAGGACCATGAAGGCCCCGCAGCCGAAGCCAGCTTTGTAATTACCCCACAGGGCTGGGGTTTTGAGAATCAACTGCATTCTGGGATCTTCTCTACCCACTGCCTCCCTCAACCTCAGATCCTTGCTGTACTTCCTTTTTCATGAGTTGGGTGAAAATGAAAATCCCGTCTATGTGAGCTAAGAGCACACAGAGTGATCAGACCGTCAGATGTCACATGTGTGGATACACTTGTATTTCCAAAACATGGACCCATGTAAAACTGGCTAAAGTGGAGTTTAGACCGACATTCGTAGTCACTATTCAATTTCAGTAAACCATTTACATATATCGGTAGAAAAGAAGTTCCAGTTCATAGGAGTATTAAAAATAAATTCCAGTTCAAAGTAAATTAAACCCTATGCTTATGCAGAGCTCTGTTTAGGGTAATCTGCTTAGAAAATGATCTTTTCTAGGGAATCAGAATGAAACTTTACCTTGTACAGAATTACAGAGGTTTGACTTTTCAAAGTCTGGGGACAGACAGCAGGCTTCCCCTCGGGAGGCTGTGGAGTCCTCCTGCATTGCTGCTTGCTTTCCCATCATTTCTTTGATCTCCTACTCTCCCTAAGTAGAAAGCTAGCTTTCCTAAAACAGGAGAGGTGGCTGGATGACACCTTCAAATCCGTAAGTCCCGACACAAGCGGATCATGTGATCAGCGTGTATGAATAGACTGTAAATCATGCTTGCTCCTTCGTTCAGCCGTAAAAGGAGGCCTTGTCCTATAGAACATTAAATTGTGTTCATTTGATTGAACAAGTTCAGGAGAATAAATGGGGCTCATGCAGATTATCACGGGGCTATTTAAATTCAGCAACGACCTTTGCATCCATGTGAATGTGTCCCAAACAAGTAAGGGCAATGTAACATCTTCACTGTGTCTTCCTCTTCTATCCTGAGGAGGCTGGTTACTCCCCTCTTAACTAACTTTCAACTGGGGTGCACAGGCCTTTGGAATGGTCAGGGTAGCCATGCTCAAGAAAGGGATGCTGCAGGTGCCGGGATGCTGACTCTGTCTTGTGGGGCCTGGCTCTGTCAGACGCATGGTGCCTGACCGTTAAGGATGCATTTCAGAATCTCTGTCCTAATACCATTGGCACATTGCTTCCAATAAGACTTTTTTGTTTTGATCCATCGTATATATCTAAGGCATTTCGCTGCTTTCCCGGACTCTCCTATGTCCATAGCAGCACTGGAAATGTCTCCAGATGTTATCGTATGCCATTTACCAGGAAAATTGCCCAGACTGAGACTGAAATACCGCAAAGCGCTTCATAGAAAGAACCCTGTTCTGTGCCGTTTGCAAGGCATCACATGTGAAATAGATGACAAGGTAGGGAAAAGCTTTCTTTGAAGGTTATGTAAATGACGTGAGTATAGGAGTGCGTGTACACATGCATATGCATAGAATAATAATAAAATAAAATATAAAAGAAGTCTAAAGCTGCCTCTCACTTCCCACTAATTCTAGATTCCTCATATTTTATTTTTTGATATTTATTACTTTTTTATTTGTTATATATATGAATGTTTTGCCTGTATATACATAAGTACAGCCATGTCATACAATGCCTGCAGAGGTCAGAAGTGGGTGTTGGATCCCTTAGAACTGGTGTTGTAAATGGCTGTTAGATACCATGTAGGTGTTGGAAATCAAACCCAGGTCCTCTGGTAGAACAGCCAGTGCTCTTAACGGCTGAGCCATTTCTCCAGCCCTGTAATTCCTCTTATTTTAAAGACACTGTGAACACTCAATAGCCAATCTGCTAGGAGAAAAGGGAACCACACAGAGCAAAACTTCAAACATCCCAAGTGTGTGAGGTTGTCCTTTCCTTAGGATATGAAGAGGATTTGACTGGCGACAGAATTCTCTCATTGAGTCTGTTTTCAGCAATTTTCTCCAGACAACACCAGGAAGAGATTATTTTGGGAGTTTTAGGCTTGAAAACCTTTGTGGTTCCAAATCCTGTTCCTGCTTATGGTCAGTCTTCTGATGGATAAGCAGATGATGTGGTTTAATTCCTAGAGTAAGAGGGGGATGAATCAGGGAAGTACTCCTTCAGCCTCACAGGTTGGGCAGCTCAGGGTCTCCCAGCTCTTTGACATCCATGGCTGGCATGCCAGACACACAGGCAAGCCCCGGAAACCTGTTGGAAGGGTTCTTGATGCTGAGGTCAGGGCCCTGGAACCATGTTTTTACAGGTATCATAGGGTTACGAAGATGCAAGCTGAATGGAAAACAGTAAGACGTCAGCACAGGGACACGTCTGACCCCCAGGTAGATGAAAACTCCAAAACAGGCTGTCAGACAAATCCATGAGAGACAGGTTTGGAGTTTTGAGTTGATAAGATTACTTGGGATAGGATTTTGAGGTGCTCTTTCTTTGTAATTACAGGGGCTTTGCTGAAAGAGGGAGGTGTGCAATCAGAACTAAGATCAAAGCTTACAGGCATGATGCTTTTACAACCATTAGTTGCAGATGGTGGTGACTGAACCTCCTTGAGCCTCAGTGTGCTGGTCATTCCAGGAGCTGGAGATGAGCGCCCTCTGAGAGGAGAGGCAGGGGAAGGGCTAGCATGCCCCCCAGGCTCTGTTGTGGGGGATGTTATTCGGGAGGAAGATGGAGTCATGAAAATAAAGCAGATGATGGAGTTGTATTTATGGGTGAAAAAAGATACTGATTAAGGTCATAAATCCCTCTTTTATTTTTTGTATCTGGGTGTTATCTCCAGAACAGTAATTTACTGCCTGGGTTTATTGCTTCTTCTACTCTGAGGGAAACACTGAATTTTACAGAAGCCACTGCCTGCCTCCCCCTGCCTTCCCAGTGGCAGGGGGACTCCTCCTGCATGAGTGTGAGGGAAGCCACACTCTGTGTTCCACTATTCAACTCATCCACTGCAGTCCTGGGAAGAGACTCATAGGTGTTTGACCTAAAGTCACCCAGTGAGTCAGCCTTACAAAACAAACACACACAAGATACACTTCGAAACCTCTGACTCCAGTGGGTCAAAAGTTCCGAAGCTCAGCAGTTTTGTGCTTCTTGGTGGGAACATTTAGCTAGACCTTTGTGTTAGTGGTTTGTGCTGGACAGGCTGGGATCGAGCCCTGTTTAATGGTGCTGAGTGCAGTTCTGAAGGGCATAGTTTGGTTGGACATTTGTGTGGTGTGGATGAGCGTTATGCAATTCAGGACCCTTGAAGCCTCCTCAGGATGATGCTCCCATGTGGCACAGATGTGTTTTCACCTGAGGTCGTGAGGTGGCATGGAAATTGACTTGCACTCGGCATTTCACAAATCGAATCTCATTAGCTCGTTCATTTTGTATTTCTTGAGACTTGAAGCCTTTGAAATTCCTTTGGAATCAAGCCTTGACTATTGTTCCTGATCAGGGCAGGGAAAGTTGAGGATTAAGGTTTGGTCTTGCTCACTCTGTGCTCTGGTCTGCTTGTCATATTGAGTGACTTTGCTATTAGCTTCTTGACAGAATTGTAAACAGTTATAATCTGTACATTATATTTTTGCTGAGGCAAATTAATCTAGGAAAGCATATGGAATTCAGATGATAAAATTGCAAACCAGCATATGGTGGGTACTGACCATAGTCTCATTGATTTGCTGAAAAATTATATATTGTCCACTTTGTGTAATCAGGCTTCATAAAAACCCTGGACAGAAAGAAGTCATGGGAGTGTGTTCAAAAGGGTGGACATAGGTCCAATGTCTGTATTCTAGTTTGATTTGTGTTGCTGTGATAAAATATCATGACCAAAGGGAAGGGCCTAGCTGGCTTATGATTCTAACTTATAGCTCACTATTTCAGGGAAGCAAAGTTAGGACTCGGGCAGCTGGTCACATAACCTCTGCATCGAGAGCAGAGGGAAGCAAACACACATACGGTGCCTGCTCGCTGCTGCTTCTCCTCAGCTAGCTTTCTTCTTTAAACAGTTCAGACTCAGCTGAGGGAATGGCTGAGTCCATGCCAGTTAACAGACAATCCCCCACAGACATACCCACAGACAATCCCCCACAGACACACCCACAACCCAACCTGATTTGGACAATGCTTGGACTGAATCTCTTCCCAGCAGATACCGGGTTGTATGTGCACCCAAGTTGTGCAGTGTACTCCGAGGACAGAAGAGGGCAGATCCTCTGGAACTGGAGTTATGGATGGCTGTCAGTTGTCATGTAGGTGCTGGGAATTGAACCCATGTCCTCTGCAAGAGTAGACAGTGCTCTTAACTGCTGCATCATCTCTCCAGCCCCTAAACCACTTTATCTTAATATCAAAACAATGTGCTACTTATCATTGATTCTCAATCATACAGAGGAACCCGAAGCACAGAGAGGCTAAGCAACCTTCCCGACATCACATGACCAATACGTATTAGTATTAAATACCAATGCTGTATAGTATTAAATATCAATTTGCTTACATACATGCAGGCAATACATTCATACACATAAAATATTTTAACACAAAGTGATTTAACACAAGTTGTACTTGGCATACAGTATAGTCATAATACACATTAAATATTGAACAAATCTGCACAGGACTTTGTTTCTGCTGATTTGGCATTTATAGTACGTGATTAAGGTCTTAAAAAGTTGATGCTTCAGTCTAGGATTGACTATCAGACTTTACTCGAGTTTCATTGAGTTCACCATAAGATAAAGACCACTGGCCATGTTAACTTCTATGTTGTCATCACTTAAGTTGTATCTGACAAGTGGATGGTGATGAGACAGAAGACAAAGCTGTCTCTCAGACTCCCAGAAACATGTCTACCCCAGTCAGTACCACTTTTCAAGCCTAAAACTATACAAAGTCTTGAAAATACGTTGCTGGGAGCAGTGGAGTTTTCAGGGTGTCAGTCCAGACGTGTCACTCAGCTGCTCTGATAACAAGGGCAGGTTTGTTTCATTTATGTAAATCACAGAATTCTTGTACAACTGAGAGCCAAAACCTCTGTTCCTGTGCTGTTTCTGTGTTTCGTTCCTCTGGGCAGACATCACTAATCAATAGGAGCAGCTTCTCTTTACCTGTCCACACTGACATGGGCAGACATCACTAGTCAGTGGTAACAGTCCCACATTGTCATCCATTACAACCTAACTGTAGAAGGAGCAGACATGAGGAGTGGACCTACTTGCTATGGAGAACTCTAATGCCACCTCTACCTGGAATTATTTCAGTCTTAACTTACAGTGACAAGGAAGGGAACTGATGGGAGAGACTCTGGTCCTGGTGTTGAAAGAGATGAATTAAGAAGTGAACACCACCTTCCAGGAATAGTGGGAAGGAATGCCTGGAAGGAGGACCCCAACTCTGAGGAGATCATGCAGATCACAGCAGCACCCTTCACTTCTAACCCAGCCTTTCCTCCTTTTCCTCAGTCAGTGAGATGCAGCACCCTTTGCTGCTAACCCAGCCTTTCCTCCTTTTCCTCAGTCAGTGAGATGAAGGAGATGCTTATGCCTTTCTTCCCAGAATTTGTTGCTAGGATTCAGAAATAATTGGTACTGTGGAAAGTAGGACTTGTACATCTAAGCACCAGTAGCTGATACATAGATGGACAGACTGGCCCTGACAGACTTGGTCCTGAAGACTCCAGTGTCCAGCCCAGGACTTCCTGAAGCTCAATTGTACATTTTTCCTCAGACTTGGCAATTCACCCGTTGAATTCACTGATACAAAGCTTTCCAACATTTTGAAATAGGATTCTCACTAGAGAAAGGAAAGGATGTTGAAGGCATTACTGTAGAAACCATGTCAAGAGTAAAAAGCTCAGAAAGACAGCTGCGGCCTGCTGCTGAACCACTGTGAAGGCACAGAGACCTCTAGATGTGCTGATTAGAAAGAGCAGTGGAGAGTCCTTGCCTGCCCTGTGACTCGCTCTGCTCCCAGGACTCTCTCCACATGGGTGTGCGGTAACACTTCTTTTTCACAGTGGAACTCTGCAGGTGTGATTCAGCTTCATCACCTCCAATGGGCGCTTTGACAAAACCCCAGATCTCTGCAGCAGTTCTTAAGTAAATATGTGCAAGTTTAAATTTAATCCATACTGCTCCAAAGGAAAACTGGTCAAAAATTCTGTTAAAAATTAGTTTAGTTTATTCCATTCTGCTTGTAATGAGCCTGTTCAACACAACACATAGCTGAAAACCATGTGTCTTCTCGGATTTGCATCCTGTGACATTCACCCAGTATGTACTGGAAAAGGATGAAGTGCCTGCCTGGGATCGTCTTATCCTCACACAAACCATATGACAATTTATTTATTTATTTATTTATTTATTATTTAATTATTATTTATTTAATTAAACACTTTAAAATTTTTGAATTTTTGTTGGATTTTTGAAATTTTAATACAATATGATTTGATGGTGTTTAGAGTCTCCCATCCACACCTCCCCTTATTGCCCCTGTACAATTTAATCTGCCGTATATATGTGTGTGTATATATAAATATCCATATATATACATATATATTAAGGCCTATAGTGTTGAATTATGTCTCCAAAGGCCCTTCAGCATGGACCCACAAGCTGGAGCCTGACCAGTCTAAGAGCCTCGCCTGTCTCCGCCCCTGCAGCCAGCAGTCGCAGTTCTTCTCTAGGTGGTGTTGGGGATTGCTAACCCTCTTTCCTTCTGTCTCCCGTGATTGGTCTGAGTTTGCACAGGGCCTGTGTGCACTGCTGTGAGTCCATCTGAGTACCTGACCAGCTGTCTGAAGATTATTTCCTTGTGGCCGTCCACCACCTCCGGCCCTTACAGTCTTCCTTCCTCCTCTTCCTCAGTGATCCCCGAGCCTCGGTAGGCAGAATTTTGACATAGTGTTGTTCTCAGATGTAAAACTCTACCGTCTCCTGTGCTGTGCATATTGACTAATTGTGGATTTCTGTGTTTGTCACCATTCACTGTACAAGGGAGCTTCTTGGGTGAGAGGCAAGAGATGCAAGAATCTCCGTGTGTAGCAAGAAATCATTAGGAGTCAGTTTGACAGTGCAACCATTTAAAAACCTAGTACTAGGCTTTTCCCTGTCCTGTGAGTCTCTACCCTCAGGCTCCTTGGCCTGACATCAATGTCAGGTATGGGTTCCGCCCTATGATGCAGGTCTTAAATTCAATGAAAAGGTGCTTGGTTACTCCCGAAATGTTCATGCCACGTTTGTACTGGTGTATGTCTCGCTAGGACAGTTGCTGTAGTTCACAGATTCACAACTGGGTAAGGTGGATGATTCCTTTTTTCAGATGGTGACAAAGCACCTTCCAGCACTACGGACACTAGTCAGTGGAAATCAGTGAGGCTCCGAAATCAGCACCAGTTTGATTTCCCCTTGTTTGTTCTTTAGACATTTATGTAGTGTCTTTGGCAAAAAGTTCTTACCATGCAGTTCTGGTGAATCACCAAGAACAGGGGTGATGGCCAGCAGTGTTTAAGAGCCTGTGGAATCCCTGGTCCACACTCCCAGAGACAGAGTTCATTCCTTCCACCAGGAGGCTATTCTGCTAGTCGATGGTGTCAGTAGAAGCAAAGACCCCCTGTTAAAAGGTAACTCCTTTTAACCTCTTTTTATAATTCATATGTATATCTTTTAATGAGCATCTACAGTGGATAGATTCCATATGACTTTGTCTCTTGCCAGGCACAGAACTCAACAAATAGATCACAGACCTCAGCCTAAGACCTGATACCCTGAGTCAGGTAGAAGAGAAAGCAGAGAATGCATCGGAGCCTAGAGTCACAGGAAAGGACTTTCTGAACAGGGCTCCTATAGTATAAGCATTAAGTCCAACAACAAACAAATGGGACCACTTGAAACTAAAAAGTTTCTGAACATTAAAGTATACTGTCATTTGCGTGAAGAGGCAGCCCACAGAATGGGTAAAATCTTTAACTGCTATACTTCTGCAAGATGGTTAATATCTAGACTATCCAAATAATTTAAAAACCAAACATAAAATTATGAAATTAAAAGGCAGGGTAAGGAGCTGGACAAGGAGTTCTCTAAAGATGAAAGGCAAGTAGCTGAGAAATAGATTTTAAAATGTTCAGCATCTTTAGTCATCAAGGAAATGCAAATCCAAACCACATTCAGAGTTCATCTTAGAATCTCAGTGTCTTAATCCAAAAAACCAAATGAGAACAGATGCTGGCGAGGATGTGGGGAGGGCCCCAGTGGCAGTGTGTCCTGGTGCACGCACCATGGAACTCGGTGTGGAGCGTCCTCAGAAATCTTGACATTGATCTGCCATATGACACAACCATACTAGTCTTGGGCATTTACCCCGAAGACTCCACACCCCATGAATGCCTGTCCTTCCATGTTCACTGCTGTCCTTTTCACAATAGCCAGAAATTGGAAACAATCTAGATGTCCATCGACTGTTGAGTGGATAATGAAGGTGTGGTACATGCACGATGGAATATTATTCAACTCTTAAAAAAACAAAATTATGAAATTTGCAGGTAAATGAATAGAACTGGAAATAATCATCCCGAGTGAGGTAACCCCGGCCCAGAAAGCCAAACATTGTAGTTCTCTTTCATAGCTGGATGCCAGCTTTGAAATCCTAAATATGCATATTTCAAAATGAAAAATCAAAGAAGTCAAGAAACTAACAAATCGCCGTGGAGTGGGGCAGGAGGCTTCCCAGGAGGGAGGCGGAATGTCCTAATATCAGAGGTCATAGCGTAGGAAGGGTTGGATGGCTGGGAGGGCACAGGAGGGAGGGCAGTGCGGGGAGGGTCATCCAGCACTAAAGGCCTGTTTTTTTGAGACTTCTTACATGACTGTTGTCTTTGCATTATTTCCATCTGTCCAGGTCCCCAGTCACCTCCTCCTGTGCCCTCCCACTCCTTGTCCGTTTATCGAATGGGCAGTTTCTTTACTTCCTCTGGCTCAAGCTTCCCATCATTGTGATGGGGAGACTGAGTGAACTAATGTCAGTATTCAGTGGTCTAGTGGAGTTTATAAAGTGCCTAACAAATGTTCACCATTCCAGCTGTTAGTAAATAGATGCAAACATCTGTCCTTCAAAAGAATCTCCTTTTTCGAAGACTGGTAGCAAGCAATCTGATGAGAACCTATGAAAGTCTTTTACCAGTACTATGTGTTCCTGCTTTATGAATGCATATTATATACTCAGGATATAAGACAAGAATGAGTAAAACAGGCACTCTGCCCTTTAAGACCTGAACCAGCTCAACCATCCACTGGTGTTATTACTGCTGTCACCATAACCTTGTCACCTACACAGTGACCTGCCCAGCTTCTGAATGCAGTGATTAAACAAAAAACATTAACTGACTTATATGAGAATTATTTTTTCAACAGTGACAAATGCTTTTACTATTAATTTGTGATTTGAGGGAGGGAATCTCTGAGGACGTGAAAAGGGAGTAAAACCCAAATCCAGCCCATTTGAAAGAGGCTGTTGCAGGCAGAAAATGCTGAGCCTTTTCCAATGCACCATTTGAAACTCATTGGCATCACAGATACGTGGGTTAAACAGAATGAATCCAATTTTCCTTCCCATCACTTAAGCAAATTTCTCATCTCTGTAGAATTTGTTTTATAGACATATTTCATGTTAGCTGTGTACATCTTAAATAGTCCATTTTTTACTTAAATTGTTTTCTGTCATGTGAGGAATGTTTTCTTCTGAAGAAATGATGTTCACACCCGGGAAATAGGGACATTTATTAAAATTGTTTATTAGCAAACTAGATACAGATATATTTTTACAATTTTAGCATTTAAGAATTTTTAGGGCCCAATGAAATGACTTTAACTGTGAAGCAAGCTCTGAAAATAATAATCTCCAAATTTTCACTTTTATATTTAATTAAATATTACTAGTGGATTTATATTTGTGTTTATGTATAGAAATATTAGATGTTTTCAGTAGACTTCTCTCATGGCTCTGCTGAGTTCTAGCTGTCACTAAACGGTATAACTATGTCGTGCTTCTGCCCCACTGTAATTTAATAAGACTTTACTGATTTCAGAGTCTATGAATAGAACTGGGAAGAACACAAAGAAATCAGGACTTCTCAGACCCCAAAGAGCAAACGGGCTATTTTCAAGGCAAATGCTGCAAGAGACCCAAAGAAGCCTGAGTTTCTGGGTAAATTCTGAGCTTGTTATTGGAGTTTTGGCTGAGAATGTTGACTATCTCTAATATATCCCAAGTCATAGAATTATCTATTAATAAGTGGGTTCCAGATAACAGAAGATGAATCTTTTGGTGTCTACTCAAGCAAACAGGCTACCTTCTGGATCACTGTCTAAGCTATGTGTTCTTTAATCTTTCAAAGTCTCCTTTGCCTTTTATGGCCACAAGGCTGTCTCCATAACCTTGTCACTTACACAGTGACAGGCCCATGCTTGGGAGGTCTCTTCTCTCTGGACTTCCTGAACAAGGGTCTGTGCATTTTGCACTGAGCCCTACGTGGCTATGGCCCATCCTGGGCACATGATTGTCATTTGTCCTGTTCACCATTGCCTGGGTTGTAACACCTGGGTCACCACCTCTGGGTTCAGCCTTCACCTCTCTTCCAGGGCTCTGCCTTCCAATCTTCTGTTTCTCATCAGCAAAGACATAGAAATAAGGTTTGAATAGTTAGCAGATTGCATTCTGAAAGGTGACCTTGAAGACACGCCGCCGAAGACCGTGTACTCTGAAGCAGCCAGACTCTGCAGTGTTCAGCTCTGGAACCCCAGCCTGGGTCCCCCCGCCGCCAAGTTCATTGCACCTTGAGGAGGCTCATTCAAAATAACCAGGAGGTAGAAGCCCACAGTTCTTTTTCTACAGAAGGAAAATTGTCATAAATAATTATTTTTAAAGCCCATTTAACTTGAAATTAATCACAGAAACTGAGAGGGTGAGGTGTATTTTCCCAATTCTTTTGTTTTCTAAATCTTAGAAGCTGTACTTATCACTGTTGACCTCTCCTATTGAATTCCAATAGTTTCAGTGTCTGTCCTCCGATTGTTCAAAACACTGCAGGTTTTTGCTTAGTACCCTCTTGTTCTTCCTGGCGTATGTTACGGGTGCTAAACTAATCCTGTAGCTTACAATGCAACCATTTCTCAATGTCTGCATAGCTTTCCACTAGCTATATGAAGGACCTGACTTTTTCACTATTGTGTTTCATTATTTTATATATTTATATTTTTCAAGTACTAACTAAAGGAAGCAGCCAGGACTCAAGATGGACTGTTTTATTATTTCTCCAGCTACTCTGATAGTAGAAAATGTGCTGGCATGAATGCCACAAAGAAGTAAAACTGAAAAATATTTTATGTATGAGAGTGCACCCGTGTGGCACCGTGCTGCAGAGGTCAGAAGAGGGCATTAGATCCCCTGGAACTGGAGTTAAGGATGGTTCCTAACTGCCATGTGGGTGCTAGGAATTGAACAGGGTCCTTGGCAAGAGCAATCAGTTCTCTTAACTGCTGAGCCATCTCTCCAACCCCAGAAATAAAATTTTTAAGGGATAGAGATATAGCTCAGTTGGTAGAGTGTGTGATTAGCTACACAAAGCCCAGCACTGCATAAAACAGGCAAAACTATGTGACCTCAGGAGCAAATCACACAGGAAGGCCAGGCTTTTACCTGAGGCTCCCAGCAAAGGCACGCAGAGCCCTGTCACCAGTCAGGAAAGCTTTGAGAGCAAAGGCTCCAGGAGGTTCCTGAAAGATTTGGGGTTTGAGGTTGGGGGGAGGGGAGTCACAGAAGTGATTATTCATTTGGGTAAGAGATTTTATTAGAGGGCTTCCAGTGTCTTAGACAGAGAGACAACAGCATGGCCGGGCTTTCAGGAGAGTCCAGGCCTACGTGGTAGAGTCCCTTCTTACAAGGGGGTTCTATGCCATGTGATTGATGGGTAGTCCATAATAGGGGCTTACAGTCAGGCTTCCTCTGGATCATCTGTGAGGATGAGAGGCCACAACTTTAGGAAAACAAGGTACTTCAGTTCTGGAAACGAAGTTACTGTAGTTTTGGAAATTGTCACAGTTTAACCAAAACGGAGAAATTTTAAAGTGAGAACGGTCATCTAAGAACCAGGAAACAGGAGCCAGCTGCATGGGTTGGTCCCCTTGTACTCAGTCACAGAGAGTCAGTTGTTCTCTCTTGATCACAGAGAAGACTTCAATGCTGTCCTAAGAGGCATAAGGTGTATGTATGTCTCACCTGGATTCAGGGTTCACTGGAACTTCACAGCCAAAATGTAGATACCCAGGAAGCTTGGTGCCTCTCAGTCAAAGCCCTGACTCTTCCTGTAGCCTTTAAGGACAGTTCCTCCCTCCCTGACACCCTGTCCTTATAGCGATTTTTTTCTACTTTCCCCTCCCTGGGTCAACTAAGCATTCAAACACACCCTTGCCCCATGCACTGACTGCCTGGTCACTTGAAACTCCTCCTTGGTACCCATGTTGCCAGCAAATGAGCTACTGTCGGGCCTGCCTAGATGTCACCCTCTACATGGCTTTCTACCGGTGATAGCATAATTCCTGTAATGCTTCCCTGTTTCTCTTTGGCACTGATATCTAGCAAAGAACATATGTAACCTGTGTTTTGTTGTTCTTATTTCTTATTTTTATTTCCACTTGAATAGATGTTTCCCATGAAGAATTTTTCTCTGTTCATTTTATATTTTTTCATTGAATAGTGACTGGCCAGTAATAGTTAATAAATATTTACTAAATAAATAAGTGATTAGGTGAATTAGTAGAATAAAATTGTTGAATACTAGTTCCCAAAGTCAACCAGCACAGGGTCTGAATGTGTCCTTTGTTCCCAGGCTGTGCATGAGCCATCCGAACGAAAGGGGCAGGAATTATGCATAATATGGTCTTGAATCTTAAAACCGAGGAGGGGTTGACAGCTGGTGAAGGACAGAGGAGGTGAGGTGCCCAGAAGGAGCTGGAAGCAGAGCTGTACCAGCCACAGCCCTTTCCTACACTAGGTTGGTGGGAGTTGCCTTGCCAAACATCCACATAAAGATGGCCTTCTCTCCTGTTCAGTCCAGTGCTACACACCAGAACTGGACATCTCTGGATTCATGGCGGCCTGGCAATATCTTTCTGTCTTGACTCCTACCTGATACTTGAACACGCCTGAGCGTTTCTACAGTTAAACCTGCAGTCCTGGGTCAGAACTGCTGCCTGCTTCGTTCTCTTTCCCCGCATGCTTGTTCCATTTCCCATACTTATTTATCGTAACTTCCCCTTGTGGTTGGAGATAACAGATTTCTGCTTTTAATTCAGAAGCACTGTCTGCTGTGGTGTTTTACAGCCAGGTACTTCAGTTCCAAGGGAGACCATGCTGTCCGTTGGTGTTCTTGCAGTGCAGCGGCTGAGTCTGGATTGCCCTGGAACTGCGGTGCAGGCAGCCTTGCCCCTCCATCTCTGTCAGGGTGTTTGAGCAAATATAAAGGACTTTTTTTCTTGTCATTGTAATTTAAATTCAGAAGGAGCCTATTTGTATGGTAATCATAAGCTAAGGAAAACAGTGTTTCATTCCTCTCTGGGATTTGTTTTCTGACATCTTCACATTCTTCAATACTTTAACCTGCATATTAGAGCAGTTCTAACTTCATATTTTAACATGAGAACAGTACCCAGAAGATTAATCCACTCTGGGAATGGGAAGGAAGAAAGGAAGTTGACACAGTAATTAATGTAACCATGGCCATGGCACTCTGTGCTGGTGTTTGCTCATCTTCACTGAAACTACGCTTACCATGCAGGTTTCAGTATTTTAAAAAAAAATGATTGTGCACAGGGACCCACAGATAACACAGCCCCGCTTTGAAAGATTAAGTTCCAACATGGTGCTACAAATTATATTCTTGTGTTTGAATCGAGTATTTTTCAACAAGGCTGATGGGTTTTGTTTTTGTTTGGAGAAGGTTAATTTTCTTTCTGTGAGAAAAGACAGGAAGGTTTCCCTTACTGGCTGTTGGGGCCTGGCTTACTCTGAGCAGAAAGGTGGAAAGTTAGACTTCCCTTTCAATCCCAGTGATTATTGTGTGTTCTTGTTTTCAGTGAGTACTGAGGTTTGTGGTTACACCTTCAGTCACTGGAGTTACTCTTGTTTATATGTTCAAAACAAACTCAATTAGATTAATTCCACCCATGATCCTATTAGGGGAGGTGATTCATCTCAATCCCCGGGCTCCTTGGATCAGAGATCTAATGTTTAGATGGCAGTTGGGTGAAATGTGGTGGGGCTAAGCTTCTGCCATTAGGGAAGCAGCTTCTACTGCACCTACCTGCTTCTGGAAGCCTTGCTGGATACAAACAAGTACCAGTGTCCTAGTGGCCCTGCTCCTCCTGGCCATGGGGACAGCCTCAGTTTATTCCCAAAGGAAGATCGAGTTTGCAGTCATATGCCTGCCTATCTGGAGTTCTTGAAGACCTGCTGGAAGGTTCCATATTCATGTGGATTCCCTGGTAATTGTGTAGGTCAGTTCAGCTCACAAAGGAACACTCCATACCTTCAAGCACAAGATGCCCATGGCTTTAAAGCTCCCTGGCCAGGCAATGTAGCCAATCAGTGAGTATTGTGTGAGAGACTCAGTGATGTCTCAAAATATAAATGAGAGTTGATCAAGGAAGAAACCCGATGCTAATTTCTGGCCCCCATTCACACACACACACACACACACACACACACACACACACACATGTGCACATACACACACACATACCACATACATACATTTAAAAATAACCCTTTTTAGAATATTTCAAGACAAAGGATTTATTAAAATGTCTTCTCTGTAATCGCAGCATAGCCTTGTAGACTTGAGTGTTGGAGAAGAGGCTTTTATCCTGCATCAGGCTTTCACTGAAGGGACTTTTCTCTCCCCATCAGTTTCATGGCACTGGAAAGTGGATTGCAAGGTGGATCTCAGCACAGTAGAGGAAGATCCATAGCATGTTAGGATTCTGGCATCAGCAAAGATGCAGGAGGGAGAGGAAGAGAGCTGACTATTCTCACTGTCTCTTCCAGGTGTGCGTAAACCTGCTTTTTATTCCCAGAATCACACACTGACCTGTGAACAATGACATCTTCACTCCTAAAAGATCATTGAAGAAACTCAAGTTTCAGGATCCTCAACTAAAAAGTAGCATAATTAGACTGAAGATCGTTGACTGAAGATCCTGTACTGTTGACTAGTATAACATAGGCAGAGTGACACATGACAGGCATACTCATTACACATCATTCCGACATTCCAGAGAAGCCCATCAACTTAGCTTCACTGCGTAGACCAAGACTCTGAGGCTCGGAGAGCTTTAGAAATGTGCCCAAGCCACACAGCATGCAAATGCAAGAGCCAGGACTCCCCAGCCCTGCAGAGACTGTAGAGTGCTGTAATCCCTTCTGGCCTTCAGGAGTTAAAAGCCACCCTTGCCTCAAACTGCTTCATTGAGAATTTACAAGATAAGGCAAAAATAAGCCATACAAGAGACATCAAGGTGTCTGTGTCTGAGTTTTCCAAACAAAAACTTCCCCAAAGGCTCATTTTTCAAGTTGCTTGGATCATGTGGACTGTTTCCAGGTAGCTTAAATAAGAGACCTCCAGCCAAGAGAGAAGAGGCAGCAAGCTGCCGACTGTGAAGGCTCAGTAATTAGAGTGTGTAATTATTAGGTTTATTCTACGATTTATATTTCAGAGGAAATAGCCATCTGCCAATTTAAATATATATGAGTGCTGAGGGATGTGCGGAGACTGTGAAGCGGACTTGCTTCCAGAACAGCTTCCGTGTACAAAGTGGTGAGGACCACGGGAGTACTGTCAGGTCCTCATCCCAGGGGCCCTGCATCCCTCTCTGCAGAGTCCCTCCTGAGACAGAAACTCATAAACAATAGGTGGCCATGGCCAGCAATTGGAGCCCAGCAGTTCTGGTGATTGGCAGCAGTTACCAGCGACTGGCAGGAGATTTCCTAAGTCCTCTGCCAAGAGAAAGCCAGGCCTTGGAATTACCTTGTTCCTTTCACCTGGTGGCCATGGTTTCTCTCTTTAAGGGAACAAAAATGCTGCCTGCATTTGGCGTGTGTGCCTGTGTGTGTGCTGTGCATGTACACGTGAGCATCTTTATAGTTTTCATAAAGTCTCCTGGCATAGCTTTGAGGCTCCACAGATGTAGAGCAGCAAAGGGTGCAGTTCTTTCTTTGGGTAGGATTGGGATGTCTCAACAGAAATTTATGAAGGTAGCTCATATCGGTGTGCAGCGTTGTATCTCCATGCATGCATGTATGTGTAACAATTACAATTAAAGAAGGGGTCAGGAAATTGAGACGGAGTAGAGGAACATAGAAAGAGCCGGCTGGTAGGACAGGGGCAAGAGAAATGATGTCAATACTGTACTCATGTATGAAGTTTTCCAAAACATAATCATAAAATAAGTTTTAAGAACAAGACTTCTTGATTCAGCAATGCTTCTAAAGGCAATGCAGCATCCACAGTGGCCCCTAAGAGATAACCGTGTGGTCCTGGCTGTCAACCGGCCTTGGTTTGCAGGCAGGTCCTGTGGGTCTCCTGCCCAGTTGCCATGCTGTGTCCTTCCTGAGAACAACCTAGCGTGCCAGGTGAGCTGCTGCTTTGGCTCCAAGGACCCTGCTCAGGTGTTCTCTGAGGTGCACCTTCTCTGGGAACCAGCTCTGCTTCCTGCTGGGAACAGGGACTGGGTTACCACTTGCTCTGACCTCATGTGCCTCACCTGGGAATTTCCACAGCTTCAGTCCTTAAACATGACACAGCCTCCAGATTCTGAACACTGGAGATCCAAGTGAGTGTGAATCCCAAAATGCTGATACCTGTTAACACATCATGTTCTGGATTTGTGTATGACGGGTAGGGTACCTAGGGCCTTGTACGTGCCAGGTGAGCAGTCCCCCATTAATCTACACCCCGGTTGATTTTGTTTACTTGATCTGAATCTCCTATGGGAAGGCTGAGCCCCCAAGGTGACATGGGCTAATTGGAGACCACAAAGTACCCATAAATTCAGCAGGTGCCTGAGTCCCATATGGAGGTTACCCTTGGAAAGAACCGATACTAAAAATTGAAGGTTCAAATTTGCTTGTTGGGTTTTCTGAATTTCTCTAACTGTGGGAAGATTATTGTGTACCTACTCACCTCCAACACACAGAAAGTGTGGTGCCAAATTCTGTTCTGTTTTCTTTCTGATTAAAATTAAGGTCTAATTAATTTTCAACTGTTGTATGCATGCTTGCATGTGTGTATAACATGTGTACAGGCACACATCTGTGTATGTGAGTGCAAGAGTGTATATGTATGCTAATATATCTGTGTGTTCCTGTGTACACATGTTTGTGTCATACACTAGTGTGTGCAAGGCAAATGAGTGTGTGCTTGTGTTTGTGTTTTCTCATCACCAAACTGTTCTTTGACCTTTCGGCTAAAAATCCATATGGACACATTCTTCTCAGACCCTTCAATCCAGCTTCCATATTTTGTAACTGCAGGAAGAGTAGGCTTGCCTGGAAACTTCTTTTCCATTTCTGTGGGCCTCATGAATCTCACAAAACTGTTTCTTACAAAATGACTGTGCTTGGCTTTATTATCACAAGGGATACATTACAGCCTTGGTGTTTTGACAGCAGAGTACCTTTAACTGAAATATTAAATGGCTAACCTAAGGTGTGCTGCAGTTCCTGGTGTTCCTACGCAGTGCTTACTCAAATTTCAAGACTTCTGTTTTTAACTGTATCAAGTAAAAAGTAGCAAACTGGATGGAGGTTAAAGGAAGGCTGTCTCCTGTTAGCCAAGCAAACGATACTTTATCTCAGAGTGAGCTTCTTGCCTTTGGTATTCTCAAAAAAATTAATTTGACTGTTTATGATGTTATTTAATTTTCAATAATCATTCAAGCATACATAACTACAGACATCTATGTAGTAGGCAGATGGATCAGCAAGTATGCATGTAATTAGAAGTAACCCTTGAAATATGAAAGTAGATTTTAATATTCAACATCTGAGAAATTGCTAACAGTACACATTATCCCTGCTGTCTTGTAGGCACTGATGTAAAAATTTAAATATAAGAATTAAGATTATAATTTCAACCTCCTCAGGATCAAGCAGTTACAGAATTATACAGAAAATCCACACAAACATCAGCTGAAGTGGTATTTCCTTCCCCCTCTTGTATGTTTCCCCCTCCCTCCCTCCCTCCCTTCCTCCCTTCCTCTCTCCCCCTCCCTCTTCTCCCTCTCCCTCCCTTCCTCCCTCCCTCTTGCATGTATTAACGTGGGCACCTTGCTGATATTAGGTAACTGTTCTGTTTTATGATGCCCCAGACATTTTGTTTGTAACATAAAATGTGTCAGATATTCATAACTAATTATAACTTAAATTTTCAATTCTCAATTTATATTTAAAATAATCCAAACATCTTTTGTAACAAGAGTGCCATACTCAAATGGAGATCACCTGAGGACCATATTACAAAAAGCAACTCACGTTTAAGTTATTACAGAGGGAGAAACGTAGCATAATTTGTATTCTCTATTTAACATGGGGAGCAGTACTTATTTTCAATAAACCTAAGGTTCATGCTTCATTTCCAGTGAAAGAGAGAGAAGGTATTCAGAATCATAAGCAAAACCTGCTGTGATACAGTTTTCTGAGTTCCAATTGAAGTTCACAGCCTATTGTTCATAAAGTGAATAACCTTAAGCCTGTATATATGTGAGTGTGTCCATGTGATGCAATGCCCCTGGAGGACAGAAGGGGCACAGATTCCCCCTGGAACTGGAGTTATAAATGATTGTTAACCATTGTGTGAGTGCTCACATCCGAATCTGGGTCTTCTCCAAGAACAGCCAGTGCCCTTAACTGCTGAACCTTCTCTTCAGCCCCAATAAGCAAAGTCTTTATTCTTAAGGGATTGGTTAACTTTTTTTGTTTTTGCTTTTTGTTGTTTGTTTTGCAATAGTGGCTATAATTTTCAGGTATCTAGCATGGTCCCTGACATCATAACAGTATCTTAAAGAGTTTACTAAAGAAAGAAAAGTGGAACTAGAAACTTCAGGTAAATAGGAGACATTGACTGAGAGGAAAAGAAACAAACTGTGAGAAAAAGCAGGCTTCACCTCCTTTGTGTCTTCCTTCTCCTGAAAACACCCTGAGTTTCCAGGGGAAGTATCACCACCTGATGGCCCCTTCCAATAGTGCTGTACAAACGAGCTGTCCGACTGTATTGCTGCAGCTGTGAGCATCACCTCTATTCTTTCTACGTACCTGACCTATCAGAGATGAGTCCTTGCTGTACCACTTTTTTCTTTCTAAAGCAGTAGAACTAGAGTGAGATGTCTCACAAATGTTTGTGACCTTCCTGCTTTGTGCCTCGGTCTGGGAGATATGAAGATAAGGAGATTGACTTCAAAGAGACTAGAGTCCTGGAGACGGATTCTTCCAGGAAGAAGGAATCCACCACTGGGACGTGCTGGCTCCAGGCTCTGTCAGTTACCAGACATCTATTGGGCTTTTGAATGTGGGAGAATGGCTTTTGTACATGAAAGGCAGAGGTTCTGGGCAACACAGTGCAAGAAACTGGGCCTTTGCCCATCCCAGGGCAGACCTAGGTGCTGCAGAGTATTGTGGAAACAGTAGGGATATCACTTCCAGAATCTTCCAAGTCATTTTCACCGTGGGAGGCAGAGAAGGATGGGGTTTCATCCATGGATAAAGCAGTGATTGGGGAACTGAGAAACACTGCAGGTCTAGTTCAGCCTCCCACTGGAAGGGGTATAGCAGGAGGAGGAAGCAGCGGCCATCCTGCTGAGTGAGGTGTGTGCACAGAGCAGCTGCAGCCTCACTCCGAAAAGCCCAGGAATCTGTCTCACATGCTACTTCCACATATACCAGCCTCCCGTTGTCTATCAGCCACATGTGATGTCACAAAATAAGGAAGACTTTGTTCATGCAGAAGCCATGTCTCCCTCACAGCTTCCGAGTGGGCTGTTTCTGCATCTCAGGAGCTTTGGATTCTAGAACTAGTCGCACTTTTAATTCATTTATATGACTGTGCTGGTTGGTTGGATTCTTAGAAAGCAAACATCTACCATTAAAGAGAAGTGGATTTCAAGTGCTATACCTACAGCCAAAGCCACAGGGCTCAGCAGCACACATTGGGAGAAACCCCCTGCCAGCGCTGCTGATGCGTGGGACCAGTCAGTGCTCCACAGTGAAATGCCACAAATCCATGTGTTTTATTACTGGGAAACATGATGGCTAGAGGAGATGGTCCTGAGAGCTGGGGCCGTAAGTCACTCCACCCCAGCTCTGCATTAGTGATCTGTGCACCCTCGACAATTTATGTAGCTGGGTATAAAAGGGGAACATGTGTTTCCTTTGGTTATGGCAAAATTTAATCACATGCAGCTTTTCATTGGAAATAACTTGAATTGCATGCCCTAAAATTAGTCCTCGCTGTTGTCTGCAGGCGCTTTCCTTTGGTTAAGCTCAGGGATAACAGTTTGTGTACCTTTAGCTTCTGAGCCAAGTCTGGCTTTTCTTTCAGGCTTGTATTGGTTTGTTCATTCGGGCGTGTCTGGGCTACCTCTGGTCAGTTCTTTTCTGTTAACTCCCAGGCTGAGCTGCGGAAATGCTCTTCCCTTATCACAGTCCCTTTGTGCCTTGGGTTCCAGCTGAATGAAGGCAGCAGCCCATGCTGACTAATCCTGGCAGCCATATTTCCAACCAGGGCCAGGCACAGCTCGGTTCCATCAGTGACAGTGTCAGCAGAATTCAGATTCCTTCTGAGAAGTTAAGGTGTTTCTGTTCTCAGCCAGAGACACACAGACACTAACATAGTCCCATTCTCACTCCTGCCTTAGAGTATCGTCATCCCTTTCTCTGGGCTATTTAGTTACAAGGGGCACTTTGTGTGTACATGCTGATTATAGTATAGGCTTATGACCTGGCAAGTTAAACACAAACCTGCAAAACCTGCAGTCTACTGATTTAAAATAAAAACACTGGAATGGTTTAGAGCACCGTGGCTACCAAGGTCAAGGACACAGGTGTTTAACTCAGTGCCTGGGGTGTAGGAGCCGCCCGGGAAATGTTCGCTGTGACCACTGTGGGTCTGGGGTGTAGGAGCCGCCTGGGAAATGTTCGCTGTGACCACCGTGGGCTTTGTGTGTTTCCATGGCCAGCTGGGCTGCGCTTTGCTCAAAACCTTCTTAGTTAGGAGTTAAAAGTTATTCTGTTCTGTGTGACACAGTGCAAGAGGACCCAGCGTAATTTAGATTTAATCTCCAGGCAGAGTTCTCTCCATTCTTTAAGCTATTATCTCGCCCTCCCAGGTGTCTCCAGCAAGTCTAGGGCTTTGTCTAAGTCTTTGCCTTCTGTCCCCTGGCTTCACCATTATCTCATGACCTACGTGTCTGTGAGGAAGATCACCAGAAGTTCAGCCTTCTAGCGAAACCATCCTCTCTCTACCTCAGCTAGTCATCGCTGGGGCAAAGCTTGCATCACAATGCAGCCTAAAATGGGCTTCTCTGGGCCCTTCGGGTCTTTCCGAATGCCCTCCCCCCACCACCAAAAGGCTGTGGTACAGGTTAATTCATTGATCCTTTCACCTCATTCCTTACTGCTCAGGCCCTGAGCTGAGCTGGGTGCTCTCCAAGGTGCTGGGGCAGGAGTCCCATCACTGTTTCCAGGCTTTGTTCTGCTGTTGCTCTGGGTCAGGTGGTCGGAGACTGAATTTGCTATTAGGATGTCAAGCCTCAGTAGAGAAAGGAAAAAACGCCACAAAATGCCTGATCAGCCCCACTACAGAATACTCCTTCAACTCTGACTAATCAAATTACAGTATTCAAACCCCAAAATGTAACTTCGTCGGCTCCAACCCGCACTCCTGACCCGGTGCTGCTCTCTGTGTCGCAGTTCAAATCTACATGGAGTGGGCATCCACAGGCCTTGCTAGCGCTCTGTCCATTTCTTTCTTACTTCAATACCCAGTCACTAGCTGCTACTTGGTAAATCTATTTTTCCATGTTTTTTTTTTCTGTCTTTTACTGCTATAACACTCTTCCCAATTTTTATTTCAAACTTCTCTGTTTTCTTCCAATCTCCCTCTTCATTTTCTGTAGGAATATTTGACTCGGATTTACTGGGAGTGCCGATTCTGTCTTCCATGAGCTCCTGCCTTCCCTTGAAGCTCTTTCTCTCCACCTGTAGTAATCACTGCTATCCCATGGAGAAGACCAGGAGGCAGAATGGGGAGTTTCTCTGCATCCATGACCCTCTTCTGCCTATACCTCTGTCTGTGCCTAGGCCAATGGCCAGCAGCACAGCACCAGCTCAAAGAAAGCTTCCCGAACCTGCACTGAGTGGTGTCTTAGAGCAGTAGACCCATGCTCTCTGCCCTACAGCTCTGGCTCACTAACAAGCCAGAATCAGCAGACTTCCTCTCATGATGAACACAGCCCCTGGGCCCTCTGCACTGTCTTAGTCAGTATAGGATGATGTTGGTCCATTCTATAAATTCCAGTGTCAGATGCTGAGTCTCATATAAACTCAGTCTCCCTGTGGACACAGCCAGCAGCTCATAGCCCCACTTAGATTTGGGAGGTTCTATTCCTGAGCATTAGAAAAATGATGAAGTTTGTGTTCACTGAGGGTGCCCTGTTTTGGAAGGGAAAAATCAAATCGTATGATTTTAAGCTACCCTGAAATCTTTGTCTCTAACATACAGGAACCTAGAAATGCTCTAAGTGTATTAAGCAAAACAAAAGAGCTTGCCACCATTCCCAGGGGCTGAAGCTTTGCCAGGCACCTTTGACAAATGTTCATAGGCATGCAGACTATGCCACATACTTTGAGCCTTGTTTTGGCTTCCTCTATTTGGACTGGGTAGATGTCTCCTGTTATCACATCCATCCATTGCCTCCAACTTGTGAGAATGCTGATGTGACTCACTCTATCCAGTGCCCATTCTCCATTGATGGCTTGGGCTCGGGATTGTGGGGGAGGTGGTGGACTCTAAGCTGAATTCAGGAGAAAGGAGCATATTTTCTGTGTTCGTAGAGACCCTTGGATGTTAGAGTGCTCCATTCAGGGAATGTAATTGCAAATCATAGACAAGAATTTGTTTTACTAATTCCAGAGAAAATGTTTGTTTAGGTAAGAGAGAGTGTTTTTCCTTTCTGGAAGATTAGCTCTTCTAACTAGCATTAAATTACCTTTCAAATGGTCTCTCAGAAGCCTAAATATAGATGTAACACGCAGGACTCTTGTATGCCTCGTGAGTGTGTCCACATAGCTGCTGTGTGCTGAAGACCTGCATTTGTATGTTGAGGGCTATTTCTAGTAGGAGATGAGTCCATCCCATTTGTCTCTGGCACGGAACAGGCCCTAGAGCTCATCTGATGCTGTCTCTAGTTATCACGCTGTTCAGTGGGGTAATTTGCTTTTCCTATTTCAGTCCCACACAGTAATTAATAATACAGAGACAAAATTGTTTGTGTGCTGTTTTAATATTTTTGATTACCCACTGAGGTATGAAGTATTTTTTCAGGAACCTTTCCAAGTAGCTTCTTTGTACCTGAGTGGAAAGCCCTACAACCAACAGAGGGTGGATTTTAGAAACATTCCAGGGCTCCATTCCTTCACCGCTATGTATCCTGGGCCCCATTTCACAAGGGTCAAGAAGGAATTTAGGAGGTATTCATATCAGTTAATTGTCTTTGGTGCAAAGTAATACCAAGAAATGAATAATTTTCTGGCTTCTGTAGTAATTTAAAGAAATCCTTGGGGACTGGATAGATGCTCAGCGTTAAGAGCACTGGCTGCTCTTGCAGAGGCCCCAGGTTTGTTTCCCAGCACCCACATAGCAGATAACAACCCTCTGTAATGCCAGTTCCAGGGGATCTGATGCCCTCCTCTGACCTCTGCAAGTACTGCATGACACCTATGCACTTACACACATGCAGGCAGTACACTCATACACATAAAATGAAAGTAACATAAAATATTTTTAAAAGAAATTCCCTGTACATTACTACCATTTTCACCCAAGCACTGCATTATTGCTTCATACATTATCACCTCGACGCATTTTGTTCAACTCTCTCTGCATCTCATTTGACCATCACAACAGCCCATAGCATCCTCTTGTCTACCATTTCAGAGGTGAGGAAATGGGCCACTTGGTAACACAGTATGTAAAACCCTCCTTCAAAGCTGGAGAGACGGCTCAGTGGTTAAGAGCCCTTGCTGCTTTTGCAGAGGACCTGGGCCTCATTCCTAGTACCCACATCTCATGGCTCATGACCATCTAGGATTTCAGTTCCAGGGGATCCAATGCCGTCTTGTAGCTTCCATGGGCACTAGTGCACATATGATACGTGCATACATATGTGCATGCAAGCAAATACCCATATCCACCAAAATAAATAAATCTAAAACCTGCCATTATGGTCCTATGCAGTGCCTCCCAGCACTAACAGTGAAGTCTGTTCTGGGCCTGCACCTGCTCAGCAGGCCTGAGCCAGGTCTGAGGCTGTGGCTGACCCAGAGCCTGCTTGTCCTCAGAAACAGCTCATGTGTGCTGTGCCTGTTCATAGTTGCCAGGAGACAGTGCAGGTCACTGACATAAGGCCACACAGGTCTTCAGTACAAGTGGGAAGCCTGGTATTTCTCATTGTCCCTTGTTAAACTTGCAACAGTTGCTGCCTTTTTTTTCTTCCAAAAGTGGTAAACTGAGGCTGAAATAAATTTTTGTATCTTACCCCAAATCAGTTAGTATGGTTAGAATTCAAGCCTGTTTGCCAGAATTCCATAAGGAACAGTACTGACCCATTTGTGTCTCTGGATCCCTGCCAGTCTCATCCCCTGGAGCCTCAGGGCAGGGCTTTCAGGTGCGTTTTTGTTGTGTTGAGGGGGAAGGGAGTTTGTAGCAGATATACCAATTTGTAGTTAGCATACCAAGCATTTACCTGTTCAAATGTGAGGTCCACTGGATCTTTGATGCCTTCCGTCCTACATTCCTCCCCCAGTAGCTGATTTCAACAGACTGCCTCACCTTCAGTGAAACCTGCACACATTATGTCACCTGGAGCCCTCCATGCTCCACGGCTAGCCTCCTTTCCATCTCTGTGCATTTGCTCAGATGGATGCTCTCCTCCGTGGAAACGTGCACGTGCAGCCTTCATGATGCTCTTTCTCTCAGGCAGTCTCCTCAGGGCCGTCCTGGGTGGGGCGTTCCGTACTTTGCTGCCTGTGCTCGGGCATTCATTCTACCCACAACTCCTCTCTCACCCTTTATGAGGATGGGTGTTGGGATAGCTCTCACCCCTTTTTTGAGGAGGGCTCCTGTGAACATCCGTGTGTGAGGTTGTGTGTGATAACTGTTTCTGTGCTCTAGAATGAAGACCCAGGAGTGGGTCTGCTGGAGTCCTGAGTGACTCTGTTAATTCTCTGAGGCTGTGCCCCTGTTTCCCAGGGTGACTGCTGGGTTTGCACTCTCCAGCGGTGTGTGGGAAATTCTGTTTTTGACACTCTCCCCTGACTTTGCATCAGTCTCTTTGATTTTAGCCACCATTCAGGGTGAATGGAATCATACGGGGGTTTGATTTGTGTGTCATTAGAGCTGAATGTCTTCAAGGTGCTTCTTGAAGGCCAGATGTAGACCTTCTTTGGGGGAAAAATGTCTGTTCCAAATCCTTTCTTAATTTTAATTGGACCATTTTTCTTTTTTGAGTTGTAATTCTTTACATATTCTAGATCAAAATGTCTAATCAGATATATAATTTATAAGTATTGAGTTTTTCTCTGTTAATTTTACATATTGTGATGAAAATATATGCTAGAACAATTTGCGGTTTTATTTTAGCTTATGGCTTCAGGGACTCACACCGTGGTTACTTTGGCCCCATGAGTTTGTTCAGAACCTTGTGGCAGCCATAGACTGGGGATGGGGGTGGTCGTTCACCTGAGGACAGACAAGAAGTAGAGGACAGGACCAGACCCCAGGAATAACCTTCAGAGTCACATCTTCAGTGACCTGCTGTCTCCAACTACGCCCCAACTCTCAGAGACACTCTCTTCTCCTGAAGCAGCACGCCAGCCAGGAGCTAAGTGCTCAGCACAGGAGTCCCTGGGGCAGAGACTGCTCTAATGGTCACAGTTCTCCTTTTTATTCTCTGAGTAGTGTCCTTGGAAGATCAATCACTTTTAATCTTAATTTTGATTAATAACAGTTTGGTTTTTGTTTGTTTTGTTGCTTTGACTTCACGTCTAAGAATTCATTGCTGAATCCAAGGGCAGAAGACATGGCTTTTTGTTTCCCTTTCTAGAACGTCTCCAAGGCCCCTTTGTACGGCGCTGTTCCTTGGTGGTAGAATATTAGTATTGATTTGAAAAGACCAGCCCAGCCTTGGGCTTTTCAAAGACCTCATTCTTCCCATCCAACATCATTTTTGTTCCCCACGGGAACCAGGAGACCTCCAGTGGGGTCTCTACTGCTATTCACCGATCACTGTGTGAATGAGTCCAGTCCTTAAGCTCTCGTGTTATCTGAAGCTGTGTTTTCTATCTATTATTGCATTGTGTTAAAAATCAGCCTAACAGAACTGTTTGTGCAGAAAGAATGAAATATTTAATATGTTGGTTTTATAAATCTATTTCTAAAGAAATATGGGAATGTTTTTGTAAAAAAACTTTTCATATTTTGAAGATTCTGAGAGATTTTAAAAAGTAAGGATGCCTACCAAGATGTCAGCTTTGCACGTTACTAAGATTTTGACAGAATACTTACAAGGTTATTGGAGGCTGGTTAGGCAGCACTTGTCTGTGGGATAAGTCTCTTTAACTTCCTTAATTCCATCTGAGGCTCTTGCAAAGAGAATTATCCAAGTTTCACAGATGTTTGTGTCTCTCGTTTACTGGTGTACACAGTGTGGCTGGCACTTCTATAGTAATTCTTCCTATCGGCACTCCTGCAGATCTGTCTTCTTTGTGTGTGTCTGTCTGTCTGTCTGTCTGTTTACCCAAAATACTTCCATCTGACACTTTTATCTTCCTTATGTATTAATAATTTTCTAAGAACTCTTTGAAGGAAAATGTGGCATTTATATAGAGAAAAATCAATTATTTATTTGTTTAGAAGTTGTAAAATTTCAACCAAAAAATGATAGAGTTAATTGGAGCTCAGTGGTTAAGAGCACTGGCTGCTCTTGCAGAGGACCTGACTGGGTTCAGTTCCCAGAACCCACATGCTGGCTAACAGCTGTCCAGACCCTCAACTCAAGGAAATCCGATGTCCTCTTCTGGCCTCTCAGGGCATTGCACTAATGTAGACAAAACACCCGCACACATAAAATCAAAGCAATAAAAGGTTTTTAAAGTCCTTTAGATTATTGAAATGTATTTCTGCATAGGAGGGGGGTGGTTATACAACTCTATAAAAAGAAAAGATTTTGACCTTCAAATGTCTCCTGACATTCTTCATTCGTTTTCTCATGAGTGTTGATTCATTGTAAATTGGTGTCAACCATTTCCTAATTTAAAGCCATGAGCAGAAAGGTCTGTTTCTACTTTGGGGTATTGGGGGAGTACTGTGGGATATTAATGCAATGGTGTCTATATTTATTCACTAATTCACAAATATGGTAATCAAACACCTGCCCAAGGTGCTTGCTATCTCGCACTCTCTGCCCTGTTTCTGATCTGCTTCGCTCGCCCTCCTGCAGCTCCCTGAGCCATTCCCAGCACTCCACAGCTCTCATGACCTTCTGACCCACCCCTAGCTAACCCTCAGTTTTCACATAAGGGAATAAGCACTTGACATCTGCACTCAGGTATGATGTATCTACGTGTCAACGGGATGAAATTCATTATACTCTAGTACTGGTTGGCCCTTTCTGCATCTTACATATTTTCCAGAATAATCCATTGAGTATCAAAAACCATGATAAATACATCCTTGATTTTTGTTAATATGCTAACAGCTACTATACTGTGAATTACTGAACTTTGTACATCCTCAGTCTTCTTTTCTGCAAAATGTATTTAGTATCTTATAGAGTAGAAGGTGGCAAGGTGGGGGTGCTGATGTCATGAACTCAGATGTTCAAGGGCAGAAGATAGTGAGTGAATGTTCAGGTCGAGTGAGGGGAGATGGAGAGAGAGAGAAAAAGACACACACACACACACACACACACACACACTGAAAATATTCACCCTTACTCTACCTTATCTTCCTATCTAGGCCCTCAGTGAGTTGTACGATGCCCACACTGGGGCAAAGGTAGATCTTCTTTACTTGGTCCACCAATTCAAATGATAATCTCTTCTAAAAACGTCCTTATAGACACACCAGAAATAATGTTTTACCACCTATCTGGACATCTCTTGGCTCCTTAAGTGAATGCATAAAATGCACCATCACACCATGGGACAGCGAATCTCCATCAAAGGGATTTTGTAACAGACCTTGGCATTTTGACTGAACCAGGAAGCTGCTGGAGACAGAGCCTCTACAACCCAGCATCTCTGCTGCTCCCACATAAAGATTCTTTTCTCCCAGTCCAATGTCATCTGCAGAGTAATTGCTCAGAAAATATTTTCTAATTGGTTTCTGGGCAGCTACTTAATTCTATGGATAGAAACAAATTATCAGTCCCTAATGTGGGTTGCATAGAAGCCACAGCGATATATAATGGGGAAGGTTTGTAAGTAATTGTAAGTTATGAAGAAAGTGATCTTCCAACATTTCGATCACATTGTCTTATGAATAATTTGTTTCTGAAAAAGTACCATCCCCAGCCCAGGATTCTCATTGGTTAGATTTATGTCAATAAACTTCAAAAAGTCAAAGGTCCTCCAAAGGTTATTAGTGAAACTGTTATTAAGTAAAACAAATACCTCAGCAAAGCCAGGCTTCTGGCACTCCAGAGGCTGAAGCAGGAAGATCCTGAGTTCAGGACTAGCCTGGACTACATAGTGAGTTCAAGCCAATCTGCACTGCAAAAGGAGACCTCTTCACAAACAGACAGCCTCTTGAGGTTCCCTAAGACAGATGTGCAAAGAAAGATAGATGTCATGAAAATTATTCCTTTTATTTTTTAAATTTCTACTGAATTTTGTGTATTTCATACAGAGCTCCCCATCAATTTTCATCATCTTTGTAAGCCCCTCCCCACTGGCACCTCCCATAGGCTCCCCACAGGAATTCATACATTTTGTTATTTGTTTTAAGGCCTGGGGAGACTAACTTGACACAGTGGACAACACAAATAATTCCTTTTAAATAAAACCTCAAGAAATGCTTGAGACTGAATTTCTCATCACCCAGTCTTTGGGATTCCCCATTGAAGCCTTGCCTAGAATTCACCCCACTCTCTCAATATTTGTTGAATACCTACCTGTTCTCCTGGCACTGTTCTGAGCACTGCTAACCTAGCAAGGAGCCAATCAATATCTCTGTTTTTATACAAATCAAACTATGATTAATAAGTCAACAGAATGGAGGTAATCAAATGCATTTTGCCATTTCTAAATATATTTAGTTCAAGCCTCCACAGAATCAGAATTTAAATTTGTTGCTAGTTAATATGAAGATGACCTTGGTCAGTCTTTCATCTATAAGTTGGATGGTGGGTGACCTGGTAGATGCAGTCTCCAGAGTGTCCCAAGGAACCCCTGGACATGAAGCAGGGAGTTGTTGGGCATATGCTTTAGGCTAAACAAGCAAAAAAAAGAAAAGAAAGGCAATCATTTGTGTATTACACTCGCTCACTCGCTTGTGGGAATCAATGGTAGAGCAGAAAGAATAGAGTCAAGTACACGAAACCGTAGGAGACCCTAGGGCAGCAGTGACAACAGATTATACTGACCACGTAATGCAATCCTGCAGACTCCGGAGAGACTCTCTGCCCTCACAGGGTGGGGTCTGCACTCCTTGGCCTGCCATGGAGGACCAGACTATGTTTCTAGTCTTTTCAGCCCCTTTGCTGTGTTACCTGACAGGAATGTCACCCTCACCCTGTTTACCTGATAGTTCCCAACTCGTCCTTCAAAGACCAGCTGGAAGATCACCCCTATGAAGTCGTTCTAGATGCTTCTAGACACTGGCTCACTCTGTGCTCTGACCCCTGCCTCATTTCTCAGTGGAAGCCCGTCAGTGCTCAGGTCACTCACTGGGTTTTAATTGTCTGTCTTCCTCTCCTTTCCTCACTGCACTGGGAACACCACCCATCCTCATAAAAATGAAAGCAGTTTGCTTTGAGGACCATCCTAGATAGAGCTTAATTTTTAGAGGTTGGGCAATCTCCCTCCAACATTCATACCCCACCAACTGCCACGTGACTGTGGTTCATCATGCAAATAAAGTCAGCTTGACTGCAGCATAGCCCAGTGTCTGAGGCTCAGTGTCAGTCACCCTAGCCAGGCGGGAGTCACCCCATACCAGTCACTTTTGCTTTTGTTTTGCTATGATTAAACACCATGACCAAGGCAATCTATGAAGAGAAGAGTTTATTTGGGTTTACAGTTCAGAGAGATAAGAGTCCATCATGGTGGGACAGGCATGGCAGCAAGTCTGGTCCTCCATGGCAGGCCAAGGAGTGCAGACTCCACCCTGTGAGGGCAGAGAGTCTCTCCGGAGTCTGCAGTAGCCGTGAACACCAAGCAAACAGAACTGGAAATGGGGCAGGAACTCTCGAAGCCCTTCCCTAGTGACAGCTTCCTTCAGCAAGGTCACACCTCCTAGAGATTTCACAACCTCCCCAAATAGCGCCCCCAACTGGGGACCAAGCCTCTGGGGGACATTCTCATCAAACTACCAAATCTTTTCTACTACAAAATATGTTGAGCGCTCATCTTAGGTACCCTCTCCAAACTGAAGATAACAAGCATGCCTGTTTCTAACGTGGCTGTGAAGGAGGAGTTCTATGTGATTGTACAAACATGTACATAACCATCTTCAAGGGAAGATGGCAGGGGCTGGAGAGATGACTCAGGGGTTAAGAGCACTGAATTCAACCCAAGTTGAATTCCCAGCACCCATATCGCAACCAACAACCATCCCTAACTCCAGGTCCTGGGCTCAGATGCCCTCTTTTGGCCTCCTTAGGCATTGCATGACACGGGTACATAGGCATACATGCAGGTAATACACTTGTACACATAAATAAATAAAATATGAATTTTAAAGCGATAGATGACATATCATACTCTTGATTCCTTTGAGTAAGCATGGAGTAGTGAATGGGAAGAGAATTCCACCAACTAGAAAAATAAAGAACTTTGGGAGTGGTACCAACAGCTCTTGCCTGGTTTTTTGGAGCTTCATTGTCCTTGTGGGAAATTTAGCAGAAAATATAATTTTTGTTGTTACTGTAGTCAAGAGAGACAGTCAGCTTTGCTATAGAATACAATTGGATCCATGAGAAATTCCATGAGTGTTTCTCTGCTGAGTTAAGTTCCTCCACGCTTTGCTTTCCTCATTTTGTATATTTTATAAAGTGTGAATGTTCCCTGCCTTCATGAGGAGTCTGATGCATGCATTGGGTGTCACAAGCCCTTCCCATTTCGGTGGCTTCTCACAGCAGTTCCTGCTCTGTAGAGGTAAGGCTCTGAACAGGCTCAGCTCAGGCCTCCTTGTCAGCCTTCTGATATGATGCTGTCTTTCGTCTGACTGTGTGAGCTCTTGTAATGAAGACGAAATTTCTGGGATTCACAGTTGCAGGTGGAGAAGAGAATGGTGGCCCCTGCTCACCTGACAGACTTTTGGGTACCAAATAGTTAAATTCAGTGATGACTGTCCATTCAAAGTGAGACAGCAGGGAAGTATGCAAAACTACGGTCCTTCTTTAACTGTCTTTTCACTGATGGCATGATCCAGCTTCTGACATGTGACAACAGTAGACACACATGATACTTCTCTCCTTAGATCGTGAGACATGTGGACATGGACATGGTCACAGGTTGTCCTTACAGGACACAGACTTGGTACACACCTAGTCCTCAGTAGCTGCCAGGTGGAGCTGTGTATGGAAGAGACTCTCGCACGGAGTCGTTTTTGTCATTGCCAACCTGAGGGGAGGGGCAGTTAGGAAGTTGACTATGAAAATTGGTTTAAAAATATGCAAAAGAAGTGAGAGCATCAGAATTCAGTCCCTACCACCAGCCCACCAGCCCCCCTCCTTAGCTCACCTCATTGCCTTTACACTGTTAGCATCCGTCTGCCCATCCAGCAGTGTTGAAGACAATATACAGAAAAGACTTTGACATATTTGTGCAGATAATTTGGCAAAGTAAACAAATGCACCACTTAGTTGACATTTTCAGCCTTCAGGGGGGATTTGCTAGGAGCAAGCTCTGCAAGGCACTGTGCCTGACTCACTGAAAGAGACAAAGTCCATTTTGACCAAGCAGAAATATTCTGTATGGGGTAAACAATGAGCAAGGTACCATTTCAGCGGCAGGGTGTGGAAGTGTGCTTATCCACCCCTTGTGCAGTGAGCATGCATGACAGAATTCTCCCCCAAGGACTTGTTCTCTATGAATTGCCATGTAGTAAGACTTCAACACAGGTTATCTATTGATGCCCATTCCGTAATTGGTCTATGCTTGGTGCTAGGATTAAAAACACAAGTCAAAAAGCCAACGTTCTTAGTTTAATTCCAGCTAGAAGCAGCAGGATCATTTTAGAGTCTACCAAGAGAACTTAGAGATGAAGAAAGAGAGGAGGATGAGGCTAAGGACAAAGAGCACGGGCCCCGGAGGAACAAGTCAGGTCTATAAGAGAAGAGAGGCTCTGGAAAGGGGTCCTAAGGATGAACAGTCCTTCTCCAAGCCTATACAGCTTGGGACTGAGGCAGGGACAGTCAGACTAGAGGGAAGGATGAACAGTGGCCTTCTGCAGGGCTGTGAGAATCCCAGCAAGGGCAGCACCCACTGGACCTGCACCAACAGAGACCATCAGGCTCCTCTGGCCCCTGCAGAGCTCTATCCCAGTGCCAGCCTTGACTTTCGAGTTGAATTTTTTATATGTGATGACCACCTGCATCCAGTAAGACCACACTGCTCTGCAGATTTTACCATAACTGGAGATAGGTTTTGGGAACTATCACCTTTGAGCTGGAATTTGAACAGGTCCTGCTGTGCACTCAGTCCTGCGTCCTGGGAGGGGGCTGCCGGGCTGCCCCAGTTTCCGTCTTGTGCCTCAGCCCTTAGCTCTTGCTTTCAGCCCTTCTGTCTCCTCCTTTCTGCCTCCTCATCTCGATCCCTGTCTGTGTAATTAGTCTCATCTCAGCTTCTATCCAGAGTGGCTCTGCTGGAGGACTCAGAGGTGGAGCGCTTTTGCAAATCTTTCTAAAAGCATCTGAAAACTGCAGTGCGATGCCTGCTACATTTGAGAACAGAATTTGACATCTCACCCTTAAATTGGCATTTCAGCTCTGAGATCTGCCAGTCATACATTCTTCTGTTCACTCAGATGTTGTTCCATGTTGTTCCATGTCCAGGGTGCCTGGCCCTGGACATTTGTGTCAGGGTTAAGAAGCAACCTCTACCCTTGTGGGGTTCCCACTCAGTGCACCCCTTGATGAAATACTGCATCCTCAAATACCTTTAAGTCTAGCTTGAGTCATCTTCTCGGGGTCCACCACTTTACAGACACTATTTTAGTCATAGTGTTGAGCCAGTGAGGTGCATGGGAAATGTCTGTGTCTCAGAACTGACATGTTCTGAAACGGCTCCAGCCAGCAGCTAGGCAGGATGAAATGATGCTCTGAGCATTCCAATGAGGAAAATAAACTGGAGCAGTCACCACAGAGGGTCTATTTTCTCTCCTGCACACAAAAGGTCAAGGGATATTTTCAGAAAACCCTGTGTGCTATGTGCTCAGATCTTGTTAATATCTGACCACGGCTTTGTTTAATTCTTATCAACATTGTGATTTTAATGATAGTTAACTGAAAGACAGCACATCATTATAAGCACTCAAAGTAGGGGGAGGCATAGGAATCCTAAGTCTTATAGGAACAGAAGAATTGAAATGATTGTACATGGAGGTGCCTGCACCTAGTTAACTGGTAATTGAAGTTGCTAATTGCAGAATGGGTGTGTGGTCCTTGTTCAGTCTATTTTGTTACCATGACAACAGGGCCCTTCATCTCTCCTAACACACATTCAATGTTCAGCACTTGCAATTTAAGCATTTCATTTCCTTACAAGTTAACTGCAAAGCATGCACTAGCTTGCTAACCAAATTATAGAAACAGAAACCAAGTGAAGACAGTACCTAGAATTCACATGAAAAAAACAGAGCATTAGTATAAACAGTTAAAGTCTGAGGAGTACCTGTTAGAGTTAGGCAATAATGATGAATTAAAAAACAACACCTAATGTCATTTCATCATCTACCTTACATTCCATTTCCTTTCATTTCCTCCACATTTTCCTGGAGTTCCAACTGTGTTAATTTATCAAGAATATTATGATACCCGCTCGGGTGCTGACGGTCCAAAGACTTAAAGGAACACCTCTGTGCCTCAGAAGCCTGTGACCTGTGGAAAACATTAGCCCAGCCATGATCCAGCACCACAAATGCTCAAGCCAATGGCTGCAGAAGACCCTGAGGGACTGTCTATGCTGCTCCTTCCTGAGGCTCCAGGACCTGTTGAGCTATGTGGAATGAAGGAGGCGTGGGACAGGAGCCTGGCTTCCTCCCATTGGGTACTCTTCATGCCCCTGAAAAGAGGCCTCAGCCTTCTGTTAGACAGGAATGGCAGGAACATGACACGGCTGTTGCTGGCTGTGCTGGGTGAAGTAGTGGGTCCAGGAATCTTAGACCAAGCCTGAAACTCCAGTACCTGACAGAGCTGTCTTACCTGGACATACAGACTTCTGGGATATAATTGAGTTAAGGGTCTTAAGTTGATGCCAACCTGGATTAAATGTTGGAAATAAGTCAAGGATGTTTAAGGGTCAGAAAATGAGAAGAGAGGCACAGGGAGCAGGCATGGGAAGAGAGGAGCAGAAAAATGGAGTCATGCCAGCAACTTGCAGAAGCTAGAGCTTGGTTTGAGCCAGATTCTCCCCTCGGAGCCTCCTTTCCACCAACCCTGCTGACCCCGTGATTTTAGACTTCTGGCTTTTTGAGAACAAAAGCCTCTTGTTTAAATCTACCCAATGTTTGGTCATTTTCTATGGCAGCACAAGAAATTAATACACTGGCCAATTCAAAAACTAATAAAGAAAATTGAAATCACGTACAATAAAGGTTCACCACTTGGCCACACTGTGTAACTGACAGGCTCCTCCGAAAGGAGGCTTAATAAAAAAGCAAATGTTTATCTGCAGTAAGCTGACATGTACCAAACATCCCCAGGGCCTTCAGAGAGAAGAGAGGTTTGCTTTATGGCTGCATGCTGGTTGAAAATAGTGGAGCAGTGGGAAAGGTGGGCTGCCGCCCTGCAGAGCCACACACCTGCACTGAGGTTCTGGAAAACTCAATGGCCAAAGTTAATAAGAATGTCTGAGATCAACAGAACCACAAAAGTAAAGATTCTACCCCATCCCACACCAAGCGCTCCAGCGACCTCAAACCCTGCACATGGGGCAAGCCATAGCAAGAGTTCCCATCCATAGGGCTTCCTCCCGAATCACGGGTGGGTTCTAATGCTGCACCTTGGTGGCAGCTCGGGTAGAGACATTGCTGAGTCCCCTGCCTTGACCCTGAGCCTGGGGCTGAGCTTTGCTGAGCTGCTCTTGAAACCTTGCTCGCTTGTCTGTGTAAGGGGCAGCTCTGTTTCTCCTCAATAGTTGATTTGTTTTCTTCTATACAACCTGTAAACCATGAAATGGATCTTTTTATCCTCTTACTTTAATGGGCTTGGGCTGGGCCAGATCACGGTGAGCTAATGCCTCCTTAGGATCAGTGAATGCCCCCTCTCGGTCTGTCACATCTGTGTGCTGAGGGCGCCGTGCAGCTCCAGGCACTCCTGCCCACAAGCTGTGGTGCATGGCTGTGCTACAGGCACATCTTTGAATTTTGGCATGGTTGTCTTGTGATGGCGTGGTGACGTCCTCACTACCATCTCTGCTCTGAATAAGGAAACTGAGGCTTCAAGCCTTGTTGTCACTAGCCCAGGATTTCCCACCAGTAAAAACAACAGTCAAGAGTGGCAGCTGGCACAGGCTGGACATCATCAGAGCCAAATGCCAATGCACAGAAGCACTTGTTCCTGCATACCAGGCTTCATTTCTGAAGCCCTGCCAGGCCATGGCATGGAGATGACAAGGGCACATAGATAAAATCATCCTGGATCCATACCTTGCAGACACTGTTCTGACTCCTTGCACCCCAGTGTCTCCTCTTCTTCTCAGGCTCCAGGGGCAATGGGAAGAATAATGCATCCTTTGTGAGTCTTAATAGATGACTCCAATGAACAGATTTACATTCGAGCCCCATTATATATATCTCTCACACTCACAACTTAAGTGTAAAATCTATAAGACCTTGTAAATGCTGTGTTGCGAGTGCTGGGTGTACAGGGCTAGTAGGACTCTCCGTGCCGATGTTAATATCTCCACATCTGTTTCCACATCTTAGTGTATAAAATGGGGCTGATGGTGGTTATATAACGTATTGTCATTATAATTTAGAACAATGGCACAGGCTATTTGACAGTGTGTTTGTTTGAGACAGGGTATTACTTTGTGGCACTGGCTGGCCTTGAACTCACAGAGGTCCACCTGCCTCTGTGTGCTGAGTGCTGGGATTAAAAACGTGCACCACGCCGCCTGCCTGTACCTGGTACTTCTACATGGTATAATTTAATAAATGGCTTGAATCAACTTTTTTGCATCTCTCCTTCTCCTTTCCTAAGACTTGCTGCTGTTTTAAATTATTTTTAATGTGAATAAGCTCTGAGGAAGGAGGGACAGCTCAGCTTCAGGACTGCGGGTGGGGGGGTGCTAACTTTTTTCTTTTTGACACTGGAAATAGAAACTTGAAGTTTCTAATACAATAAAGCTATTTAAAGTAGTAAATACCCTCCCTTTAAATTGCATTCAAATAAAAATCATATTTAGAATGAGATTTACATTTAATGCTTTTGGTCTGTTGTACAATGAGTTCAAAGCTGGGAGTTTTAAAGGTTGCACTGATCCCAAGTAAAACCTGGGCAGGTATGAGAACTACTCAGACTTAGGATGGGTTTGGTACCTTGTACAAAGTAAAGCACATACTTAGAAAGGAGAACAGGGTCTCTAAAGGGAGACCCTGAAATGGGAACAACCTTGTTGTGGGTGCCAGATGTCACAGAGCTCCATTTGCTTTCTCTGGGGATCAGGGCCTCCCACAGCTAATTCCTGAAGAGGATTTAGTTATTCAGTTTGGTTTCAATTAATTGTGGGTCTCAACCTTAACATGACCTTGCCTGTGTCATTAAATAACATCTTGTGGTGAGGTCTTCAGAATAGTTTACAAACAGGTGGATTAGATCATAAGTGAATTTATAATTCTTTTTAGCCCAACAGGAGAGTTCATTTTTCTGTGCTATCAGTCAGTCCTTGAAGCACTTTTTCACCGCTGAGAACAGTGGATCTAGAGATTGGCTCTGTTAAAATGCCAGACGTTATGAATTTGGCGTGCCAAGTTTGCACACTCTAAAATTCCTCTGCTGAAAGTAATTGCAAACCCCCCTAAATGGAACAATTCCACGTCTCCTGTCCATGACTCTCTCTAAAGAAGGGGGAAAGCAGGAAGTAGGAGAGAGCAACCAAGAGAAATTCCTTCCTTAACTTAGATTTTGCTTTTGATAACCACAAAGAAATAAACAATACATTCATTGTACTGAAACTTTGAATTGTATCCTCAAAAGGGAGCTTCCTGAGAGAAAGGAATATGGTGGTGTAGAGATTCCTGCAGGTCAATGCCCAGAACGCAACAGAACATCGGGACAGCTAACTGATCCCGAAGGCAGACACTGGCGTGCTGGGATAGACACTTCCTGTCTGTGATCTGCAGGCTACAGTATTTCCTTCAGTCATGTCTTGTGGGGAAAAAGGAAGAGATGGAGATCATGGGGGAGGAGGCTGAGCTAAAAAGTATATGTACATCTGTGTACACACATGAATGTGAAATAAGAACAGTGGACAGGGACAACCCTTAGCTAATCTGTGAACTCTTTAAATCAAATGTTGTACTTGGAAGTTATCTGTAAACTAATAAACTGTTGGACTAAAGAAATACAAGAATCGTTCCTGCAAAATGAGAATTTGGATTTTAAATGTTAAGGGTTAACAGAAAGAAAGCAATTATGTATTAACCAACACTGACTGAACTATTTCCAGGATTTCTTCACCAACAGATACTTATAAATAGACACAGAATTACCTTGTTTTCCTTACTAACAGATTGTGTGTGATAAATAATTTTAAATGGATGTAGAGAATGCATTGAACTCCTGAGGTTTGAGGGTGCTTTGCTCTTTTGGGGTGACCTTCAGAACCCAGTTCAGAGGCCAGAAGAGGGCATCGATATCAGATCCCCTGGAGTTGGAATTAAGATGATCCTGAGCCATCTAGTGTGGGTACTGGAACCTGAACTCGGTCCTTTGGAAGAGCAGTAAGCCCTTGCAACTACTGAGCCATCTCTCCAGCCCCCGAAACACTTGTCAGTACTTGGCTGTCCTGTGAGTTACCTGCTGTCCTAGTGACTGTCACCAAACCTTAGCCCCCCGGACCATTAAGTACCTTGGCAGCCACACCATTGAGGAGTACTGACTGAGTCTTTGACTCTGACCAGTGAGGACTGTGCACCTGGCCATGTTGCCCACACACAGTTCCACAGCATACATTTCCTACCTCCATAATGAACTGCAATTTTGGAGAGCTATTATACACATCCTCTCCCAGCTGCATTAACTGCAGAGCCAGGAGAAGCCGTCAGTTCCCCTGCTGTTCCACCAGTCCGGCTTACCTTAATTGTGTAATCTTCCCAGGCTTCTCTTCCCCTGTTTATAAAATAAGGGATAATAAAGCCTTCCATCTCTCAGAGGTGAGTGTTTTAAGAACACATTAGATTACTTATGGGATAAGCTTTATGTTCTTCCAAAGAAAGTATATGGCAAACTTACATTTTCACCACAACCATCTAATATATCATGAAATGATCCTGGCCAGGTAATGAAGAATGTAGCTTTGACAAAAGGGTTGGGAGGAATGAAAAACAGGAAAATAGAAACAGCTATCTTGGTGAGTGGAGCCTGTTACCTTGTAAGGGCATTTCTGAGTCTGGTTCACTAAGACAGTTCTTTATTAAAAAATGAGATGAGGATCTATAGTTCTGTTAACTGTGTTGGAAGCTGAACTACAGATTAGACTAGGCAAAATTTGTAACATAACAGACCATTGTTCTGTTCTCATTAAACTGCTATGTCAAGATCCACAATAAATAAAATGTGGAAAAGACTCGCCGTAGGTCTATAGAAAAGATTCAAGAATCAGGAGGCAGAACTGCTTGGGAATGTTGGAGTAAACTGGAGATGAGCCTGAAGGCGAGTAACAGATGGGGACAGAAGGATAGAAGGAAGAAGAATTGTTTTAAATTATGACCTGACGGTTAGAGGTGGTACCAAGGGGAGGCCCCCGGCACTTCTGAGGTATAAGCCACTGGAATGTGCTATTGATTGACTATATGGAATCTCTTTTTTTCTGGAGATCTATTCAATAATATGCCACCTTTCCATCTCAACAGATTGCTAGGGGCAGTGGGTAAAAAGGTAAAACCCATCATAGATTGTGGTTAGGCCCTAAGATAATTAAATTAAGGACAGCACTTCAGTGAAGGAAGTCTGTCGCTGGAAGAGGCACCATATTTCAGGACGCCAATCAAAATGGAACTGGGCATGGTAAGTAAAAGCCTGTTCTCTTTTAAAGGAAAGAAATGAATAGTTACAGTTTATCATAGCTACTGTATTCTGATGACCTCAGCTTTAGGAGCATGAAGACTGTCTGTCAACAGTGCCTGCTATTCCAAGACTCTGCAAGCCTGGGCAGTATCCTCACATAGCCATTTGTGAAATATCTTGGTACCCTCAAAGACACAGGGGATTGCATTATCTTATTTAAAAATTATTAAGCTTATCTGAGAGTCAGCAATTGTATAATTTCTTAACATTTCAGGATAATTATTATGCTTTAATCACTGGGCAAATAAGTTATTTGGTAAAAATACTACATACCCATAGTTACCACACGTACAACAGCTGCTGGGATTGCTTTCACCATGGAAAACTTGGGCTGTAATCTCGTTTTGGTTATTTTTGTTAAGTGAGCAAAGAAAGGCGTTTAAAATATGAGCTTTATGCTTGTGCTAGAACATTCAGTCGGGGTGAATGGTGGCTCATAGATGTCCTGAATATCGTTTTGTTTTTTTTTTTTCAGTGTGGTTTTGTTCTTATTTTTGGCAGTTCCCAGCATCCCACTTAGACACCTGCACCTTTTCTAACCCGAGGTGATGCCCAGGGGCCTGTTTGGTTCAGTGTCACTGCCATGACTTTTGTTTCTCCTCTGTGTTTGAAATGGTTCTCCCCTCACTACCTATCAGAATAATAATAATTCTCCTTCTCCCCCTCCCTCTCCTCCCGCTCCCCCTCCTCACCCCCCCTCCTCCTCCTCTTTAGTCTTTTTGACACAGGGTTACCCTGTAGTCCCACTGATCTGGAACTCAGAACAGGCTGGCCTCGATCTCACAGACATTCACCTCCCTCTGTCTCAAGAGTGCTGGGATTGAGGGAGTGTGCCACCACTCTGGCTCCTCGCCTTTCTTAAGCTTCTGCGCTCCCGTTCTAACCCTTGTTTTGTGGGATGATTTCTCAGTGTGGACACATACACACTTCTTTGCTGATGCCTTCTGAATGGCACTTTCTTGAGTCTGGTTTGTGTGAGAATTCTCTACACTCCCCTTCATTTTCTTTTGTGATCAGGATCATTTTGAAAATGTGGCCCATGCCTCATCAACAGAACCCCTGACCTTGTACATACTGAGTATTTACAGGCTCTGTTCAGAAGGCTTTGCTGCCTTCTCTGGAGTTCTTCTCCATGACTGAACCGAGGGCTCCTGCCCCGTCTACGTTTGCTACTGTGATCTGTGCTGCTCTTGGTGAATGAGCCTGAATCTTGGCCCCTACCCCTCACTTGAGTGTGCCTACTCCTAGAATGCCACATCCTCTCCTGACAAATTTCAAGGGCCTATTTAAATGCCAGAGCTTCAGCTCATTGGCCCATGGGCTTCTGTATGTGCTGTCCTTTCAATTTGCCACACAAAAGCATCGCAGAGGAAGTAAGTAGGTCTTGAATTGTGACCTAAAGGAATGATGAAAAATAAGAAGAAAGCGGTTCTCAAGTTCCTCTTCAGAGTAGCAAAACCCCAAAGTGGAAAAAGATGAGTTTGCTGTCTTAAGAGTCAACAAGACTCAAAGCAAGAAGATAACTGTTCGCCCATGTTCCCTAATTCTTGGCTTATCCCCACACACATGGGTCTGGGCTCCTGATCAATTCCTGATCAGTCCCACCATGTTTTTGCTCCAGCTCTTCCAAGTAAATGGTTCTTGACTCCTCCCTTGGCTCTTACCCGATATTTACTACAGCATAAATGCACTTTGGCTTTGCCCCTTAGCGTCCAGCAGATGGGTGGGATCTGTACCTCTGCTACCTCCTTACACCTGAGAACTTGTGGGGTCTGTCTAGATACCCAGTCAACCTTCGATCTTAGCGTCCAAGGTGCTCTGTAACCTTCCCACCCCATCTAGACAGAGGCTTTGTTCTCCAGAAGCTTCTTTGCCATTCCATGTCTTGTCAATCAGCCCGTGCTGGACAACTTCGGTTGTCAACTTGATGGACCTGGAAGAGGGAACCTCAATCGGAGAATTATCTATATGGGGCTGGCCTGTGGCCATGACTGTGGGGCATTTTCTTGATTGTTGAGTGATGTGGGAGGACCACTCCACTGTGGGCGGTGCCTACCCTGGGCAGGTGGTCCTGAGTCATCTGAAAGCAGGCTGACCCCAGGCCGGAGGAGCAGGCCAGGAGCAGTGTTCCTCCTCTGCACGTGCTCCGATCCTGCATGAGTTCCTACCCTGACTTCTCTCAAGGATAAACTAGGAGGGGACTGTGCAAGCCAAATAAATCCTTTCCTCCCTAAATTGGTTTTGGTCAGTTTTATCACAGCAATAGAGAGTAACTAGAACAATTGCTTTCACAGTTACTAGTGAGTCACTAGGGCGCAGTTACTAGTGACGCCTTCTTGCTCCTTAATGACAGCCTGTTCATCCTTTTCCACCTTGGGTTTTTCTACTCTGAGGAGGAGCCTAAGAACTGCTTCCTTCTTCTTCTTGCTCATCATTCCTGTAGGAATTCAAGATCTACTTCCTGTGTAATGTTTTCATGTGACAGTTCAAGCCCACTGGCTTTTCTCCCTCTGGACCCACAGAGCACCTGTGACTGCACTTGAACAGTGTTCTCCTCCCACTGCTGGCATCCATCTTGCCAGCTGCTTAGAAAGCCCTTCGAGGTAGGGGCAGTGCCACACACTTGTTCACCTTGGTACCTTCCTCAAAATACTGTGCACACACATGTGTCTGCATGTCTGTGTATGCTTCACAAGCACTTACTCTGGCATGCACAGATCTGATATTCAATGATTTTCATGAATTCTTTCATTTAACCTACAAGGGCTCTCACAGCTCATGTCTGTAAATCTCAGGAGGCTACAGGAGGACTGTTAGTAAGTTCCAGGCCAGCATGGACTACAGAGTGAGACCCTGTCTAAAAAATAACAGGTATCTAAATAAATAAATATAGTTGCCACATGGAATATTGCAGTCTACCCTGTGAGATCGCAAAGTGAGCATTTGATAATCAAATTTAGTTGAGTATCCTGTACTTAAATTTGATAATTATGCAACATTTTCAAGAGAAAGATATAGATGATATCAATGTACAGGACATTCAGTGTTTTATAAATGAGGAAACCGAGGCTCAGTGACATATCAGGAGCTATACTTCAGGGGGGATTTGTTGACGTGAGGCAGCTGCTATTTTGAGGCTGTGCTAATGGACAGCTAACTGTGAGACACGTACCAGGAGATCACTCCCTTCAGGATGGTTTACCTCCCGTCTATCTTAGACAGTTCATTGCATGTGTGTTGCTGACGCCATAGCTACATGTGTTCCACAGTGGAAACACACAGAGCTCTGACTTAAGTCTGCTGGGCCTGAAAGCAAAGTCAGAGTCCCACATAGGAGGTGGGAGGTGAGAGAACGTGGATGTGATGAACTGCCTTTTAAATGTTCATTCAGTAGTTCATTTTGCTTTATTTATACTTTCCTGTAAATACCAGTTTCCTTTATCAGACTATTATTACAGGGAAATCATATTAGCATTCTGCAGAATGTTTTTTTTTCAAAAACACCACCATCTTTTACAATTATAGTAAATTAATCTCAATTTAGTTTCCCTTGTCCAATTAGCTCTGCACAGACCTTTCCTCAAACAGAGAGGACTCAGGAAGGCACTGCTTGAATAGAAATTCTTCCCTATTGGCAGAGTAGCTGGGGGCGGGTGGGGGGGGGGTCAGAGCTTCACTGGAAGCGCTCTCTTCCTTTGTCCTCCCCTCCTTTCCAGAGGGAAGGCAGGACTCGGGGGAAAGCTTTCCAAGGACTAACCAGGGAAGACAGCCTTCCCAGAGGCCTGCAGCTGTCTAGGGCACTGTGTTTTGGCTCAGCTATGGCCACTCTGAGACAGTTTTCGTCTGATCTGTACTTGACCTGCAGAAACCTGAGTTTTTAAAACTACAAGGTGTGTGTGCAGTCAGCATGGCCTATGCCCCACCGGCCCTGCCTTCCCAGGGGTGAAGTGTTGTGTCATGCATTGCTATGACAAGCATCCAGACAGCAGCATTATGCATTGGCTCACACAGAAGGTCACACCAGCAGACCCCACTTCTGTACCTCCCTGGCCCATCCCTGGGGTCATTTCCAGGGGTCACTCCGGTGTGAATGGTATTACCAACAGACAATGCCAGGTTCCCCTTCCCTGAGCATGTCCTGAAGGGCCAGTGTGGAAGCATCCCAGCTTCCCAGCCCAAGATTCCCCACAGTCTTGCTTCCCATCAGGTTGTGTCTATGGAATCCGGCCCAGTAGGCCTGGATCTCACAGAGATATGCCTGTCTCTGCCTCCAGAGTGCTAGGATTAAGGATGTGAACTATGGTGTAGGGCTCATTCTTTGTATTTTTTAACTGTTCAGAAAAACTCATTTTAACTGTGACTCTTGCACGATTTTTATGATAGAGAAAGCTTTTTGAGTTGATATTTACATGAGTCTGCACCTGAAAGATGAAGAAATAGATCTGGACACTTTCTCCCTCCCTCCTCTCCTCTTTTTGGTCACCTTAGTACAATGTCAATGAAATGTTATGTCCAGGAATCTGAAATGAGGCTGAGTGGGGGCGGGCCTTGTCTGCCAGGGGCTACAGAGAAACTTCAAGAAACGTACTGTAGAAGAGAGGCCAGTATGTGGGTTTTGTCTTTCACAGCTCTGCTCCTTACAGAGCTCTACTAAATAACTATTTATAAATTAGAATATTTCTTTAAGGAAATCTTCATTTTTCTAAACACATGAAGGAACATTTTCAGAGATCAGGAAAAATGCATAAAAATGTCTGATTGGAAAATTAAACCTTTATCTCAGCTGGAGGGCAGTGTTTTGCAGTGAGCTGGGTTTTGAATAGTCTGTGGAATTTACTCAGATTATATGAGGTAGAGATTTGTAATTTAAAATGATACTCCTTTGTATTTATGTAAAAATTTCTACTGTAGAAATGTGAAGGGCTGAAAATGCCTTTCTGGTGTCCTGGGGGATCATGATCGAGGTCACCTGAGATTAAGTTATCTGGAGAGTGACTAAGCACCACAAGTCCTTGATTCCCTGACAACCTAGATTCTGTGGTGTGAGGCAGACATTCAGCAGTGGGGAGTGGACAGGGGCAAGGCCTGAGTGTGCTAACAGCTCCCATTTTACATGTCTCCTACAGGAGTGACAGAAATTTAGTTTAGCCTGTGTCGGTGACATCAGAGGGTTTTTTTGTTTTGTCTAATTTTAGCATTGTTGAGTTCTTCATCATAAAATGATTTTAATTTATAAAGTTGAATTGTTTCATATTTCTTATTGGTGTATTTTCTATAACATTTTTAGCTTAATTTTTTAATTAGCATGCAAGTGTCAGGTTTCAAATGAAATTGGTTTTTGTTGATTCTCTCCCTCATCTTCTTCCCTCTCCCCATGTCTCCCATGTCCCCCAAACCCTCCCATGTCCCCACCCTCCCATGTCCCCCAAATCCTCCCATGTCCCCACCCCCCCCATGTCCCCACCCTCCCATGTCCCCACCCTTCCATGTCCCCCAAATCCTCCCATGTCCCCACCCTCCCATGTCCCCCAAATCCTCCCATGTCCCCACCCTCCCATGTCCCCCAAATCCTCCCATGTCCCCACCCTCCCATGTCCCCCAAATCCTCCCATATCCCCACCCTCCCATGTCCCCACCCTCCCATGTCCCCACCCTCCCATGTCCCCACCCTCCCATGTCCCCTACCCTCCCATGTCCCCACCCTCCCATGTCCCCACCCTCCCATGTCCCCTACCCTCCCGTGGCCCCAGCCTGTTTTCAGCTTTCATGCCACACAAGTCCAGGTGCCCCCTCAGTACCCCACCCTCCGCTGTGGCCTCCTTTCGTTTTCACAGCCTATGCCTTCACTGATTCTCATTTGTATACATGCATGTAAATATTAAAGCTAGATCCACGTATGACAGAGAACATGTATTTTTTGTTTTTCTGAATCTGGGTTACCTTGCTTAATATAATACTTTCTAGATCGTACATTTTTCTGCAAATTGTTTTTCTTTACAACTGAATTTTTAGGGTAAAAGCCTAGTTTCCAACAGCCCCCAAAGGCCAGGCTTAGGCACCTGCCCCCAGTTCACCAATTAAAGAGAGAAGAAAAGGTAAAAAAAAAGAGAAAGGAGACTTACTCTATGTGGGCACCCTGGAAAAAGAAACAGAGAGGCCCAGTGACAGATCGAGGCCAGTCTCATCTCCATAACAAGTTCCAGGCCATAGCTACAAGGAGACCTTGTCAAGAGACAGATGGAGGGGAGGAAAACTGAGGCAAAGGTCAGGCTGCAGGCAGCACTCCTGGTCAAGGTGTGACCCTCCATTGCTGCCTCAGCTCTGATTCTGTAAGGTGGTCCAAAGTAACCCTTATCTCTCCCTCTACTGAGGAGGATCAGTTGGTTCCCACTCAAGCTCACTCCTGCTCCGCAGGGAGTCTGGTCCTCTGGAATAATGGCCTCATCTGGGCCAGTCTGTCCTGGGTTCTGTTCTTCCTGGAGTATGCAGCTATAGGACAGTGACTTCCCTCTGTTTCTTCAGTCTTGAAGGGGCCGAGAAAGGCTGGTCAGACTTTCCCTGGGTGATTAAATTTCTGGCCTGCAGAGACAGGTAAGCGAGGAACCCAGAGTGAAGGAGGCACCGGCTTCCATCTTGTTGCAAATGCTTGTCAGCAAAAGGAGCCTCTGCTTCATCTACGAGTTCCAGTCAAAATTCCTGCTAGGGTTCCTTGAGACGAAAAGCTTGAATGAGTTCGGTCACATCCTAAAATGGGCATATCCTCAAACACATCTCTTGGCAGGGCCTTAAGGACAGAAGAGTAAGGTGCTAAGAATAAGAAATAACAGTATCATTCTGTTGTTTCCAAGGTGCAGGGTACTATTCTAAGTGCTTTATGTATACAGACACATCAGTCTTCGTAGAAGTTCCAGAGACAGGTCCATAGTCCTGCTCTGAAGGCCAAAAACGAAAGAAGAGAAATGGAGTGAATTGGCCAAGTTTTCACAGCCAGGAAGCAGCAGTGTCGAGAATCAAACCCAGAGAAACTGATGCCAGAGCCCTTGGCTCGTGGCCATGGTATCTGCCACTGCTCTCTCCTCCTCCTCCTTCTCTTTCAGGCCACTGAACACACCGTGTTTATTGCTATCAAAACAGATACATCTGCCCCCCTTCCTGAGTGTATCCCTCCCTCCTCTTCTTCCTGCCCCCCACTCACTCCTCCTTTCCTTTCCGCTTCCTTCCTTCATTCCTACCTCCTTCCGTGCCTTTATTTCTGCCCCTACTTACTCCTTCCTTTCCTACTTTTCTCCTTCCTTCCATCCTTCTCTCTTTCAGAGAAAGCAAGTAGGTTGTGGGGTTGTGGGGATGATGGCTGGCTTAAGCCCTCTCAAAGAAGGTTCCAAAGCTGGGTGGCCCACCGAGGTCAGAGCTGGGGAAGGTGGTACGGAGAAGGGTGGGGCTGGTCATGCCAGGAAATGAGCTGGCAATATGCTGGGCACTGAACAAAGGTCCATAGAGAGGTGAAACTGGTGAGTATCACTCCTGTTCTGGGAAAAGTATGTTACTAGCAGGAAAAGTGGAAGGCTGCCAGGGCTTCTGCCGTAGGAATCCTACTTTCAAGAAATCTTTAGCTGGGGAAAACATATAAAGGTAAAGGCGTATGTATGTACACGTACACATGCATGGTGCATGTATGTTTACACAAAAGGCATTCCTGGGATCCAGGAGACCTAGGTATGTGTGGGGAGGGAAGGCCTGGACATTAGCAGTCATGAGAAACTCCTTGCATGGCAGGGGCTAGTTCCTGCCTACATGAATCACATCCTGGGCAAAGGCACTGCCTTTGGCTGAGGTGTGGCTGCCCACCTGGATATGCTGTTATGCATATTGATGAGTGCGCTAAGGGGTGATAAAGAGCAAAGAGAAGAGGTATGACTGGTATAGCCATATCAGGAAGGACCAAGAGGGGTCCGGGAACCTCAAGTCCACTATGAGGTTCTGATGTGAGCCTAAAGCTTATGCAGAGGAAGGACGGAAGCAAGAGGTAAGAGGCACGCAGAATCAGCCAGCCCTGGTCAAGGAGAGGTCCCTTGCTGTCTCTGTTCTCTGACTACAAGCTAGTCTGAAAAGTGATTGTTTAGCTGTGGTCTCCCAAGGGGAACAACCATGGCATCACAGATAACTGTCCTCATGTTGGGTGAGGAGTTCTCTCCTGTCTTCTGAAATCAAAGATGGCTTCAGAATCAAACAGGAGTTTCACCCAAAGTAAAGTAGATAACCAAAATGATGACAATGTCAGGGTTTCATCTAGCTTTCAGCTGCCTAGTGGGTCCAGCTTTTAGCCAAAGCTCCTTTGAAATACCTGGTATACTCAGATCCCATCCTGGAGCCCAAAGAATGAGGTAGTCATGAAGGTCAACAGACCAGAGACCATTTTCCTGAATGAAAAGACTTAATTTGTGTCCACTCAGAACCACACCATGTGGTTACATTCTTTTATCATAGCAGATATTGCTCAGATAGCTGATCAAAGCTCAGTGACTTCTCTGAGTAGGCCAGGTAAAGGTGGACACATGTGTCCTTGCTCCTTGTCCTCTTCCTGCAACCTTTCTGGGGGTTTGAAAATAAATAAAAACACATATGTAATGATAATGACTAAGATAATAATTATGTTATTCTGTAGTTCTCCTCAGTAAATTTAAATTTGGGGGATTTGATCAAATTTCCAGAATCAGAGATTATTAAACTAGACTAATTATGGATTAAAATGAGCCTCTGCTAATTACAAATAATGAGGTAGAGTAATGGCAATCTTTTTATACTTTTCTTTGGGACCTGTACTCCGATTCACTGAAATACTGTGCTTTTAAGAAATGGGCTGCATTTCAGCCACCAATTTCCCTGAATCACTTTTGTTAAGCCAAAGGAGAGAGGTTTTAGAACGCAGGTCTCAGGTAATTAGGGGAGAGAGGCTGTCCTCTCCTTGGAGTCATTCCAGAAGCTAGACTTCCTGCTAGCATATCTGCCTGGATCAGCGTCCAAGAGCCTTCACCCAGCTGGTTGTCCGCTCTGTGTCCCACACCTTCAGGAGTGGCACTGGCAGGCAGGAGGCCTGCTAAGGGTCTCTATTTTATGTTAAGTTATGCGTGCTTTTACGGTCCTCTGAAATTCAGGAGAAGTCCGAGAACCCACCCTGAGGACAGGTGATCAACTGCAGGAAATGATGTACATCATCACAGGAAACTGCTTCTTGGTAGAATCCATACAGCAGGTGATCCCATATGCCATGAAGAGTCTATTACAGCAGTTCCCATGTGTCATGTAGAATTCATTACAGCAGATCCCATGTGTCATGTAGAATCCATTACAACAGTTCCCATGTGTCAGGTAGTTTTCTGTTGTTTCTGAAAGCTGGGTCAGATTGCTTTAAGGTTTTCATTCTTAGTTAAAGGTACTGTGGGGCTAGAGAGATGGCTCAGTGGTCAAGCACTTGCCCAGCAAGCAGTAGTGTGAAGACCAGCACCCACATAAATGCTAGGAGAGCACAGCAGCCCTCCTGTAATTACAGCATGTGGGAAGCAAAGATGTTGAAAGCTGGAGTAGGCTGGCTCACCAGAGGAGCAGAGCAGGGAGTTCCTGGTGCAATTGAGAGTCCCTGCCTCCCACAGAAGGTGGAGAGCTCTCAAGAAGAATGTTTGATGTGAACCTTGGGCCTCCATATATGCAGACATGTGCACATTCACCTGCACATACAAGTGAGCCCCATACACATAAACACACATACACAGGTGCATGTTTACCACATTACATATACATATGCAAAACCAAGAGTCTCTCCCTCGACATAGAAGGTGGAAAGCAATCAAGGAAGAAACCCAAGGCTAGCCTCAGTCTCCACCTGTGCACTCTCAGAAATGTGAACACTTGTGCACACGGCACACACACACATGTTCAAAATAAGAAGAAAGGTTAAAAAAGTGCCGTGATAAGCACCTTGTAAATGAATCTTCTCTGTTTTCTCCGGAGTCTTAAATCTCTGGGACTAGATTCTCAGGTTGAAGAAGGTTTGCTTTTGATAGTATTGTCACTGTACTGATGACTTTCCTGGAGCTGTGGTAAAGCACCATGAACAAGGCACTTACAGAAGGAAGGGTTTGTTGGGCTTGCTGTTCCACAGGGGTAGAAGTCCATTATGGTTGGAGGGAGGCAGGAGGCAGCCAGAGCTGAAAACTGAGAGCTCACATCTTCAGTGACTGTAGGAAGCAGAGAGGGCAAGACTCTCCACTCTCAAAGCCCACCCCCCTCGTCATGTTCCTCCAGCTAGACCGAACCACATACAGACTCATGACCCTCCACCAAACAGAGCCACTGGCTGACCAAGTGTTCAGACACTTGAGTCTATGGGGACACGTCTCATTCAGCCCACCAGAGTCCTCGTATTTACAATTACAAATATTAAGCTCCTACCCATTTTAATTAAGTTACTTGCAATAAAATAAAAACCTCTGCAGTGTGGTGTATTGAAATTGCCAAGATAAGACTGAGTTTGAGCATCATGATGTTCTTACATGGGTCCTACCTGGGAACACAGTCCCAGGAGCCCTGGCCAGGCATGCTTCACTGAAGGCAGAGCTTGGAACCCTGCCCCTGAGCATGGCTCAGGAGGTGGACTGTGGCATGTCTTCCTCCTCCTCTTAGGAAATACCTGACCTGCTTAACATTTTACTTTTTTCATAACCTTTGGGTTTTTAGGGGTAGGCCTAAAACTGGAGGCAGAAATCTTTCCCCTTTTGACTGTGAGCTGCTTTTTCTGACTTGACCTACAGCCAAATCTGGGTTTGCCCCGTGTTTTTCTTTTCTGGCCGTCGAACTGGCCAGGGCTGGCTGGTAGCAATGTCTGCTCATCACTCCTCTTCCGTCACTCTCAGGAGGATAAGCAGATTTGCACATCTCAGAGCTCATCCCTTGCCACAGGGGTCACTTCAAACACCTGAGGAGAATGCATCTTTTCACATGTGGGGCTTTCCACAGTTTACCTCAAGACCAGTTCTTAGAGCAGCCTCTTTTCTACCATGGCCTTGCTGGCCGTCCCTCACCTGCTGTCCCTGTCGTGTGTCATCTTGGCGTGACTCACACACTTTTCATTTGCTTTTTGCAGTAAGATGCAGTTGCAGGACTGAGCTGAAATGTTTTCTTTTCCAATAACTTGCAAGTGTGGCACATCCATTAACCCAGCACACATGTAACAGAATGTTCTATTGTTATTGGTAGTGACCTCATTGATTAATTACAGTCTGACCCTCTTGACAACTTCCTACTGATTTTCATTCCTGAGTGATTAGTTCCAGGGCTGCATGTGCAATCAGGTAAAGGAAACTTGGGAACAAGCCCGTGTTAGAACACTCTCTTCTCTGCTGATATTAATTAACAAAGTACTGTGCAGGGGAAAATGAGTGTTTATCTTTTAATAGATGAAAGGTTGTTGAGATTCACTGAAGACCACTAGGCAGGTCACTGATACCTGTTGATGGAGGAAGAAAGAAAGCCACCATTCTCAGAGGAGAGCCAGGTGGGTCAGAAGAGAAACAGCAGTCCAAGGTTCATGGAAGAGCCATTAAGATGAGCCATGCTCTCCACAAATATGGCAAGGACAACCTGCCACAATTCTGAATGTGGCTGGGATGGTGAACCATAGCCATTCCTCACACTTTGGGGAATTTCTGTTACAGAATTAATGATAACCTATTTTAATTCGGGTAAAAATTAAGCCGACATCACAAGGACACTCCATATGTTCAGAAGCACAGTGAAGACAGAGGGTGACATTGTTTTTTAACATGATGAGAGTGACTTGATATCCAAGATGTTGGCCAGCCCTGTTCCATGCATAATGCACATTCTGGCTCTGAGATCTCCTTGGGCAGTATCTTTATCTCCATGATTGATCCTGGGTCATAGGCATGCCCATTTTCTGTCACGCTAAAGAGGAAAAGACAGAACTACAAAGCACACTGGAAGTGACCTCAAGGCTGCTTTCTGCTGGACTGCAGCAGCCATGTTCCCCTGTGAGGAGGCTGGGGATGTTGTGATACCAGCTTCGAGGACATGGCTTCTCATCTGTGAGAGGAAAGAACAGAAGCCGGTAAGGAACCCAGGCACCCAGCACAGAGGTGCATGCTAAGGCCTCACTCGTTTGCAGTTTTGCCAAAGGATGTGTGGTCAGTGTTTGAAGGCGTCCACTGAGCACTGGTGGAGTAGCTGGATTCTAAGTGTGAACAAATACAGGAACTCCAGTGTATAGGTGCCAAGTCTGTGCCACATGTAACACTATCCAGACACGAGATTTTCCCCCTCATTTAATCAGACTTCCTGCTTAAGCCTAAACTCGTTCGCTTGCTCAGGAAAGCAGACATACTGTATTTGTTTTACCTGAGCAAGCTTTTCTTCTTGAATGAGTTTTGAATCCTCTCTCATTCTCTCTTTCCCTCACTCTATGTAAATAGCATTCCCTCTCAGATCTCAATAACAGAGACCTGACACGTATAACTGAGGCCTAACTGAGGCTATTCGTATTATGACGCGGCTGCCTACTTCCATATCAGGAGCCGTTTGTCATAGGAGGATGCTTAAATACAGGAAATCAATCTTGTTCTAAAGCAACCACACGGAACACTAGCTCAGTACATCAAAGCAGTATCAGTAAATGCCTAGAAGCCCAAATTGTCTAAATTAAATTCCAATACATTTTTAAGTAGAAAACTAAGCCTGTTATATATTTTTTTTCTTCTCTGTTTTCTTTTGGGTGCCGTTTAATATTATTTCAGTAAATGTTATATAAGAATTTGCTTTGATTCAGGATCTGTGTTTAACTCAGATAACTGTCCCGTGTAATGGTATGATCAATGTGTAAATAATAGGCAGGAGAGTGTAGGAGAGGGCAGTGGTGCTATTTACCTCCATCGCTGTCTTATCACCATCAAATATCTCCAGCAAGCACCGGAGGTAACTAGCTTCCAATGAGAAAAGAGGTTTTCACTTACTGGTGATCCTGGTTAGATTTAAGTGTCAACTTGACACAGCCTGGAATCACCTGAGAGGAGAAGCTGCAGTTGGCCTGTGGACATATCTGTGGGGGACTGTCTTGATTGTTAATAGGTGTAGGGGAGCCCAGCCCACTGTGGGTGGCGCCATCTTTAGGCAAGTTGATAGAAGAAAGCTTGCTGATTTGGGGCCAACTAACAAGCAGTGTCCTCCACTATTCCTGCTGTACTTTGGCTGTGAAGTAACTTCCTTGGCTGGTGATAGTCCTGAGGAATACAAGCAAGCCTCCCTCTAAGTTCCTTCCTTGAGATCCTGCTTTCACATCTCTGTGATGAACTGTGATCCAGACAGATAGCTGAACTAAGCCGTTCCTTCTGCAAGTTGACCTTGATCAGAGTGCTTTATCACAGCAACAGTAATGAAACTTCAGTGGTGGTTATGGAATTCTAGGATCAGGTGGACTGAGTGCTTTTAGGCTTTGGGGAAAAGGCAGTGCATCGTAGCAAGGGCAGATAGTAGAATAACTGTCTCCTCATGAACCAGAAACAAAGAGGAGAGGAAAGAGCTAGCAGCCAGAGGTCTCTCCTTCCAGGGCATGTCCCAGTGGCCTAGGGGCTCACAAGGCCCCACCTCTGAAAGGCTCAGCCGTGTCCCTGTGGTGCCATTCTAGTGTCACCCTGTGAACCAAAATTTGGCAACAGAACTTTTTGGAGGACATTCACATCCAAAATGAGCAGTCTGACAAAGTCAACTGGGGAGAGAGAATATTTGTATTTGGCCTTTGTACTTCAGATGGGTGTAGGAAGCCATCTCGACAGCATGTCAAACAAACGGAAGCACGGAGATGGGAGGGTTCAGCTAAAGAGCAAGCTGGTGGATTGGAGAGACCCATAGCATGAGTGAGAAAAACCACACAAAGGGGACCACCCTGCAGATGGGTTCAAAGCATGGGAGAATTTACACAGTAGGAAGCAATCTGACTCTCATAAAATCAAATCCGTATTTTACCTAGTTATCGCCACTTCTGGACAACTCTAAACACAGCTGACTTAAATAAAAAAGGTTTAAAAATAAAGGTAGCTGAAGTTAGTGATGGCCTACGATGGGAACCTGAGCTGTGCAGTCGGGTTCACAGGCATCGGAAAGCAGGAGGTGTGCCCTGCTAATTATACACCGGGCAGAGTTTTATCATATAGAGCTATAGAAAGAAAGGAAAGACATGTAGGAGGCAGTAGAGTTGTTCTACACTCTGTGCGTCCTCGTCTCCTTTATTTCAACTTTGTTCCAGTCCAAAAGGTCGCTTGAGCTAGGATTTTAACACAATGACTAAACTATGCTCAACTGGCTACCGCGAGAGTCAACAACCCAGACCCGTTTCCACTACTGGGTAGAGAACTCAGTTAAGTTCAATGGTTTTGACTCTATATATGTTCTCAGTCAAGTATAAGAGGGCTAATGGCATGGAAGGTTGTGGTGAGTCTCCAAATGCTAGACCCTGTGATGGATTTCCATGACCAAGCCAAGTGTACATTTACCTGCCGTGGAACAAAGCGATAAAATCCATTTAGGACCCTTTGTTTGGACGGTCGGTCTTTTGGCTTTGCAAATGTGATTTCATATCCTCTCAGGCTGAAGTTTAATATCGCTCTTCTCCAAACAAGCTGCAGGATAGCTTATTGCTCCTTATAGACCCCATGTTTCCTGCTAATGGGCCTCTCCACACAAGTCATGCCGGCTTTAGGTATGTGAAGCCCTCTGAGAGGACTGTTCTGTGAGAGATGATGTTGAGTGTATTCAGAGACTCTGTGAACATGTACACGCCTGTCCACCAATCCAAAGAGCACATTAGTTTAACATAAACAGCCACATGCACAGATGAAGCCCACAGCTGGGACCCTCCCTCTGCTCTGTCCTCCTTAATCCCATAATGTCCACTGTAACTTTATCCTTTCAGAAAGATCCTTATTTCTAATGCAGGTTCACAATATTAGAGGCATATAGAAACACTAAATCCATGGTAAACTACAAGCATACCAGCTGGTTTACAAAGCTCATGACTGGAATTTAGAATATCTTTACTACCCTCAAAGCATAGAATTCTATCATTTTAACTACAGGCAGAATAGCAAGTAGCCTACCTTTGACATTGTTGCAAAGTACATCTATTTCCTGCCTTTGTCTTTAGAAGGACTTGTCCTAACAGAAGTTAAACTATCAGGCCATTTAATCATCATGTAGAGATTTAATAATATAAATAAAGCAGTTCCATTAGTCTGTGGTTGAGAGCCATGAATCACTCTCAGATTCATCTAGTTACTGAAGCATTATAGGATAATATTTTATTTCTAAGCATCTGAGAAAATTTTGATACTAATTTAAAAAATTGTACTTTAAAACGTGCTTATGAGTCAATGGGCACTTAGTATTGATGAATAGTTTATAATATTATGAAATTATATTTAAGTGCTACAGATATCTGACTTAACAGTTCCTATAGATTTTACTCTTTTATTTGTGATTATATACAATCTCAGAAGATCTGCCATGATATTTTAGTTACACACTTCTGTAATATCAAGTGCCTTCTCTTCATCTCAGAGAACTGAGCCATTATGTCTATTAGACATCTCCCTATTTCACAGTCCCTCAAGTCCCTCCAACCACTCTGTCTCTAGAAATTTGAACCTAACTATTATCACCTCTTATGAGCAAAATCACACAGTATCTTTTATTAATGACTACCTTATTGTATTTAGAAAATTATGCTCAAAGCTAATTGGTACTGATACTGAACCCCTTCACATGCATGGGCCCCAGGCTCTTTATCCATCTGTAAAAAGTCACTCATATTGCATACAGCTTTGGCCTGTTGTGGAGAAGGCTGTTATAAACAGCATCATTTCAGTGATGTGTGTCTTCACTTCAGATTTTGATACTGAATACAAAAGGTCCTACTGTTCATTACCAATACACTTCAACAACCAGGAGAAGCAAGACCCCTCTTACCCTCTACTCTTTTATTCTTAAGCAATGCAGTATGCTGCAATGGGAACTTGGCACCAGGTCCAAAAAGAATTTCACATCAGGATGGTTTAACATATTCTGCCTCCTAAAAGGAGGATTTAACATTATCTCCTTTGTTTCCCCGGACTTTGGGGTCATGAAATGATGGCTATTTTCACCCCTGTGGACAATTTCATGCATCCATTTTCAGAGTCAATCCACCCAATTTCTGCCAAGCCCCATCCTTTCAGTTCTTCATGTGCCAGTTGTGAAAACGACAGCTTAAGGGTCTGGAATTCAGGTTTTGATGGCCTGCTGGTGTCTGCGGATGATCAGAAGGAAAGGTCCCTGGCACACACACACATAGCAGTAGGACCATATGTCACTTTACCATAAAGTTCTCTTGCTATCTGCTGCCCAAATGTACAGTATGCTTGAAAAAGCCTCTGTGTTGTTTCTGTTCTGCGTGAGCAGGAGTCGGATTTCTTACAGAAAAAGTATTACAGGATTAGTATAAAACGCAATGTGGAGTTGAAAGCTCAGAATCAAGTGCACACTGCTGCGTGTCATTACTTTGGGGTTACAAATGAGAGTTTTCTGGGTTTCCAAATGTGCCACACATCATGTCTCTATTCACTTCCTGCCTCCTTGTCTTTTGCACCATGAAAGTCTCTCTGGTAGCAAAGGTAGATATGTCAGGACGGAAACCTCTCAACTAGATCTGACTTTGGTAGTGCATGAGTTCAGAAGAGGGTGGTGGGTGCAGGGTCTCCCGTGACACATATTTCAAGGGGTTCATGTCTCCATTAAGGCTCCTCTGAGAGTCCTCTGCTCCCCAGTCCATGGTTCCCCTTGACCTCACCTTCCAGTGTGTATCTGAGGAAGCTGGATAGTTGAATTGAGTACAAGGTACAAGCACCTGGCCAGAGTGCTCCCTGAACTCCCTGGCTGTCTTTTAACAGGATGCAGGTTTAGGGAGAGAAATGCATTCTGCCCACAGCACAAATTCCTTTTCTTTCTGAGAAGAGTGGTGGTAGTTCCAGGCTCAGGATTTTTTCGGTTATTGAATTTGGCCTTTCTTTTGTTGGATTATGAACTAAGAAAGAAAAGTACAAGACCTTGTAACCCAAATAAAGAAATAATCATTTAGTCTCTAGAAAGGCTGCCTTGTTTTCCATCTTGTTCCAAGATGTGGAAGACACTTCCTCATTAGCAACTGCTTTAGGATTTCTCAGTAGTATATGAGGCATTAGGCTGTGTAAAAATTTTGACCTTGGGGCTGAAGAGATGGCTCAGCAGTTGAAAGCACTGACTGCTCTTGCAGAGGCTCCAGGCTTGATTCTAAGCACCCACATGGTGGCTAACAACTGTACATGGCTCAACGCTCTCTGTCTCCTGACCTCTGCAGACATTGAAGGACATGGGTGCACTTGCATGCATGCATGTGATCCACTCATACACATAAACAATAAAATAAATATTACCTAACAATAAAATCAATAAATAAATATGAAAAACTGTGACTGCATTCATATGACACTTGGCCTTATGCATTCGCAGCAGGTTCTCCTGGCTGCTTCTGCTCCGTGGAACAGTGTCAGGCAAGTTCTCCCGGGTTTACTTTCCCATCTTTCCATTTCCTTGTCACACCTCAGGCTCCTGGAACAGGAAGCTGTACTGACACTCTCCATTACAAGCTTAGAACAGGAGAGAGCCCCCGAGTAATGTCTTCATATGTCTTAGGAAAGAGTGAAATGTTGAGGGGTGGGAAAGAGACAGCCTGGAGATAGTTGACTTGAGAAGGCTCCTGAAAATAGTTTCCCAAGTCCTCCTTGATTGATACACAACTCATAGATGGTCAGAGGGTAAACATCACTATTAGCAAACATATTTTTAAAATATTTATTTTTATTTGACATTTATAAGTGGATTGCCTGCACGTGTATAAGTACAATGTCCCTGGAGGTCAGAATAAGTTGTTAAACCTCCAGGAAGCAGAAGTGCAGACAGTTGTTAGCTGCCATGTTGGTGCTGGGAATCAAACTCGGGTCTTCTGCAAGAGCAGCCAGCGCTCTTAACCACTAAGCCCTCTTTCCAGCCCCTAGTAAGCATATTTTTAATTCTTAGAGTTTTAACAGTATGAAGGGAGATCATAGCCATGTTAAGTAGATCCACTCAGCTCTCCCCACTGAGTGAGTTAAGAATCTCGATACCGTTAATCCCACTTTCTGGAGAAAATGGACAGCTTCAGATCTCTGTCATCCAGAGTTCATCTCAAAGCTATATTTGCAGAGTTGGCACTATCATTGTGTTCAGATTGCGAGTGTCTCGAGGTGTGCACAGGCTGCTGAAGATTTGACACATCTTGCTTTGTAAGGTTCCCTTCCAGATTGTCATAGCTTTCCAGTTGGCACCAAACTACCAACTATTCCTTCCCTGTTGAGAAAACTGTGCTTCTGCCGACCTTAACACGTTGTGTGACTTTTCCCGGGAAAGGTAACAAATGTCTGTCTGCCCCAGACAGGGCAGTGATGACAATGAAAGGTGGCACCAGGTCCAGTTTGGTGAGCTGTTGACTGAACTGGTGTTACCCGACCATGGGGAGCACCGAGAAGTCCCACTGCGGCATGAGTGGTGACCCGGGAAAGCCGCATCACTAGAGCTTCCTGCCATGTTATACACAGACCCACTGCAGTCTCTCTTACCTGGAGGTGGTTTACTGCTTCTTCTGTAACTTTGGAGAGGAGCCCTGTGAGCTCTTGTGATGTTCTGTGAAGTATTATGTGTGTCTCCCTTCTCTACACAACACATGCACTTACAGGGCGAGACACTGAGCCATGGGTGTGGTAAGAAAGCACACCTTCCTGTATTAGAGCAGGTCACATGCTCTTTTGTATACAATGTTAGAAGAACCGCATCTTTCATACTGAATGTATTGACAAGAAGCTTTGACAGGGATCTACAGCAGACTTGTGTCCTGTCAAACCCGAGCCGATTGCAGTGGCTGCCAGTGCCAACACTGCCTTCTCCTCAGCCAAGCCAGTCTAGTGGGGATGATCCTGACAGCAATCGCTAGGTACCTCTCCCATGGTGCCCACCCAGTACTGGACCTCATGACCAACATCTGCCATGGCTTCCTCTCTTCCCTTTCTGGTTTCATGCTTCTTTTGTTCTCTGTGGTGTGTCCATGTTCCAGCCCTCCATCACCTCTGTGCTGTCTTCTCTCACCTGTTTTATTGTGTCCTCCTCACTGGAATACAGAGTTTACACTGGATCTTCATAAACTAGCTCATGTGTGATAGCAGAATTATCACATCATTTATTGTAATGCTTGGGCTGGAAGTGACTCTAGGAATTCTCATAGATTTGGCTGGTTGGTGTGGTTTGATTGTGTGTGTTTTGACCTGCTATGTGGTCCAAGCTGGATTCCGACTCACAGGCTCAGGCAATTCTCTTGCCTCAGCCTACCCAGGAGCTGGGACTATAGGAATAGTTTTTCAAAACCAGACTAATTTTTATTTTTAAAATTACACGTGTGCATGCCTCTGTGTGTGTGTGTGTGTGTGTGTGTGTGTGTGTGCAGGTGCCCATGGAGTCCAGACAGAGGGTGCCAGATACCCTGAAGTTGGACTTGCAAGTGGTTGTGAGCTGCCTGATTTGGGTGCTAGGAACCAAACTCAGGTCTTTTGCAAGAGCAGCACACATTCTTAACAGCTGAGCCGTCTCCCCAGGCCCAGGATCCTTCTTTTATAGCAACATTAAACTGTGGTTTAGCTGTGACTGCCTTTGCATAATGTTTTATCAAATTTTTTGTCCTCGTATGTTCTGTGTACTTGGATTGAGAGGTATTACACGACCTTCTTATAAACTCATGCATATCAATGTTCTTGATGCTGTGGAAATGGAAACTCAGTTTATCTTTGGTTCTTACTGACAAAGTTGGTGCAGAACAAACATATGGTTTCTACTCTGGGCTCTGGTTCTAGCCAGCCACCACACTCTGCTGTTTGGATGCCGGAAGCTCCTTCTTAGTGGAGATACAGAACAGCAATGAGAGGTGTGGCTTGTCCTTGGCCTCTTTAGCATAGTGCTTCGATTGCTGATCCAAACCGTATTCTGGGAAATGACTTTCCTTTGGGAATGACTCCCATTGCATACTATTGATAACAGGGTAAAAAACTGATTGACTTCTGATGCATGACTTATGTCGAGTTTATAATCAAGTTCAACATATCAAATCGAGGTGGATCAAAATGAGAAAAGCCTGAAGAAAAATATTTGACATAGTAAAACTTAAAAAATGCATCAATAACAATGGGAATACAAAAAGTTCCATTCACTCAAAAAAATCTTCATTTCATTTTGAGATTCTTAAAAGTCTCCATAGGATACCTTTCTCTTTGAAGCCTGCAGTTAGAGAATAAATAATGTGGAATCCCTATGAAGAACCTGATAGGGATTAGGGATGATCAGATGTGTGAGCCCATCGAATCAAGCCTTCCTAGCTGTTCTCTTTGCAAATAGTTTTCTTGAGGTATCTGCATAATCAGGCTTGCTTTCATATGCCACATAAAAGTTTCCTCAGGGCTTTGAAGGAATCATGAGTTTTGCAGGGTTCTGTGGAAGAGACAGCTCGGATTTTCTCTTCTATTTACTGTTTCTTTCTAAATGACCCTGACCATAACCCAAGCCCTTATCCCTAAAAAGGTTTAATACAATTGTTTTTAAAGATGAACAAGGTGATGGACAAAAGTTCCCACATCAGCTTCTAGCTTTGCATACTCAGTAAACATGCTCTGCTGTCTTAAGGACTTGGCTCCACCCAGTGCCATTCCCTGCATACCACTCCTGCTGATCACAGAGGAATCTTGGGACTGGAACCCATGTGGCCCTCTCAGGGTTGAAGCAAGGAGCATCTAGCTGCTGTGTCTATAATCTCAGGCTGGATCTTATTATCTAGGAACAAGAGGTTTTCAAGAGAAGAGTCTCAAAATCCTCAGAAGAAACATTAAGAGGAAGTTCATAGCTCCAGTCACCAAGCCCCATAATTATCCCAATGAAAAATCAGACCCAGGGTCTGGAGAGATGACTCAGTACTTAAGAGAAGTGACTTCTCTTGCAGAAGACCGTGGTTTGAGTCCCAGCACCCACATGGCGACTAACAATTGTCTGTAACTCCAGTTCCAGGAGATCTGACGCCCTCTTCTGACCTCTGCAGGCATTGCATGACACAGGTGCACTTACATACATGCAGGTAATACACTTATACACATAAAATAAAAATGATAAATAATTTTTTTAAAATATAAGATCAAATTCCTGTTCCTTAGCAACTACATTATTGATTACAGAGATGAAAATTCACCTTCTAAGAAGGTATTTCCATCCACCAGACTCTGTCCCCAGTCCTGTGCTCAGTTATCGGGTACCTGATCTATTGAATCTTAACAGATCGGAAAGAACCCGTATGTAAACGAGAGGGTTATACAACTGAATCCTATAGCTTTAACTATTTACTTCCTTTTTTTTTCTTTTGATGCTGAAATTCAATCCCAGGGTTTTGGAATGCTAAGCATAAGTTCTACCACTGAGTTACCCACCTAGCCCAAAGAACTCCTTTTAATTGAAGCTTTTCCTAGATAGACAATTCTTTCCTGGGCCTTTTAAGATGAATTTTGATTAAGGGAGGGTCATTCAAGACTGCTCTGTGCTGTTCTGACACCTTAGATATGGTTAAAGTGGGTTGTTGGCCACTCTGTGTGTACACATCTATGCTGTTTGACTTTATGTGACTGCTTCTTTCTTTTTATAGCTGTCCTCGTGACCCTGACTCTTAGCAGTCACTCCTTGTCAGAACTGCTTTAATCAGCTATCTCATAATTATTCCAGTTCTGCCCACTCCTGTGAATTATGCCATAAAATCACACTTGTTAGACTGTGCCTAAGTAAGAGTGTGCAGACTCTGGGCAAGACCTCGCTGGCCTGCCCTGAAAATTAAATTCATGAACTTCTGACTACTCCTGACTTAAGCTGCACTTGGGATAGCCAGGGTCACTGCCTCCAAGAAAGTAAAAAAAATCCACTGGAGAGGCATGACTTACTGAAACCAAAAAGGTGTGTTTAAAATAAAGCACTTATAGCAAGTATGGTAGAAGCTATGGGTTAGAGAATGCTTCAGAGAGTAAGAACAACTTAAGTCTCAAAAAGCATCTTGGAGCTGAATAGTCCCTGACCTGATGCTGACTCATTCATAAGTGTTCATTGAGCATTACATGCAAGGTTGTACTATGTGTACAAGATATAACAAATAGGACAAGCTAGGGATCTGCTTTCATAGAATATACATCAGAGTGGGACGGACATGTCCTAGGTCAGAGCAGAGGTGTGGGGATGTTTCAGAGAATGAAGAATACTAGAGAAAAGAAGGTACAAAAGAATGACATGTGGGGTGTGCTGGGTCACTCCTGTAATCCCAGCACTCCGGGGGCTGAGGCAGCTGGAGTTAGCTGTGACTTTGAGGCCAACCTGGCCTACCAGTGAGTCTGGGCTTCAGAAAACAATATAATGACAAATGAAAGAAAGGGAAAGGAAAAGAGAGGAAGGAAGGAGGAAAGAGGAGGGAGAGGAGAGAGAGAGAGAGAGAGAGAGAGAGAGAGAGAGAGAGAGAGAGAGAGAGAGAGAAAAGCAAATGATGGAGAGAGGTTGGCCTTTGAGAAGACAGCTGGGGAGGCATCAGCAGAAGAGAGGTCTGAGCTGGAACTTGATTGTTAAAGGCTGTGGGATGAAAATGGCCAGGAGTTCGTTCCCAGGAGAGGGAGGAGACAGGAGAAAGCCTGGGGACCAAAGCAAACTTAATAATTCCAAGGATTTAGGGGCCGGCAGCAAGATGGACATACTTTCAAAGAAGAGAGGGAGGTGAGCTGAACACTGGGGACTGAGACGCTAAGTGCCTGAAGAAGCCAGAGAAAGGCTTTAAGAGTTGAGTGATTTCTATTAGACATTTCTAAGATGGTCATCTGACTGCGGTAAGAAAGTGTTGGCGAGGCAGGTGTGGGAGTAAAGACATACCATACAGCCCTCTCCCCATAAAATGCAGAGGTGCGTGCGTGTGTGTGTGTGTGTGTGTGTGTGTGTGTGTGTGTGTGTGTGGGGTGTGTGCAGGGGTTGCTTGTGTGTGTGGAGTGTGTGGGGTGTAGGGTGTGTGGGGAGGTGGGGGGTTGTGAGGTGGGGGATGGGGTGTGTGTTGAGTGTGGGGGTTGTGAGTGGATGTGGGATGAGTGTGTGAGAGGGTATGGTGGGGGGTTGTGTGGAGGGGGTCTGGGGGTGTGGGGTACATGTGGGGTGTATGGGGGGGGAGTGGGAGGGAGTGGGGGGAGCTGTGTGTATGTGAATGGGGGGTGTGGGAGGGTGGGGTGTATGTTTGGAGTGTGTGTGTATGTGTGATTTCTGTAGCTGGGAGCCTTGGTACTGCTTTTGCAGTGAGGTTAAGGTTGATATCCACATTATTTCCAATGCTTAGTTTCTGCTGAGATTCACATGGAAGATGGCAGTGCGACCAGGCCCTGATTTCAGAGAGGTGTACGCTTAATGTTCCTGACTGTCTGCAGATCTGCGGTTTGGGAGACAGTGCTTAAAGCCTGGTCCTCATAACCCTCGTGTATCTGTTTCTGCCTCTGAGAGCAGTGAGAGGTGATGCCACTGACTCACCCACCTGCAAGACGTTATCTTTAGTGCTGTGTCTGTTCCCTTATTTCATTGACACATCCTTCTTTTATCCCACTGTTGCTGATGTAGAGACATAGAGACACATTGACTGATCATCTTATGCAAAGTGACATGCAGTAAATGATGGTGTCAGGATTTGAACTCAGGAGGTTTGATTCTAAGTTCACATCATTAACCATCTTGTCTGCCCAGATGTGGTGACACAGCCCTGTAATCCTACAACTTGAGGGGTAAAGGCAGGACGTCCAGGAGTTCAAGACCAGTCTGAGCTACATAGTGAATTTGAGGCCAGAATGGGCTACATGAGACTCTATCTCAACAAACATCAATATGGTAAGATTCTGTTGCTGAGGACACCACACTCTTTGATCACACTATTTGATGGAGAAATAACTGGTACTGACATAGACGCTTCCTTGCTCCTGGCTAGTTTTCATAGCGCTAGAAGTTGCTCTGCTGAGGGAAAAGAGTCATCGACAGTCTTATCCAGCTGTGAACTCTTCCCACTACCACATATCCATCCTGGCAAGATATGCTCATGAGAGTGGCACTGGCATGAACATTAGGGGAGTAGCCAACTGCTTTCTGATGGGATTTAAGGCCCACACCACTGGGCACTCAGGAACTCAAAAGAGCTGTGGTTGCCTGTGGAAGATCTGCAGAGGATCATGCCAGCCAACATTCCAGTATGGCTGGGAAGGGGGCTCCTGGGCTACCACTGCAGCTGAGAAGATGTGGAAAGGACTTACCGCTAGGGAAAGAACCCGCCTTCTCTGGGGATGTGGCCCCTGGTAGCCTGAGCATGCTTCAGTGCATGGACGCTCCTCCACGTGCGTACCAGCAGCACTAACTACACTCAGTGAGCTGTACAAAATGGGACAAAGACAGGAAGTTGGGAGGTGTCTGAGAAGAGTTGGGGGGTGAGGGGTTTTTATGATCAAAATCCATTGTATACATGTGTGATTTTTCTGAAAGAATAAAAATATGCTATCATAAAAGAAAGAGCATCCATAACAACCCTATCAATAGCAAAAAAAAAAAGAAAAAAACCTTTTCCTCCTTATGATCTCATTGGTTGATGCCGTGTCCCACCCAGCCTCTTTAGAGTCACAGGAAGAACTTAAGCATGTTGGAGCCAGTCTCAGAGGAGCAACCTTTAGGGCTCCTGGCGGTCCCTGTGGTTCGGATGAGACCACTCTGCTGATGTTCTTTGCTGTTGAACAACTCTGATAATTCACTCCAGCCCCTAAGTAGCCCCTTCCTGAGGCATAGTCAATAGGTGATCATTCTTGGGTGTATTCTAGAACATGAAATATACAAAGTTGAGCAAATTTCCTGAGCCATGTGAACAAAGAATTCAGTAGACTCAGGGTAGGTAAATTTCCATTCCATTTGTTTCCCTTTTCAGATATCAGCCCCAAATAAAAGTAATCCTCCTGGAATGGGATTGTACTTGCTTCTCAATTAAATTTTTAGTCTTGTCTATGCAGAAAGTTCATTTGACAAAGATTTCATTATATTTGGTATGTGTACTGTGAAGCAGGCAGATAAATCATGTAACTCAAACTTTACTAATCAGAATAAACAAACAGAAGGCGTGGGGTGATGGTTTACCTTTTCTCAGTAATTCCTAAAGTTTGGTAAGCTTCGCTGGGTCTCCAAGTCATAGTGAGAATTCCAGGCTTGTGCCAGGCCTGTGCTGCTGCCAGCAGAGACCTGGGTTTGCTATTCTTGACATATGCTGCCTTGGGGATAGCATTTCTAGGAGGACCTAGCACCCTGTAGTAGGTTTGACCTTCTACAAGATTTGATTACAAATAAGTTGGGTTGAAAGTCCTGAACTCCCCCAATGTCCCAATGAGGGAAGAAGCATGGACTGTGTGATTCTCGGGGTCAGTTGCTTGATCGTTTCAACACTGTTCTGTCTTAATTAGAGCCTCAGGACTAGAAAGAACTGTGCCCTTGTCTCAGAAAGGCTCTGGAGCCTCAGTGACCCAACATGTCTCTCAGAGGTGCAGATTCACACGTGAGCATTGGATGCCTGGTGTGTCTCGTCTCTCTTGGTCAGAGTTCCCCTTGGCATCTGGGTCTGCCCCATTGTTCACCTGTGTCTTCCACATTGCCCCCTCTCTCAGTCATCGATACATCTATTAGGATTTCTACATAGAAGGCATGGAGCACTTAGCTGTGAAACTCTGTGGAGAAGTTTACCCAATTTTAAATTACTAGCATTGGGTATATATTTCCCATGAGAAGCCAATGCAGGCTTCTAACATCCGTTTTTCTTTCTAGTGTTTTACCCATTCAATATCTATATTTTCATGTGGACTCGGTTCTGTTTAAACTTCATTGCATTTTACCATTTATATATGGATTGATTGATTACATGTGTGCATGTTTGTGCACATGAACACGATACGTACTACACCCTGTGTGTGGTGTGTGGAGGTCAGAGGACAGCTTTCAGAAGACAGATCTCTCCTTCCACCATGTGGGGTTTTCAAATGAACCCAAATCCATTTATCATAAACCCAAGTGCCTTTACCCACCGAGCCACCTCACAAACCAAGCCAAGAGGCATTACCTCTTAACTCTGTCAGTCTGAAATGCCACCACCAGGACTGAGATTCAGGATGCTGTGATTAATGTCAGTGTTTCTAGGGAGGAAGGACCAATGAGCGGTGTGTATTAACTACCAATGAGAGGTTATGTGTGTTAACTACTCTCTGGTGCTGTGATGTAACACCATGACCAAATCCACTTATGGAAGAAGACATTTATTTTGGTTTTTGGTTCCAGAAAGAGTGTTCATAATGGTGGGGTGTGGCAGCAGGCACCCTGGGCAGCCACCTAAGAGATCACGTTTTTGACTGTAAGCAGAACGCAGAGAGAGGGAATAGAAGTGCGTGAGGCTATAAACCCTCAAAGCCCCATGTGACGTACTTCCTCCAGCAAATCTGTGCCTGATAAAGACTCCAGAACTCCCCAGACAGTGCCAGACCTGGGACCAAGAGTTCAAATACCTGAGCCTCGGAGGGACATTTTTCGCCCAAACCACCACATCATACCACATTCATGAGCTCCTTTGCCTGAGATTCTCCCACCCTCCCTTGTCCCATGAGTGCCCAGAACCTACATGTTTCTTTTCTATGTCCCTAACCAGAAGGACAGCCTCTCGAGAATTCCTACAACAGCAAACAGTAAAATATTTGTAAAAGTTAAATTTTAATATTTATGAACTAATTTGTAGGTAGAGATTATATCTTCTTTTTTATTTATTAAGAGCTTGTGCTTGGGGAAGACAGACTAACCTTATAAACTTAATGATATTTAATTAGCCTTTAATGTCTTCCACATCTACATGGACAAGCTGGGAGCTCTAAAGTAGTGCCCGGGAACTGTCCTTTCTCAGGTGACAAGGCTGCAGTCCACCCCACCCGGGGTAAGCTCCAGTCTGCCGCCAGGACAGATCCCACGGTACTGCTGAGGACAGACTGTTGCAGACAGAGCTTTTGCTTCCTCTGTTAAACTGTGTGTGTTGACATCTACATGCCCATGTGCCTTCTCTCCCCTCATTCTGCCTGGACCTCATGAAGGCTACTCTCCCCTCCTCATACTCCACCCTTTCCCCACCCCCTTCCCACCTCCATCCCCACTCCCCTCCCCATCCCTCTCCCTGGCATAGCACCTTCATTCCTTCTCCAAACCAATGGCGGAGTCCTATGTTCTCATGAGCTCATGCAGAGGATGGGGCTCAACCAGGTCGCATTCGGGTGGCTCTGCTAGAGAGCAGCTGAGGGCCCAGAGCTAATGCTATAAGCACTTGAACTTGGCTTTCCTCATCTGAGAATGCAAGGCCTCTGTGCTGAGTCTACGAGGGAAAATTAAGACACAAGACACCGAGAGTGGTGCTGGCCTGACACAGCCGCCGTGCTCAGTGTGTGGAGCTCAAACTGAGCACTTGCACCACCTTCCCTGAGGCTCCACTCATCACTGACTATCCATCCTGCCCAGGAGTCTGCCACCCACTGCCTACCAGGCTGAGTACGAGATAAATCTCTCCAATTCCTGCCCGATGCCGACTCACAGACAGGAAGGACTTGGCACGTTTGCCGACTCTCCCCTTTGCGTATAAGCACCCTGTCTTTTCTCCCTGGGTCAGAGATCTGTGCCCTGGAAACACTGAGAAGACCCCTATGAGTGACAGGTTGCTAGGATTTCTGGGTGGGTTAAGCATTGTGAGGCACATGGGTACTCACCCCACAGACATTTACCAGGCACTGATGAACAAGGGAGACACATCCCAGCCTGGAGGTGAGGTGGCATCGGGTGAGGAACATCTCTTTAAATGAACACACCTCAGGATATAATGAAGAAAACAAGGGTGTGCCAGGAGCAGGGCACAGAACCTCACATGCTTTGGAAAGGGTCCTCTGGAAAGTACAGATGGCATCACAGAGACTGGAAGAACTCAGATAACAGCTGTGTGCTTCTATACCCGGCAAAACCAAACCCCACAAAATTAATATCAAAATATTCAATAGGACTGCGAGACAGAGTGGCACACCCCTATAATCGCAGCACTGGGTCAGGAAGAGTGCCCTGAGTTCAAGGTTAGCTTATGCTATATAGCCAGACTGCCTCCCCACTGCAAAAAGCCAAAAAAATAAAAATAAAATAGAAAAGATAGCCAAGATTGTCCCCCTTCATTAATGAGAGGATGAGAATAACCTTCCTACTTGACCCTGTGAGTCTGGACCTTTGCCAGGAGTGTCTGCAACCTTTCTCTCAGGTGACCCTCCCTGCCAGGGCCTCTTTCCTAGATGGCTTCCAAGTATCAGTTTTCAAAGGGATCCTAGCCAGGAAATCATGTTCCAACAGGGCAAACAGTAAACTCCGTGAACCTGGAGAATATCATCCTTTCACCCAAACCTCGCCTTCACTCCTCATTTACAAGATGAACAGGATACTGGTATGATAAAGCTTCAGATTTTCCCCTGAGTGTATCAGTTGGTAAGGGGTGACCGACTTCTAATCTCCACTTCCCATTGTGGTATTTGCTTTTTTGAAGTCAAGAAAGCAAAAGCATCCTTATAGTCCTGAGCTTCCCCTTATTGCAATGTTCGTTGGTTATAATTTTGACCCAGGAATTTGCTAAAGATGTGTGTGTGTGTAACGTGTATATGTATATATTTAATATGTGGATATTACTAAGCAAAAATTTCTGTTTCTGTTAGGGAGAAAGCACATGTGTCCAGCCCCACATGGGCTGCACACATCCCCCTTTTGCCTACAAGAGCATGAGACAAGTACAGCCTTCTACAGAAACAGGTGTGTAGGTCACAGGTCTGGTGTCCTCCAGCACATTCCTGAGCACTGGCTGGAAGGCTGGAAGGCAGGTAGTAAGGTGTGATGCTCATCTTCACCTCACTAGCAAATGTCTGTCCGTGGGAAGATGCTAGCAGCAGTAATGAAAGCACTCTCACTTGTTAAGGGCTGTGTCTGTCAGTCACTCTGCTTGGCTGAGCTTCATCCCTGCACCGTTATGGAGGTTGCTGTTGTTCCCACCCTTCTCAGTCCTGAAGAAGCGGAGCTTGAGCAAGTGAACTGCTTTGCTCAAGGTGTTTCGTTGGGAACCCATGGAGTGGAAATCAGATCTTGCCCTGTCTGACTTTCCTGTCTGAATCCTAAGACTACACTTTGGTGTAAGTGGGTGAGAGGTACCATACCCACTTTAATTTCTTACCACTGGGCTCATGGGGGTACTCCTGCCCCACTAGAAGAGCAAAGGGGTAGGGCACGGGTCATTGCCTTGAGCCTGGCACTTGGTAGGTTGCAGACAAATACCAGTCATTTGCTAGGTTTCTTGCATTCTCTGTGGTCCAAGCCACGGCCATTAGTAGAAAAAGATCCTGAGCTAGATCACCCAAGCTCTGGTTCTCCCCCAGGTCCTCTTTCCTATTGTTAGTTTGGGGCAGATTTCAGTTTTTGCAGTCCTGAGGAATTGTTGTTGGTGATTAATGAACACCATCTCTGGAATTGGCTTAGTGACCTAACTTGCCTGTAATCCTTCTTTCCTACCTTGGTACAAGGCACTGGCAAATGAGGAACTGTGTAGGAGGAGACTTCCCGAAGTAATGCCACGCAACAGCAGAGCCACCCAACAGAAGAAGCTTGTCAGCCAGCATACTGAGCCCTTTAGCCACTGAGAAAGTGTAGCCCTTGTTGATAACAGAATTCCACATCCTTCAGGAACTTTGTCCCTTCCCCAACTGCGTTCCAGCCACCTTTAGAGAAAATGTTTAGAAATCTCTTGCATATATGAAGGGATAATTATTGTTTTGCTGTTCCGTTATAAAACAGATTAGCCAAGCAGAACTGTATCTTAAGCATGCATTTAAGAGTAAAATAAACAATTCAAATGTTGTTGAGCATTTTTTTGAATTCCACGTGATTCAAATTGCTACTCTGTTTCCTGCAACACAAAACGTCACAAGGTCCACTCCCAAGAGCCATGTTACTCAGTTGTAACAGCATTACTGATTTCTTATTCCCTTTTCAGTTAAAAAGGCAAACATTTCTCCCAATGACTATCATTTCTTTATATGCATCTGATATTGCTGCTGTGTCCCCTGCCCCATTTCCCTTGTCCTAGGGAAACCCTGGAGCAGCATCTCTCAGGTCTGCCTGCACTTCCCATAGGAAGAATGGCTACCGCATTTGGGGAGGCGGGCAGTTCTTTTAGCCTGAAAATCAGATGGTAGAAGTGCTGTGGTCCTGTCGCTGAGGCTGTGTGCTCGGGAAAGTGACAGCCAGGATCTCCACGGGAAGGGTGCAGTAATGGTGGATGGGAGAAGTGTGCACTATATTTCTCATCTCTGAGAAGGAGCTGAGTCATCTCAGCCTCTTGCTGTCATCTCAGCTCCCAGACTTTAGAATCTTCAAACGTTAAGTTAATGCATTTTATTTCCATTTCCAGCGAGTTGTTGGAAGCAGTATTACACACATGAGCTCTGATGGGTTTTATATTACCAGGATATTGATACTTGCCCAGCTCAGTTAATTGACTTTTCATTTTCTGCTCCTTATGGAGTGATATGCTGGTAGTTGTTACTTTTCAATCTTGTGTTCGTGCTTTCATTTTGCAATTACTCCAATTTTAATAGAAAACTAAATGGAAAAATCCTGCTTGAGTGTGAAATATGTGAATTCGCAGGCTCCATATTTTCTGCCTCTGTCTCTTTGCACTGCACCTCAGAACATCTCTGGCAGATCTCTCCCCTGTCAGCATAATGAAACAAGATAGAGCTTTGAGAATGGGCTAGCTGATTACAGAGTAAGATTCCGTAATTATGCCTGGTGGAGTCAAAGGTTTGGAAAGAATCAGACAGACGATGTTCACAGTGAAGCCCTGAGTTCAGCAATAAATAAACAAACTCCTTGCATTCCAGGCTGTGGGACTTTACTACAGAGTCAATGCCAAGGGAGGGTGGGGTCCCTTAGGGAGTCAGAGAACTCAGGGATGCTTTCCTTTCCTCCTGCTGGGCAGACTTAGACAAGGAAATGTCATCTTCAGAAGAACCAGTCCCAGAGGACCCTGCCTCACAGGTGTTTGCTCGCTGTGGCCAAGGAATTACAAGTGCAGGTGTCTGTGTTAGACCATTATTTGCACTATGTCCTTGACGGTTACTAAGCACAAGAGTCGTTCCTTTCCTACTCATCTGGAAGCTTGGTCAGGGAGTAGCTCTCATAGTTGTTTCATCACGGAAATGAATTTTCAAGTGATTCCTTGATAATGTCTAAAAGTTTACAGAGGCTCAAATGGGAGTAGGGATTTCTAGGTATGTTTTGTGACTGTGTGTGTGTGTGTGTGTGTGTGCGTGTGTGTGTGCGTGTGTGTGTTTTGTGACTGTGGCTGTGTGTGTATTTTGTGGCTGTGTGAGTACGTGTGTTTTGTAGCTGTGTGTATGTGTTTGTGGCTGTGTGTGTGTGTGTGCATTACACGTGTCATACACGGGAGCCAACTGACACCAGAGCCCTGGCTAACATAGGTTCTACTGTGGAGACAGAGCTGTACTGTACGCTAACACGCAAATTAGAGCTGAGCAAAGGGACTGTGTAATGCTCCTAAGGTGGTTGATGACACATTTGAAGGACCAGAGCTTCCTGAAAGGGAGAAGCACTGAAGGTGGACCTGAAAAAATGGATGTGATTTAAAAGGTGAAGGTAGAGCCCTGAAAAGACAGGCCTACATCTGGAAAGGGCGCTAGTAAGGGATAAGGCAGGAATGTGGGATGGCACTATCCACAGCAAGGACAGACGTGGACCGGGCCAGGGCTCCAAGAACTGCACTGTGCGGGGAAGCTCAGAGTGGAACGGGGCGGTGAACAGACCTCACTGACCTCGGGAAACTCAGTGGAACGGGGCGGTGAACAGACCTCACTGACCTCGGGAAACTCAGTGGAACGGGGCCTGAACAGATCTCACTGACCTCGGGAAACTCAGTGGAACGGGGCTGTGAACAGATCTCACTGACATGCTGAACTTGTCTTCTGAATCTGGTCAGTAACATTTCAGTGAAAATCCTGGCTGCCTTTCAGCTGGGTGCCATCCTCATCCTGAGAGGAGTTCCCATGTCTGGGGTGAGGTGTGCCACTGGGTCTGTGCTGCATGTCTGCTCTGTCTGCCTTAGGCTGGTCATGGCCATGGCTCTCAGAGTGCTGGGATTAAGAACTGTCTTACTAGATACTCTCCAGGAGTGACTTCCAACCTCTCCATCTCCTCATGTGTGGACTTAGGAACCGCCCAGCATGTCCTGATTGGAGCTTAAGGAAACCAGAGAGGTCATAAGGTGAGAATATGGAATTCAAAAGTAATTAAATATAATAAGATGAGCTGAGTTAGAAAGAAAACAAGTAGTTTCAAAATCACCTTTGGAATGAGTTTTAAATGTGAGGGAAAAATGGTCTGATCTTCTTATAACTGCCATTTTTAAGTGCTGGTATACGAAAATCACACAGGCACGTGGACTCATCAACAGTCCCCCTCCCCCCTTAACTCTAACTCTCCTCTCCCCTTGGTCTTTTGGGATGACTTTCCCAACTCATCAGCCAACCTGCTGAAAATTGACCCTAAGAACTTTTACCACTGAAAGATCAGCAACAATATGAATCCGAACACTGGGATTCTGGGTATGAAATAAGTGATAACATGTGAGGTTTTGCTCAGGTTTTTAAATGTATGATTCATGTCATTCTGTTCAGTGTCTGCCTATTGTCACAATCAATTTTAAAACATGTTTATCACCGTCAGAGGAAATCTCAACTCAATAAGTGTCTCCACTTTTTAATGCCCACGAGTAGTAGTATCCGTGTTCTACGTGTTCACGGCTGCCTGTTCTGAGCTCTTTATTAGTAGACTTACAGGATTCCAACCCTGTGCCCAGCTGCTTTTATTTCCGGTTTTGAAGGTCTTCCACTCCACAGCATGTCACAGAACACCATTGCATGCTGCAGATATCCCATGTTTTGTTTAGTTTTCATCAGTTGATGGACGTTGAGGCTTTTTTCTACTTATTTGCTATTAACAGTGCTTATTTGAACAGCTATGACAATGGCTTTAATGTGGATATATTTTTCTTCTTTTAAGAATATACCCAGGGCCAGAGTGAGACAGGGAGAGAGAGAGACAGAGAGACAGAGACAGAGACAGGGTAATAATATCTAGTATAAAACACTAGAGGGAATCATATTAGTCTAACAACCTAATGACAAATTCCACAGAAAATATTTCTACATGAGTCCATGTGCATACCTGAAGGCTACATAACAAGAAGTGCCAGGCAGGAGAAACCTTCCTGTGAGTTGTTGGCCAGGGTTGTCCAAGAGATTCCCCAAATTACACATACTATTGCCACAGCCCTTGATTGCCCCCCAGAACTTGAAGGAAAGACCCTATTGCTGGAGGAATGCAGCTGGACCTGACCTGGAAGCTGCTTCCCCTGAAGGTCAGCTCTCATAGCTCTGGAGAGCACTGTACAACCTGCTAAGGGAGAACATGAATCGATGGCCCAACATCAGCTCCATGACCAACATCGGTGACTGCACAGCACGTGACTTTGGTATAGTAGTGGCACTTTTATCTTGTGGGAAATGAACAGTTACCTAATTGATCTTAGAACCCACTCAGTTTGAGGAAACTCATGTGTGGTGCTGTAATCATAGCCAAATATGCATAACTGAAGAGGTCAGAGGTCTTAGAGAAATCCCCAAGGGTATCATATCCCTAATCTAAAGTAACTTCTTACTAAGGGCAAAATATGTGTCCTTATATTTACAGTCAAATATCCCAGCCATCGCTCATCAAAGAAGCTTCTTTCACACCAGATGGAGACTAATACCGAGTACTACAACTGGTCACACACAGACGTTGTCTTGAATTGCCCATGCCTAAACGGCACATCTACAATGCAACCCTAAACCTAAGCCTCATGGAACAAGGGGTAGAGAAGACACTAATGAGTCTCTCGACACTCATTAATGAAGCTCCTGTATGCAACAGTAACACAAAAGGTCACAAATGGCCAAGGAGTAGAGATTAGGAGTCTGCAGAGTATGGGTCTCTGGACAGGACTCCTATACTAAACTTCATTCACCCAGGGCTCAGAGACCATTTTGGAAGAAGAGGAAAGATAGTAAGAGTCAGGGAAGAGGTGCATGACCATATGGAAATAGAATTCTACAAGCTTGAGATCCGGCTCATACAAACATATAGCAATGGGGTCAGCTTGCTCAAGACCCATACAAACTCAAGCAGACAAAAGCCCAGCATGGAACTAAGACCCCATTTTTGTCAAGCAGACAAAAGCCCAGCATGGAACTGTGGAAATGGGTAGCAGACCTCAATCTTTGCTGAAGAAATATTGGCAGTTGATTACTGTTAGGTGAGGAAGAGCTAATGTTCTTAAAGTGAGGGGCTCTGAATAGGCTGACTAGACCTCAGTGGATGAGTTTGCACTGAGGAGCATCTGGGGACACTAACTCGACAAAATAGATCTTAATGCAGATGACAGAATATATGGATTCCAGTTGGGGGGCCATGGAGGGTGCCAGTGGGGAAAGGGCATAAAGATGATTGAGACTGAATATAATGTTCTGTATGAAATACACAAAGATTCAATAAAAAAAGACTATACCTAGGATTAGAATTGTTAGATCTATTGATTTATTCCATATGAACACTCCAAGTAACGGTCAGAGTAGTTCCCCAAAGTGCTAAGCATCTGTATCCCCACCACAATGCCTGATCATTGTCTGTTGACTCTGAGCAGCCATCCTACTGAGGTAAAGTCCTATCACATTGATTTTGATATGCATTTCCTCCCTGACTTGTACAATCATAAATGTTTTCATATACTAAATGGCTCTCTCTCTTTCCTTCCTTTCTTCCTATTCAAACACTTTGCCCATTTTTACATTGGTTGGTTGTTATTATTACTGGGTTTTAAAAAATATTTTATTTATTGTTTTAACTTCATGTGTATGAGTGTATTGCTTGCATGTATATAAGTGTACCCAGGTCATAGAGTGCCCACAGAGATCAGAGGAAGGTGTCAGAATCCCCTGGACTGGAGTTATGGACAGTCGTTAACTGCCATATGGGTGCTGGAAACTAAACCCAGATCCTCTGCAAGAACAGTCAGTGCTCTTAATGGCTGAGCCATCTCTCTAGCCCCAGATTTACTGGGTTTGAAGAGTTCTCTAAATACTCTTCATGTAAATTCTTTCCTGGGCATCTAATTCACAGATGTTTTCTTCTCATCTGCGGCTCATCTTTTTCCTGTCTTGATGCTATTCTTTGAGGACAAGATTTGTGAAAATTTTCATGGAATGTGCTGGTATTTTTGGTTTGGTCACATGTACTTTTGTCTCCTGTCTGTCTTTGCCTGACCAGGACCCCATGGCTTAAACCTGCATTTTATATGTATGAGTTATTCATGGTTGGTGCTTACACTGAGGTCTGGGATTGACTTTGAACCTTTTATAACCTGTATCACTTAAACAAGGGACCAACTCCATATGTTTCATTCCCACAGTGTGTGCCGAAGTGCTGTGTGTCAACACCCAGACCACTGTACATCCCACTGGGTGATCCTAGCATTTTTCTGAAATCAGTCTGTCATAAATGTGGTGGCCAGGCTGAACTGGTTGCTCAGCATACACAAAGCTCTGCGTTCTACTGCACATGTTGTAGCATACAAGTATGGGAGGTGGAGGCAGGTAGCCCAGAAGTTCAATATCATCTTCAGGTATATAGTGAATTTGAGGACACTGTGGACTACATGAAACTGTCTCAGAACTAGCTGAATACATAATACATACAAACAAAAAAAAACACATACATACATACATATGTACGTACGTACATATGTAAGTAATCTAAGTGTTTCTTTCACTAACAGGAGAAAATTCTATTTCCTTACAATATAAAAGTTGACGCTAATATGAAGCCTATGGACTTTTGTAGCTTTTCATTCATTTTTAAAATCACAGAGTGACTCACCCAACTTCTTTTTCATGACTGTTTTTTGATATTTATTTTGCTCCTTAAAGTTATATGAAAAATTTGAAAGTTTGTTTTTGAAACAAAACAAAGAGTCAGGTGGGATTTTCTGTGTATTGTGTTTAATCTTTAGAACAATTTGTGGAATAGTTTCATTTGATTCATCACTAGAGATAGAATACATGGCCTTGTACATTCTCAGCAAGTTCTGTGCCACTGAGTGCCACATGAGCCACATTAGGAAAAGTCAGTCTTATTTGTATACACTAATGTCTTTCTACTGATGTGACATCTTTATTTTCTTTGAATTTTTTTTTGTAATTTTCAGAGGATAAGCCTTGTGATAAATTTATTTTTATTCTTAGGGTTCAGTGTATTTGGCTATTGATATAAATGGAATTGCTTTCTTAATTTCATCTTGGGATTGCTAATTACAGTTTCATATAAGTAATAAATACAGCTGATGGGGCTGGAGAGATGGCTCAGCAGTTATAACACTGGCTGCTCTTGCAGAAGACCTGGGTTTGGTTCCCACACCCACATGGCAGCTCACAACCGTCCATAGCTCCAGTTCTGGGGATCCGATGCCCTCTTCTGGCCTTCATAGGCATCACACAACATGGGAGCACTTACATACATACAGGGAATACACTCATACACATAAATAAAAATAAATAAAATAACTGATGAATCATCATAAATTTCTCCTATCAAACATTACTGAATTCACTTAGTTACAGTGTGCATGTGTGTGTGTGTGTGTCTGTCTGTCTGTCTATCTGCCTGTGTGCCTGTGTGTCTGTGTGTGTGTCTGTGCCTTAGAATTTTCAACAGATGTGAGATACTGGCACGAACCAATGGAGGTAGCTTTATTTTTTCCTTTCTACTGGACTCCCTTTCTTCTGTAACTGATCTTGCTAGAACCTCTAACACAGTTTCACTAACAGCAGCTAAGAGTCTGCCATTCACCTTCTCGTATTCTTTGCCTTAGGGAAGGCTCCGGGCTTTGGTTGCTGAGCCCTGCTCTCCATGCAGACCCTATTCCTTCAGAGTAAGGGAATCTCCTTCCAGGTCTAACTTCTTCAGTACTTAGGACACAACAAAACTGTGAGATTTTATTGATATTTTTTCTGAATCTACTAATGTGTTTCAAAAATTAATTGAATTAATTTTTAAACACATTTATTGAATTTTTGTCCATTTTATTCAATACATCCCAATAATATTTAGACCCCTCCCGTCTGCACCCCCATCAGATTTCATGCATTCTGTCATATATGTCAAGGTCTATCAAGTCAAGTCGTGTCTCCTGATGCCCCCTGGCGTGAGTTCATCCCCTGGAGCTCAGTTAGGCTTTCTAGGGTCACTCCATTAAAGATAATGGTCTTTTGCCTCTCAAAATTATATGTTATAGTAATTGATTTTCAAATATTAAATCAACCTTATATTTCTTGGAGAAATCTCAGCTCATCACAATCCTATACTACATTGCTGAATTCGTTTTTTACTGGTAAATGTATGTGTGCTCCTAAGAACTGTTTGTCTTCAGTTGTCTTTTCATGACAATTTTAGAATCAGCCATTAAAGCCCTGACAGAAGGAACTAGGAAACTTTCCCTGCCTTGCATACCTTGGAAGACTTGATATGCATTCAATTTCACATGTTTGGAAGACTTCACCACTGAAGCCATATGGGCTTGGCTTTTACCTGCATGAGGATTTGTTTTTAAATACTGATTCTGTCTCTGTATTTGTAGGAAGTCTATTCAGATTCTCCTTTTTTTCTTGAAGACATTAAGGTGGTTCCCTTCAAGAATTCTTACCTTTCATCTAAGTTATTGCATCTTTTGGAATATGGTTATTCAAAATGTTAATGATATCTCCTTTAGGTCTAATCTTTGTAAATTAGATCACACACAATTTCTTGGTCACTCTTGCTAAATGTTCCATAGTTCTTTTAATAGTTTCAAAGATACAGTTCTTGATGGTCTATTCCCATCTTCTGCATTGGTTATTTTCAGTTTCTTCAAATGAAAGTCTAGGTTATTCATTTGAATTTTAATGTAGTCTTCATAATTATAAATTTTCCTCTGATCATTGCTTTAGCTGCATCAAATAGAGTTTGGTGTGAAGTGCTAGTGTTTTAATTTAGCTCAACGAGTTTTCAATTTGCCTTGTGATTTATGTCTACATTATGATCATGAAGTTGATCTCTAATCTCATTCTGTGTGCTGAGAAAGGCCATGAGGCCTAGTTTCAATATTTTCAAATGTATCTAGGTCTGTTTCATGATCTAAGAGATGATTTATGGTGAAGGATGTTGGTCATGCATCTAGGAAGGACCTGTGTTCTGTGTGGCTGGTGGGAGGGCTGTGTATTTGTCAGGTCTTGTTGGTTTATGTGGTTGTTAAGCTCTTTTATTCCTTGTTGATCTTTCCGGCAGGTGCGCTGTGGAGTCTATGGAGTAAGTACTTTGATACAGAAACCCCACAGTTAACTTTTATGTAAGCCCCGTGATTTAAAGCTTTTCATCTTTCTCCCCAGTAGCTTCCTATGTAAAATCTTAGTGGTTTTGCTTTTCGTTTTATTTGCTTTTGAATCAAATTCTAACCAAACCAAAGTTCGTGACGAAAGCTGCTCCTCTCGCCTTTTAGCCAGTGTGTTCTCGATCGTTTTTGTCCTCCAGTTAAGTTTTAAAATATTTTCATGATATACGCTGTTAACTGAAGATTAGGACTTCTGGTTTCTTTCAACCAAATAGCCTTTTAAGCTATAGCCTCTATCACTGTCTTCTGAAGTTCATGCCAGTATAACAGAGAATCCTACAGCCTAGGTGACTTAAACCACATCTATCTCGCACACTTCTGGAGACTGTAACGATGCAGAGATCCAGTATCTGTCCGGGATTTTCATATGGCTACTTTCTCATTGCATCACATAATGAGAGAGAGAGAGAGAGAGAGAGAGAGAGAGAGAGAGTCTCTCTTGCATTATTTTCTTCTATGGGTTCTCTCGTGAGGGCTCTGTGGGCATGAACTTTTGACTTAATTACCCCCCATGGCAAAGTCTCATTTTCAGATATTTCCACATCAGGAACTAGGGTTTCAACATGGTAATTTAGGGGGGAATCAAACACAAACATGCATTCAATAAATCACTGAGTGCTTTGAGTAGGAAACGTTCCCCCAGGCCCAAACATTTGAGCACTTCGTCATTTAGTGGCCTTGTTTGGAGAAGGCCTTGAAAGCTTTAGGAGGAGTATTCTTGTGAGGAAGCATGTCATTAGCTGCAGGCTTTGAGAGTTCATATATTGTCCCATCCTTAGCTTGCCTTTTCTGCTTTGAGTTTTCTCCTGGAAATGTGAGCTCTCAGCTTCCTGCTCTGGCTGCATACTGCCACACCTCTTCTACCTTTGTGGACATGCACTTTGCAACCAGAAACCCACACAAACTTTTCCTTCTATAAGTTGCCTAGGTCATGATCTTTTATCACAGCAACAGTAGAGTAACTAATACACCAATACAGACTTGATCCTGAAAATGACGTCCCTACTTGAATCCAAAATTGAGTTCTGCCCCTTACCCTGATTTCAACATCTCCTTACAGTTCAGAGAAGCCGATGTTCGGAGTTCATCACAGAGCCAAGTAGCCAGTGAACAGAGCATTAGAGAGAGGAGAATCCTTTGTCTCGTGCAGGAGATGGAACGGGGTCATAGAATTGAAAGCCAATGACCTCCAGATGAATGAGCCCACCTCTCCTGGGTCATTTCTCAATCCTCCTTCTGAAGCCCAGTCAACCATTTCAGTTTTCTGGGTGATAGAAAGGACATGGGCCTCTCTGTGTGACCTGCTCTCTCTTTCAGATGCCTCTGCACCATTAGCTTCTACAGTACCTGAGCTCAGAACCATCTGGTTTCCTTTATAGCCAATAACCCAGGGTAGTTCCATTGCTTGTCCTTGCAAGCACAAAGACTTGACCTTGCAATGCCTCATGTCCTTTGAAAGTCTGTGATTCCCAAATCCTGTTCCTTGAGTGGCTCAATTTCATGGTTTCTCATCCCAAAGCACTGCCATGCTAGTTTAAAAATTGGACTTAAGGGACTAGAGAGAGGGCTCAATGGTTAAGAGCACTGCTTGCTCTTGCAGAGAACTTGGGTTTGATTCCCAGCACCCACATGGTGGCTAACAACTATCTGTAACTCCAGTTCCAGGGGAAGTCAACACTTTCTTCTGACTCTATGAGCATTGCACAACATGGAGTGCACTTACACACATGAGGCCAGTACACTCATACACATAAAATAAAAATAATAAATAAAGAATATTGGACTTGGACACAGTAGCTTTGTGTGATAGCTCAGGAATCTGTTTTAACAGCCCATGTAATTCTAATGCATGGAGGTTTTAGATCTTATTGAATAGATATTTCACCACTAGGTCCTAACTAATTTTATCTCAGCACCATAAAAACCTTGGGAGGACATAATTTTGAAAGAATTCTTGAGATTAACGCAGTTAATTAATTCTCCTACTGATGCAGTTATTTTTGCATTCAATATTATTTATTGATCATAGACAGGGTTCTCAATCATCCATTAGTGAGCAATTTCACAAAGTCAGTGGTGTACATAAACACCAAGTGTTCACAGAAGCAGAGAGGCCAATAGTAAGAGCAGTGCTGAGATGTGGTTATTCTTCGGCCCTGACTCCCAGGGAACCGCCCAGGCTTTCCCTTGTGAGAAGCAGCAGCCATGCTCTGTGCATTATGTTCCACTAGCTGAAGCATAACACATCAGACGTCGTGTCTGACCTGTTTCCATGAGATTTTAGGAAGAAGTAATGAAAAATCAGCTCAAAGGAGGAGAAAATGGGCTCTCAGTGTGAAAGGCACACGGAGTTCTCGCCTGGGCCCTAGTCATTCCATAGCTAAGCCACTAAAGCAAATAAAGAAGAGTTGAAATCTTCTGCCTGCAATCCACTCCTCCCAGAGTTCCCTGTAAGACTCTTGGCTGCAACAAGCCTGCCTCTCCCATGGGAAAGAGCTTCTTAAGGAATTACAATCCTGTTCCTGGGTGGCTCTAGGACAATATATCAGTCACTGACCTCAAGTCCCCAGAGGGGCCTCATAGCCAGTTAAGATTCCAAGACCCTCCCATAACAAGGCTGACCTCAGTGCTGTCTTTGAAGGGCTTTGCTCTTGAAATTCAGTGTTCAGCCCTGATTCTGTCTTACATGCTTAGAAAATAACAAAGGTAGCAGAAATGGATGCCGACCTTTGTTGTGTCAGCCCTCCACAGCTACGTGAACAATTAGTCCTAATTAAATTCCACAAAGAAGACAGGCTTGTTCTAACAATCTGATTGCTTACCAAAGACCTCTCCTCCTCATGCTGATGTTCTAGAGCACTCACACCACCTCCCTCTCCACCCTTCCCACTGCCTTTTTTAACCTTCAGCTTGCAGTAGTACAAAGAGCACAGATGTCCTCCTTAGAATGACCTAAAACTGAGTTGAAGACCTTTCTTAAACATGATGCTTAGTGGAGGATATACCAACTCTGCTTTTTCAATGCGCCTCCAAAAGAAAATGAAAATGATGACATTTATGTTGCAGGCAAGCAAGATAATTCACTTCTTACTGCATTAGATAGAGGAATAAACTGTGGAAAAAAGATTAGATATTGTGATTGCTTTTAAAATTATAACATATGGAATTAGGATTGCTTGCTTTTAAATATTAAAACATTTCAACTCTCACAATAGATATTTATGTACTCTTGGCTATGAGCTGATGGCTGTGCTAGATACTAAACATTCAGGACTTCAAAGACAAACAAGGCAATGGGCTGTTCCCAAGAATCTCAGAGGCAAGAAGCTATTACAGTGAAATTTAATGAGTCTTAACAAGCCATGCACACTCCCATGAGAACAATTCATGAGGAGAACTGAGCCCTACTTGGGTGAACGAAAGCTCCAAGAGGAGTCCCTGAAGACACCTGCATGTGGCTGTGCGGTGCTGTGCCAAGTGGAGAGCAAAGTCCATAGAAGGAAGCTCAAGATTGCAGAATGGCAGCCGCGGACCTGACACACACCTGTCATCCCAGCACCTGGGATGTGAAGGCAGAAGGATCAGGAGTTCAAGGCCATCCTCAACTACATAAGAAGGAAGGGAGGGAGGGAGGGAGGGAGGGAGGGAGGGAGGGAGGGAGGGAGGGAGGGAGGGAGGGAGGGAGGAAGTTTGTTAGAAATGAGAAGCCAATTGAAGCTGGAGCCATGGATCAAGAGGAGTTGTTATTAAGGAAAGGATCTAGAAGTTGGCATGATCTTGGAGGCCTTAGCATGTTGACTTATGGATATTTAGTCTACCCTGATGCCAGCAGGCCTACATCAAATTTGTGGACTAGATCGTAGACACCCTTGGCAAACATGGAGAAGGCAAAATGCAAGATTTCCTTGTATTGCTAAAGTAAAAGCCAGTGGCCTGAGCGAGGGCAGAAGACAGGAGGAAGATATGAACACTCCTTAGCTAGGGCTGCTGCAAAGGACTGGGTGGCCTCAGCCACAGGGGGAACTGGGATCACCCAGGTGGGGGACAAAAGTAAAAATCAACAATGCAGCTGTTTGTTCTTTCACAGGAAAGTCTTGCTCAGGACATTCTAGATAAGCGGGTAGCCATCTCCTCCCATCAGTTTCCCTAGGCATGTTTTATCTGTGCCCAAATTTAGATTAAAGTCAATGGTTATAATCTAGTTTCAGTTTGATAATCTCTACGAGATGCTTTCTCTGAATGCCACACAGTGCTGCCCTCAACAGTGACATGTGACCAGGCTTCAGACCAAATGCAAGAGACTAGGTGGGTGGAGATGAAGTCAGATCCAGGTGGTGTTTATAGGGCCCTCTCTTTGGTTGTAATGGCCTCATGGCCCATGGGCTGCCTGCTCCTGTGAGCTCTCTGTCATGTACCTTCAGCACCTTGGTGTGTGCCCTTGGCTCTGCTGTTTGAGTATTCTGACAGCGTCTCAGGGAGTAGAGCTGTGCAGAAACCCCAGGCTGCCTAGCCTATAGAAAGGCTGTCAGATCCCATAGCATCAAAGACATTCTGCTCAGATGACATTAGGCTGTGTCACCTGCTCCTCCCCAAGACTAGCTGTCATCACTGTGAATGACACCTGAGGTCAGCACAGCCTCTGGAAGCCCTCTCCTGTTGTCAGCCAGAGCCTCCAAAGAAGGAGCCCAATGGCCTAGAAGGCAAAGATGCTGCTGTCAAATTTAGCAGCTAAACATAGTGGCATGGCAAGCCCACGTCTCTTTGTCTCCCTGAGTTGTCACTGGCTCTGCCCATGAGGGGCCGTGTGGGGTAAGCAGGGCTGGGTCGATTGTCAGCAACCCAGTCAGAAAACCATGTTTCTGTCCTTCAACTTGTTTTTAATGAAGAAAATATTAACCAAATCCCAAGGCACACTTACAAAGCCCCAGGCTGAGATCCCTCTCTTTGGTCACTTTGAAATATTGGGTCCTGTTGAAGGCAAAGATGAATTGTGACCCCAGACAGCAGAATCACACTGGGCCAAGGGACTTCCTGGCTTTAATTAAAGTACTGAAATTGATGAGTATTGTAAGTGACTTGCCAAATTGCCTGGCAAAACGATTTCCACAGATAACTCCTTGTTTTCAGAAAAATGTAAGGAAGTAGCCAGAGCTTTGAAGTGAACCAAACCAATGATGTCTAATGGAAGAGTCACTGGAGGATCCCGGGGTTTGGAAGCGTACCAAGTCTCCCTCTGGAAAATCCTTTCATTATCGTCCCGGGAGAAGCCCCAAGGCCTGACTTCAGATTTATCTCAGGCTGTTTTTCACCCAATTTAAGAAAGACATTGGAATTATACTGGCCTGAATAATTCTTACGGAGAGTTCATTTTAAAGACAGAAAATTGAGATAACATTCGTCAGATTGGGATTTAGCTTGGTAGCCGGGCTCCACTCTGACTTAGTTTAGAGAAGAAACAACCTGAGAGTTATTAGGCTAGAGAGATTCTGACAGGAATTTAATGCATCAGTTTTTAGCTAAGTAGGAAGACCGTTTGAGATAAGAAAATAAGAATTTTAAATTGGAATGGCATGTCCCATTTATTTGTTCTTTAAAAATGAATAAATGAAAAGAATCTGTTACTCTTCTTCTTGAGTTCATTGGTGACTTTTAGGTACTTATGTCAGTCCTTTAATATTTTATTTAGTATTTTCATGTGCGCACTTTTGTTAAGTGCACCCATGTCATGCAGTGCCTGCAGAGGTCAGAAGAGGGTGTCAGATCCCCTGGAACTGAAGTTAGAGATGGTTGTTAGCCGCCATGTGGGGGCTGGGAATCGAACTTGGGTCCTTGCAAGAGCAGATGGTGCTCTTAACCACTGAGCCATCTCTCCAGCCTCAAGATGTTTACTTCAGGTTCTTGAACCCATAGTTCTACCCCAGATGACCTTCAGTACCTCCAGAATGAAGGAGAACAGTTCTGGAGCTCTGAGACGATGGACAGAAAAGACGGTTTTCAGGAGAGACTGCAATGACAGGAGAGGCTGGGATGCTCTCCTTAGACTAGCAAAGCAAAGCCTGGATCATGGGTGGCTGTAGGCAGAGGCCCTCCAGTGGGCCCAGAAGCCATTAACATGCTGACTTGTTTCATGTATCATGAGTAGTGTGTGGCACTTCTGTGTGTGGCACTTGTTCCACAATGGCACAACCCCATCTCCGATGCCCTTGGCTTCAGTGAGACCAACTGATACCACTGCATGCAGTTCACCCTGTGACATGCTAGGGAAGAGAAAATGGGTGACTTTTAAGATGAGGCTGCAACCTTGTTGAACTAGGCATAAACACCCTACTCTGAACTGATCACTTGAAAACATCGCCCTTCGCTGTGGGTCGTCTCTGAATGGATGTCTCACTTTGCAACAACCTTCAGAGAAAGTTTAATGTTGTGAAAGTCTAGGCGTCCTCTGTGATGTGTGTCGCTCTTGTTAACATCCATGAATGGTTGTCTCAGACAAATGGATTAACGAGGAAGTCAGAGCCATTATTGTGGCACTCTGTGAGCTGATAAAAGTCCTTGATTGGGTTCTTGATTTGACCAAAGGAAAAGATCATCTCCTAGCAAAGAATGACTTCAGAATAGGGCTCGCCCCAGACATCAGGGGAGCTTGCTGTTTTAAATTGTGACTCTCTTCACAGGGAAGTTTCATACTACAATTATCCACATTTAATTATCTAGCTTATTAAGTTCAGCTTTTGTCCTTTGGTGTTTCTTAGAGTGGATTGCACCTGAATGCTTTTCCCTGTCTCATCCCCCACATCTGTCTGTGCTGGGAGCTGCTGCAGTGGACTGGGTTCACTGGCTGTCTCTCCTTCCACTCTTGAAAGATTAAACCTGAGGAAGCTTTGCTTCCAGTGAGGATTCTCATAGATTGAATAGTCTTTAAATTGCAATTGACATAGTGTTCGTGGAATGCTCTACTTATGCTTCAATAACATGGGGAGTTATTGTGCACCCATGTCTATTATCTGTGTTTCCTTTTCTTTTCCACAAGGCAGTGTTTCCACGGAAAAAGCACATTTGTTGCTTAGGAGACTATCCGTTCTTGTCTTCTCGCGTTGCTCACATTTAATCGCACACAGGCTTGTCGTGTCACTCCCAGTTGCTGTGGAGACCACGATGTCATCACGTGTGTCAGCGACGGTGGTGACTTAGCGGCTAGGGATTCTGAGATGTAAAGGGCGCACATGTCCTTGCCTGCAGACTCACACATGTGTGCACAAACACGTGCCTGTGGGCATCTACACATATGCACACATGCATATTCTTCTCAGAAATATTCCTGTCATAGAACTCATGAAGAGAGAAGTACATCAGGTTTACTTTTCCTAATATAGTCAAATTCTGTTCTGCCGTCAGACAGTTTGTGCTGTCACTCAGGATTAAAATAATGGCAGGATAATGAAGGAAGTACAGCTTTTCTTGCTTAAGAGACCCCCTGAATCAGAACACACTGGAGCAGGGCTGATTAATTTGTAGTGTGCACCCAGATCTCTCCTTAGGAGCTTATCGTTCTTTATTAATCAGTGTGACTAGAAATGAATCAAGACACAGCAGCAGTGGTTGAGCTCAATTACTCATAACTAAGCTAGAAATTTCTGCAAAGGGCAAAGGAAAGGATAGGGGACTCATATTTTATTGAGTTTTTCCTACATGCAGAGCAGTGACCATCCCCATGACCTCTGTCTCTCCTCTCTCTCCTGGTAACTATGACCTTCCCTCTCCTTCTCAAATGCCATCTGTGAATGTGACTGAGTCTCACACCTCACTTCCCACCCCCACCTCATTCTGACCTCTGTCCCATTTCTCTTGGTCTACTTTATACTGTCTTAAAATAATCTGTGGTTCTGAAGCAACACACCAGGGATGTTGAATCACCAGGGATGCCTGTAAAATGCAGGTGACAAGTTTCATTGACCAGAAGAATCAGAAGTGGCTCAGAGCTCTACATTTTAGCTAGCACTCAGCTCCATGCCCAGTGCTTCTGGCATCCCATGGATAATGGTATTCTTCCGTGCTATCACCCACAGGGAGTGGGATTCCTCGTCCGTCCTGTCACCACAGGGAGTGGGTTTCTTCTTCCGTCCTGTCACCCACAGGGAGTGGGATTCTTCTGTCCTCCCTGCTTGGGCTTCTGGTTTCCCTCTTTCCTCTCCAGACCTCTTAGGTCTTGGTGTCCTTGGTGGATTCTGATTTCCTCATTTTACTCCTTAAAGGCCAGCTTTCTCCAGAATAGCACACTCAGCACACTCATACTTCCCTCCAGAGCAAGCAGTTTCACCAGTCCTGGCTTACCACAGGTATGTTGACATTCACATGCACCTGAAATTTCAGCCATCAACTGGAGCTTCAAACTCAAGGATTGGTGTGTGCTGAATATCTGTGGCCTTTGTTCTCTGTGGGCCTGACTTCCCTGACACTGAATCATTGCCTCTTCACTAAATCCAGCAGAGAATGAATTGTCAACCAGGCCCAGACCTGAAGTTTACCTGGTCTAATTTATCCTGGGCATTGAACAGTTATCAAAGTCTTCCAGTTTTCCTCCAAAATGCACCCTGCTGCTGTCATCCCATGCAGTCCTCTCTCAAATATCTTGTTGTAATTTATGTTCTTGACACCCTACTGGATGGCTAGTCCATGAGGTTACAAAATATGACCTCTCTGCAAAGTATTCTCCGCATCTAGCTGAAGGCCTGGCAGGTGAGATACATACAAGAAAGCCTGAACTGTCAGGTCACAGATTCTTCGAAATCTTCACTTACAGATCAAACAGAAAATCAAGGAGCTTTATGGCCAGAACATTTAAAACCTGAACTTCAAGCAACCAGATTCGTAGTGGTATTAATGTAGACTTTTACAATTTATTTTCCCCCTCAGGTCTTCAGGACCAAGCTAGGTCAATTAAAAGTGTTTCCTCATGCCAAGAGAGAGCTGGCCACCTCACTTCAAAGGGAACTTTCCTCCAGTTTCATTGCTACAAATCCCAACTTGACTGAGAGTTGCTCGGGTATCTGTGGTCTCCAGCGAAGTGTTCCGATTAGCAGTGCATGACGGACTTTACTGGGCGGCATGGGTCTTCTCTGTCACTAGTCACTAAGGCAGCCTCTTGGGACTCTTTGATTTCTCCATTGGATGAGAAAGCAGGAATGCTTATGACAGAAAATATCATTGAGAAATTAAAATCTGTCATCCCTTCCCCCTCGTGAGGCCATGCACAGCATGGTGTCCTGGGCAGCAACTGTGTGTCCAGTGAGCCAGTGTCTTGGCAAAAACGAACAATGTCTGTCCTTTTCAACTCATTGAAACTGCAGAGTTCCCTCTGCCTGCTTCTTCCGCCAGTTCTTTCTGGCCTTCCCTTGCATAGGTGCCCTGCATGTGAAGAGCATTTATAGCTTCTCAGAGGAAATATGCCAGCTTAAATAAGTAGTTATTAGTGTAGCCAGGGGAGATGGGTGACATTTGAAGGCCTATGTTTATAGATTCTGTTTTTAGGATTATAGTCACAGTCTTTTCCTTTGCTTCAACAACAATCTTATGAAAGAGCAACTCAGAGTATCTATGAGGATGTAGAGTCTAGTTAGCAATGTAACTGGTCATGGGTTATGCATAGCCAGTCTAGCAAGACCCAAACCACTATCTGTCCCTGCTAATGAGGGCTAGGCTTGCTAAATGTAATTTAAATCTACAGAGAATATAAAGATTCAGAGTCCCTCAGTATTTTATATATTTTGCTCCTGTCAGACTGGAAGTCATTTGAATTTTACATCCTCTTCCTTCCCAGCTCACTTTCATGAAAGGCATTAATGAGAGGCAAATGGCCAAGAGGCCAGCCGGTTGAAGCAGGAAGATCTGTAGGGAGAACAGGGACCCAGGTAACAACTGCATAATCAGGTCCCAAAACCCAGCTACAGAGGCTTGGCGGCCCCTGCCCCCACTATTCCCTCAAGTCGAGCAGTCACTCTGTTCTACAGTGTGAGGTAAGGCCTCATCAGACAAGGCCTCCTCAATAGCTCATGAAAGAGAGACTGAGAAAGAAACTTTGTAAGCTGTACACAAGTTCCTACAAGAGAGCAAACCCTGCCCATGTCAGAATGGAGGTTCCTCATGGATGTATATTCAGAGGCTAATCTGACCACAGCCTCAGGGGACAGGAAGTGTCTCTTCTCATCTCTCAGTCTTTGGAGAAGCCTGCATCTAAGAGCTTACAAGGACGATGGATGGTTCACAGCACTGCTTCTAATGAAGCATCTGGTGTTCTACAAGACGCTGCTGCCAAGCTTATTATCCACACACTTCCCTGCACTTTGCATGACTGTCCTTACTGATGATAAACATGCATAATCTGGGGTGGAATCTTCTAGATTTATGGGATAAGAGCAACCCCACAGCTGTTAATTGTGTGTCATTCTCTAGTGCGTTATCACACGCATGCCTTTGTCACTTTTCTTATTTTTACGACAAAATATCTGGCCAAAACACCTTGAAGAAGAAAAGATTTATTTGTGCTCACACTTTGGGGGTAGAGTCCATCCTGGTTGGGAAGCATGGCAGCAGAAGCCCAGCAGAAGCTGGGCACACAGCATCCACAGTAGAAAGCAAGTAAGATGAATGCTGGTGGTCAGCTGACATTCTCCTTTTTATTCAGGCTGGGAACCCAGCCCATGGAATGGTGCCACCCACATTTAGGGTGGGTCTTCCCACCTGAATTAACCCAATCTAGAAATTCCCACACATCCATGCCCAGAGGTTTGTTCCCATGGTGATTCTAAATCTCATCCAGTTTGCAATCAATTCACCATCACACAAAGTGCCTGAATGTCACCTACAGTGTATGCACATGTGATTGTATGAACAAAAAGAATGCTTTGTATGTAGGGACCACAACCCAATCGATGCCCTTTAACAACCGTCATTCATGCTTGCTCTTTTTGATGTGTATAGTGGGTATGTGTACATGTTTATGTGTGTGCATGCCTGCCTATATATATGCACATGTATGTGTAGGCCAGAGGTCAGTGCCAGGTGTCTCTATGGGTCACTCTATACCTTGTTTCTTGAGACAGCATCTCTCAGGGAACCTGGAGTTTATCAGTTGTCTAGACTGGCTTTCCAGTGAGATCCAGGGATCTTCCTTCCCATCCATCCAAGCACGTGGGTTACAGACATGTAACATGTGCTTTTACACAGGTGCTGGGTTTACAACTCAGAGTCTTATACTTGTAGGGCAAGCACTTTACCAACTGAGATATTTTCCCAGCTGGATTAATTCTGCATATAGAAGACAGAGCTTCCTCTCTGGTCCTAGGGGAATTTAGGCAGCTTTTCTTATCCTGTGACTGTTTCTAAAATATGGTACACTTGATTATTGTGTTCTCCAAACTAGCATAAGCCAGATACATTGTCAGACTTTAAGAGCATTCTCTTCTTGCCTACATCCTAAGCATCAGTATGCTACCCTGTGAACTCCACAACTGCCAGTGGTTGGGCTGTGGTCAGCAGAACCCAAGAAGGTATTGACTAAATCTGACGTGAGTCAGTCACCTGTGCTCTGGTTCTCCAGCACAGATGACTGATGGGAAAGAGGAGCCAACTATGAGTCTAAGGATGCATGAAGTTCCCTTCTCAGAGAAAATACTGCTAGAAAACCCTGTTTTCCAGGCTCTGTTCCTCCGGCTGCTTGTGCTTCGTGGAGGTAAAGGATGAAAAGAGAAATCTGCCACTTAAAAAATGTGAGTCTGATCACTACTAAACCTCTGTCCTGGGTGTTTACCCAAAGGGATCTCAATGGGTAAGGTTAGCAGAGAAAGTTAACCTACCTGTCAGGACTCAGACTTGGAGATATTGCTCAGTGGTTAAGAGCACTGGCTATTTTTCAGAAGTCCCAGGTTTGGTTCCCAGGACCCACATGTTGGCTAACAGGATCTGACACCTTCTTCTGACCTCTGTGGGCATTGCATGACACGGTGCACTTACATCATACATGAAAGCAATACATTCATACACATAACATAAAAATAATAAATAATAAAACATTTTCAATGTCAGGATTCAGTTGAGTTTTGCACCAGCAAGGAGAAATCAGTGTTTTCACTCCATGATGGAAAAACCATCATCTCTTACCTGTGCATCACAAGTCCAATGCTGAGTTCTGTGAGTGTAAACGTTGGCACATAGTCCCCTTTCTCAAGGATCTCACACTACATCAGAGACAGATACTGATGTCCACCCTACCGCCCATAACTCTTTCAAGGAGCAAAGGCCTCGCTGTCCAGTCTTCAGTAGAAGTCCGCTGTGTGATAAGCACTCATCCCCTCAACCATAACAGCACTACACAGGCGGGGACAGATTCAGAATGCAGATTCTACTGTAAAGTCAGATGGGTGGCGTAGGAGCAGCTGTGACAGGTTTGTGATTGGTTTCTGACCTACCTGTACTGGCTGTATTGGGCCTGTTCACTCTTTTTCTGAACGCAGATTCCACTTTTGTAATCTGTTGCCCTAGTTCTCAGTCCTCAAGATCAGCACATAAACTTGTTTGTCAAGAAGGGTTTCCATTACATCTCACTTGGTCTCTCCCAGGGCTGTATCGTACTTGGTGTTTTTCCTGACTGGCCCCCTGTACAGGAGATGCAGCCCTTGCACACCCTCCTCATCTGCTGTACAGTGTTTCTTTCCTTGGCTTCTCTGGCATCTAATTTTCTCCTGTCATTACCACTTCTCCAGTCTGGAGATCAGTGCTGGGCTTCTTGTGAGGCCCCAGTAGGCAGAGGCTGTGAGAGCCTCTGCAAGATCTGGCCCAGCTTCCAGGACAGGAATAAATGAATGTACACAGCCTGGAATGCAATAAACGGTGCATGGACTGAATCCTCGCGTGTCTCCAACCACATGCTGAGCCTGTGACACCCAGTGTGACTATCCAGCCACCCGCTGAGTTTGTAACATCCAGTTTGTCTACCCAGCTACCTGCTGAGTCTATAATGGCTATATACAGAGAAGAGCCCTCTCAGGAAGTGATTAAGGTTAAATGAGGTCCTAAGGAAAGAGCCTGATCCAATGGGATCATAGGGAGAGACAGTAGAGCTCTAAGTTTTTCTTTTCTCCACCCCCCCACCCCACCCCGTTCTTCATCTCAAGGCTTCATGAGCAGGCCATTGCAAAGACAAGACAATGTGCAATGTGAGGGCCACAGCAGGGGAGTCGTCATCTATAAACCAAGAAGAGGGACCTGTCTGAAAGCAGACACCAGGCTTCTGGCCTAGCACTGTGAGGACAAGACTGTCTGTACTGGGCTAGCCTCCACTGGCTTGGCTTTATCTATGCAGCAAGAGTGTGCCTGCATAAGCATTTCCCGGACCACCTTTGCATTCTTCTCTGTGTCCAGTCACCATGAGGCCTGTTCTGTCAGGGGTAGCTATGATGTGTGAGTCTCCCATCCTCCTCTCCTTCTGACCCTCTCTCCCCACTGAATATTTAAAAGACATTTTCCTGTCACCCAAGGAGAGGAAAGCATCTCATCCATGAGCTCTACTCTTGAATCCGCTTTTATCATGTGCTGTGGTTTTTCTCCCAGAGCTGATTTAATCTGCAGTACATTCAGACATAATGATAAACTATATGATGAGGGCATTCTACTTTATTATTAAAATATCAGGAATCGCTGTCTGATGAGGTCTTCAGCATTATGTTTTAATTATACGTGGAGTTAAAGAGTTCTTTAGGCTTCACCTCAGGGTGTAATTTTTTCTAAATTATTTAAATTAACTTTGAAGCACCTTTCAGCCATTTGTTCAGCAGTTAAACGCCCCCCCCCCCGGAATTCCTGTTGTTTCCTCTCTAATTTTTGACATTATTATCTTTCTAGAAACAGAGCTTCCATTTAATACAGCCAGCACTGAACAGAAACTGATTATTCTCTTTAGATACAACTGGAGTGACTGAAACACTTACAGTCTTTTGTGTTAAGAGAATATTAAAGCATGAGAAAAAAATACTGTTTTATGACTCAAAATAGATATTTCCTTATGAAGTGGCTAGTTTCTTCAGGAAAACGGTAATAGGTCATTGGTTTACACTAATGAAACCTAAGAGTAAGATGTGCTCAGCATCTCTGATAAGACCCTCTATTTGTAGAAAACAGAAGGCTTCCTTTGACTTTGGCTGTATTATGTGACTCTGGCAAGGAAGAAGCTGAGCCCAGGTTATCCCAGAGACTCATCTCTCTGTAAATCAAAGACTGTCACTATCTTGTGCACAATCCACATGCAAGTCAGAGCTCTGCAGAAATCACAGTTCTGTTGTGCCATTTCATCTGCATAAAGGACTTACAGCCTCAGGGACACATGCATGTGTCTGGAGTCGTTTATGTAGAAAGTATACATATTGGCTCATCACAACATTGGGTGGTGAGTTTCCTCCACTCTCAGAAACCTCCTAGGGCACTCACTGTGAGAAATAAAGATCCACAATACAAGAGAAATCAATATGTTATAAAAGCAATAATAAGTTTGGCAAGATGCCCGACAGCTGTTAGTCTTTCTGTTCAGTAGCACAGTGTGGGGCAGGCTTGTCCTGGCTCCGAGATTCACAGTTCCTCTTGTGTTTAGATGAAGGCTGCTCAGTGTAGCCCCATCACGTCTGAAGAAGCCTGACAGCCACCCGGTTGCCTTTCCATGGGTGATGTCAGTCTTTCCATTCTATTTTACTGTTGCGATGGAAACCCTGCCCCATCCCCTGTTCCTCCAGTCCCTCCCCAACTTTCTGCAACTTTCCTCTCCCAACTTCGTGTGCTCTCTCTTTATTTTAAAACCCACTGGGTTTGCTTAGAGCTGCTTTTGTGCACTTGGGTGTAGAACCATCTCTTGGAGCACGTGCTCATGTACATGGATCTAATCAGGCTGCATACCTGAAGAACACATGCCCTCTCCCCGCACTAAGTAGACATAGTATTACACTACCCCTAAGTTCTTACTGTTACACCATAGAGTAGTGTACCCTCAGCCCTCATCAGAGAAGCTTCTTTCTATAGTAGACGGTGATTAGCACAGAGGCCCACAACTGGTCATGGTGCAGGGAAGAGCCAAGGACTGCTCAGCTCCAGATGGGAGGCCCCTACGAGCCTTTCTGTTTTTAAGGACGAATCTTATATGAACATGTGATCTCAGCAAGAAATCTCAGCATTACCTGTGACTAAGAGTTTGGTTCCTTGTCCCTACTCCGGCTGGTTTTGATCATTACAGCTCAAACAGCTCCTGTCTTTTCTGAATCATGACTCTGCCCTTCCTCAACTTACCCATTTCTGATAAACGACCTCCAAACTATTTCCCATGAATAACAGCAACAAAAACTTACTGAGCAAATATGCTCAGCATCAGGGGCTGTGCTTTGAGAGTCTGAACCAAAGAGACAAGGGAGGAAAAGGTATCCTCAGTGAAGGACAGCACCCCGCCGTCAGGAAGCCAGTGGCCTCAGGTCTGTGTTAGAGCACCTGACAGAAAGCCTACAGTCCATGGAATGCTGGTTTTAGACAAAACACTGGATAGCTAGCCTCCACTTGCTTCTGAGAGCCCCAGACCTGACTTAGATGCGTCCAAATGTAGCATCCCGAGGCCTGAGGAGAGGAGGAGGCTTTGGAAAGAGACTGGCTGGTTTCAGTGAGGCCCCAAACAAGACTATCAGTGTGCCTCATCCCTGGCTGAAACAACTAACTTAAATTTTCTTGTTTGCAATGTCCTTATAAAGAATAACAGAGCTGTGGCCTAGCTCCTAGTTACCAGCACTGAAGTCACGATGCGTTCTTGAGAGACGGGCTGGACAAGTGACACAAGTTCTGCTGGGTTTAGACAAGTAACCTCCAGGCCAGCGTAGCATGCATGAAATTCTGCAGGTATTCGACAGCTTTACTGCCATATGCTTATGAAACTGCTAGAGAGCAAGAGCCGGGTAACTGTGAAGAACGAAGTTTAGCCTTCTGTACTGTGGCAGTGACTGTGAGTGACTCCACTGCAATCGGAATAAGGAACAGCCTCGTTATGTGTGAGTCTTTTTTTTTTTTTTTAAATAAATGAACTAGTGCATCAAGCATGTAGAATTCCTGGAAATAAATGAACTCTCAGAAAAAGCTGCCTCATGTTTGAAAATTATCCTTTTAGCCTTAATATGCCATCCACTTCTTGTCAAGGTGACAGGGGCTGTTGAGGTTTGGAGTACTTGGAATGGTCACAGTCGTGTGAAGATATGATTCTCAACATATGGGCCTCATCAAGTTTGATTTGCAACAAATGAATTTGCAACAAATGCCTTTTTAGATGGAGCTATCTGCATCTAAAATCTCGGCTACCTTAAGTAACATGGGGAGTAGAGACGTGCTTGTGCAAGTATGACAGAGCACCGCCCTCCGTCCCTTCCGTGCTCCCGACCCGGACAAAGGAATGTGGCCCAGCGTCTAGGCTGGCTCTCCGGACTCATGCTCTACCCCTACCTTAGCTACACCTTCACCGTACCGCATCACAATCTCAGGTTTCCTTAGTGTCTTCCTGAGTCTCCCCTCACTTCTGAAGTTCAATTATGATGTACATATATTTGAGCTTTCAGAGTCCAGGTTTTATAAGTGGGAAAAGCCCTGCTGAGTATTGTATTTCAACCTAAATGGCTCTGACTCAGAAATGTGGTTCCAGCTACTCTTTTGCTCTTTGGGGTCCACTGTGAATTTTTTAAATGAACTCCAAGTGTATCTGGGTGTCTCATAGCTCCAATAATCATTTTTTTAAATCAGAGAGACAGTCCTGAGTTTTGCGTTTTGTAGGAGTTACATTCAAGAAGAAGTAAAACTTGATCAAAATTTATTTTAATTTTATTATTAACGCCTATGTGTATGCACACATATGTGTAAGTCGGAGGCCAGACAGGGGTAATGAATCCCTAAGATCTGGAGGTACAGGTGGCTGTGAGTCACTCAACATGGGTGCTGGGAACCAATGTGGGTCATCTGAAAGAGCAGCAAGCCTAAGTGTTGAGCCAGCTCTCCAGTCCTTTACCAATTTTTAGGGCATATTTGATTTCCAGTGCCTTTTAATCTCTTCTATAATTTCAGTGTTCATAAGAGGAAGCCTAAAATAACTTGAAGTTGACATTAGCTGTGTTTCAGATGATTACAGTACTTGTTCACTGATTTGTTGTTAGCATCAGAGGCCAACTAGTGGGACACAAGCTGTGTCCAGGAGAGAACTTGTAGAGCAGACCACAGGCTACAGATCATCAGCGCCTTGTACACCCCTCAAGACCACACTTCTCTGGGTTAATGTATTCCTCAGTTTCTGTAATCGTGTGTGTACATTACTGCTAGTATCTAGAGTCAAGCACAGAGGGCCTGTCAAGTTGTCTTCCAGACTAAGTCTGCTCTGAAGCCACACACCTTGCCTTTCCATAAGGTGTGAATGATTGGGACAGAGACAGGAAATACGGCTTCAAACCTTCCAGAGGCTCCCAGAAGCTATCACACTAGAGCAAGAATTTCAGAAAGTGCTTTTAATGCAGGATAGTTGCTCTTCTTCCTCAGGTCTAAAGCATGCCTTCTCAGAGCTCCAGGTCTAAACTACGAGACCATGCCTTCTCAGAGCTGAGTGCCTTTATGTGCCAGGGAGGGTGATGGGATAGATAGGCTCTGGGGCCTGCACACACAGTGAGTCTTGGTTGGGTTACAGACAGACTCTGCTGTTGAGATCACCACTCAATCTTAGGGACTGTGCAGGTTTATTCCCAGTTTGTTGTCCAGAATGGAAATTCATTTACTTAATTCCCTCATGGGAAAGCCCGGGAGCTGCACTCTGGCTCATGAGCTTGGTGCTGACAACTCCTGCAGCCATGTCAGGTCTGGTTCTCTGATGGGTCTTCACCTTCATCTCTGTGTCTCTCCTCGGAGCGCCATGCCCTCTCCTCCCTGCTCCGAGTGAACATCACGTTCTCTGCTGTCTCCTCTTTATGCTCCTTGTTCCCAGCAGATTTTGCTTCAGTACTGTGATTTTAAAAATAATTTAGTCTTTTCCAGCATACTGAGCCAGGATGTTTGAAGAGGTTCCATTGGGGTTTCCTGGCTGATCATGAGGACACAAGGGAATCCACAGCAGATTTCAGGCCCTGCCTGCCTCCTGACTGCTCAGCCCTCGAGCTGTGACCCAGTCACTGGGATAGAAACAGATGACCCCAGCTTATAGAGAGTACCCCCACCACCCAGCTCAGGAGAGTCAATTTATCTTACCAAACACACTGCTCAATTTCATATGTGGAAAAACAGTGCATCATTTCTCCAAAGAGTTCTAGATAGATTTGTTTAAGTAACACACGTATGATTCAGGCTAGTGCCCAAGTCACAGTGAGCACTCAGTAATTAATTATGACCATTATGACAGCTATTTATTGCTATTAACAGAGCCAGTTAGACATGGGGAAATTTTTACTCTAATTGCATACACATAAAAATAAAAGCACAAAATCATAAAAGGTTTTGGGAATCATGCAGAAAGTTGCAGGCTGTAAAATTCTGCGGTCCCAGTATCTTCTACTTGGGATATGTTTTATTAGTGCAATCATCACAAGCTTCACCTAGAATTTAATGATTCCTTATGAGCAAAAGACAACCCAGGGCTGTTTTCTGTCTACTTGGTTTACATTTTATTGTCTGAGGTGTATTGTGTTCCCTGGGTGCAGCACTGGGTTTACTCCAACTGCCCCATGGTGCCACACACAAATCAACGATTGTACAGGGGACTTTAAGTCCCATCATAAAACCTGGACTGATGAAGAAATTCTGATCCCATATGATAAAGCAAATCTTCACCACACACTGTAATTCTTTCCCACTCCATGTGTATATATCTGTATAAAAATATATTTGTGATGTACATGTTAAGAATATACATGTTATATACACACTTGTATTTTCTTAGTGTCATGGAAAGTCTCTAAGTAACTAAAACTTAATGTCTTCCAATACCAGCTCTGTGTTCCTTCAGTCTGAGAGCAGACGTTGAATGCACAGTTCCACAGGGTCCCGTTCTTGGAAGGCTCAGGAAAGGATGCTTCTTTGCTTTCTCCAGCTCTGTTGGCTGCAGGTAGTCCTCAGAGTGGGACTGTGGGACTCTGTTCTCTGCTGCTGTCTTGGACTTCTTTCCCGTGCTTCAAATCTGCCCTGCGTACCTCTTAAAAGAACACCTGTCATAGGTTAAAGTCCATACAGGCAATCCAGGATGATTTCATCTCAAGATCTTTAACCCTGTCTTCCAGGATCCTTTCATCTGAATAATGGGTGTCCCACTCACAAATTCTGCAGGCTAGGGTGAGCAGACAGACATATCTCAGGGAGAGTCACCATTTAACCCTCTACATGCATTTAACAATCACTTCGTTAGTGTAAGTTTGGAAGTGGAACTGGTTTCTCCAACTGTAAAAACTCAAGCAACACAATTAATGTTAATAGGGAAATCCATGTTCTTGTACCAGGCAGTGTTGGAAGGCTGAGCTCTGATCAAATGACAGTTGTAAGACCAAAGAATGTCCTTGTGGAATGGACTCTGAGGAAGGAAAGTCACAGACGGGTTCAGCTGTCCACATGTCTGGTCTCCCAAGTGCAGAGTGGGTCTTCCTGTGTGTCAGCCAGTGGAGGGGCCTGTGAACTCTGTAAACTGCCTCTGCAAACTGGAGGAACCGACCAAGACAGCCATGCCGAAGGTAGGGCGCAGCATCCACTGGTCTGCCTGGGCCTTGAGCACCATTCTGTTGCCTGTATTTCCCTGATGAATGCTTCTGGACCCTGAGAACCTGATTCGAAGATGCCCTCATGGGGGATGTCCCATCCTCCACTCTGATGTCAGCAGCACCCAGCATGATGGCAGGTCAGTCAGCTTCAGGACAGGAGCTGCAATCGGATGTTTGAACCTCCAGTGCAAAACTGAACTGTCAGTTACTTTCTGGACCCCATACAGTTGTCTGACTGGCTGGAAGCCCATTTCGCTAAGCAGATATTGGAAGTTTGTTTCTGGATTTCATCCCAACCATAGAGTCAAAGCTGCATTTAAATCAAAAAGAAATTCTTATGGTGATACAGAAACTGCAGCATTTTCCGCTTTACTTTGTATTCTTAAGCAAATACAAACAGGAAAACTCCACTGCCTATTTGAGGTGACTGCCATTTCCGGAGAGTACCAGATGATGCTTCTCACCCTCAAGTGTGAGAGATGAAAGACTGTTATGACTAGTGCCCCCACCTGCCTGGCCCATTGCTCACATGTGAGGAGCAAGTAGGTAGACCCTAGATTTCCTCGTGTGCTAGGCATTCCCAAGAGCCGGGTGTGGGGCGTGTGGAGGCCAGATGTCCACCTCTTCCCCGGCACCCATCCACATTGCTTTTGAACCAGAATTACCCCTGGCATCCGAGGCTGGGATGGCAAGCTCATAAGCCCCAGAGATCTGCCTGTCTGCACCCTCCGACTGTGGGCACTGCAGTGGACACCAGCACACCTGGCTTTTCACACTCAGGTCCTCATACTTTCAAAGCAAGCCCTTTATGAGACCCCTTAAGGACCTTCTCCCCCCTTGCAAAATAGATCAAAACACACAGATCCCAAAGAATCTGAGGAAGGCAAACTCTCGCTCTGAGCCAATGTTGCCTCCATGGCTTCATCTCTAGAGCTCTTCTGTAGCACACCTGTGAGGTAAAACAACCCACGGCAGAGAGTGCATGATTTCATTCATTTTCACTGTTGGTTTCTAGCAGCTTAGAGAGGTGACTGCCTGAGGAAGCCAAGTCCCAGGGAGGTCTGGTCACTGGATGAGCCCATCTGAGTCACACTAGCCTTGACCCCAGGCCTGATAACTACAAAGTTCTGCCCTTCCCATTGGCTCTGTCCCCTTTCAAATTCTGCCTCCGCCTTCCTAGGCTCTCCTCTCCTGGGGCTGTTACTGCTCATATCAACTCAGGGAAGAGCCTTCTGAGTTTGCAAAGTTTCAGGTACTTCCAGAGACTGTAAATTCCATTCACTTACTGAACCTTGTAAGTTTCTTCTCTTTCTAGTGTCTGATGAGCTCCTCTCCTTCCTCAAGGGAAGTCAATCACAGGAACTCAGTACACAACAGGTATCTAACACAGTCCATGAAGTTGTCTGGTCACTGGTGGAGAGCCGGGCTTTGCTGGTATGTGAATACACACATTTTCTTGCTTTAGTGCCTCACATGAAGTAGATGCCTAACATGTATCTGTGGGATGATTATAAGAAAATTCCTGTCTTCAAGATCCCCTTCAGTGTGGTGGGAGGTCCTTGGCATCATTCTGAGAGTTGACCGTATAGCCATCCCTGTTAATGCCGATATGCCTAGGCCACCACCACCAGGCAGCCCAGGGCCATCTCTGTGCGTGAAAGCCCACTCGGCAGCCCTTGCCACCCCTCTTCTGGGCAGGCTACAGGCCACCTCTGCAACTATGATAACATGCAGTGTCCCCCACAGCAGAATTGCCTCCTGGGACTACTTACCCCAGGATTCTAGCTCATCGACCTGAATTCCCTTCTGTCCACTCTTCAGATTCACTGCCCCCCAACCCCACCAGCCCAGATTAGTTAATCACCATCCTAAACTATGAGATGTCTGTCAGATATACTGAATAGCCTTGACCTCCTCACTAGGGGATATTTCCAAAACGTTGATTCGGATACCCATCACTGGGAATACACATGTCCCCTGATACCTCTTATCCTTGGTCTCATGCCCAAAAGGAAATGACTGCTTCCTAAAGTCACTCTCCCATGTCCCTCTCCCTGGAAAGAGATTTTGATGATCTCCGTGCTACGACATAGGTGCTACGATGACCACGCTCTCTTAGCTTTGCATCTCAGAGATGTTAAACATGACTCTCCTGTCCGGAGGCCAACAGCCCCATAAAGGTGACATGTCAGGCTTGTTGTGAGCTCTGATCCTCTCCACAGCTCATGGAGAGCTGGGGAATCGCCTTTTGAGGGCAGAGTCAGACATCTATTCAAATGGCTGCCACGTGACAGCTTGTTGAGAACCCTTCTCTGGCATGTTCCTCCACCTCAGTCTCTCCGCAGTGACTCTCCTCTGTTCTGCAAGGCAGAAGGGCTGTGAAGTCTGAGGGACTTTATGCCTGGTGTGCATGCCTGGCAGAGGCAGGCTGCTGGGGAGCGTCCAGTTCTCACTGCTTCCCTCAACAGAGTGAGTCTCTTGATCGAAGACTTACTTTTAATAAAATCCTGCAGCACTTTATTTACGTCGGTTCATGTTAAGAAGCTTTCCGAGTCGATGGCAAAGAATAATTCTTAAAATGTGTGAGTACCAACTGCAAGATAAAAAACAAAATTGCAGTTTAGACTTCAGATTTATTTGAAAAGGGGATAATGATAGTAATTACCCAGTTTGAGTTTTGAGGAAGGCTAATTGGATCCCAAAAGCATTTGTATGCACAAGAAAAAGCATAAATACAAAAGACCATCTGGTCCTTATCAGCTTACAGCACTAACACTGGCTGTAATTATTTTTTCTATATTGTTTTGATGTTGACATTTTATGGAGCAATACATCCTACCCTGGTTAGGGGATAATCTATATTTCTGAAAAAGTGGAGGTTGCCCCATTTCTACTTATAAAAAAGTTTTAGGAATCCTCAGGCAGATGAGACATTCTTTTTTGAGAACTAGGTAAACATCTCATTGTACCAGAGACATGTTGTTTATAAACTTCTCTGGCTCATCTTTGTCCTGTCAATAAGCTGGTCTTCCAAATGCTTAGATTGCACTAAATGCCTTTCATTTTCTTTTGTTCATCTACGTAAAAACTGAAAAAAGCGCTTTGAATAAAAGTGTACACGCTTCGCTTTCAGGCCATTCGGGATCTGCAAAAGCAGCAGTTGGTTTCCATGTTCATGGTCTGGCTGGCTCCTCACAGCGTCAGTTTCACCAGGGCAGAGGTTTTTTTCTCATTCCTTTGACTTTATGTCCACCTTCTCTAGCCTCACCTGGTATGTGACAGGCGTCTCCTAGTCATGTGTAGAAGTGAGTGGGCACTACCACACACTCTGCTTCTGAGGTAGAGTATAGGGTTTCAGGCTCTGGACACCGTGATTGACTATGATCCGGCACTGAGCAATAAGCCACCTCAACAAGAGGTTTCTTTAAACAGCCGCCGTTTCCTTAGATCTAAGTATCTGCTGGAATGGATTGATTGGTGTTACCAGTGACACTTAACTGATGAAGGAGTCCAGGGCTCCAGGACAGCTTTGTGTCGTGCCTCCCCTGAGCTGGGCTGAGCTAAACTCTTGATCTGAGCACCTGTGCCTGGGTTGGGCTCGTATTTGTGACTTAAGCTTCCCCACAACATGGAGTCCTAGGATTCTAAGACAGCATGACAGAACCTGCAGCCGCTTGAGAGGACGTGCCCAGAATGGGCACAGCCTATTCTTCAGTCTAGTAAGTAGCTATGGACAGCCCAGGCTCTAGGGTGACTAGACTTCTTGAGAACAAGCTGCAGACAGAACACAGCCACTTTCTGAGCCGTGCCATTTAGTGAGCATGAAAGGCATATTTACTGAGCCATCATAAAACAATGATTATTTAAACAAGAATGGCCAGTTCCAAATATGTAACTACAATGGGCAGGTAGACAGCGTGATAGAGGACCATGAGTGAATTATGCAAGGAGTCCAAGGAAAAGAACTGGAAATAGGAAGATGATGGAAGGGAACTCCTAAAGGAGAACATTGCTTAAGCGTGGGTTTGAAGCCAAACGTCTCAGCACTGACAACACGCCTTCTTTAGGAGCTGGTATAGTCATTTTCAGTACATTAGTCATGAAATGCCCTGACTAGACACTGTTGGAAGCAACCTATACAATTTCCCAACTATATTTTCATTCTGTGTGTGTGTGTGTGTATGCACGTGCATGTGCGTATGTGTATGTATGTAGTATATCCGCACTGTGTGTACAAGCATGTGCAATGAGGAGGCCAGAGAATGACTTTGGCTGTCCTGCCTGTTACTCTGCCTTTTTCCCTTGAGGCAGAGTCTCTCACTGAACTGAGCAAGGCTGGCAGCCAGCAAGCCCCAGACATCCTCCAGCCTCGGCCCCCGGAGTGCTGGGTCACTGGCTCCCATACTCACACCCAGCTTTTCCATGAGTGCTAGAAATGTGACCTCAGCTCCTCATGCTTGAACAGCAAACCCCCTTTCATACAGAGCTATCTACCCAGCCCCCAACTTTTATTTCTGTGAAAGGCTCACTGTGTTTCTCAATTTGAGTTATCCTTCTGACTTTGGCCATACCTACCTCAGAAGACCTGTTATGCTGTCTTCTTTCTAACAAAACCTAAGAAATTTATTTTCTTTTTCTCCTCGTATTCTGGGGAACTTGGACCCGAATTTGAAACTCCAGAACAATTATATACATGTAATTAGCCAGACCTTTCTGCAGCATCGTTTCCTTGACACTTTAGTTCTTTCTTGCTGTCCCTGTATGAACTGTTTGCTTTAATCTACCTCAAAACTCTATAAAATCAGTTGGCAGACATTTGCTAAGCACTTAATGTGCTTAGAGTTAGATGAAAGACATATAATTATGAAAAAGTAAAAAAGATCTGTATCTAAAAAGAATAAAAATAGCTTAGCTTAGGACACATTTGCAGGAGGATGTTAAGAACAGCCACAAATCAGAAGGATAGACATCAAATGAGGCAATTTCTAAAAATAAGATGAACCATGTGAGCTGTGGACACCTGGCCAAGGCCTGGAGCCTAATGCAAGACTGGTCCTACCTGTCGTGTCAATGTCAGTTAGGTGCTTGTCAAAGGGGTGTGCTGCTTCACACGGATAGAACTTGCACTTGCTCAAGAAGGTAAATATGTCATGGATATTTTCTTCTAAATTGATTTCGCATGCAGGAAATAGGGCAGAGTCCTTAAAACACTCCTCACTCAGCAGCACGCAGGCCAGCAGGGGCAGCTGTACACGATGCCAAAGCCACAAAGTACAATGCAAATGTCAAGGAGCTCAGAGTTCTGCTGAGCTGTCAGCAGATAAGCTGGGGTTCTGCTCTCCTTATTTCTGAGTCTTAATTCCTCTGTCCCTTTAAATCCAGAATACGGGAAATGGTAGACATTTGTCTGTTTGATAGAGAAGTAGGCAGCTCTGGTGAAAACAGGGCCTCCTCCTGCATGTTGACCATGCGCTGCAGGAGACCATTAAATCAGTGACCTGCCATTTGCCTTACCTACCTTCCCCATTGCTGGGATAAAATAGTCTGACCAAAGAAACTTGAGGAAGAAAGGGTTTATTCTGGCTCACAGTCCGACGTGCAGTCCCTGTCAGGGGGAGTCCAGGCAGCAGGCCCGGCTGGAGCAGCTGCTTATGCAGAGTCCGTAGTGAAGCAGAGGCAAAGGGTGTACGTTTGCTGGGACTCCGTTCTTTTTCTCCATTTCATTCAGACCAGGATCCGCTGCCCAGAGAATGACTCTGCCTGCAGTTAAGATGGATCTCCCACACCAATTAACGGCAGTCAAGATAACCCTCCACGGCCCCTCTCCTAGGTGACTCTAGATCCCATCAAGTGACAGCTCTACCCGTCACACCCCTGCTTCCCAGGCTGTGTGTGATTTCTCTGTGGCCCTGTCCTGGGTCCCTCTGCCTCCACTTGTCTTTATAATTCAGCTTCTTGTACCCACCCAGTAAGGCATGAATGGTGATATTTGTCTTTCCTATCTAACATGTGGGAAAGTGTCTGGTTATGATGAAACAGGCCTCACCCTGGATTGTGATGAAGACCAGCATTTCACACTAATTATCAAGGGTATGGGATCCCTGAGTCTATTGATTTCCATTAAACTTGTGTGGAGTTATGAATCTTAAAATGGAAGTTCACAGCTATCTCTCTACCCTAGGATGGTGCTTTATGGCAAGCAAGACTCTAGAGAGGCTCATAAAAATCAGCCTTTGGTGCTTGTATTAGGGTTCTAGGACTTAAAGAATAGCTTGCACTTTATTTACAAATACTTCCCAGCCATCTTTGTGATGCTGGTCTGACGAGGGAAGAGGCCAGTGGCGGCATGGATGGAGCTCTGGACGTTCCTGAACGCTGTCTTCCTCCTTTGCTAGTGCTTGTTGTCCTGCCGTCTGCGGTAGAGGGCTTGGACCTGCTGGGCTGCCCTGCATGCCCATTGCTGTTCTGGAGTCTTTCCAGAGTGACGTGGTAACAGCAGCTGCTCTCTTGACTGAGTGCTCTGTGTAACCCTCATCTTGGTGGGTACACACATCACACTGTAATGCAAAGGACTTCAGAAAGAGGATTGTAGTTGTATCCTCCTGGATCTAGATCGGTGGTCTAGATCACAGACGGTTAGGGACCACTGATGAAATCATGAATGGAGCCTGTCTTGATCCCACAATCATTTCTTTAGCAGCACTGGTTGAAGGCTCACTTTGAATGGTCGCCTCCTTCCTCATGTCATAACAAGACATGAAGTTAAGGCTTAGAGTTGGAAGATAAATACCGGGAAACTATTGTCTGGACACTACAGGGTAGTTGCACATATGAACCCGAAGTGCATATGACAGCATGCTCAAGACCTATGTAAACGCAGTCAGACAGGACGGTGTGGGTGGAGGAGGTGGACAGGAAGCCCAAACCTAGCTGAGGCTATATTGGCAACTGATGGAGGCTGGGAGAGGGAGAGTCCGTTTTCCTTCCTGGTGTGAGGCATGGTAGGTTGATCAGATTCCAAGGGATAAACCCACACCCAAGAACTTTCAGGAAACATGTATTAGACTTGATAGGCCTTAAGAAAAGACAAATAATAATAGAGGACATGGAGTCCGGGGATAGTACGGTAAGGGCGGGTCTGCATAGGATCAAAATCCATCGTATGACATTCTCGAAGGCTGGCGTGCTCTCATTGCCACCACTGAAACACACAACCAAAGGGATGCTCTGTGTCCGGGGAGGCGCAGGTTTGGTTCTTCAGTCCACCTCCCGCCCTGCAGAGGAACTAGTGGTGGAGAACCAGTGACCCGGGTCTGTCCAGAACTGACTGAACTGTCATGCAGCTGGGTGTAACCTTTCTAACTCCCATTCAGGGGCATGGGTCTGCTGCTCTTCCCAGGTGTTACAGTGGGCAGCCTGCCTGGCATTGGGCAGTGTTTGTTCCAGCCTGGGGAGAACTCGAGTGAACTATTCCTTCAGCTTTACAATATAACTTCTGAGTGATTGGGCTCTTCTGGGTACAGTCTTTGTCCTGACAAATTTTGGTACACAGTCTTTCAAGTCTCCCTCCACCCTGTCCTGTCTGTCAGCACCACCCGTTGTCCCTCTCATTTCAGCATCCAGCTGTTTCCCAATCTTTGTCTATCCGTTATTGAGTTCATATGGACAGTGATTCATTAGCAGAGCATTTGCAACCAGGGAGATGTGTTAACATGAATTGGCTCACCCGATTGGCTTGCTGATTTTCATGGTGTGGCACTCCCAGAGTAGCCAGTTTCAGGCTACCCATGTGAAATCACTAGGCACAGATTTGGGAAAGACACATGCATGACTAGTTCCTGGAACTGATAAATAAGGACCTAGTCCAGGACTCAATCCTGGCAGCCCTGGTGAACAGTGACCTGACCCTAAGCTCTGTTTTCATCATGTGTAAAGTGGGGTAATGGAAAAAAAATTTGTCCAAAAGGATTATTTTGAGAATTAATATTCCAAGACCCTCGGTGCATGTCTAAAATAGAGAACAGTATAGGAAATTATAATTTTCTATACTTTATCCTATTATACATACCTGTGCTAAAGTTCAGTATAAATTAGATACAGTAAGAGTTTAACAGTAATAACTAATAATAGAATAGTTATTAATATAATAGTATATCGCAATGAAAACTATGTAAATCTTACAAATTATCTGGAATTTTTCCATTTAATCTTTTCAGCCAAGGTTGATAACAGATAACTGAATCCATGTGAACCACACCCAGTGTGAGAGAACAGCTATGTTGGGGGGGTCACGACGGCAGGGATTGTCACCACTCAGCAAAGACCAGCTTGTTAGTATGACGTATTCTGGGAAAATTAATCTCTTCAGTGGTATTCCATCTCTTCCTCTGGAGTAATCATTATCTGATGAAGTTTTCAATATAAAGCAACTCAGTTCGTGAAAAGGGACAGGCCTCCATTGGGGACGCACTTGTGCAGTGTGAAGCTGGCAGCCCTGGTCCATCATCTCACTTATTTAACAAGAAATCATCGGTAAATGTTTGCTGTTCAAGAAAGATGTTTCTGCTGGATCTTAGGAAGGGAAATACCTCAGCATAGTTAGACCTTGCTCAAGCAGTCTGTACCAAAGTGGAGAGAAGACAAATATGTTGAGCAAAGAACACAGAACTATAAGACAGCTGGTCTGACATAAGCTGGGACACCCCACTGGTGTGGGATTCCTCTGAAGGAAAATTTCTGGGCTCAGTCAATACATCCATCTCCATGTACCAGCAGCATATGAAATATGCTTCCATGGCACATGAATCCCGACTAAGGACAGAGCGAAAAAGAGCCACCATTCTGCTAACCCCTGAGACTATGTGTGGCTTTGCGCTAGGGCCTTAGGAGGAACCTGTCTCTCAGTAAGAGTTGAGACATTTCTTTTTTGCCTCCAAATGAAACCACCTCCCCTAGTCCATCCTGCCAGCCCAGTCAGAGTCAAGGGTGTACAATACATCCTTTGACAGGATGCTACAGATCAGAATAGACACTTTGCAAGAGTAAAGGGACCCTGCACACCGCAGATACTCAACATGATTTTTAATTATTTAATTTTATTGTGCTTATTCAACCATAAAATTTATTTTGCTTTCAAGAATTTATTAAGGACTTTAAAGGGATGAATTTATATAAAACTCTAGTTCACATTTTCCAGTAAAATGTTCCTGGGCTTATATTTTACTAAAAATCCTCTTTTCTGCTTGCCAAGCAGGGGAGAGAGAGAAAGAGATAGATAGATAGATGATATAGATAGATGATAGATACATAGATAGATAGATAGATAGATAGATGATAGATAATGTGTGCTCGTGTACATGCACACTTCTATGTGTTTGTTCTTCAGCACCTCTCCCCGTGAGGCCTGCTTACTCCCAAGCCAGAGTCTAGGGAACCTGTTTCCTAACCCTGATACTCTGTCGTCCTCCCCACTGCCTAATTGTGACTGTGCTTATTTTTCCAAATCCCACCCGAAGCTGAAAGAGAAGCAGCTTGAGGTCCAAGCCCCGAGGCATCTCTTCAGCCCACCTTCCCTCCAGTGTGATGCTGTGTCTGTCTGTAGTTCTCAGTAGGGCTGTCTGATCAGATCTCTGTTTCCTAAACTACGAGCATCAGCTTCAGGGTTTCCATGAACTGAAGGAACCCAGGCTCCCAGCTGTAGCATGTCTGGATCATGCTGAATCCTGTGTTGCTAATTGCTTCTGTAGTTTGCAGTTGGAAAGTTCCTTTGCTCATTTTGCCCTCTGACTGGGAACCTAATGGATCACATCTTCTCTCCTCAATGCCAAATTGTGAGCCTAATAATCATTAATCATTGATTTGATTTTAAATATATACATATTTCCTATTTTATTTTTATCAAAAAGTTTTTTATGTTGCCCTTACAAAACAGCCTTTCATGGTTCTAGAAAACAATTCCAGCATTCCTACCACTTCTCAAAGTTCTCCACACACCCAGGAGTTTCCAAAATATTCCTAAGCTTTTCTGTCTTTTGTTTCAAATTTTACTTGCAGATAACTAAATCATTCCATTTTAAAGCATTTGTTTCCTTCTATCCTGAAGCATATGTTCACATTATTTTGAAGATCTTTCCTCAAAAACCAGTTGCAGAAACACATTTACTTACAGGGCCTTAAATATTGGGCCATTGAGAAGGCAAACTAGTGAGACACTACAGCATCCGCGACCTTCAAAGCCCACTTCCAGCCTGGGTTACCATCGCTCTCTTTATGCTTCTTAAATTCCCAGCCAGAGTGAAAATGGTTTTGAAATCATAGACAACCGTCTTGGACCACTAGAACCAGATGTCTCCCAAGCTGTGCCATCACCTGGACAGCCAAGGTCTGAGCACCAGTCTTCAGCCACAGGGCTGAAAGAATTTCCGAGTTAAGATGAATAGACCAGAACTCTTGTTTTCTGCATGGGTTTCCCAAACCCAAACAACAAAAAACAAATAATACAGAAATAAAATTTACAAATGAAGGAGGTGCCCATTACTGTTCTCTCTCTCCCTCCCCCCTCCCTCCCTCCCCCTATCTCTCTCCCCCCATTAGTAGATTCTGCTTGTGTAACTTCAACCCAACCTGACTCAGCAGGTCCATTTATCCTGCACTTTACTGTTCAGTGCGTCCTCATTTCATAAACATGCATTCAGTAAAGGAAGGGAGGGAGGGAGGAGAGAGGGAAGGAAGGAGGGAGGAAGGGAGGGAACAGGAAAGAAGGAAAGATGGAGGGAGGAAGGGAGGGAGGGAGGGAAGGAGGGAGGGAAGGACCTGTCTGAATCCTAGGTACTGGATGCACTGGATTCATCCTCTCTTGTTGGTCACTTTGTGTCCTGCAGACCCATCGTGATGGGAATGGGAGATGCCTGAACCCTCCTTACATGCTGGCTGAGTCCCCTAATCCTCCACATTTTGGATTCATGAGCCTCTGAGGCTGGGCTGCCTGATCTGTCTTTGTTCTGGCCACTATTGGCTTTGGCTCTCTAAGGAGCCTTGCCTTTGGTATTGACCACCAGGTCATCTCGTGCATACAAAGAAAATTGTATGGTGTTCAGTGCTATGAATTTTCCTCTGTTTTGGCTCTAGGATATAGAGAGGTCAACTTTTGCACAGAAATCCCCCCAGTACTGCTTAGCCTAGGGGACTGGAAGTGAATCCTTGCTCATGGCTAGATCCAGCAGCTCATGGGAATAGATGCCTTCATTTCAACTTCATCCTTTGTGCCTAGATGTATAAATTTCCCTACAAATATTTGTTTATGTACCCCAAGCTTCCTGCTTATTACATATAACTAGCTCCTTAATGTAATGAGATAGCCAACCCCCCAGGCGCTGCCATGAACATTCTCTAACAATGGCTGGAGCCACCATTAGTTCTGCTATATTCTGCTACTTCAATAATGAATTCACATTTAAATTTACTTCCTAACCCAGAGCAACTGTAATTTTGTTAATTACTTTAAATGGTTTTTGTATTAAAAATATTTAGCATTAATGGCATTCTTTGAACTCTTAAGAGTGAGTTACATTCATTAATTAGCCAATTAATACAGCATCCCTGGGTGAAGAACCATCAACCTAGACAGCATTTTACAGATGGAAGAGCTCAGACTGACTCAGATATGACTCCTGAAATTCAATCTTTGACCAGTTATTTCTCTGCCCCTTGTCCCTTGCTCAATATACCAAATCTTCTGTCCTTCTAAACACCTGGATTACAGATCTCTTTCTCTCTCTCTCTCTCTCTTTCTCTCTCTCTCTCTCTCTCTCTCTCTCTGTGTGTGTGTGTGTGTGTGTATGTGTGTGTGTGTGTTAGAGAGAGAGACAGACAGACAGAGACAGAGAGAAATAGTGCATGTTGGGGAGGGATGGTGGTGGCAAAAGAGAAGCCCTCATGACTATCATCATCAGGAACTACGCCGATGCTGGAGACCCCTGTTTTCTGCGAGATAAGTAGATTGAATAAGAGCCGACCATGTTGTTAATCCTCTTCCACAGCTGTGCATATGGCATAACTGTTTTCCAATGGCGCCATCACTCTGGTCCCTGGGCTGGATGGGTCTGATCTGCTGCCGCACAGAGTGGCTGGCTTTCTTCAGATACACTTCTTGCAGAGGCCAGTCATCTGCCCAGCAAACTAGAGGGAGCAAGTTTTGCTGAGTAGATAAAAGTAAACTTGCTCATTTTAGGTTTCCTGAGTAATGACTTTCTGACAGAAGTTGACATTGTTACTGTTTGCACTGTGGGCACATAGAAAGATAGGATACAGCCTGTCTTCAGGGTGGCCACGTTTATGCAGGGCTGTCAACAGTGCAGAAGAACTCTCTCCGTGGGACAGGGAAAGGAGATGTCTTCAGTTCAGACGTGGCAGGGGGAAGCTGAAGTACACTGTGGAATTCCCACATTTCCAAACCTCTTCCCAGCAAAACATACAGCCTGTTAACATTCAGTCGAACAGGTATGTTTATCAAAATTTCAGAGAACATAAAGATGAAAGGGAAAGAAAATCCTTTGAAATATTACATCAAGATTCAGGCAGACCTCAAGTGGCAAGGATAGGTCAATGATATTTATAGTACTAGAAGACAGATTCAAATTGAGCTTGTGGCCCCAATGTCTGTGTCCTGTTAGACACAATGAATCCATTACAGATGACACAGTGATATTTTTAGCAAATCTTTAGTATTCAGATGATATCTGAATTTGGCATTCTATTCTGCATTGTGTGAAGCAGGATTGTCCAGGACACACGTATGTGATTTTCAGATTTCTACTAGCTACAGTAAGAAGGTAAAAAATAAAAACAGATAAAATTAATTCTAATAATACATCTCATTTAACATTATATGTATATAAAATGCACACTTTTGATATTCAGTAAATATAAAACTGTTAGTAACATGGCTTACAGTTTCAGTCTTCAAAATCAATTGTATATATTTCCACAAGTAACATAGTTCAATTTGAACATTAAATTTTTATCAGAAATAATTCTTCTATATATGAATTCCATGAAATTTAATGTTGCAAACACAATTAATACATCCAAGTTGTTCCAAATATGTTCAAATGTTTTCCTAAATGAAATCAAATATGTTTTTAAATTTAAGTTTGAACTGTTTGAAGTTCGTGAAATCAGAAGTCAGCTCCTCTGGCTCACTGGTCACAGTCTGTATATGCAGAGGCTACATAGAGACCGAGGGCTCCAAACTGAAGGCCCAGATCTGCTCGCAAAGATACCATTCTGTCCTCAGGGCAGGATCTCAAGCAGGAACAGTGGGCAGGGTGGGGGTGTACTTAGGCATCTACCGGCGACACCAGGGGAGGGCCTGATGCTCTGACTTTGTCCAAGTCCAGCTTTTCAGAGTCAAGGTCCAGGGATCTTTGCCTTGTTGCTTTCTCAGTGGGTGCTGACTCAATATTCACTTTAAAATGCCGTGTTACTTTAGTCTTCTATATGCTAATGGTGCCTCCCACTTTCTAACATTGCTCTCTAGAGCAGGCCTGTTCATGGCTCCTCAAGGACCCATTGGTTCTCTGAGTAGATGAACTCTCTTTTGTGGAGACAGCTGGCTCAGCATGCTCCATCAGTTAGGCCATAAGCCCTGAAAGTGCCTTGTGGGCAGAGAGTCTAAAAAGAAGTTATTGTCTTCGGTGCCTTGACCACTCTTTGCTGTCGCCATCATCAGGTGTTATCACCTTCACTGTCAATACAACCATCTTCATCACTGCCACCATCATCTTCATCATCCCATCCTCACCATTCCTCTAGCACCCACCTTTTCAGTTCCTCAAACCTTCACTATCTATCTGCAAGTTCTCTTTGAGGATAGAGAAGGGTAGATTTTGTACCACTTGTCAGGCTGTGGGGTTTATGGAAGAGAAAAGAAAGAAAGATACAATAAGCACATTTACTAATCCTCACAAAGAGCAGTCCAGGCTAGACTCTTTTTCAGTTCATCATTTCCAATGGTTGAGAACACAGTTCTGCAAGATTGACTAGCTTGCCCCAGATCACACAGCACGCTCAGGTATGAATCCACGGAAGATGAGGTCACACTGTGTGTACCCATTGGAGAACAGAGCTCAGGGGATACAATCATGGAATCACGTTACAGTCCTCACTGAGACAGCCACGATGGACACTGAGATCCTACAGCCAGAGGAAGGGGTTGATCTCGGAAGCTCATGGGAAAAACCTCCTTTCTGCCCACATGTTACCAATTCCTAAAGACTCTCCCTTGGACTTCTGAGAATGCTCCTAAATAGAACCCTGTGTTTTTCCTTGCTCTTCTTTATAAATGATAAAAGCAAGAACTTTCCAAGAGGGAAAAATAGATGCTGAATCAGATCATTGCTTGTGAAGTCACATGTCAACAGAGCCACTGCCCAGACTCAGGCCCCTGCTCTGGATCCTGGAGCACAGGGGGAGAGAAGTGGGAAGCTGAAGGAGAGGGCAGCACATTTCCACCACGTGATGGCGAGCTCTGGGTGGCAGCGAGAAAGATTCATTACAGGAAGCCGCCAGCTTGGAAAGATGAGGAATCACTGCCAAGGGAGGCTCAGGAAACAGCCTGGACTCTAGCGCATGTGGGCAGCAAACTGGGAATACACTGTTGTCACTCTTGGAGGAAACTGAAAGGCACTAGGATAAAAATACAGTTGAGACGTCAGCCAAGGTTTAGAGCTGTTGTTTGGGATTTTCCCTTAGCCACGTGTGGAGAATATGGCCTCACATTCCAGGACTCAGAGAGGAGGTCTGATAGGAAAGGCAGAGAAGGCGGTGTCTTCATGATTCAGCGCTCTTCAAGTTATTTTCCCTCTTGATCTGATGAGCCACATGGACTCTAGAAGATGAGCTTCATGGAACCCAAGAAACTCATTACATTTCTAGTGAAAGTGATTGGCTTCAGGTAGAGTCTTGTAACATCTAACTGAAAAGCAAATTGTTCATTTGGAACATGCATATTTGTGCTGGGGGAGCTGGGAGGTGGGTGTTTATAAAGACGTCTTGGAGGCAAGAAAGACACATGTTTCTAAGTAGACATTAGCATCGCAGTTGGATAGAGCTCAGGTTTTATGACATTCTACGAAGTGTCAAACTAGAACAGGTATGGAAGGGCTCCCTGGAAACTGACTGGGTGGGGAGGTAAAGAGCTTGGGGCAGAGAGAGATCCCAAAGCGACAACTGACCCTAAATCACAAAATAAAGCGATAACCGAGCCTAAATTACAGAATAGCCTTGAGTGCTCCAGGCTGCTCTTGCACATGATAGAGAGGTGTCCAATGGTGGCACCTCTCAGTAGTTAGTAATTAGTGTCAACTTTAGTAAGATGCTTAGAGGAAAAACACTGGGTTTCTCCTGCTGTTTCTTAAACTGTGGATGTCCCCTTTCCTTGTACTAAGACTCATGGGCTGGAGAGAAAGGAAAATCACTCATCTGTCACTGACCCTATGGGCTGAAACACTTTCATTATATATCATTGTCAATCAAAACTTCTCTCAAACAGGAAGCACATAAAATATTTCTTATTCTAAATTGTGTCTTAAGCAGGAATAGCTATTTTCACAGTGGGGATTCTTCAATGTCTGACCTTAATGGTCCTAAGAGTTGTATCAACAGACCCAATAAAAACTGATCTTTAAAAAATATTATTGTTAGGGGGATGAGGATGTGACTTAGTCTGTGGAGTACTTTCCTAGGATGCCTGAAGCCCTAGTACCACATAAACCAGGTGTGGTGACACATGCTCGTAAAACCAGCACTTGGGAGGTAGAGGTGAGAGGATCAGAAGTTCAAGGTCTTCCTTGGCTAAATATGAGTTGGAGGCAAGCCTGGGCTAATGAGACCCTGTGTCAAAAAAATTGTAGTCTACCTCTGTATCTGTACATACATGTTTCACTATGAACTTTTCATTACATGAAGCAAGGATAGTTACAGGCCTGAGCCACAGAAATGCATGGAGTAGTGTTAGCAATGATTTGCAACCCCTAGGAGGCTACAGAGTTGGAAAATGGGACAGGGAATGAGTAAGCCTCCCTAAGGAGGACTCGGCCTCCCTAAGGACGACTTGGCAGTGAGTTGCTCAGACTCGGAATGTCCATTTTCATGTCCAACACACTGTTTCAGAAATGGCCATGACAGGATTTGATAGTGTTGTTACTTGCAGAGATAGAAACATGTGAGGGGCTTTGAAGCCTAGCCATGGCTTCAGTACTGCCCTGTGACTCTGAGAGGAGATATTTTTCTAAGTGTGGTGAAGTTCTGAGTGAATTCAATCCAAGGTCCACATTCTGCCTCTGATGATCACTCAGAATGAGGGACAGAGTTCCATACGTGGGCTCAAAGGCATAATGGATGAACATTAATGTGCATGACAGACAGTGTTACTTTTTAAGCACCCTTTTTATGAAGCACTGATGTCTTAGTTTTTCCTATTAGAGCGTGTTGACACATGTCCTCTCAAATAAATACATACTCTCATCTCCACTGATCTGTTTAGACTCATCAAGCAAATCATGCGTGGAGGGAAAACTCATTTGTCTTTAGAATTGAAAAAGCAACTGTTTCAGAAAGATCTGGAAAGAGGAGAGAGACATTTTCAAATTATCAGTAAATCAGCATCCATTTTTTTACTACAATAAGCAATGACTATTTATACAGTCTAGGTGGAAGCTGTGAGAGGAATTACAGGGCAAAGCGACACAAAGAACCTTTGTTTTGAAGACCCAGGGATCTTGGAGCAGCTGTACACTTCTGTGAATGTGAAAGACTCTTATCCAGAAAAGCGAGTGTCTTGAAACCCAAGCCTATGATCTGTGTTTTTCTTTTCTACCTTTCCACTACTACAACTACTATTACATCTGTAATTATTCAAATGACGTTGACATGCCAGGCCAGGACAAACATAAAAGGACCTATATTTCAGGACCAGAATCACATCTCTTCTTTATCCCATTCTGCTTCCAAGTTGTCAGTGCCTTGGCAGTCTAACAGAGTGAAAGCATATCATGCCAAGAGGCATTGTCAAGAACAGGCGTGAGCTGGTACCTTTCCTGCAAATTCAGCAGGATCTAGGGTACATCTGGAGATGGAGAGCAGTTCCCCGCCCGTGTCTACAGTCCTAATTGATGGGAATGAGAGAACTTACGAAGAGACACATCATACTCTGAAGTTCAGGCCTAGCTAGCCTGGTTCCTTGCTAGAGCAATTCCTCCCTAATCAGCACTGGAATTACTTTGTTTCCTTGGAAAACCCTGAACTGTTTGAAGACAGCCAAAATTACATCCATAATCTAGCCAGGGTTACAAATGAAGAAGTAATATTCATTCAATTACAGTCTAATAAGTACGTAAGCATTGAAACCTCACCATGAAACAGCCACTGTGTCCCTCTCTTCTCCTCGGCTATAGGAACCTCGGTGCTGTGGGCTAGGCAGGAAGGGTTCTGACAAGAAGGCAGTTCCAGAGGAACACCAGAGAGGAGGAAGGGCTAATCTCTGCAAGTCTGTCAGTCGACTAAGTCATTTGTCATGTTTGACTTGAACTCACCAGCCTTACAGGGACCTGTTTTTGTTCCGCACTGAGGCTTTTAGCTGCTGACGTGATAGGAGGACCCGGTGCTCCATGAGCAAAGAAGAGAGTGCTGTCTGTGTTAGACCAAAGGAGCCATTTCCACTCGGCATTTCATCATTTAGCAGACGCTGTGGGCACAAACATGTTCCTGATAAACTCCTAGCTCAAGGCAGGGGAGTGGCTCATGAAGTGACCAGCTGGAGGAGCCAAGGCCATACACCGGAGTAGCAGGTCACCTTCCAGCAGCTGATGGGCACAGGAGACTGTGGACCATGAGCTAGCTGGAGAGTGTGTGAAGCCCAAGCTGGCATTTGGGGTGAAACCCAAGACAACTCTGATTTCAACCACAGAGTAAATGTGGGTGGAGCCTGGGAGAAATAAGAGCAAAGACAAAGGGAAAGCCCTTGGGGTACACCAAGTGGATCATTCACCTCGGACATCAGGATTGGGGCACTTGGTGAAGACAGGTTAGAATTGGCTCAGAGTTTGTGCTTTGAGAGTGAAAACAGGAAGCTCACATGGATTCTATAGTAAGAGGAGAGTCTAACGATTAGTCAATGGGAAGTGACACGGAGGCATCATTAGAGGACAACAGGAAGTGATACAGGATCACCTTTTAGGAAGCGGCAACATACTAACCACAGGAGATCAGGAAGTGACATGGGCAGAATCACAGGAGAACAGGAAGTGACATATGGTCTTAGGAGAGAACAGGAAGTGATGTAGTGGGAGCCACAGTTAGGAGACCAGCGCTGCTGAATGACAGCAGGTGCAGGCCCCCTCTGCCACCTGCCTTCTTCAGACTTCCATCACAGCTCTATCTGGGTTGTACTATAAAATCTACACCCACAGTGTCCAAAAGTTCTGTAATCCAAATGTATTTTTCCTTGTTGAGAAATAGTACATCCACCCACTTGTTTGTCCTACTAAAAACTAAATATAAAATGCCCGGCTCCCACTTCCCACAACAAATCAGTCACCACCTGACAGATTCTGTCTCCCACCTCCTGAGTCAGCCCACTCCCTCTCACTTGGCATCCACTGGCTTAAAGCAGGTCCACGCCAGCAAATTTAGGCCTATGTTTCCTCTTCCCAGCACAGCTGTCATGGGCTGCTAATTATTGTTGGAAACTAAAGTTAAGCTCATGTAACTTGGTGATTCTAAGGTAAATTCTCTATTACCAGTGATAAAACCCTACTCCTTAGCGTAAAAGAACCTTCATAGTTGGACTTTCCCTGCCTTTTCTCCTTTAAATACACACATGTACACACACACTCACACACACACACACACACACTTGCCCCTTTTGGACTTCTGCTCTCTGGATATGCATTCCTGTTCTCTTCTCCAGTTTCCCACAAAATGCATGGTGAGCACAATGTGTCCTTTCCCTGCCTGACCAACTCCTATCCATCCCTCAGAACCCAACTTGTCTCTCTCCATTCTAGAGTCTTGACAGTAGTCATCTCTCTGCTCCAGCTCCATAACCTCGTGGGACATAGAGTGAATGATTTTATATATTTACTTCATTGAATTGTAACAAGGCATTTTATCACCTTGTCTTGTAGTATGAGGCTGTGACTGGCTAAAGGCAGTGCTCATCAGATCACCGTACTCTCTTTCTGTTACCTTCTATCAGGAGCAGTGCCCCATGTCTGTAGACTGAGGAAAGGGACTGTGACGAGGATGCCGACAGTGGAATCTACATGTGAGGGTACCTATGAGCACCCACTTCTTCATCAGGCTCGGCCTCCATTGGGTTTGTGTTGTACTCTTCCAGGAAATGAATTACAGAGATGAAGTATCCAGGTGTCTGTGCACAGCAAATGTGTCACACACTGCGGGGTCATATTTTGGGTGCTTTAAAGAGTAATGACTACCAGTGAAGTTTAGAACTAAAAATATGAAAGACGCAATGACTTGTTATTTGCACTGGAGAACAGTCATCCAATGACTTTGTTATTTGCATTGGAGAACCATCATTCCAGCATTTCAAGCATCAAGTTAACTTTTGATGCTTTAGGAAAACTTCTTCCCTGCGTAATTATCCAAACAGGAGAGTCCATTTGTTTCCGTTTCAAAGTGGGAGCTTCTATTCAGCTTTACTTCCCCACACCACCCACAACCCTCTGTTCCCAACAAGGACAGATGGATTGTTTGCTTTGCATTTTGTTTGTAATATTAGATTTCATACAGAAGTAATCATTTTAATTTGGTCGTGTTTGCAAGGATTCTCACTGGTCTCATTTGTCATCATGACAGGCGCCATGCTGATTTGTGTTCAACTCTTCCAAGAGCTTGTTAGGTCATTTTTATCCAATTATGTGTTTTAGCAAAAGTCATTTTAATAGTGTGAGACAGAAGAGTCCAAAAGAGCCTCTTTTGGCCTCAAAAATTCATGAAGATGGTCAGAAGCAGCAGCAAAAGAAAGGCATCCTTTATTCTGGATTCCAGGGTGCTGTGCTATGCTTTCTCAGTGGTATAGTTATCAGAGATGGAAGGTTGACCAGATGCCTCTCGCAGTATGATATCGTCAAGCACAGTAGAATGATTCCAGTAAAAACAGCAAATACTTGAACAGTTAGTTAAGACTAACCACAGCCATCTTATATGACTCTAATGAGGCCAAGGGTTTTCTTTATAATTAATGAAAGTGAGAAAGTAAGAGAACCAAAGAGAGAGAGAGAGAGCCTCAAATAGAAAGGACTGGTGATACCAATGGGTCTGTTTCTCAAAGTTCTCCCCAAATATTTCTCCATGGGTCCTGAAGCCACCTAGAATTAAATGGTTGAGAAAATGATGTGGCTGGCAATCAGTGTTCATGATCAGTCAAACATACTCCCCTCCACCCTGATTCACAATGTCAGCTCTGAGCTCCAGGAGGGAAATGGTCTCTCGATGAAGACCCTATCCTCTGTTCTCTACCAGGAGCACTCTGGTTCCATTTCTGTGTAGCAAGACCAACGGGCAGCCAAACAGCAGTCACAGAGATATTGCCCAAGGCCTCCAATCTGTCTTTCTTTTTCTTCTACTTAGAAGCTTCTCTCATTTTGAGCTTTTATTTCCCCATCTGGCACCGTGCTTAAAAACTACTCTGATTCATTTTAGGTGAAGTTTATGACATCACCCATTGGCAGCTAAGAAAGAACTGTAAAAGCAGCAAACTGTCCATGGAGCTAAGAGGAGTCATGATATTGATAACATGATTGATAAAGGTATTTGACAAGGGGCAGAAGGTATATAATAGGTTCACTAGTCCAGATTTTTATTTCTAATGCATAGTTATGGATCCATTTAAAGCACTTCAAAATTTCTTTAATTGAATCATATATTTCATACAGAACATCTCAGTCAATCCTAATCATCTGTATAGCCCCTTCCCCACCAGCACCCCATAACCCTCCGACTAGAATCCACACATTCTTTCATCTGTGTTAAGGTCTATTGTGTCAAATGCTCCTCAGTGCAGGTTCATCTACTGAGATCTAGTCAGCCTATGCAGAGTCCCTCACTTAAAGTGCTTTCAAAGTATATTCTAAAGAGGAAGGTGGCTGTTGATAATTATGTTGAGCAGAGAGATCACAGCATGGCCTCGTGAGCAGGGCAAAAGTGAGCAGGAAGGAAGGAGAGAGGAGCACTAAGCTACAGCCCAGCCATACAGCTAATTGCAGTGGTCAGAAAGAAAGGCAAAAAATCCTGAACTTGGGGCACAGGAGCTTTGCTAGGCCATCAGAATGTGGTTTGGATCACAGCTCCTCATACCATTGGTGGGAATCAGTCACATGGCCATGTCCAGTTGCAAGGGAGACTGGGAGATGTAGTCCAGCTGTGTAGTCAGGGAAAAGAGACAATGGCAAACCGTGGTTCTCACAGACAGCACATGATCCAAAGCAGGGGTCTCAGCCTGTTCATTCACTTTTGAGATGAAGGAGGTAAGGCAAAAATTTCCTCACTTCCTGTGATGGCGGCTTCATACTAATACGAGTTTGCTTCAGCTTGCGAAGTTAATTATTAGAGGAATTTTCTGACATTGAAAGAATTTTTGTAAATTTTTTATTGAATTTTGTATATTTCACAGAATATCCTAATCTTCTTTATACCCCCTTTCTCATTTGCCTCCCATAGCCCACACACACTGGGTTTAATAATTCTGTCAATTGTGTTGAGGCCTATCATGTCAACTTAGTGTCCCCAGACATCCCTCAGTATAAATTCATCCACTGAGGTCTAGACAGGCCTATCTGGAATCATTCCCTCTAAGGAGCTCAGCTCTTCCTCACTCAGAAGTAATCAGCTGCCTATAGTTCTTCAGCAAAGACTGGGGGGTCTGCTGTCCATTTGCACAGTTTTCTGCTGGGTTTTTGTCTGCCCAAGTCTACATGGGTCTTGTGCATGCTAACACCATTGCTGTAGGTTCATATGAGCAGGATCCCAGGGGTCTTGTGCATGCCAAATCCAAAGTATGTCCTGTCTTCAGCAATAGGGTCTTGTCTTCAAATTCTGGGAGGTAATCAAAGGTTGCGGCAATAACCTGTGTAATTTGGGGAATCTCTTGGACTACCTTGACTAAAAACTCAATGGATGGTTTCTCTTGTCTGGCACTGTTTCTTGTTATGCACCCTTCAGCTGTGCACATGAACTCATGTGAAAAAAACCCATTGAAAGAACTTTTAAAAACCATATCACCTTTGGTAAGAAGCATTCCATATCTCCAGCTCTGAAAAGGCAGAGAAAGGTAGATTCCTAGGGCCCTCTGGTCAGCCAGCCTGCCTCTCTTGGCAAGTTCCAGGCCAAGCCAGTGAGAGATCCTGTTGTATAAAGAGGCAGAGAAGTCGGAGTAATGACACACAGAGGTGTCCTCCACACTAAACAGGAGTGTATACCTGCACACACGGAAGCATGCAAGTGCACTCACAGGAAGGCCTACCGTGTGGCTCTTCTCCTGACTCCATGGCATGGGATTACTCTACTTTTCCTGGTCCTCTTAGCCTCTTGCATCCTTTCCCCTCACCTAGTAAACCAAAGCAAGCTTGTAAACAGATTACAACAGAAACAGAACAAGAAAATGCCAGCACACCACCAGCCCCTCCCACCCCCAAGATAATTCTGAACCCAGGTCAACTCGCTGCAGCTCAGAGACCAGACATCTAGCCAAGTCCTTCGGACTCTGAAGAGGAAGAGCTGACAGCTGGGCCCTCAGTGAACAGCCGTGCAGAGGAACCAGGATCATGGGCAACTTTGCCATTGGGGCCTTTTCAATAGCAGCCTAATGGTGTGTGTGCTTTCCTTGTGTAAATAGAGGTGGACCTGCCCGGGATGGGAGGCAGGACTGGATCCCGACCTGGCTCCCTCTTAGGAAATACTAGATTGAGCAGTATGAGGTCTCCCTTGCCTATGGGATTCCGATTGTGCTTTTTATCTCTGCTTCAGGAGCAGGAATGTCTTTCTGACTGGGAGCAGAACAACACGGTCATGACTACTCCAGGACTCCTGACAGGAAGTTGTCAGATGGGTAATTCCCAATGTAGTCCCAGTATCAACTCCCTGACCTACAGCCACTTACAGTGGCTCTTGGCTCATAGCTCAAAGACATACAGACTGTCAGGTCAGGGAAGTCACGGAGGAGGAGGCGGCAGCTGGCCATGCCACACAGCAGTCCCGAGGAAGAGTGACAAGCTCCCGTGATGCTCCCTGTCCTCCTCGTATTGGGTCCCTGACCTTAGCCCACGGGGAGGGCAACTAACACTTAGGGTGCACCTTCACCTCAATTAACCTAATCTGGCTAATTCCTCACAGAAAAGCCCAGGGGTTTCTCCCAGGGGGTTCTAGATCCTGTCAAGTACTAAATGTCACAACTGGGCAGGGGCATTTTTAAAGCATGTGGATCCTTAGTTTCAACCATGTGCTCTGTACATAAGGTCGAAGACATAGAAAATAAAATCAGGTCCTCATCACAGGAGACTGAAGAAGACAGAATGGGCCTGGAAAGTTCTCTGTTTCCAGGGGTCCAGGTAGCTGAGACGCACCTTGGCCTGAGGCTGTGTCAGTCACTCCCTTCCTTGTAAAAACAGATTGCTGTGGGAGTAGAGAAATGACAGGGCTTTGGACTCCCCTGGTGGAGGTTTAACTCTGGGCTCTGCCAACTACAAAACCTTGTATCTTGGTCAAGTTAGTTAACTTTCCTAAACACTGCTTACCATTATCTATGAAACAAGAGAATAAGAGCTTCCCCAAGGTCATATGATAGTTAGAATATACATATGCCAGGTACACAACACCGTGCCTGAAGAGTATCAGCTGCTGGTATGTACTTTGGGTGTGTGGCTGGTATCAACTCTCACAAGGTGTTGTATCCACGTTCACTAAAAGTTTCCCAACAAGCAAAGCAGTGTTCTTCCTAGAGCCCAGGATGGAATGTGGCTGTTGTGTACCAGGCCAGATATTCAGAGCATGGCACTGAAGCTGCCTTCAGTGACTTTAATTTATAAGGTTATAGAGGCTCCTCTGAAACAGGCCTGACTTTCCAAGACATCTTTGCAGGGCCGTCACCTCTGATTTAGCTAGACCTTTCCCAGCTTATTTACATGTTCATCCTGTACTGTGCCCTTTGAGGGAAGCATCTAAGTCAACTCAGCATCTCAAGTGACACTTTCTTTAGGCTCAGAGAACTGAATCTTTAACCCTTCAGAACTCAGGTTTGCTTTCAGACTGATCTCATCCCAGCTTTCTGATTTTCTCTGTCCCATGTGAGCCTAAGTCTATTGAGGCTCCTGAGCCTGCACAGCTGTTGTGCAAACTGGACGGAATAACTCAGACATTCCAGAGTCACATAGGGAGCTCCTCAGCACACAGTGCCTGCCTTTGTGTCCCATGTAAGCCTATGATCACCGTGTTCATGGCTTTGTGAATATACCTATTTCAACCTTTTCCTTCTCCAATTGCAAGATGAACCAGTGCCTCAGCACTGAGCCTGGCTCAGCTGCGGCCCTCTAAGAAATGTAGCCTGCTTTGCCATACGGTTAGGGCGAGGTGAGACATGGTATTGCGAAGCTGTGAGACAGTTTGTGTTTTTCAGAGTATGTGCTTTGGAGTAAGGCATGAGGCCATCTTAGCTCCAGTTCTAGACCAGTTACATCTAACTATATAAGATACTGGGCAAATCATTTCATGTCTCAGTCTCTGAACCTGATCCATAAATGGGTAATCATCACACCAGCCTCAAAGTGTGAAAGCATGCTTCTGTGAGGACATGAGAGTCAATTCATCAGTTCTGCAGATGATCAATGCTTCCCCAGGCTGGGGAGAAGTCTCGGTTGGTAATGTACTTGCCACTCAAGCTTGAGAACTTGAGTTCGAAGTTCAGAACCTGTGTAAAAAGACTGTGCAGGGTGGTGCTTGGAGCTCCAACCCTGGGGAGGAAAGGGCGGCCCTGAGGCCTATCAGCCAGCCTAGATGACACAGCAGCTCCCGTCCTTCCAATGAGAGAACATATCTCGAAAAGCAAGGTTGACTGACAGGCAAGGTTGACCTCTGTCCTCCCTGTGCATGCATACTTGTACACGTATGTGTACCCACTCACCCACTCCCACACACAGAGTTAATACTGCCTTTAGCCCCTCTGGTCAAAATCAATACCACAGACTACAGAATGGATCAGGAGTCAGAGACCCATTTCTACCACTAACTGGTTCATAGCCACAGAGGAGCCATTTTAACCCTTTCCTGTCTGCTTTCTAAGCATCTAAGACATACTGGATTTCCCCACAAGGGTACCACTGTGGCTAAGTGTGAGAAGCTGAGTGCTGGCATCATTCTTCTTCATCCTCTAATCACGGTTCTTGAGTCCTGACCAGGAGGGCTTTCTTTCTTCATGCCAGTGACTTCACTTCTGTTTTATCAACATGCTTCTGAGATGTGAGATGCTCCTCACTTATCCCAAAAGAATGCTTCTATGATAGGGAGACTCCATTCCCTTTTCTGTTGAAATAGCAGCTCTTTGTTGTAGATTCCTTGTGAGACTCTGCATTCACGCGTTTTTTGATGACCACAAGCCAATAGGCATGAGTTCTAGGACCTCTCCCTGCCCAATTAGACCAAACGGCCAAGCAGCCATTCCTAGACGGAATCTGCAGTCACGTTCCATGGCTCTCTATTAAGGAAACACGGAAAATGGCATCCGTTTAGAGGATACTCAAATTACCTCTGAGAGGAAGCACTTTGTTAATGAGCTGTACCACCTAGTTTGGGGAGATGAGTTGTGTTGACATATCGGGTTCCTTCTGAGCCAGCTTGTGGAGTGCTTGGGAATTGGGGCCAGACAAGGTTTCATGACCAAGTTCCTGAATTTCGATGCCTGAATTTTCCTGTAGTGGGAGCTGGATTATTTACACTGTGATAACATCCGCAGGAGAGATGGATTGGATTTCAAAAGAGAAAGAGCATTTTATAAATGGGTCACACCTGCAGTGGGGAAAAAAGACACATTAGGTTGGACAGATTGTCTGGACAGAAAACACTCCATGTCTAGCCTTAGTCATAGGAGGAGTAGAAGGCTCAGGAAGACACCGAACCCCATGCTGAGAATCATTCCTTCCTTCAAAAACTCTTAAGTAGCTTTCCATTGTTGTAAAAATAAATGTTAAAAAGAGATCCTAAGATTGCCATACAATGCCTGGACGAGGCTGCTCTGCCAGCTTGGATGTCTTGTGGTCACGGAGTATGCATTTGGGTTCAGTGGCAGAGAAGCATGCATTTGGGTGCAGACTCAGAAAAACTCCAGGGCCGAATTGGCTCCTTCCTTTTTGTTGACGCATCTTAACTCTGCCTTAGTTCTATTTTACTAATGAATTTTATCATCTCACAACTTCATACATGAATAGACTGTGTTGATTCCTCTCTCCCCACTTCTCTCTCTCCCACTCCCGTCAACCCCTTCTCATCCCTGCTAGTCTCCTGCCCAGAAGCATGAGTTTTAGTTTTATCTTGTGACCCATTTAGTTTAACCAGGGCCATGGGCATTGGATTGCATCTCTCCACTGCAGCCCACTGGGGTCAGTAGTGAGTACCAGTGACAGCAGTGATTCTCCCTTCTTAATTATGTTATTTTATCTTTCCTCTTAAAGGCATAAAAGTACCTAAACAAATATGTGTGGTTAGTGTTTTAGAAGGAGCAGGGGAGAAGAGTTCTGTTCATCACGGTATCTTCATAATTTGGGCCTCCTCTGAGAAACAGAACTATGAGGTTTTATTCCTAGTTCCCCCTCTGAAGTTGATCTTTCTCTGATTTACCTTTCTCATCATTTTAATGGGATAACAATACTTGTTACCTTCCATAATTTGAAAAGGTGCCCTGAGGATTCACTTCCTGAGGCTTCAGTAGTTGATAAAACTTCACTCCCAGATAGGAAGTGAGAGTCATTTTCTTTGTCCCTGAGAGAGATTTATTGTCCCCTGTTTTATTGAGAGATCAAATGAGTGAGAAGGAGAGCCTGTCCCCAGATTCAGAGAAAAGCTCATCTGTGGAAGATGAGAAACATTTCCTAACCACATAGCTAGGTCTTTGGAAGATCTGTCCTTTGTGACTATTTAATGCTGGGCTTAGAACAGAAGACCTGAAGTCCATCCCAATAGCACTCAAACTTAGAGCTCAATGGGTAGCAATTAGGAGAAATTTAAAGCATACCCAGGAGGCTCCAAAAGTAAATATTTCTCTGGGCAGATGTGTTATAGCTGAATTAACTGGGTGTTTGTGCAACTGCAATGAACCCGAGAGATAAGAGTCTTTATTGCCTGTAGATGTAGCCTGAGATTTCAAAATAAAAGTGGAGTTAGATGTTCCCAGTAGAGGCCACGCAGCTTGCTAAGCAAAACATTGCCGCTGCTGGGTTGTAATCACACCGCCTTAGGTTATTTGTCCAGTTCTAAGTAATAAGGTTCCCATCACCCTCCATTGAGGTGTGTTTATCTCGGAAGAACTTGGGTCAAAATGAACTTAAATTTCACTTGATCGTATTTGCTGCAATGAGCCATTCTGAGGGGTGAAGCACAGGATTCATTTCTTTCAATATTCTTTGTTTAAAAGTTTTGCCAGAGAAGGGAAAATGATCTCTCCTTTTAGGCTGACTGGGTAATTTGGGGTGAATACTCCAGTCTCTCACTTTAGCAGAAAGTTCTAAAGTGGGTGCTGCCTCCTGGACACTCTAGTCTTATCTGCGTTCATGCTCAGAGAACTGTCGAGGGCAACCTTTTGTGAGCTCTTGCCTGCCAGTGCATTACTTCCAGAGAACCATTTATGCACAGGTAGAGACCGCAGGGATCCCAAAGCAGAAGTGGTAATGCTTCAAAATCAGCAGTCAGGGGCTGGAAAGGTGGCTCAGGGGTTAAGAGCTCACTCTTGGATGTATACCTGAAAGATTCTGTGTTAGCATACCACAGACATACTTACACATGTTTACTGACACACTAGTCACAAAAGTCAAGGCAGGAATTAGCCCAAATGTCCATCATTGTAAGCACAACAGAGTTTTTCTCCTGTAAAGAGTGGAACAATGACATTTGCTGAAAAATGGATAGAATTGGAGATCCTCATGTTAAGCAAACTCAGCTAGACTGAAAAATAGCACATATTCTCTGATAGGTAAAATTACATATTTACATTGTGTGTGTGCTTACATGTGTGTGTGCAGGACATGAAAGCAGAGAAGAGACTATGAGAAAGCAGGGAGAAGTCTAAGCATGGGTGGAGAGGGGGGAAGGAAAAGTACTCAGCATAAAAGCAGAAGGGCCCTAGGAGGAGGAGGAGGCAGAGAAGTGGAAGGAGGAAGAGGAAGAGGGGAGGGAGGAGGAGGAGGGACCCAGGAGAGTGAAGACATGAGCAAAGGAGAACGCTGCAACGAGGCCGGTCGAGTGGTACCCTGGGAAACATTAATAGAAAAAGATCAAAAAGTCTCCGATTTCGGCTCTCTGTGTAGCATCGTTAACTAAAAGCATAAGCACTAGTAAGCATCCCAGGCATACATCCAGGAATGGAGTAAATGAATCATTATGAACTTGATTTCAGTTTTATGAGGAATGTCTATACTGATCTCCATAATGGCTGCACCAGCTGTGCCCCCCCGCAGAGTATAAAGTTCCTCCTTCCCCACATCTTGCCAGCATTTGGTGTTGCCTGTCTTCTTGCTGATAGCCATTCTGACTAGGGGGAGACAAATTCAGGGAGAGAGACTTAAAGTCACAAAAATAGTGTTTTCTGGAGGTGGAGAGGTGGCTCGGAGACTACGAACACTGGCTGCTCTTGCAGAGGACCTGGGTTTGATTCCCAGCACACACATGGTAGCTAAAAACCATCTGTAACTCCAATTCCAGGGAATCTGGTCTCCATGGGCATCACATGATATAGGTGCACTTACATACATACAGGCGATACAATCACAACCATAAAAGCATAAAATAATAAAAGAATGTTTTCTTTACAAGATAGAACTTCTCCTCCACCTTCTGAACCCATATTTATTGGAGCACCATGAAGATCTGGAGTGAAGATGGCGAGCGGCTGAGGCCTGAACATCGGGCTGGGAAAGTATTCAAGAGGTTGCTAAGGCCCAGGGTGGAGGATGATGCTATTATGGTAGTCACGTTATTCCTCAGACAGGTGCAGACAGGAGGATTCCAGCCTGCTGTCCAGACTCCAGAGCCTTCTCACCATCCCCACTTTGCCTTGTCCAAAGCCACTATACCCTTACTAGAAAGGACAAGAGGACACCAAAAAGTGACCAATGGCAAGCGCGTGCCATGACTGACTGCAGGACAGCCCAGTTTCAGAGGCGGAGAACAGAGGAGTGATATGGAGTCACGTTTGCTCAGAGAAGCAGGGAGCAGCTTTGATGATCTCATTTGCAGGGTAGTAAAATAAACTCTCAAGTTTGAATCTAGTCCATTGATCAAAGAGACACTGGGCATTTGGCTCCTCATGCTGGCCGGTTTTGTGGGCTGGTGGTATTTATTTCCATTGTCCTGGCCACGGAGGCCTGGCTGACAGGTAGCACTATGGAAGCAAATTTCTACGAATCTTTGGGGAAAAAGTAGATTATTGCAAGGTCTTCCTGAATGAATGCGCACACACACACACACACACACACACACACACACACACACACACACATTTTGGTTGCTTGGCATTTATATCTGGGTAGTTATGAAAGTTAGTCATGTGCACACAGGGACTGGCAAGTCTTGCACTCTTGCATGCCTGCCTGCACGTGCTCATCCACTACACCACCCTTCCTGCATGCTTCCTGGGTCTCGGGAGGCCTTGAACACTCTCACCACAGGGGCTGAAGGCAGAAGTGATAATGGAGAATCCTTTCCCCAGGGTCACTTGGCTGGGAATCTGCATGCTTGGTGCTGATCTTGGACCTTCTACACTCCCTATGCTGTCCTTCAGGCTCTCTCTGACAGAGAACATCACATGATTCAGTGGTAGAGTCAAAACCAACACTGTGAATACCTAGAAAAATAATCCAACTTAAAGTGAAGAGACAGGAAAAATTCAGTCCTGCTTCTGTTTATCTTATGGGGTGTTCATCTTCCTATCAGCCAGCACTTATGAAGCCCATACTATGTGCTACCCCCTCCTCCATGCTGAGGACACGGATTACTAGCTATCCACTGACTGACATTCCAACCTTACACAAAGAGGTAAGTGACATGTGTACCAACAGGATGGTTCCAGTCCCACAGGGTAGGAAGACAAAGCAAGGGTCTGGAACACTTCAGATGGGGTGGCCAGAGAGGAGAATGATTTGTGTGGGAAGTAGCATCTGACCTGGCATTTATTCAATAAAGAAGAAACTTGTCTTGCAGACAGCTGGGTAGAACACAGAAGGAAAGAGACATTGACCAAGGGGTCAAAGACAGAGGATGAAGGATAGACTGAAAGTTACATGGTCCAGGACAGGAACAATTATTTGGTGAGTTTGTTGGAATTTGAATATAAAGACTTTATTCAAATGAAAGTGGTTAGCAAGAGGAAGAGCTGGGGAAAGATGTAATTCAGGGAGGAAAATCCCTCTGAGGGAAGTTCAGAATCCAGAAGATGACTTTGGCAGAGCTCTTAGGTGCGTCTGGATCCTGCACCTCAAACTGTCATTTTCCTGAATTAGTACTGGGACAGAGAGAGTGAGATGGGGCCTGAAGCAACTCCAGGACCAAAGGTACAGACATATCTGAAGATGATTCTAGTTAGAGAGAGAATAAGGGGACAGCAGTGTGGGGCCCAGGCAATCAGGCAGGAAACCATGCCTGTGCATTTTCAGATATTGGCTTAGCTAACAGAATAATTTTATAGAAACAACAGAAGACAAAATTTAAAATGAAGAGGAATAATCCTAACTAAGAAAAAAGACACGACGGCAGAACATGTGGAATTTCAAAGCCCATCACGGAACTAATTGCAAAGTCTCTGGGAAGTGAGTTGATCATGTTAGTAATCAATCTCCTCATCTGCCAAGTGTCACGATCATATTTAGTTGTCTAGAACTAATAATTCAGAATCAATTTTCATTACCAATGACACTTCAGACACACATGGGAATGATCCAAAGATGTCTTTGTGGTCAGCTGCATCAAGAAGCTCTGGAGAGGCGTTAGAAATGTGTGGGTATGCAAGTGAGGGAAGTTAAGTTCTAACCAGCTCTGAGTGTCTGAGCAGGAGTCATGCCCACTTGGGACTAAGCATTGTACAAAGGGATCTCACAACTGCTGCACTCTCTGGCCTCAGTTTCCTCAATTGTAAACCAAATGCACAACCAGAGAACATTTCAAACACTGTTATGTGGTACAGCCTTGAACGTCCTCATTTGATGAATGAGTCACAAAGAATCAGAGTCCAGATGTGGTTTGTATCTAGGGTAAACCCACCAGCCCCATTTGCCATTTGATACTTTACTCGGGACAGTCTTGGACAAATTGGGACAGCAGGCCAATCTGCAGACGCACTGCTTCAGAGAGTAAGACAGAATGACAGGGATGGCGAAGAGCCCGCTTCACGGTAACTGAATGACTTTCTCCTGGACACTCGCCTCTGGCTTGGTTGGGATCAGATACTTGATTTTAATGGTCTTGGTCTATTTATTTGCTATTTTATTTATGGCATTTAAAAATCTTTGTAATTAGTGTGTATTAAGTTGTGTGTGCATGTGTGTGCATACATGTGAATGTGCAAGCCAGACATGTGTTCTGCAAATGAGTACATTCTAGCCTCAAGTACGTATTTTTAATATAGGTTTCTTTGTGATGTTTTCATCTATGTGTGTGGTATACTTGGATCATACTTGTGTCTCATAATTCTAACTTGTCCCTTCTCCCCCTTCCTGTCCCCCGCCCCCCGCGGCCCCACTTCACAAACAACTATCCTCTGCTTTTATCACCTTTCAACCTGATTCCATATAAGAGAAAAGGTGCGATATTCTCTTTCTGGAATATGGCTCATTTCACATAACATGATGATATCTGGTTCCATCCATTTCCTTGAAAATATAGATTTGCTCCACTTTGGTGGAACAACACAGACACCTACAAACACATATACACATGCACACTCACATATACACACACATACACACATACATACTCACACACATAAACTCATATATACACATATACAAGCATATATGTATTCAAACACACATACACATGTACACTCTCACATACACACACATTATACACACAATAATACACATACATAGATATACACATACACACTCACACCATATATAGATATACACACACATACACCCATTCACATACATATGCACATACACATACATTCATATACATAGACACACAGACACATACACATACATATACTCACACTTATACACACACTTATATACATATACACACATACATTTACACACACACACATATATATATACATTCACACACAGATACATACATCCACATATGTATACATACACACACTCATATACACACAAACACACATTCACATATGTACACATACACTTATTCACACGCTCACAGGTATACATACATGTATGTATACACACATATATACATGCATTCACATGCACACAGACAGACATATATACACATATACATATGTATACACATACACTCACATGCATACAGACACACAGACCTATATACATATGCACACATACACTCACATTTGTACATGCACTTACATGTACAAGGACATATATATACACACATACAATCACATTTACACATGTTCTTACAGGCACACAGACATATATACATACACATACACACATTCAATCACATTTACACATGCACTCACATGCACACAGACACACAGACACACACATACACACACGGTGCACTTTCCCTTGGCACTCATCCCTGAGGCACAACCCTGTGGATCCCCTTCACTTGGCTGTTGTGAATCATGATGTGGGGAATGTGGGTGGGCAGCCATCTCTGTCACATGCTGACTGATCTTTCACACATCCACTCCAGTGTGGTGTGGCTGGTCATGTGGCAGTGCTGTTTTAGGGTAGTGGCCATTGTGTATTATTTTGCTGGTCATTTTCATACATTTACACAGTGAATCTGGTTGTTTTCAGGCCATTCCCCACTCACTCCAGTTCCTCTCTCTCTGGAACCCTTCTTCCCAACTTCCTTCTTACTTCCTGCCCCACTGAGATTAATTAGCATTTCTTGCCCATGCAAGCAGGAGAAGTTATTTAAGGGAAGCAGTAGTAAATAAAATGACACCTCCTCCTCCAACAACCTTTAACTGCTGGAAGTCCCTCAGGAGGAGGTGGGGCCTCACGGGCCCTCCCTGCCCACGGTGAAGTGCTAAAGGGCCTGAATCCTATGCAGAAGGAATCTAAGAGCCAGCAAACGGGAGCTGTGCACAAGTCTTCTGGACATGGCAGTACGGCACTCACAAGCTCACTGTGGTGTGGTTGCTTTAGATATTTTTCTAGAACTTCCACAGTAATTTGCATTGTACCTGGATTAATTTACATTCTAGTGTCTTGGTTCCCTTTCTCTGAGCCTGACAGTCACAGAGAATAGATGTTCCCCGTTGTTGCCCCAGTGCCTTTCCCGAATGTATAAATACACTTCTCTGGTAAATGTGCGGAGAACCCCTCACTGGGCGGACTAATCACATGCATTATAGGGAAAAGTGTTATTTTCTTTCTGTTCTCAAACACATATCAGACATAATTCCAGGGTTTATCCTAAGATTGCCTGAAGCAATGTGAGGACAGGTTTGAGGATTCTTTACCTCCATGCATTTCTTCCCTGTTAGAATTAAGATGCTTCTCCTCCTTTGCTGGCCAACTTCTAGTTATTCTAACCCAAGAAAAGGCAGTCAGATGAGCCTGACATTACTCTTTGCACCCAAGTTGTCTGTTTATGTATTTAGCCTTTTAGGCTTGCAGCTCTAACTACTACATAATACACATTGCTCTTAGTATATACTCTTATTTTTATTTTATGTGTATGAGTGTTACACCTGCGTGTATGTAAATGCACCCATGTCATGCAATGCCTGCAGAGGTCAGAAGTGGCTGTCAAATTCCCTGAAAATGGAGCTAAGGATGGTTGTTAGCTGCAATGTAGGTGCTGGCATTCAAGCCAGTGCTCCTAACTGCTGAGCCATTTCTCCAGCCCCACTCTCAGCATATTTTAAAGGCCATCTATGCAGGTGCCAAGGCAGAAGTGGATTCAGCCTTGCCGCTGTGGTGGTTAATTTTTAACTATCAGCATATTACAGTTTAGAATCGCCTGGCAAGAGTCTCAGTGAGGGACAGTCTCCATCAGGTTGGCCTGTGGGCGGTCTATGGGGCACTGTCTGGATTGATAATTGACATCGGAGGATCCAGCCCCATGTGGGCAGCACCATCCCCTGAGCAGAGGGTCCTGAACTGCACAGGAGAGAGCTAGGTGAGAACAAGCGGGCAGACTGCATGGGTGCCCTGGTTTCCTGCTGCTTTCGGCAGCTATGGATGTCATGTGACCAACTTTCAAGAGCTCTTGCTTCTGTGACTCCCTGCCGTCGTGCACTGGAAGCTGGAACTGCAAACCAAATGAACCCTCTCCTCCTGCTCCTCAACCTTGCTTTTGGTCATGATATTTAATTGTAGCAATAGAAATGAAGCTAGAGCAGTGGTCCAAGCCTTATTAAAACCCATCCACCAAAAAGAAAGCAAAGGGAAGAGATGCATGGGAGTCAACTCTTCCTTGTCCTGCCCCCGTTTCCGTCTGTCAACACAAAGCCTTCCAACGACTAACCTTTCCATGGTAAAAATGAAATTCATTAATATATTTCAAACCTTAGTCAAACTGGCCATGAGCCCCAGGTCTTTCTGGTGGTAGTGCAGTCATGTGACTCAAAAGTATCAAAATTGCAGCAACATTAAATAATGTTGAGGATGTTAAACCAGGCGCTAGTGTTCTGACACGAAGCGTCAACATGTGTAATGCAAAAGACCAGCCAGTCACAGCAGAGCGACACCATGCCAGCCCTCAGTGAGGAAGAAGGAAGGCCGCTGGGACCGATTCAGAAACTCACCCTCGGCCTCCACACAGCCGTTTATTTTGAAGATCCTGCATCTCTCAGCAAACAAAGAAGTTGGACACTTCCTTTGAGCTGGGTGGCAAGCTTTCTCGGCCAGTTGGTTTTTCAGTTGTGATCCTACCCAGCACAAATCCTTCCTGACAGAGAATGCATGTGAAGCTGCCAGAAGGTGAGAGGGTCTTGCGATTGCATTCTTGACCACAGTGGGACTACATGCTGGGGGAGGAGGTCTATCTCAGGGTGATAAAGGAAAAAGGGAACAGAGGAACCTGAAGTTCGGTGTCCATCTGGCCCACCATAAGCTGTGTCCCTTGACTGGATATTTTCCAGAGAATGCGCCACTCTCTTCATCTCTGAAACAGGAGGAAGGCTTAGCCAGTTTCTTGCACCAATCCTGAAAGAGACAGAAGGGGACAGGAAGATGGAGCTGTGACCCATGGAGAGCACACAGTCAACCTCCCAGAAAGGGAACCTTCAAGGAAGCGCCAAAGTTGACGTTGACTCTGTGGATAGATCTGTACTAAGTACAGTCTGACGACAGATGCTGCGACAGCCTTTGAGGCAGTTTACTCTCCCTGCCCCTTCCGCAATCTCATCGCGCAGCCAGCGTGTGCTGCCCTCCGATTCTTCTTCAGGGTTCTAACCGTTACACTGATTGTCTAGCCTGATTGACAATTCTCAAGTGTCAGCTAACCCATCCATTAGATGAGAGGTGGCTGACGTATCCTGCACACACACTCTGCTGAATCTTAGAGATGTCTGGGGGAATAACTCATCAACACCCCTCCATCCTTTCTCTCTGGTACCCACCAGGACCAGCAGTGCTTTGTGGTTCTTACATTTCAGAGCCTGGTTCTCCCTTCCCTGTGTGCATTCATTCTTCCCCTCCTGACATTTTCATGTATTTGGGGAAGTGAAATATGAGCCCTCTGTGATTGACAGGCTAACAGTCCCGCTCCTGTGTGACAGATTCTTGGACAAATAACATAATTTAGTTAAACAAAAAGTTAAAACAAAAGAGAAATAAAATACATATTAGAAAGAGTCAGGAGCACTGGCAATCTGCCATTTCCCCCGTTAACCTCAATTAATCACACAGACTGCAGACTCTGATTCGGGACACAAACAGCACAGCTCTTTATGAACCTGTAACATTTCAATTCAAAACCCAAAACAGCAATTATCACAGCACAGGTTTGTTTGGGAGCTCCACACAAAGTGTATGATGTTTTAAAGCCATATTGATGCAGAGTGAATATTCTCACAGATGTAGACTGTCCCCTGTGCTGAACAGCAGAACGTGTGTCACACACACACACACACACACACACACACACACACACAAAGTGTTTTCTATGGAATTTGGAAGATGGCTCAGTCTGCACAAGCCTGAGGACCTGAGTTCATGCTCCAGAATCCATCTTTAAAAAGCTTGTGGCATGCACTTGTAATCCTATCACTAAATGTGCAGATAAAGTCAAATTCCTGGGTCTCCCTGGTTAGCCAACCTAGCCTACTACAAAAGTTACAGGCCAGTAAGAGAGTCTGTTTCAAAAAACAAGGAGGAGTCAGTGAGGTGACTCAGTGGACTATCTTACCTCCAAGTCAGATGGCCTGAGGTTAATCCCCAGAGCCCATATGATGGGATCAACTCCATGGGATTGTCCTCTGGCCACCACATCTGTGCTCTGTACTCGTATGCACACACACACACACACACACACACACACACACACACACACGTATATACACCAAAAATAATTACTTAACTAGTTGTGTTGTTTTATAATTATGTAATGAATTACATATTGTAACTATGATTTACTTCTTAAGTGTGGGAATGACGTTTGGGGGTGTCTTCTGTTACACGTGGGACTCTTGCCTAACCTTGTAATCAAACTTAATTTTATGTTTTAAGATCATGTAAGGCTATTCAGCTTGTTTACAATGTAAGCAACATTTCTAGGCCTTGACTCCTCTTATAAACTAAACATACAGCCTTAATCCTTATGGCCCGCTCTTCCCCCGACCCAGAATAATGTATGTTTGTGTGTATACTTTGTGAAAATATATAAGCACTGGAAGCAATGAATTTCCTGTTTATGTTGCAATTAGCAGGCAGGATTAGACTGAGAACACCTGTCCCTGGCTGTGTGGTCTGCTCTGGTCAGTGCAGGCCAGAAAGAGAAGATCCTCTGATAAGACCACGTTCTCCTTCTTCGTGTCCTGCTGCCCTTATGCTTTTGTAAATTCAGAGAAAGACCTTTGTTTCCGAGAACAGTCCTATGAGAAGTCAGGAGTATGTCCTCAGAATAGACTTGGCTCACTAGGGTCTATTAGATACCAAGGAGTCAAGCTGTCTTTGCTCAGGCCCTGGCATCTCTCTGCCACACTTAGTCTGTCCAAACCTCTTGATCACTGTTTACCTGGCAGCTCTTGTGCTAAGTCCAAAAGGTGGAGGCAGCAGTTTAGCATCTGAGCTGTCCGTCCAGGCAGTGCACATCAAGTGTCTAAGCATGGCTGCTTGGCGAGGTCACAGACTGCAGAGCAAGCTGTAGAGTTTCTAATGGGATGTTCATAACAGTCTGTGCAGATGAAGAGAAGGTAGTCTTCTTCAGACCGGCCCCACCTGTCTCCCAAGGAGCTGGAAGTAATGCTAACCCTCCTTACTTCCAACAGTTTTACGTGGGAAGATTTCACATTACTTCTAGCCAAGAAGATGTTATTTGTTACTCATAAAATTACCATTTTGGAGGAAGAAACTGAACCTCACAATGCGTTTAAAGACTTGCTCACCATCTCTGTATTGATACATGGTGGCACATGGATTATTTCATCATTCTTGCAAAAAATGGTACTTCTTCCCACAGAATGGAAAGACAGTGAAATACCATTAATTCAGACTCTCACTGAAGAGGGTCTGACAGCAGTTCTAGCCTGGAGAGATGGCTTTACGAAAGGCACATGCCACCAAGCCTGAGGCCTGGGTTCAATCCCCAAGGATGCAGAGGGTGGAAGGAGAAAACCATCTACACCCCACACACGTACACTCCTGAACACATGTACACAACACATACGTACACGTGCATACACAGGCACACATACACACATGCACACATACAATCATACATCCACATCCACGTGAATAGGTACACATATATACACATACATGTTCAGGCATACACAAATGCACACACACAACACACAGGCACACACATGTACAGACACATGCATGCACACACAAACATGCATGTGAATAGGTGCACGTGTGTATATACATGCATGTGCTCACAGATACAGATGCGCACAGATGCGCACGTGCACATACATATATGTGCATACACATGCACACATATATGCACGCACAAAAATAAAAAGCTGCATTAGATGTTTAAACTTTTTTAAAAAGAAAGACAACCTGAGCTCTGGATATTTTGGAAAATGCATGTTTGCCCCTCTTAGTCCAGCACATGCCAGTATTGCTGCTGTAAATGCAATGTTACTAAGCATGAGATGTGTCTGTCAGACTCTAATGAATAGTTACATAGGCCCTTTGCAATGAGAACATGAAAACAGTGGCTGTTAAAATGAAAGCACTTCTCACATGATTGTCTTGAGTCAGTTTACTATGCCCCTTTCTGTCCTACTGATTTCCCTAGGTGGAACAAAGATAACCCCCAACCAGCCATGGAACACCACAGATTCTCAGACTGCAGGGATAAGTAAAGATGAGGTCTGAGGTTGCACATATGAGTCTAAGACATTGAGAAGCTTGGCATTGCAGGAAGGTTAGCGAAATGTGTGGCTTTTTCAGTGGTAACAGGTTTCTGATAACATTCGAAGCTTTCCATTAAAAAGTGATATCTTTCCCAGTATTTTTTACTTGATTTCCAAATGCTGCTACTACTTAAGAGATCTTGTATAAATTACAGAGTGAAAGGATCTTAAAGAATTGCGTGCCTACAAAGCACACATGCATTTCCAAGGCTTTACACGTTCTCTAAGTAATTCGCACTTTATCCGTCCTCTTGATTTTAGCTGTCACATGAAAACAGATGTAGGAGCAAATCGTTTGCAGTGATAATTTCTTAGGGGAGTACAGTGGCTGTTTTCACACCTCTGGAGTGAATTAGCAAGCATGCCCCCATTCTTTTGCAAAAAACAGAAGGAAACTTCATTTTGGTTTTGTGGTTATTAAATTCACGGACTTTGTCAGGGTGACCAATCCAATCTGGAAAACTAGCTTTTCGTCGGAATGTTGAAGGAGCAGTCCCCCATACTCCTTAGGGGTTTTAAGCAAAGAAAATAGGTACTGCTTCTCCATGGTTTTGAAACTGAATTTTGAAGTTTTCATACTTATAATTGAATGCTAAGCGTGTGCCTCCCCTCTGTCCCCCTCTCACTGTCTCCTCTGTCTCCCTGGACTGTTTCACTGTTTCACATCTGCTTTCTTCTCACGTGTCTGTATCTACACAAAATGTAGGAAGCGCAAAGCAGAGGACACAGGATATGTCTGTCTGAGTCTGGTCTAATTGGCTTAGTATGATGTTCTCCTGTTGCTCTGCGTTAACATAGTCAGCACATCACAGAGACACCTGCACCCACTGTTTATAGTGGCTATGTTATGGGGCCAACCTGGGGGTCCAGCAGCAGAGGAATGGACAGGAGAGTGTGGTGAATGTACATGACAGGATGTTTTCGACCATGAAGAACCACGAAGTCATGGTGTGCACAGGAAATGGATGTACTGCTAGTTCTGCCTTTGTTCATTATTTTAAAACATTAAGTTGTTTATTATTTATTCATTGCATTTGTATGCTGTGTGTGAGTACAGGCATGCATGTGCTGTGTGCACATGTAGATGTCAGAGAACATGTCTGTAGACTTGGTTCTCCCCTTCCATCACCACATTTCCAGAGTTTAAACTCAGGTTTCAGGCTTGGCAGCCTTTATCGACTGAGTCCTCAGGTTTCAGAGTAGGGTCAGGGGACATGTCACCTAGCACGGTCCTTTGCTGGATTTGGAATGGAATTCTAAGAAGAGCCCTTAATGGAGTGATTCGTGGTCCCGGGCCTTTCATTTCTTCTTTACTGTTGAGTATGGTTTATGGTGGGAGGACAAGATGATTTAGGTAAGTCACATACCTTCTCAGACTCCGCCACTCAGAAGATGGCAACTGTTATACAGTGCTGTTAGCCTTGGCAGAACCTTAGAACACTAGAACCAGCCAGAATATCCTAGAAAGGGCCTAAGCCTAGGACTCAACCCAACCCCATATGTGCAGAATCTTTGCATGTGGAACCTGATATCAGTATATATTTAAACTCTCAATGATTCCAGCACAGAGCCATGTGTGAATCTCTGCCGTGGTTCAAATTCAGGCCTCAGAGAGTTTCACATTCCTATAAATCACTTCAGTCTGGGAAAAGCATACACCTTTGCATAGCACACCGCCTCTCATGTAACACTCAGTTCTAATCCATGCCACACTCTCCTCTCAATGAGATTTAACAGCCCAGATATCAAAGGTTTCTTTCCAGTAAGTCTTTGGATCAGTTAATTAAGCTATGGTCTTCAGCTTCCTTATCTGTCAGTTGACCAGTTGACGGGCGGAGCAGAAGATATGATTTCTGTTAAGGTTTGAGGCAGTTGATGGGACTCTTAAGATGGGAGGAACTAGGCTTTGCCCTGGGACAAGTACAATGCCCCTACCACTATTCTTGTGGCATTATTAGGGCTTTTAGAATATGCCAGGACGCAAGTCAACCATTTTTAACTGATCACTTAATTGAATATCCTTTTTTCTTTTTTTTTTTCTTTCTTTTTTTTTTTTTTTTTGCAGATGAGGTCACAGACATTTAGAGAAGCTGAGTAACTTGCCCAGAGGCATGCGGCTGACTAGGCTAGGTCTTGGGTGGGAAGCCAGATCCACTGAGGCCTGAGCCTACTGCTGCTTGGTGTAATGTTAACAGAGCATCGCAATGCCTCCCAGACCAGACAGTCTCTTGGGCCCTTCTCTTCAGTGGAATTTAGGTTTCCAGTCACTTCTGTTCTTTATTTTCATCATACAATATTTGGAATTATGCAAAAAATATCTTGGCAGGAAGATAAAGGAGTTGCAGCCATATTGCACATCTGAGCCACACGCCAGCGGTGTGTTAATGGCACCTAATGGTGGCATCGTTTCCTACAACATCCTTGATACTGGCTTGCCATCTGCAGCTTAATTTCTCTGAAGAATTTCAATATGGCATTCAGGGTTTAGCACAACAGCCTAGAGACATTTTCAGGTGCATGAATGCTTCCTCAAACTAGGCAGCATCATAAAGCTGAGCCCAGGGGTTCTGTGTGATGACAAGGGCTTGGTGATAGCGAAAGGAATCCAGGGAAGAGCAGATGGGCCTGAGAGGTATCCAGGCCTCCCTGCAAAACTGGTCCTAACCACATGGATGTGCGCAGGCGTGCGCATGTACGGACACGGGTGGTAGAGCTGCCCGGTACAGGAGGGAATCTGCAGAGGAGGACTTTGGAAGGGTCTTCCTCTGCAGCTTTTCCTCCACTGCTCCTTTGCTTGCTCGCCCTACCTTACCCTTCACTTTGACCAGATGCCCCTCATCCATCTACTCCATCTTTAGTGGTACCACAAAGGACAGAGTTTTCTTGCCTGAGCCTCAGAATGCTCCTTCCAAGTTGTAGGTACCTCCGTCTGCCAGTCAGGAGGTAAAGCGCTTGTGTGTACAACTTCGCTTTTCTTTCGAATTCTGGCTTTTTCCCTTTAGTATCTTGGCAGCTACAGATGCCTAAATCCAAAGGGGAAAATATTTCTGGCAGAGAGGGGCACTGTCTGAGACTTCTCTCTGCTAAGGCAGATGTGGAAAATGCTGTCCATTAGATTGCACAGCCAGAAAATTAAACCTATCTGTTACAGACAGCCAGCTGCTATGAACCGTGTTTAAGCCACAGCATCTCCTTGCTTAACTTTAAAAGATACCCTTACTCCTACAGATTTAAAGCTTCCATTAGCATCTTGCAAATCACTGTTTATAAGGAAATGCACGCATTGCAGGCTTAAGCTCTGTCAGTGTTCCCCCTGTCAAATTTTCTTAAGAAAATTTAATCACAGTACTGTGAGCTCAATGGAGCAGTTCCAAAGCTTTACGCCTGATGAAACAAACCCTACTTAAGAGGCAAGTCAAATAGGGTTAGGGCCCACTCTCCACGATTACTACTCTAGCTCCCACGTATGTATGCATGTCCGTGCTTTTCTCTTCTTCACAAGAAAGGGTTTTCTATTATTGCATAGCCTCATATTCACGGGAAAAACCAAAAGGGAACATTTTAACTCTTCTTCATGGACTGAAAGCAGAGATTCTTAAGTCCTAGGTAGATAATTTTGTCAGCACCTTATATCTTCTTGTCTCGTAGATAATGAAGAAACTTGGAACTTAGAGTCCTGTGCTTTGAACTACAGAGAACTTATTAGTGACCTTGAATAAGCTGTACTAGAATTGTCACCGTGGTGACTAAACACCAGACAAAATCAGCTTAGGAAAGGAAGGGTTTACTTTGGCTCACAGTTTGAGGGGTACAGGCCACTGTGTGAGGATGGTGTGGCAGCAGGAGCATGTACAGGATGGTAGCTTTGCCCCCACAGTCAAAACAGCAGAGTGACAAGTGCTCAGGCTCACTGTGCTTCATCCTTTTGTTCCTTCCATCCAACCCCGGCCCCCAACCCATGGAACAGTCTACCCACATCCAGGGTGAGCCTCCCTCACTTAAGCCTCACTGCACACACCCTCATAAGTACATCTAGAGAGGTATCTCCCAGGTGATTCTAAATCCAGTCAGGTTGACAGCGAAGATTAACCACCGTCAAACCCTTGTCAATGTGACATCCAGTCACACCACTTTAAATCATAAAGTTCCTCCCCTAATACTCCCAAGTGCCCATGGTCACCTCAGAATACAAAATATATTTAGTTTGTCTCCAAGATTACCCAAAGGTTCAACAGTTCAAATAGTGTTTAAAAGCCTGAATTCTGAAGTGTCTTCTGGGAATCTACACAAGCCTGTTAGCTATTAGGCCCTGTCAGGTAAAATTCAAGTTACATACTCCAGTAAACAGTGGAGCAGAGCAAGCATTCATGTTCCAAAAGGAATGGGGCATGAGAAGAATAAGTAGGCCAAAGCAAGACTGAACCCAGGCAGGGCAAACATGAAATCCCGCAGCCGCATATCTGACATCTGGGGCTCCCCAGGCTTAGGTAGCGCCTGCGTCCTCACCTCTGTTGTTTGGAGTGCATGTACCCTTTCTCCTGGGCTAGGTTTCCTTGGTACCTGCAGATTCCCACTCCAGTCGTGGCATGCCCAACATCTGGGGTCTTCGTTCTGCTTTACTTCATGCAACTGTCTTTCAGAGCCTCCTTGTCAGCAAAACTAGTCAGTTGTGGACAAGGCAGTCCCTGTCTGCCACCATCTTGAGATGTATGTCTGGTCTCTTCTACCACAACTCTCCTGGACTGCGGCTGCCTTGGTCTCTGGCTCTGGGAAAACACTGCTATGTAGATGTTTTCTGGCCAGGAAACGCTTCACCTGCCTTCTTATTTCAGGCTCTTTTTTCTAGTGAGTTTACAATTTTAAAAACTATTTTCCAACATATATTTTTATTGAGTTTTATGGGTTTCATACAATACATCTTAATCCTATTTAGCAGCCTCTCTATCCCTCCATAGCCCACCCGTGCTGTGCTGTAAATGTGCCACATTTTCATCATCCACTCATCAGTTGAGGGGCATTTGGGTTCTTTCCATCCCTTCGCTATTGTGAAGAGAGCAGCAACAAGTGTGGATGCTCAGGTGTCTCCGCAGCAGGATGAGCACTTTGGGTGTGTGCCAAGGAGCGGTGTAACCAGGTCAAATGGTAGGGTCATTTTTAGTTTTTTAAGAGTTCTCCACACTGCTTTCCATAGGGGTTGCACAAGTTTACAGTCCCACCAGCAGTGAGTGAGCATCCCCCTCTCCCCACATCCTCTCCAGCATTTGGTATCATTTGTTCTCTTGATCTTAGCCAGTCTGTCTGGGATAAGTTCAAGTCTTAGAGTGATTTTAATCCACATTTCCCTAATTACCAACAATGCTGAACATTTTTAAGATGTTCTTAACCATTTTTATTTCTTCTTTTGAGAGCTCTCTGCTCAGATCCTTAGCCCATCTTTTAATTGGGTCTCTTGTTTTCTTGATTCTTCAGTTTTTGAGTTCTGCATATATTCTGTATGGTAAAACTCTGTTTGATTTTTATAGATTAATTTTGTAACCCACCACTTTACTGAAAGTGTTAATCATTTCTAGGACTTTTCTGGTGGAATTTTTGGCATCTCTTAAGTATAATATGTCATCTGCTAAAGGGGATAATTTGACCTCTTCTTTTAGAGTTAGTGCTCCTTTAATTTCCTTCTCCTGTCTTATTACTCTATCAAGAGTTTCAAGCACTATATTAAAAAAGAGTGGAGATAGATAGTGAACACCCTTGTCTGGTTCCTAATTTTAATTGGAATGTTTCCGTTTTCTTTATTTAAAATGATGTTGGCTGTGGGTGTTTTTGTATATAGCTTTAATTATATTGAGATATGTGTCCCTCCAGTCCAATTCCCTCTAGAATGTTTAGCATAAATACATGTTGAATTTTATCAAAGGCCTTTTCTGTGTCTATTAATATTAGCTTCTGATTTTTGTCTTTGAGTCCACTTATATGATTTATGACATTTATTGAGTTACATATATTGAACCATCCCTGCATCTCTGGAATAAAGCCAACTTGATCATGGCAGATGATCTTTATGACGTGGGTCTGTATGTGGTTTTGCAAATATTTTGTTGAGAAAATTTGCATCTTTGTTCATTAGGGATATGGGTCTATAGTTTTCCTTTTTGGTTGGATCTTTGTTTGGTTTTAGTATTAGAGTGATGCTGGCTTCATAGAAGGAATTTGAATGTTCTCCCTCTGTGTCTATATTTTTTAATAATTTAAGTAGTATTGAATAGAAGTAATCTTCAAAGTCTGGTAGAATTCTATTATGAATCCATCTGGCTTTCTTTGGTCAGGAGGTTTTGTATTGCTGTTTCAATTCCTTATATATTATGGGTCTATTTAAGCTGTTAATCTCTTCATGGTTTAACTTTGGTGATTCCTATGATTTTAGATGTATGTCCATTTCTTCTAGGCTTTCAAATTTAATGTAGTATAGGTTTTTAAAGTATTCCTTTATAATGTTCTGGATCTTTTTGCTGTCTGTTGTGATGTTTCCCCTTTTATCTCTGATTTTGATGATTTGGAGTTGTTCTTTCTTTATCTTGGTTAACTGAGCTAACGGTCTGTCTATCTTGTTTATCTTTTCAAAGAACCAGCTCTTGGATTCATTGGTTCTTTGTATTGTTTTCTTTGTTTCTGTTTCATTAATTTCTCCTCTGACTTTTGTTATTTCCACTTGTCTGCTGGGTATAGGTTTCATTTGTTGTTGCCTTTCTAGAGTCCTGAGTTGCAATGTTAAGTCCTTTATTTGTGCTCTTTCTGATTTTTTAATGTAGACACTTAGAGCTATAAATGTCTGTCCTAAGACTGCTTTTAAAGTGTCCCAGAGGTTTTGTTGTGTTGTATTGTCCTTTCCTTTAATTCCAGGAATACTTTCATTTCTTTCTTAATTTCTCCTTTGACCCCTTCGTCATTCAGGAGTGTGTTGTTTAGTCTCCATGAGTTCATGTACTTACTAGAGCTTCTTCCCGTGTTGATTTTAAGCTTTATTGCATTGTGGTGTGATAGAATGTATGGAGTTATTTCAATTTTTGTATTTGTCGAGGTTTGTTTTGTGCCCCAGTCTGTGACCAATTTTGGAGAAATTTCCATGGGGTGCTGAATAGACACTATATTCTTTGGTGCTGGGTGGAATATTCCATACATGTCTGTTAGGTCCATTTGACTATGGTATTAATTCAGATGTCTCTGTTTATTCTTTGTCTTGTTTATCTGTCTTAAAGTCCTGGAGTACTGTTTTTAATGTAGTTGTATGCACCAAAGTTTGGTGCATGTATGTTCATGATTGTCATATCTCCTTGGTTAACTGTTCCTTTGAGCAGAGTGAAGTGACCCCCTTTATTTCTTCTGATTAATTTTAGTTGACGTCTGTTTTGTCAGATATTGGAATCACAACTCCTGCTTGCTTCTTAGTGCCATTTGCTTGGAATACCTTTTCCATCCTCTCACCTTAAGGTAGTGCTTGTCCTTGAAACTGAGATAGGTTTCTTGTAGACAACTAAAAGAAGGATTTTGTTTCTTAATACATTCAAGTAGCCAGTGTCTTTGACTGGGGAGTTCAGTCCATTGATATTTAAAATTATTATTGAAAGATGTGTATTGGTACCCATCATTTTTATTCATGTTTTGCAATCTTATGCTTATATTTGGTTTCTTGCTGTTGCCCCTTGGGTATAGTCATTCCTTTCTTCAGCTCTTTGTATTACTTAAGTATTCTCTGGGGGCTGTTATTCTGGTCATGAATTCTTTCAGCCTATTCATGATATGGAATATTTTTCTTTCCCCATCAACTATAATAGACATTTTTGCTAAGTAAAGTATTCTAGGTTGGCATCTCTGGTCATTTAGAACTGGGAATACTTTGGTCCAGGCTCTTCTGGCTTTCCTAGTTTGCATTGAAAAATCAGCTGTAATTCTGATGAATTTTCCTTGCTATGTGACTTGTGTTTTTTTGTTTGTTTTGTTTTGTTTTTTTGTTTTGTTTTTTTTTTTGGTAGCTTGTAGTATTCTCCCTTTGTTCTGTACTTCTAATGTTTTTACTGTGATATGTTGTAGGGAGTTTCTTTTTCAGCCCTATTTGGTGATCTATGTACTTCTTGTATTTGTATGGACATGTCTTTCCTTGATTTGGGAAAATTTTCTTCTATACTCTGTTGAAGATACGGTCAGTACCGTTATCCTGATTCTCCTCCTTCCTCTGTGCCTGTGATGTGCAAACTTGGTCTCTGCATGCTGTCCCACATTTATTGCATAGTCCACTCCTGGGGGGTTTTTTCATTTTACCGTTACCCTGATTCTCCTCCTTCCTCTGTGCCTGTGATGTGCAAACTTGGTCTCTGCATGCTGTCCCACATTTACTGCATAGCCCACTCCTGGGGGGTTTTTTCATTTTACCGTTATCCTGATTCTTCTCCTTCCTCTGTGCCTGTGATGTGCAAACTTGGTCTCTTCATGCTGTCCCACATTTACTGCATAGTCCACTCCTGGGGGGTTTTTTCATTTTACCGTTATCCTGATTCTCCTCCTTCCTCTGTGCCTGTGATGTGCAAACTTGGTCTCTGCATGCTGTCCCACATTTATTGCATAGTCCACTCCTGGGGGGTCTTTTCATTTTTTTATAATCTTTGCTTGAGCAGTCCAATTGTTCGTCTTCCTCATCCAGTCTTGATGCTCTGTCTTCTGTTTCATTCATTCTATTCATGAGGCTTTCTCCTGTCATTTCTAATTCACTCATTGAGTTTTTCAATACCTTCTGCATTTCAGCCTGAGTTTTCTTCAGTATTTCTATCTCTTGTGTGAATTTAGCAAGAAGTTTATCTCTATCTTCTTTCAGTTCTTTGATTTGTTTTTGTGTGTTCTTTAAATTCATTGAATTCTTTGATCATGTTTATGATTATTCTTTTAAACTCTGTGTCCTCGGTGATCTCTAGGGGTTCTCATTATAGGACTCTTCTATAGGAATGGCCTATGAAGACATAATATTTGGGTTTTTCATATTATTATTTTGCTGTTGTGATTTTGGCATGTAGATTTCTTTTGTTGCTTGTGACCCTGGTATGAATCTCAAGTCTACTTATGTTGAGTTGAAGACTAATTCTCTCTATATTCTTGATGTGTCTTAGTTATTTTCTTATTAGGTGTGAAAAGTTGGTTGATCTAGGCTTCAGGCCCTCTCTTTTGATTGTATATTGGAGGGACCATATGGCTCTATTCCAGCTACTCAGGAGTTCCTGCAGAGGCCCAAGTCGGGCACCAATCAGATGCTCTCAGGCTTCCTTCAAAGGTCTGGGGCCCCACTAGCCAGCCAAGACAGCACAATTTGAGAAGCTCACTAGGCGGAGGTTTATTCAAGTGCTCTCAGGCAGGCTGAAAATTTCTGGACCACAGGTAAAGGACAGAGGAGTCTAGCTCTGTAGCAGTGGGAGGGGCTTCAGATAGTCCCAAGGTAGGGGGATGGGCATGGCAGAGTTTGGGAAGCACATCACCACACGTAGACCGGATTCAGGCACTCTCAAGCTGTCTGGAAATGTCTCATAAATTTACAATTTTATAAGTTGGAGCCTTTGATGGCTGGAATCTTGGCCTCAAGTTTCCTTTCCTTTGGTCCCAGTGCAGAGATGAAATTTTCTCTTTAATGGCATTAATCTACTTAACAATTACCGCTACCCTGTCTCTGTCATCAAAGTCTCCCAGTTTCCTCACCAAACTGCACATTTTTATACCTTTTATGCATAGTTGACTATGATCAGTGAGCAGAAACCATGCCACAGCCTGGGGGAGGCAGGTGCTGATGGTCAGTTGATTTCCTGGCATGCATGAAGCCCTGGATTTTATCACCAGAAGGAAGCAAGAAAGAGAGAAAAAATTTTAAGCTTTATATTTAACGGGGTGGGATAGAGAATACTCAGATATCTTAAAAAAAAAAAAAAAAAAGGCAGGATCTCACTATGCAGCCCTGACTGGCCTGGACTTGCTATGTAGACCAGGCTGGCTTGGAAATCAAATAGATCTGTGCACCTGCCTCTGCCTCCCAAGTGCTGGGATTAAGGGTGTGCATTGAGATCACAGCCATCCTGAATGCAACATTGCTGAGTGTTTAAGAAGACTGCTCCCCATCAACTGCATTCAAACAGTTTTTCTTTATTAAGTATCTCAAACACCCAATGAGTAAGAATCGTTTGTTCACTTTCTCTTTGCTTGTGTCCCATTGGGGAAGACAACTGATTCTTCAGCAAACAGAGAAAAGCATTGGGTGCCCTAAGAGCAGGGCTTATGCATCCAGCAAATGCAACAAGCACTTGACAGAGGCTCCCGACCGGGGTACCCCCAAAGGTCTCAAGAGGGATTCATGGAGTCATTGAGTTCCATGTAGATGGCATGTAGATGGTGCAGAAGAAAAGTCTGGGAAGGTTACAAGGAGACATGTGAACCATCTGGAAGCATGGGGAGTGTTTAGCAGAGACCTGCAGATGGACACAAGGAAATGAGATAGAAAACACAGAGCATACGAATTGTAGCACTAAGTCTAGCTGTGTTCTTCAAAGTACCAAACATATCTCTCCACCATCTGGGAAAATTATGCCCATGTATCTAAGGCCTACACTCCTTATCCCCAGTCTTGTTTCCCATTACAATAATGCAAACACCATGGCAATAGTGTCACAGCTACGATGCAGGGCACCCCAGGGAGCGAAACCAGGACAAAGATGACATGCTCACAAGCGTCACCCTTCTGACCACAGCTTCTTAGAGCGTTTTGAGTCTTTATGAACAGGCAGCCACATTTTGTTGCTTAGGCTGTTTTTTGTTTTTGATTTTCAGAGAGAAGTCTTCTGTTTCCACAATGACAAAGTCAAAATCAGACATTTTAAAAGAAATTGTTCAGTTCCTGTCATCCTCCCTTACTGAGTGTCGTTCCCTCAGGGCTGGTGTCAGTTCCCTTCTAAACTGGAGGTTTGCAAGTGGAATAGTATCAAATGATGTGCTTGTTTGTATCTCCAAACCACAAACCACAGTCCGAAGTTTGCCTATGACCTACATCATCTAAGATGTACTATACTTAGTGGGTCTGCAGTTACTGTGCAATCTCTCTCTCTCTCTCTATCTCTCTCTCTCTCGTAAATTGCAGAATGGATTGCTTTCCACATGGATGAGTCAGTGTGGCCGAAAGATGAACTTACTCTGTTTACCCACTTCTCCGTTCTAAGGCACAGTCCATTCAGCTGAAACAGTTGGGAGTGAAGGTGCAGAGTTGGTCGCATTCCTCAGACTGTGAGGGACAGCTCTCTGTATTTCCTTCTGAACATAGAAAACGGCCTGCCTTCAGAGGTCACAGTGCTCACTCCAAGCACTTGCCATCCAAGGAAGAGCCCTGTCATTTCCTGGTTGCCCTGGAGCTGGCCTAATAACAAGACTTATTCCATTTTTCCATGTAAATAACTCCCAATTATTACTCTCACTACTCCCTCAAACATTCACTGTTTCTCGGTTCTAGGTTCTTATAGACACATCTGGTCATGTAGCCATTAAAATACAAAAGGCAAAGTTCATGATTTCTCATTGATTATTGACAGCATTGTTGATATACAATTTACACAAAATAGCATCTAACCACATGAAATTATAATCCAGTGATGTGCAGTGTATTTAAAAAGCTAAGCAACCATCACCGTGGTATTATTTTGGACCCCGACTGCCATGAATGCATTAGTAGACACTCCTTATCCCCAGCCTTGTTTCCCTAACAGTTTCCACTTTGCAGTCTCCTCCTCGTCTGTGACTTCTATCAGTGAATGGACAGGGCCTAGAAGCCCAGAGCGTGGGCATGCAGGGGATCGCGTGTGGCATCCTTCCCAGAGCCTGGGAGCAGGAATCGCTTGGTTTCCCAGCCCCAGTTCACTGCTTAGTGAACTGTTTCGGGCTTTTCAGTAATTCAGTCTTCTCTCTCACCTGATAAACACCCTGCAGATGATGTAGATAGGAGAGCCTGAGCTGTTCCCCCATGTGTGCAGTGTGAATCTCCTGAAGATTTACCCTGAGAGCCACTACGAGAGGAAGCTAGCTGCTGTTCTGTGCATTTGTGACCCCAGGTTGCAGGTGTAGCAATGATGTCAGAGCCCTTGGGGAGCAGTGCCTAAAAGAGCCGTAGATGATCAGCAGGGCTTAGACCCCCTCTGCTCATGGGTTGTAACCTCCTTAAAGCAAGCATGCCCAATCCCATTGTGTCCTCTAACAGGACACCAGCTGGAGGCAGAAGGCTGGAAGGAAGTGTCCCTCATTTTGAGTCAAGACAGCTTCTCCTTATGTGAAAAGAGGCACTGAGACACGTGACCTTGTCAGACAGTTTGGCTGGCAAATGAGGAGAGGACGTTATGAGACCATGCGGGCCTTTGGTCCCTGTAAATTCAGGAGCTGCCCTTTTTCTCTCTCCTCTCCACCTCACTCTCCAGGGCTGTCACACATGATCTCTGGCTCCCCATCCTTCCCCTGTCGCTCCCCCGGCAACCCCTCCACCTTTGAACCCAGTGGTCTGGGTCTTATCCAGTAGTTAGAGCAGTTCTGTGTAATTCTTTCTGGGATGTAGCTGAGCAGGCAGAAAGATGGATATAAATTTTTTAAAATGTAAAAAGTCCGAGGGCAAAGAACAAGATCATGTCAGTGAGTTTCCACAAAGGATAGTAGATTTGGACAGTTCCTTTGTCTTCGAAGCAGAGACCATCTTAGACCTCATCCCAAGAGACTCAGAGTGAACCGGGAAGAAGTGCAGGAATGAATCAGTGTATTCAAACTTCTGCAAGGGCTGCGGTGGTGGCTTGGGAAGGGAGTCCCTGACCCTCTCTCTGGATGCTGAAGGGATAGCCGTCTCTCCCTAACCCTGACAGCAGCTTAGCTATATACCGAGGGCTGTCCTTACAGCTCCGTTCACACAGAGGAGCTCTGCAAATGGTTAGAAATGTTTAGTGTTACACATATGCCTCTCCACACACAGACACCCTTTCCACACACATACCAAAGCCACCGACAAACATCTAAGTGCTCAGCGAGTGCAAACACCAGGACACGGTCAGTCCCTCCTCAGCAGTGGACCCCATCCTCTGTTCTCAGCCCTTCCAATGAAATCACTGTCGGTGTGTCTGGTAGAAAATCACAGGCCCAAGAACAAAGGGTTATGGAAAGAGAGGACCGGAATGGTGAGGTGGCAGCATATCCGATGGGACCACACCTAAATCAAATTGGAAAAACTGGTGGGTATTTCAAAGAGTGGTGTAGCTAGTTGGTGTCTATGTATGTTTCAAAATCCTAAGAGGGGAAATTTCAAACATTCTCAACATAAAATAATTCCTTTAGATGAAAGATATGTGAGTTTATTTGATTAATGTCCCCAGGACATTCAGGAATCATAGTATCACTTTTCATCTGTTAAATATATATATAAAATCTTAACAGTCAAATTGCAATCTATAAGAGGAAAAGAAAAATCTAGGGTGAGCCCCCACAGAATGAATTCTTGGAAAGGTGTGTCATTGGTGCAGTAAAGCACAATCAGCTTCCTTCTCTTGGGATGTGCTGGGCAGAGAGAAGTGTGACTGGTTTCTTAGCTGTATCACACTGAGAGGTGATTTTGAAGGCCCTGGGGAACTTCTTTTCTGTAGAATCTGTGTCCACCCATCCGGCACTGTATAGGATGGACTCCTGAAACACTCCCTGCAGACCCCAGAGAAACCTCCATGTACAGTTTTTCTTTGCACTATGCTTATAATCAGAAGACACCATGAAAAAGAACCCACCTCATGTTTTCTTCAGGGACATTAAAATGAAAAAAAATCAACCCCCTAATTATCATTTGAGTATAAGAATGATAAACTGCACAAAAGACAAATTGGTGCCGTAAGCAGGGGGGCTTTGGGGTCCCCTTCTCTGCACGTTTTTTTGTCTTTATGCTCAAAGGGGTGATTCACTGGTGAGAAGCACGGTTAGAGGGAGCTATAGATAGCTTCCATGTGGAACGTATTTAGTGCAAAGAAATAAATACATAAAACAAAAGAATGAAATTACAGTATGGCTATCTGGTGTTGTAAGGGTTGTTAAATGTGGAATGATAATCTAAGCCAGTAGGTATTGCAGAAATAACCTTCCTGTAGAGTCTAACAAAAGTTACGTACACATATGAAAGTAAGAACGTGCTAGTTCATCGGCTGAATGTAATCGGTGTCAGCCAGGAACTTAAGCGCCTTTAATGAGGGTCCTACGCGAGAACAGCAGTCAGATGCATGGGAACCTTCCTGCTGCCTGGTTATTGGGAAACAACGGTGTTTTGTGGAGTTTTGCACCTCCCCCAGATGGCTCCACTCTGGTAAGTAGAACCTGGACAGTTTTCACAGGTTGTCCTGGTGCTTTTGATTATGCTTTGAGAATAATTCCAAGCATCAGCAGGAACTGCAGAGCTGCTGGCCCAGTCACTTTTGCTTTTCTTTAACTGGACTTCTTTCCCGCCTTCAATGAGCTACTTGCTGCGGATATTTAAAAGTCAAATTTTCTCATTTCTACACAGGTCTGATTACCACGACTTCAAGGAAATTGGATCGAGAGCAGCAGGCGGAACATTTTCTGGAGGTAAGTGCATGGAAAGAACCTGCATTCATTAACAGTGACTTTGACTAAACTCCAGTAACCTTGATCACAAGCAAGACTGAGACACGTTTAAGCAGTGGGTTTCCAAGAGAGATCCTCCTCTTGGCCTGATTGATGGAGAATTCAGAGGTTGTCGGTGCATTCCTCTCCACACACTCCTGTGAGCTGAGCAGGAATTGCAACGAGCATTTAGCTTGTCTGAAAAACAGGCAGGCACCTGGTTATCTAGGCCTGGACTTCAGACTCCTGTGTGGAGTCTGAGAAGAAGATTTTGGGATAGAGCTCTGTGAGCCCCATCCCACAGGCAGAAGTGCTGCTGTGAGCTGTGGCGCGTCATCCCTGAGGACCAGCACTCTCCTCATCTCTCTTCCCAGGAAGAGAGGATGCTCGTTGATTCACAGTCCGAGATGGCTGTTTCTGAATTCATAAATGCATTCCCATAATTCATTAAGGCAGAAGTAGCAGCAGCAGAAACTCTCAGAACACTATTTCTGGAGGGAGGGGGGGAGGGAGGGAGGGAGGGAGGGAGGGAGGGAGGGAGGGAGGGAGGGAGGGAGGGAGAAAAAGAGGGAGAGAGGGAGAGAGATGAAAGAACTGTGCAGAACATTCTTTCTGTACATATCCAGTGTCTTTATCAGGAAGCTTGAAGCCAGAGTGGGTCGTACAACACATGATTTAGTGTGCCAGTGTGGTATGGACTAGAGGAGGATGCGCAATCCCCAGACTTTGTTAAGGGTTAATAATATGCCCGTACTTTTAAGATGATCTTTTCATTCCTAAGGCCTGCTCACATGTACCACACCTGCACACACACACACACTTATGCACCTACACATACAGCCACATCTACACCTACACAGCCACATGCATACATACCTACACATAATCATACACATCTACACACATGTACACACACGAGTACACATCCACACACACACCCACATGCATGAATACACACCGACACACATGCATACACACCCCTACACACATATCTACACACCTAGATATATCAATATACCTACCCACACCTACACATCTAAATATGCATACATCGACACACCTACACACACCCCTGCATACCAAAATATATACTTATATACCTGTACACACACACATAGGTAAACACAGTGACACACCTATATATCCACACACACACACACCTAGGCACACAAACACTTATCTACATGTCTACACATCCCCACACATGCCTATATAACTTCATATTTCTACACACCTCCACACACATCTATATACCTACATACATATCTACATACCTACATACATCTATATATCTACATATATACCTAGACACACACAAACACTTACACTCCTACACACACACTACACAGTTAAACACACTGACAGACCTACAAACCTATAGACCTAAAGACACCTGCCCACCTATACATGCACCTATCCAACCTTACACATACATATACACACCTACACACTCAAAAACACCTACACAAAAACACACTCCTACGCACACACAAGCGCACACACCAAATAGCCTGCAGCTCTTATGACAGGATCTCTCCTGGAGTCCCCCTCTAAATCTACTCACCAGGTAAGATTAATTTAAGGAATTCTGAGTCTTGAAAGGTCCTTCCATGTGTGGCTGGAAGCTTTGGCGGATGCTGCATAATTAATGGCCCTTGACTTCTGTTTTCCTGCTGTGAGAACCAGGGAGCATTTGTAGTACATGCACCTCACAGGATCACTGTTAGTATCAAGCATTAGATGCCATAGCATAGCATTTTTTGAAGCTCCAAGTCCTGCATGTAATAGGGTATTATTATTACAGTGCAATCTTTCGGTAATCCTTTTAAGACACTCCTGTAATCTCCTAAAGATAAAAGACTATATGCTACAAAAATAATTAAAATAATTTTTTTTTCAAAATCCTAATAATGGGCTCAAATTCCAACTGGTCCGGGTCAGTCACACGTGTGTTGTGTTTGGGTTCATCTCTTCTTGGCCGATGAGAGCCCAGAAGCCGCTGACAGGCTGTGACCCATAACCGGCCAGCAGGCCGAGGGGAAGGTGTCTCACTACTGTGGGGACCGGCGGAAGTCGTGCCCCATCTTGTCCTCACAGGGTGTGGTCCGTGTTCTCAGGGGTGTGTGGCAGGGTAGAGCTGTGCTGGAGGGGTACCAGGGTGCGGCCAGGACATCTGGGTTCACTTCTCATGAGAATCCGTGACGTTTTCTCATTCTTTTTAGGAAATAATGCTGATTCTTTGGAAATTCCGTACAATGTATTCTGATCATATTCAGAACCCTCCCCCACCTCCTCTCAGGTCACCCCTCCCCCATCTCCTCTCAGGTCACCCCTCCCCCACTACCTCACTTTATGTCATCCCATCTATTATTTATTTTTTATTTTACGTGTATGAGTGTTTTGCCTGCATGTATGTAAGTACACCCATGTCATGCAAGGCCTGTGGAGGCCAGAAGAGGACATCAGATCCCCTGGAATTGGTGTTGCAGATGGTTGTTGGCTGCCATGTGGGTGCTGGGAACTGAACCTGGGTCCTCAGCCGGAGCTGCCAGTGCTCTTGACCACTGAGCCCTCTCTCCAAACCCCTACTCTACTATGTGTTATAGCCCTATCGAGTAGAATCTGGGTTCCTCAAAGGCTCTCGTATGTGAGTCCATCCGCTGAAGCCTAGTAAACACCCTGGCGTTGCATCCTTAAGGAAAACGGACTCTCCTCTCCCAGCAGCTACCACTTGCCAAAAATTCCGTACTAGGGCTGGGGCCTCTTGCCACTTCCCCGCTCCATCTGGTTTGCTCTGGCTTGGGCCTGAGCGGGTCTTGTGCACGTTGCCTAAGTGTCAGTGGGTTCATATGTGCCCATTATATCCTGAAACACAGCTTCCTGTATTCCTCCTCCTCCAGCTCTTGTAATCTTTGCACCCCCTCTTGTGCAGGGACCCCTGAGCACTGGGAGGAGAGGATGGGATAGAAGCATGCCATTTAGGGGCAAACACTCTGCTCTCTCATAGTCTCTGTTTGTTGACCAGTTGTGGGTCTCTGTGTTAATCTCCATTGACTACAAGAAGTGTCTCTGGTGAGAGTTCAGAGATGCACTGATCTATGGATATAATAGGAAATCATCAGAAGTCAATTTAATAGTGTATTATCTGTTTTTCAGAACAATAAGAATAGGCCTTCCCCTAAAGTCTGTGGCCTGCCTAGCCACAGTTCATCACACTGATAACAGTGCTAGGTATGGGTTTCATGTGAAGCAGGCCTTAAATCCAACCAGAAACTGTTCAGTTGCTCATAACATTCGTCACTACTGCACCAATGGACACATCTTGGCAGGCCAGTTGTTACTGTAGCCCACAGCTGGGTAAGGGAGATGATTTAATTTTCTCTTCAGGTAGCATGCATAGTGCACTCTAGCCCTCTAAAGGCCATAGAGATGAAGCCTGAAGGTCAGTACAGCTTCATTTCTCCATGTTTGCTCTATGACTCACATATGTAGTGTCTTCCACAATAAGGTCTCACCGTCAAGCTCAGGTGGGTAACCAAGTGCAGCACCAACAGCCAGTATTGAATGGTCTATAGGACCACAGGTCAACAACCGAAAGAGGGACTCCTGCTGGCTCTGTGTTTCTCATTTGCTAGCCTGTGGCATCTGGCAGAGGCATTCCACCTGTTATAGGGTAACTCCATTTAAACTCCTGTACATGTATGTGTATATATTTTAAGGAGCTTCTACAGTAGTAGGTTTTTATGAGACTTTTTCTAAAGGACTTTAGTGTTAGTTACCTCTCCCTTTACGCTCTCCTCTGCCCTCCCACTCCGTGCCCACGGAACACTTCCACCTCCACCACTTCCTCCTCTACCTTTATATCACTGCGGTCCATCTCCCTTCCCTCCCCCATGACCCCTAACTACTTTTCTGACTTCTATGGATTTTCCAATGGAAACACACATATCTAAAGGTTCAGAACTAGTGTCCACATATGAGAGAGAACATGTGATGTTTGTCTTCCTGGATCTGGGTTTCCTCACATTCTTCACAGATTTAGCTAGATACCCATTAACATGGTGCTTTGGGTTGGCTTGGGATCTGGAACTTGGGTTTTTTTTTTGTTATAGGATGTAATCTTAGAGAGGTGTAGATAGCATAGATCACAGAGTTGCTGCAAGATTGAAATAGATGTAGGTAATTCAGTCCAGTGTCTAGCACTGACTGTGAGCTGAGAAAAGAGCAATTGCAGCTACTGAGATCTTAATTATGAACTTGGTCTTAGCTATCACGTGGTGACATGTGGCCAGGGCCCTCACATGTATTTAACTTTATCTCTACCCTCTGAGAACTAAAATGGAGAAGCAACTCTGGATATAGATCACTATCTCTGCCTACTTAGCAAGGATCTCACTGCTACCTTGAGAGAGTGAACGAGAGGGATGTTCAGGCATGTGATAGCCAAAGAAATGTACAGCTTTAGAGAGAAGCTCTGTGTTCACTAAAGAAGATGACAGCGGGTCCAGGTCCGAGCACCCACATGTGGCTCACAGTCATCTGTTAACTCCAGTTCCAAGGGATCCAGCGCCCTCTTCTGTCCTCCACGTGCACACTGCATGCATGTGCTGCACACACACATGCAGGCAAAGCCCCTATACATATAAAATGAAAATAAATAGATCTCGAGCAGAGGTTCCTGAGACTGTGAGTCGATGACTAGGATCCTGTCTGAAGAGGTGATATGTGGTGGCAGGAGATCAAGATTCTGTTTAAGAAATAGAAAGTAGTGAAGAGAATCAGCATGGTGCACAGGTGGGGTGAGAGGAACTCGGGTTTGGGAAGCAAACGGAGGACTGAGGTAAGGAAGGGTTCCACACCCTTTCTTGGGTGCAGTAGGAAGCCATTAGCCAGGGAACAGGTTGATGGCAGAGTCAAGTTGGCACCAGGGAAAGTGGGAGACTGTGGGAAGCTCTTACAGAGATCCAGGTGAGAAATCGTGGTGTCTGTGGGCCGTGAGGGCAGTGTAGGAGAATCCGAGAACTGCCCGTACAGATCCATTGGGATCCAGTGTCAGACAACAGGCTCTTCTGGTTTTCACAGTTGAGATTTTCAGACTGTTGGTTGTCTGAATCAAACCAGTGTGGCCTGAAGCCCGTCTGTTGACATCCCAGGTCCCGACACACACACTGGTCTCCCACGTAGTGAGTTTCCTACAAAGAGTCCAAAGGCAGCTGAATCGGTCTCTCTCTCTCTTCCTCTCTCCATTCCCTCCCATGTTTCTTCCTCCCTCCCTCCTCCTCCTCTTTTGTACACTCTCTTGCTCTTAGTCTTTAAATTATGCATTCCTCAGCCATGCTGGTTTTATCCTGTATAATGTCACTGGGAGTGAGTTTAAGCAAGAACTCTTTTTCTGAATGGATCATGGAATACATATTATTTAACTTAGTCATGCAAAACAATAAGTACAATAATGATAGATAGTTCAGGCTAGAGTTCTTCATTTCACACAAATAGCTGCTGACCGCTCAAGGAAGTTTATCTGCTCCGTTAACTCTATAGTCCTCTAACATTCATGCTAACCTCTGGGTCCACTCCCTATTTGTCCACTCCAATAAAATAAAATTCACTCTTCTTGATAGGGTCTATTGAGCAGCCTGCAGGACAGATATACTCTAAGAAAGAAACCAGGAGGACAGTGATGGTTGGTTGCTGGCTGCTGTCCCCAAGGTGGAAAGTGCTTTAATTGTACCTTGGTTTGAGCTGTTCAGCATTGCCAGTGGTCTGTGAATCCAGAGAGGATTTACTGTACCTTGTGGCTCTCAGTGTCAATGGTGCCTCACTTCTATGATCCCATGACTCAGGAGATGGAGGCCAGGGAACCACAAGTTCCATCTAGCCTGGGATAGATAGCAAGACTTTCTCACAAAACAATGACAAACCAAAGCAATTTTTAGAAATCTGTGGCTATCAGAGAAAGTTTGTCACCAAAATCCAAAGCACTTGCCAGCAGTAAGAATAGCAAAGAGCTGTGAACAGACTCCTGAGTGCAGCCTCACCCCTCAGCCAGTTCTCAGTGTGAGTTCTCACCTGGGTTGGAAGCCTGTTGTACTTACAAGTCCTGCTGGTCTTCTCTCTCCTCCATAAACGTAAAAATAGACACTTTGTATTCACCTATTCGAGGTCTAAACAGTCCTCCCCAAGCCATTGTGATGGGGGGGGGGCAGTTATAGCATGTGGATACAGCATTGGCCATGGATATGTTGACTCTGAATGAGCACTGCAGCTGGCAGTTATGACTTTGGTCCTGATTACTCGATTTTCAGAGAAGGCAGCTGTGACAGAAAGAGTAAAGGCTTGAGCTCCTTCTTGCAGAAAAGACTCTCTTTTTGCCTTTGAGGTGCTCAAGTCCTCCTGAATGTGAAACTTGATTTCTTGAGGTACTGAGTCAAGGGAGAGTGGGAAAAATTGGTGTTGAATTTAGATAGTGTGGGAAATGCTGTTCAGTTAAGTCATGACTGAATTTGGCCATGCTCACCCAGCTCAGAAGTGCCTAGACTTCTCTAGAACCCTCTAGAAACCTTTCCTTTCACCTGTAAAACTGAGGAACAGTTCCTGCCTTCACCTTAGTATAAACAGTAGACGCAATGACAGCTTAAAAGTTCTCTGGTTGTGGCCTCTTAGGGAATGTGTGCCTATGAACAGTACAGCTGAGACTGGTGCTGACTGGCTTTCTTGTCTGTGTTTCACACCTTGAAAACACACTGAATGCATTCTGAATGCAAGTGTGGACCATGACTTGTGTCACCCTAAAGGACGTGGTGGAGGGTGAGTATCATCACATACAAGCTTGGAGCGGTCTGGGTCCCTCCGTTTGTGAGAGGATTGCCACGTTAATGAACTCCAACCCTCTTTTTTCCTTACGTGCAAAAATAGAAGTAATAACATCTGCCTCATAGACAAGCAACACAGAGCTTGCCACCCACAGCCTGCCACGGTACTGCTGGCTCCTCCCGCTCCCTCTCCGGTCTCCATCTTTCTCCTTTGTCTGCAAGAAACACCCTGTCAGTTACCTTTCTTTTTCTGTAATGGCTCCAGCAGTTGACTCTGATATCAGTTTGATGATTCTTTAAAGATAAATCCACTGAAATGATCCCACAGTCCCAGCTTAATTGTGTGTGAGTCTATCTTGGTTGCAGAAAGAGTAGTCTTCTGTTTCTCTTTTGATCTTGAAATGCTCCTCTGTTCAGAGCTGGATGGCTCTGATTAAAGACTTCCAAAGAGAACAGAGAGAGCATTTTATTTGCAAATCAAAAAAGATGACAAGACCCAGCACCCAGTACAAAGGCAGCAGATGAGAAATTATGCGGAGTAAATGTGTATAGCTTGAAGTAGCGCAGAGACCATGGTTAGACTTTATGTGCTGAAGCTGTTCAAATATCAGATCATATCAGAGACATGTAGTAGAGGAACGAGTGCTGCTTTAGTGTCTCTCCCTTTGCAAATTCATCCATCTCCTGTAGGATACAGTCTATTGACCCCACTCCTCTCTGCCGGGACGTCTTCTCTTCCTTCATTAATTAGCTTTGTTTGATGATTTCATGCATGCACCTAATGCATTCGGGTTATTTCACCCTCACTCAGAGAGGAACGAACCTTTCCTTAGCACCATTCTCATGCCTTCCGAGCACGCCTTTCTTCAGCAAAGGTGCTGCCGTGGCGCTCTTCTTTGCTGGCAAGTGCTTTTGAGATGATGCTGATTTCTGGAGGGGAGAAGCACAGGGCCCTTTCAACTGTGGATTTCTAGAGGCTGATCCTATGAGAAATGAAAAAATATCCCATTAGCCTGTATATCAGCTGGGACAAATGCCTAATAAGAATGGCTTAAGGGAAGAAGGGTTTACTTTGGCTCCTGATCTTGGGCAGAGTTTATCAAGCAAGAGCTGGGAGCAGCAGGTCACATGGCATCCCCAGTCAGGAAGCAGAGGAGGAGCGAATGCTTGCCAGTTCCCCTTCTCTGTTTCCTTTAGTCCGGTACTCTGGCCACTGGAATGGTGCTGTCCACAACTGAGATGGGTCTTCCCATCTCTGTTAAACTAATTTAGATAATCCCTCCCAGACATGCCCAGAGCCTTGTCTCCTAGGGGATTCCAGATCAGGACAAGTCGGCAGTCAACATTAATCTTTGTACCTCCTCTTTGGCTTCCCTAAAAATACTTCTGCAAATATGAGCAGGCTCATCAAAGGAAAAGGCATGCTTGTGCTTGAGACCAGCAGCCTACGGCAGGCTTCTGCCCCAGCAGGAAGCTGTCACGACTCCTGATCCCCCATCCCTCAGGCCCTGCACATCCAGGCCCAGCCAACACATGGTGGGACGACTGCTGACACTGCAGCTCTTCTTTGTTCTATGCTTTCGCCCCTCTTGGCCCTTCATTAGTTACATTCTTATTAATTATCATTTTCAGTAAAGTTAGTGGAAATGCACCATGTTTTCCTCTTTCTTCTTTTCAAAGTATTTTATTATTTTTTATTTTATGTGTATGAGTGTATTGCCTGCATGTGTGTAAGTACACCCATGTCATGCAGTGTCCATGGAGGTCAGAAAAGGATGCTGGATACCCTGGAACTGGAGTCACGGATGGTTGTTAGCCACCATGTGGGTGCTAGGAACAGAACCTGGGTCCTCTGCAAGTGCAGCCAGTGCTCTAGCCACTGAGCAATCTCTCTTTCCTCTTCCTTCTCAAAAGCGTTATCATGCCTGTTCCAGGCTCCACAGTTCTGGGCTGCAGGGGCTAAGCTTTCCTCACTAGGTGTTCTTTTCTAATGTTTACATTAAGAAAAAACACTGTGACGCATGTAGGAATTGCTTCTGACTACCTGCCATCTTGAGATCAAAAGGTTGTTTCTCATTTATAAAGTGCATTATATAGATGCAGAAGAGAGTAAAGAGCCACAGTTGGATATGCACATCATGCCAAGGTGTCTAGTACAGTGTTCTAGAGTCATATTGCCCTAGCACCAGCAGGAAGGTATGCAGCTGAATAACAGACTTCCATTAATACTTTGTATAACTGATGGGAGTCCAGTTTCGGGTCAATTCACCATCAAGGATCAGCATCTATGTGTCTTTGCAGAGAGGTTCCTCTTCCTCAGTCTTTACTAACCTACCCAACAGTCCCTCGACTGTCTCCTCTCTGCTGCCACCCAGACATTGGGTAAAACATGCTGTGCCACTGGACTCTTTCCTGACCCCAGAATAAAGTCCACCTGAGGATGATGTTCCCACACTGCAGGGACTGTTTTGAAGCCTAGCAAGGACTGCTTACAGAGTAAGAGTTGGGGTCGAGTTATGTCTCCCCAAGATACACATGGTGAAGTTCTAACTTCTGTACCTCAGATTAGGACTGTGTTTGAAGATGGGGCCCTAAAGAGGCCACTGAAGAAAAATGAAGTCATTAGAGTGGCCTCTAAGCTAATGTGGCCTGTGCCACTTGGAAGAGGGAATGTGGACGTCAACATGCAGAGGGAAGACCCATGAAGACAAAGAGAAAAGACATGGCTGGGACAGGGGCCCCTCCAGACACCAACCCTGCACATACCGTGAGCTCAGACTCGCAACCTCCAGAAGTAGGAAATGGAAAAGTTTGTAGCTTAAACCATCAGCCCATGGAGCTTTGTTAACATGGCCTCCAGACCACATCGCTGGCCTTTCTAGGACTATTGAAATAAACCAAGCTCAACTAGGAGACTGAGACTGCCATTGGAGAGAACGAAGCTTCCATACACTCTCATGCAGTTGACAAGGGAGAAAGGACTCCAAGGTGAAATCCTCAAGAGGTCCTGCGGTAGAGCACACTGACTCCTTGCTGCTTTCCTGCCTCGAGTCCATTCCTTCCTCAGGGCCCCTTCCACCTCTCATCTCAGCAGTCCTTTCCAGCCACCTTCCCAGACATGCAGAGCTGTCCTGAAGAAATTGTCCCCCAGTGGTTGGTTTCTCTAAATAATTGTCATTATTAGGACTTGGTGTCACAGAATCTATCAGTAGGCCAGTCAGGAGTGGTCTTTTGCCGGGATCGCTGGCAGGTAGGGCAGTGGCAAAGCTGGTCCAGCCGGCCTCCTCCAGGGGCTGAGCGGGATGGTGAGTGTCATGACCCGGCCCCTCTCCACTCCAGAGGAAAAAAACACGCCGAGTCTGGAGTCTGTCCAAGCAGAATCTCATTTATTGAAGGATACAAAATAACTTATATAGGATAGGGGCAGGGCTAAAAGGGAGTGAAGGACCAATCGATTTTTGTCACATAAACTGCAGCCAGGCAAAGTCTATTCTGATAGGCCATCAGACTCGGGTGAGGCTCTGACAGCTGCATTCCAAACGGTTGGTGACGGTTGGTTATGACAGTTGGAAACAGTTGGTTAGTAGTGGGTTGTGACAGTTGGTGACAGTTGGTTAGATAACGCCCCAGCCACCAGCTGTTGTGTGGAGCGCTCTGAGCCACTGTGTGAGACCTGTGTGAGGCCCAACAGTCTTTGTCACTTCAAGTCCAGTATTGTTGATAGTGGTGGAAATGATACTGGTAATAGATGGTGGTGATAGTGGTGGTGATGGTGGTACTAGAAATGGTTGTGATGGTGATAGTGGTGGTGTTGATGGTGATGCTGGTGATGGTCGTGATGGTGATAGTGTTGATGGTGATGGTGAATAGTGGTAGTGATGGTGATACTGAAAATGATTGTGATGGTGATAGTGGTGGTGATAATTGTGATGCTGGTGATGGTCGCGATAGTGATAGTGGTGGTGGTGGTGATGGTGATGATGATGGTGATGGTGATAGTGGTGGTGATGATGATGATACTGGTAATGGTCATGGTGGTGGTGGTGGTGGTGATAGTGATGATGGTGATGGTGATGATAATGGTGATAGTGGTGGCGGTGATGGAGATGGTGATAATGGTGGTGGTGGTGATAACTGGTAATGGTCATGATAGTGATAGTGGTGGTGGTGGAGATGGTGATGGTGATGGTGATGGTGATGATAATGGTGATAGTGGTGGGGGTGGTGGAGATGGTGATAATGGTGGTGGTGGTGATAACTGGTAATGGTCATGATAGTGGTGGTGGTGGAGATGGTGATGGTGATGGTGATGGTGATAGTGGTGGTGATGATGATGATACTGGTAATGGTCATGGTGGTGGTGGTGGTGGTGATAGTGATGATGGTGATGGTGATGATAATGGTGATAGTGGTGGCGGTGATGGAGATGCTGACAATGGTGGTGGTGGTGATAACTGGTAATGGTCATGATAGTGATAGTGGTGGTGGTGGAGATGGTGATGGTGATGGTGATGGTGATAGTGGTGGTGTGGTGGGAGTGGTAGTGTTGATGGTGTTAATAATTGTGGTAATGGTGATGGTGATGTGTCTAGAAGATAGGAGTGATGGTATGCTATTCCTAGTCCAGGCTTGAGCAGGCCTGGCTGATGTGGACCTTTAAGCATAGTCCTTTCTGAAATCTCAGCAGAGGGAGTCACAGATTATTACTTAATTTTCCTAGTTACACAGATTAAATACTGAATTGAACCCCTGCAGAAAAAATTTTCAAAACAAATAGTCATTCTCAAAGTAAGTATGTTGAAAGCAGAGATAACAAGATATTCATAGCAAGTAATTCTGAGGAGCAGGGCAGCACGTGTGCAGGGTGTGGAGAGCGGCAGCGTGCAGTCAGCTCCCCTTCTCAAAAGGCTCAGCTAGTGGCAGGTACAGAAGCAGGTAAACCCAGTGTCAGTGCAATGCCTCACCTACAAATAACAAGAAAACAAACAAGCACAATGAACTCACATTGACACGCCATCTCCCAAGTCAAATGCTGCTGATTCAGTGTGTTTTAGCTCTGTAAACAAAGCGGTTCCTGTTTCACATCCCTTGATAGAATACAAGACTTATTTCCTTATCTGATCATAATTAACAATCCTCTCATAATGAAGCAATTCACACATTTGTAGAATGGAATTAGTGTCTCCTTTATTCCTTTAAAAAAGGAAATTTCTCCTTTGAGAAAGTTAAAAATATAGTGTTATGACTGTCCCTGTGAGACTGTGAGACCATGGTGGTGTAATGCTTTTGATCTCAACTGGGCCATCATCACACCATCCATGAAGAATGATAGAGGGTCGCATCTTGTCCTTGGACTATGTGGCGGTGCCATCATCTGCTCTGTCCTGACAAAAGCTTCTTGCTGTCTAGCTTTGGTTGCCCTGTGGGCAAACACTCACCAGAAGAATTTTGTGGAAGGAACCTTTGATTCCAGGTGCATCCACATCCAGTTACCAGTTTGCCCTTAAATCTGAACACTGATTCACAAAGTGACAGTAGATAAAGCCTGTTCTCTTGCACTTAGGGAAGTCCCCCATCCATCTGTCGACCTGTCATCCCATCCGGCACCCCCGCCCATCACTCAGCCTGGACACACTGCTCTGCACATGGGGTTGTGATGTGAGGAGAGTGATTCCTCCATGCAGGTTACAGATGCTTGAGCTGAGTGCACAGACTGCTGGGAGCCAAAGCTTTGCTTTGTTTACTTGGAATGATTTCTGAATGCTGCGCTATGGGTCTCCATCCTTGAATTCCTCTGGACCAACATCTGCATCATTGGGTTATTGAGGTCAGAGGAATAGAAACAGCTCATCCCAAAGTTCTTGCATAAAGGACTTATCCTTTTCAGAAAAGAGGTTCAGATTTTTCTCTCATGATTATAAACAATCTTTTATGCATATTTGATTGAATCTTTGTGCATTTCATGCAAAGCATCTTACCGTCTTTATGCCCTGTCCTCCATCTGCACCCTCCTGTAGCCGCCCCCACCAGATTTCCTGCTTTCTATCATATTTGTTAAAATTTAAGGTTCCTGCCTGCAGTCTGACATCTGTGAGCCCAGGTTGTCCCCAGCACAGTGCAATGGCAGTGAACGGATCTCCTGCCCTTTGAGTCCACGGCCCCACTGCCTTCTTTCTTTTGTGCTTCATTCTAGTTTTCTTGTGCTGTACTTTCTTTGAGACACAGAGTGGTCTGTCCAGACTCATTTCACCCAGGCCCTTCAGAGACCACCAAAGGCCGGCTCTAATACCTCCTGTGTATGGCCCAGTGGCACTTCAAGCTGCCTGTAGGGAAAACAAAACAGTGCAATGGCTGCAAATCAGGAATGTACAATTCAACTGAAGTGTTTCTGTTTATAATCAGGAAAACAGACTCTGGCTTGTTTCCTGCCTTACAGCACAGACCTTTATTCAAGAGAGCTGTTCCTCAAGGAAGATACAGATTTGTCACAAATCAGGGCAACCCACCATACCTATTTTGTGGCAAGATTGGTTTAGTGAAATCCTGAGATGTTTGTCACTGTAAGGGTGAAGAAATGAAAAGAAGGAAGTCCAGAGGGTCCTGGGAGCTAGCACTAAGGGAAATAGAGGTTCCTGGGAGCATTCCTAAGGGAAATAGAGGGTTCTGGAAGCATTCCTAAGGGAAATGCCATCCGAGCCTCAAAAATGGAAGGCATGTAGCAAATAGGCTCTTTTACTTTTTAAAATTAGCCGTGTCTGTATTTTATGTAATTATTCAGTCCAAGTTCATGAGGAATGAAATACCTCTTATACAGCAATGCCTCGCTTACAGTACCCCTTTAAAGTTGATGTCAAACCTTTATTATACATGAGGATAGAGCTGGTTAAAACGCAGGATGTGGAGATGTATCAGTGGTGTGAACTTGAGTCAAATTATCCAGGCTCACTTTCTTCACCTAGTAAAGTCAAAACAGTGGTATTTTCCTCAAAGTATCATGTGAGCACTGCACGTTGTACATGCAAAGCATGCATTGTATGTTCAATGTATGTGACTATTGTGATAAGAATCCCAGACGTTCACCTTGTGATTCCCAAAGCAGTCTTAAGACAGAATTTAAGGAATTATTTTATGCAGGTATGGAGGGGGGTGGTTCAGGGTTGTTTGATATAACTGTGGTAATTTATGGAGCTGAGAGATGGCTCAATGGTTAAGAGCACTGGTTGCGCTTGCAGAAGACCCAGGTTTGAATCTCAGCACCAACGTGATGGCTAACAACCATCTATATCTCCAGTTACAGGGGATCCAATGCTCTCATCTGTCCTCCATGGGCATTGCATAACAAAAGTATACTTACACACACGTAAGTATAAAACTCATACACATAAAATATAAATAAATACATCAAAAAAACTTTAATTAACTATGGCACTTTAATAGGACCATGTTTATGATCATGCCTAGAGACAATCCCCAGGCCTACACATACCCAGAAGAATATCTATTCTTTTCTTCCTTTTCTGAAGATAAGCCCAACATCAGAGATTTATCCTCTTCCCCACCCACACCTTGTGTGTGGACTATGTCTCTGTGAATTGAAGCATCTCGTTCTAACACTGAGTCAGCCAGAGTCGGCAATGGCTCTGAATAAGGTTGCTGCAGTTGTCCTATGAGATCGGTGGTCATCTGGGATGGAGCCCTAGGCATCCAGTTGCTGCAGTTGTCCTATGAGATCGGTGGTCATCTGGGATGGAGCCCTAGGCATCCAGTTGCTGCAGTTGTCCTATGAGATCGGTGGTCATCTGGGATGGAGCCCTAGGCATCCAGACCAGATGGCAGGGCAGGAACATTTCCACAAGTGCAGAGTTCAGCACCTGAGCCCTGAGTTTAGGAAGAGAAAGGTCTGTTCAGCCATTTCCATTTCTGGCTCATCATCTTTGCTAATGTAACTCTTGAGTGTCCTCTTCAGAATCCCAGGCCTAGAAGGACTGAAGTTGTATCTAGCTATTAATATAGTAAGTATAATACTTAGATGACTAGTTAGAACTTCTGTGTGTTTTATTCAAAGACCAAAATGTCAATTGTGTGGCAATGCTAACTGGTCATGTATAAATGTTAAGGAAATCCACAGAGGGAGTTATCTACAGCATGGTTAATACCCAGCAGCAGACCCCATAATTCAAAGACCACTGCACTTGGAAGGCTCATTGCCACCTCTCCTCCAGGTCATTCATTGCTCTTAACCAGCTGGAGCAGAGGTTCAGTGGAGGCTTTGCACCCTCTACTCTCCTGTCCTCACTTTCAGTGAAGGTCACTACCAGCAAGAGAGGATAAGAGCTGAGGAGCACCCTTCTCTGTACTGCCGGCACCCAGGACAGCACCCACCATGCCTGTCACCCAGGACAGCACCCACCATGCCTGTCACCCAGGACAGCACCCACCATGCCTGCCACCCAGGACAGCACCCACCATGCCTGTCACCCAGGACAGCACCCACCATGCCTGTCACCCAGGACAGCACCCACCATGCCTGTCACCCAGGACAGCACCCACCATGCCTGTCACCCAGGACAGCACCCACCATGCCTGTCACCCAGGACAGCACCCACCATGCCTGTCACCCAGGACAGCACCCACCATGCCTGTCACCCAGGACAGCACCCACCATGCCTGTCACCCAGGACAGCACCCACCATGCCTGTCACCCAGGACAGCACCCACCATGTGATAGGCAGTATATGAACACCAATTAGCATAATGTTTAGGGTTCCAGGTGATCTCCAAGCATGTAGCCCATGTTTTGCAGTGAACTGTTCCCATCAACAATCAATAGAAGGAGGCCAGCCTGTGGGGAAGGGGGACAGGCAGAGATCTGCAGGGTGCCCGAGTGTCAGCTGACTCGCAGAACCAGGTAAGACTTAGTCTCAGGGCATCACAGTTTTCTCAGAGGCCACTGGCCAACCACAGCTGGTGTTTGGAGCCTAAGAGTAGTTACTAAATCACATTTACTACCTGTAATCCATCATCCCCAGGAGATGATAAATACATAATTTAGAAGGAAGCACTTAGATTTTTCATGAGGTACCTGTTGTAATTCCTGGCATGCCACTCTGCACTTTTACAAAATGCTGGTAAACCAGGGTTAGATGTGGAGCTCAGGTCTGTGCTAATACGCAGTTTGCTACTCTGTGACTGAGATGGAACCGACTTTTCAGGTGACAACTTTCAAATGAAATAGAAAAAGACCAATGGTTTTAACACTCATTAGTGGTCCACTTACAAAGCTTCCCAAACATGACACTTTCTGACCAGGACAGCCAGAATCCGCAGAGCAGATCAATTCAGAATGCTTCCTCTACATGGAGAGGGTGCTGATCCTTCTTGTGCTGTATTTGAATCACATGTGAGGCTGGCTTTTTCCTTTGCATGGTGTTGGTTGTCACTGAGAATCCCTTTGGCAAATTCTCCCCTTTCTATGTTCCGTGATTGACATCTGAAGGTCCAACCCAGGACACCTTCTGATGGTGTGAGAGAAAAGGCCTCACTCAGCCTCATTGAGTAAAGACACAGCAACCGGCTCATGCAGTGTCCAGAAACTAGAGAATCTCTTGTCTCTTTTTCACTAGAGAACATGACAAGGTTTTTTTTTTATTTCTTCAGCATTTTTACAACAGGAGACGTCATTCTGTCTCTATCAGCCATAGTCAGGGTATGCATCCTCACCTCTGCATGAAAAATTATACATCTCTCTGTGCGAGGCCATGGCAGACCCTTGACATGTGCTCTGATCCTCACACAAAGTTACACACAAAGTTGTTGACCTACCTTCAGAAAATATGCTTCCCAGAGCAAGTCATTTAAAATTCCATCAGACCATCAGGGCATCAGCATGTAAGGAAGAATGAGCTGGTTTCTGATTATTTAAAGCACACACACACTCACTCACACACACACACACACAACACAACACATGCACATGCAAGCACATGTATGAAAGGGAGAAAAAATTAGACTGCTCTAATAAACTCTCCTTCTGGGGAATTTCCACAAAGCTTGTGGTAGGATTTTAAAGAGTATAATTACTTCTAATTATGGAATATTTACAAACATAACTATGATGTACAAAACCATATAATATAAAACAAATATTCATTATGGAGAAAAGACTGAATATAGAAACAGATGTAAACAAATAAAGGAAATTAATTCAGGTCATTAATACCATTCATAATTTTTTCTAACCAAACACAAAGTTTCAGAACATAGTATTTACACCCAGATACACATTTATTACATATAATCTCACATAAAAGCTATTAAATGGGGCTGTAGAGATGGCTTGGTGGTTAAGAGTGCTTGCTGCTCTTGCAGAGGACCAGTGCGCAGTTCTCAGTACCTAACCAGGCAGCTACCAACCGCCTGCAACCCCAGATCCAGAGATCTGTCTCCCTCTTCTGGCTTCAACGTGAACCTGCACTCAAACCTGCACGCATGTGCCTATGCACATATGCAGACACCCCAATACCCATAAATAAAGGAAATCTTTAGAAGCTCTCAAATAGGTTGCAGTTTTATACATATTCTGACAATATTTTTCACTGATGACTTTACTATGCGCATTTATAAATGTAAATTCATGTTCCTCATGGGATCTCATTAAACTTCAGTCAGTGACAGACTCCATAATGACCTTAAGAAAGGGACTGCCCATCTCTTTGCCTAGTGGACTACATGGATGCAGCCTGCTTCCATCCCAGGCCCTCTGCTTATGTTTCTATACCTTGTTCTGGGACTCACTTGGAGCCTGTTGAATTACCCTCTACTGGTGGATCTGTCCAAAGACAGACCCTAGTGAGTAACTAAAGTTAAACTAGCAAATGGGTCACACACATGACCAGACTGGATTGAAACCCCAGAGTTTTTTCCCTGGGCCAGAGTTATGCTACCTTATGGTGGTCATTTTGTAAAGGGAAAATATATATTCAGGGAACTTTTCATATAAATATCTCTAAAATATTTGGAGAATGAGCTGCATATTAATTCAGGTCATTGGAAATATGTAACCTAAGTACGCAAGGGTAGGTATCCAAGCAGTTTACAAACAGACCTCAGCTCCTGCCACACTTCCAGCGCAGACTGACGTTTTTATCTCAGCCTGAGCTCACTGAAGACACAATGATACTTCATAGCAATCTTCTGCCCAGGGACTGATAATCTTACAGAATCTCCATGTTAAACCAAACCTTGGCTGCCCAGATGAAGGGCCGTTTAAGTCCCTGATTAACAATTGGAGTAAACATTTGCCAAATGTGGGCATGCAAATGACATTTAGAATTGGTCTTCTGCCTGTGTTGTTTCCTGGTAACAACTTTTATTGTCAAAAGAAGAGACAGACCCAAACCACGCCATGGCTGAGGCTCAGTGTGTCTGTGAGAGGGAAGTATGCCATCCTGTGTGGAAAAGTGTAATCTTGTCAGATGATGCCCACAGAAGCGGCAAAGAAAAGAGCGGCCAATCTCAGAGCCCCTTCATTTCCAACCACAAGCTGGGCTGCAGAAGACTCCAAAGCCTCGAACATGTATGCTGAGATGTCTTCTGGGTTCTCAGTGAAGCTCCATTTACACGTGACCTTGAGGTGTGGTGTCCAGGAAAGCAGAGCAAGGAAAATAATATGCTTCTCTGAAAAACCATTTTTGAGGGTAAAATGTAAGAAGATATATAATTTATGAATATGAGCCTGTTGCAAGACCATAGATTACAGGGTTCTTTAAGACTATTTTTGTTTCCTTCCTGGCACTGAGTTTAAACTTACTAGATTCTGAGAAAATATTGAGCTGTTCTGAAAGGTCTTCTTCCTCCTCAACTTCACTGTTTAAACAGAAGAAAGAGGAAATTAGGTGCAGTGCAACTTTGCAATGAGTTCTCATCTATGGGGAGGTCTAGCTCTCTAGGCCTGGGAAAGTTATTTCCAGATATAAGCCTAAAACTGTAGATAAATTCACTTCAGAAACAACAGAAAAAAGGTGCTTCTATTTGAATTCCAACTAGACAGAGAGATAAACCTGCGCCCCTTAGTTATGTCATCACTGTGGATCACTTCTCACAGAAGGACAGAATTGACAGGTCGAGTTGCTTAATAGGTGGTGATTTCTGGAGATGTCTGTGTTGCCAGAGGCCAGCTTCAGCTCCCAAGGTGAAGTGGAAATTGCCATTCTGACCAATTTACATGTGATATTACAGGTTTAAGTGCCTAGCACTTCACATGGGCGTGTATGTGTGTGTGTGTGTGTGTGTGTGTGTGCGCGCGCGTGTGCGCACGTGCGCACACGTGCACGGGCATGCCAGAGGTCTGACATAGAAGATCAAGGGGGCAAGGCGGTAGAAAGCACAGCTGCTGGAACTGACGAGGGAAGCAGAAATGGATGCCCCACCCTGCCATGGCGGGAAGGATAGGTCTGCAGGAGGGGAGCTGCCCTTGATGCCACAGCACAGGCCTGGAGTGTGAGTTCAAAACCACTAGAGTTCTCAGCAGAGGGAGATTCGGTGTCCCACCTCTTTCCATTGTCTTTTTGATTGTCATACATTTCAATGGCATCCAGATGTTCCATTATTTTAGCTACCAACTTGGGAAATTACATTGTAGCTACTTTCAAAGCTGTCAGAACACTAAACTCAACCCTGACAGTTTATGACCCATTTTCTCTAAAGTGCCTTGTTTTTTTCTTAACCCCAATGGGTTGTCATTTACATAAAGAACACCAGTCTTCTTCAGCTCTGTCATCTCTATCTATGTAAACTCAGTGCTCCTGGGTCACCACATGTAAAGTGGGGTCCTCTATGTATATCTCACATTTATTTTAACTTTTCTATTTATGTCTAGATCTGCTTAAAAAGTGGAAATTGCTTTATGCTTGAAATCTAAATAGCTGTATTTTATGACTAAACTACGTGGACTCCTTTGGGATTTAAATGTATATATTTTCTGAAAATTAAAGGCTAGTTTAAAAGCCCAACATTATTAATTTTGAAAATGCATGTTTTCTTAGCTAAATCAAAAGCATGATGGCATGTATTTCATATTTTACAACTGATTTAAGATTTCCCAGAAAACTCCATCTGTAATTTTCAGTTGCAAGGGAATGGGGTTCTGTGGTTTAAAGCCCGGAGCATTCTTATGGTAATTTTGAAATTGGGAGACTTGGCCACATTCATAAATGGTAGCTGTAGAAAATCAGCCACTTTCAAGTCAAACAAATACACAGAGGACCTTGAGGATGCTTTTGAAAGGAGGCTGTTTCTAACCAGGTGGGTTATAGTGTCCATTCCTAAAGTAATGATTGAGAGAGCTCTCGTGACACAATTGCCATTGCTCTTTTGTGTAGACTGCTGTATTATCTGTCTGCACTGTGCTTAGCACACTGTGAACTCAATAAATATGCAGTGGTGATAATATTAGTACTCCGAATTCACTCACATCCTTTGAGTGCCACCATGTTCTGCCTACTAAGTGCAGGGAATTTTAATTTAAGGCTCACTTTGAGGCTTAGTGCTTAGAAGTGTAATGACCCTTGGAAGGTAATCCTCTATTCCAGCAGGACAGTTTTGGAGTAAAGCCATAGGCTTGTCCAAGAGTTCATTAAGCATCAGAGAAACTTTACTTCCCACACTAAAATCCAGAGGCTCAGTTTTTCCAGTCTCTGTTCTCGGAACTCTTCACATCATTATTTCCCAACACACATACATACACAGAGAAGAAAATAGAGAGTTTGACTACCACAAAGATATCCGAACCACTCTAACCACCCTCAATCGAACATGACGGTAGTTGAAAAGGGAAAAAAACAGAACAAGTTTTTCATCAACTTTATCGACACAGTGCCTTTCAGCATAAGCTAGTGAGGACTAGACTTAGGGAAATCTGTCAGTTCCCACCTATCTGCTCTCATGAAGCTGTAGTTCATCTTGGCTAAGCAGAGACTGCCCACAGGTAGTGTGGTCTCTTTGCATCTGTTGCACTGAGGATGGGTCCAGGCCCTTTCTCATGTGAGGCAAGCCTTCTGCACTGAGCCACAATCCCAGCCTCACAGATTGTTTTGATATCAACAATGTGTTTAGACCTGACACATCTAATGGCCACTCTGGAAGTGTTTATATGAAGAATAAATGATCAATGAAGTGCAATGCCACCTAACTACAGAAACCACAATCATGGGGTTTTTCTTTGGGGAGGGGGAGAGAAAACTATTTGAATACATTATAAAATCTTTAACTTTTCCTTTTATCTCACTTGGGTATTTACAGGGTGATTAGCCTACCTTAAAATAGCTAATTCATCAAGAAATATACATTTCTTGAGTGTCTGTTTGTTGAAACTAAATCAACATGCATTATCATTGGTGAGCATACAGACCCGTGTTAGCCTGTGCATCTCTGTGAGGGTATCTAACAGAACCACCTGAAAGGGTTCCCACGGGCTCCTGGATTCCTAGCAGAAGGTGGACCAGAGCTTCTCCTCCCAGGAAGGGCAGGGAGAGCCCTCAGTGGCAGGGTTTCTCCATTCCCCCTTCTGTTCCGTGTGAGCCCGTCTGTTGGATGGTGCCATTGACATTCAGGGCTCCTCTTACACTCTAGTTGACCCTCTCTGGAGATGTCCTCACAGACATGCAAGAGCATGCACACTAACCTCCTACACGCTTCTTAGTGCAGTGAAAGTGCCAATCAAGCTTTACCATGACACAGTCTGCAGTCGATAAAGTAGGTAACTAGGAGCAGACATCAAGGCATACATGTGCACATGAGCATGAATTTTCTGCTACATAAAACATAGTAACCACAGTCAAGGTTACCCTAAAGTATTGGAGATATCAAAATAGCATCAAATCCTGACTGTCTGTGGACAGTGCATAACAGAACTACATGTGCAGGTGTGCAGGACAGCTTGTACGTGCCGTGACGTTCAGGACTGGACTTCCCAGGAAGGAAGAGAGATTTGAGCCTCAGATAAGAAGAGGACCAGTCTCAAAGAGAGCACCCAGGTCCAAGCATAGACACAAGGGGACATGAAGGCAGCGCCCTTGGGAGATGGTCCTAGAGGAACCTGACTGACAAGGAAAGAATCAGAAAAGAGGCTGGAGAGATGGCTCAGCAGTTAAGAGCACTGGCTGCTCTCACAGAGGACCCAGGTTCAATTCCCAGCACCCACATGGCAGCTAACAACCATCCATAACCCCAGTTCCAGGGGATCCAATACCTTCTTCTTATTCCTTGACTGTTGCAGGACCTGGTGCACTTGCACACCTACAGGCTTTATGCTCAATAAAATTTTAAAAGGAATCAGAAAAGAAGCTCACACTAGCTGAGCATATAAGACAGGGCAGGATGGCGTAGGCTGAGCTGCATGCTGAAGTTAGCAGGTGAAGATAATCACCTGGAGAAAGGCATCTTAGAACTTGGAAAGAGCCTGAAGTCCACAGAGGAGGCCGGGCTAGGTGTGAGGGTCTTACCACCCCAGGACTAGCAGGTGTGAAAACAGGGGGGCAGATTCTATGAATGAAGGGGATTGTGAGGGGACGAACAGGGTCATGGTCTGTCCCACAGAGGTCACAGATGGGGTCCGCCAGTTCACCTGTGCAGACACAGTGAGCCACCACCCCCCTCCTGTCCCCCTCCCCGCCGCTTCATTGCATTCCTTCTCCTCGTGTGCAGTCTGTGGTCCTGCCAGCTACTCCCTACCTTCTCAACATTCCCAAAATGCATGGTCTCAGGGGAAAAGAAGGCCCTGGGTTAACATCTTCAGGACAAGCAGGAAGGTAATTTTTATTTGTTTTAATGTGGGTTTACATGTGCTTCAGTGTTCCTCATGTGCTGGGGTCCCTTCTCCAACTTTCTTGTTTCTAAACATCTGAACTTGACTTGGGACTTGAGCAGTTCAGTTTTCTTCTTAGCTTCCTGTTTCCTGGGGATTTTCCCCAAGGAGTCAGTCATTTGGTCTTGTTGTCTGAGCACATTGTTCCATTGTCCCAAAGGAACTGCTATTGAGGAGACACTGCCTTCATGATGTCATAGTGATGCATAGTGTCTTTTAGAGAAAAGCAGCTGGTAAAATATTTGCATAGCACAAGGAACCCATTGTCATAATGGTGTCTGTGGAGAGCAGGTGAGAACTGTCAGTTCAGACCAACCATGTCAAGATTCTGCCACGTATTGCTGAATGATCTAGAAAAAAATATTATTTCATAATTTCAGTGCCTTTAACTATATATCAGGATTATTACAAGCAATTCACTGGTTGCTTGAAATGCTACATAGAACCATATGCAGTAAGCATACCAGAATGCCTTGTATAGAGGAACATACCAGGGGTTGGAGAGATAGCTCAATGGCTAAGAGCACTGACAAGACCCAAGTTCAAATCCCAGTACCCACATGGTGGCTAACAACTGTCCGTAACTCCAGTTCCAGGAGATCTGATGCCCTCTTCTGCCCTCCTTGAGCACTGCATGACACACATGCACTTACACATATGCAGGCAATACACTCATACAAATAAAATAAAAATTTAGACAGATAGATGATAGATAGATGAATGATAGATAGATGATAGATAGATAGGTGATAGATAATAGAGGAACATAGCACATACTGAGAAGTGTCTTCTTTAAAAGAAAATACACATGCATATCCACTCTAAAATCCTACCTTGTTTCTGATCGCTAATATAATCTTAAATTCATAATTCAGTAAGAATTTTGCTTAGTGGATACAAATGAGAAGTGCAGCATGATGGGTCTGAAAAATAACAATAGCCTTGAAGTGACCTGCTTGCCTTCCAGCAGGGACCTCCTGCAGCCCTTCTACTAAAGAGCACCTCAGGGCTGTGGGTGTACACAGTGCCCTCCTGAGGTGAGTGGTCTTATCCTCTCTTGAAGCTCTGTCAGGAAGCTCATCATGACTCACCCTCCCAAAATGAGATCCTTAAGTAAGTCATTAAAATGTCAGAATTACCAGGAAAGGCTTTTGTCAGCCAATTGACAGGAGATACTGCTGCATTTGAAAGGGCTGAAAGGTGAGGCTGCTGGGTTTTTTCTTTTTCGGGGGAGGGGGGTAAGATGAACACAATGGAAGGTTGTTTCTAATTGTCTTACCTCAAACCTTTCTTCTCTCTTCTCATACTTCTGTCCTGGGCTTTGGCTATTGTGTTGTTCTGCCCTTATAATTGATTTTAGTTCATTTCTAAAAACACACCTTGAAAGCCTATGGTGTACAACTCCTATTGTCAGTGTAGGGGGACCAGAGCAAACAAAACATGGCCAGTGCAGACCTCAACCGAATATCACATTCTGAAGACAGGGATACTCTCATCGGCACAGAATGGTCACCTACGATCTTTGTAACAAAGAAGCGTTTGCTCAGATTGCAGCTGGGCATCAGGTCCAGCTTTGCAGAGTCATGTAAGTTTGTGGCTCTTCCCAGAAAGAGGTGGAGACTGTTTCCACACTTTTTGTGTCTGGGTGGCTTGTCCTCTGTGACCATCAGCACACAGAGACATGATTTTCCCAAGCTGCCCCTGTCCTGCCTGACTGCCCCTATCCTGACTGCCCCTGTCCTGCCTGCCCCTGTCCTGCCTGGCCCTGTCATCACACTGACCTGTTTCATGCTGTCCATCCTCGGAGGTGAGAGGAACTCTCCTTCCACACTCTGATCCCAGACAAGCCAGCAGGAGCATATGGCAGGGTTTACTGCCTGCACACGACCTCTCCAGGACAAGTGGGTGGACTCCCAGGCTGCTCTGTGAACAGCTTCAGATTAAAAAAAGGGCAGAGCCTTGGGGCTGTGCAGTGGTTGACTGGAGCTAGATGGAGCTTGGACTGACCTGGACTTAACTTCCCACCTGCGTTTTCTCGGCATGCTCCGTGTGGGAGATAGGAGAGGGAATGTGATGGGTCTGAAAACTGTCTAATCATGCTGAACAGTGGAGTCAGGCTCTTGGCTTGTTAACACGCATATCAAAAGCACTTAGTACTTGGAATCACTTTTTTGTTAGCCTTCTTTATTTTTCTGCCGTCTTCTGACATCTTTCACTATGGTCAAAATCAAGTCTGCATTGTTCTCCAGATTCCCCAGCTTCTCAATTAGTGCTTGGCACATAGTAGGTGCTCAGGAACTATTTATGAAGAAGTGAACTTCGCAGGTGTTTTGCTGTATCAGGACAGCTGTGCTGTAGGTGACACCAACAACCTCCTTCATCTACTAGCAAGTTTTCCCTGGAGGGACTGCAGAGCAAATGAGCCTTCTGTCCTTCACCATGGTCTGAGTTAAATCCTTGTATCTCATTTGGTCCAATGGATCTATGCAATCTGTTTGCATGAAATGGGCTGTTCTAGCTCCATAGGAACCAGTTTATGTCTTATGCTCCTGCATCTTTCTGAATGCTGTACTACTCGGTTGTTACACTTCACACCTGTGTCTGAGTATTTTACATACGTGCTGCTCAGGAGAGTATCCTCTTTCCAATGCATGGCTTCCTAGGATAGAGCACATGCATTTCAGAGGTCAGAGCTGCAGCCAGGGATGAGTTCTTTCTGTGTTAGGTGAGGACATCAGCCACCTATTACAGAATCAACTGCTGACTGTAAATCATGGTAGCTTCCTGTCCCCAAGATTGTCTCATGTTATCCTTACAGAATCCCCAGTTCTTGTCATGTGACTTCATGTTAATTATCCATCTATCTATCTATCTATCTATCTATATATATATATATATATATTCTGTATATATTATATATGTATGTATTCTATGTATGTATATCTGTGTGTGGTTTTCATGTGTAGATTTTTTTCTATAATTCTCAAATTTTCTTTGAAAGTAGTCATGGTTTTAGTAATTCATAACAGAAGATATTTCAGAGACACACTGGAAAAATTCCAAACAAGAATTTTAGTATCCCGGGTCCTTTCTCCAGGGAGCTCTGGGGTACAGGGCAAGGCAAGAACAATGCCCTCTGCTGCCTCACCAGCATGATGGGCTCTTGGTGGCTCCCACAGCTACCTCAGAGCTAATGCCCATTTGTTTCTTTGTGCTCCCAGATTTTCCCTCACACCACAGGGGCTTGATTGATGCCATTTGCAGCCACAATTTGTGGGCTACAGACCTCTTGGATGTGAAACAAATTCACCCCCAGATATGGCCTAGAGTATACTTGCTAAGGGTAATTTCATCTTTATCATCTCCCTATTTAATATAAGTCCTGGCCCTTAGGCCCCGAAACCATGGTAGAATAATTACTGATTGATCTTCAGTAGTGTCTTAATATCTTTAGAACTCTAAGATTGATTATCTTCTTTTACCCGAGGCTTACTTCACCAAAACTGAAACAAAGAATCATTCTTCATATAATTGTTTAACCTGTAATTTGAAATGCTTTAAAATAAATTTTGGGGGCAGAAGAGATGGCTCAGGAGTTAAGAGCACTGGCTACTCTTCCAGAGGACCTGGTTTGGTTCCCAGCACCCACATGGTGGGCAGCAACCATCCATAACTCCAGTTCCAGAGGATTCTCTTCCTCTTTTGATCTCTGTGGGCATTGCATGTTATGGGTGCACTTACATACATCCAGGCAAAACACTCATACATATAAAAAATAAATAGGGGCTGGAGAGGTGGCTCTCTGGAGAGGTGGTTAAGAGCACTGACTGCTCTTGCAGAGGTCCAGAGTTCAATTCCCACACCCACATGGCAGGTTACAACTGCTAGGAGATCCGATGCCCTCTTCTGACCCTTGCAGGCATTTCATGACATGGGTGCACCCACCCACATACTAGCAATACGCTTATACACATACAATAAAAAAATAATAAATACATAAACACAACTCGGTTCACTTTTTTAAGGGAATAGATAGCCACAATAATTTGAGCCACATGGTTAGTTTCTAGAAAATGAATTTTGCTCTTTCTCTTTTTCAATTATGTAATTGGAGCTGTACTGTGGAAAGGCATCTTAACGTAGTGAGCTGGATGGTCTGATGGTCTAATGCTGAGTAACAGAATGTGAAATTACTTTCTTCTTATTCAGAAGTCAGCAGCCTGTTCCTGCTATATTTACTCCATTTCCTCCACACTTACTTCCAGATTCTGGAAATTAATTTCTTTTTAATTTATAAATAGTCATTGGAATTTCATTAATAGCCATCTAGAGTTGCTTGGCATTTTGTATTTTTAATTGGTTATTGTTAAACTATATCAATACTATTAATTTAAAATCTACTAAATATGCTCCTTTAACTTAAATAACCTTTGAACCCAGTGTTGGTCACCCTGGGGCAGCCCTCGTATGATTCCTATAACAACACACAGCATGACCACAAAGTGGGTCAATCAGAATAGTGAAGGAAATGGCTTATTATAAATTGAAATAGGAAGTCAAAGGGGATCACAGACTATTACAGTAAAATGTAAAATAACCTCTGTGTTACTTCCAAGGTTATGGGTGTTCTAAAATTAGATTATGGTCATGATTATCACAGTCTTGAAGTTTACAAAGAACATTTTCACTGCATACTTTGGATAGGCAGATGAAAGTTACAGCTTGTAAGTTAAAACCTCAGCAAAGCCGATTTAAACAAGTTGTGTCCAGGCGGAGGATGGTCTGATTTATATACAGTGGCAACAGTGGTTCCAATGACCTCTCAGCTGAGGCAAGCAGCAGCTGTGATCTCCAGAGCAAATAACACCACCCTGCCCAGGAGTTTGCTGTTTCCTGTCTGAGGCCTCCATTGTGTCTTAGGAGATGCAGATTCTTCAACCTGGCCTTGCTGCTCAGCACATGCTGAGTTCAGTTTTGATGGAATGAGGGGCTGTTCTCGGAAGGTACAAAGTATGAAACACAGTTGCGTCAGAGTCTCGTCTCCATGCAGTGATACCTGGTGACTTAAACCGTCATTCATTAATCTTCTTTCACTCTCAGTGTGTGGGCTGCCGTTGTCTGCACTGGCTCCTGTCGTCTCTGCTGGGCTGTTTTAGACTGTGATCCCAGGATCCAGGATAGAACAGCCGCATATCCTGCAACAGGCAGGCTATCAGAGGCTTATCTCTCCTCCATCATTTACCTTGGCAATGTAATGGTTCCAGGTTTCCAAGTTCAGTAATGGTAGAAGCTGCAAGCGCTAGTGTACTCTGGACCATGGCATGGCCCATGGCCCCTCCCACTGCCTTTCAGTGGCCACAGCAAGTCACCAGGACAGCCCAGATTCACAGGCCAGGAAGTAGTTTTCATTGATTGACAGGAGGAGCTGAAATTTTTTTAATATTTTCATTGAATTTTTGTGTATTTCATATACAACATCCTGATCATCTTTAAATCCCCATCAGCACCTTCCCATAGTTCCCCCATTGGATTTCATGCATTGGTCATTTATGTTAAAGGCCTGTCAAGTCAAGTGAGTCTCCCCTGCCGTGGAAGAGGGGCAGTAAGATTGTAAGACCTAGGGAAGGTGGAGCATGTCCATATGGAAATACAGTCTCACAGGCTTCTGGGACCTGCTCATATGAACTTACAGCGTTGACGGGACCTGCTCATACGAATTTACAGTGCTGACAGCATCCACAAGACTAGTGCAAACTCAAACAGACAAAAGCCCAGCACAGAGCTGTGGAAACGATCTTGACAATTTGGAGGCCAGTCTTGTGGTCTGCTCCAACAACCCAGCCATCTACTCGGGTTATCCTGTTATGTGGGGTAGGTGATTTGGTGCTGGTTACTGTTGAGAGCATAAAATGTTACATGTGACTTAAACTTTGAATTAATTGCTCCACTGAAAGAAAGAAGTTTTGCTAAAACTGTTTAAACTTCACTTGGTAATGAACAGATATGAACAACTTGCAACCTGTGCTCAAAATAAAGTAAAAAGCTAGTGCTTTAGGCCACTAAGAATTATGTTTAAATTCACTTTTGCCATGGACTTCCCTAGCATAAGGATTGCTTTGTATTCCTGAAGAATATGCCATCCAACGGGAGCTCGGAGCCTTGTGGAAGAGCACAGCTCAGATGACCACTGTAGTGTCATCAGCACACATGGGAAAGTTGATGGTCAGTAAGCACAGGACAGTTGATAAACAACTGCTTTTGACAGAGGTACTGATTGTGGTTGACTGCTGCTTCTGTTCTTCTCAGAGCAGCAGGGAAGGCTCAGGAATAGACCAAAACATCCATATGAAAATAAGACAGTATGCATCCTTATATTTACAGTCATGTATCCCAGTCACTACTCATCAAAGAAGCTTCTATTGCACCAGATGGAGATCACTACAGAGAATCACAGCTGGTCACACACAGACATTGTCCATGCCCATGTCTAAATGGCACATCTACAATGCAGCCTCTACACCCGAGGCTCACGCAACATGGAACAACGGGTAAAGAGGACACTGATGAGTCTCTCAACTCTCATTAATGAAGCTCCTCATTCAACAGAGGCTGATAACACAAAAGGTCACAAATGGCCAAAGAATGGAGATTAGGAGTATCAGAGTGTGGGTCCCTGTACAGGACATATAACCCTGTACAGGTTACATATATGTAACCATATGGAAACAGACTCCTGCAAGCTCCTGTGACCCTGCTCATGTGAACCTACAGCAATCGTTTTGGCATGTTCAAGACCCATGCAAACTCAAGCAGCTAAAAACTCAGCATGGAACTGGAGAAATGGGTAGAAGACCGCAGTCTCTGCTGAAGGAATGTTGGCAACTGATTACTAATCTTCCTTAAGTAGGGGACTCTGGATAGGCTGACTAGACCTCAGAGGATGAATCTGTACTGAGGAACACTTGGGGACACTAACTTGACACAGTAGACCTTAACATGGATGATGTGGATTCCAGTTCAGGGGCTACGGGAAGTGCCAGTGGGGAAGTGGGTGTAAACATGTTTAAGATTGAGAAATTCTGTATGAAATACACAATAATTCAATAAAACATATTTTTTTAAAATAGAAAAGAAAATAAGAATTGGAAAACCACCCTAAGCTCTGCTAACTGATGCTAGAACGGAAGTTTATAACTGTCTTTGTTAAGGCACTGAGGGGTAATCAGCAACAGATAATGAAGCATCACCAAGTAGACTCTCACAGACATGTTACAGTGGTGAAGCCACACCCGCCAGCTGAGACAGGCTCTCCTGAAAGTGGAGAGCAGCACTGGCTGAGCCTTCCCTGGAGCTGCGTCGGCGCCACAGACGTTTAACCTTTTAGACTGCACACTTTAAGTGAACTTTATACTGTATAAGCTACATCTCACTAAACGGTTGCATTCTGGTAGAAGAATGAAAAATACTTCTAAGTATTTATGAAGGCAGAGCTACCCTCCGCTGAAGAACTGCTATACTAAAGAACAATGCCTGCTGCCTACTGGATTTTCTTAAAGTTGTGTCTTGCAGTCTGCAAATCTTCAGATTCAAGCTCAGGTTTCACAGAGGAAATCCCATCCCTGGGCTACTTAATCAAAGAGCAGTGCTCAGTTTTCCCTACCGCCTCTGAGTATCCATTTTTTAGAAACCCAGACCCCAAGGTGATTATTTCAAAGTAGTGCCCACTTCCAGGTCATCTGAAAGAATGAAAAATAGCAAAGAGATGAGAGAGGAGACAGGAGACAGGAGGCTGCTGCCATTATCCTTGCTGGGTACCACTCTGAAAGTTATTAAGATATCATTTTTCTTTAATTTCTGAATTAAGCAGCTACTAAAATGCCTGCTTTCTCAGTCATTTCATGACCTTTACTAACATGCCATATACTATAGGGCAAAGAGAAGCTTGCCGTGGTTGGATTGTAACAGCTTGGACATCTCTGGGACATTTGGCTCTGTGTTTTCCTTTTCTGAATTGATGGAAAAATTTAAGGATCTTAAGTCCTCAAAGTGAAGGGCTCAGTGGCATAATCCTTTTTATCAGCATATCTGATGTTCAGCAAAGCATGTTTTATAGTCAATACCTGAAATTTCAGGTACTCTGTAAAGTTGCCATAAATATGAAAGTGGCTTTGGAAAGATGTGGAGCAATCATAGCAGTAACATGTAAAACTGTTCATGAATGATTATGAAGTATGACTCTTAAACATGTGATGTATATGTCCTTATATTTATATACACGTGTTTCTTTATATCATTGCTAAAAGTCCTAACTTCTAAGTGTCTTCAATGATGTTTATGGACTGGATGGACATTCTGATACCTGAAGCAAGTCCTTTACAGGTGACATGACAAGACTTGACATGTTAAGGTTCAAAGCTCATGCTGGTTGAAAACATTCAAATGATTATTATGAAATCATACAAAAACAGCTCATGAAAACTGAAGTGGCTCAAATGCCTCATTGCAAGCGACAAGCCCATCTGCAGTTGTCTGATAGGTGGGGTCTATGACTGATGGAATGTGTCAGGAGGAGAGCAGGGTGCAGAGAGTCCTCATGAAAAGTAAGAATGGCCCAGAACAGTAGGCAAGAAACAGGGGCAGGAATCCTCAAGACAGCAGGACACTGGTAAACTTATCCTGCTGTTAAATCCTTTTGTACAAGTCCAAGCCTCTCTCAGATTCTTAACTCTCAATAAAGTGAGAATTCATCAAAGAAGTCCTTAAGGGTCCCAAATGGTTACGACTGCCTTTGCAGACACAGGTTCCTTTCCCAGCACCCATGTGGTAGCTTACAACCACCTCTGCGGACGAAAGGCACACACGTACTACACAGACAGACATGAGGCACACACGCACCACACAGACGGACATGAGGCACACACGCACCACACAGACAGACATGAGGCACACACGCACCACACAGACGGACATGAGGCACACACGCACCACACAGACAGACATGAGGCACACACGCACCACACAGACGGACATGAGGCACACACGCACCACACAGACAGACATGAGGCACACACGCACCACACAGACGGACATGAGGCACACACGTACTACACAGACAGACATGAGGCACACACGCACCACACAGACGGACATGAGGCAAATATTCGTACACGTAAAATAAAAATCTTAAAATACTGTTCTGAAAACCAAAATAAAACTTAGTAATCTAAAGCTTCCCTGAGATCTTTAAAAGATGCTCAAACTACCCAACTTAATGTGAATTTTTACTAGCTTCATAAGCAGTTATAGGAAAGAAATGTTTTGGTAAATTTAGCACATTGATTTTTGGCAAATTGGCTTCTGGCAAACTGGTCATTTTGTATATTGTTTATTTCAACATATTGATTTTTAAGTGCTCTGGCTTTCTTCTGATATCTTGTGCCCTCAGAGAACAAACTGGATAAGCAAGACTCATTAAAAATCTATCTGTCAAGTGCCACCAGACACTGGCTGGGAAACTGGGTGCACAGAGGTGCCAAAGCCGAGCATTGCCCTCAAGCTCCTGAGAAGACAGGAATTAAATACGGCTTCAGCAAATAATTATGCAGAGTTTTGATAAACATTTTTAAAGAACGGTAAGAGACAAGCATGTCTACGAGGAGAGCCTGTTGATAGAATATTTACTTTGACTCAGTCTGTAATGGAAAATCTGCAGAGAACATGAAGGCTCCACGTGTGGACACAGGCGAGATGACGGGAGTTGAGGGGCTGGTTGTCCTGTCAAGTACTAGGTGAGGGGCATCAAGGAAGACACAGACCAGAGCCAGGGACCCAGGCAGAGTGCTGCGTGTGCTGACACTTCCCATGTGCTCCTCAATTCATATTTGTCTTTAAAGAGACCTCTTAAACTTCCCACCTGTTCCCAGTCAGACCCACATTAGAAATACGTTCTAAGCATGGCTTAGTTACTCCATTACCAGGACATTTTGCTTTGGTTTTGCTTTTGTCCTAGTACAAGAGGCATGGGGGGCGGGCAAATGATATTACCAAGCCGCAGTTGGAGAGTAGCACCTATAGTGAGGAATTATACAGCTGCAAATTCCAGAGTGCTCCTGGCATAGGTCAACAGCACCTCCCTTCCAGTTCTGTCTTAGAAGTGGTCTGGGTTCCATCCACAGAAGAGGACAAACATACACAGCTCACAAGGTCTGCCTTTGGACTTTTCTTCTTCCTGGTACCTTGACACAACAAGCAACTTTCATGTCCTCCAATTATAGTAAAGAAAATGTCCTGCTTTCTGATCCTTAAAGATTTCTGAGAGGCCTCAGAGTCATTCTTTAAAAATATTAGGGCTGTGAGAGGACCGTCCCTTCACACCGTTCTTATTTGTTTTGACTGTTTCTTAATTATGAGAAATGTACTGTAGTTACATTCCCAATCACCTTCCTTTATTTTAAACTACTCAGGGATGATGCCAACAGCACAACAGATACACAAAAAACCACTTTGTTCATGAGTGGATGGCTTTGACTGTGTGGTCAGAATTTCATACAAGGGTCACAGATCATGCATCCTAGCGATCCACTGTTTACTCTCGTGTTCCAGAACACTCTGCCTTCTGCCAGATGTTCACCTTTACCACTGGTCAGAGGCTCCATTTTCACCCATCCAGTCCTGCTTGTGTGCCCAGAAAGGTGTAAGGGCTTTTCAGGAACAGAAAGCAAGACCTGAGTCAAGGCGATAGGTAACTTAATTTTGCACAGAGAATGTTGAACACAAGAATCGGATTCATGCAAGGATCAAAATAAGAGCTCCATCACAAAGAACTTTGAAAGCGAAGCCACAACCTGCCCTTCTGTGAGTGGAATGGGGTTTGATTGTACGCGTCCCTCACACAGTCACCCACAGGTTGTTTGCAAGTCTTTTATGTATCCAGAAACACAAAGATGAGCAAAACGTTTTTATCCCTTCAAATGGATCATAGGTTGGTAAAGTAAAAGCTCAATAGGAGACAAAGCTTCTGGGCTGTTTGGGTTAGACCATCGGAAGATCACAGAGCATGGCATGAAGGGTTGGGAGGACCAGCTTCCCTGAGAAATTGCTACTCAATTTAATTGTAAAAATAATTGAAGGTTGGACCCAGCAGTAAACTTAACAAGAGTTCCAGATATAGGGACAGTTGTCGGGGGACAAATGATTAGAGGCCGTGAGGGCGAGACGTGGGAAAGGGAAGGGGACAGAGACAGTGGGAACTTGAGCAGTGAACACGGCGGCATGGGGATGGACAGGCTTTCTGTGCTGTCAGGGGGTTTGGATGTGACCAGGGGTGTTGCTGTTCCATAATCAGTTAATAAATGAATCAGTGATCCTGTGTTGCAGAAGGTTTGCTGTGAAGACAGGTGAACCAGTGAGATTTGGTATTATTCATCCTGTGTTCAAAAATCCAGGATATCCATCTGAATGGACAGAGTGAGGTGAGACTGGTAGAATGTGACAGGTCTGTGGTCTCTCCTCTGTCAAATGGGGAGGATTCAGTGCTGTGTGTGTTGTTCTATCTAGGTGAGGCAGAGACCCAAGACTTGCACAGCAGGTGTACAACCTTTCCTCCATCGTCACACTGTAGGTACCAGGTATAAGGAGGAGTAATTGAACAGTAAATGAAGGAATGAATAATCGACTCTGGAAGGAAGAATCAGCAGTGTAGAGTGGAGGGAGGACAGCCTCCCAATGTGCAAACTCAGCTAAATGTGAGTGGCAGCTCTGGCAGCTGTGGTTAGAGAGACAGTGTGGGCTGAGTTGACACCTTACATCTTAGATACACAGGAGCCAAGAGTGAAATTTGCATGAGTACTGTAGAAGCTTATGGTAAAAATTTGTCCCTGAAGTTGAAAGTGGAGGCTCAGATTTGGGGATTCTCAGAATAGAAATGATTATTTAGAAACTACACAAGTACTTTTTGATTTTTAATGTCAGTTTTTGAGGTAAGTTTTTAGGATGTAGATTACTTGCTTCCATCTGATGTTTGATTCGTGGATTACCAGAGCAGCATTATAAGTGTACTTCTCTCTGCTGGAAATGGTCTGTTTGATACGTACTGCTGCCTACCACACTGGGGTGCCCCATCTGCCATAACTCCCTTGACACTTCAGAAGCTGTGCCAAGCTTCCCAGCACCTAAAACACTGGGTTTTTTTCTTTGTTTTGTTTATTTGGAATGATAGCGATTGAACCCAGCCTCCCCATGCTAAGATTGTGCTGTTCCACTGATCTGTAATGTGCTATTTTAACACATAAGAAATCAGGACTAGATAATATGAGTTGCTAATAACTGGACCCTCTGTATGGAGTTGGCCTTCTTCTTCTAAAGAAAAAGAAAAAGTAACTTCTGGAGGGAGAAAGAAGCCATGGGTTGGTCCTTTGGCGTACCTATGTCATTGTAACCCCACGTTAAGTCCTAATACGTTTTGGGCACTGGATTAGATGGGGGAGACAGCACATGTCAAACAAGCGATCACAGCGAGTGTGGAGAAAGGGTTCAAAAGAAGTCTCTAGAAAGTTTGTAAAGCCCTCAAGGTAGCAGAAGAGACCTTGGGCAGGCCATAGAGTGAAAAGACATCCACGGTGTGAACATTTGAACTCATCTCTAAAGGCCACACCTTTGCTTCAGCAGTTATGTGCAAAAACTTTAGTTTCATCACAGTAGTCTTCTGAAAAATGGACTCAATTAATTTTTAAAGCAATGTGATTGTTTCTTTGGAACATTTTCAGAGCTTGAAAATGAAGAAGAAAGGGTGGTTATTTGCCAGGTAGGCAATAGAAAAAGGAGTAAGTGTATACACTCCGGGCAGAAGTGACAAGGTGCCTGTGCACACAAAATTGCAGATATGTGGGAGATGGGTGCACATACATGTGTCTATTGGAGGATCATAGTGAAATACTGGCAAATGAATCATTGGGGTTGCCTGGTAACATGATCTCAGAACCTTTGAAGGGGAGCCTGAGTTGTGCACACAGCAGGACAGAGGACATGATCTGGGTCTACTTGAGAGTGAGTAGGGCCGAAATTAAGGAAGAAGTGGCCAAGGAGACGTGGGGTTAGGTGCTGGAATTTGTAGAACTCTGTGGCTAAGTGAATATATTAACAGTGGTCCAGAATCCCAGAAGGTACCTTGCTGAGGTTCCCACTGACATCAGAAGCCCACCACCTGACTTAGAACGGGCAGACCAGACTCCATCCTGCACCAAATGAGGAATCTCATTCTCTAGCACCCATGCTGTTCCCAAATGCTTGACACATTGAAAAGTACCATGAACTCTCTCAGGTCACTAGGGCACGAATAATAGTCATTTTTGTGATTATAAAACTGAATTACAATCTTGAGAGAATAATCATGAATGGGTGGCCTATCCAGGAAGATGATGTCACTGTCATAGGACAAAGTCAATGGTGTTGAGACTGGTCCATGAGGTTGGTGTCATGAACATCCTTATTCATGCAACTCTTGCTCTTGAATTCTTAGCCACTTCCAAGGCACACTGCATACAAAATCCTTTGTTCATTCTAGATGGGTTAAATTCATGGGCATAGTCTATGAAAACTCAATAGTTACGAAAATGGACATATACAGGCATGTAGGAGATAGTAGATAAATGATTGAGAGATAGATGCTAGATGATAGATTATAGACAACAGATAGATGATAGATAGACAGATGATAGATACACAGACTTTTTTAATGAGGATAACAGTCAGCATTCAATTTATGCACATTATCAGTTTTAAAGAAAAATGAGTTTACAGTGAATCAGTCAATGCATAAATCCCATTTACTGCACACTGCCTAGCGCAAAGCTCCGTGTTGATCCTTTCTGCACTAAGATGACAGGATCACATAAACCCTTGTTTCTAGCCTCACCTTCAGGTGGGAGTGTTCTGGAGTGCCTACTGCATAAGAAACCTGTGATTTCTCTTAGTTCTGATCAAATCTCTGTGACCTGGATATTGATATTCTCTTAAATCAGGTATGGACACTGAAGGATAATTTAAATTTGCCCAAGGTCATATGGTGCAGAAGGTGGAGAGACTCACATGTGTCCACATCTCTCCTCTGCTGTCATACGAGTGCACCTTGTCACCCTCTGTGATACTTCTCAGGCTCAGCACAAGTTCCTGTGTGGGGACGAAGTTGCCCTTTGAGACAGTAAAGACTTGTCCTGCCTGTGCAGATCTGGACATTTCATATCTGACTGCCCAAGCTGAAACTGGGCACAGCTGACCAGTTTTAAGAAGTGAACAGGATGACTTTCCTGCCCCAGCCTTGAACCCTGCTCACTCAGCCCTGTGGCAGATTTTTTGCTGAGCCAACCACAATTCCTGACCACAGACCACCACACCATATTCAGAAAACTGTAGAAGTGACTCCAGTCTACCCAGCAAGACTCAGTTACACTGAAAAGAGTGAGGTGCAGTAGAATTGCATCTGCAGAGAGAGCTGTTAAGTGACAGTACATGAGTCACATCAGTTGACCCGGGAGAGGATTGACCCTGCTCATTTATTTATCTCAGACTATTGGTTCTGTACTACCAAACTGTCCAAGACACTCTTAGCTACCAGTACTGTACTCTGTAGAAATTTCACCTAAAAAGTCATAAATACAACATTCATATTCTTCAAAAATGAGGCTTTCCTGGCGAATGGGCCTGTAGACTCAGAATCCCATCCATTTATCTGAAAGATCTGCCGGTCGGATGCAATTTCAGTACTTCTAAGGTGGTCTTTTATTTTATCCTCCTTTCATACATGTGAAAAGAGAGATCCTCCCGCCTGGCCCTCTCTGACGTCTTTAGAAAGCTGGAGCCAGACTGATTGCAGACCTTTGTTGCCATAAAGACACAGCAGAACGCAGTTAAGGGAGAAGAAAGAGCCTTAACTACGAATTCTTCTCCTGTGATGGCTAATTTTTCTTCCTCTGATACCTTTCCAAAACGGTGGCAGGGTGACATCTACTTAGAGTATATTTAATTGCAACTTTCAGAAGGCTGAAGCAGTAAAACCTCAGAGGATCTTTAGTCACAATTCAAAATGTTTGGAAAAGCAGAAGATGAAGTGTAGTGTCAGAGGAGGGGGAAGAACCTAGAATTTTGAACAGTCTGCCTGGTCTCCTGATTACACTCTATAACAAAGAGGATTGCCAGCCCTGATTTTACTCTATCCCATTTATGTGAGAAACTCTCATTATCATCAGGGCTTTTCTGGTAGCCACGGTACTCAGGATCTGAGGAATCACGAAGAGCATTTTGTTATGTTGTAATGTGCTGACCACAGATACAAGGAATTTCATGCCTAACCCTTTTCTATAGCAATCTGAAGGCATGCTGGGGACCTCACCTAAAACACAGTTAAAATCGTGAGTGGGTATGTGTGTTTGTGACTGTGTACACATATGTGAGTATATATGTGTGAATGTTTATTCAGAATGGAACATACCATAAAGTCATGTGGTCCTCAGAAATTAATGACCCAGTCATTAGATAAAAATAATTATCATCTAATTTTTGCAAAAAAAATCACCAAAAATAACACATCAGATTTTTTCTCTATATTTCAATAAGCTAAAAAGATTTTAAAATATTCAGTGGAATTAATTAGTGTAATTAGGGCAAAATAATCTTTACATTAATTCAGAAAATGTATTATACAACTCACAAAACAGGTATCCAGGCTATGGGATGTCAGGACTCATTCAGATCCAAAGAACACTATCAAGAAAATACGTTCCTCAGCCCTGCCATCCTCGGTGTTCAGTCATCTGGAATCTTGTTCCTTCTTGCTTCTAAGAAACCATAACCATGATTCCTGTACTGGCTGAGACAGGGTGATGGGGTGGTGGGGAGAATCAGGGCAATAAGCTCACTGTGTCTTAAATTCATAGTTCTTACATGTGTGAAGGGCGTGTAAAACCAAAGATCTTTAGCTCTCGGGCATTTTGCAAGAAGCATAGGTCTTAAGAATAAGCAGGACGCCGAGAAATCCTCTGGGCGCCCATCCAAAAGGAGCACAAAGACAGCGTTCCAGAGAGTTTGAAACATCCAGAGTTATGAAGAATTTTATAATCACCTTTTAAAAAGGCAACTCAATAACACCAATTTCTTTTGGTGAGACATTTATTTCCCAAAAGTAAAGGTATTGCTTTAAAATGCCAAGGTGCCCAGGACAGTAAGGTGTCTCTTAAATGATGCCACAGTATCAGCAACTGTCACGGACTCTTAACCTCTTAACTTGATCACTTTCATAAGCAGCTCATATGCAGAGCCACCTTCCTTTCTTCCATCCATTCATTATTTCTGACATAACTCCCATCTCAAGCAGCTCCTGTGGGTAGAGACTGATTTAGCTCATCTTCATCTCTATTCCCGTCCTTCCTTCACATTACATCCTCAGAGATTAATGAGCATATAATAGAGGTACACAGAGATCAAGAAGATTATTTAACTCCAAGTATTCTGATAAAATCACAGAACCTCTCTTGGATGAAGACACACTGCGTGTGCAGCAGTGGCTTGCAGAGGATATGTTCTAGGAGCATGTGTGATGGAACTGGACCACACAGATCTGCACAGGTTACCATGGATCTTGTATAGGGCTAAGCCTTCTGTGAATACTGTCTATCACGGGTGAGTCCGGGGACTCCGGGAAAAGCTTTGACCTTGTTGGTCTTCCATCTGTTTCCATGTGGGATTAGTACTGCTTCTCCAACTTTCCTAGTGAAGCTGTTGAGAGACTCAAATAAGACCACAGACCACTAAGTGCTCCAAAGGAGAACTGGGAAGGAGATGGCCTCAATATGATCCTCACTAATAACACAGAGCATTGTGGGTCCATCCCCTGCATGCTTTCCCATCATTACCCTGGCAGCACACACTAGATGGAGAACACTGAGGCTGAACTGGCTCAGGATTGGAAGTCCATCCAAGGAGAAGTCACCGGACAGGGGAGAGGGCAGAGGGTCCCACAGCACACCCTCAAGTGCAGCTTTGTCCAGGACCTCTCTGACCGTCAGTGGTCCAGAAGTGCAGACCTTCCTTTGCCAGGCAGCCTTTAGCTGCACCCAGATGCTGCTCTGGTGCCTCTGCAGTCTTCAGTCGTCTAACTTCTTCAGACAGCAAAGGAAGTGAGGAGGCTCCTGTTCTGCCCGGGCACCTACTCAGAAGAATGGGTAGCTCCAGAATCAGTAGGCACTGCTATTTCCTTAAAGTAAACTCATTTTTATCGTGAATTGCATTCTGGGTTTTTCTTTCTAGTAAAACTAATCAATTTGTGAATCTCACAAGCTGATTCCTCTTTCTGTCTCTATGAAGCTTCTGAGGAAATGCTTTACATACTCTGTGGATTGTTTTTTTCCTTATCTTGCAGAGAATTCAGACCTACTCTTTTTACAAAGCTGAGAGAAAAATAGGGATACTGAGTCACAACGTTCTGTGCTTTTCAGGATGATGGGAGCTAATAACACGACCTTCCACAACCTTCCTGCACTGCAGCACTAAACCTTGCCAGTCTCCACCACCTCACACATCCTGTAAGGTGGTCTGGGAATATGTCTCACAGAGTGCTTTTTCCATAAAGTAAAAATAGCTTTGGCTGCCCACTAAATAGAGTTCTTATAAAGAGACATTCATTATTCATTGCAAACTCTTGGGGCGGCCCACCAGAGGGCTCAGATGCTTTCACTTGGAAGCACTTATGGGTCTGACCTTCTGAGAAGAGCATTTGGAAGGAAACAGAGGAAGTAGAGCTCTCCTGGCCCTGCCCTGCCCTGTTCCGCAAACTGAATGGTGTAGGTCTGTCTGGTCAGCACAGGAACAACTCTCAGTTGACACAGTTCATATTAGGGCACTAACTTTAAAGGTCATTTTAACACTCTGAGATTAAAGATGAAGATAATAGAACATCTTCTGTGGAATCCACTCTTGTTACTTTACCTAGCAAAGAAACCAAGTCTTTCCTGAGACTCTTTCTTTCCAAAGGACTTTGCAATGTCTTTGGCTAGGCCAAAGTTTACAGACATACAACTAAGTTATCTATTTTTGACTGACTCCCAGGGCAGTATAACTCTCATATACCTTTCAGGATTTAGCACATTTAATGTAGTTCCATTGGGCACTGCTGACTTCACCTGCCAGTTTTTACATTATTAGGCCTGAGGACAGAGGCAGTCTGGAGCACAGCAGTAGGAACATTCTTCCCAACTGTCTGACTCCACTGTTGCAGCTAGAGTGAAGACTATCAGAAGGCTTCCTATAGGGTTTAAGTAGCTGAATGTTGACTGGAAGTTGGGTGGACATTTGGGGCCTTTTACAAATGGTTCTTTTAGATATTCATCTTCTTAAGTTATTGAGTTTCTGAGTCTGTAGGATTAATAGATAAAAGATAGGTTTCACCTATCTTGGTGAGAAGGGACCTTAGGAATAGCACAAATGCTTAAAGAGAGAAGTCCTGCTCTTCAAAACTGATTCAATGTTTTGGAATATGACAGAGACTACCAGGATACCAATGTGATATTTTTGTTTGCATTTTTTACTTAATATTGGATTTGATGATATACTATGACAGATACCTATAAGAAACAACTTCAATGAGGAGAGACTTATTTTCTCATGTTTTTGGAAGTTTTAATTCATGGTCACCTCTTCCCATCGCTGTGACTTCGAAAGGGCAGAGAGTTCTGATGGAGCAGGCCTAGTGGGGCAGACCTGCTCATCTCACAAGGAACGGAAGGATCTGACGATAAGACACATCCTTTAGAGCACCCCATACGACCTCGCTCCTCCAACCAGGCTCTCCTGGAGTTTCCATGACCTCCCAATAATGCCACCAAATGAGAACCTATCAGCACATGCGTCGTCAGGCCAGAGCACTTCTGATCCAGCCTCCTCCCCCATCAAAGGACTGACCAGTTCATGAGACCACAGTCACCTCCTCCATCAATGGATTGAACCATTCCTGAGGCCAGAGCCCATGTGATCTGGTCACTTGCCACAGTCCTCCACCATGGTACACTGCCATGTAGAGAGTCAAGTGTTCAGCATGTGAACTTTCAGGGTAGACACTTCCTAACAAACCCTGACAACTGTTAACCATCTAGACTTCCAGTTCCCCCAGGTTAGGATCTATGACTCCATTTTCCAGTTCCACAGAGCTATTTCTTTGTCGACATTACTCGTGTCTGAGTTATGCCTTCAGCATACATCTCATTCACTTATCCTAACTGAGGCCCTGGAGGTGGAATGATGAACAAATAACCCCATCTGTGAAGAAATCATAGACCTACTTTTGGGAGAGAGACAATTTCATACAGGCTCATAGGTAATTTGAACATGGACCCACATCCAGGTTTATGTGCAAACCAGAAGAAGCACAGCTTACCCTGGGACTTACCCTGGGTCTTATATTCTCCCAGCAGGCAGTCAACACATACTTACTCAATGTGTTGGGTTCAGATGGATGCTTTAAAAATCCTGGCTACTGGCGGGAGTATTAAGCTTTGAATCTGAGTCTATTTCCATCTACTGTGATATTTATTTAAAGCTTGCATGCACTCCCTGTCATCCTGTGCAAGTAATTAAGATACTTTAAGCAGCTAGGATGAGCCACATGTCCCTTTTGGTAGCTGAATCCTGACGTACGTTTCCTCAGGGATTTTGATTTTATTATATGGCGAGAACAAACATCACCTGTTGTGTGATGAATTCAAAAGTACAGAGGGCTTTTAATAGCTCTGTTAATGGGATAATGAATTATGTTTGTTTCTAACCAACAGGATATCTATCTGATTTACTAGCAATCTAAGAACATTACTATGACTCAAAATGAGAGCCACATGCCACTGGAAGTGAAGGAACGTCACAGAGTGAAGAATGTCTTCACTGATGCAAAGCCTTACTCCTGGTGCTTGTCTGAAAACTAAAAGGAAATGTTAGGACCTCATTTACAATATCTCAATATGCTGACAATAACATTGGTTGGTATGTGGCCATCTTTACCTTCAGGGGGCTAACAGTCTAATTGAAGACATGGTTGTCAAAGAAGACAGAAATACATGATTTGGATGTACTTTGATTTATGAGTAAAGCCCACTAAAGTCTAAAAAGACTACTCCTACCTGAATGTCTTCTCAAGAAAGTGTCATGAAGGAACCAACCTGGACATCAGGCCTCAGAAGATTTAGGTAAAAATTAAACAATAAGAAATCAAAGAGATTCTGTTTATGGGACCCTAACTGTAGGGCACAATGTAGGATGGACCTTTGCCAGTTAACCTGCTATGAGGAATAGAGGAATGGCTCCTGTGAGTGTCGTACTCTGTTCTGGCTAGTCGTGAGTCCAGCTTCTGCCCAGCATCTGGAAAGAACCTGCCTACCTGGGGACAGATTACTATTGGCTGTATTCTGGACCCCACCCAATAAGGACATTGGCTGTCCAGACCTTTTGCGTGTCTTTGAATAAACAAGCTTGCAGCACCATCCGCGTGCTTCTCACTCGGCTCCCAGAGTTTGTGTCTTAACTCTGCGCCTATCCCCCACCCTCCCTCACAGCAGAGACAGTTCGATCCCCTTGGGCTGGCCCCAAGCATAAGGAACCCCCAACACCTAACAAAGCTACAAGGGCTTGGAGATGAAAATGATTGAGCTTCCCAAAGGAAGGGAATTCATCAGGCTTACCAGTATGTAGTCAGAGTCCCGAGCAGGTGTGTATAGAATGGAGACTTGGCTGTGTGATTAGAACTTCAGGAGGGCAGGGGATAGGTTCTGGGAAAAGAGGCAGCCAAGCAGACAGCTGAACCACACCTAAAGGATCTTGAATGTTGATACTAAAAAACATGAGCTTTGTCCTGAAATTAAACACATGCTAATATGTTCCTTGAAGTGCCAGGCCTGGGACACTGACATCATCAGTCAAGCTTCTTAAATTGCTAAGCTTGAGAAAGATTGGTTTAAACAATGTTGAGCCAGTTACTTTGACTTTCTTACATGCATTACGAAGCTCTCAGAGGAATCTAGACAGTCCTTCAGACTTCTAGGGTCCTACATCTTTCCCAAAAGCTCCTTTCAGATCTGGTATTCTCTGCATGCCTCCTGAAATCTGCGCTGAGCAATGAGAAGCCTTTATTAGGCTTTCTAACTGGCTACTGACATGGTCTGCATGTCAGTTTAGAAGACTTCCTCCAAGGAGTGGAGGGGAGTGAGGCGAAATGGGAATTAGAAAGACCAGGGGGAAGGCAGATCCGGAGCTCAGATCCGTGTCTCCCGTGGGGACAACAGTTTAACATCAAGACCAGAGAAGGAGACATGGGCTGTAATTGGTGTTCCTGGGGTTGAGCAGATCAGAGGTGCAAGTAAGGTTGTACAGGGTGCGACCTGTACAGGGACACACGGCCCAGGCGTCACGGATACTGCATCTGGCCTCTGTTCACTGCTGCCAGGCTGTGCACCTGGGCACAGAGCGGCAGCCATCTCAGAGGAGAGCACCTGTACTTAAATCATGACTGTGTCTAGAGAGTGACTGGTGAGGGGTTCAGAGGATGCGGGAGGGGTGCCAGACACAGTGGTTATTTCGCATCTAACGGACTGCAAGGATGAGGCGGGTGTAATTTTTCTTGAGCCTCATTTACTTCTTAGAACTGCAGTCTCCGAAATCAAGGTCCCCAGGGAAGGAGAATGAAAGTGTTGCTGTCAACAGGCTCCACCATAAACCAAGGTTTTATCTTTACCACACATTAAAACAGACCAGAAAAATACCGCCCAAGACCTTGAACCAAGGACTACAAATCTAAAAGCTTAAGGGACCCACTCAAATCATGGATAAGTAAAGTGTGCACTGGGCTAAGTGCAAATAAAACTCACAGGGAAATCTCCATTTTTATGGAGAGATGTATTCCCTTCTCTTCGCCTTCTGGTGAGCAGTCTTCTCTGCCTATATTTCTTGACCACTGTTAGAGGAGCTTGGGTAGCCAGACAATTTTCTATTCTAATGCTTCTCCAGAGCAGCCTCTCTGTGGTGTTAGTAGAGTGGCCGAGACTCGCAGGCCAGTGCCTGGTTTTTCTGGAGAATCCGGAAATGTCAATGTTTCATATGAAATAAATCTCTAGTGGTTTAAATGTTGGCAGAAATGTTTATAACACACTGTATGGACCAAATAAAGCACATCTGTGGGCCACTGGTTTATGATCACATCCTGGGTCCATGTGGGCTAGTGTCTACACACATGGGCCTGATGTTTCTGATACTTTTAGGTGGACATGTTAAATGACCTGATATGCTGAGTTGAAAAACTTCATTGAGTTTCTGAGGGAAGAAAGAACATTCTTGTTTCCTGAGTCAATAATGGAAGACGCATCCTTATTTTTGCATTAATCTTGGCTATGGAAAGAAAGGCCGTGCGTACGTATGTGTGTGTGTGTGTGTGTGTGTGTGTATGTGTGTGCATATGAGTTAGTGTCTCTATGTTTGTGTTTGTGTGTGTCTGTGTGTCTGTGTGTGTATGTATGTCTGTGTGTGTCTCTTCTCTCTGTGTGTCTGTGTATGTGTCTCTCTCTGTGTCTCTTTGTGTCTCTGTGTATGTCTCTGTATGTGTGTGTCTATTCTCTCTCTCTGTGTGTTTCTGTGTGTATATGTCTTTGTGTATGTCTGTGTCTCTATGTATGTGTGTCTGTGTGTGTGTGTGTATGTCTCTCTGTGTGTCTCTTCTGTGTGTGTGTGAGTTTCTGTGTGTCTGTCTCTTCTCTCTTTCTGTGTATGTGTATGTGTGTATGTATGTGTGTGTGTATGTGTGTGTGTATATGTGTGTAATGCTTACTGGAAGAGTTATTGCTCAAATTCAAATAACATCTTTGGTACGGTGAAGGCACAGAATCTGTCAGGATAAAACTAACAGAAAATGTGAAGTCAAGAGCTGCGGGATGGAAAGCAGCTCACTACTGTGCATTCGCCATGGGCATGCAAGCCTGGTGGATTCTGTTCACAGAGAGAGGGATGGAGAAGAGGGCATCGACTCAGACCTTGTGCCGGAGGATTGTGAAACAGCACGGAAGATTTGGTACTTAAGCTAGCATGATGTCACATCTTGGTTCATGGAAGGACCCATAAGGGCACACATGTGAGTGCATAGGTCAGATCCATCTGTTGGAAAGGGAGAATTCGCACAGGGGTGGTAATCACCATCTTTCTGAGGAAACTTTGAGGAGGTGTTTAGTCCCTGCTGACAGGGAAGATTAGAATCAAGCGAGGTTTATGAATAGAAATTGATGAGTGGATGAATCTGCAAGGAAATGGAGATGTGGCGGGATTAGCAGCCAATGCACACCTCTCTACACACAAATAACAATAATAAAATGCTGGAGGATGTCAGGCTGGAAAATGCCTTATTTCCTGAAGTGCAAAGAAGAGATTTGAACAAAGCTGTGATTTTAGCAGGTCGAAGATCTTTCTAAAGAGCAGCTCTTGAGTAGTCGTCAAGTCTAACATGGCAAGTTGTTGTCTCCAGATGCCAGGTTCACGTGTGCCTTTGAACAACAAATGCTGATCAAGAAGGAGCCACATACTGGCACCATGTGAGATGCCGCAGCAGCTCACAAACTTGGGACAATAGGTGCTCTGAAGGGGACAGAGCTTAGGGACTCAGAGGAGCCCGTGAGGGGATTAGGACCTAAGTTTGTCCTGGGCTTCTCAATACTGTAGTTTCTTTGGTCAAAGAGAAAGCTTACGAGGATGAACAAGGTGACTCAGTGGTCTGAGTTTGAGGTTGGCTCTGGGCATTGGGTGGCTCCTTCATTAAGAGCATCAGCTTTGGGAAAGATGGCTCAAAGCAAACTCCTGTCAGATGTTTCTTTTGTTTGTTCTCAAGAAATTGACAGTCTTAAAGCTTAATGAATAGATTTCCTTATTTCTGGGTGTATGCCCCCTTCTCTGCAGAGAACTGGCCCACACCTTTACAGCCCCTCTCCACAGAGGGTGGCTGCCTGTCCTGCCGCTTCTCGTCCTCATCCTGTCCCTGTCTTGCATCCCTTCTTCTTCCTCCTTGCTGGCTTTTCTTTTCCTGACATCCGAAGATTTCTTTAGTGCAAACCATTTCAAACCATATTATTTTCAACTCAGTAAGTATATTCTTCTCGAAGTGGCTGACAGGATGACATTGAAGATGGGGGGCCTCGGTCTCCCGGGCTCACAGAGACTATGTCCCCCAGCTCTACTCAGTAGGTGGCAGCATGGAATGCAGCATGGTGAGTCCTGGGACACCTCCCTGTCTCCAGTTGACTCCTTAATGCGGAAAGATAGGTCACATCAGAGAAGCTGCATGTGACGAGACTGAGGGCGGATGGCTAGTGCTAGCTTCCAGTTGCAGGAAATATAGGGAATAGAGGTTAATTTTAGCTCAGTGACCTCACCTTTTAGAGTTTATCTCAAGAGCTGCTGCTCCTTTGAGACCTACCCTTTAATTTACTGTTTGCTCGTGTTTTCCTTTATAGAAGTGTCAGGAAGCCCTTGTCTGCAGAAATTCTAGAGTCTGAGCTCACGGACAGAAAGGTCTGCCTCCCAGCCCCAGCCTTTATATCCACTCCTGAGTATTCTTTGAGAAGGTCATTTTTCTGTTTCTCCTCCTGTAAAGAGGAGATAACGTTACTTTCAGCCTCTCTGATACCTCAGGAGGATTAAACATCTAAAATGTATGAACGTTTCTGAAGATAAAAAGCAGAAAATAAATATGACATCTACCATAAACCAGTAATTTTCAAGCAGCTCAGCATTCTGGAAATACCTAAAATAAAACTTCACCTTACTGAAATAGAGGCACACATATGTGTGTACATACACATGTATATTCTTAGTGTGAATGTCTGTGCCTACATGTGATCATCTGAACTCATGAATGTATGTCTTGTCTGAGCTTGAAAAGCAGCTTGGAATTTTGGACACAGAATTTTGGACAGATTGAGGTTATTTCTGGTGAAACGATGTTAGCTATGAAACTCATCTGTCAGGACCTCAGTTTCCTCTGACTGAGAGGAAGAAGAGCAGAGTCTGAACTCCTTTACCCTGAGTTCTCTTAAGAGTTGTCGGGGTCTGGAGTTCAGCAAGTTGGCAGAGGCAGTTTCCCTCTAAGGTCCTTCTATACATACGAGAGCATGTCAGGGGAGGAAAGTGCTCTGCAGGGAGGCTTCGCCGTGCCCTTCCCGCTTCGCCATGCCCTTCCCTCTTCACCGTGCCCTTCCCCATTGCTAACTACGAGGAGACACCGAACACTCTGATGACAAAGCACCACCCACAACTCAGCGAGGAAGTACTCAACACAGGGCTGGGGAGATGGCGCAAAGGGTAAAGCACTTGTTGCATAGGCATGAAGCTGAGGGTCAGGATCCCCAGAGCTCCTATAAAGCCAGACTCGGCAGCACGTTTCTACTGCCAGCACTGCTCTGACAGAGCAGGGGAGGGAACATTCCTAAAAATGTCCAGCCAGCTAGCCCAGCACATGTAGTAGAAAAACAGCCAAGAGGCATTGTCCAGGTGGAAAGCCAGGACGCCCCCGAGGTGTTCCTCAGACCTCCATATGCACATGTGCACCATGGCGTACAGGAGCCTACGCCTACACATGAACACACATGATACACACATCTACATATATACAAAGATTGTTTTAAAGATGAAGACAGTTATCTTCACCAAGATCAGTACCCACAACATCTGAAATCCCACCCAAGGAAAGTGTTCTTTGTAGTCAGTGACCTCTCCAAGCACGTCTGTAAATTTTCATTGTGCATGTCCAGCATACATGGTACAGTTGCATAAGAACCTTGCCATACAAGTAAATATTCCATGTTGAGCATGTTGCCCTCCAGATGGGCTTTCCCTGCTTGTACCCTGTGCACTTGTTCCTCTGCTGCGAGCCCCCGTCCCTCTGCTGCGAGCCCCCGTCCCTCTGCTGCGAGGCCCCGTCCCTCTGCTGTGAGCCCTTTTTTATTTCCTTGCACATTCTAAGCACATTTTCTAAATGTAATCAGATCCCAAAGAATGGTAACATGCTGATGTCATTAGAAATTTGTCAGAGGGTTCCTAGATGATCTAAAAGATATGTGCCATTTGTAAACCCCTTTTAGGCACCGGCAGGTGGGCAAACTCCAGATAAAGATCTCTACCCTAATGGTCCCCGAGGGTTAGTTTTTGTCAACTTGACATAAACTAGAGTCACCAGGGAAGAAAGAGTCTCATAACTGTGTCCATCAGACTAGCCTGTGGACGTGTTGATGAGGCTTTTCTTAAGTGTTAATTGCCAAAGGAGGGCCCGGCATGTTGAGGGTGGTGTCGTCTGTGAGCAGGTAGACACGAACACCGCAGAGCGAGCCAGGGAAGCAAGCCAGCCAGTGTTCCTCCATGGTCTCTGCATCAGTCCCTGCCTCAGTGCCCCTGTCTTGAGTTCCTGCCCCGACTTCCCTCAAAAATGGACTATGATCTGGAAGCTGGAAGCTGGAATTAACCCTCTCTTCCTCGTCTCTCTTGGTGAGTACTTTATCACAGCAGCTAGAATTTTCTTGGCCCACAAGCTGTATCCACAGGTATCTGCCCAGGAACTAAGGTCAGCGTGGGAGCGCATCTCAGAACACAGGTCAGCGTGGGAGCACATCTCAGAACACAGGTCAGTGTGGGAGCACGTCTCAGAACACAGGTCAGCATGGGAGCACATCTCAGAACACAGGACAGCGTGGGAGCGCACCTCAGAACACAGGTCAGCATGGGAGCGCATCTCAGAACACAGGACAGCGTGGGAGCGCGTCTCAGAACACAGGTCAGCGTGGGAGCGCATCTCAGAACACAGGTCAGCGTGGGAGTGCATCTCAGAACACAGGTCAGCATGGGAGCACATCTCAGAACACAGGACAGCGTGGGAGCACACCTCAGAACACAGGTCAGCGTGGGAGCACGTCTCAGAACACAGGTCAGCATGGGAGCACATCTCAGAACACAGGACAGCGTGGGAGCACATCTCAGAACACAGGTCAGCGTGGGAGCACATCTCAGAACACAGGTCAGCGTGGGAGCACATCTCAGAACACAGGACAGCGTGGGAGTGCATCTCAGAACACAGGACAGCGTGGGAGCACACCTCAGAACACAGGACAGCGTGGGAGTGCATCTCAGAACACATGCCGTTGTGTTTGTACACTTCACCCTAGTTCATGTGGCTTGGTCTTTAGAGTTCCTCCTTGCCAGAAATCTCCATCTGGGCCTGAAAGTGATAGTGAGAGGGGGTAGAAAGAGGTAACCCTCATTTAAGAACTGTTTTCTTTAGAAGGGAGGCAGGTGCTAATGGATCACAGCCATGGGAAGGCTCGGAAGAAAGGCAGGGAGCACTGGTGGAGAAGGGGATCTCCAGGACAAGAACGGGGAGGATTAGCCCAGAGAGCGGCAGATGCACTGTAGTGTCTGCTGAACTTCTTCTGGAGCCCACGTCCCATTGTTGGTGTGAACAGCCCACTACAGATGTTTGCTGTCGCCTCCAGGTACAGCTAACAGAATGGAGAAGCCACAGGTACATGACACACACTTGCTGTTGCTGGCCAGGACATGCTGCATAACAAAGCTGAGGCCAGGAAGGGCATGCTTGATCTGTGTTCAGAAGACAGAGATGGAGCCTGTCAGCAGGTTGAGGCAAGTGTTTTGAAGAGAAGAAGCCCAAGGCAGAGAACAGGCCACAGACTAAGGACCAGGAGGAAGGCCTCGGTGCCTCTGTGTCTAATCTGGTGTGGGGGTGATGTTCACACTTTCCCTCAGAGAAAGGATTCACAGGTTGAATTTCCTAAGCATTAGTAGAGTGCCCATAATCCTCTTCATGGAGTGGAGTTTCCGATAAACCAGAGATAACAGAAAGGAACTGGGACCACATGTTCTCCTCCCATCCCCAGCACAGACAGTTTGCTTCTGTACGTGGAGTGTCAGAGCACCTTTCATGAGCTGGGGCTTAAAAACATCTAACTGCCCTAGAAAAGTTGGATCTCTAGTCTTGGGATGCTAAAAAATGTATCCATGCCCTGGGGCCAGTGACGATCTAAAGCAGCAGAGAAGAGGAAAAGTGCCAGAGTAGTGGACAGAGGTCCACTTACGACGAGGAGAAGGCTTGGTTCTGGACACACAGATGAGGGTTTTCTGTGGATCCGAAGCCGCACTGTGGGAGGACTGCAAACAGACGGTTGAACATGCTGCTCCCTGCTCTATACAGGGAAGGGAAAGAGGGTGGGCAGGCCCCAGACTCACGGAAGCAGACAGGACGGGACCCTGACACTTGCTGGCCGGGGGCCTTGCACAAGTTTCTTAACTTCTGAGCCTCGTTTCTGCAGCTATAAAATAGAAGTCACACAGCCTACATTTTACACATCTGTAAAAATGATGACAGTCTCGTATAAGCTCTCCATATAAGGGTTGAGCAAAGCTGACATAAGCTCAGTGGTATCAGCATATACTACATATCCCCCAAAATGCTTGGCATGGAAGGGTTTTGGATTTGTGATGTGTTTTTAGGTTTGGTAGTATTTTATAGATGTGATATGGTGCTGAGAGCCAAGTTTAAACACAGAATTCATTTATATTTCATATGTGCCTTATATACATAGGCTGACAGCAACTTAGTATGCCTCTTCGTGTGCCTGAGCTTTCCTTCCAACCCCTCTGCACAAAGTAGGTCTGGTGGAATTTTCCTTTTATGCTTTCATGTCAGAGATTGAAAGCCTTCAAGTTTTGTAGTATTTTAAGTTTCAGGTAACTTTGGCAGATGTTACTGTAAAATCAAAGAGGCAGCAGAACCTAATGGTACACACCAGGGTCAGTAAGCTTCTTCCAAAGGCCATACAGTAAACGGGCTGTCTCACAAGGCCTTCTGCCTCATGAAGAAATCATGAAGCTGAGAAGGATGCAGATTTGGAACAGGAGTAAGGGTTGATATGGTAAGAATGCATGCATGCTGGTAGACTGGCTCCTGCTTACGTGGTTGCTCACTTGGCTTCTCCTCCATTTAGCCTCAAAAAGCTTTTTGCATAATGGGCACTGGTTGTCTTTCATTCACTTGGCTGGAATCTATTAAGTGTTCCCTCTATTTTAAGCACCTATCCTAGGTTGATTTCTGTGGCTGTGATAAAATACCAGACTAAAAGGAACTTGGGGAAGAAAGGGTTTATCTCAGCTCCCAGCTCCAGGTCACAGACCATTCAGCAGGGCCATCAACACATTCACCATCATGAGCAGTGACCACCTGCTTGCTCCTAGCAGTCAAGCAGCTTTCTCTGACTTGTCTGCCCAAGACTAGAATCTGCAAATGACAAAACTTCCCCTGACCCCACTATAGGCCCAACACAAAGGCAAAGCCTCTGCCATGCACAACCTGGGATCTTGAGGAGTGGGGGCTGTGGGAGTACAGCCATCAGAGGAGGATTCAACTGCTGCCCAATGTCGGATACCTCCATCCCCCACTCTGCTGCACCCTCAGCCCAGCACCAGAGGAGTACAGAAACCATGGCTCACATTTGGGGTTCACAGCTCCAGTTCACAGGAGGAGACCACAGATCCAGGTCACAGGAGACCACAGATCCAGGTCACAGGAGACGACCACAGATCCAGGTCACAGGAGGAGACCACAGATCCAGGTCACAGGAGGAGACCACAGATCCAGGTCACAGGAGACCACAGATCCAGGTCACAGGAGACCACAAATCCAGGTCACAGGAAAGGATCACAGCTCCAGGTTCATGGGCGTCAACCACCATTCTAGGCTCACTGGAGGCGCCATAGTTTCAATTTCTCTGGTTCCTGTTGTATCTGGTCCCCATCGCTCTGTCCACGTGATTACATTTCTGTTTAAGAAAGACCATTCTGGCTTCTTTGCAACAACGGGGGCAACAATTCTTTGCTTGAATTTCTCACTAGAGGGACATCAATACTGGAAAAAAACAGCTTTGCTGGTTGCTCAGGAGACAGGGATCAAGGGTTTCAGTGGTCAGGGATCTGGCTGGTTTTCCTTCTGTTTTTAGGGCTTCCTACACAGTCAGGGAGATCAGGTGAAACATTTTCTTCCTGGAGTCACATTTTAAGGACGATGATTGAAACAAAGGTCATTTCCAATTTAAAAGTCCCCACATTCACCATGCCTAGGCTGGACCCTTAGGGAGTCCAAGGCTGGGCCCAAGGGGCATGAACACCCCTCACCATCCCTCTCTTCACCATCCTCGCCTCGCCATGCTGAAAGCTACAACCACCATAGTTCCTGTACACCTCCATCTTGGCTTCCAATTATTTTCTTTCTAAGTCCTGAGTTTAGAATTTTGAGATCAACACAGAAGTACCTAAGATCAAGAAAATACTCTTCCTATGTGAAAAGGTTCCTTACACTTCCTAACACAGCAGCGATTCAACCTCTCGGGAACTGGCGTGTGCTGGGCCCTGAGGCCTGCTGCCTGGGCTCTCCTTGTTCTACCATCTTGACCTCCCTGTCTGCCCTAGCCAAGTATCTTAATCATAGCAATAGAGAAATCTAACTGGAAGAATATAATGCACACACACCCTGTCATGGTGTTCGTGTGGAGGTCACGGGACGACTTGTGGGGGTCTGTTCTTTCCTTCAGCAGTGTGAATCCTGGGGATCAAATTCAGGTCATCAGGCTTGGCAGCAAGGACCTTTACACACGAAGCATCACACTAGCACTGTGATGTTAAACTTTTAGGTAAATTAATTCTTCGTCTCATTAGACACCAATTTGTTGCTCTGAGGTGAACCAGGTGCTGGAACATGGTGATGACTTCCAGGTGTACACAGTTAGGAGGATGGAACAGAGTTCAGCAAGCAAATGCACAAGAAATGGAAGGTGGCCATGGATTGCGCCCGGGACCCATGCATTTAATGGAGTGGGGACAGGACCAGGTTACACCATAGGACACACTTGTTAGTCTGCAGAAGGAAAAGAATGGTTCTGAGAACGAGCATTCAGGAGGGACAGCGCAACAGAATGGGGTGTAGTTATGGGGTGTTTAGGAGCACCTAAACTCACCACGTCATGGACTCAGAGTGGAAGGGTTGGACAGTGATGAGGACAGCAAGCTGTCAGCTAAGTCTTCACTGTCAAGAAGGTCCTACACTTTGTCACGAGAGCTGGTAGCATAATGGGATTTTCTTTTTCAAAGCTTTGTTTTATGTGTATGAGTGTGTTGCCTGCATGTGTGTAAGTGCACCCATGTCCTTCAGGAGAGGGCTTCAGACCCCCTGGAACTGGAGTTACAGACAGTTTCTAGCCACCATGTGGGTGCTGGAATCGAACCCAGGTCCTCTGCAAGAGCAGCCAGTGCTGTTAACTACTGAGCCATCTCTTAAGCCCAGTAATTGAATTTTTTTTAAAAAAGAAATAATTCTTTACAACAAAAGCAAAGCCTAGTGTCTGGGAGACCAGGAGCCTTCTGTTCTCTGCCAAATGAAAGAAAATAAGGCAGTGTGGCAGGATGGGTTGACCTGACAGTGGCACGGGGGCTTTTCCTGGCCTTTAAGTCTGATTGGATATAGATGATTAGAAGAGAGAGAATTCCCTCTGGGTGTGCTCAGGTCCTGGCATTGATGAGAATACAGTGATATTGATACAGGAGATGAAGGATGTGGCAGTCAAGTTTTCATCTGAGTTTTGAGGTGCTGAAGTGTATAGGGAAGGTCCAGACATCAATTTACAGTAATTGAACACTTTGTTTTGGCAAGCAGGGAAGATAGATACACTTTAAAGAATTAACAGCGCAGAGGTGGTGACTGAATCCTTGGGTAAGGATTTAAGAGAGAAACTGGCCAGAGAGCAGGAAAAGTGTCTTCAGGGCTATGCTGTGGGGGACACTGAGTGATCATGCAAAGTGAGGCTGAAGATGCCACTAGATAGTCCTGTTTGTAAAGTGGTCACCATGCAGGCATGAGGGCCTGATCCAAGAGCTTGCATAAAAGCTGCATGTGGCAGAATAGGTTTATAATTCAGTGTTGGGGAGGCAGAGACAGGAGGATCCCTGAGGATCCCTATGGCAGTCAGCATAGCCTACTGGGTGAGCTCCAGTAACAAACCCTGTCTCAAAAACAAGGTCATTGGCACCTGAGAAGTGACAATATCCAAGGTTGTCCTCTGACCTCCTCAGACATGTACACACACACATATCCCCGCATACATATATAAACATATACTATCCACAAAATGTAAATGGGATTGGAATGAGAATCTGACTCAGTAAATAAATATCCACGGGGCATGCTTAATCTCTGGCACAGGAGACCGTGAAGCAAGCAGTCAGTGTCTTCCTGACCCTGAGTTGATTTAGCTAAAGATTGGTGTGTTTAATTTCCACATTGGAAAACGCTACCCAAGAAAGCCTTCCTGTGGGTTATTTGACTTACAGCGCAGTCCATCACTGAGGGAAGCCAAGGCAGGAGGAACTCGGGGCAGGAATCTGGAAGCAGGGCTGAAGCCCAGATCATGGAGGAACACTTCTTGCTCCTCTGGCCTGTGCTCAGTCTGCTTTATTTTTAAAATGTTTTAAATACTTTATTGAATTCTTGTGGATTTCCTATAAAACGTCTTCATATTTAACCCACGTCCCTCTCTGCAACCCCATAGTTCACTCACCGGGCTTCATGCATTCTGTCGTCTATGTTAAGGCTAATCGAATCAGGTGTGTGTCTCCAGATGCCCCTCAGTGTGAGTTCCTTCACAGGAGCCTGGTCAGCCTGTCTAATGTCACTCCCTTAGAGAAAATCAAGTTCCTTCACCCAGCAGTGATCAGCTGCCAATAGTTTCTTGCCAAGGATGCAGCCTCCTGCCAACTTCTCCAGTTCTGTGCTGGTTCTTGTCACGGGTCTTGTGCATGCTGTCACTGTTGCTGTAGGTTCATATGAGTAAGGTCCCAGGACCCTGTAGGATTCTGTTTCCTTGTGGTCATGCACCTCTTCCCCAGGCTCTTGCAATCATTCTGCCCCTTTTCCTCAATGGTCTCTGAGCCGTTGGGGGTTGGGGGGTGAAATTTAGTATCAGAGTCCTGCCCAGGACCCATACAATATGGACTCATTCTCTACACTTTGGCCAGTTGTGTCCTTTTAAAGTGCTTATCACCCTCTGAGATTCACTGATGATGAGTGTGGAGAGATACATTAGTGTTCTCTCTACCCCTTGATCCACTGTGTTCTGAGAGCCTTACATATCGAGGTTCCATTGTAGATATGTCACTTGGGGTTGGGTATCTCACAGACAATCTCTGAGTATGACCAGTCGTGGGACTCTAATAGCCTCCATCTCTTGCAAAAGCAAGTTCTTTGATGAGTGATGACTGACATACTTGTCTGTAAATATAAGGATCCATATTCCACATATAGTAAGAAATTATATTTGTCTGTAGTTGTGACTGACTTAGGGTTTACTCTAGGGTCTAGGACCTCTCCAGCCATGTGTATTTGGCTATGAGTGCAGTACCACACATGAGTTCCTCCACCTGAGCAGCTTTTAAGTCCAGCTAGACAACTGTTGATCACCCCCAAGGCATTGCTGCACCAGTGTAGTTTTCTGTGCTGGTCACTGTTGTGGTTATTAGACTTTAAAGCTGGGGTCAGATCACTGATTGATTTTCTCACTCAGCAGCTTGCATAGCATCCTCCAAAACTATGAACCAAAGAAAATCTTGAAGCGAACATTGGAACTTGATATGTGAGGTCAGAGACAGCTCTGAGACCCTAATGCCTAAGTGAGGGGAGAGGAAGCTCATTCCAGGGTGGCTGTGTGGCTACTTGCAGGATGCCCTGGTGGCCGGAGGGAGCCAGGAGCTGGCGTGTGCAGTAGGCTGTTGATGAAGGGGACTGCTATCCTGGGCCTGTGTAGCTACCATGCTTTGTTTCCACTGGCGGGCAGACACACTGCAGGGGCCCAGCTTGGAAGCTTGCTGTCTCCACAAGAGCACTGTTTTGTAAACTGCAGGATACTCCAGTGAGCAACGTCTCCTCCCTCGGCCACCTGGCCTCAGAGCCAGGCACATGCAGACAGCCAGCAAAGAGAAGACCAAGACAGGGGGAGACATTGTGAGCTGCCTAGACCTGAAAGGAGCTGTTCAAGCAGAAAAGAGAGAAAGAGTAATCAAGCAGTCAGGAAATCAATCCATTTGGCTTAGCACAGCCCACCTGGAAGTCTAATATGAGTAGAGACATGCCTCATCAGAACACAGGCCCAGAAAATAGCTCAAGTCTAGGTTCAGCCTGGGCACACGTCTGGCCTCAGTGATTCTTTTGTGAGGCGCAACAGACTAATGGGGAAAATAACCTTGGGGGGAAACTTCATTGATTTTTTTCAACAAAAGCAAGAACTCTGCTAAAAATTTATCTTAAGTCTATTAAACCTATCCTAGACAGTGTAAGAAAATCTAAACCACATTGCAATTCCATTTTGAAGAAGAAGAAAAAAAGCTTTAATTTGTTTTCCAATAATTTTGACCTTTTTTTCAGTTATTCCTGGCAGATTGCTTTATTAGATGAAAAAATGACTGAGCAGACGCTGATTCATTCTGGTTTCTATTGATGCTTCTTCTAGACTCCAAGGACATGTTTTAAATTAATAAGTGGTCTCAATTCAAGGTAATGATGTAAAATTAAGTATGGGCTCTTCAAGGTTTGTGGCTAAAGAGAACCTGAAGAAAGACCAAAATGTCAGTCCAGTCCTTAGTCCTGGTGCTTATCAGCCAGAGGCTCTCAGCCAATAGTTCTCTGTGAAAAAATGGAGATAAACAAATCCACCTCCAACAATGACGAAGACATCAGTACAGAAGATGGGGAAGTGTAAGCAGCCTCCTCGCAAACCTTCCTGTGTTCAGTGGCAATCGATATCTCGGTGGTTATTGTCCATATGAACAACTGAGACTCAGCGAACTCTCTATCTACAAAGGTTCTTTACGATATCCATCACACCCCCTTGCACACACACACACAAACACCCCACAGTTCAAAAACAGCACAGAGACCCAGAAAGGGGTAGTTGGTCCTTCTCATTTCCCGGGGGAATAAAATTTGAAAAATAAAATTATTTTGTGATGGTTGAGGAACATTTTATCATTCACATGCACTTAAAATAAGCTGTGTGGATTGTAAAACATCTGTCACAACGTCTGGACGGTGCAGATCAGCTCTACCATACTTGTCCATGATAATGCAGCTGCCGTCTCTCTGCCATCTCAGCATGCAGCAGAAGGTGGATATCTGCAAGCCAGGAGGTGTCCTCACCAGAGGCGAGAATTTGACCTTGGACTACCACTTTGCGTATTCTATCCCCTGTGTAACAGCACAGCTCTAGAAGATGGGACCTTTAGGTGTGGTGAGATGGTTCACAGCACTAGTATCCTTGTAGAAGAGAACAACAAGATCTGTCTGCCTCCTTCTGTCACCTGAGGCACATCCTGAAGTCTCCATCTGCAAGGAAGGAGCCCTCACAGACACAGACTCTGCCGAGACCTTACTTTGGCCTTCCCAGCCTCTGGAACTGTCGGCATGTTCATCTTCTGCTCGTAAATACCCCAGTATAAGGTGCCTAGCCATATAATCCTAAACAGACAAACACAGAGCTCCATGAGCATTCGTGTATCTGGGAGAGTCCATTTCCTATAGACAGAAGTTTCTGGTGATTTCTCAGATGGCAGAAAGGTAAATGCAAGCCTCCTTGTCCTCTTTTATGAGGATGCTAATTCCATTAATGATCTGACCCTCATAAAGGCTCCCCTGCTAATACTGTTATATTGGGGAATCAGGTTCTAATATGAGGCTTTGAGGAGTAGACAAAGATCCAGACCATAATATGTAGACTGTAAAATCCCACTTCAGATTCTGGAAGACTTTGACTCCAGCGAGGGCCCCTCCTGAGTCGCACCCCTCCTCACGGGGTGCCCGTGCGGCAGAGAGGGTGACACAGAAGCACCGTACGTCATCTTTCACATGGATTCCCGGCAGACCAGGACTCCACACTTTGACCTCACCTCTCTCCTAAACACCCCATCTTCAGGGCTGTCTCAGGATGGGAAAGGGGCTTCGGCATGTGGGTTTTATGGAGAAACAATTAAGGTCATAGCCTGATGGGAACAAAGATAAGAGAATGAATCATCAAACAGCTTGGATGATGGAAGCCTTGACTGTGGATTACATGAAAGCTTCATGGGTCAATGGGTGTATGATCTTACGTCTGTCAGGAAGGCATCTTTTACTTAGGGCCTTGACTACATAAACCAGCAAATTCTCAAGCTCAATCTCACTTTTTCCTCCTCTGCTGTTTCTCAAATGAGGTCTTGTTCTGGTCTTCACATCTGTGATGCTCCCACTGAATTCCTAGTAGAAACCAAGTCTCTAAGGTGGAGGCATCACAAGGAGGGCCTTGTGAGCAAGTGGATTATAAATTGTCAGTTATCATGGATTGCATTAGAGCCCTCAGACCTGAGCTAGCCTCTTCCTCCAGCCTCTAAAATTCTGAAAAATAAATTTCTGTGTTTAAAAGCTACCAGTGTATGGAGTATGATACAGGAGAGAACTGGACTACAAACGGCCCGCTCCCCACTGTCTTCTCAGTAATGATTTCCACTACTTGTTTGTGGATGATCTGTTCTTCATGGGTGAATTCTGAAAGAACTGTTCATTTTCTGTAAGCCACAGCACACAGAGTTGCTGAGACAGCCTAATGCACTAGATTGATGTTCATGGGCTGGGGGCAGGTGGGTACATAAAGAGACTGGCTTTCATGCCTCCTGACCGAATCATGCTTTCTCTTGCCAAACTCAGGTAACCGTGACGGACGGTGGTTCTTCTCCAAAACAGTCAACAATCTGGGTGGTGGTTCAGGTTCTAGATGAAAATGACAACAAGCCCCAATTCCCTGAGAAGGTCTACCAGATCAAGCTTCCAGAGCGTGACCGAAAGAAAAGAGGAGAACCCATTTACAGAGCTTTTGCATTTGACAGAGATGAGGGCCCCAATGCAGAAATCTCCTACAGCATCGTGGATGGCAATGATGATGGAAAGTTCTTTATCGACCCTAAAACTGGCATGGTCTCTTCCAGAAAGCAGTTTACAGCAGGGAGCTATGACATCCTAACGGTAAGATCTGAATTCTGGCAGCAGCCATGGGGTAGGGTTAACACTTGTGTTCGCATTTATTTCTTTGAGCATTAAATCTCTCATGTAAAAAGTACAGATGGATCACCATGGAAGCGACTCTGGGAGCTGATTAGCAATTTGAGCTCTTGCATCTGAGTGATGCTCTTGATTAATGACACACGTTCCTTTAGCTGTGTTTCATTTGCAAACCTTCCCCAACCCTTGCCCAGCACTGACCTACATGGCCAACCACGCTTCCTGGACCCTAACTCATTCTCAAGGTGCTGGCATGGAGAGCAGTGTGTCTCTAGAGTAAGGCAGAAGGAAGTGCAACACCCATGTACAGTACACACACACACACACATATGCTCACAGACATGCACACATGTACACATGTTCTGTTACATGCACACATGTGCAGATACACACATACACATATGTGCACAGACATGTACACATGTTCTTTTACATGCACGCACATGTACAGACACACACATATGCTCACAGACATGCACACATGTACACGTGTTCTGTTACATGCACACACACATGTGCAGATACACATGAATGTGCACATATGGGTGGAGCACATGTGCTCATAGACATGCACATACATACTTGCACACATACTCATGTACACAATCACAAACACACCTACATGCATCCATACGCTCATATGCACATGCACACATGCATACACATCTTCATATGCATGTACACATATGCACATATACATATGAGCACACACATGCACACACCCATGTCACATACACACATGCATGTGCTCACACACACACATGCACACACACATTCCCATGTAGATTCCTGACACATCAACAGACTCTCACAATGGACTTTATTCCTTTCAAGTCTCTCTCAGAGGTAAGGTTCAGGCTGTGCTATGAGGGATCAAATCAGCTGTTTCTACTCACATGAACTATATAATTCGTGTCTGTAGAACACTAAGACAAGCACCATGTTTAGTTTTCAAGGTTTCTCTATCTCTACATTTGCCATGGCTCACATTTGCTTCAGGCAGGTGTGCAGTGAGGCCTGACCCCAGTGTACTTATTTGTTCCCATCCAGAGTCGTCTCTCACAAGGAATCCACTCTTCTGCCCCATGACTCTGCTGAAGACGGTCTCTTGGCCTAACGCTACAGGAGTGGAAGATTTAAACATCCGCTGACTCAGAGCTCTAAACTGTCTTTCTGTGTTCTCTCCTTATGTGGGCAGATCAAAGCTGTGGACAATGGCCGCCCACAGAAATCCTCCACAGCCCGCCTCCACATTGAATGGATTAAGAAACCGCCACCTTCACCGACCCCGTTGACCTTTGATGAGCCGTTTTACAACTTCACAGTCATGGAAAATGACAGAGTCACTGAGATTGTGGGCGTGGTGTCTGTGCAGCCTGCGAACACCCCTCTGTGGTTTGACATCGTTGGTAAGTTCAAGTATCTAGAGCAACCTACCAAAGGCAATGTACTTAACTGTTTGAAGGAACTAGTCCTGAAAATGAAATAAAAGAAAAGAAAGATTGCTTAAAAATATAGCAAGTGAGGCTAAGATTAAAAGACTGACAGTAGTGCTGGAACGTGAAAGAGCCAGTGAGATGGATGACCGACTTTGCTCCAACTCCGTAGCTTAAGCTGTTCAGAAAGTGCTCTCTGGCTGGGTTCTCCATGGGTGTTATTTACTGCAGTCTTAATGTCTTTCTGTGTGTCGTTTAAATTCTGCTGTCACACTTGGCTAATCTCATTTCTAGATGTATTGATGGGACTGGACTTGCTGCCCTTCATTTCTCTCTTTTTCTTCACCTTTTCTGCATTCTGTTCTTTTTTTTCTGCTCCCGACTGCCCTGCTTCAAGGTGGCAAGCATGCTCGAGAGATGTTCTATATTCTACAGACAGCTTGTGGGCAGAACTGTTCAACAGAAGGTACCCTTAGCACAAACACATTTGCTAGCTATCCAATCTGCCTTTTACGGTTTTTTTTTAAACAAATTGAATAACATCTTTCATAACGGCCTGTGACAGGCTGCAGTGCAGCCTCAGACTGCATACCTGCTCTAACAGCTATCTCATTACTCCTCCAATGACTCCCTGTTTGAGTGTTAACTGGGTTTGGGTTTAGGGGACTGGTTTATCGTTCCCTTTGCTTTTGAGGTACGTGGGATTTTGTTTCAATCTTTTTTGTAGGTTGGTTTATTTAACTGGGACTTTTCCAATTGAAAAATAAATTAAAATGTATTCCAGCTCCTCTGTTTACCAGCTGTAGTGCCATTCATAGACTCAATGCCCCATCAGGAGAGGCCCCTAGCTGCTGTCCACAAAAGGAAGGGCAGGAAATGGAGCCCATGTGTATGACCAGGAAACGTCCCAGGCACCCCGAATAGAGAAAGCAGTTGGAAACAGGCCCAATGGACCTTGGGAGCCAATCTTTAAATTCCTTGAAAGAAAGCAAGCATGCACGCCAGGCTGCAAAGGGGAAGAGCAGAGCAGTCTCTGCCCTCCACAAACCAGCAGCCAGAGCCCTGGAAAGGAGGGAGGTTCCCGGGAATGGAAACAGAACAGACCGCTTGTTGCCAAGAGCACAGGGGAGAGTGTGCCTGACTGGCTGCACCTGAACAGGCCTGAGCCGAAACCCACTTCCCACGCTTTCTGTGGGCGCAGAGAATCCAGGAGGGACCGATCTGGGAGACTCATTTCCTTGCACATGCTTCTGCTGGGCAGGATACATAGGAACCTGCCTCTCCTCAGTACATCTGGTTCTGGGAAAGGCATCTAGGAGGCTCCACATCTGGTTTAATGAGGCATAGGAAAAGAATGCTCCATGCCTCCCAGACCAGGCTCAGTCTTCTGAACCCCCCCCCCAAAGGAAGGGCTTGCCTTCTGCATATGTCATCCTGTGAAATGGCAGGAAAGCATCTGCTTGACTTAATTCACATTAATAGCACCATCTTTGTACCATCCTGGTACCAATCTGTTAGTTTCTTCATCTCTGCTCACATATCTGGAGTGGAACCTCTCCTAACCCATGAGAAGTGTCTCCCCTGCCTTAATCCCAGTAATTTTCAGCATATTTGGCTGTCATGTGAGGCAGTTTCTTCTTTTCTAGTGTAATGAAGTATAGCTCATGTGGCTTAGTTGCCCCTTCCCTGTGAGACATCTATGTGAAGACACCTTTCTATGTGAGGACACCTTTCTATGTGAGGACACCTTTCTATGTGAGGACACCTTTCTATGTGAGGACACCTTTCTATGTGAGGACACCTTTCTATGTGAGGACACCTTTCTATGTGAGGACACCTTTCTATGTGAGGACACCTTTCTATGTGAGGACACCTTTGTGAACCCTCACTACCACTCAGTTTGCAAACACTTGGACTGGCTCACTAGCACATCTTTCTTTGGTACTCAGGGTGGTCACCCCCCCAACCTCAGTTACCCAGGCCACTTTGCAATTCTTCAGGATCCCACAAGTCTATCTGTGTGTAGGTTAGCATGCTATGAATACTGCATGCAAAATTACCCCCAGGCTTTCACCTATATGTTTTCATTTATGATTGGACCATCGCCATTCCTTGCCCTCAAGATGAAGGATCATATTCTTTTCGTCAGCCAGGGCTTCTGTTGCTACTTATTCAGGGCAAGTGGACTAAGCTGTGATGACTGGTGGTGGTAGCTCAGGCAACCATGCTAACCCCATGGAATGGCTCCTGAGGCCCTCCCAGAGTCCCCGTGACCTTCCATTGTGCTCCAGCCATGACAGCTCAGCGGGGAGCACCACCGGTTCCAGTACAGCAGTTTCTGGAGGGTGTAATTTCAGGTATGCAAAGCCCAGTCTTCATTCTCATCTCTCACCATCCCTGTGCTTGGGAGAACTCCTTTCTTCTGGTGACCCCCTCAGTTCCCACACTGAGAAGTTCTTCAGTGAAGACTCCCGGGGCTGCCCCTCTGGTCTGGAACCTTCCCTCACAGCGCTTTCTCTGTGACTCTGGTGACATCTTGCCAAGCTTATGCCCAAACCAACCGTGATTTTATTAACATCCCACATTGAGCCAACAATATCTTGAAAAGGCAAGTTTTCACTGTAGAACTTAAAATCCTTTCTCCAGGTGCTGGTGGCTTCCAGGAAGGACAGAGTCCTTCTCCCCTCCACCACAGCCCCTTTCTGAAAATTTGCCTGAACTATTATTTCCCAGTGTGCTGACACCTGTTTTCTTCTCTAAACACCTCTTGTTTCATCATCTCCAGATGTTTTGTTCTTCATAATTTCTTGCTTATTTATCTTGTGTATCGTTCCTTCCTCATTGCTAAGCATCTTCTTTAACCAAATTAAAAGGGGACCAAGAGCGAGCAGTGCTCCTCAGGGCTTGAGACTCTTCCTTGAACTAGGGGGTTCAGGTCCTAAGTTCATGTCTTTCCCAAATACTCTCTGAACAGTACACCAGGCTCTGCATTCACCACAGACCAGTGCATTAAGGCCACATGTGGATGTCACTGAGATGCCCAGCACTCAGTACCCCGACCTGACCTGAGTAGTTGAGAAGAGCTCACCTGATGAATTCTCACTAAATGAACAGAAACAGCATTTCACCCTGCGAATTTCCAAACTTGCCTGTCTCTGAACGACTGTAATCCCCTACCAAGACACAGCTTCACAGAAACTAAATGGGCATGCTTTTGTCCCCAAGCTTGGTCCCATGCACTCTCTTTTGCCTCCAAAAAGGCCTTAGTTTCCTCTGTAGCTAGACTCTCTTGAGCTTCCAGAAACAAACCCTACTTATAACCAAGCTAAGAAAGCTGTAATTAAAAGGAAACATAATAAAGTTCAGTTGTCGGTTTAAACAGCCCAGCACACAGCACGCTCTCTCTCCTTATTAAAAGGGAAAGGAAACGAAGGGAGAAAAAAAAACCCACAATCCTTTGTGGCTTTGTCACATATCTTCACACTCCTCAGGAGGCACTGGTTTCCTCTCAGCCACTTCTGGATTTACGTATTCTCAGTGTGCAGGCAATCTGGCTCTCAGCTCAGTCCTGGAATCTTACTCTGATGGCAAATATTTGAATGGCAAAGGCCACCATCCTTACACTTGGATGGGGCAGGCTAACTTCTACTTTATAGTTTTTGCCTGAATTACAGTAGAAAATGGTTTTTCCTTGCAGATAGTAAGCATATGAAACGTCCTGATTTGCCTCACCCAAAGTCACATGGCTCTGAAGATCTGTTTTGCAGACAGATAAACCACTGTGGCCCTCGGGTGGTTATAGGTCCCTGTGACTTGGGTCCTTTGCTGCTGCTGTCTCAGTTTAGACCTGTCTTTCTTGAACCTTATCCCCTGTGGAGCCACAGCTTATTTAAAACTAGGTCACACAGGCAAGATAAACTGAAAGTACCAGGAGTGACCTCATCTTCTGTTACAGGCATCTGAGCTTTTGGCACTGCAGTGTGATACTGTCCTCAGCTTGAGAACTGTGCAGTTGAGCTATTTAAAAAGGGGGGAAACCCCTCTCATGTTTTAAGTTTGTGATTTTGTGGGGATCTGTGTGCACACTATCTTCAGCCCTGAGGTTTGGGCACACCCCAGAGAGCTTGGGCACCTCTTCATCCTCCCTAACCAGGAGCCATATTTCTGTATCACAGAACTGCAGAAGCCACACCCATCTCTAACTCGTCTGCCCCTCCATCAGAGTGACTTTTGCTCAGTTCTTAACTGATATCAAATACTTCTTCTCTCCTATTTGGGTTTCTTTATCTGTCTTGATCCCAAACAGGATCAAGTAACAATCTCACCCATAGCAGCACATCTGAAGAAGCCTCAGGAAGACAGGAAAAAGCCAAAAAATATTTCATATATTAATCATTTTAAGAAAAGGAACCTTAGAATAAAGTCTGGAAGGAACTGCTTTCCTCCCTGCCACCCCTTTCTGACCTCCAGCTGGCATCTTCTGTCCTCCGTGTAACAATCAGCCTGGTGTGCGCTTGCTTCGTTCCAAGGCAGAAAGTTATTCATGATCATGTCGAAACTGGCGCTGAACATTCTTCTTCAGTTGGGTGTGCAAGCTGAACTCAAACGAACAGCTTGTGCATGGCTTCCTAACTCATTGCCATTCAGCTGCTCAGTATTTTGGAAGCTTTTCAGTCACACCTCCCCCTGGGTGACTACTAGATTTGGGTTGGTATTTTTATAATTACACATGCAGCAGAATGGAGTCATTTGCTAGAGAAGGAATCTGAAAGCTTCTCCACAGGAAAAGCTGCATCATTTTCTCCACCGGGTCTCTTTATGGAGAGACAGGAGTGCCTCAGACCTACCTCGAAAGCAAAGTAGAGCTCAGTCCTGTCCCCAGACACTGAGTAGTAGCTGTTGGCTGCAATGTTCTGTTCACATCCTGTTGCTAAAGTCTTTTCGGGACACCCTGTGCTATGCTTAATTTTAGAATATAACAGGAATCCAGTGAGACTCTTCTGTGCTTTCTGTGACACCTTGACTGAAAATGGTCCAAGAGAAATGTCCCCAAAGTGAATTATTGTCGTGTGGGCTGTTCACAACCTCGCTTTGAACCGCCTCTGCCGCACACCTCGCAGCAATGCACAGGCTGTGGCATCTCTGAACCCCACTCTGTTGGAACTAGGGCAAGCTCTGCGTGTCCTCCCTCCCCGCCTTTTATTTAGCCTCACGCTGTGGCACCCAGCACACTCTGGCTTTGCGTGTTCTGTTACTGGCTCTGAGGAAGCACACCTTGCTTCAAAGGAAGGCCGCTCGTGAGGGTGGCCTCCGTTCACTTGAAAGTCTCACCCCAGATGATTTGGACCTGTTTTCCTACAAAATTGGAATCAACTTTCAGGCTAAAAAAGGGAGCCTGAGACATGAGAGCTGGGTGAAGCATGGAGCCCTTTACAAAGTGGAGTTTACGTGTACACTATTACGTCACGGGAGGGGTTGATGGTGAACTGCTGGTCTAGATTCTCTGTCCCTTGTCAGAAATTCATTTGGAAACTCAAGGAAGATTCTGGGTTACATGAAATCTTGACTTATCCAGAAGCAAATGTCCTAGAATTGAGACTCAGAGAATGCTGCCCACATTGGTAGATGGGCAGATGTCTCCGGGATGCTCCCATAGGCAGGCTGAGCTCTGTTTTTCTAATCAGCTATCTACCCACATCTCTGGAGATGCCTCTTTGGAGATCTTTGAAGCAGTGAGGACTAATGGCAGAACCATGCAAAGAATATGTTCAAACAGGAAAAGAGAGAAAACAAGAAAAAGCATAATATATACATGCCACATACAGATATGTAAACTTCACACCATTGAACACATGGGATGATTACGTGTTTCTGCATAGAGCCTCACCGATCTGTAGTTAATGAGAGCATACCACTGCATTTAACAGAGAGCAGGAATTTGAGAGCTTTACACTGCTCTCTGACTTTCACTTTCATTGTCTTTAAGCTGAGGCAAACTAGTTTCACACTTTACGTAAGTCCTGTTTTACCTTGACCAACCAGTGTTTGCCTTTTCCAAATAGATGTCCAAGAACAAATCGTACCCTATCAAAACCAACAACAAAACACCTCAACCCTCATTTTTAAGAAGGGAAAGAGCATCATGAAGGCCAAAAAGAGTCCAATGGTGACTCAGATGTGACTGAAAACTTGATTTAGTACCTAAAAAGCAACCTGAGCTATGCGCTCAGCTTCCTCACAAGTCTCAGAAGTTTGCTATGTCCTTTCTTTGAAGGTTTCCATGGCAAAGGGTTTCCTCAGAATACATCCCTCCCCTTTCTCATGATGATGGCTGTGCCAGACACCCAAAGCAGATTTGTACCATGTGGTTATCAACAGGCAACATCCCCTCGAAAAGAAGCTATGGATGTAAGGCTTGCTTTTCTTTTCAGGCTGGTACCTAAACCCTCTCTTATCCTGAGTCTTCAGAAGACTTTTTTGGAGTTAATGTCCAGTGCTTCTCAGTAAATCAATTAAAGATGTTATTTGGAAGATGAGTCTCTTTTAGATGAAATTTTTGAAAATATATATCATCTCCAAGCAATTCTGTGGCACCCTATATCTCTACAGCTTTAATTAAATGTCAAGGGCAATTATGTTCTCTCTAGTAATTAAATAATCCCAAGCACACACAGTGCAGCCAGCAATAGGGCAATAGGTACTTGAAGTTCATGACCACAGTTTTAAAAAGTAAACCGTATTGTTTGTTTCTGTCGCTGAGGTTCATGTTCCAGTAATTCCTCTGAAACCCTCTTCCCCTCACTCATTTGCCCACTTACTATTACAATAGCCGAGAGAGGATTTGTTCACAGACCAGAAAACTAGATTCAAAGCATGTAGGATCTAAGAAAAGTTTTCTTTCTCAAACATGAAACTCGATGTATACATTGCCCCATATACTATAATTAAGTAAAACTACCATCTGAGAATGAAATTATTTTGCACGTGAAATTACAGACTAAAATGACGAGTGCTTGTAAACATATACTGATGTTTAATTAAAATTGTTCCAACAGCTATACAATTATCTTTTCTCCCCCTTAAAAAATTTCTGATTTGTGGAAGATCATAAAAATTTCTTTTGTTCACAAAGATGGAAAAAAACACAATCCTAATGTTGTTTTAAGTGTTCCATTCAAGACCAAAGGAGAAAAAACAATTTTTTTTCTGTCTTTCATATAAATTGCTTTACAAGTTAGTATAAAAGCTACTGTGTTCCTTTATTTCTATTTTATGAATCAGTTTTGAACTCTCTCATAACCTTTCTACTTAATTTACACTGTCAAGCTAGCAAAAATATTTGTCAGTATCCCAATGATCAAATAGAGAATTTTTCATATGAAATTCAACTTTTTTACTTCTATTTTCTTCCTGAGTTCAGGACTTTATTTCTGACATTTAGTTGAGGGAACCTGAATTCTACCAGTCAAATGTTTACCATCAACCCTGACGTAGAGCCTAAGTATCTATTCCTTTTTGTTCATTATAATCGGGATATTTTTTACTTAGAGTGTATATTATTTGAGAAAATGCAAAAGGATCTCCAAGTCCCGGGGCAGAAGCTATGAGGGTTTGAAGGGACATGAGCTTTCTCAGTGTTTCATGGAGTCAGCTCCAGGACTCTTAACATTACTGCTGAGGGGGTTTTTTTGTTTTGTTTTGTTTTTGCTATGCATTGTTTTTTTGTGTCATTTGTTATGATTTATAGATACTGTGTTTTGAAATATGAGTTAAGTTAGAAATAGTAAGGTCCCATTTGAAGAAGTATGTAATTGAGCCATAGGGATGACTGTCAGAAAATATTCCTATCTAAAAGCTCCCTTTAAAGATAAGTGCCTCCACACCTGCGGTGCCTTCCCAGATGTGCTAATTTCGTGTTTCTGTGAAATCATCAGGGGGGAATTTTGACAGCTCTTTTGATGCAGAGAAGGGTGTTGGGACAATTGTCATCGCAAAGCCTTTGGATGCAGAGCAAAGATCGGCCTACAACATGAGTGTGGAAGTCACCGATGGGACAAATGTTGCTGTCACTCAGGTGAGATGTTCAGCTACTGATGTGCAGGGATGTGTAAGTATCTGGAGTCAGAAGCACAAGTGATTAAAAAGCACATTCCTTACGTAACAAAACATGTTTCTGGGTTTCTGTTGCTCAGAAAATCATTTTAGAGGACAGCTCAGGGTAAGGGTTCTATTGTTGACATCGTGGAATGTAGCTGCCTTGTTCAAGACATCCCAAGTGTTCAGGTCCCATTTTCTGGTCATTTGCTGCAGGTTCATCTCTCTGACAACAGCCAGCTTGCCTAGAACTTGCAAAGAGCACGTTTATTTTGTCTAGGTAAAGCAGTGTGGGATTCATCCCCTCCTTGTCTTTTAAGTCACTGAAATTTAAAGTTCAACTTACAGACAGTGAAAGTTGTCTCTCCAAGGTGAGGCAGCCTTACTGAAGAACGACCAAGGTTAGGTGTCCTTGCTAGGCTCTTTTCTTACCGGCCCTATATCCTGTCTACACACAGAGTCGGCTTGACACATAGCAGGGTGGGAGCAGGTATGTCAGAGCCTCGTTGTCAACTTGACACCCCTGGGAAAAGGGACCTGAGGATTTTCGTCTATCTGATTTGCCTGGGGCTTGTCTCTGAGACATTGTCTTGATTTCAAATCGATGTGGTGGGCCCAGCCCACTTGGGAGTGCCATCTCAGGCAGGGCCTCAGCTGTCCAGGAAAGGTAGCTGAACAGGAACATAAAATGAGCCAGGAGGCAGCACTTTTAGTGCCTGCTGTGGCTTGCCTCTCTGGCCCACAAGCTGCAAAAATCCCTTTCTTCCTCCAGCTGATTTTGGTCAGTATTTTATCACAGAACAGAAAGCTAACTAGAACAAGGTTCAAAACCCTGATGCCAGGTACCCAGCCCCAAAGAGCTTGTTGATGTGACCTTGAAGCTGGGCTTGAGGACTATCTTCTGCTTCCTGAGTGCATGTGAGACGCATTGAGAGTCAAGAGAAGAAAAACCTCTGAGCTTCTCATCCATTTCACAACATCTCAAAATGTCTTGTGTTAGAGAGCCGCAATGCTAGCTGTCAACAGGGCGTGTTTACCTTGAGTAGACGACTTCTGTTTTACTGCCCAGCATCAGCATCAAGCACACATTGATCACACACTGCAACTCCTCTCTTCTTCCCTGCTTCTCTCTGTTGCTCCCATGACCTCAGAAGGCAGTACTGATTGATCGATACCCTGTTCTTTGCTGGACCCAGATGCATCTTTAGAACCTTCTAAACACAACACTCAGGTAGTAAGAAGGAAAAAAAAAAACTTTTGCCAACCCAGAAGCAAGAAAGTACTGATTTACTTTAAGTATGATTTACTACGCTTTTATAACCATGAAATTTGAACGCAGGAGAGGGAGGGCGTTTCATGTGCGTGTCTAGCCAACTACCGCTAAGTGTGAAGCTGTTAAAAAACATAAAGAGGCTTTTTCTATGAAGTCTCTTTTAACTGGAGAGCTGAGGAAGCTGAGGGGACTGTAGGAGTCACAACGTGACCACTTACAGTTCACTGACATACACCCAGAGGGGGAAGCAACTCACATCACTACAGGGTGTGACAGTTCCCAGCCCCCACCCTTTCTCCTTTCCAGCTCACCAGGGTGACCACAAGACCCTGTTTGCCTTAGAAAGTCCTCTTTGCACCAGCTGTTCTGGAGTGAGTTCCTCATCCAGTCTCCTGTTTTTTCATAATTAACACAATTGAGATAATAAACTCTATCATCTTCCTACATAAAACCACACCACTTCAGAGCATTATAAAGATCAAAATTGGAACACATGCATGAGACCTCTCCTCCCAGACAACCGGCTTCCTTGAGGACTGAGGCCAAACAACCCAGGTGGAATGCTGCTGGTCGTTAGTATGAATTCATTTTAAATGTGATTTGGATTGGATTTTTCAAATTAGCTCTTTCTTGCATACCTAACCTTACCTTTACTGTGCTACTAAAAACCTAAGACATATTTGAGTAAAATATAAATAAGCATGGAATCATTTCCAGACTTCTCTTTAGAGTTTTGCACCAGTTGAATTAAGCAGTGTTCAGTGTCTGAAGTATGTAATTTACAAAGTATTTTCAGAATGAATGATACATCGTAGAGGTGATATATCCAGCAGAATCTGTGTAGAAGATACGTTGGATCTCCGAAGCACATGTCTGATTCATGTTAATGACAGCAACAAAGTTATGGGAGAAACTTGCAGCGTTTCTCTGGGAGTCATGAGCAATGTTTCCGTAGCGTTTATTACACAAATACTCTTTGAGTTTCTGCCACATACAGTGAGTTTGATGCTCACCATCACAGCAGTGCAGTGAGCTCGATGCTCAGCATTACTGCAGTGGAGGCTTTGTGTTCCTCTGTCTTTCTGATATCTGAGGCAGGGACTCACTACCTTGGCCCACATTGGCCTGGGCTCAGGCAGTCCTCCTGCCTCGGGCACCCTGGTAGCTGAGACTGAAGATACACAGCATCCCACTAACTTAGTAATGAAGTTTTAAATCCAGATATTCTATATGTACTCATTAAGACAAATATGGAATCACGCATTGCAAATCTTTGGATGTGCACATTGCTTGAGAGCATTATTTTTCTAGGCTAATACTGAGACCTGACTTCAGAGTAGTTCAGAAGCCATCTGAGACTGAGGTGAACCTATAGATCCCTTTATCGGGGACAAGCTAAGTTTGTTTCAAGAGTTTGTTTCAAGCTAAGGTTTCAAGAGACTTTCTTGTGCAAAGTACTCTGGGCACACTGTATTCAAGAACCATGTCTTCTTACGAAATGAGAACTAAGTCTCCAGAACATACATGTGTGCCCTCACCACGCTGCCCTCATTAGAAGCCATCAGCTGTGTGCCAGGCTGTGTAGACCGGCTCACCAGCCGCTGTCAGCCCAGGCCCCTTTACCTTTCTTCCCCGGAAGGGACAGCATCAGCGATCCTCTGCATCGGTGTCAAGGGCTTTCAAACTAAAGACCATTGAGGAAATAAACAGGGCATTCTAGAGTTCTCTCAGAAACTACGGAAGCACGCTCCAGCCCACAGCGCTGGACACTGCAATGATTCTACCCTCAGACAGACACCTTTTTCCCCACAACTCAACAAATGTCCTGCAGCCAGCAGACACCTGCTCAGAATCCCTGCAGAACTCTTCTCGCCTTTGTTCTTGGGGGATCATAGGACATGGGAGAACATGGCTTCCTCTCAACCCTAAGCAACAGGTTGGCTTTTACTTCACAAACATCAGACAAATCAGAGCCTTAGGGATTCGGCGTCAGCATGAAAACCTCCTTCATCTCTACTTTTGTCCTCTTCCAACTCTCACAGGATTCTTATGCCTCAGAGCTACAAAATCCAGTGCCGAATAAACATGCCTTTCTTCCTAAGAATTGCCTGGTGAGAGCATAGAATGTAAAGGGGGCTGTGGATTTCACACTGCAGAGATTACAAAAGACAAATACAAGAGCAAAGCTTCCCCACATTCACAGAAACCTCCTGATGCGATAGACAAAGGCTTCTGAACAAGGCAGTGTGGCTCAGGGGAGGGATGTTATTGCACTTTTCCATAATATAGCACAGTGCAGATGTGGTTTCCACGTGAGAGACAGGGAAAAAGAGACACCACAGAGGAGGAGTCACCATCCACCCCAACAGAAGGAGCCCACAGAGACTTCTAAAGGGATCCTTCTGAAGTTCTCAGAGAGGTCATCACCTGTCATTCACCGTAGAAATGAGCCAGGTAATCCCAAGTATAGGGCAGAACCTCAGCCATATCACCTACTAAAGACAAACAGAATTATGTTAAAAGGTGATGAGAAGCTACTTGAATTGGTTTCAAATAGATAAAGATAGAAATGTCCTTTAACTTTCACAACTTCATGAGGCAAGTATTATTAATATTCACTATAGGCAGAAGATGTCTGTACCCTAACCTTTAGAATATTGATGTGTTATATTGTACGGCAAAAGGGTCAGATCTTATCTAAGAAAAGGGTCCTGGATTCTCCAGGCAGGACTAATCTACTCCCAGACGCCTTAGCTGTTAACTTTCCAACTAGAGTCAGAAAGGCAGGAAGAGGGAAGTCAGAGGATTCAGGTGGAGGAAGATTTGAAGCATCAATACTAGTTTGAATATGCACTGATCTTACGTGGCTGAGGGAGCCAGGCAGGGAACAAGGACAGGAGTCCTGTAACCAGAAGGAACCGCCCATAGTCAATGGTGAATGAGAAAGGAGCAGATTCATCCAAGAGCTCCCAGAAAGCGCATCTATGCCAAGCCCTTGAGTCTGGTCTTGACTTCCATCTACCTGTGAGATAACAACGCAGGTGCTTCCTCAAATATCCAAGTTGGTAGTGACATCTGTGAAATAGGAAGCATAACAACTATTGTCATTTCTCCTTAGCCATGGAAAATGATCCAAAGCAAAGTCAAGTAGCCTGAGTGGAGCCTGAACTCACATACACAGAGTCAGGTCCCAGAGCCAATGCTTTCAACCATGACACTGAGCTAACTCTCCAAGGTAATTAAGCCTTGGTCTTTGCTGAGACAGGAGTTATAAGAGAGACACCTTTTAAGCTGCCTAGTTGGGGAATGTGACACCATCAATGACTATCAAAAAGTCTGATAGTCAACTCTCTGTACAGCCCCCTCCTAACCCCATCTCAATCCCAAAGACAGGTTACCAGAGGAGATACAATATGAATTTTAACAGTATTGTCTGTACATCTGCCAAACGACTCTGAGCTTCTGCATCTTCGTGGAAGATGAGAATGAACATGGCCTTGGCTCTCCCAAAGGATACAAAGACATGAGAGTGTGTAATGTGTGATTTTTGCATGGTGATACTTAACAAGGCTCATGAGAAAGGTCCATTCCCTGTAACACTGGACAAGTCACATCAGAAGTTAGCATCACACTCTTTTCCGGGGAGAAACTGAGGCATAGACTGGTTCAGTGGCCTGCAGGTAAGAGGTACAAGCCCATTTTTCCCTTTGCAAAACTCCCATTCCTCTACATGCTTAAATCTGCAAAACAAACAACTTCCTCCACCAGGAAAAGCATCTTACAGATTGGAAAGAACACTTGACCGGGATCTGGCATCTCAGGCTCCACTCGGCACTTCATCTCTTGTGTCCATGTCCCGCAGAAGGCAGGCTACTCTCTCAAAGGCTAGGTCTTCTTCATGATGGAGTAAACGCGTGAACTTCATGCACTTAACCAATTGTTGTAAGAGTCAAGAAACATAATATAAGAAAATTCTTATAACTCTCATGCCCTGAACATGCAAACCTTATTAACACAGTCTGTACTCCACTTAAAATTGAAATGACATGCCTGAGAGCTATAGATTATGTATGTGACCTTTATTGCTCTAAGTGAAGGAAATCAGAGACAGTCATGGCCAAACACGAATCTAAAAGTTATGTTGACTTCCTTCAGGGACACCTCAGGAGATGTGATTTTGTGATTTTTTAATATCTTTTCTTATGCAAGTCATGCTCTGGGTTTGTAAAAATGGAAAACAACCTTATACTTGGAGGCTCAACGGCCAAACCTGACATTAAAAATTCTACCTCATATTCTCAGGAACTCTTAAGTACTACAAAGGCAGTTACTTGAGCTTGGTCTTCATTGACTGGGTTGAGAGGAAAGCAACTGTGACCAGATTTCATAAACCTAGCCTTAACCCCCCATCCCTGTTGATCCCATCACTAGTGCTGTTAGAGGACCTCCATGGCCTACTCACTTAGAAAACATTTTTACTTTAAACACTTGGCTCCTGTCTTGACCTTCCCTCCATCCACACATGCTTCAAAGGGAGGAGAAATCAAACTATTGTTTTCTAAAGATGCTCCGTAGATAGGCGACTCCCCAGACATCTCTCCCATCAAGAGTGTTCTTCCGTTTGTTTTAGTGTTGTTAGCCTCTAACAGGCGAAAAGGAAAAACAGTCGTCCAAACCTGTGTCCATTTAGATGAGGAAAAAGAAGAAGCAACTGTAGCTTCATTTGGCAGCAAACTGGCTCAGCATATGAGACGTCCTGGTCAAAAAGGAATGCTAAACTTCTACTCTGTAATAGGTCTGTGCCTGTCAACAGGAGAAAGTCAATTTTTGAAAATGGATTCCAATTTCCAAGGCATGAGGGAACTTTCCATTCAAAATAATCCCATGATTAATGTTTCTGAAATGAGAGTGGGCCTCGTCAGTTATCTGCTGTGTAAGTTAGGATTTCTCTGTAACAAAGGACTGGCATTTACATGCCTATGTACACATATACATGACATAAAAGTATTCTTAATGTCGAATGTCTAGTCCAAGTACCCAGTGATTACTGAATGTGTGCAGAGCTAGCTCTGCAGAAGCCAGATCTGGTTCTGACTTGTCCTTGTGACTTTGGCCGCATCCCTTAACATTTTTCTGAAATGTTAGAACCAGAAATAATAAAGTCTAAGGAATGACTATACTGGACACTTACCCACGGGAAGCAAGTGTGATGGGATTTTTCTTCCCATATATCCCAAAACAAAATTCATGCACTTGAGGAAAATAAAAAGGGGCATCCCTCTGGAAAGGGCATTTTAAATATGGCTTTGAAATGCCAGCAGAGGCAGAACAGAATTTCAGTAATTTAGCATTTAATTGGTTCTCATAAAAGACAGAGCTCTTGCCCTACAAGTCGCCCCTGAGGACTGTTCCTGCCATGGGCGTTTGTAAAGCAGGGCTTGGCACCTGCCCAGACTCCGCTCAGAGGAGCCTGTGGAACCCAGCATTGTGGTGGGTAGCATACAAGCCAGCTCTGGAGAGACTTCCTATGTCAGGGCTCCTCTGCATCCCTCCTTTGTCCTTCTGCAAGCATTTCAATGACCATTTTGAACACAACATCTTTGAGAGTTACTTTGCTTTGTTTGTTAGTTCAGAGCTCACAAATGGCCCCAACTGTGGGAAATAAAGAGCAAATGGTAGAAGGACGTCTCTTACAGAGGAGCACTTGTTCTGGCTGCAGATCAGGCTCAGGACAAGCAGCAGAGAGAGCCAGCATTTCAAGAACACATCAACTTTGAAACTTCATGAAGGTCAGGGCAGGCTTGCTGGCCAGAAAGGCATGTTTATCTGTTAATATAACAGCCTCCCTGAAAACAAATATTTTAGTATCTTGACTAAGTTAACTAGAACGAGCATTCAAAGAATGCAGTATAATTGTACAAATACACAAAAGATAAAAAACAATACCCAAAGCTCCATCATACACTTCTCAGTCTGTTTTTCTGCATAAACTACAGGACAAAGTCTGACTGTGTTACTTTATCTCCTGAGGGTGAATTTCCCTGCTACAAAAGTGTTAAGATTAAGCTTCTTTCACTCAGAAAAGCATAAGCAAGCCACAGTGCACCTATCTGTAAGGATAGCTGTGGTCTGGTTACAGTTATATATAAAAAATAAATCATTTTCTAGAATACAGTGAAATTCTAACATATAATTATGATGGTAAAATCATTAGTGGCTTTCCTGTTAGTCAGAAATAAGGTAAGATCCCCAGTCATGCATACACAGCAGCGTAACACTGTGCTGTGACAGACAGCGCACCAGGCAAGATAAGCATTTTGTTGGTGAAACTTTAAAGGAAAGGGTAAGGCTATCTCTATTTTCATGTCATATGATTATATATCACTTGAAGAAGTAAATGGAAAAACTACTGCACATGAGGAGAAATTTAGTAAATAGCGGGTTGAAAGTTTAACATTCAAAACTGAGCAGCCTCATGATAACTAGAAACATGAAACCGTATAAACAGGTTCCCCAGAAAAGCAGCCACTGAAGAAAGTGAACACTAAAAAGTATTTAAACCTTCCTGAGGCAGACTGAAATATCCCAGGAAAATAGAACAGTGAGTTTGAGCAAATGAGGAATGACAGACTACAGTCTTAGAGAGGAAGACTGCAACTCTAAGTCAGTCCCTACAAGGCTCAGGGAACGTCACGGGAGGGAGGTTGGAAAGAAATGTAAGACCCAGAGGGACAGGTGCAGCAACAATATGTCTCCTGGACATGACACATCCCTAGCACTCACAGATTCACTGCAGCTGTGGGTATTTGCACAAGACTCATGTACCCTCAACCTTCCATCTCAGGTAGGTCCCTCAGGAACTGCTGTCAGTTAAAGTTTATTGGAGGAATGGTGCCATCTTCTTCAGTGGTATAGTCACTGACAGTTTTCCCTTGATCCAGTGATTAGGAAAGAAATTCTGATTCAACTCAGTGGGCCACACACAAAGAAGACAAGAGAGCAGAAGCTGGAGTTATTGGGAAGAAGGTCCTGTGGGGGATGAGGGGTGAGTTCGGAGAGAAAAAATGATGAAAATTCATTGTGGAAATGTATGAAACTATTAATAATCAAAGAAAACAGGCTGGAGAGATGACTCAGTGGTTAAGAGTACTGGCTGCTCTTCCCAAGGTCCCAAGTTCAGTTCCCAAAACCCACATGGTAGTTAACAACCATCTGTAACTTCAGTTCCAGAGGCCCTGATGACTTCCTCTGGCCTCCGTGGGCAGTCTACGACACAGGTGCACTTACATACATATAAGCAAAACACTCATGCACATGAAAATAATAAAAAACTTCATTAAAACAAACAAAAACCATGGACCACTAATTTCACTTCTGAGAATAAGTTCTAGGAAAGCAAATAAGTATTTCTTTTAAAAGTAATAATATAAAAGGTGCCGTTTCCCTTAGCTAGTCTGTATTCACAGCTTGATTCCAATTTAAAATATTATCCAACTTCTTTCAGGTACTGCACAGGTTGATATCAAATTTGTGAGATTAACCAGGAGAACTTGGCAAAGGAATGACAGTCTGAAGTGCCTCACCTATCCAAACCCTAGAACACACCACAGAACCACTGAAGCCAAAACATTTTACACTAGGGGTGCATGCAAAGGCAGAGAAGCTAGTGGAACTGAACAGAAACTTCCAGAAATATGCTAATTGCATATGTAGATTTAGTGTAGAACAAAGCTGACTCCAAGTCATGGCTAGTGATAGTCTTCTAAAAATGAGATGTTGATATAGATGCAGAGCCATGTGGAGAAAAATCAAACTGGATCCTGTCCTCATATAATATTGCAGGAAAAAATTCCAAATTTACTAGAAATGGAAGTCAAAGAAAAGAAAGCACAAATGCTATCTTTAACAAAATACATGTGCTCATCTATAACGTAGAAATGCAGAAATATCCCAAAACATGACTTTGCATCCAGAAGCAATAAAAGAGATGGCATGGCAAAAGAAAACCACTATGTAGAATAAAATTCAAGGCAGAATTTAGCACAACCTTGTAAGTTATGTCACCAAGTTTCCAAAAGTAAATATAGAAAGACCATCCAGCCCAGGGAAGGAGGAGCTGGCGTTAATAATTTAACAAAAAGTAGTGACAATGGCTCTTAAGTATCTGAAGAGACACTCAGCCTCACTCATAATGGGAACATGCTCTTCTCACAGGCTCTGTTGGCAAGGCTGGAGAGACCGTCATTCTCACACGTCATAGGAAAGCATGATGATAAAGCCTTACGAGGGAACAAGAATATCTAACAGAACTATAAAACAATACCTTCCATTGAGCTCTCCTAATCTTAGCACTCAAATGTCTCTCAGGAAGGATATTAAAAGACACAGGCACCATATTCTTCCTTATATCCTCCAAGAGAAAACATTTAAAGCCTCTTAAACGAGTCCAGGAGAGGACGAACTGAATTAGCCATGATGTTCGTGGGAAGAGGGTCTCTACTCTTGTGGATAGATCTTCTGGATCTAGTGTGAGGTGTCAGCAATCTGTGACATTTGGTCTGGGGAACTGTCCTGTGTGTTGTGATACCTGGAGCAACAGCCCTGACCCACACCCACTAGATGTCACTGACATCCCTCCTTGCAGTCGTGACAACAAAAATTGCCTCCAGACACATGAAGTGAAACTTATGCCCACTGAGAAGCAAAATTAATTTTGTGTTCATTACAATTTCTAATGTTGAAATAAAGTGAAACAGCACAATATGGAAAAGTGTGTCTGTTATGATTATATTAACAAGACAGATGAAAACCATAAGTTTTTAGTAGCAATTATCCCTAGAGGAAGGGGACAGATTGATGGGGTAGGAAAGCCAAATTTCCTTTTCAAATTTCTGTAAGTAGTTGTTTGGCAACTTCATACATAGTTCCAGTGTGCCATTCCCCCCCATCGTTCTTTCATCCCTCCCTCATTCCTCCCTCTGAACCCTTCCTTCCCAGCAAGACTGCCTCCTACCTTCATGCTATTTTAATGACCCACTGAGTGACAAGCCAAGCTTCTCTGCACATATGTTCTGGTAATTTTATTTTGATACCTTCTCATAGGATACAAAAGTGACAGTTGAGAAGGCAGGTGTGTAGACTGTACCTGTCCCCAAATCCGACATCTTGTCTTCTTCAATAGCTACCTTCAGCTGGCCATGCTCAGGGACGGACTCACTAAATACGGATGCTGGGAAATCTGCCTCCACTAAGTGTTACCGTCCATAAACATGTCTAGGTACCAGAGTAGTTTCCGTGCTCCCTCTCTTCAGCAAAGCCTCGCTTCGGAAATAACAATTGTGCTCCCTCATCTGGTGCAAGTAATAAATCTTTCTCCACTCTTTAAAAAAGATCAAAAATTTGGAAGTCAGTGGAAGTAAATGGTCTGAAATGTGAATCCAGGTGCAGAGAAGCAACTTTGTGTTCCCTGCTGGATTCGTGTCAGGAAAAAGAAAGCCGAAAAATAGCACTGAATTGTTTTTGGATAACCATAGTCACAATGTAACTATAACGAAAATACAAGCTTTGTGTTCTGAGACGTTTGTGTTTAAATTTCAGATAAAACCATGACTAATTATCATGGAACTGTTAGCAGGAGAGAAAGGAGAAGAAACAATGGCTTCAAGTGGAGACATCTAATTGAAAATGTCACTGTAAAGCCATAGCATCTAAAAGGTTATTTCCTACTTTTGTCCAGTGAATAAAACCAAAACTTAATAGGCAGTCTATGAAAAAGAAGTCTCAGCACTAGATTATGATCTCTAAATAGCATTTCTAAGTAAAAAGCAACCAAAGCTTTTCTGAGAAATGGATATGGAACAGGGGCAGAAACCATTCACGACGGTTGTGAACGAATATCACCAGTAGCGGTTATCAGAAAGCAGAGAGTATAGCAGCACCTATAGATGATAGATAGCTGAGAGATAGATGGATAGATAGGTAGACGGATGGATAGATAGATGGACGATAGATAGACAATTGATAGACAAGAAACTAATTAAAAGGAAAGGGGCAGGGGAAGGCAGGAAGAATGGAATCAGAGTACCAGGGTTGTGTCAGAAAATCTCAGGACACAACCTAAGATAATCTCACTGGCTAGGACATCAATAAATAAAACTGTTAGATGTGACTGACTTCTAGAGCATAACTGTGCTAGGAAACATTCATCACTGGCCACTTTCACTGAAGCTCAGGAATCAGCTTTTTAAGGGAAGGACTGATACTTTCCTGACTTCCCTATACGGAGTCACCAAAGAATCGAGGGGTCTCTTTCACAGAATTTTTCCAGTTAACAAATGAGGGAAGAATTAGGGAAACGGACAATTACTGATTTTAGAATTTTCTCAGATTGATGTGATGTATTTCATGGTCACTGATGGCTGCGGGTGTCTTAGAATAAGAGAGAAAACCTGACATCATACACCCCTAAAAGAAACACACTGTACTCCCAGGAAGGATGTTTGTCAAAATAAAGAAAGAAAAAGGGACCTCACACCTCCTACACCATGCTACCAATTTATAACAAACTGTCTGTGAGGGACAGACAGTCATGTGGCACAAAACCACAGGGGTGCTGAGAATGAAATTCAGACTGAGACCTAGAGAAAAAATATCTCCTTCCCTTCACCACTAATAGATGCCACTGAAAAAAACCCACAAGGAGATGAAAAGAAACAGAAGAAGAATCTGCAAATTAAAATACAATGAAAAGGCATGTTGAACAAATGCAATGTTGTATCTCTTGGTTAAAATAAACTGTATAAATGCATATTTATATATTTAAATATATAAATGTAAATATGCATGTAAACATACATGATGTATTTAAAAACAAATATGAGCATAGATTAAACATTTCACACTAGGAATGACAGTTTTCCAGAGGCCTGGACAGTGACTCTATTGTGGGTGTTTGTGAGTGTGAGCGTCTGTGTTTATTCCGAGTCCCTCTCTTCTAGACACCGAAATGATACAATATCTGAGATTTGTTCAAAACAGTATGCAGTGGAAGGTGGGGTAATTAGGAAGACAGATGATGTCATGAGTTGATCATTTGCCAAAGCTGAGTGATGCACCTAGGAGCACCCTCAGCAGTCCAGTCTACACCTGCCTGGGAATCTCTAGAACAAAGTGCCGCATGAAGGGAAAATTGACAGCTCTGTATGGTAGCTACCACGAGCTTGTTTTAGGCTTGTCCCCTCCCAACTAAAGGACAGCCAAAGGGTCAGGACCCCGCTGTCAAGCCGCCCTGACTGAATCAAATCCACCTCAGTTCCTCCTCTCTCCACTTGTGTCTTCTCAATTCCATCCCCCATCTGTATTACTGTTTTTATTGTTATAAGAAAAATACCTGACAAAAGGCACTTCAGGAAGGAAGGACTCATTTCGCCTTCGGTTTGAGGGGAGACCATCCATAATGACAGGAAGGTGTGGCCGCAAAGTGTGAGGCAGCTCCTCGCACGGCGTCTGCAGTCAGAAAGCAGAGAGAGATGAATACTAAGCTTGCTTCCTTTTTCTCCTTTTCATCCTGTCTGGGATCCCAGCTCTTGGGCTAGGACTACTCTCATTCAGGATAGTCTTCCCTCCTCAATTAAACCTGCCTAGAAATGCCTCCAGTGACACATCTAGAGTGTCTCCAAGGGCATCCAGTCCAGTCGCATTGACAGAGAAGACTGACATCCCCACACTGGTGCTAAATAAGTCCACCATGAGAAGCAGCCTATAGAACTTAAGACAGTACAGATCTCCAAATGAAGGTCACCTCATGAGCATTTACATGGGGTCTTGAATAAGTCCTTTGAATTACCACTGTCTCTCGGCCATCTAGCTGCTCAATTAATAATAAGATTATCGACCCGTTCATAGTTTATGTTCCCACTAATGTGAGTGATGGTTTATGGTCAGCCACTTAAAGGTAGGGTGTTTTACAGGAGAGCTTCCTGCATGTAGAGATAGGCATAAGGAGCTGGGATCCAAGGACAGAAAGGGGAAGACAGAGGGACAGAGAGCAGCTTTATCACTCTTGTCTTCTTTAATAACAGGTATTTATCAAAGTGCTGGATAATAATGATAATGGCCCAGAATTCTCCCAGCCAAGTTATGATGTGACAATCTCTGAAGATGTGCTTCCAGATACTGAGATCCTGCAGATTGAAGCCACAGACAGAGATGAGAAACGCAAGCTGAGTTACACCATCCACAGCAGCATCGACTCCATCAGCATGAGGAAGTTCCGCATCGACCCCAGCACCGGCGTGCTCTACACAGCAGAGAGGCTGGATCACGAGGCCCAGGACAAGCACATCCTCAACATCATGGTAGGGCCACACTCCTAATCTGCCCTTCTGACAGAATCATTAACCACCCATGGCACATATCTGAGTCTTCAGATTTTGTAAACAGAAATAAATCTGGCCTTTCTGGGCCTTTTTACTTCGGTTAAGAACTGTTCTTAGATAACTTCTCCATATCTTTGCCAATCTGAGTATCAGATAAGTTCTGCAGACACTGGCTGTTTAGGAGATACTGCTGACAGATGAGTTAGAGAAGAAAGCAGCAGACCATGTTCCCAGACTCTGGGTTGGTTTGTAGCCAGAAGGTTGTGTGGAAAAGTTTAAAAGAAGTCTCTTGAGAAGTTCCTCATAAAGGTGATCATCGCACAGCCCACACACAGTGCTCAGGCCTTAGAAGTGTTAGAGAAACAAATTTCTGGCTTATTGCACTGGACCTACTAGCAATATTAGCTAACAAGAGATCCCAACACACTTAAGCCCTCAGAGACTGTCAGGTCTGAATCCTCACCCACTCGTGCTCTTACAAATTATGCTGAAGTTTCTTTGCTTTTGAAGTGAGGCTTGGTTAATCCACAAAGTAGAGAGAAAAGACGAGTGAGAATTTTTTGTGATTAATGTGGAGCCAATGATCCGTCCCTGTAAAGACCCAAGAACCCACTGGATGCAGCCTCTGCCTATCAGAGCCCACATTGCATTCCTTCAGACCAGGGAAGAACAGAGATTTAGTCTTGGGCTTTGTAATACCTCAGCCCTACGAAGTCCCAAGCTGTTGAAAATAATGCCAACTGTTAGCTGTTCCTTTCTCCACCGGAAATCTTCCTGGGTAAGAGGTAGCATGAATGCCATGCCCTCAGCTGGGGTTTCCAGTTAAGCCCCGGGGACAGAATGAGTGATTGACAGAGGCTACCTGATGCATTGCTCTGGCCATTCATTCATTCGTTCAGTCACAGATATTCTTGAGCACATACTATACACTGAGCACTCTTGTAAGTCCTGAAATAGACTGAGTCCTCTCACCCTTGGGACTAGCACTCTACTGGAGCTGCCCTGGACCTCAAGAACCTCTAGTTAGAGTCAAGCACCATCTTTGGGCATGGCAGGCTGAATTCAGCATGTCACACTAGCCATGTGGACTTGCATGTTTCCTTTGAGAACAGAAACCATCCTCACAACTTCAAGTCATCTCGGGCCATTATTTCCTCCGCAAACTCAGAGTTTGGTTTGGTCCCATGTCACTTTCCCTCTTTGTTGCCGAGTACTTAGAATGTAGCTGAGTACTTAGAATGAACATCTCTTTAGGCCCCTTCTCCAAGCCAAGCTCTTCCTGCCACTTTGCCTGTGCTTTCCTTCTAAGTATCGGTCATGAAAACGCCTTTCTCTTCAACGGCTCCTTCTGTATCTCTACTAATTTCTTCACATTTCTCTGAAGTTATGCAGTTTAAAGCTGAACGAGCCAAGAGGGCTCCTTCAGTCAGTCAGTCCTGCACCTCAGTCAGTCAGTCCTGCACCTCTGTCAGTCAGTCCTGCACCTCAGTCAGTCAGTCCTGCATTAGATAACACCAGAGCCACGTGGTTGAAGAATAGACTATTTATAAGCTTTTGCCATATGCAAGTCGGGGGAATTTTAAAGCTATGGGGCACATGTGTCTGGTAACTTGTCACACTGTGGGACTCGGCCTAAGGAGCTGAGATGGGCTGTGTCTCTCAGTGACCGGGCTGTGTCTCACAGTGACCGGGCTGTGTCTCCCCAGCCTGGGGTTCTTGCCTTTCCCTTGTTATTTTGTTCAGGAAGTTGAGTGTTAGGTTTCTCTTCCTACCCATCCTGAGAGCAGTTTTAAATCATCGCAAGCTGACTCCTAACCTCTAGGTATCTGACGTTGCTGGCTCGTGTGCCCACTTGACCCGAGTCTTCTTGAAGGTGGAGAATGTCTAATTCCTTATAGCACCGCTAGACTTAAGCTAGAGACCTGATGTAATAGTGTCAGTTATGAATGAATGAATGAATGGCAATGCAACATTGTATTCATTAATTCCACCCCTTAGAAGAGTCTCCAGCTACCCTTGCATGCACAAGGTGTATGTACATAACAAGGAGACATGGCTGAGTGAGGGGCCCCAAAGAGACTGAGTTTGTGGTACCCAGGCATCAGTCAGACAAAGGCTGGACACGCAGGGAAACAATAGCGATGGTGTCTCCCCGGCTCTTACTGGCTCACAGTCTCTTTGTTTCTTGGTAAAATCACGGTTTCTTGAGCTCCCAGCAGCTGTGCAGGCCTGAGTCAAGCACTTTGCATGCATCACCTCATTTTGTTTTCACAAGGGACAATGCCATGTGAGTTCTTTGCAATGTAAGTTTTCAGCCCCACTGCTTCTTGTATTTTACCTTAAGGTCAGAGATCAGGAGTTTCCTTACCGAAGAAACTTGGCCCGAGTCATTGTGAACGTGGAGGATGTTAACGACCACAGTCCTTATTTTACCTGCCTGCTGTACGAAGCCTCTGTGTTTGAGTCCGCGGCTCTGGGATCCGCTGTTCTGCAAGTGACGGCTCTGGACAAAGACAAAGGAGAAAACGCAGAGCTCATATATTCCATAGAAGCAGGTGAGAGCTGCAGCTGCGGCTGCGGCGTCCTCCGTGGGACGCATCCTCTGCGTGACGCATGTCACCTGCCCTTGGTGCACGTCCCACCTCATAAAGTCAGATTGCTGTCACTCCAGCCTATACAAATGCAGGTTTTAGCCAGCAACCAGCCCGTTTGTGTGACGATGGTGTATGGCATTCTCGCAGTACGGACGGCAAGGGAAGAGTTTTTTTCATTGCATTCGATCTCGGACTTCCCTGAAATGGAGAAGAGAGAAGAAATGTGTGATAAATTCAGGGGCCTGGACCCATAAGCCAGCAAGCTATGGCCTCAGACTAAAATAACCAAAGCTGCATCCCTTGAGGTTTGCTGCACTGTTCTGTGAATTGACTCCCAGATGTCTTGGTTTACTTATAAGTGGGTGGGCTGCAGAACTCAGAAATCCCAGTATGCCCGCCATTGGCACTTTGGACCTGTTGGGGGTAACCTGAAAAACAGAGCAGTTTTTCTCCAGGGCCTGGACTTCTTGCTTAACCAGACAGCTAATTACGTAGAAGCACTTATGTTCGATTTTAGACATTTTACAAAGGATTTTAACATCTATGAGACAAGACCATAGTTTACTGATGGATCCAAAAACTATGATAGAGATAAATGCCCAAGCAAAAGAAGGGGCTGTGAACCTAAAAGTGACAAATCTCTTTGATCTTCTGTTTTTCTTCCCCATTTAGTCATTTTTGAATATTCAAGCTACTTGTTCCCAAAGCGTTCTGCATCTTGATGTGCTATCTGTGTGCAAAGCCAAATGCATTCCCCTCCTGCCAGTGATGGGAAGGTTTCTTTCCCTTCACTTAAATGCGGAGTTTTCAGAGAACAGCTGAATTAAAATAGACATGCAAGGAGGCCAGTTTGGGCCTGGAAATTTGAACAAAAGAAAGGCTAGTAGCCTTCTCCAGAAGGCCTGCAGGGAATGATAATCTAAAACCACCTCTCAGATTAGGCTCTTACATTTTACTTGGGTCAGTGTTGATGTCCTAATGTAGGAAAAGAAAAAAAGATAAGATGTTGGTCGCTAACGGCTACAAGCCTCAAGAGCTTCCCTCATTGCTATTCTGGGTTTCCAGAGATTGAAACCTATTTCAAAATGCTATTTAATAACTCCCACTTGCCACAGAATACTGTCATTATGTCATTAAGTAAACCTTGTTCCTCTGGTTCTGTAGAATAGGAAACTCAGGAATAAATATTTAAATAGCATCACAGACAAAAGCACCATCCTCCGTCCCTTCTCTTCCCATGCGCTTCTCAGTCTGGTCTTTCTTCTCCCTTGACTCAGTCATATTCAGACCACATGGCCTTGCAAACATTTGGGTATAAGGCTTGATTGCTTTCAGTACATGTGTCCACGTGCCAACCAGCTTATTTGTAAGATTACTGCTTTTGGCTTTCTTCATCAGTCAGATGAATTTTTAAACAATTTGGAGGTTCCTGAGAGATTGTTTGGCCTATCCACCTTCACTTTCACCCCTTCTAACCTCCATGACTGCAGCATCAGGCTCTGTCATTTTCTTAAAAATTTACTAAAATGAAAGAGAAAAGCTATTTCCTTAGAACATCTTTACATAGAAAACCGGAATTTCCAGAAAAACCACAGGAATGATTGATATCTAACAAATAGCCTTAGATTGTATGTACAAGACTCCAATGAGGTCGCAGTGTGCTTGCATCACGAACCTGTCAGTGCCAGACATTCCCTTCAGACACGCAGCCCGGCACTGCCCTGCCCTGGCCCAGCCTCTGCAGAGCAGCTGGGCCCACTCCTTCTCAGATGTTGGAGGCATCCTAGAGGCTTGAGAGTGCTAAAGCACGTGACGGCATTGTGTAAAATGCTAAGTTTCATGGAACTTGTCTCACTAACCTGAGATAAGCCAAATTTCATTCTGCTTACTAGCGGGCTGTAAATTTCCGTCTGATACCTGGCCTCTGAAGCAGCTGCCGGCGCTTTTATTTAGAGCTGAAGGACTGAGGCAGAGGTGGAAGGCATAGCTTCAGGTCTCAGATTAGCTTGGGTTTTGTGCTTGGTGCTGTTGGCTCTGCAGCAGCAGAAGGAAACGTGGGGTGGGAATACACAGGATCCTAAAGGGCATTAAACATCATTTTTGGATCTGATCATCTCCTGGTCATCTCACTAATAATACTGAGCCCTCTGCTTGTGGCAGGCCTTGTAGTGTGCACCAGATAAATGGCCAGTAGAAGCGCACTCTCAGACCCATGGCCAAAAGCCTATGGAAGCCCTGAAATCCAAGAAAATCATCAGCAGTCACTTTCCAAAGATTCACAAATTAGAGTGGATAAGCAGAAAGTAGATTCCAAGGGGAGGAGTGGTGTGCTGAGAGGAGAGGGGCCAGCCTGGAAGCAGGAGCACGTGGGTCGGCAGTGATGGGACAGCAAACTAGGAAAGATGGACTGGAGGCCCCAAGTCGCTGTCCATGCTGCCGTGCGCGCCTTCATTCCTGCTGTGAAATGCTGTCGGCCGAGAGTGAGGGAGGACTAACTAAGAACTTTGAGTCTGCCATCATCATTACTGACAGACGCGGCTCTGTTGGCAGCATCAGTCAAGTCTACATGCCGCTGTGCCATGTGGAGATGCCCAGCCCTTGCTGAAATGGATGCTGACCCTATACTTAGAGAAATGTGTCTCCTGTAAGCCCGCTTATTTCCATGGCAGACACATCAGCACAGTCCCCACCCCTCTGCTCCTTCAGAGCTGTGGCTCATGTCTGTTTCTCTGATGAGCTTTAGTTTCCCACTTCACAGGAAACCTCGCAGAAGCTTTTGCAGCAGAATGGTTACAGGCTGAGGGAACTGTCTTGTGTGTCCTATGTGGACTTTGTGCCCAGCCCATGTGTGCTCCTAGAACACAGGGGAAGGGTCGAGCAGGACGGGGAAATAGAGGAAGGGGGAGGGAGAAGAATGCCTCGTGACTCACAAAGCAAGAACTTCACACTTCACCAACGTCATGGAGTTTTGATGTGCGGAGTATCACAGACTCCACGCAGGCAAGCTTGCCTGTGGGACAATATAAAACCCGGGGACTGTGTGGTGGCATGATGAATGTATTCCTAGAGTGATTTTTAAGCCTAATACACAGACAATGACACTAGCACAGGTACATACATGTCTATTTTTTTAATATTTATACTTATGGTGTATACACACATATCCAGATACACTAGTGGTAACATCATACACCAACCTGAGCCGTCCCTCTCTTTAGGAGGCTAGGAATGAGGAGGTATTAGCAGAAGCACCTTTCCTATAAGCTCTCATATTTCCCAGCTCAAATGCACACAGTGCTATATTGTTGTTGCTGTTACGTTAGGCCTGGATTGAGAAGATACTGATTTAAAATTCATTTACTAGAACTCACTGGAGTTGTTTTTCAATACCACAGAAAGAAAATTGTTTCATTTTTTCCTTCAGAATGTTAAGGTTCCTTAACATTCCTTCAAGCAGTTGCCTACAACTGGTCACCTTGCAGGAAGGCGCTTTACACGGGAGTTTATCTTTACCGCAAGGTCTTAAAAGCATCTTGTAACTCATTTCCACCCATCTCTTTATTTTAGGGAACACAGGGAACACATTTAAGATCGAACCAGTCCTGGGTATCATCACCATTTCCAAAGAGCCAGACATGACAGCCACGGGCCAGTTTGTCCTGTCAGTCAAAGTCACAGATCAAGGCTCCCCACCAATGTCAGCCACTGCAATTGTACGCATCTCTGTCACCATGTCTGATAATTCCCACCCCAAGTTCATTCACAAGGACTACCAAGCAGAAGTCAGTGAAAATGTTGATATAGGAACCTCTGTCATCCTGATCTCTGCCATCAGTCAGTCAACACTTGTTTACGAAGTCAAAGACGGAAACATGGATGGGGCCTTCACCATAAATCCGTATTCTGGAGTCATCACCACTCGGAAGGCCCTGGATTACGAGCATTCCTGTTCCTATCACCTCATCATTCAGGCCACCAACATGGCAGGCATGGCTTCCAATGCCACGGTCAGTGTCCAGGTTGTAGATGAAAATGATAACGCCCCAGTCTTCCTCTTTTCTCAGTACTCGGGCAGCCTGAGTGAGGCTGCCCCCATCAACAGCATTGTCAGGAGCCTAGATAACAGCCCACTGGTGATCCGAGCCACCGACGCGGACAGCAACCAGAATGCACTACTGGTGTATCAGATCGTAGAGTCCACAGCCAAGAAGTTCTTCACAGTGGACTCCAGCACGGGGGCCATCAGGACCATAGCCAACCTCGACCACGAAGCCATCGCTCATTTCCACTTCCATGTGCATGTGAGAGACAGCGGGAGCCCCCAGCTGACTGCAGAAAACCCTGTTGAAGTCAACATCGAGGTGACAGATGTGAACGATAACCCACCAGTTTTCACACAGGCTGTGTTTGAGACTGTCTTACTTCTCCCCACCTACACTGGAGTTGAGGTTCTGAAAGTTAGTGCCACAGACCCCGACTCTGAGGTGCCCCCCGCGCTGACGTACAGCCTCATGGAAGGCAGTGTCGATCACTTTCTAATGGACTCAAGCCGTGGCGTACTCACCGTCAGAAACGATAACCTCTCCAAAGACCACTACGTGCTGATAGCGCAGGTGTCCGACGGGAAGTTCCACAGCTCTGCCGCGCTGACCATAGTGGTTAAAGAAGCCTTGGACAGTGGGCTCCACTTCACGCAAAGCTTTTACTCCACCTCCATCTCAGAGAACAGCACAAACATAACCAAAGTTGCTATCGTCAATGCCGTCGGAAACCGTCTTAACGAGCCCTTAAAATACAGCATCTTAAACCCAGGAAATAAATTCAAGATAAAATCTACCTCAGGGGTCATTCAGACCGCAGGAGTGCCCTTTGACCGTGAAGAACAGGAATTATACGAGCTGGTGGTAGAAGCCAGCCGAGAGTCGGACCATTTGCGAGTGGCGAGGGTGGTGGTCAGGGTTATCATCGAGGATGTGAACGACAACGCTCCTGTCTTTGTGGGCCTCCCTTACTATGCTGCTGTCCAAGTGGACGCTGAGCCTGGGACTCTGATATACCAAGTGACAGCCATTGACAAAGACAAAGGTGCCAACGGAGCCGTCACCTACATCCTGCAAGATGGCTATGGCCACTTTGAAATCAACCTTCATTCAGGGAATGTGATTTTAAAAGAAGCATTCAACTCTGACCTGTCCAACATTGACTATGGAGTCACCATCCTCGCCAAGGATGGTGGAAATCCATCTCTGTCCACATCTGTGGAACTTCCCATCACCATTGTGAACAAAGCCATGCCTGTGTTTGATAAGCCCTTTTATACAGCATCCATCAAAGAAGATGTCACCATAGATACCCCGATTCTCAGCATCAATGCCACCAGTCCCGAAGGCCAGGGCATCATATACCTCATCATTGATGGGGACCCCTTCAAACAGTTCAACATCGACTTCGATACTGGGGTCCTGAAAGTGGTCGGACCGTTGGATTATGAAGTTACATCTGTTTATAAACTGACGGTGAGAGCCACTGATGCTCTCACTGGGGCCAGGGCTGAGGTGACTGTGGACCTGCTAGTGGATGATGTCAATGACAACCCTCCTGTTTTCAATCAGCCCACTTACAATACAACATTATCTGAATCATCTCTCATTGGGACACCTGTCCTGCAAGTCATCTCCACTGATGCAGACTCAGGAAACAACAAAATGGTGCATTATCAGATTGTCCAAGATACCTATAACAGCACAGATTACTTTCATATAGACAGCTCAAGTGGCCTAATCCTGACAGCCAGGATGCTGGACCATGAATTGATACAGCATTGCATTTTGAAAGTCAGAGCAACAGATAATGGCTTCCCATCTCTCAGCAGCGAAGTCTTGGTTCAGATCCACATCACTGACATCAATGACAACCCCCCAGTTTTTAATCAGCTCATTTATGAATCCTATGTGAGTGAATTAGCCCCTCGGGGTCATTTTGTGACCTGCATACAAGCCTCAGATGCAGACAGCTCTGACTTTGACCGGTTAGAATACAGCATTTTATCTGGGAATGACCGGACCAGCTTTCTGATGGACAGCAAGAGTGGAATAATCACACTGTCCAGCCACTGGAAGCAGCGCATGGAGCCTCTGTATAGTCTCAATGTGTCTGTGTCTGATGGGCTGTTCACCAACACTGCCCAGGTGCACATCAGGGTCCTTGGGGCAAACTTGTACAGCCCTGCCTTTTCACAGAGCACATATGTTGCTGAGGTAAGAGAGAATGCAGCCCCTGGAACAAAAGTCCTCCACGTCCGAGCCACAGATGCGGATCCAGGAACCTATGGCCAGATCAGCTACACCATCATCAATGACTTTGCCAAGGATCGGTTCTTTGTAGACGGCAATGGGCAGGTCATGACAACAGAAAGACTAGACCGAGAAAACCCTCTGGAAGGAGATATCAGCATTTATCTGAGGGCGCTGGATGGTGGGGGGAGAACGGCGTTCTGCATGGCAAAGGTAATTGTGGTGGATGAGAATGATAATGCCCCTCAGTTCATGACGGTGGAGTACAGAGCCAGTGTCAGGGCCGACGTGGGAAGGGGCCATTTGGTCACTCAGGTTCAAGCTGTGGATCCAGACGATGGAGCAAATTCCAGGATTACTTATTCCCTCTACAGTGAGGCCTCAGTCTCAGTGGCTGACCTGCTGGAAATCGACCCTGACAATGGCTGGATGGTGACCAAGGGCAGTTTTAATCAACTGAGAAATACTGTGCTGTCTTTCTTTGTGAAGGCAGTGGATGGGGGCATCCCCGTCAGACACTCCCTCATTCCCGTCTATGTCCACGTGCTGCCCCCTGAAACGCTCCTGCCTTCGTTTACCCAGTCTCAATACTCTCTCACCGTTGCAGAAGACACAGCCATTGGAAGCACCGTGGACACTGTGAGGATTCTGCCCAATCAGAGTGTCCAGTTCAGTACAGTTAATGGAGAACGACTGGAGAATAACAAAGGGGCTGTCTTCATCATAGAACAAGAAACAGGTGCTATCAAACTGGACAAGCGTCTTGACCATGAAGTTAGCCCAGCTTTCCACTTTAAAGTAGCAGCTACTATCCCCTTGGACAAGGTGGACATAGTGTTTACTGTGGACATAGATGTCAAGGTACTGGATGTGAATGACAACAAGCCAGTCTTCGAAACATCAAGCTACGAGACCATCATAATGGAAGGGATGCCTGTCGGCACCAAGCTCGCCCAGGTGAGAGCCATTGACATGGATTGGGGAGCCAATGGGCAGGTCACTTACTCCCTACACTCAGATTCCCATCCTGAAAAGGTAATGGAAGCCTTCAATATTGACAGCAACACAGGATGGATCAGTACACTGAAGGACCTGGACCATGAGACTGGCCCAGCATTCTCCTTCTCGGTGGTGGCTTCTGACCTTGGAGAGGCTTTCTCTCTCTCTTCCATGGCTCTGGTCTCTGTCAAGGTGACAGATATAAATGACAACCCACCAGTCTTCGCCCATGAGCTGTACCGAGGGACCGTGAAGGAGAGCGACCCGCCAGGGGAGGTGGTAGCTGTGCTCAGCACCTTGGATAAGGACACTTCTGACATAAACCGCCAAGTGAGCTACCATATTACAGGTAAGTCTTTTCATACAGTTTCACCATGTGCTCTGCTGGCTGAAGAAGGACGAGGGGTTGCAGGTGACAGGGAGACAAGAGGGACAGCCGAACTTGCTGGAACCTTCGGGTTCTGAGTGAGAGGTCTAGTAGAGGACTTTCAGCTGGCTCTCCATTCGGCCCAGGAAGCTTCAAGTGTAAGTTTCTTCCACAGTGACACATATATGCTAAGCAGAAGTCACAGACTGACCTTTTGCTGAGAAATTCAAAATTTTTTAAAAATTGATTTATTTTTCTTTTATGTGTATTGCCTGCACGCATGTGCATCTGTGTCATGCGATGCCCTCAGATGACAGAAGAAGGTGTCAAATCCCCCATAACTGGACTTGCAGGTGGTTGTTAGCCACCATGTGGATGCTGGGATTTGAACCCAAGTCTTCTGAAAGAGCTGTCAATGCTCTTAATCGCTGAGCCATCTCTTCAGACCCAAGAAATCCTAAATTATAACTCAAATTTGAAAGATATTTCTTCCAAGAGCCCTGTGTTCTTGGAACCCCTTTCTCTCTTCCCCAGTAGTGAGCAGCTGTTCCGCCCCAAAGCCAAGATAGACAAACACGGTCACAAGGGATGCAGAGAAATGCCACACTGCTCTGTGGGGCTGCAGGATTCACATCAGAGTGAAAAGGTGGTCTGTCCCTGCCTGAGAGCAGCTCTCTGAGGTGACGGCTGTCAGCAGTGAAGAGGAGAGGGTTTGCAGTGTGAGGCGGGGAGGGGCCTCTTCCTAAAACCATGCGGGCCTTAGAGCTAACATTTTGATGCCATGACTTTCAGGGCCAGAACATAAGCCAAGTGCCAAAAGATTTTAAATAATCCATCAATACTTGTAGTCAGGTGGCTTTCCCTTTAGAAAACCCAGATTATTCAGAGTGAAAAATGAATTAATTAGAATGCCCTGAGGACACAGAATCTGCTTAAGTGTGTTAGAGGAAAAGTTAATTAATCACTGCAGACTAAGATCCGCAGAGGAGCAACCACGTGATGCCAGGGATTGCCACACATCCCCTGGTTCTTTTTTTAAGTCTCCTGATGGCATTTCCCGTTTATGAAACCTTCATGTAGTCGATGACTCTCTCATGCCTGTCTTTTTCCATTCAAATGTGTATTTCTACAGTTAAAACCTAGAGACAGGGAAAAGCGAAACAAGGCTTTGAGTTCTTTGCATTTAGTTTCAGGGGTAAAAGACATTCTGAGGGATCCTTTTGTATCTGGAAGAACTGTTAAACGCTCAGCCTTAATTATTTCTACATCATCTCTGAATTCTCAATAGATGATTTAAAAGACCAGCCCACCGACTTCACCCAAGTAATGAGCGCAGAGTGTCTCAAAGCTGCTGTTACTATTAGCAGTCCAACCACCAACTGATTTTAATTAGATTTAAGTTTTGCTCTTGATGTAGCACAAGTTGGCTGAGCTGCCTCAGACTAACAAAGCACCATTAATCATTTTATGTAACAAAGAAACGGTGTGGGTCTGCCTGCACTGAAAGCATTTAATAGAGAGGTTAAATGTGTGTGCTGAAATAATATTCAACTAAAGCACGATTGAATCCTAGCCAGTGGTGCAGAAAGTGATATTCTAGGGAGGGTTTTCTCAGTCACCACCACTGACATCTGGGGCTGGATAAGTCTTGCTTCTGGGAGGCTGTTCTTCATATATTGTAGGATGTTTAACTGCCAGGTTGGTCCCTCTACCCACTGAATTCCAGTAGTATATAGAACCACTGCCATCCTGTGATAAACCAAACATCTTCAAGTGCTGGAAAATCCTCCAGAAACTGGGAACACCTTCCCGCTTGAGAACCATTTTCCTGCAACAGAACTGAACCATCTGTACAAGCTGGGTCATTTATCCTATGGTTTCCCCACAGTACAAAGACCCTGGGACTGACCACCATCCCCAGAGGGCACTATGACACTAAGAATTCCACCTCATCCCACAAGGTCTCCTGTAGAGTCCCAGTGTTTCCCCTTTGGTTGTTGAAGATTGTTTATAAAAAAGGTGAACCTTCTCCATTCCTACAGTGAAACAGCAGTGAACTTGCGATCTATTTTCCTTACCATTTTTTGTTTATTGTGTTCAAAGATAAATTTGGACACATTCATTTGTTTCGTTTTTCAAGACAGAGACAAGGTCTCGCTATGAGATCCAGTTAGACCTCAAACTCACGGGCCTCCTATCTCTGCCTCACAGCGCTGGCATCCCAGGTGTGCGCTCCCATACCTGGCTTCACATTACAATTTTCAACAATTTATTTGAGCAAAGGGAAAACTGTGAATTGAGCAGCTCCAAACTGTTCAGGGTTCCACCAAAGGGGCATAAGAGGGAGACTCTTATGGGGTGCTCATGCAAGGAAACCAAAAACTATTTTATTAGTGAACATGGAACAGTAACCTTCCAGTCCCCAGTAAGGCTAGTTGGTGGATTCTGTTTTGGTAAAGTTTAAGTTTTGTCTTACCATTTACATCAGGTGGGGTTTGGTTATACCTCCAGGAGCCCAAGGTCTGGGGGCCACCTCAGCTGCACAGCCCATTTGTAGACCTTCATTCTGACCACTTTCCATTGCCTTCAGCCCAGCCTTTCTGGATGTTGAACTGACACGATTCCCTCCTAGGCATGAGAAGTTGAGTTTCCCGCCCTCTTCTCCCCACCTCATGCTGAGCTGCTGTTGACGCCATGCTGTTTAATGCAATCGAAAAGGGGTCGGGAGCCCTCTCCGCCTCTTCTTCCTGTCCGCTTTTACCAACTCCTGCCCTGATCAATTTGATGTAATTGCAGTGCTAATCTTTCACCTGTTCCTTAAATGACCCCTTGTTAGGAATATTCAATGCTAATGGTTCTTCCTCTGTGGCGCAAACTTCTCCCAAAACTCCAGTCCTTGTGAGAAGAGCTGAGCTGTGTGATAAAATTCATTAAAAGTTGGCCACCTTCTCTTGATTGTATAATCAGCTCAGCCACTAATGAAATTGTCTTGGTGACATGAGCTACAGCATATTATAGCCTCTCAGGAGACTGAGACCGTGTGGGAAGACAGTTGGATCATTCTGAGGAGCCGATTGATGGTTCAGTTTGAATCTGATTATCTTTAAGAGGAACTAAACAAAAATAGACCAGCTTCTCTCAGTGAATTTTATTCTCTTAGAAAGTTACTGTTTTACTTTCCACACAAGCTGAGACTATAAACATCATGCCTTTCTGCAGGAAGGGAGTCCACTGTATTCAGAATCAAAGATACCGTGGGAGGGCACCTGGACACTCCCCCAGGGCATCACCCATGGGTATCCTATCATCAACTCTCAGAAGCTCTGCTTCCTTTGCAGGTGGGAACCCCCGAGGACGGTTTGCCCTGGGCCTGGTGCAGACTGAGTGGAAGGTCTATGTGAAGAGACCTCTGGATCGAGAGGAGCAGGACATTTACTTCCTCAATATCACTGCCACCGACGGGCTCTTTGTCACACAGGCCATGGTGGAAGTGACCGTCAGTGATGTAAATGACAACAGCCCAGTGTGTGATCAGGTGGGAGCTGTACTGATCAAAACCCTCTTGTGCCCCTGTAAATTAAATCCAAACCCACCTGCTTTAAGTCTAGGCTGGCATCTGCTCTTGTTCCCATTGTTCCCTAAGAGGGAAGGAAGTTTAGTCTGGGGTGAAATGTCTTAAATATGAAAAGAATTTAGCAAGCAAGCACGTTCAATAGAATAAATAGAAATGATGAGTCTTAAAATTAACTTTTAAGTAATTCTTAAAGGGCCTCATAACATCTGTCTAAGAGACTAGAATCATAAAAGAGAAATGGATCATCCCATTGGTAAGCTACCTGTTTGCATGTTACATAGCCAGTGGCATTATTGGCAATGAGTAGGGGTCTCCAGAGCCCCCTGAAGTAACCTTCCCATGGCTGTACAAAAATACATGGAACTAGATTTCTTTTTTTTCCTTGACGAAATTAAATCATCATTAATCTATGTTTCCTTAACATGTGGATCAAGAGATGATATTAGTGTTTTGTGGCTTAGAAAAGTACTATAGTGAGATTCAGTCTCACTTGCTGAGGCCCAAGTTACCTATGGCTCATTAATGAGGGGAAAGAGATTCCAGAAGCTCATTCGTTCTCAACCGAGAAGTGGACGTTGTGAGCACGTGATGTGTCAGGGTCTGCAGAGCAGCTGTCTGCTCTTCTTTCTTACTCTACACTATCTATACAGTAAGTGCTCAGAAGATGTTTTTAACAGGATGGACGCGGGAAGGAAGGGAACTGAATACTCACCGTTTCATTACACACTGCAGTGTGGTCTGTGCTGAAGGAAATAGAAGCAGACCCAGATGACTGAGTTTTAAAGAAATCTGCTTGAATGATAACTGTGGCAGCTGTACCACACGCAGTAATGATTTACTCTAGCATGTCACTATTTACAGCAACTATAACACACAGTAAAGATTCACTGCAGTTAATGCGATCTATGGTGGGTATACCACAGTCATGATTCACCCTGGTCTATTGCCGTTTACAATGGCTGTGCCTTGTGTAGTAAAGATTTGCCCTGATATATTACTATCTACAGTGACTGTACCACACACAGTAATGATTTCCCTGGGATATCACGATTTACAGTGACTACATCGCATACAATAAAGATTTACCTGGTATTTCAGTATCTACAGTGACTATATAACACACAGTAATGATTTGTCCTGATATACCAATATTTATAGTGACTATACTACAAACAGTAATGATTTCCCTGGGATATCAGTATCTACAGTGACTATACTACTATACCACACGCAGTAATGATTTCTCTGGGATATCAGTATCTAAGGTGACTGTGACACAGGCAGTAACAATTTGCTCACTTTTTTTTTCTCTACACGCAGGTTGTATATTCAGCATCATTTCCTGAAGACATTCCATCAAATAAAATCATCCTGAAGGTCAGTGCCAAGGATGCGGATATTGGATCCAATGGAGATATACGATACTCACTCTATGGATCTGGAAACAATGAATTTTTTCTAGATCCAGAAAGTGGTAAGGTGAAATTGATTCTTTGGGGAAATGCTATTATTTATCCATGAGAGAGTATCTTCTCCTGTGTCTCAACAATACAGAGACGCTCAGCGAGAGCCTTGATCCAAGGCTCTGGTGTGTTGGACTCTCTAAGACACGAGCAGTCCGTTGCTCTCGGAAGTGGAGGTGCTGGGCTACACAGACTTGACTAGGGTGGGGTTAGCGCTCTTTCTCTTCCTTCCCCGTCTCTTTCTCCCTCTATCCCTCCTTCCTGCCCTCTCCCCTTCCTTCCCTTTCTCCTGTGTTTATTAGAATTAAATAAGCACACTTGCCTGTCTCACACTTGTGAACTAAGACTAGGCTTGAAAAGGATGGAGGCAGAGTTGCAGAATAAATGTTGGTTCCCATGAAAACTGCAGAATGACACTTAGTAGGTGAGGGGAGTCCTTTGTTCTGCATATCCTTAGGTCTCTTCTCATTCTTATTAGCACTGCTGCCTGGGTTTTATGAACCATCCCTGCTTAGCTTCTCCAAAGCTGTGAGCCCTCAAATTTCCTTGCATATTCAGGCAAAATTTACAAGGTAAAATGTTATGTAAACTAACGTCAGATGCCTGAATTTAAAGCCTAAGCTAAAGGAAAAGTCTTTTTTCTATGGCAGCAAATTATTTCCATGTTAAGACCTGGGCAATTCATCCAGTGGCAATTTTATATGAAGTGTGGGAGGTGAACAGCTTGCTTAGTTCCAGTGTTGCAATCACTGCAGTGAACTCAGGCTTCAAAGACCAGTGGTGTCCTCTTGCCCTGGCTACCCTGGTTCCCACCAGGAAGCACAGACTTGGCTGTGTGGGAATATACTACTTAGCTCTCCAGTTCTGTGGTTATTTATTCAGTCTAATATTTGCTGAGAAGCTGATAGATGTGACAGACCCAATATAAACAGCAAACAATGCTCAAGGGATAGTATAATCCCTAGAGAAGACAACAAATAAACTGGTAATTAAAATAAAGGCAGAGTCAAAGGAGAAATCAAAGGGGGCCATGTACACATATAACAAACATAGCTAATTTTCTGGTGAAAGAAAAGAGGAAAGTGAGGCAAGATTCTAAAGCGTGGAGCAGAACACTGTAGCTTCTGGGGCCAAGAAAGTGGCGAGCAGAGCCAGTACGTGGCAGGGAGGAACTCTAAGCTGACCACAGAGGGTCTTGCACATTTCCCTGAAAAGGCTGCGGACTTTTTTAAAGAGGAAAGTCCAAGGATGCAATGTTATCTGTGCTCCAGAACTATTGTGCATAGCAAGGAAGCCGCAGGAGGAACTGCCTGATGGCTCATGTGGTTTGCTCCAAATGTTGACACACGTTAGGAGTAGCAGTCCACCAGGAGCAGGACTTTGCACAGAATAGCACTGGCTCAGGCTTGTTGAGGTGCTTGTTGTTTTCTGTTGACACTCAAACAGCAAAGAAATCTTCACAAAATCTCCACAGTGTGTGTGTGTGTGTGTGGTGTGTGTGTGTGGTGTGTGTGTGTGTGGTGTGTGTGGTGTGTGTGTGTGTGGTGTGTGTGTGTGTGTGTGGTGTGTGTGTGGTGTGTGTGTGTGTGTGTGTGGTGTGTGTGTGTGTGTATGTGTGTGTGTGTGTGTGTAACATGGAGACTCATTCTGGAGGAATCAGGAGGCCAGCAGGGAAGGAGGAACATGAGGGCTTAATATAGAGGGAAAGAGCAATATCGCGTATTCTTCTCGTGCGGAATCTAGATTTGATTCTACACACGTGTCTCTGTGTCATGAAAGTAGAAGAGGAAACTATTTGGAGAGAGAAGGGGGACCCACAGTAGGAGGGCAGGGAAGGAGACGTGGTAATATGGGAGAAATATGAGCAGAATATATATGGAATGCCATAATGAGATCCAGTATTTTTTATACTGATTAAAAATAAAATAATAAAGAAAATCTCTCCTTTTCCCCCTCTGAGCCCTCCCTAGCAAAGGTAAATCCTGGGATGGGATCGGTAGACTGTTTAACCACCTTCCCAGGTGCTGTGATGAAATACGCTGACACGGAGTAAGGAGGTGAAGGTTTGTTTGGTTCACAGTCCCAGAGTGCAGTCTGCCATGGCAGTAAAGCCCAGGCAGCAGGAGCTGGAAGTAGCCGGCCACACTGCATCCATGCTCAGGAGACAGAAATAAAAGCTAGAGCTTGCTCCGGGATCCCAGTCTGGGAAACAGCACCTCCTAAATGCAGAGTGTCTTTCTACTTCAATTAATTCAATCAAGACACACCTAATTTAGATAATCCCTCTTAGATGTGCCCAGAAGCTTGTCTCCTAGGTGATTCTAAATCCTGTCAAGGTGACAGCCAGTGTTAGGCGGCACGGAACCCTTCAAGACTCCTGTTCAAGTTGGCGTATACGCTTCCTTCTAAAAGACAGGGTGAAAAGCAGCATATCTGGGACAAGGAAATTGTCCTTCCATGACTACGGGGAATGGAATGGGTGGCCGCCATCCATTACCATCCATCCATTCACTGGAAGCTCTCCTTGTTGCCAAATGAACCAAACCCTGGAAACTAGGTTCTAACAAGGAATTAATTTATTTGTAGATCGTGAAGTTGGTTGCATCTAAAACTCTCATGATATTTTCCCTAAAAAAAAAAACTGAATTTTCGGTATTTTGCACCTTATAAAGCACTTGAACCATGTGTCCTTCGTCCTCCGTATTTCTTGTATTTAGAATCTTTATATAATTGATTTTCTGCTTTTCCATGAAAAATCATTTTTGAAAAGTCAGACCAACTACTTTGCCATTTCTTTTCATAGGTGAGTTAAAAACGTTGGCCCTGTTGGACCGGGAGAGGGTCCCGGTGTACAACCTGTTCGCCAGAGCCACTGATGGGGGTGGCCGATTCTGCCAGTCCAATGTCCAGCTGATCCTGGAAGATGTGAATGATAACCCCCCTGTGTTTTCTAATGAGCACTACACTGCGTGTGTCTATGAGAACACAGCCACTAAGGCTCTGCTGACCAGAGTGCAAGCAGTGGATCCCGATGTTGGTAAGTCAGGGGCCAGCCGGGCCCTCCCGAATCAGCATGCCGCCTCCAGGAATGTTACCGATGTTACACGTCGGAACCCTCACCATAGGATCATGCACAGGGAGCCAGGTTTCTGCACTTCCACTGGTATTCCTCTCATAAAGAGAGAATTCTACCGGTTGTCCTCCTTCCCCCTCATGTATGATCTCGGGAAGAGATCCAGGAATTCCTCTACCTGGTGGAGGATGGCTTCTTTGGTTTTGCTTTTTCGATGTTTTGTTTTCCCTTTTTTGATCTTTTGAATAAAAACAATGGCTTTCTTACATGCCTGTTCCATCTAACATAGTTGAAATGCTGAATTGAGAGGCAAGGAAAATTAATTTCCATTTCTATAAAGCATCAAATAATAGACTTCAGCTAAAAGGTGACAGTCTCAATTTATTGTAGTGCCCCACAGCAAAAAGACCAATTATTAAATGTGCTGCCAGTCCAATGTGGATTTTTAACTACCATTTTCCAGAGTCCTTTTTTTTTTTGGTCTCTTATAAATGGACATCACTAAGCAGAATGGCGGTGGGGTGATGAGGAATTAGAACTGAAAGTTGCTAATAAAGTTTATGCTCAAATCCTCTTTACATAATGAGATGATGAGTTGGGAAAGACTGGAGTTAATTGCTAGGTAGACCTTCTAAGGATGCATAAGTTACTGAGGTGACTGCATGATGGAATATAAATACGAAAGGGCACATAGAGCCTCCTGGTTCCACGTTTTAAGAGCTGTAAATCAGAGGACTGGGAAATGATGGGGTGTGTCTGCTATGCCAAGCAGGCCTCTCTATAATTCAATGTCTTATTGCTTAATTCTGAATTGAAAGAAAAATTATTGGACTAATGGAAAAGCAAATACATGATAATTAGCTGAAAACAAACGTGGAGCTCAGGGTCTCCTCATGTTCCCCTTAGAGAAATTAGTGGCTGCACTTGAATTATTGCACTTACCATATTTACGTAATTTTAAGGCTGAGAACCAACCCTTTAAAAGCATGTATATTATTGTGGAAAATGGCAAATAGGGAAAGACTGTGTATTGGCTCATAATTATTTAATAACTGCAAATATTCATTTTCAAAGGAGAATTAAAATTTTCTCTGGACACATAGAAGATTTGGGGGGTAAGGAGGACAAAATTTATGTGAATGAGCCTTTTAATAATTTTAAACTTGATTTGAGAATGTGTAATTAGCCAAGAGATGAAATTTTAAAAGCTGAAAGTTTTGAACTTTATCACTCATCCCCTTCATGAAGAAGCCAGGTGTGCTCCAGCTAGAGACTGAACACTGGAGTTGCCTTGGAGGATATACCTCAAGACGGGGTGTGATTGACAGATACAGCCTGGGGCTGCTGTATAAGTTGTGATGGAGAACACAGAGCCATCTACATGTCTTCCTTCTTCTTCTTTGTGCTCATCCAGCCGGGTTGGGAGATGGGCAGTGGAGGACGTGTAAGCTCTGACCATTTGTCAGGACAGGGATGGAAAGATCAGAATGAGGGAAACCTGAATATGGCAAGCATGATGCTTCAGCCTGCTCACCTACCATATTGAGTAAATGGAAACTAAGGTCTTGGGTACTGTAGACATCTCTGTACCAGGCAGATTTACCAGTCAACCCATAAGCTACAAGAAAAGTCTAGCAAGGCCAGAATCTTGTTCATTATCTCAGTTTTTGTCAATCTCTTACCTTTAAAAATGAAAAAACTTTGACAGGCCTGATGGATTCAGCAGGGAAGGGTGCTTGGTGCTCAGTCTGGCAGCCTGAGTTATAGCCCTCAAACACACATAGAGGTGGAAGGAGAGAACAAAAGAATAATGGTAGAAGTGCAAGAAGAAGTGTTGCCCTCGGAAACACAACCAAGTGTCGTGTGCCCCAGGCACCACGCTGAGGAAGTGTTTGTGAGGGCTGGGGTTAGAACGCATAATGGGGTCTGCCTGAGCTTCCGTTAGATGGACACCAGCCTTAATCAGAATCCCTGAGCATAAGGACTAGTGACCTACGATATGGTCGTGTCTCATGAAATTTATTCTCCACGCCTTAGCAAGCGGGGTCTGCTTAATCCAGCTGGATAAAATGGAAACTGATCTTCCATTTAGAGAGACTGATTTATTTAGAGAAGTTTACAAAGTTACAAAGTTTGCAGCAGCCTGCCCACAAAGTCCATGACAGCGACAGCTGCTCGCAGGTCTTTTAGTCCGTTCCCAGCCAGCATTTCACTTTCACTCACATGATCTTTAGGACTGCAGGGACTTGGCACGCTGCCTCCTGGGTCTGGCCTTCTGCATGGGTCTGGGGCTGGGGCATTTTTCTTCCCGCATGGGTTCAATCTGTGCCTCCCCAGGGCTCACCACCATGTTGTTCCTCCTTTCTCCCCGCCTTCCTGCCCCCTTATTGGTCAGAGGGCGGGACTTGCTGTGGAATGAAGCAATAGGAAAGAAAACCTCAGAGAGAATTCTGAATTTACCGTACAGGTCGTTAATGGCCCTGATAGTAACCATTTCTGTCTTTCCAGAGGAAGGAGGACTGGAGGAAGCACATACAAAGATTATTAGGTAGTTGTGTGAGGGTGAGGGTTCCTTACAGGGCTAGGCTAGCCCAATGTGTGGGAGCTGAGTCCACTCAGGAGGCTGTGAGGCTTAATCCAGCCTCTAGTGTGTTCAGTTTTGTTAACACAGAGTTACAAAGAGTTTGAATTAGTCATCATTGTATAAAACTCAGATTCTCATTGAAAATTTAGATCTTGATCGGGACTGATGAAGCAGCAATTAAGAGCACAGGCTGTTCCTGCAGAGGACTCAGGTTGGATTCCCAGCACCCACATGGTAGCTACCAACCATCCTTAAGTCCAATTTCAGGGGAGTCTGACGCCCTCTTCTGACCTCGGTGGCCATCGCACAACATGAGTGCACTTACATAAGTACAGGCAAGGCACTCATACGCATAAACTAAAATAATGAAATCAAACAAAATAATAAATTAGATTTCCAGCACTTTATAAACACTGTATATACTCACTCAGAAGACTGGAATTCCATGTGCTCAGGTCTCAGACAGTGCAGGGAACAGAAGCTGCTCCCTGATAAGGGGCCACAGGGCTCTCCGCTCTACGGGACAACCCTTTGCCAACTGACGGTACCACCTGACCTCGTCTGTAGCTCCTCTAAAATGAAAAAGCAATTCCTGACTTTTGGAAACACTTCATACAGAAACAATTACGGATTTGCAGAAGTTGTGCCTCTCACCTATCCCATTCCCCGTCGTGACATCTTGACTACTACAGAACTCTTACTAAAACCAGGAAATTACATAGGTACTACTCACAGGTCATAGTTACCTGTCCTGGAAGCATACATGTCCTTATATGCAACCGTATCACCTATGTAACATCACAGAACCTCCACCACCTCCTCCAGCCCAAGGCATCTCCACATGCCCTCACAGCCTCGTCTACCTCCTTCCTAATAACTTCGTTCGATACCTACAGTTTTCTCATTTAAAAATGTTATTGAATCAAAATCACATCATTTTAACCTTTCGAGGGTGGAGTGTCTTCTCTTGGTGTAATTTGCTTAAGATCCATCCAGGTTGTTGAGTTGACCTTTGGTGATGATCACTGACTCCACTTGTGTGAGAGACAAGGATGTTTAGTTCATGAAACCTCTGTTAAGTAGATTCTGTTACTTGAATTTGTAAATTGGAGCTAAGATGTGAATACCTGTGTCCCTCTAACATGCCCGTGTTGTAATTTCACTTAAAATGTATCGGTACTAAGAGACATAGCCTTTGGGGGCAGAGAGAGCAGGTCAAAGCATGGGGCCGCCCTAAGTGGGGTTTACTCCCTTCTTACAGAAGCTTGAGGGGGTCTGTTGACCCTCCCGCCCTGAAGGACACACAGAAGGCCTCAGGGAGGACTGAGCCTTCCTTAGACGGCAGAGCTGCTAGTTGCCTTGACTTTGGACTTTCTGCTCTGGGAAGTAGCAAGCATCAGTGCTTACACTTTGCCCATATAAAATATTTTGCCCTAACAGTCCAAATGGACTTTGACAACCACCATTTTGGTCACATTATCTTCTCAGTCACTAAACTTTGTGGAGAAATGGCAAGATATTAATCTGAAATCTGACTCCATGAATCCCAAGTCCACAGCCCTTGCTGTGGTTTCTTCATGCCTAAATACATTGTTCCTTTTAGCCAAACAGCTCTTGCCTATGAGTCATTCACAATGAACTAAACTTAATGTTGTAAGAATTGCTTAAGTCAGGAATAACATGATTCAGAGGAAGGCAAGATAGTTTTAATACCCATTTTATGGGTTCTAAGAAATGGCAGGGTAGCACCCGAGATTTTAGTACTAAGTTCTTAGTTTTCCTGTGAAATGAAAATATCGTCTGTCCCATTAGCACCATCACTTATGATGCCAAATTTATAAACATTCAATCTTTTCAACAAAGAGAAGAGGCTCTTTTGTTGAATTAGCTCTTTGGGGTTAATATATTTACTGTGTCTTTGGGACAACAAGAGATTTTTTTTCAGGATTGCAATTTTGAGAGGTTCTTTAACTAGCCAAAGAAATAGGCAGCATGAAGAATCTGAACAAAAATTCCGAAACCATTTTAGACAAAGTGTAAATTTGTACTGGAAAAATATATTACCATCCATGATTTAAGAAAAGGCTAATTGACAGATATTGGCAATGGGAGTGTACACATTTTCCTTGTTATAGAGAATGAATGTAAACAAGGGACATGTTCTAAGGAGCCAGTCGTCCTTTTTTGGTAAATCATTTCTCACAAGATTTTAATAAGCAAAGCCTACAGGCTCAGAACACGGATCACAGTTATTTTCCATTCCACTTAGCACATATTTAATGAACAGTGAGGTAACAGGCACTGGAGAAGGGGCATCAGGACTCTTCTCCAAGATGAGGCTGGAGAGATGGCTCAGCAGTGAACAGCAGTGAGAGCATGTCTTGCCTCTCCAGAGGACCAAGAGTCAGCTCTCAGCACCATGCCAGGTGACTCACAACAACTGCAACGCCAACTCCAGAGGATCTGATACCCTCTTCTGAGCTCTACAGGCAACTTCATACACACACACACACACACACACACACACAAACACACACATACACACTTTTAAAAAAATCTTAAAAAATAGTACAGAGAGGGTTGACCAGACTGAGGCAAATTTGAAAGTCTCAGTGGCGTAGTGTGGCACCGGCTTAGTTCTTGCTCATGTGAAGAATAAGTCAGCGCATCTAGAGACTAGGAAATACGGTTCTTCTAGTCTCTTAACGCCACCTGCTTGATCTTTGACCTCCAAGGTCAGCAGAGCAGGGAACAGAGGGCTGATGGTAGCTGCCAGTTCTCAGCCATCAAGACAGACCTGCATCACCAGCGGTCGCATCACCTGACCTATTCAAGGGAGCAGAAGAGAGATCGTCATCTCTGCTTCGTCTCATGGTGGTGAGTGCAGGAGCCAGCAGGTCCGAAAGAATGGGAAAAGATGACATCACTAACGTAGGGAGAGTTAGTCTCCACAATACGGAAAGATCATGCAACTTCGGAGCAGGGAAGAGAAGTGGAAAGGAAATACTTAAAAGGAGGAAAGCCCAGCAGGTTGACACCTCCACCTTCAGACACCAGCGGACCCTCGGAGGTCCTACCGAGGTGGGGAGTCGAGACAGCTCCTGCCCAGAGAAAGCACAGGGGTTTGTTTGGGGGTGAAGAAAAATGTGAGAAAAAGGCAGCAAGACCAGAGGAGAAGGCTGTGCCTGTGGGGTGCAGAGGCGTGTTATCAGAACATGATGGACCCTTTAGATTAAGTTTCATTAAGAGAAGGGGTGGACTTGGAGACGTGAGCAGTGGTTAAGAGCACTGACTTCTCCTGCAGAAGACTTGGGTTGGTCCCCAGCACCCACATGGCAGCTCAAAATTGTCTATAACTCTAGTTCAGGATATCTGATGCCCTCTTTTGGCCTTGACAGGCACTGCATGCACATGTGCACATACATGCAGGCAAAACAGTCATACACACAAATACATTTTTTTAAAGAGACGATGTAAAAAACTCTGAGCCTGCTGGAATGATACCTTTCCCTAAAGTATATAGTTATATCCTCCTGTAAACAGAAAACAGGAAGACCAGGTCACTCGAGAAGCTTGAAGAGCTCTTCCATTTTGATCTGGGCATCCTGGCATCCTCCTTTCTGGGGGGCACTCACTAATCACAGCTAGTTATGCACACTGGAAATTTGTGCACCAGATCCTTCACAAAGCCTCAGCCATCTTGGGACCCATGGCATTCATGAAACAGAAGCTAGAATGGAAGGTATTCTGTACATCAGACCTTGGAGCACTGCTCACTCTGAGTGTTGCTCCTGACCAAGGAGAGAAGCAGCTTGTGTGAGGGACTTGCACTAAAGCAACTCCTTGGGCTGCCAGAAGAGCTCTCTCACAAGCCACTTGAGAGGAACATGTCCGGTGGTTTCCCTGCTCATCTAACCCACCCCAGCCTTTCTAGCCTGCAGCACCTTGAGAACCACACAGAGCTCAGGAAGGTGTGTGGGTGAGATGCTTGAAATACTATAAAACCCATTGAGGGCTTGACATCTTCCTGGGACAGAGTGTGAAGAAGACTGGTCCCACCATTCTGTGGAAATCAGAGATGCTCCTGTTCTGTATCTAGGCTCCAAACACTGCATTTCAAATCTGGTGGCCAAAGTAAAGAGCCACCACCTTATGACAGCTTTTAGTTAACTTTTCCATAATCACCCTTCCAATCTCATGAAGAAAAGCAAACAAATGTTCAATATTTATTCTGTGAGGCCAATCTAGTGAGGATTTGCCTAAATATAACACCTTTTCCTCAGATCGCAAAGGCAAACCTAATAAAGCACACCAACAGAACAGCCGGGCGTGAGCATTCAGTGAAGTCGGGAAGACACTGCTCCTGTGTGTGTACAAGGTAGAGGTACACGTTGTCCTTCCACTTTTTCCCCTCAGGTTTCTTCAGAGCCTCATACCCCAGCTGAGACTATACCCAGCTTCCTCTGAACTCTGTGGACTAAGCCACAGAGATATCCCCAGGTACCCTTAAGAGACATATCCTCCGAATAGACAAATTGACCAAGAGACCACGTAAGCTTGCTTTTCTTTTCTATGACAAACACTCTGACCAGTACCAACTGGGGGATGAAAGGGTTTACTTGGTTTACATCTCCCAAGTCACAGTTCATCATGAGGGAGTCCAAGGTGGTAACTCAGGACAGGAACCTGGAGGCAGGAATGGAAGCCATGGAGGAACGCTGCTTACTGGCTGCTCCCCTGGACCTGCTTTCATATATAATACAGAACATCCTGCCCAGGGCTGGCACTACCCAGAGTGGGCTGGGCCCTCCCACATCACTCAGCAATCAAGAAAATACCCCCATAGACATGGCCTCAGGCCAGTCCAATGGAGGCAATTCCCCAGCTGAAGCTCCCTCAGCCTAGGTGTGTCAAGTTGACAACTAAAGCATCCCGCACATAGTCTACGACCTTGGGCAAGGCTTTGGACTCCATCTACACCAGTTCCCTTCATATAATACCAGAGTGACAATAGCTTGTTCTGCCAGCCTCAAAGGGTCAATGTGAGACTTACCCAGAATGGATCAGGGCATCTCTGTGAGATAAGCATTTTCCCAACTGCATTTAGGTCTCCTACTCTAAGCTCCCTGGTCTCGTGGTCATTTTGACATGGGAAACTTTGCATGGCTCTTCTCTATGCATCGCCAAACCTCGCGAGCAAGAGCAGCACTTCTAAAGAACTTCGAATGACAGTGACTATAACGTCACTGTTAGTGTCGACTTTCATAGCTATGTTCCATGCCAGGCACTGTGCCAAGGGCTTCAGATCCATCATTACCACTTCTCATAACAATGCTACAAGTTAGCATATTCTTCTTCAGTTTAATATGAATAACATGTAGGGTTAAGTAACTTGCCCTGAGCCCTAAGCTAGTTAGCGACAGGACTGCAGACTTCATATGAGGAAGTTCAAGAGGGTTGGGAACAGGTATCTAGCCGATAGTCATACTAAAATACAGGGCAGTGATTCTCAAAATGGGGTCCCCGGACCAATGATATCAGCGTTACCCAAGGGGTGGATGGAAATGCCAGCTCTGCATGAGAGACTTCAGACTAATAAGTGACTCTGAAAGTTAGCAAAGAGCAGATTCACCTGGAGGACTTGTGGAATTGGTGTCCTGCTTCCCAGTCCCAGTGCAGACCCTTCTGGCACTGGCTGTTCTCCAAAGTCTCTCATTCAGCAGGTCTGAGATGGAGAGGATAATTTGCATTCCAAATAGTTTCCAGGTGAGGGGGACACTGCTGTCCCCCAAACCGTGCTTGGAGAATTGCTCACTTAAGAATTATTTTTTTAATATTTGTTATTTATGTGTATGATTGTTTTGCCTACATGTGCCTAAGCACACCACAAGCTTGCAATGCGTGCCTGCAGAGGCCAAAAAAGAGCATTAGCTCCCCTAGAACTGGAGTTATAGATGATTGTTAGCTGCCATGTGGGTGCTGGTAACTGAACCCAGGTCCTCTGCGAGAGCAACCACGACTCTTAACTACAGAGTCATCTCTCTAGTCCCCCACCTAAGAATTCTTAATATTTCTGTGTCCAAACATCTTAAGAGTTCAGTAACATCTATAGATCATCCCTCAGAATAATGCTTTACGATTCATAAAAAAGTTACAAATAAAATATATTAGTCCAACTATTTTCTGATGTTGCTCTGCACTGTAAATTTCTTCTTTAGTAGATTGAATAACAGGTTGTAGCAGTTTGTCTAAGAACTTCCATGGTTTGAACTAGTATCGACTAGAGGAATTCCAGGCAATAGTTGCTGGAAATGGAGCATCTGTAGAATCTTTAGGTTCCCAAATCACAGGTGTCGCACGTACCACTGCCTCGATTGCTGGCATGGGTAAGTGAATGTGACTCCACATCTTGTCAGAGGTTAAGGACCTCAAAGGTGCCAATTGCTGTGGTTGCTGCCGCAAACAGTGACCTCTGGTGACTCCTGCCTCCTGGTGTGCCTCTTCCCAGAAGCAGCATGGGGAACACTGCAGACAACACGATACAGTTGTTGTGTTGGAAGGCCACAGAACTCACTGTGGCCTGGTCTTCTGTCCAGGCACTCACAGTGTTATAACAAGGGGCTGGGTGGTTTAAACTAAAGAAAGCTCTTTTCTCTCAGTTCTGGCATTTGTAGTCCACGTTCAGGGTGCCATGGTTAGATCTGGGTGAGAGCTCCCTCCTGACTGCTCATGCCTGTCTTCTACCAAGGATTCTTATGGCCGTTCTAGACTACACACAGGTGGAGAAAGAGGCAGAAATCTTTTCTTCTTCTCATAGAGCTCCCATTTTTCTCTTATTAAGATCTCCCCTATGAGTTCATTTAACCAGAATTACCTCCTGAAAGCCTTATATGCACTATCCTGAAGACTAGGCTGAAGCATGTGAATTGTAGGAAGACACAGTGTATTCCATAGGACTCTCTCTTCCTTTCTCGGATCCCTCACCCCAGCAGAGCACTGCTATAGAAGTCTGCGAGTCCCAGGTGGTGAGAGAGTTGGGTTTACCTAAAACTGTGTGAGTGAACGTGAAAGTCAAACCCACCATTTGTCACTGAGCCATCAGATGAACCCACATCTCCGTCTGCCACCTTGTCAGCAGGAACCGTGACGGAGAAACAGTCATCTCTGCCACATCAGCTTCCTGAGAATAAAAACCACGTTGTAGTCACACTCATTACACTGTGCTGCTAGGGGCTTGCGGTGGAGAGAGAGAGCTGCCGTGCTCAGGCACGTGTGTAGGCACCCTAGACTCCACCCTCATAGCCATAAGAACCCCCTATGCAGCCCTTCCCTCGCCACAGGCTCCCCTCTCCCAGGAACATGGACTCATGCACAGCAGGAGCAAACACACCAGAGCTTTGCCTGCCAGGAACCAGTTCAGCCCCTCAAGGAACCACAGTGTCCTACTTTGCCCTTAGTCACTGTGATAAATCATTGTGACCAAAGCAACATGGGGAAGAAAGGATGTGTGGGGCTTAATCATCCCAATGGCAGGCCATCACCGAGGGGCGCCAAGGCGGAGAGCAATGGCAGAAGCTTGAGGCAGAGGTCACAGAGGAACACTGCTTGCTGGCTGGCTCCCTCTGGCTTGCTCAGTTACCTTTCTTATACAGCCCAGGCCCACTTGCCCAGGGATGGCACTGCCCACAGAGAACTGGGCCCTCCTGCTTCAATTACAACCAGAAAATGCCCCACAGATAGGCTGCAGGTCAATCTATTGTAGATTGTAGGAAATTCCAAAACTGAGGTTCCTCTTCCCAGTTGACTCTAGTTAGTGTCAAGTAGACAATTTCTAACCAGCACACTGCCACACTGACACAGTCAGGCGGGTGACAGAGCAGGAACCGCTGGCAATCACCAGTTTCTGCTCTCCAGGTGCCAGGCCCATTTCCTATGGCAGTCCTGTTCCTAGCAGATCTTACAGGGCAACCACTGAAATCCAGGCGAACCTGCTCTTTTGAGGAATGACTTGAAGTTCAGGGATGAAGAGACTGACCCTGGATGACTTTGGTACCACTGAACCTCAAAAATCAAGGACATCATCACCTCCAGCCAATACTTTATATCCCAGTGCTTTCTCCTAGAGACTGTTCCAAGATGGAGCCAGTCCTGATTTCACCCTGTTTTCTTTAAGCATCGTATATTTCAAGCTTTTCCTGGGGCCTTAAAAACTGTTGCCACTAAGCTGCACAGGTCAGGGACTTGACTGTGGACTGGTGCTGGGGTGCCGCGGCCGCGGTGGTGGTGGCGGTCTTCTTCCCCAGAGCTCCAATGTTCTCTGAAGTGTTAATCTTTGAAGGTGGCTGAGGGAACTATTAAAATGTCACTAAAAGTTAAATAATCCCCTCTGAGGACTCAGGGTTATGAGGAGTAATTTTCTGTAGACATTTTGGTCAAAGCCCTTTGTCCACTAGAGATATAAAAAATACATAATCTTAAAAAGTTGGCATGGTGGTCATGTTTGTAATATCAGCATTAGAGAAGAGGAGAAGGTTGTGTCCCTCGGGCTAGCTGGACAGCCAACCTAGTTTAGTGAGAGTTCCAGGCCAATGAGAGACACATTACATACATACACACACACATACATACACATACACATACATACATACATACATACATACACACACACACATACACACATACACATACATGCACACATACACACATACATACATACACATACATACACGCATACATACATACATACACATATACACATACACACATACACACATACATACATACGTACACACATACACACATACATACATGCATACATACATACGCATACACATACATACATACACATATACACGTACATACATGCACACATACACACATACGTGCATACACACATACATGCATGCACATACACAAATACATACATGCATACACACATACACACATACATACACAGACACACATACATACACATGCACACATACATACACACATGCATACATACACACATATACACATACATACACACATACATATACACATACATACATACATACACACATACATACATACTCTTATGTTTGAAGCTTTTCTCCAGAGAGTTCAAAAGAATTACTCATGTAATCTCTCTATGGAAGGGTCAGATCCCATCTGCAGATAGAAAAACTGAGCTTCAGAAAATGGTTAAGTGACTCACCCAGACATCTGTTTAGTGTTTTTGAGATAGTGAAGAGCTCTGTGTCCCCTTAACTGCCCCCCTCAATTCATCTCCTCCCCATATCTGGGCTGTTTCTGGCGTGTGTGTGTGTGTGTGTGTGTGTAGCCCAGCACAGGCTTGTGTCACCCCACCACTTCTGTGTCACACTCAGAGTGCCTCACATGACATGAGCTCTAGTTAAATCTGGCCGTTTGTCCTTTGTTAGTTCTCAGACTTCAAGTTTTGCCAGCCCTCTGGACCTCCACATCAACAAACCCTGGCTGTAAGCCTGGGCAGAGCAGCATACCCTGGGAAGCTATTAAAACTGAATGGCTAAACAAACAAACAGGCAGGGAAGGCTTCCTTCGCCACACTCTGATAGGAAGTTGAGGTCCATGGGGCTGAATTCTTTTTTCCTTGGGTCAACTTCAGTGCCTTTCTCAACCTAGGAGTCTGCATTTGACACCTAAGTTATTGTTATCATCCTTTATAAAATCCAATTTCTCTCAAGTGTGGGTCAAAACACTAGTTGTCAAATGAAATAGTAACTCTTTTCAGGAGGGAGGATCAAAGGACGCACGAGAGGAGAATTCTGATTTCTTGAGTGTGATCTCGAGCTCCTGTCCCTCCTTACTCACACACACCCAGGTTCCTGAGCTCTATTCCATTTGTTCTTACTCAACACGCAGCAATGCAGGGACAGACCTCAGGAGCACTCACACAGCTGGGGAAATTCCTCCCGACCCTGGGCATTCATGCTCTAACTCGGAGCCCCCACACTTTGACTTCCCACCTCTCTGGGTGCATTGGACTCTGTGGAGTGTGCTTATCCCATCAATTCCCAGCCTGAGTCCTCTCTGACAGCGGCCACATGCTGTCTGTCATCTGCTGGTAAGCTGTTTAATAGCTTCTCACTTATCACGGAATGCTTTCTACCCGCACACACCCTACTCTCCCACTTCATGTTTCTTTCTCTCTCTACTGATGTACCCATTCATCAACCTAGGCCCAGTTTCTAGTTTGCTCTAGAGATAATGGGTTGTGTGCTGGGAGCTCACAGCTAGCTCTGAGAACAGTTTCAGATCCGACCTTTGAAACTTGAACAACACTGAGCCCTCACCCTCTGGTGACTAAATTCTGCAGTTTCACCATCCCTGAGCTGCTTTCCGCCCCTGAACCCCGCTCAGCGTCCCTGAGCTGCTTTCCGCCCCTGAACCCCTCTCAGCGTCCCTGAGCTGCTTTCCGCCCCTGAACCCCGCTCAGCGACCCTGAGCTGCTTTCCGCCCCTGAACCCCACTCAGCGTCCCTGAGCTGCTTTCCACCCCTGAAACCCTCTTTCTTCTTGTCACATACCTGCTACAGGCTCTTGGCAATGCCACACATTTCCTTCATGATACAATTTAGTCTCTGGGAAATTTCTGACCAGTCCTTTCCAATCATCAACTCTAAACACATTTGTCTCCTGAATGGAGTATCTGAGGATTTGCAGAAATACTAGAGACACAAGGGTGTCCTTTGCAGCAGGGCCTCGAGGATTATTGAGGGAAAGAGGGAGTACATGAATAAATTAAGAATGAATGAATTGATCTAGTGCTCACCATCAGTGGCCACCTATGAAACCTTTGAAGTTCCATGGCTGGTTCCAAGTCTAGCTCAGACCTGGGTACCAGTAACAACAGCATTTTGATTTCCTTGTTGCTTAATGAATTACCCACTCTTCACGCTCCCAGGTTCAGTACAAGGCTAGGCCCTGGGCAGTTGCAAGAGTTTATACTTAGATGTGCTGAAACTTAGTCGATATCACAGAAGAATCCTCACTGTACAGGGCCAGCCTCTTGGGTGTGTAGCCTGTGCTGTCTCAGCTGAACAAGGCCCCTTGCCTAGAAGAACCCTTGCTTGGCTTCACACTGCCATGGCTGAGTTGAATGTCACTGTGTCTCAACAAAGGGCCTGGGCTTTTATTCTGCATTGGGCCCACAATCCTGTCATCAGATCCAGCAAAACAGCTGCTGCCAACCAACTTGGCTCATACCCAGGAGACGTTTGGTGCACTCGGCAGAATCCCCCTGACCAACCAACCACAGCCTTCTTTCTTCTCTGCCAAGGAGCTGCCAACTCTAAGAGTTGGTGTTCTGCCAAGAGGAAGGTGGCAGCTTCAGTCATCACCCAACAAAAAGCTTTTAAATGGCTCTTAAAACATAAGCCATTAGAGAGTCTATTTAAAAGGACAGTAATTGCTTAACTAAAAAGTATTACTAATTCCATGGACCTCCTCATAGCAACTTCCTGTTTGATTTTATATCATCCTCACAGGCATTTCAAAGATAAAAAGGAGCCCTCAGCATGAGCTGTTTAACTACCGGGGACTCTATTTGCCTTCTGCTGAAGATGAGAGGAAACATTTAGGCCAACTGTTTTCTTTAACCAACTTAATTAAACTATAAAACTTAGTTTAAAATTATTCCTTATAGCTGGGCATGGTGGTACATGCCATTAATCCCAGCATTCAGGATGCAGAGGCAGGTAGATCTCTGAGATCAGGGTCAGCCTAGGATGATCCACATAGAGAATTCCAAGTCATCTGGGGCTACATAGTAAAGACCTTGACTCTAAAAACCAAGCAAAAGTATTCCTTGAAGTAGCTTTATAATGGAACTTTTGACAAAAGTGATTTGCTAAGTAAGGTTAGTATCTTCCTAAGCAAGGATGAGCCAAAATAAACAATGAACTACTCCAACGGGGAAGCCTACAATATATAGGTATAATTTTCCACAATTATTTCAAATGGTATGTAGGTTGAAAATACAACCAGGTTAGAAAAACAGCTTGAAAACTTGGCTGCTTTCCAAAACTGACATTAAAAAATTGTTTTCTGAGTACATGGTGTTTTAATAGTTCTTTTACTTACTGAAAAGTGTTCTGTGCCCAGTGCATCAACTCCAGGAGACACAAACATGAAAACAACTTTTAAACAGTTAGCATTTTCATTGCCATCCCTTTTGCCTTTTGCAAAAATAAAAATGAGTTTCTAACCTGGACGTTATTTCATAACCTACCCTTGTGTCGACTTGCAAGCAGATTTCCACATCCTCATACACTTTCACATTAAGTGACATTTTACATAGTACTCTGTGTGTATATTAATGTACCATAATTGATTCAGTCAGTCCTCACTATAAAAATATTGACTAGTTAAAAGGTTTTCTTGTCCACAAAATTAACCATGTATTCAACAGTAGATTCTTGTATAGCTATAAGCACTTTACTGCATTCTTTCTAAGATGAATTTTTATTCTTTGTAAGTTATGGTCATATGTGTCTACCTGTGTATGGGTATGTACATAGGAGAGCGGTGCTTGCAGGGCGTCAGTCTGGTGCTAGACTACAGGTAGTTTTGAGACCCCACCATGTGGATGCGGGAACAGAGCTTGGTCCTCTAGAAGAGCAGCACAGGCTCCTAAGTGCTGAGGTCTCTGCAGCCCGCAGTGCGCTGTGCCCCGAGCACACTCTCAAGTCCCTGACCTGCCTTTGAATATTACATCGTCTACAACTATGTTGTATCTTTTAAACCCTAATCTAATTCTTCCTGCACATGCGTTTTCAGAGCGTGTGTGTGAGTGCACACATCACCTACACTCACGTGAGCCAGAGCTTTGTACACGGGCCTTGGCTCCCTGCAGAGAATGCTGCTGCCTGTGTGCCAGGCTCCTGCCCAGTGATGGCCAACAAAGTAAATCTAGTGGGGAGAGGAAACACCTATAACTCACGGCAATGTAGAGCAGAGGGGAGAAGAGCATCTCGGCAGCACAGAAGAGGAAATGACTGGGGAACCGAGGAAGCAGTTTCTGGAGAGACCCCGCAAAGAGGGTGGAGGATTTTGACTGCTGAACACTAAGGGCAGAGACAAAGTCCAAGCACAGGCTGAGAAGTAGATGCATCTGGTGTCTTCAGACAGACCTGGACATGATGAAGGTGGACCGGGAGATGCTGGAACATGGGGTTGGAAGCAGGTCATAAGGAACTAGAAGATAAGCATGCCACAATGGCTTCTGTCCATTGGACATGTGAAGTTAGTAGTCTGCTTTAGTCCATTTTCTTTTGCTATAACTGAATATCACAGACTGGGTAATTTAAAAAAAAAAAAAAAGATTTATTGGGTTTGTGGTTCTGGAGGCTGGGAGGTCAGGTGCCTGTGTTTGGTGAAGGCCTTCTTGCTTGTGGAGATCTACAGAGTCACACAGGAGGGCAGAGTCACACTATAAGAACACATGGGAAGAGAGCCAAACTGCTTCTTATAACAAACTCATCCTCAAGATAACTGACTGTTAGCCTATTAACCCGTGAATGGTTGACCCACTCAGCAGTGCGGAAGGCATATCACTTAATCATGTCTTAAATGTCCCATCGGTTAATGCCTTGAGTTCTGGTGGGGTTGATCAGTCCCTAACTGATCAAGTGACATTTTGAGCAGCCATGGGAACCTCAGCATGGGTAAATTTCTAGGAAGAGATGCTCTTTGAGTATGTGGTTAAGCCTCTTGAACAGTCAATGGGAGCCCTCTCTGGCTCTCAGTTCTGGCCACAAGCTGTCCACACAGCACACCAATGGCATGTTCAGAAGTACCTGGTACTCTGATTGCTGTAAAAGGGAAGCTGGGCAGGACACAGATGACAAGCTAAGCCAGCTACTCGAAGGACTGTCCATCAGACTGCCAAGCTGCTACATCGAGAGATGATATCTCTGGGCTTGCTTTTTCCACTCGGGCCAAGTAGATTAACAAGCAGGTAGCATTTGGCAAATCTTTATCCAGTAGAGCTGCATTAGCCAGGGCCTCTGGCATGGATGACAGAAACTACAGTCTTTTCAGGATAAAGCCATAGCAAAAGCACACAGTGCTGTGCTCAAGAACTGAGCCTTATCTACCATTCCTCTTTGGTGGATAATCTTCCACAGTTTAATCACCATGGCTGCATTCTGAATACTGGGAAATGTATGTGTGCTTGTAGGATCTCAAACATTGATGAAAACAGGTTCATAGAGGTCTGAGAAGGTGAAAAGTTGTTGGTTCCAAGACAAGTCACTGGATGACCAGGGCAGGGGCCAGGGGACCAATAGCAATGTGATATGAAGGAATTCAGGTGATTGAGGTATTCTGGATCTTCATGGAAGCAGTGGCTCTTTGGGGCAGATATTTGTCAGAATTTGCTCAGGAAGTCTGTGTCCATGTTACTACATGTAAATGTGACACCTCAATGAAGTTGAAATAAAAATAAGGGACCAGAGAGAGGGCTCAGCCATTAAGACCACACACTGCTCTTACAGCAGACCTGAGTTTGGTTCCTAGCACCCACAATGGGAAACTTATCCTCCAACACTATCGCCTTCTTCAGGAATCCTTGGGTATCTGCACTCACACATGCACACACAGACACACACACACACCCAACACACAATTACAGATAAAACAAAACTGAGCAAAACTTACCAAAATTGGTACAAGTTATGTTCTCCATGTTCCCTTATAAAAGCCCATTTACAGCAATTTGGCACCAACCACAATAGGAAGGAACACTCATTGGCCAGATCCTATGCAAGTGGTATCGGACACAGGTGAAGACAAAAATGTTGTACAGACGGGCTTTCAGAGTGGCTGTCCTCACTAGACCCAAGATCAGGCCAAACAGCTGCTGGCCCTTACACTTTTCGAAGAGGAGAGAGCACACATCTTAATATCCAAGTCACAATAATCTCATTAAACCTACAGCGTTAGGGACTCTTGCCATTTCCTTTGGAGCTGATTTCAGGAGAGGTGTGCATGTGTATTCATGTTTGTGTGTGTAGGTAAAATACGTGTGAGTGCTCATGCCTGAGGAAGTCAGAAGACAACCTTGAGTACCATTGTTTTTCTCTTTTTGAGACCGTGTCTCTCCCAGCCTGTAGTTCACCAAGCAGGCTAGGCTGGCCTTGGAGCTCCAGGGTCCTCCTCGCCCCTCCCGGGCCCTCCCGACCCCTCTCTGCCCCTTCGGTCCTGGGATTCAATGGCGCATCATCATACCTGGCTTTCTCCATGTATCTACTGATTACTCTTTTCACGTTGGTTCTGGGGGTTGAACTCAGGTTCTCATGTTTGTAGGGAAAGTACTCTGCAACCTGAGCCATCTCCATGGGCCTGTGCTGATTTTTACATGCCTGATAGTCTCGAATACAAAGCTGAGTGGTTTGGAGTTAGCTCCATGGGGGAGATCCCAGCATGGTAGGTGTTCTTTCTCATGGAAGCAAAAAACTTTGTGTAAGAGAAGTATGTGAAGTCTGAATGACATCGGCCTCAGTTTCCTTAGTGCAATGCGGGTAGCTGTGGTGGGAGCATCAGCCTCATTAGTGACCGAGTCTTCAGAGTGTAGCAAAAAGACCACAATTTTGAGGGTGATATTTATCAAACCCCCACTGTAGTGGCCCAATTCACATTCACTGAACAGAGACAAGCCCCAGATCCTGGTGACCAGGCAAAGACTCACCACAAGCAGAGCCACTGAACTGGCATTTGTGCCTCTGGGCAGCACACGTTGACATCTACTATAGTCTTGTCTAAACTGGAGTTTTAATGTCCCCCAAGTACACCTGCTTTCCTCTCAACTGCTAGCAAGTCGTAAGTGGTGTCATTTGTGGATCCTTTTGATTGTAGCCCTTCTTGTTGTTCTGATCTAGCTTGTATAATAGTCTGGCTGGTAACAGAGAGAGAAACAAGTCTCTCAGTTTCACCTATTGCAGATACCTAAGATACTGTCAGGAGGAAAATGCATAGGAGAGTGTGGGTCAGGAACTTTGGGGAGGTGCGGGGAGAGCTTTCTGCTCTTCTGCTAGGATAAAGCAGAGAAACCTTGACACCAAGTTTAAATGAGCAAAATCTGGAGGGGAGTGGTGGTATTTGTGAGGCTAATGTCCACTGTGCAGAGTCAGCCCTCCTACACAGGGCCAGTTATCTGAGGAAGAGCTAGGAGAACAGAATGTCCAGCTTAGAGCGCAGAGTCCAGCCTGCTGGCCAGAGGAGAAAGCTGTAGACCTGGAAAAACTGACATTTCCAGTCAGACATCGGCTATCTGTCCCAATAAAGGAAACACAGACCTCTATTAAATGCACCTTTCTTCTGGGCTTCCTGCAGCAAAATGGAGAGGTGTGAGTCCAGTCCCACTTATCTCCCTGAGTTCAGCCTACTTCTTAACAGTGAGTCAGAAATCACCTCCCTCCCAACACGACATTTGGACCTGAAGAGATAAAATGTGCTGAAGCAAATGGCCTATAAACCTCTCAAGAGAGTGAGCAAGGAGCTAGGGAAAGCGGAGTGGCTTGCTGGCCCTCTGCTCACCTGGAAATGCTGTGGCACCGGGCAAACCCATTAGCCCGGGGCTAATGTAGTGAGACTGTAGCTCCTCACACACATTCACACGAGTGGCCCTGCGGCATCTTCTGCTCACCGTTCTTGTTGGCAAGAGTTATGTGCCTTATGTCAGGATAGGAATTCAAACCCGCAGGGAATATGTGTGATTTGAAAACCTATGTGGTGTATTTGTGTCAATCACTGTTGTGTTTCTGTAAATGCGCCTTCGTGACTTTGAACAGCGTCCTAAGAATGTTGCACCAGCTCAGGCAGCATCCAAGGCACCTGCTCTACACCAAGAGAAAACAAGTATTTTCCAGTCACAAACTTGGTTCCCTCTGCAATCCTGCCTGTTCTCACCATGTACAGACCTATAGAAGCTGCTGACTGGTCCCCACGTTTTCTCTGCTGACCTCCAATCTGTTGATAGATTAGAGGTGGAAGGTTCCTGTTCCTCTTTAAGGCATGGCCCATGGCTCCCTTCTCCAAGTTCTGTAGTGACTTCAACCTCACCATCTCAATCCACTAGAATATAAAAATTTTCTCAAAAAACTTTGGACTTTTATCCATGACTAGACTCTCCTGTACCTAGAGCAGACCTGGTAGATCGGAGTGACTGTGTGTCACTCCGATAATTGAGTTGGTTTCTGCTCTTTCTTCTGGAGCACACCTCTGCCCTTGTACCTAAAGGCACCTGAATTTGCCTCCAGGATTTGAGGGACATTATATATTAAGAATAACCAACGTGTGATAGGCTTTGTTGGCAATTTCTAAGTTTCCTTAGTTTTTATTTAGGTGCATATTTCTGTAAACTGAAGTTTGAATTCTGTAAGGTCACAGCTCTCTCTAAAATGACTGTTTTTCCTCTGGGTGGCCCTTTGCAGGTCAGGAAAACAACACTCTCCTGGTGCCATCTTCTTGTCCCCTCACCTATGTCACTTCCCACAGGCATCAACAGGAAGGTCGTGTACTCCCTGGTGGACTCAGCCGGTGGGCTCTTCTCCATCGACAGCTCCTCCGGCATCATCATCCTGGAACAGCCTCTGGACCGCGAGCAGCAGCCATCACACAACATCAGTGTGCAGGCCACTGACCAGAGTCCAGGACAGTCCCTGTCCTCCCTTGCCACTGTCACCATCACCGTCCTGGACATTAATGACAACCCCCCTGTGTTTGAGAGGAGGGACTACCTGGTGACTGTGCCTGAGGACACCTCCACTGGTACACAAGTCCTCTCAGTCTTTGCCACCAGCAAAGATATTGGCACAAATGCAGAGATTACATATTTCATTCGTTCTGGGAATGAGCAAGGGAAATTTAGGATCAACCCAAAGACAGGTGGGTGAACAACAGCCCTGCTCCACCCTGCTTCTCCTCCCAGCCCAGTTATCACTAATGGCTTCTCCATCATCCTTGGAGGAGGAATAGTGTTCTGGTGATAGGCTCTTCATGCAGGCCTCAGAGCCTTGTTTCTCAGGGCAGCCATGTTCAATTCCAAGCTCCAAGCTGTGGGCTGACGTGGCTCTAGGATATCTAGTTAGTGAGCTTAGTATATTTCCTGGGTAGGGAAAGGCAGCGGTGGGTGCATTCGCCTGTCTGTTCTGTTGCTTTTCCACCCAGATCCTTACCTGCACATGCTGGGAGGTGTGCCTAGAGGTGAACTTCCCCTGTCCACAGTCCTCAGGTAGACTACCACTTTTTGGTCACCATTGGCCATGGTCTGCACTGTAACCTGCAAGTCTTCCCAAACCTGCATACCAAGTGGATTCTATTAGTTGGTTAGAACTGGCAGGTTTAAATGTGCTCACTCTTTACCAAAGCAACAACACACCCATTTCATACTCCAGGAGAAATGTGTAGCAAAAAGAGAGCCTTTGAGTTTCTTATCATTAGGGAGTCAGTATTAGAGGCTGACTGGGAGAAAAGTAAAAATGAAAATGCAGCAGTAATCCAGAAAGCAAGCCAGGTTGTGAGTTGAAGGCTCCCTACACTCTGAATTTTCGGAGTTTAGCTTTCCACATGGAAGTCCCTCTGAGTGATTTCCCCCATGCCAGTCCCCTAGAGGCAGTCCGGGTAGTTCCCATTGTACTGGTGAGAAGTGAGTCTTCCACACCTTCTACTGTCTGCATCCCAGATCACTCAAGGAGTGTGCACCTATGATGTTCTGTGCTGGAGGAGGCCTCTTTCCTTTACGTAGTCCATGCATAAACGATGCCGCCATGACCAAGACTCTTCATTTAGCAAGACGGATGCTTAGGTTCACATTAAACCCTTAGGTTGTCTCACATCTTCCAAATGAGAGAAGTAAAACTTTTGAGTGGTTAAATAACACCCCTCAGCATACACCATTCAAAGTGGATGAGCCAGGATTTGAACTCAGATCTTTCTGACTCTAAAATACATCTGTAACCCTGAGACAACATAACACTTCTACCCGTGGGAATGCAAAAGTGTACGAGGTACAGTTCTTGCACTTAAATATAAGAAACTGGAAATCTTGATGGAGGCCTCAAGATGTCTCCGCTTCTTCATCTTAACTCATAGGATCTTGTCAGCAGCCTTAGCAGTAGAGGTCTCTGTATAGACATATGCAAGGAAATGACTCTGTCACTTGTCCAAATGATCGCTTTCCAGATAACAGAAAGGTGAAAGTCCATGGGAACTGCCCTGTGGGGTCCTAAGCAGCTACCAACTTCAGAACACAGCACAGGATCCCTCACCTGACGGGGCTGGGACAGGAAGGGTGCAGCAGCCACAGAGTCCATCTTAGAGTTTGCCCCCAACTAACTGCTGTCCCTCGTTCTAGTGGCCTGGCTTAAACAGCTCCCTGGCGTTATTATCTGAGTTCTGTGGGTGTGGATGTCTGAGTTCTGGTGGTGAGGTTGTCTGGTTCTGGGAAGTCCCCTCTACCTCACATCCTTGTGCACTGAGATGTCCCGGTCTTTGGCCTCTGCACGTGGTGGTTTTAGATGGGTGCATTACAGGTTGGCAAAGCAGCTGTGCAGTTTATTCGATTCCACTGTGTGCACTGGTAGCCACTGGGGACAGGAGCCCCCTCCGGGGCACCCTGAAGTCACACCCATACATCACAGTCCATTTTCGGTCTCCCTAGGTCCATGTGAAGACTCAGGAGACACTGCCTAGGGTGCTTGATCCTCTCCTCTCTCCCTAGATGCCTGAGCAGAGCCTCCCATGCAGGTTAAAAGATGTCACAGAAACCTGCACTTTTGATTTCTTCAGGGGTATGTCTGAAAGATAGCTGTGTTTTCACTGACAGCATCAATCAAATTTCTGGAATTCTGAAATGCTTTCAGGGAGGCGTTAAATAAACGAACTCTAAACACATAAACTTCTTGGCTATAGATGATGTTGTAAATATTGTCATAATGATGGACCGGCTGATCTATTTTCCCTCTAATCAAATCTAAATTTCCCTATTTTCCTTCCAAGGGGGTATTTCTGTCTCAGAAGCTCTGGACTATGAAACATGCAAAAGATTTTACCTGGTGGTGGAAGCCAAAGACGGAGGCACACCGGCCCTCAGTGCTGTAGCCACCGTCAGCATCAACCTCACAGATGTGAATGACAACCCTCCCCGGTTCAGCCAAGATGTCTACAGTGCCGTCATCAGTGAGGATGCCCGGGAGGGTGACTCTGTCATTTTGGTAGGTGCCTGAAGCATCAGAATTCAGAGGCAAAACATCCTCATAGCAAAGAAATGAGCACAGTTCATCTTTGTTCATTTTTCTTTTCAGTGTCTTTGTGCCACCAAGAAGACCTGTCAGGCGTGGGTCTTCCTTCAGCAACACCTCTACTTCGTGTGTTAGAGAGGGTTTGACAAATTGATGTATATCAAGATAATTTACTAGCAATTTCTTTTCTTATAGGAGTGTATACTTTTAACAAAAACACAATAGAAAACACACTAGATCATAGAATGAATTTTTAAAGCTAGCTCCTAGTAGTCTAAGAACTTTGATGATAAGTTATTAGGTGAAGTTGCTTTTTTCTTGAAATCTGCTATACATTGTAGTCAACAATAACAGTGAGTTAGACATTTAAACGTCACCGGGAGAATAAATTTCAAATGTTCTCACCACAGAGGTAAAAGTGGCTGAGGGGTGGCTCTTCCACGTTTTATTCATAATTTCTCTTTGTTCTCTATAAGGGTACAGTTTGTCAGTTTGGAATAAAAATTATTAGGTGACTATAAAATAAAGTAACCCTCCCACTCACCCTATGCACAAGCACAGAGTAGATTGCACGCAGGAGTGAGTTGAAGATGGTCATCCACGATAAGACGAACTGTCTGGAAAATCAGTTCTCGTGCAGCAGCACTTGGAACAAGCCATGTGTTCTGAGAACTCAGATTCCCTCAAGCCACAAAGAACATACTGAGGGGACCGGAGAGAGGGCTCAATGGTTAAGAGCACTGGCTGCTCTTGCAGAGGACCTGGGTTCCATTCCCAGCACCCACATGGCAGCTAACATGTAACTTCAGATCCAGGGAATTCCACGCCCTCTTTTGACCTCCACAGGTGTTGTATGACTTGAGTGCACTTACACACATGTAGGCAACCCACTCATACACATAAAATAAAAATAATAAATACAAAAACAAATGAGTCCTGACCTCACCATCCTAACCCCACCTCGGGTCAGGAGGTCTCTCCATCTATCTTCTCTGACTCGGGCAGCATGAGGCTCCAGAAGCTATGGCCCTCTGCTGGGTGACCGTGTGTCATGTATGAACTCAGGGTGGACTTCCAGGTCCTTTTTCCTTCTAGATAGCACTGGACTCTTTACATACAAAGGAATCTCAACATTACCCACGGAGAAAAGCAGAGTGGGATAGCACATCGCTCAGACACAGGGAGCCCAGGGCTCATCCTCATGTTCACACATGTATGCTTAAAGAATGTCTGATTTGAAGGCTGAACTAGATTTCTTGCTGCTATGAAAAATGCCTGACAGAAGCCACTTAGAGGAAGAAGAGTTTGTTATTTATCACTCTGACCCATGATTAAAGAGGACACAGTCCATCATGGTAGAAAGACAGAAGAGTATGAAGTTGATCACACTGTGCTGACACTCAGGAAATACAAAAATAATAAATACAAAGCTGGTTCTTCCCTGGCTTCCACAGTCTTCTGTATTCAGTCCAGGGCCCCACCTCATGGGAATGATGTCACCCACATTCAGTGTCTCTTCCCACCTCAGTTAACCCCTCTGGAAATGCCCTCACAGAACTTGGAGCTGTGTCTCCAGGTGATGCCACATCCAGTCAGGTTGACACTGAAGGTGAACCATCACACAGGATGAGACCACTCTTTTCAGAATTGGGAACAGGTTGTGAATCGACCTCGTCAGTTAGCTTTGGACTCTGTCCTTACTGTCTTAAATCTGGATGAAGATTAAATCTAACAGGTGTCAGGATCGGCACAGGCGGGAGAAAGAAGGAAAGTAACAGGGTTCTATATGAGTGCTCCCCTCCTTCATCCCACCAACTACCTCCTCTACTGGGGATTGATGATAGGTACTAGAGAGCAGAGGTGATAGGAGACTGTCAGTCAGAGACCCTAAGCCTCAACCTTGACACTGCCACAAACCCTAAGCATAGATATACGATGCTGTCATCACAGACCCTGAGTGTAGACAGCCAATGCTGTCTTCATAGACCTGAAGACTCAACCTTCTTCTTGTCACACTTTCTCTTCGTTATGTTTATTTTCCATGAAGCTAATAGCAGAAGACATGGACAGCAAGCCTAATGGACAGATTCGTTTTTCCATTGTGAGTGGAGATCGGGATAATGAATTTTCTGTGGATCCTATCTTGGGCCTTGTGAGAGTTAGGAAGAAACTGGACCGAGAACGGGTAAATTAGTTATTAATCCTTTGCTGTCACGCCTGCACCATCCCTAAATTCAGTCCAAGGTTCTGGATAAATAACAAAGAAATGCTGGTGGGGATTAGGTTAGACTTCTGAAAGAATTTTCTATTAATAATAGCTGTTGGTAATTTCTTACTTTGAAGGTCTTAAAGAAAGGTCAAATATGTGCCTTTCTGGATAAGTTGAACACATGTCTTCAAAGATAAATTAAATATAGAAACAGAGATCCTAACAGTGATGCTGAAAAGCAGGTGATACAGCGCCCTAGCCCATGAGTCCATAGATCCCTGGTGACAGGTAACTGTACTGAGCAAAGGCCCAGAACCAGAGCTCTATGAGGAGGTGGTTCCTTCCCCCAGGGAACAGCTGGCAATATTGGGAGTAATTTTTGGTTGACCAACTAGATGGAGGGTGGCACTGTGTCCTAATGGGCAGAGGTCAGGCTGACTGCTAACCATTCTACAGAACAGTCTGCAGAGGTCAGTCACAAACAGAGACTGATCCAGCCCCAGATGTTGATGGTGCAGAGGTCTAACAAATCTAAGAGGAGTCTGTTCTTTAACGCGGCACAGCCAGAGGCTGCAGGTTATCTGCGCATGCTCAGACGGGAGGGGCACTGTGTTTCCTACTTCCGCCTCTATGCCTTGGCAGGTATCTGGATACTCTCTGATTGTCCAGGCAGCAGATAGTGGCTTTCCCGTGATGTCATCAACCACAACTGTCAACATTGACATTTCTGACGTAAATGACAACAGCCCAGTGTTCACACCCACCAACTATACTGCTGTGATCCAGGTAAGAAGTCTTCTCTTCCAGGAACCAGCTGTGGGTGCTCTGCCTCCTGGTTTTGCTTTGGTTTTCTGAGTGGGAACTGCCGAGCACAAGCCCTTAGAGAAGGAGATTAATATGCAACCCATTTTCCTGTGACAGGTCTAGAGGTTGAGGAGTCTGAGATAAGGGCTTCCTCGGGGTTCATGACTGGTAAGGGGTTTCTTTCTGTCCCTAATGATGACTGCTTACTGTGTCTTCACACAGCAAAGGACAAACATGTCCCTCAGATGAGGACACTAGTACCTGGAAGGGCCCACCTCTACTGCGGCACTGACATCTAGGTATCCGCCCGAATTTGGGGAAAACAATCATTCAGATGTAGCAGTCATCAGATTCCACTGTAGTCACTATTCAATATCAACTTGTCCCTTGCTGGGGTAGGTCTGAGAATCGCCTGATTCCTCAACCACAACTGTTATAAGAGCTACTAGTGTCCCTTTCCAAAGTGTTAGATGTTCTGTACACCCCCACCCCTCCACAGCCTGTCATGGAGGACGGCAGACTGACACTCCAGCCCTCACCCCATGCCTTATGGTTGAAAGAGCCAAGGATCTGTGCAATTCACCCAAGATCATGCAGCTGATAAGAGGGAATCACGATCTGAACTCAGATCTATTCTATAAATATATATATATATATGCCTGATCTTTCTACAGTGACAACTATAACTAAATAACATTGTGCTCTTCTTGGAGGGGATAGAGATCAGAGTAAACTATTCCATAAGTCAGAGAGAGACAGAATCTCAGGACAGAGCTTCTACTAATTAAAATTAATCTCCCATAGGCAATCAGTCTGTTTAGCAATTTAAATTCACCTGTTCGTAAAGTTAGACCCCAGGAGAGAATATCTTACTGCTGTCAGAAAAAAAATGAGTGCTCCCTGTTATTCCTCAAAAGTCCCAGAACAGAGTACTGGGTGCTGAGCTTCTCTGTGCCCCAGGAGTTCTGGAAGCTGGAAGGTCAGAGGTAGGCGGATCAGGGATCCAGACCTGGATCCCTGTCAGTGTGGAGGACCTGGACATTTATTGGGGTTCATATCTTAGGGGTTGCATGGGGATTCTGGAGAAGCAGCTCTTACCTGACCTGGTTTGGCGTCACAATGGCTCTTATACTCCCAAGTGCCTTCTGAAGAGGGAATGTAATGGGAGGACCGAGGTTTCTACGGGCTCCTTTGCATGGAGATCAAAGATCAAGTCCAGCCATCTGTAGCTAGCTTTCCTGACCTTTAGTGATGCCAGTCTGTTTGGGAATCAGACTAAGATGGTCATGAAGCAAGAGACTATTTCTGTCTGCTCATCCCTGACCCTCATCAGCACCACTTCCCTCCTCCCGGTAGAACTGTGGGTTTCCTCCCCTCTGCTCTTGCCAGCAACTGCGCACATGGTCTCTGTCCTGCCTCCGCGGGGCCTAACCCTTTGTAGCCACCGCGCCTCCCTCCCCTCTCTCTCCCAGATCACTCACAGCTCTGTGGCAGTGACCCACCAGGGTTCTCTCTGCCTCTCCCTGCTCGGTGTGCCCTTCCCAAACGAAGCAGGCTTTGTCTTCTCAACATTCAGCCTCATGACACGCATCCCTCAACTGGAGACTATTCTCAGATGCACAACTGGAAGTCAGCGGCGAACACATGTGTTAAGAAACCCTCTGTCTGCAGGCTGGGCTTGTCTGTAATTCCACACCCTGCCTTCTCAGACAGCGACCCCAGGGCACCCATTCACTCACTCTGTCTTCTGTAGAGGAAACGGCCTTCAGAGGGTGAGCAAACAAATCAATAAATCTTCTGTTTTGTGTGGAGCTGATTATGCTGTCCTTGCAAAGTAGTAAATCTTCCACAGGCTGACATGATCCCACGGTGGGCTCCAGAGAGGGGCAGCGACTGGAGTGTGATAGCCACGCAGGCTGGAGAGATGCAATGCTGCAGCCTGTCGGTCCTCTCCTGGTCCTCCTGTGAGGCTCGACCTCCATTTCCACATCAAAAATATGGGCTCATTGCAACATTTGCTTCTTTGTCTTTTTCTTTCTTTAAAATTTGAATTGCATTTGGGGGTGGGGGTGCATGTGCTGGAGCACAGGTGTGGCAGTCAGAGGACAGCTTAAGAGACTTGGTTTCTTTCCTTCTATGTGGGTCCCAGAGTTCAAACACAGGTTATCAGGTTGGATGGCAAGGACATCTACCTTCTGGGCCATCTTGCTGATACTTTTTATTCCTCTCTCTGTGCAGTCTCTCCCCCCCCCCCCATACAGGGTCTCACTGCGTAGTCATGGATTGCCTACGACTTGTAATATATTCCAGGCTGACTTCATACTCATGGCAATCCTCCTGCCTCTGCCTCCCAAGTTCTAGAATTATAGGTGTGAGCCACCAAACCCAGAAACACATGATTCACATCAACATATTCAGCACATGAAACTTGAATGGCCCAGTGCCTCAGATCACAGACCTCATCTCTTGAACTCAACCCATTTAGCAAGTTGATGACATCAGTAGGCAAACAGCACCCACATCAGCCCAGACTGTGATCACACTGTAGTCTAAACACAGTGGGCCGAGGAGACCAATGCCTTGGCTACAAAAGTCTTCATTAGATGGTTCTGCAGTGAAGATGAACTTTGACCTACAACATGTTGCTGTTTCAGGAAGAAGGCCTTGTCTTCCAGAATGCTGATGATGTCGGGGACTCCCTCTGTTCATTCTCAAACACATCTGTGTCATGGGTGGGTTGTAAAAGCCCATTTGTCTCCTGCTACATGGTCTTGTAAACTGACTGGGAGGCTGCTCCCATGACCCCCCCGGATGTCCATGGTAACACTGTCACAGTGTTGGGCCTCTGAGTAATCATGTTATGACAAGTAGCAGCTCCCCATCCCAACAGGGTGGTGCTTTCTGGGTCTGAGTGGATTTCCAGGCTCATCACAAAGACTGGAAAAACATTATTCCCAGACCCTGCAGGTTACCTCAGCACTGGAAGCTGGTGAAAGACAGGTGAACTTAGCCCATCTTTGGAACCTAGGAACCTGCTCAGTGGAGGGCCTGGGCTGTCACCTACAGAGAACCATTTCCTGGTGCAGTTTGGGGAGGTGGCATCAGACACCACACAAGATCCTTGGAGCCCTAGCATATTTTCAGAAGACAGATAAATACCGTGGGGAATCCCTTTTGCCAAAAGCCTGGTTTCCCAGTATGGCACTTCTAGCCAGTAATGATGGGGTTTTTAAAAATGTGACAAGAGGTGTAATTTTATCTTCTTTTTTGCAAAACTCTTTTATGCAGGAAAATAAACCAGTGGGCACCAGCATCTTGCAGCTGGCGGTGACAGACCGAGACTCTTTTCACAACGGCCCTCCCTTCTCCTTCTCTATTTTGTCGGGAAATGAAGAGGAAGAGTTCGTGCTGGACTCTCACGGGATCCTGCGGTCAGCAGTGGTCTTCCGGCACACCCAGTCTCCAGAATACCTGCTGTGTGTCCAGGTATGGTTTGTTGTCCAAGCACACCAGGTGTCTTTTCCTCCCACATTCATCCCTCTGCCTACTTGTTGATTTTTCTTTGTTGAGCAAGTCAACATAATTCATGGTGGTGAAGGGATGTCTAATCTCAAATTCAATTTCACACCAATAAAAGTGCCCTCTGTGTGTGAAATTGAATGAGAGGGAAGGGAAGCTTGACTGTTCAGGAAGAGTGTTCCTATACATTGTTCTGGCACACAGTCAGAAGACCTTGGTCAGTACCATAAAAATTCCTGGTGTTCTTACCCAATGGGAGATCATCTGTGGGTGCTTCTGCTTTGTACTGAGTAGTGTCTGCCACTAACCTCCCTGAGGGAGGCCACTAATCACTCTATAGAATATTTGGCTGCATCCTGATCTGCTAGGTAAGTCTTTCTCAGTGAAGCCAGAAGGGACCCAGGACTCCATTGGCACTGAGACCAGAATCCCAGTCCCTCAAGTTCAGTGGCTTGTGTGAAAAGAAATAGCACAAAGAAGCCAGAGTAAGCCAGATGGGTGGCACACACCTTTAATCCTCGTACTTGGAAGGCAGAGGCAGGCAGATCTCTCAGAGATCAAGCCAGGCTGATCTACATAGCTAGTACCAGGAGAGCTGTGACTACAGAGCTCGGTCCCCAGTACCCATGTGGCATGGGTCACAGCCACATGTAACTCCAGCTCCAAGGGATCCAATGCCTCTGACCTCTGTGGGTAATGCACTCTCTCTCTCTCTCTCTCTCTCTCTCTTTCTCTCTCTCTCTCTCTCTCTCTCACACACACACACACACACACACACACATGCACACACTCACACACAATTAAAAATAAAACTTTTTTAAAAGGAGCTGTGAATGATCAAATGCACAGAATTCCCACCTGTGGCTTTGCTACCACCAACATTAGATCCTTCCTGTGAAACGGAATCATTTTCTGACCCACTGTTGCCCACAAAGGGCAGCCTAATCCTTATAAGGGGTGGTGATGGTGTCACAGTAATTCTGTATGCTTGACCGTGTTGAACTGTTTGTTATCTCATCAAACAAACCACAGCTTATTCTTCTCCATTAAGTGCTGTCGCCAAGCATGTCCATACACTGTCTAGCTGAGACCCTTTGTCCACAGCAGTACTTACGTAACTTCAAACCCCACTATAGAAATTCAGGGCCAATGGGGATTCTCAGTGTCTTCCCCCAACCCTGGTGCAGTTCTCTGAACATCCTGCCCAGTTGTTAGACAGCAGGTGTCACGTTTCCCACAGAGTATCCTCTGACTTCCCACGACATCCTGATTTCTTCCTTCAGAAGCATCCTGTTCCTGCACTCTCTTGCTCGGTTACACTATGAGCCATGTGCTTATGGCCCCTCCGTGCCATCTCCTCTTCACCCAGGCTAACCCCTCCACTTCATGCTGTTCTCTAAATAAGAGAAAAGCAAAGGACAATTCCTGACACAATTCCTGCCCTTGGCCTGTTTTTACCAATGATGATCTATTAGAACAAAACTTCCCATTCATTCCCACATGCTATGACAGCCCCAGGCTGCAAAGACAGAACTGAGTGTTTGTTGATAGATCATATAATCACAAAGGCATGAGGGTCGTGTAGTCCTTTTCAGACAATGCTGGCGAGCTCCTGCCCTAAGATAAGACTGCCCATGACCAGGGCTTGAAAACTTAGGCCCTCATTCCCAGACTTGAATGTCAAAGCCCTTAGACAGACCTCATCTTCCCATCCACTTCTGACCTCAGGCCCACTGTCCTGCCGCCTTATGTCCAGTGACATCAAGCCTTTCTGCCACCTTTCTGTCCTCTGGAATTTGAGTGGGCAATTCCTATGGAATGAAACTCTTCACTGTCCTTTGAGGCTGTCTACAGTTTGACTTCAGGTTCAACTTATTTTCCATGAGTGTACCTTCTAACAGTTCTGACTCATGTAGCCAGCCAAACAGAGTATGGGATAAAGTGATGAAGCAGGTATCCACAACCCCCTGAACAGCCCACTCTCGGTATTTCCAAAGGTGGACCTGTGCCAAGCACTGTGCAGTCCCTCCCTCTCCATTGGCACTAGGATCTTGTGGGGTCCACCTCACTAGTATGTTCATGTTAAAGATGCTAACCCTAAATCTCAGAGAAGTCGACCGATTCACTTAAAGCCAGATACAGAGACTAGGGCAGAGCTAAGACTGTGTGAGGCCCAGTAGCCTGCCTTCTGCTGTTAAGGACACAGCTCTGCTCTTTAGGGTCACGGGGTCCCTGCACATCTGACCCATGCGGACCTGACTTCATTCTGAAACCTGACACCATCTACCCCTCCACAATGCATGACGGGTGCTCTGTAAAGGTCCATTGTCACGTGGCCATTCCATCACTTCTCTTAAGAAGAGAAAGGGGTTTCCAAGGTTCATAGTCTCTTTGATGCGCCATTTTTATAAATTCTGAATCTGACCATGATGGTAATTCCTACCTAACTAATGTCATTTCTTTAATGTGCCAAAAGGCATCATCTGGGGTTCAGTCAAAGGGAAAAATTCAACAGAGTTCCATCTCCAAGTGGGAACATCATTTTATGAAGTTTCCCTCTACTGTCTAACCGGAATGAAAACAAGGCAAGGCTGCTGTGGGCATGCTGGGTCTTGTAGCACCCCCCCCCCCCCCCCCCCGCCTCCATTCCTAACTCACCCGCCACATTTTATTGTCCACAAGAAGTGCACAGAGAGGGACTGAAGGTGATGAATTGCTTCTCTTCCTTCAGAGCATATCCTCAGCATTTAACCACAGGGGATGGAGGAAGACACAAGCCTGGCTAAAGGTCCAGCCGTCTTCTGTCTTAGAGCAACTTCTAAATTGTGATGCTTTGTCTTATCTCTTTGTCTGCCTGCCCTTGGTTGCCAGGCCAAAGATTCGGGAAAACCACAGCAAGTTTCCCACACCTACATCAGAGTGCGAGTCATCGAGGAGAGCATCCACAAGCCCACAGCCATCCCACTGGAGATCTTCATCATCACCATGGAAGATGACTTTCCTGGTGGTGTCATCGGGAAGATCCATGCCACAGATCAGGACATGGATGACGTGCTCACGTTTGCCCTGAAGTCAGAGCAGAGGAGCTTGTTCAAAGTCAATAGTCACGACGGGAAAATCATTGCTCTAGGAGGGTTGGACAGCGGCAAGTACGTCCTGAACGTGTCGGTGAGTGACGGTCGCTTCCAGGTGCCCATTGACGTTGTTGTGCACGTGGAGCAGCTGGTACATGAGATGCTAGAGAACACGGTCACCATCCGCTTTGAGAACGTGTCCCCTGAGGACTTCGTGGGGCTACACATGCACGGGTTCCGACGCACACTGCGGAACGCAGTGCTCACCCAGAAGCAGGACAGCTTGCGAATCATCAGCATCCAGCCTGTGGCAGGCACCAATCAACTGGATATGCTGTTTGCGGTGGAGATGCACAACAGCGAGTTCTACAAGCCCGCCTACCTGATCCAGAAGCTGTCCAATGCCAGGCGGCACCTGGAGAACGTGATGCATATCGCCGCCATCCTGGAGAAGAACTGCTCAGGCCTGGACTGTCAGGAGCAGCACTGTGAACAGGCCCTGTCTCTGGATTCCCACGCACTCATGACCTACAGCACAGCTCGCATCAGCTTCGTGTGCCCGCGTTTCTACAGGAATGTGCGCTGCGCCTGTAACGGTGAGTTTAGCTAACCGGTTCCCTCCGACATTAATGCTGTTCCTTGCTCTGACAAAATATTGGACAAAGCACCTGAGGGAGAGAGGGCTTGTTCTGGCTTGCTGTTTGCGGGTACAGCCCGTTGTTGTCGGGAAAGTCACAGCGTCAGGACCCTGAGGAGGCAGCGGATCACATTGTATCTGTAGTCAGGATGCAGAGTGATAAACGCCACTGCTGAGCTCACTTTTCTTGTTTTCCTTCAGTCCAGGCACCAGGCCAGTGGGGTGCTGCCTCCCACTTACACAGTGGGCCTTCTCTGACAAGTTAACCCTTTCTAGAAACACCTTCATAGAGGAGTTCTATGATGATTCTAAATTTAGTCAAGTTGAAGGTACACCATGATACTTCCATAGCCTGGAATGCCATTTCTGCATGCAAGCACTCATCCAACTAAACACCAAGTGTTATGTACCATAGCCGTGATCTGTTGCTGGACCGGGGTAAAACAAGGTCAGTCAGTCCCCAGTCAGGAGCTACAGCTGAGTGAGCAGCAGTCAGCCACACATTCATGCTGTGAGAAGTATAATCTCCTGCCGCAGACCCGGGGAGCAGGGACACCCGGTCAAGTAGGAGTCAGGGGCGGGCTGGCCTGAGAAAAGCTTAGAGGATGGGAGAGGAACCCACACCAAGGAGACTGAAAAAGCACCCTCTCCAGGAGGTGGCGGCCGTGGCAAATGGGACTGGAGAGGGGTGTGACCACCCCCATGCCACTAGCCAAGATGAAGAACGGAAGGGAGCCTGAGGCAGCAGGAGCCATCGCTGACTGGAAAGGAAGAAGTGACGGGTTGGGTCTGTCCTTTGCAAAGGGTGGGAGTGGAAGGACACGAGGGTGCTGATGGGAGACAAGTTAGGAAGTGCCCTTTGCTCCAGTGAGAAATGGCCCAGATGGCTGGGAACCAATCGAGGGACAGAGTGTGTCCTCTGAGCCACTGAGAGTAAGCTTCCTGTCTGTCTGTCGCTGCACAGTCCCATGCCCACGAGGGAAGAATTCTCTCTCTGACATGTGGAGCTGTACATTCTCAGCCCTCCTCTTGGAAACAGCACCCAGAGCTTTTCTGTGCAATATGAACTTAGTCCACAGGGACTATGGCCAAAAGGAGGCCATTTATAGAGCGTCCCTGAGGATGAGTGGAGTCAGCAACGCTGGCCTCTTCTCTTCCAGCAAGATTTTGATTGCAGTTTGGAAAATGAGCTCATTGAGGGGAGGACCTAGGGACCTCAGCCCCATCCCAGCATCTAGCACAGGCCTGTGGTGCCCAAAGACTTCTGCTTGTGTTTTCATTGGGTCAATGTAGCGACCACCAGACCTGTGGCACAGGTACATTAGCCGCGAAGCAATCACACTAGGTGAGACACATTTCCGGCAGATGCCACCAACACAAGCAGTTTATGAATACCAGCTGTCCGGGCCTTGTCTGGATGTCCTTTGCAAACACAGGAATTTATGCACCAAAGCTGTGCTAGGGAATCTCTGCAGTGACTCACAGTAGGTTCAGGAGGAGGTCAGGACAGGACCGGGCAGATTCTGCAGGAGAAACAACACCAAATCCTGTTCTCTAAGAACTCGGGGGAAAATGAAGAAATGCATGCAGGCAGCAATGTTCTAGACAGAGACAATTCCAAATGAGATTCGTGCTTGCTCCTCAGGAGACAGCACTGCTGAGACCAGCTGGCAAGCCCCTGCCTGCTGCCATGCTGCCATAAGAAGCCAGAGGCAGCAGGCAACAGGGGACCCTGTGGCCAACAGAAGTCTGTGATCTTTGTACCTGGAAACCACATATGTTCTGGATCTTTGGGGATGAATCTGAGTTCAGAGGAGGCAGGGGAGACAGGCTCAACAGGAAGGACTTGAATGGACAGCTTTGGCTGAGGAGTAAAGGGTGATCTCTCGAGTTTGGAGACGGCCACAGTGTTCTGAATGCATATGTCTCAAGGTGTGATCCTCACCCTGCTTTCCTGTCATCCCCATAAGCCTTTCTACTCTCAGGAAACCTAGACGCTTTTGTGATTCAGCCCTTGGATAGATAGGAGACCTCCCAGGTTTGCAGTGAGCTTTCTCCAGGGAGAGCTCTGCATGGTCAGGACACGCTCAGCCTCTGCCCCTTTAAGTCATTCTTAGAATAAAACTGAAAAGTAAAACTCTAGATTTGCATGCAGCTCAAAGTGTTATCTGTCTCAGACCCATCTTCAGTAGGTGTTGCCAGGATGATCTCCAGCATGATACCCTGTGAGTGACCCAGGGCCTCAGCCTTGCAGGGGCACGGACTGATTGTATGAGAGACGAAGCTGTTCCCTCAAGGCTCATGAACTAGACTTGATTTTCAGCAGTTGGGGCATTTTTTTAGTATGTGATGTGTGATTGTACATGTTTTGATGTGTGTGGACATACATGTGTGTATGTGCATGTAGGGGCCAGAGGTTGAAATCAGGCATTGTCCTTGATTGTTCTGCCCCTTATAAATTGAGGAAGAGTCTCTCATTGAGCCTAGAGCTTGCCAGTCTGGCAAATCTAGCTAGCTTCTTACTCCTGGAATGTCTTTTTCCACCTCCTGAGCTCTAGGATTACTGTTGGGCTACAACACTCACCTGGCTTTTATGAATTCAAGTCTTCGTGTTTACATGGCAAGTACCTTACCACTGAGCCACCTTCTCAGCCGCAGTGATGGAATTTTGAAAGGTAAAATGAACGTATATGCCCTACCTCGCTTCATCTGTGGACTTGTCCACTGGTGAGTTCGTGGTTGAAGGAACCGTTTGCAGGTGGGGCCCTGGAGGCACGCCTCTGACAGGTGCACTGTATCCCCGTACTCTTCTCTGTTTCAGCTTCCTGGCTTCTGTGAGGTGGACAGCTCTGTTCCACCAAACTCTTGTACCATGATGTTCTGCTTTAACCTCGGACCCAAAGGCACTGGAACCGTCTGTCCACAGAGCAAAACTTTTGAACCAGGAGCTTAACACAGTGATAGTCACCTTGGAGCCCATTCTAGACATGTGTGTCTTTTCAGTTTATAGTCCGTTTTCACAGGTATTGCATCACGTGGACAAAACGTGACTTAACATAGCTGCATCTTAGTAGCAAGAAATCTTCCTTTTCTATGTAAATTATATCTCAGGCATATGTGCTCTGTAAGAGTTCTCAAATAGCCCTGTTTCATTAACAGAGAGATCAGTGCAATCCCCTCAAGGCAGAGGGTATCTCAGGCACAGTTGGGATGGCTTGCTACAGATGCTGAGCCCCACACCCAGGAATGAGCATGATTTGAGGTGCAGCCTAGAGTCTACACTCGCAGCTTACAAAAATCTAAGTTTGTGCCTCTAGTGCTGACGAGCAGAAACCCAAACTTTGTGACATGTTACAAGTTAAAGAGAAAAGAGTCCCTCAAGTTCAAGGGACAGGTTATTGCTTGTAATAATAACAGTAATAATAAGTATCCTTTTTCTAAAGTTTTAAGTAAAAATATAACAAATACAAAAATATAAAGGAAAGCAGTAGACAGTTTGAGGCATATTTTCATTTACTGGAAACGTGACAGGGCTAGAGAGATAGATTGGTGGCTAAGAGCACTGGATGCTCTAGCAGAGGACTTGGGTTTGATTTCCTGCACTCACATGATGGTGAACCACCTGTAACTCCAGTTCCATGGGAATCTGAACTTCTGACCTCTTCAGGCATTGCACGACATGAGTGTACTTACATACATGCAGACAATATATTCATATACATAAAATAAATTTAATAAACAAGTATTTTAGAAATAGGGTATCATTGAATTCAGCAGCTAATCCTGCCCACATCACACAGGCACATGTGCGCACACACACACACACACACACACACACACACACACACATGCACGTGAACTCCCACACACTCCCACACAGCGAGTGGGGCTGGTCCTCTGTTTATCCTGGGAGGCTGACAGATTCATTAAATTGTCTTTCCCACCACTTGGTGGGTAATCAGTGTGATAACTGGAGGTAGTGATCATTCTGTGAGGTGCGGGTGATGTTTATATGGAGCTGGCCTCAGTGGCCTTCCCTCCTCCCAACTTCCAGCTCATCTTTTTCTCATGCAGATTTTTGGGTCCAATTATCATCATTGGCATCTTGAATCAAAATGCTGAGTTGTGCTAGCAAATTTTAGTGCCAAATGAGCTCATTAAGCTCCAGCCACCATGGAGTATCTCCTTTGAACACAACTGGAGAAACAGTTCTGGTATCCTGAGATGGCTCCAGGTGAACCTCGGGTACTCAGTGAGCATTGTCACTCTAGTCAGAAAGTCTGACACCAAGTTAAATAAGGAATGACAGATGTCATGAACCTCCCATGGGGTAAGCAAGAGGAAAAGATGCCAAAATAGGTCATAAGGCTGTGCTGATTATCCACGTTTTAAATTTTTCATTGACTGCTCAAGAATCTGAAATAAAAATATATCAAAAAAGACACACATGTCTAGAATAGGCTCCAGGGTGACCATCGCTGTGTTAAACTCCTGTCCTTGAGAGGCCATTGCAGAAGCAGCAGGCTGGACAAATGGGGCATTTCCAAATGAGGGAACGTCTGAGCTAGGCACCAGCCCTCTGCCAACAGAGAAGAGTGTCACCTCTGCAGACCGCATGAGGGTGGCAAAGCTGTGTTACGAATTCTCTCACAGTGAGGCCAGGAGTTCAGTACCACCCTACCCCCAGGTTTGAACCGACTGAATGAGCGGAGAATGCTCTCCAATTGAAGAAACCAGTTTATATCCTGGTGGAGAGAGACAGAAATTTCATATGGGGGGAGCCAGCATTCTGATCAAAAGTCCAGTGGACCTCGGGCACACACACACCCAAGATGGAGACCTGCAGCACCCCTGTGTCTCCTATCCAGCTCTCTCTACTTTCCCGCTGGACCTTCCCCACTAAGTCACTGGTTGGTTGGAAAATAGTTGACTCTATTGGCTTCATCTGTGTCAACCACATTGTTGGGTGCATGTTCCTTGAGGCAGAGGGAAATTCTGTAAATTTATGCCAACAAAAGCTATGGTTGGGGCAGACAGTGCTCCATAACACAGCCTGGGCAGCCTGAGGAGTTTCCCTGTCTTTAGGGGCCTGCACTCAGATAAAGCCTGGTCCTTTGCTTCACCTGAGGAAAGAATTTCAGGAAGAGCGAATTTGAAGTGGAGAGTGGGCTTATCAAAACAGGTTTGAACATGGATCTTAGCTAAGCACAGGGGTTGAGAGGGAGAGGCACACCAGAAGAAAGATGCCTTAGAGACTGAGTGGGGCTTCTCAAAGGACGTTCCTTACTTTGCTGTCTTTATAATAGTCATATGTAGAGTTCTGGTGGTTTGTAAAGTTATTATCTTTAAAAGGTTGCTTAAAGAATTCCAATGAGATCTCAGGGTGGTGGACACCCAGCAGGATTACTGTAGATAAGCCGAAACTTTAGATCACGGGGATACACGAAGTTAGGATATCTTCAACTAACTGTAAACTGTTACTAACTGTAAACAGTTGTTAGTCTTGTTTCTGAGAGTTTTAGAAATTAACCAGAGGAGGAGTGAGGGCTTATGGCAGTCATACACACTCCCGCCTACAGCCTGCTTTATTGCTTTAACATTCTTGAAAGAAATATTGCCTGTATGCCGCCACCTTACAACCAATGTTGATTGTGCTGGAATTCTTGATTTTCAGCTGACTAGAGGCTTTGAGCAGACTATTAGGAAAAGGGCTTCTTTTTCTTCCTAAGTCTCCATAATTCTTGTCTTTCTATCCTGTCTCACAGGGACCTGAGTGAGGTCTGGCAGCATGTCTAGAATCAGGCAGGTTGCCAAGGTAGAAGGTTCAGAGTGGGAAGTCTAAGAGCCAAGGCCTAGAAGTGAGGAAGTGTGTGGTCTCCACACACGGAGACACAGATGGGCATGGGAGCTAACAGTTGCTGGCCCGTGACCAGTGTCCAATGCGGTCTCCAGTGGAATTGCATTGCACACTCTCTGTAGTGCTATGGAGGAGTTATCATCCACTTTCTTCAGGAACGGAAGAAATGAAGACTTGGAAAGGTTAGTGGGAAGACTCAGAGGTGCAGAGCCTGAAAATGGCTGCGTCAGGATTCGTGTCTGATCATCTGACTCAAAGCATTTGTCAGCTGTGGTACCTGACTACCTCTATGCAGAAGGAACTTGGAGACCACCCAACCCAGACTTCCACCTACTCTAGACCTCCTGCCTACTGTATGCCTGGCATGGAAATTCTGCCAATGTTTAACCACCAGTCCAGGACCTCTTCAGACCACTGTAGTGGTATTCCACAAAATGTCATCTTCTTAAGTGACACAGCCTCATTCTTTGCAGTCATACAGACCTGCCCAGCCCAGCTCCACAGCCTACCTTAGATAGCTACAGAAAATGATTTTGACTGCTTAAGTCCTCCTTTCTTACCAAACCCTAGTGTTTCTTTATTCCTTGATATAAACAAATACATGTTCCAAAGGGGAGAGATGGGGTAACCGGGGCGCGGAGAAGGTAGAAAGGAAGGAGACACCAAGTCCAAGAAAGGCACTGAAAGTAGAAGCTTGTGATCACGGATCTTCGCCAAGTGAGGAATGCGCACAGAGAAAAGAAAGCCTGTAAGCGAAGAGACCAGACATTTTGAATACTATTTCTTTCTCTCCTTCTCTCAGTAGTTAATTGAATGTGTTTTCTGTGCCAGGCCCTGAGCAGGATATGGGGTCACACAGGCAAAGAGCTTGCCCCAGTCCTCACCCCCAAGGAGTGTGAAACACATGGTGTCAGGAGGTGACAGGGCTCAGACAGGCTGGATGAGAAGGAGTGAAGTCAGTCCTTGGAAGGAACAGCACAGGACGGGGAAGGCAAGCCTGCCAGAAGGTGGCCATGGTAACCCATGCTATCAGTCCAATAAAATAAAACTATGTGGGATTCTGGGATAACAAAACATGGCCTTGAAGGGATTTTTAAAGAAGGGGAAGATCTGAGATCGGACTTGTTCTGACTGAAGTCTGTTGGTGTAAATATCCGCGGAGAGAACAGGTGCTCTCAACCCCATACGTGCACCTTAAAGAGGGTCACACACAAGCCAAGACGTTCTTATTTTCTATCTGTGAGAGAAATATCTCCACGGAGTCCTCAGCTCCAGCACACAGGAGTCCCAAGGTGCAAGTGAGGCTGGTGCTCCTCTCAGGACGGCTGTTTCCTAGTAAAGTCTGCCCTCATATTGTGGCCTGGAGAGGATGTCTTGAATGGAGCTCAAGAGACATGAGTGAAACCAATCAGAAGAGACATCTGGACCAAGCACTCCACCCACTGCTTCTGGGAGAACACCTGGCCCTCTTCAAATCCGCATTCTCAGGACAATGGCTCCACAATTTCTTGAAGGCCATGAATCAAGAAAGCAGCTCACCAACTTACACAGCATTTACCAAGATATGGCACGCTGGCAAAGCACATGGGTCCGGGTGTGGGGAAGTTACCATTGGTTGTTGGATTTTTCAGCATAATAAGGCAGTGACATAAATCACGAGGAGGACCCCACTCCATGTGGCAGCTTAATGATCACAGCTAGATGCTGATGTATGAGCCACAGGCACAGCTGTAATCCCAGGGATGGTGGGAGTGCTGCAGGAATGGCGAAAGTCACGAATATGGTGGCGAGGCCTTTGGAAAGTCTCCCAGGGCCCACACTTCTCACTGCACAGATGCACTGAAGCTTCGGCTCTCGTGGCTTTTCCACTGTTGGCGCTGAAGAAAGTGGAATGACATTCAGGAGGTAGAGAAGCTGCAGCAACCAGCCACATTGTGTGCACGTTTCTTCTGTGTAAACAGCAGATGCTTGTGGCAAGGAAGCTGCAGACACATCTAGAGGAGCACAAGGAGGTATCTGAGGTGGAGAAGGTGGGGAATACACCTGAAATAGAAATGGTGGGGGTCTGCACACGGGTGAAAGAGGCAGGCATCTCTGCCTGGGGTTGTGGTGATACCACAGACAGATAGCTACATGGGTCCTGTGGCCATGTAGAATAAAAAGCTCTAGACCTTATTTTGTACCTCAAATACCACATAGTATTTTCTATCATTTCTCAGCTTATAAATTACAAACCTGGCTCCAAAGGGACAGTTGTTATAAAGATCATACCTGAGGTCAGATCTCTGCCCTGCCTAAGATCAGGTCTCTGTGAAAAGGTCACGCCTAAGGTGGATCCAGTTAATGCTATGATCTCACGTAAAAGTTTTCTTTACATTGCTTTCGCATGTATTCACCTTTTAACTTTTATTTAACTTTTATCACCCTGGGACTCAGATGGACTCAGGTCTGGTCCTAGGGATGCTTTGAGGATAAATGCTCTTTCTGTCAAAGTCTTAAGTTCTCTAGCTATATAGAACCCAGCCTGCCTTGTGTGGGCACTGAAGGGTTAACATGCTTTTAGAAATCCTGTGTTTATGCCATCCTTTCAGGCAAGTGTGCAGAATCCTTGTCCTGATTTTCTGAAAGAAAATAATGACCCAGAACAGCTAATAATGCATTCAAGGCCACTGAGTTTGCTCCCTACCTGGGTCTGCCACTTGTCCATGGGCTCAAGACCTCTCCCCTCCACATTCACACTTCCCTTGAGGTCTGGAGAGATGAGGCAGAGCTTGCTTCTCCCGTTCTGTGCTCCGCAGGGGCTGCAGCTGTGTGGTCCTGTGCTAGCATGTCAGAGATGGAGGCGTTGGCTTGATAGAGTGGAGTCTCCCCTTCGTGCTCACTCTGCACTGATGGATGTCTGGAGATGCAGCGCCTGCAGGTCTAGGGGCCCCCCGCTCCCCAAGCTGTCATGGAGCATAGCACAAGTTCATTAAACCTGGATTATTTAATGATAGTTAATAAGATAAACTTCCTCCCAGAAGCCAACAGGAGTTGACATTGTCATCTCCTAACTGGTACTCAGGAGCTGATGAGGCACTTTCTGCCACAGAGGAAGAGTCTTTAAGGCTCTGAACAGTAATAGGACTCACACTTGCCTGAAAGGATGGCATAAACACAGGATTTCTAAAACCAGGTTAACCCCTCAATGTCCACACAAGGCAGGCTGGGTTCTATATAGCTAGAGAACTTAAGACTTTGACAAAAAAGAGCATTTATCCCCGAAGCATCCCTAGGACCAGACTTGAGTCCATCTGAGCCCAGGGTCACACAACACAGTTCAGGATCAGTGTCCAAAGACATGTCCCTCACACAGTACATGTTTCAGAAAGGACATGATCTCTGAAGATAGTTTAAGGCAGAGAAATGTTGTGTAGGATGTGGAGACTGGTAAGCTTGGAGGATTCTGTTTTTCAGTGACCTTAGCATTCCTGTCTTGGAACAAACTGCAGTTTTAGCCATGACCAGGTCTGTCCCCAGCTAAAGAACATTAATAAGAAGAACATTACCAGAACGTACAAGAACCTGTAGACTGACCTGTTTTCGAGCCCTTAACCCCTAACAGTGGGCCTGTGGTCCAAGCTCCCTGACTGAGTAGTTGGATCAATTGTTTGCACTAAGCACATCCCATGCGGGAGCAGGGACAAGAGACCCCCAAAGATCTTTATAACCGTCATGTTCATTACCAAGAATATGTCCCCTTCATTCTGAAGAGCTTACTGAAAGTCCAAAGAGGGAAGAAGGAGTGATCAAAGTCCTCTTGGTCCAGTCAGCTAGAATGAAAATACTGTTATATATTGAGTATTTGTTTTGTTATTAACTTTGTAATTCATTTGTTATGATATTCACATTACTGTTTTCACATGTCCTCAAGCTGTGTTTTCCCCAGGGTGGATTGAGTCTAGCAAATTCATTAATTTGTAGCTGTGATTTAATTACATGGGTTGCTGTGTACAAGGCACAGTCCTGAAAAGGGAAAAGCTGTGGGCTTGAGATCCAACTGCTGGCAGGTAGATTTGTGTTTTAACTCAAATTAACACATTCAAGTGAGAAAGTATCAAGCCCTGGACTAATCATTGGGGTAACAATGGCAGTGAAAGGCTAAACAAAAATGAAAGGTGGATACCCCATATGCTGAATTTGGTCTAAAATACACTGGTAGCTGTTATTAGACACACTAGTAAATGGTTTTATTTTTTAATATTATCACCAACTTCTATGAGAACAAATACTGTTATTGTCACAGGTCTAAAATGATACAGCCATCCTTTTTTCTTTGAAATCATGGCTTTCAAGTTGTTTTTTTGAGCATGTAGAATTTCTTAGCAGTGCAGCAGTTACATGAAAACAGAAGGGATTGTGAATCCAGTATCTACAGCCATGTGTGAGAAATACGGAAGCATGTGCATAGACTGTGCAGGAAACAGCTAAAGAGAAGGGTGAAGGCAAGTCAGTCAGTCAAAAGCAACAAACTGTGGCTTGAGCGCTCAGCTGCAAGGGTCCGCCCAGGTGACCCCGGAGCTGTGGCCATTTGATGGAAGCACTTTGGAATGGCTGCTCATTGCCACTTCCGTCTGGTTGCAGCCGGCTTCAGCATCTCTTTAGTCACTTCTGAGGAGACTCTAACTACTGGCCAGCATTCAGAAGTACCCTAGAAGTGTGCAGGCCATCAGAGCCTGGGACAGAGATACTCAGACGGCAGCAAGTCAGCTGAAGAAAGAGTGAAGTGACTGTCATCAAACCAGTCTTGTGCATGACAGAGGTCCTTTCTCTGGAGCCTGCCTTGCATTCCCACACATGTGAAAACACTAATGTGATATGTGTGGCGTGGGTGTGTTTATCTGCCTGTCACTTTGTCCTGCCATCTTTACCATCCCTGGCTTATCACCCCATTGGTCTCAAATGGACAATTCCATTACATTAATATTTTTAGTATTCTTTGCTGAATGAATTCAACAAATTACTGTTTGTTAAATGAATATGCCTAAAACTATTTAAAGACTGGTCATCAAAGCTCCTTGAAGTGGTTTATGAGATGGTCAGGATACTGTTAGAAATACAATGAATACTGATGAATATTTGACAGAAATAGATTTGAGATGAAGGAAATTGCAAGATGTATGTCAGGGCACTCGGGTCTTGTAGAGCCATTTGTAGAGTTCATTCCAAATGTCCAGCTTGAGATGCCTTCATCTTCTGAGACTGTGTGGGATGGATCAAAAGTGCCTTTTGCATCTTGGCTGTAACCAGCTGTAAATAGGGTTTGTGGATTCTGAGCTTGTTGCTGCTGCTTCGGTAGCCGCTCGTGAGGACTGCAGTTCCTGTAACATGAATAAGCGGTTAGCACCACAGCCCTGCTTCCTCCGGGTAACAGAGATGACCATCAAGACACAGTGTGCTTAATGAGGGGGAAGAGGCCTCCTGGATAAGAGTGTGAGCATGGGCCAGCTCCTGCCAATGGAGGGAGCCCCTGAGATTCCTGTGTGTCCCCACTTCATGGGAAGAAGCAATGGCCACAAGGTCGCTGCTAATCCAGGGGGCATTTGAGTCTCTTTCCTTTGCCGCTTAAACTCTGGTCAAGGTGAAAAAGTTCTAATTATAGTTGACATTCTCAGGACCTGTGGAAAGCATGCCTCCTTCCATGGGCCCACGGACCTGCCTTCTCCCCAGCAATGACCTAATTCACCTAGGTCCTAATTCTGTGTTAATCTTCTTCCCAGGATTTCCTTTCTGAGGGATTAACTTTTCATCCAACTATACTGTGAACATGGAACCGGCAGAAAGGAAGCCTGCCTCTGCCAAGAATAATTCTGCTATTTTCAATAGCTGTCAAGGCCCCTTATAGTTAATCAATAAAATAGCATGTGGCCAGGGGATTAGGAAATAGAGTGAGTTGTGCTTTTTCAGTTTAGAATTAGACTTTTCTTTAGAAAACTCTCTCTCTCCCCTTCTCTTCCTCCCCTCCCAGTTCCTTCCCCCCCGCCTCTCTCTCTCCCTTTCCCTCCCTTCCTTCCTTCCTCCCTTCCTCCCTGAAATAAACAGCTAATATCTCCTCTCAAAATTTCAGGACGATGGCGGACATCACTGCAGGAGAAAGCTAAAGCTAAGTCCTTGACGCCTGCAAATGGCCATCAGGATGCCCAAACCTTGCTCTAACCCCTGGTGGCAGAGCCTTTGTGTGATGTGCTTTCTTTGGCAACTTTGGTATATTTTACCCTGAAAGGAGGAGTTCTGTTTTGTTCTTCGCTCCTAACCTGCACCAGTATAGCACTGAAATGTGGGCAGATATGGAGAAGCAGGGACGCCCATTCCAGTGCCAGGCAGTGCTTCAGGGCAGCCTCTTTGTTGCTCATCTGAGAGCCCCCAGTCAGGGCCTTGACACTTTGCTGTGCTCCCTGAAATGGGGGTGAACCCCTTTGTGTCCTGATCATTCTTGCTTGCCCTTTGTTACAGGAGGACTGTGCCCAGGGTCCAATGATCCTTGTGCGGAGAAGCCATGTCCAGAAGACATGCAATGTGTGAGTTACGAAGCCAGCAGACCGTTCCTCTGCCAATGTCCACCGGGGAAGCTTGGAGAGTGCTCAGGTACAGAGCGGTGCGGGACAGATCAGCATCTAATTTCCTGTTCTGAAACACTTGTCCTTGAATAAATGCCTGCCCGGGCCCTTCCAGAAGACACTTCTGTGTGCACGCTTTCCTTCAGAATGGGGAACAGCTGGCATTTACCCTCATGTCTACTTGGGACATGTTACCGCCTCTCTCTTTGCTAAGGAGGCATGTAAAGATTAGACTCCTTGTGTGAGGGGAGGCCCCAGGAGGTGTCTTCAATCTAAGTCCTGCCGCTTTCTGTCTCCCTTTCTGCCAATCCTCTTTCTCAACAGAACTTTTGATTAACAAGAACTGTTGCCCAACCGCTTTATCTCCACACTCTCTATCTTTCGCTCCCACAAGGGTGCTGCGCTGTTTGCTGTAACATGAAGCTAGAGAAATTTTTAAATAGATGGTAAACTCAGAATCAGGCAGACCCAGAACTGGACCATGTTGGTTGGGCTACAGATTCCGAGAAGGGGCAACTTGTCTTTAGGGTGCGCTCACCAGTGTTCTCAGGTGATGCTTTGCTTTGCTCTGAGGACCGCTTTTCCTTCTAACCCTCAAGCTTAAGCCTATATTAAAATATATTTAATAACACTGCCTATTCCACTTCATAAAATTAAGAGTCTGAGAAGAGAAGCCTTGCAGTTAACAATGGGGAAGTGGATCTGCCCCACATGACCTTTCTGCCTGTTTAACACTAGTGTGATGGACATCACATGTCATTTGGTGTTAGAGTATTTGTGAAGTACACATATACTGTGAAAGTGATTTTATCGACTTTCCCTTATATCACAGAACTGAAATTTCTGTTTTTATTCATTTGATTTACACTAGAAGGGATTGAATTTAGGAGCACACACACTAGGCAAGTGTTTTCCCACCTAGTCACAGCTTGATTTGACTTTCTCTAAGTTATCCAGGCTGGCAATGAACTCACTGTACAGTCTAGACAGGCCTTGATCTTGAGAGGCTCTGGTGGCAGGCTCCCCAGTTGCTGGGATGACTGGCCTGTGCGGCAATCACAGCAAACGCTTGAGTTGCTTAAGGGGAAACCATGGCAGAAGGAGGAATGAAAGGGCGTCCTTCAGAAATGCTCATGTTAGAAAGTGAGAGCTGAGAATCTAATCCACAGTATGGCGTTTACTAGATCCTCTGAGCAGGAAACAGTGAAGCTGTGGTATCTGACTGGTTAATATTTAATGACTTCAAAGGTGAGCCAGTTTTCGCCAAAGCCAGCTTCTGGATGCTGCCTTGATGTCCTGCGGTCTCTCCTCCACATGCCCGGTGTGGGGAGGCTGCGTGGGGCCCTGCTCATGCTGGATTTTGAAACACTGTGCTGTTGGGATGATCTTTTCAGGGTCCACTTCCCTCAGCTTTGCTGGAAACAGCTACATCAAGTATCGGCTCTCTGAAAACAGCAAAGAAGAGGACTTCAAGCTGGCACTACGCCTGAGAACCCTGCAGAGCAATGGGGTCATCATGTACACCCGGGCGAACCCCTGCATGATCCTGAAGGTTCGTACATGACAAACTCCTCCACACTTTACCTTTCTTTTTGTTTGTGTTGTTGAGACGGATTTTCATAGCAGAGCCCAAGACAGTGTAAAACTGAGAACAGTCACCTGCCTTGGCCTCCCAGGGACTGAGATTATGGGTATGAGCCACCACACCCAGCCTGCAGCCAGCTCTGTGTGTATGTGTATTTGTGTGGTAGAGTATGTGTGTTTGAGTACATGTGTGTGCATGTATGTGTGTATGCATGTGTGTATGAGTGTGTGAGAGTATGTATGTATATATGAAGAGTGTGTGTGTATGCGAGTGACTATGTGTGTATTTGTGCATATGAAGTGTGTGTATGTGTGTGAGTGACTGTGTGTGTGTGTGTATGTGAGAGAGTATGTGTGTGTGTCTGAAGTGGGGGGGGGGTGAGTGAGTGTGTGTATGCAAGTGAGTGACTGCATGTATGTGTGAATGTATTAGAGTGTGTGTGTGTGAGGGTGTGTGTGAGTGTATATATGTGTATGAGAGTGTGTATGTGTGTGAACATGTTGGCTCTTACACTGGGAAGTGCTGGGGTGATTCTGTCTTCCCTGTTTAGAAGACCAAAGCAGACTCCAGGTCAAGGGCACGGGTTTTGCAGCAGCGCCCCACTCAAACCGTTCAGTCTCAGGACTCGTGGAGATTGGGTGTCTCCCAAAACAGAGAGCTGGAAGCCTGACTCCTTTGAGTGGCAATCACGCAGCAGTTCATTAGACTGTACTCACCTCCCAGTCTAGCTGGATGTGCTGCAACTTTGCAGTCTGGAGAACAGATATTCCGCGTACCCCATCATGACCCAACATACCCCACCATGAACCAAATTGTATGGTTTTTAAATCATTTCCTGGAATCAGAAGCCCTCCTGAGGCAGTCGGATTTCCTTCAGAGCAAATGCAGCACTTGGATCCAGCTTGGGGCACCGTCTGCCTGTGACAGCACTAAGAATGCTAACAGAGTAATCTGCATCTTTCTAAATTTAAATTTGATATAAATTTGTATCATCCCTATTTACTAGCTCAAAAAAGTGGTTCTGAGAGTTCCCCTCATTTCCCCAAGATTACCTAGCTGATAAGCAGTGAGGCCCGGCCCAGACCCCCGTCCGCTCTTCTTCCCCACGTCCTTCTGACACTGCTGTTCATTTTAACATGGATCACATTCTGTGCGTCTAAAACCAGACCCAACTTCTTGGTCTGGGACACAGGGGACTAGTCCAGCCTCCTGATCTGAGGGGACAGGGGGCCCAGCCCTCTGATTAGAGGGTACAGGAGAGACCAGACCTGGCTTCCTAGTCTGACAAAGGGGACATGTGCTTCCCCTAATGTCCTCACTGAGTTTTGACCCTAGCCCATTGCTTGGACTCTTTAAAACCCTTAGGAGTTCTTTCAGTGAAAACACCACCAAACGGAGTGTCTGGAAATCTGACGTCTGCAAAGCTTGAGCATGTCTAGGACCACACGGCCTCTTAGCTCCCATCTGTGTTTGGACACGTGTCTGCAGCTTTCATGGGAAGGTTCTCCTCAGCTCTGTGTACACGAGGCAGAGAACAATTTCAGACTGGGAACAGAAAACAATTCCCCAAACAATGTTTTTAAAAGAAAAATGGGAATTACCATAGATGTAAACATGGTTTGGGGAAACAATGTGTTCAAATCAGATATTTGTTAAAGAAGAAGAGTTTTTAAAACCCAAATCCTGTCATGTGCACTAGCACAGGCCTTTACTCCTAGTACTCAGGAGGCAGAGGCAGGTGTATCTCTGTAAGACTGGGGCTAACCTGATCTACATGGTGATATCAAAGCCAGCCAGGGCTATAGGGAAACCCTGTCTCAAAAAAACAAAAAATAATAAAACCACTCAAGTCCTGTTAGTCCCTCCTGTTCCGGGAACCAACCTGCTATGGGTCCATAGATCGTAGCTTTGGGCGTCCGGGGGGAGCCTGTTTGGAGCCACCAGCATCTAGTGTCTGTGGCCTCTGAAGAGGATAGCCGTGAAGCTGATGTTTTCTGTTAGCTCTAGTCCCTGTAAATCACTAAACTTAAGAGAGAGCAGATTGTCCAGGAATGTCTTGACTCTGAAATGGCAAGTTCCTGGCACTTCACTGGCAAGTGTGGACCATGTTCAGATCTCAGGGGATGGGAGGAGAAGCATCAGAGACCTCTGAGGCGGCACTCATGACTCAGGAACATGATGTTCCATGAAATGAATATGTTTCTGACGTTGTGTAATTGAATTTCTATGGATGGTAGACAGAACTGGCTGCCGTTTGAAGGAGCCCTCTGCAAATGCCTTGGGATGTGGGCCATTACCTTCGCCACACTCCATTGTATAAGTTTGCTTTTTCCCACTCTGAGTTTGCTCAAAGTGGATGCAGCTGTTAGTAACCCCGTTGTCCACAGCATCTGCCTAGGGGATCTGAGTGTGTTTGCTGAACTCCGGAGCCTCATGCAGCATTTACCTACACTGGCTTTAGGTACAGTGTGTGCTTCACCGACTACGCTGGGGCTCTTTGCTTAAATTGCTCCCCCTGATTGTATTTTCCCAGAGAACATTCTGTAAAACATATTTGAGTCAGTGAAGTGGAGGGCATCCTCTGGCAGCAGTGAAGTGGAGGGCATCCTCTGGCAGCAGTTAGAGAGTGGTGTGGAGACCTGGAGAAATGAGAATCCCATGGGCGGAGCTGCCACTGGCTCCCAGATGCAGTGTACAGTGCTCCCAGAGGCACTGGCTCCCAGAGGCACTGGCTCCCAGATACAGTGTACAGTGCTCCCAGAGGCACTGGCTCCCAGAGGCACTGGCTCCCAGATGCAGTGTACAGAGCTCCCAGAGGCACTGGTCCCCAGAGGCACTGGCTCCCAGATGCAGTGTGCAGTGCTCATTCCTCTGTCTTCCATGATGCCCTGGCTTCTAAATGAAATTTGATGTTTGTCATAAACACCCAAATGCAGCAGGATCAAAGTACCATTGAGATGAAAGTAAGAGGTTGATAGTCAATCAATGAAGTAGAGAAGGGTAAATATAATGATTTTTAAAAGTAGTTATCGGAGAAGCAAATCAACCCAGCATGAGGCCTCAGCTTTCCCAGCAGCAGAGCAATCTTATGAACAGTGGCCGTGTTCTCCTCTCTCCTGTAAAGCACACCAGCCAGACTTTCAGAAGAGGCCGTGCAACAGCTCAGACATTCTCTCCATGTCCCCTTGGGTCCAATGGGAAAGCACAAGGAGACCTTGGTTGCTAATCTAGAAGTGTCAAGTGTTTCATCTTTCAGGAAAGTTAGAGGTGAAACTTTCTTCATTCTGGTGATTTTTAGATCTTGCTGCTCATGTGTCAGAGCTGAAGGAAAGACGGGGTGGGTTGGTAAATGTGTGGGGTTTGTGGAGCAGTTGTGTGGGGTAGATCTTTCCATCAACAGAACACAGAAATACCAAGGGGGGCCTTGCTCACAGAGTACGTTCACGCCAGAGACACTTAGCAAGACATCTCCAGCGGACAGTGTGTCTGGGGAACACAGGATGGAAGTCCTGTAGGTGGTGAGAAGAGACCTGAGGTCCAGGACAGCCATCTATTCCTTCAAAATGAGTTTCTTGATCATGTCCTACATGTCAAGCAGCTATTAATAGTGTCTTTGAACGTGAGTTTTTGAAAGCTCTCCTTTCCGGAAAATATTTATTAGTGTAATGGCTGGTTTGGATTGGACTTGATTAGACTTAGAAGTACTTGGAGGATGGGTGAGGCACACTGCTAGGTCTGGCTGTGCCAGAGTTTCCAGAGGGGATTTGCTGAGGAAGAAAGTTCACCATGAGTGGTTCCCAGCACTCCATGGCCTCAGAACCTAGGCAGGATGAAAGAGGAGGAGAAATTGGTCAGGAGCTGGCTGCCCCGATTCCGCACCCTGACTGCCACGGGCAGCCTGCGCTCCACCGTCCTCCCCACGCACATGTCGTGACCCTAAAGCCCAGAGCTAAAGCGTTTCTTCCTTCTTGTTGTTTCTGTGAAACATTTTGGTCATGACATTGCTAAAGCTAACTGGGCCACCCTCTGGCCAGGCCCACGATATGCGGAACCCCGCAGAGCCACACACCCAGGATCAGCAAATAAGATCATAATTTAACACATTTAAGTAAATATCCCCACTTTCCCACAAAAGAAATGACTTTTATATGTCTGTTTTCTTGTCTCTTAAGCCCCAAAGGACTGAAAATCTGTGACACAGAGCACTGCTGGTTTCAAAGAATGTAGATATTTTGTACCATTATGGTGAGCACTCTGTCAATCACACATCATTGAACACATCACCCACTTACCCCTGACACAGACGTCATGTCAGAGGCATACTTACAAACTAGTCTCACAGCTAAGGCACATCTCAGATTGCACTGAAATATCTCACCTCCTGATTTAGGGAAGCTACTTTTTTTTTTCAAAGAAAGATCAATAGAAACAAGGAAAAAGTGAATATGATCAGAACATAGTTTTCCGATGTGGTGACTCGGCTATTGGGAGAGAATAGTGTTCTTTCCTGTCCCTGGCATGATGTCTCTTCAAAATAGGAAAAGATTACTAAGTTTTCACAGATAACTTTTAGCACCGACCTTCTAGAGTGTCGCAGGGACAAGGCTGATGGTTCCAGACTCCTAGTGGTCTGAAATTCAGATGAGTTTTGTCTGTGGACATATGGGAAGTATATACGCATCTGGCTTTGTTCATCAAACAATATCTCTGCTGTCACTTTTTCAAAAGTAACAAAAACTTGGTGCCCAGTATTCACAGGGGATAATTTTATGTTCCTCAACTACAGAATTCAATGCTATGAGAATAATATGTATATCAGCTCTTTTGATAAGTATTCAGAGGCAAGTGGTGGTGCCAGAGAGAGAGAATGGACCAAATAATATGTTAATTGAGCATATTTTTATAAAAACTTACTTATCCCACACCTTCCACACCAGATTTTCCATGATAGACTAGGAACAGCCTCTTGTAGCCATGGAGCAAAAGAGCAGACAGGCAGCCCCCAGAAGAAGCTGTCTCCCGGGTTGCAGTGTATCATCTTATTCCAAAATAAGGTGTGGGTATAATACACATGTTGTCACAGGGCAAGCATTCAGCTAGTGTAAACCAAAAAAAAAAAAAAAAAAGTGATTGCATGTGATCATAGGGGAAAGCGCTCTGAAAATAATGCTTGTTTTCAGTCCTTTCACATCCAAACATTTATAATACAGAGCAGTGTGTGTGTGTGTGTGTGTGTGTGTGTGTGTGTGTGTGTCCATGCATGCATTGTGTATGATCGGACAGCCACATGCATGTGTGTTCATGTGTGCATCATGTATGATATGGCCAGCCATCATCAACCAACATGGTATCCTCATAACAGTAAATGATAGTAGCTTTCTGTTTCAAGGTCCAAAGGCAGCTAGGTAGAGCCATGCCCACCAGAGACCCGGGTGGACCCTCAGGTTGGGTTCAGCTTAGCGTTTCCTGCTTTGCCTGGCTCTCAGAGCCCCCAACTTCCAGATGTTCCATTTTTATATGGTGTGAACCTGTGTCTTTGACATGCAGATGAAAATCCCATGAAACTACAAGGGAGGGATACTGTGGATTGTTTGATTTTGGAGATTCCTGAGATACAGGATGAGTGTGAGATGCATGTGCTGTGGTGCCTGCCGGTTGAGTAAGACACTGTGCAGAGACATGTACCTCACGTCTGCGAACTCGTCTGGTGTCCTGTCCCTTTAGCCGCTGACATGTACCTCACATCTGCGAACTCGTCTGGTGTCCTGTCCCTTTAGCCGCTGACATGTACCTCACGTCTGCGAACTCGTCTGGTGTCCTGTCCCTTTAGCCGCTGACATGTACCTCACGTCTGCGAACTCGTCTGGTGTCCTGTCCCTTTAGCCGCTGACATGTACCTCACATCTGCGAACTCGTCTGGTGTCCTGTCCCTTTAGCCGCTGACATGTACTTCACGTCTGCGAACTCGTCTGGTGTCCTGTCTCTTTAGCCACGGACACAAAAGGAGCCTCCATGTTGGCTTTTCCTGTTGGTCCTTTTTTCTTACTTTTCTTCTCTTCACAAGTGTGTGTACTCTGCACAGAAATACAGGTGCTAGCACACCTGAGGACAGACAGACAGGTCTTTCACAACTGGCACACTATACTCCACGAGATCATTTGCTAGATCTTAGACACCCACCATGGAAAGGCTTTTGTCTCAATATCTGGCTGTTAATCCCTTCGTGGCCAAATATAAGTGTGACTATACAAGAGTCTAGCCCTCCTTTCAATCCAAAGCCACCTAACATGTCATAGAAATACAGATTAAGAGAAACCAGTGAGTCAAAGTCCAACTCCTCATCAGTAGAGGAGCCTGGGTATACATGGAGGATGAAGACAGACCAGTGCTACCTGCCGGCTGGCAGCCATCAGTGCTGAAGCTTTCTTTCTTGCCGGTCATGTCCCTGGGGTTAGGAGGACATGTCTGTCCTGCTTAGAAAAATCAAAGAAAGAGGCATTTCTCCACCTTAGCACTGACCAGGTTGGGACCATCATCAACAGCTGACCAAAATACCCAGGTGTTGGATATCCATGCACTCTAAGCCAGTGTCTAACTCCAGGCTCGTGCACCCCAGTATATCTATGAATGCAGTCCAATACAAAACTGAAAAGTTACTCAAAACATTATGAGATGTTTTGCCTTACAACTCTGTTGTGTTGTTCTGGAGGGTGAACTTTACATTTTTCATTGTGTCCCAATGTCACTCATATTAACTGTATGCTTTGGCAAACCCTGGGTTAGACGTCCCTGGGTTTCATGTGTGGCTCAAGACCGTTCTTTTTTTTGTTCAGTGTAGCCCAGAGAAGAGAAAAGTTTGGACAGCCTTGCTGAATCTGGATACTTCATGCGCTCCTTTTGTCTAAACTATGAGCAGTGTACAAAAGGACAGGCCCAAGGAGGGGGGATGGAGAGATGACTCAGTGGTTAAAAGCACTGGCTGCTCTTGCAGAGGACCCAGGTTCAGTTCCCAGCACCCACATGGTAGCTAATTATCACCTGAAACTCCAGTTTCAAGGGATATGATGCCCTCTTCTGGCCTCCATAGGCATTGTATGCATTGGTACAGTTGCATACATGCAGGCAGAGCACTCATACATATAAAATAAATAATTAAAATTAATAACATCAATGTCCAGCATAGTTTTAAAATCCAAAATATATACAAAGGTGGGAACAAGGAAACCTTTGCTTCTGTGTAGCTTTTCTCTCCACTGTGGCATACTCACACAAACTTCATGGAGTGTGTGAATGCATTTGTGTGCTGAGTTAACATGAGACCATCTTCCCACTGCACTATAGTTCCCAGGAGGATAGGACAGATCACTGTACCTCACTGCCCCCACATGGAGGGTGTCCAGTGAACGTGAGTCACAGAACTCATTCCTGTGGCAGAAAAGGGTACAGAAAGCAAACTCACTTGCCTCTAAACAAGATACCACTAAGTTTTAAAAGGGGGATGATTCAAAGGTAGAAACATTCCTAAACAGATTCTGTGGACCGCCCAGCTGTTCCAGTCACCACCAACCCTGGGAAGATCTTCCTAGCCAGTTATAGGCCTCTGTTCCCCTGGTGACAGTGAAGAGGCTAGTTCACACAGGTGCCAGCCTGGGTAGCGCATCTGCCTCCTAGGGACCACAGTATCTCAGGTTAGACTCACAGGGGCTCTGCATCCCTTCCAACACAGATTCTGGACGGCAAGCTGTGGTTCCAGCTGGACTGTGGCAGTGGACCTGGGATCCTGGGCATTTCAGGCCGCACCGTCAACGACGGGAGCTGGCACTCGGTCTTCCTGGAGCTCAATCGCAATTTCACCAGCCTGGCCCTGGACGACAGCTATGTGGAGAGGCGCCGGGCACCCCTGTACTTCCAGACGCTGAGCACAGACAGTGCCATCTTCTTCGGCGCGCTGGTACAAGCCGATAACATCCGCAGCCTGACAGACACACGTGTCACACAGGTGCTCGGAGGCTTCCAGGGCTGCCTGGACTCGGTGGTCCTGAATCACAACGAGCTGCCCCTCCAGAACAAGCGAAGCAGCTTTGCAGAGGTCGTGGGCCTGACAGAGCTGAAGCTGGGCTGTGTGCTCTACCCGGACGCGTGCCAGTGGAGCCCATGCCTCCACGGGGGCAGCTGCAGCAGCCTGCCTTCTGGTGGTAAGTCAGCGGTACTTGGGCCCTTGGGAAGTGGAGGGTGCACACCTGAGGGAGCCCCGTCTCATATCCAGCACCACCAGCCTGAGGACACCCTGGAGAGGATGCTCAGCTTCCGTCCTCCGTCCTGTAGATGCTTCAGAGTTTGATGGACAGTTCCAGGCTGCTCACGACAGCCAGTCGCTGGCTGCATCCCATAGACACGTGGTGGTGTGATCATAGATGCTGCCATCCCCCTTCTCCGCCCCACCCACCCAATGCCCTTCCAGACTGCAGCTGCTCGGACTGGTAGGACCTTCTAAGTTGTGACTTCAGTGTCACTGTAGAAAGTCAGGCTGCCTGAGGTCTGCGCACTGACTAGAAGTGCTGACCGGCTTAGAAATAATTTTACCAGAAGCTAAAGGGGTGTGGAATGAACCTCCCTCCCCAGGAACAGCTAGAGTGAAGGTCTGCAGAGCATGCTTTTGAAAGTGTTTTGAGAATAACTGTAGCCTCAGCCCTACAAAGAAGTGGGGGCTCAAGAACAAGCGGGCAGGGGTACCTTGGTCAGAGCGTGATCGAGCGCCTCGCAACCACAAAGGTCTGAGTTTGGTCTCTGGAGCCCATGTATGAAGAGCCAGGCCCAGTGGTGCACACCTGTGATCCCAGCACTAGGGAGGAGACAGATGTGACAGATGGACGTTTGGAGAGTTGGACAGTGTCTAAGAGAGAGAGAGAGAGAGAGAGGGAGAGAGGGAGGGAGGGAGAGAGGGAGGGAGGGAGGGAGAATAAGAGAGGGAAACACACAGGAGACCTCAGGACGTTTATTGGTCAAGGACATCACAGCACTTTTCCTGGGTAGCTCCCTCCCGAGGTATACTGTGAAGAAGAAAGAGGAGGAAAGGGAGAAGGCAGGCATGGGGCGGGGGTGACTCAGAGCTATTCTGCTGTTTCACAGGAAAGTCATGGTTATTTAAGGCTCAGGCGACTGAGTTGGGAGAATTCCGACTTAACCCAGGTGCAGGATCTGTGTCTCCAGGTCAGGCTTCCTCCAGGCCGAGCCTGGCTACCTCCCAAGCCCACCCCAGCCCCATTCCTCTCCAGCCCCTTGGCGTGATTAGCAAACTTAGAATTTCCTCACAAATCACTTAGAGATTCTGCATTACCATCTAATGTTCGTGTGGCCGCTCCAAATTTAGAGTCTATTTTATTATTAGAAAGTTATAAACTGTCCTTGGAATGATACAGTACAGGAATACAGACAGTAACGCTGTTCAGAATCCTGTATGTCACTGCCACGATGAGGGCCAGTGCCCTGAGGGAACACTTCTGCCAGCTCGACTTAAGAAATCCATTTGCTGTTTTTACTGTCTCAGCAGTATATGTAAATAAAGGGTAGTTATGGAGCCATAATTCCCAAATGATGGGCAGTGACTGTCCTCCAGCCGTTCTGTAAACTGGCCCCTCATGACAAGTCATGGCCAGTTTTTCACCAGGCGAAACAACTCTGCCAGCATGAGCCACCAACGATATATGGAGAGAGCATATAATTAGATTGGGTTGAAATAGAACACTGTGCCATGTCAGATCCCGGGTACACAGCCACAGATTGTAACATACTTTAATCCATGGCAGGACATCATTTTCCTGGCAAAGTGATGGTCTTCCACAGTGGGTGATTTTTAAATCGTCATCGTCATCATCATTGAACAAAGGGGAATGGCTGTGGCATCTGGATCCACAGGGTACACTTTTAACTGGCTTGAAATCCTTTAGCCAAGTGTTCAGGGCGGTATGTTATGTAACTGACTCGGGCCCCCTCTAAGAGGCCCAGTTCTCTGTTTGCTTTGTGTTTTGAGACAAGGCCTCATGTCTCCCAAGATGGCTTCAAATTCACTGTCTAGTGAAGGGAGATCTTAAACTTCAGATCCTCGTGCCTCTACCTTCTGAGTGCTGGGGTTGCATACGTCACCATGCCCGGTTCATGTAGTTCCAGGGATCAAACCAAGGGCCTCGTGCGCTCTACTAACTGTGTCTCTCTGGCGTGTTCTCTCTCTCTCTCTCTCTCTCTTTCTCTCTCTCTCTCTCTCTCTCTCTCTCTCTCATCTCTCTCTCATCTCTTGCTTTTGTGTTAGCCCAGTTTTAGCACTAAGGGACCTGCCTGCTACATATTTTCCTACGCCATGCCTGAACTATGCACAGCGCCTTTGTCTCTCCACACTCTACTTCTATCTTGAGGGGTCTTGAGTCTGGGCTCCACAGTGGGTTCTTTTCCATCCATGGTGCTGTTGTCTCTTATCAGCCCTGTCTCTTCTCTGTACCAGGAGCTCACTCAGGGCTACCATGATCGCTACTTCCTGACTTCCATAGCCACTTCTCCCTGTCTCAAGCCTGAGTGGACACTGCTGGGGAAGACCTCCCACCAACCCACTCCCAAGCCTAGGCTTGCGATTCTGATCATGCAGGCCCTAGAGTATGATCCAAGGAGGCACAATCTCAGCCTGCCTCGGATTCTCAGGGGGTCTCTGTTGCTTCCTGGGGAATTAGAGACCCTCTTCTGCTGTGTGAAGTGGTATCTGCAGGCTTTGTGATATACAGGTGAGACCTTAGCTGGGAAGAGGAGAGTTTATTTTCTGTTCATCTCATGGGCATGTGCCAGATCCTTGTTTCCTACTTGAAAATCCTCTTGTGCCAAATTAGGGAAGGTTAGGGGCGTAAGGAAGGAGAGAGCCAAAACTCAAGCCTGAACTTGCTATGGAACCTCTGATTAGTCAAAGGTACTTACAAGAGACATATTCTTAAAAAGGATAGTGAGGGGACAGAGAGATGACTCAGCAGTTAAGAGCCCTGGCTGCTCTTACAGAGGACCCAAGTTCAGTTCCCAACAGACACATGATGGCTAACGACCATCTGTAACTCCAGTTCTGGGGGATCTGACTCTCTCTTCTGACCTCTGAGGGCACTACATGGGTACACATGCTGTCAAGCACTCATAAATATACAATAAAAAATAAATTCAAAAAGTCTTACAAGAGCAGTAAGAGGAAGTGTTTTGAGGACAGAACAGTCATGTGTCCATGAACTCCATCTGGTTGCCACAGGGGTCTAATCAGAGGCTTAGTCTTGGGTCCCCAAATCAAAAGCTAGGATGTTTGCAGCATGAAAAGAGGGTATTTGGGTTAAGGAAATTAGACTGCAGTCCCGTGGCGGTGAGCCCTTGACATGGCAATGCTCATGACAGAGGTCATCCTGAGAACATTGGTCTGGTTTTAGACCCTGTGCTGTGGGTTGCTGTAAAATCCTAGGACATGTATTACCACAATCATGCCCCTTGACCACGGAAGAATACTGAAGGATGGTCATTGGATCTCCTGGTAACAGAGTCTATTTTCAAACTGTGCCATGTTCCAGAACACAAATAATCCTTAAAGTGGGCAACCCCAAGCAAGAAGCATTTTCTTTCAGGATTCCTCTCCAACCACCCTAACCCTCTTCAAAGCCTTGGAATGCAGGTCAAGAAAGCACATTGGCTAGCCTAGAATGGCATAGTAAGCCTTTCTGACCAGCCTTATAATTCTGCTGGCCCCAGAACAAGTCAAAGGGACCCCAGGACAGTCAGAGTGCAGAACACTGACTTCTAATGCGACTCTACAGACTAACCACAGAAAGAAAGCTTTTTTTACTAATGCCTCAAAATAACATGCAATACACAAACATGACCTGAAAAACAGAAATCACCATGGAGAAGTGGCCAGGGCCCATTCTGAGCCCATCATTTCCAGACCTAGCAGGCATGGAGCAGCCCTGTGAGTCTCAGTAAGGTGTACTCAGTCTCTGCTCCCCATCATGCTGTCCTCAAGACTACTAAGAGCACACACTGAGGGGGTCCACACAGCTGGGGAAGCACACGCTGAGGGGGTCCACACAGCTGGGGAAGCACACACCCAGCCATGCCATCACCAGGAAGTGGAGTCACTCAGGCAGCTTCGCATGGCATAGGAAGCCTAAATGCTGAAATGAAAAGCTGGTGGATTTTTATTAGTAAGAGTTGCTTTTTGTTAGACCTTTTCTGTACTAACCTTGCGAATGCTCCTATACCAGAACACTCTATTTCTACAATACTCTGGCCGTAGTGGATGCTTCCATCCCACTATCCCACTTTACAGATCAACAGACCAGAGGCATTAAACAATCAGCCTAGCTTCACACAACTGGTAAAATGGTGAGGCCAAAAGTTTTCTCCAGGTCTGTAGAATGTCCAGGTCTGTGGAACATCCAGGTCTGTAGAACACTCCGTAAACACTTTTCTTCCGTAAAGTATGTTCCAGGGACAAACAACACTATTGCAGGGAATTCCAGAAGGACGCATTTCAGATCCTGTACTGACTGTCCCAGTCTGTACCTCCACCAGCTCGCTAGGAGACGTCCTCATTTCACTCATTGGCTCTGAGCTGCCCAAGAACCTGGGGAAATCAAGTTCCCATTCCGTGTACTATAGTGGTCGTTCTCCAACTCTGGGACACATCAGACCACCCAAGCATCATTCCCATCAGGAAGTCTGGATTACTCTGAGCACATCAAGAATAAAAACACTCATGTTTGCCCAACTTGGTTTAACCCGTTTATAACCCTGAGTACTCTGGTGACCCAACAGCATGATGACACTGGATGCTGTAAACAGCCAGGCACAGAAGTGATCTTAGCAAAGCCCCTGAACTTTGGACCATTGTGTTCAGCATTTAGTACCCTCCCAGGTAAGGACCCAGGCAAGGGAAGGCTATAAAACTTCTAAGAGGCTGCATCGTGCTAGGCTGTGTGGAGTTCAGGGTCCCACTCTGTCTCTGCGAGCCAGGGCTGCTACACATGTGGTCCACCTTCTCTCACTCCTGCTTCTGTGCTCTGCTCCTGGCCCACTCAGCACAGCCCCAGGAAAGGAGTGGCATCCCGCCAGCATCATATGTGAGGGTCATCTGGGGAGAGAGTTTTCTTTTCGGGGTGACTTTCTCCTGAATACCCACTTGACCTGTTTCTGCTGTTTGCTGAGACATTGGTGCTCAACAGCATTAGTATTAATACAGCAAATCCCAAGTGTCTAAGTCATGGGAAGAAGCAAAGGAACATGCAGGACAAGGAGCACTGACAGTGTGCCCCATGTTGCTGGCACGTTAAAGACTGCCTCATCCACAAGAAAACTTATAGGCTCAGCAAGCAGCAACGTGGGCCAGGAGTGTTTTGGTCCTCGCGTTTGTGTCTGTCAAGGCCCGACCAAACCTTGAATGTGCCTTGCTTGGGGGAAGAAGGGTCAGCGACTCAAAGCTGAAATGGAGAGGTGACCAGTGGACCCACTACCACCCCAGCCACCCACGGTCAGCATCTAGCACTGTGAGGGCTGTCTCGATTCTTCACGACTGACGGACATTCCTTGGACGGGTGGGCGAAATGCTTCCCAGAGTTCAGCCTATAAGTCCAAGTGCAAAACTTTCATAGGCTCAGCTGGTGTGTGTGTGTGATTGTGTGAATGTTTCTTTGTGTGTGTATATCTGTGCATTTGTGTATGTTTTGTGTGTGTCTATGTGTTAGGTTGTGTGTTTGATTTGTGTGTGCACATAAGTGTTTTAGGTATGTATGTGGGTGTTAGATATGTATGTGTGTGTGTCAAATGTGAGTATACCATGTATGTTAGGTATGTGTATATGTGTGTTAGCTGTGGGTATAAGATCTATGTTAGGTGTGTATAAAGTGTGTATATTCATGTTTATTCAGTGTGTGTGTCTATTAGGCATGTTTTAGGTGGGGGGGTCTTGTGTGTGTTAGATATGTGTGAAATGCATATGCACATGTGCATATGTTAGGTATGTGTATATATGTCTGTTTATTATGTCTGTATCTGCTAGGTATATGATTTAAATATGTATGTGTGCTAGGCATGTGTACATATGTGTGTTAGATGTGTGCGTATTCTGCATATGTGTTGATGTGAGTTAGGTGAGTGTATGCATATGTGTGCACATGATGTGTACATATGTCTGTTAGGTGTGTGTATGTGTTAAACATGTGTATACATATGTATTATGTATGTGAATGTGGGTATGTGTGCTTGTGTGTTAGGTGTATGTGGTATGTATATGTTAGATTTTGTATCTATGTGTGCATGGATGTGTATGTGTGTGTTAGGTGTGTGTGCATGGGTATGTGTCTACCAATGTATAGGAACGTATCTGTATATATGTGTGTTAGGTGTGTGTACATATATATGTGTTCATGGCAGATATGTCTGTTAGATGTATGTGGGTATGCATATATGTGTGTTTGGTGTGTGTGTTGGTAGGTGTGTGTACACATGTGTATATTTGTTCATATGTGAATATGTATGTTCTGAGTGTGTTAGGTTTATGTGCATATATGTGTATTAAGTGTGCATGTGTTTGTGTGTGTGAAAATATATTTGTGTCTTGGGTGTATGTGTGTTAGGTCTGTGTGTGTGTGTGTGTGTGTGTGTGTGTGTGTGTGTTAGGTGCACAGGGTCTCTCACTGGTCTGGAACTTGCTGATATGGGCAGGCTGGTTGGCCTCCAAGCCTCAGGAAATGGCCTACTCTACATTCTCAGTGTCGGGATTACAAACATGTGCCCGCACACCTGGCTGTTTACTCAAGTCCTTATGCTTGTGACACACACTTACCCTGTAGAGGAGTTTCCTCATCCCTGCAGCCACAACAAAGGGACTCTTACTTCAAACAGCAATCACCACAATCGCAATGGAGCACCTGGTGCCTGCATACCACGTTGAGCTTCAGGAATCCTGAAGCTTCATTGTTCTCTCTGAAATGAGTACTCACAAATAACATCCATCAGAATAAAGGAGGTGCCTGAAGTTAGCCAGCTCAGCCATGGTCACACACAGCTGACTAACAATAGCCGGACAGATTCGCCTTGTGCCCAGGCCTCACCACATTCACATACCCTCCAAGTCATGAACATTCCACACTTCAGCCAGCATGGAGACTGACGAGGCTCCGGGTCCAGGTGCTTGCTGTGTGTCTGTCGTTACTTCCACTTCTGTGTAGCAGGCAGTGTTTCTGCCTCAAGCCTGCATACCCAGAGAATGGTGCTCGCCTACCCTGACAAGCAGAACAGAGGGTTGAGTCCATTCCTTGGATGAATCAGGCCAGAAAACAACTTAGCAAAGTAATAAGACAGGAACTATCTTGATCACATTCCTGTACATTCCAAATTCACTCTGTAATTGCTTATCCAACTCCGTTTTGCATTTAATAGACTTTGAAATGTTCTCCTTTAAGCAAGAGGAGGCACAGCCCTTTTAAGTTTGTCTGGCTGAAGGTTTCAGAGCCATCTGCATGGGCTATAATGAGGATCATAAACAGGAACACAGATTTTGAGGCAAAGCTTAAAAATATACTTCCCATGTCACCGAGATGTGAGGGGAAAGCAGCGAGGGTGTTTTTGATCATGTGCCTCAGTGTGGACCGTTTCCTTTTTACACTCTGAAAACTGTACAAGGCCCATCTGCTCGCTGGCATCCATAACCACCGGAGGATCATATCACTTCAGCTCCCATTTTCTCATTGATAAAAGAACCGTGATAAAACATTTACAGGATATAGTGCAAGCAATCACTATAAGGATTAAATGAGATGTAAGTCATAGAAAGTATAGAAAGTACCTAGAATTTCTCCCACTATATAGTAAGCTATTACTGCTCTGATTAGTGATTTCAACATTCTTTTTCTGCCTCCCCAAAACTCAACTCCTGTTAAGACTTCAGGATTGCACAGTGAATTACATTTACATTTATGACAGTGCTAGATACCATTTATGATCAAACACTGTTGGACCATCTTTTGAAAGCTTTTTGTATGTATGTATATGCACAGGTGTGCGCATGTTTGTACGTATGTGTGTTGGTGTGTATATGGATGTGCATTTGTATATATGCATAGATGTGTGCAAGTGTGTTTATGCATATATATGCACAGGTGCATGCATGTGTGTATATGCGTGGGTGTGTCTGCATGAGTGTTGGTGTGCATGTGTGTATGCATATGGGTATCCATGTGTGTTTATGTGTATATGCATGGGTGTATGTGTGTGCCCATGTATGTACATGTAGGTATGTGCATGTATATAGATATGTATGTGTATTGATTTGTATATGTATGTGTATACATAGGTGTAGACATGCATGTCTATGACCGTGTGTATGTGTGTAGGTATATACATGTGTATAGATATGTGTACTGGTGTATACAGACATATATGCATGTGTACATGTATGTATGCATAGATGTGTGTATAGGTATGTACATGTATACATGTGTGTTACAGCAACATATGAGAATGCATGGGAAAAACAGAAATATCTGACCCCATCTAATGCTTACTTGGCTCCCTGAGGCCTATCTGCCCTTGTCTCTTCTGCTCTATCTTGTCTGCTTCCCGAGAACTGTGGCAAGTTATCCAAGTTCCTCCTCTTACTTTTGGCAAGTAACAAAGTCTCACTGTTAATCCTAGAATCAACACAGTGTCTTGAAAGCTCTGGGACTCAGAAAGCCTGGATTTAAGTTCACATTCCATCATTACTAGTGCAGGGTGCTGGACTAGCCATGCAGCCTCCCCAGCGCCTGTGGGGTAGGGTGCTCGGACCCTGTTCCTGTCTTCTAGGATCACTGTGGTCCTTCGGGAGTGACTGGGAGTGACTAATCACTAAAACACTGGCACTAGCTCATTCAGGATCATTATAGCAGACGTCTCAATACAAAAATTATTAATGATAGGCTCTGTGACAGAATAATGAGATAATAACACTGTGATAATGGGCTAATTTTGATAAGCAAGTCGTTCACGGACGACAAATAATAGGTTTCATTCTTACTCCATTAAAAACTAATTTGGGTGCCAGGTGTGGCGGCACAAGCCTTTAATCCCAGCCCACTGGAGGCAGAGGGAGGCAGATCTCTGTGAGATCAAGACCAGCCTGGTCTACTTAGTGAGTTCTAGGGTTGCTGGGACCACAGGGAAACCTTTATCAAAACAAACAAAATTATTTTGAGTAGTTTTTAGCCCCTTCGCTCCCCCTGCCTCATTGTATTAACATTTAAAAAGTTTCTCCAAAATTAAGCAGCTAAAAGCAGATTTGTTCCCAGGGGCCTCTGCTCCATTTCTCCTGGATTTTCAATCATAACACAGGTCTTGAATTCCTCTCCTGATGATAGAGAAATTTGAGCATTAGAAACAGCTCAGGACAGCACTGACCAGGCCAGGACTCTGGGACCAGACTGCCTGGGTTCAAGTCCACTCCAGCCTTCTGAGAAGGAATATGCCCTGGCTTTCTTGGCACAAACAGCTTTTTTGACCTTGTATTCCCAGTGCCCCGCATAGCATCTCCCCTAGGCATGCCAGTAAACCCTCCCTGCTGAAATGACAGCCCTGGTGTGCAGTGTTCGCTGATGTTTGTGGGCTAAGGGCTGATATTCCCATTTCTGATTGCTCTACCAGTGGCTGAATAGCTGCCTGGATATTTGGGCACCTGACCCTAGGTGAATGTGTACTAGCGCATCTCCACCCATCATATGAATGGCCACTCAGTTCCCACAAACAGGGAACCAGTCATGCCAAAGGCTAATGTCAAGTGATATTAGATACTCCACGAAGATCATGAAGAGGATGAAGAGAAGGGACAAAATGTATGTGAGCACAGGACAAGTCCCTTAAGAGTGCAAGGCCCAGATCTCAAACTTCCTCTCCCATCAGATCAGTGATCGGCCCAGAACCCAAGGTAGACATTTATTTTCATAATGGTGATGTCCCTTATTTTCACACAGCCCTCTGGGCCCTTCCTCTGCCCCGGCTGCTTCTCACAGTTTTATTTAGAAGATTATCAGAGGCTGGCCAAATGGACCTGGAGAGTGGGGACTGGCCTTCCCTTCTCCTCATGACTGCCAGGCTATGCACTCAAGTCTAGGAAAAACTTCCTGCATGGCCATAAGAGAATCAGCCTGGAACCAGAGACGCGATTTCTCAATCCCAGGGCTTTCAGCAATTCCTGACCCACTAAAGTGAGAAACGTCGCAAATGGGGAAAAAAATCACCTCAAGTCAGCACAACTTCAAGCAAGCATACCTCGGACTGCTGCCTCTGCCTGCAGCTGCAGGCCAGCCTCCTCCAGACCGTTTTCGTCAACAACGTGGAGTGAGGAAAACACCCTTGAGAGAGCATGCTGTTTCAGTGCATAAATCCTCAAGTCTCTTTATCTGTGGCAATCAATCTACATAACCCCAGCATTTGTCACTCACCTGTGTCAGCCCAGGAGCCCTACAAGGAGGAACAAGACTGTCTTCCCAGTGTTTACAAAAGATCTTAGGAAAGTGCCACTGGCCTCCTCAACAGAATGGTGGCAGCTTGCTATCACCCCACTCCCATCCCGTCACGGAAAGATGGAGTTCCAATGTCATAAATCCACAGAAGTGAGGAGAGTGGGAAAAGAGAGAAAACCAACACAAGTTTGGAGGTGAAACATGGGTGTTAAGGTAGATGAAAGAAACTAAATTCGAACTGGTGGAGGGCATCTGGAGAGACAGCTCAGCAAGTGAGAACACCATCTGGTCTTGCAGAGGACGCAGGTTCAGTTCTGAGCACCCAATTATATGCTGGCTAACCACCATTCCTGATTCCAGTTCCCTCCTATATGTCAGCTAACAACCATTTGTCACTCCAGTTCCAGTGGATCTGAGGCCCTCTTCTGGCCTCCATGGGCATTGCATGACATAGGTGCACTTACATACAAGCAGGCAAAACATCATACACGTAAAGTAGGAATAAGTAAATCAAAAAATTTCAACTGGGAACATGGAAACTGGAAATTCTGGTCACTTCTGAGAAGGGAACAGGAACTGGGTTATCGATCCATTTTCTGTTCCTGTAACAAGATACCCAAGGCTCAGAATAAAGAAAAGCAGTTTATTTAGCTCTGGGTATGCCTGGCTAGGGTCTGAAGAGATGTCATGGCAGATGATGTCTCAGGGAAGGGTATGTGCCAGAGGGCAAGAGAAGCCAGACAGAGAGGCAGAGTGCACTGGGCCCTGGGAGGACTTTAACCCCCAAGAGGTCCTGTTGCCTCAACATCTCCACACTGGAAACTACGGTTCCAGCACCTTTGGAGACACACATCGTATTCAGACTGTCATAGGCTTAAAACAGTAATCATCCAGGAGGCTGTTTAAGAGGCAGGCAGGACCAGTGCAGGTCCCAGCCTCACTCACCAGGGAACCTCTAACTGCTCCTCCCAAAGCCTGGCAGATCCTGAAGATGCTTCTGAAATGCAGAGTCCTGGAAGCCAGGGCACCTGGCTCTGTGCTGCACAGGGCTGAAGTGGCTGCAGATGCTTGTCAGATGCCCACAACTTCTACCCAGGCCTTGCAGTGTTTGAATTCAGCCCATCACCCTGACTCTGGACAGGTAAAAGTCGTTGTCAGGGAACCTGACCAGCCCAAATGTACTATCCCAATTTCACAGTTGATAGCCTCCTCATGCTGGGAAATTCCCATCCGATTTCTAGCTTCACAGAGTGCCATTCTTCTATAGAAACTAGAGAGTAAGAAATTTTAAGATAATAAGGAAATCCTACGATTGGGAAGAAATGTATTGGTGTTCCCCAGAACACACACACACATGCACGTACATGAATATGTTTAAAGACACATATACATATACACATACACAGAAGAGAAGAAGAAAGACATGGAATTCCCTCTTAAGACTCAATGCAAGTCTAATATTTATAGGGCAGGCTAGTGGCTAGGAATTTATATAGGACTTGGTTTTGTAGTCTTGAAATAATAACCCATACTGCAGTCAGTTGGCTAGAAACAGACAAGATTTCTTCCATGTTGATTTTGAGACCAACTTTCCTCTGGAGGGCTTGAACTGAGTGAGCAGTCAAGTGACAGAGACTAATAACTGGCTGTAAATGTTGGCACATCTGCAAATACTTTCACAGCAACATCTGGACTAGTGTTGGAATGATCGGGCACCAGTCGTCTAGCCAGCCTGAAACATGAAGTTGCCTGTCATAGAGATCAAAACAGAAGAAACTATGCAGTGGGTCACGTCACAAGTTCTTAGTGATATCCTCAGAAAGATAAGACACTGCACCCACAGTACACAAAACCTACGCTGATGGCTGATGTCGTGTTAACCAAAAGAAGAAGGAAGAATCCATCAACGTAAGAATGAGCAGCAGTAAGGGAAGAGCGGAGTCCTGGGAGGGTCTATCTCAGATGCAAACAACACAGCTCCACGAAAACAGAATGATGGAGAAAACAAAGGAGAGGCGATCACCAGTGAAATAATGAAAGAAAATTTCCCCAAATCAAGGGACAAGAATTTCAAGAAAAATTCCTTAAATCAAGAGACAAGAATTTCAAGATTGCAAGGATCTACTGAGCACTTGGTATCACTGGAAATAAACTCACCCTAAAGCACAAAATGGTTCCTTCCAAGAAACTGGAGAGAAAAAACACTCCATGTCCTGCAAATTTCAGAGGACAAAAGACTTTGGATTTCTCAGAAACAGGATGCAGGGGATAGCTTGGATCTCCCACTGTGACCTAACTTTCAAAGAGGGCAAGGATTTAACCCTGCAAGTTCTCATAAAGTTCATCTCATTTAACCCTTCCCATGGGAAGCTCCTGAGAAAATCTACCAACTAAAAAGAGTAACCAAGAGCCAGGTGAATCCAAAAACAGCTCTAACACTGGTCACAGGAGAGCCGGATAGATGGTCCGCTGTTCAAGGTGGAGTCCCCAGAGGCCCGAGCAGAGTGGATACAACCACTGTGTACAGCTCAACACAGGGGTAGCTGATGAAGAGCCCAGAGCTGACTTCAAATCAGTATTCAAAAAAAGAGCAATCCAAAGCACAGAGCCATCTTTGATTTTGACTTTCTTAAAGACAAGAATAAGCAAAAAAATAAAAACTCATAATTCACTAGATGACTTTGTTACAAATAGCAAATCATAGTAAGTTATAGTAATGTAAACCCTTTAACTAACATCAAAATGGTACAATGTATTGGGAGGAGGGGCCATCAGAAGAGTGTCCCTATGCAGTGAGATCGGTGCTCTGAAATAAAAGATACAGCGGAACGCTAACAGAAAATGGCTAAGACTGAGATAGTCACAAAACGTCATTATTCCACAAAGAATACATTACTGAAAGGAATGCCCAGGTATTTCTGAGGACATGCAAATGTTACGTTTTATAAATGAAACTCGGTATTTCTGAGGACATGCAAATGTTACGTTTTATAAATGAAACTCGTGCAACCATCTTTACTACATACAAGTCTGACAACAACAATCTTAGCTTTATTTAAAAGGAGGAAAAAGGATATCCCTGCTGGTTAGCCTCCTGCCTCCGAGACGTGAGCAGTACTTCTTAGACTCTTTCCTCATTTGAGACTTAACGTTTTCTGTAATGCTGAGCTCAGTACCTACTCCTGCATGAGGGGTTCGTGAGTAGAACTTGATAGAGATGCACGCAAACATGAGAATCTGCAATGGGAGTGGGAGGCTTGGGGCTTGAGCTTCAGTTGGGTTAGCCTAGCCTTACTTAGAGATTAGGGGCAGGAGATAGGTTTGTGGAAGGAGGGATCCTGGCACTAGTGCAGAGCGTCTCCCATCTGGAACGGTCTCGCCGATCCCAGCCACAGCAGGATGACACATGGCCCATCCCTCGCCATGTGGCTCTAGGCTCTGCCCCGTGAGTAGCTCCTTCACTACCGCATCGCCTTGTGTTTGGTTAATTAGGTGACCTTCTGTGGAATAACAAGGAATCAAAACTGCAACTTGGTACTTTTGTGGCAAATCCATTTCACTTAACCAATGTGCTAACTGTTTTCTGGAATTCAGGGTTGCTTAAGATAACCCCATGGGAAACTGGGAGGACCTGCCACAGCTGAGTCCACGGACTCTGCGCAACACCACTGGCATCCCTGGCTCATGAGGCCCTCTGTTTCCCCAGGCTATCAGTGTACCTGCCTCTCACAGTTCACAGGGAGAAACTGTGAATCCGAGATCACTGCCTGCTTCCCCAACCCCTGCCGGAATGGAGGGTCCTGTGACCCCATAGGAAACACCTTCATCTGCAGCTGTAAAGCCGGCCTCACTGGTGTCACGTAAGTGAGATTTTTCGAGTCTCTTTCTGATGCTTGTCCTAAAAAACAAACCAATATTGAACTAACTGAAATACAATATACCACTGGATCTTTCCCAGGGAGAGTGCTTACGAGGGCCTGGAAGATGGTAAACTGCAGTGCAAACATGAGGACCTAAGTTCAGATCCCCTGCACCACGTAGAAATCTAGGCATGCTAGCACAAACTTGTCCTCCTAAGGCTTGGAAGGCAGAGAATGGGAAATCTCTGGAGCTCACTGGCTAGCCGCCTATCCGAACTGGTGAGCTTCTATGAGAGACTCCAAAAACATAAAGATGGGGCTGGGCACTAAACAGGCATGTGTAGTCTCAACACTCAGGAGGCTGAAGCAGGCAGGTATCTATAAGTTTGAGACCAGCCTGGCTCTATAGTGAGTTCCAGGCCAGCCAGGACTACATAATGAGACCCTGTCTTATAAATTAAGTATTAATTAGTTAATTAATTAAAAGGAAATCAAGGGTGGTGGAAAGCAATAAAGGAAGAGCCTGCCATCAACCTCTGGTCTCCACAGTGCTGTGCACACACCCACACTAGCAAGCACACACAACCAAACCGCACTGTACATATTCAAGTGCTTACAGTGTTAGTAAGCTGATGTGTGTGTTGTTTGTCTTATACTTCTCTGAATACATTGCCTCTATATTCTGTAATGTGGACAGTAATTCTTTTTAAAAACATGTGCATTGCCACCAAAATTTTCCAGAATAATTCTGAGGCACACAGACATGACACCCATTCCCCAGAACCTGTCAACTGGACTCTACTGTCCAGTGTTTAATAACTATTCTGAGAGACTAAACCTTACCTGCTCTTTGAAAACCATTTTCCCTCCAGGAAATTAGAGAAATTAAAGTGTTAGCCAAATGGGAAGGGACTACGTTAAATTCTTAGTAAAAGGCCACTGCCGGCCGTCCTTGCTCCTTTCAGAAGCATATACGTGTGGCCTGGAGCAATTGATATTCTAATTACATATGAGCCCTGTGGATTCATTAGAGCAAATCTCTGAGGACTCTATGAAGAAATGCTTAGCCACTGCTGAATCGCTGGGTGTAATTTAAAGTAATAAAGCTGCATTTATTTTTAAATACTCTGTGATTCTAGCTAATTTCTGACTGACCTGGCCCTAATCTGCTCAAATTAGGGGCATTTTGACTGCATTTTACAAGGTGGATTACCAAAACTATAGGTGATTGGACTTTTGTAGTGAACAACAACCTATCAGAACAATTACTGAAGTAGAGACACTTGCAGGAAAGAAGGTCTGTCTGTGGATTCTGAGAGTTAGAGGAAAGAGGAAACAGACTTACACGCCTGCCTTGTTGGAGCTGAAGACCTGACTCAAGACTTAAGAGAATGTGCTTCTCTTTGATATTACCTGAATTCGGTCCCTAGGGCCCATGTAGGGCAGCTCACAGCGACCTGTAACTCAGCCTCCAGAGGTCCTGATACCCTGTTCTGGCCTCCTCAGCCACCTGCACAAAGGTGACACATAGACACATACACATCATTAGAAAAAGAAAATAATTTTACCAGCCTGCCTTGTAGTTACACTCAGACCAAGTCATGAATTTCTTTGCAGAGAATATCATTTTGCTTTTCGTTAGAATAGGTTAGCCCCCCTCACACACACACCCCAACCATAAAAGCCTTAGCTGCTGTGGTAAACTGAGAACCTGGAAGCCATGGGGCCCTCCCATGCCCACCTGCCTCACTGCCACAACTTTCCAGACCAAGCCACAGCTACTGGAGTCGTTAGAGGAGGGTGTCTGGACCCAGCGCTTCCCTCTTAGAAGCCTTATCAGGGATACGTGGGCTCACAGCTGCTTGTGTGTGGCTTTACAGTCTCAGAAGCCCACAGAACAAGGATGGTCTGGGGAACATTTGTGGCAAACTGACAGTGGTAAACGCTGTCCAGAGCTGCTCCGAGGCTCTTCCCAGTCTGCTGCTCTCACTGTGTGACTGTCCATGTTTCCTTGTTCAGAAATGTTTGTGTATTTGATTATGAGGTCCTATGTCAGTACTGCTGGGACAGGCAGAAGTATTTTAAATAATGTGAGAAATACATACTGTATTCTATTTCTAAAATTGCATAGTTTTAAATCCCAAGCTGTACCTGGTCCAGAGTTTTCCCGAGAGGCCACCTTTTCTATGCTCTGTCCCTTTGCCTCTGCTCGGAGGCCAGCAGCTCTTCCCTCTCTCTGGATGAAGTCCTGGGAGGAAGCACCCCGCGAGCTGATGGCCAGGGGCACAGTGGGCACAGAGTGCCTGAATTCACTCCAAAGTATGTGCACACAAACACATGCACACACATGTATGCGCACATATACACATGCATATATGCCCACACGCATACACATGTGGAAACACTCATGCATCTATGCACACACTCATAACACTCATGCATACATGCACACTCATGCATACAATGCGCAAACACTCATGCACACACTCATACATACATGCACACGTGAGCGCACACATACCTTCGCCTTGGGGCACCGCACCCGTCAGGGACTGCGTTTTCAGGCAGAGCCATCTGTCTGACGCTGGCACGGCAGTCCTGACGTTGGGAGAGACCTCTGTGTGCTCTGTTCCTAAAGGTGTGAGGAGGATGTGGATGAGTGTGAACAGGAGGAGTGTGAGAACGGCGGCTCCTGCGTCAACATGTTCGGCTCCTTCCTCTGCAACTGCACCCCGGGTTTCGTGGGCCAGTACTGCGGCCTGCGTCCGGTGGTCGTGCCCAACATCCAGGCCGGCCACTCGTACGTCGGCAAGGAGGAGCTGATCGGCATCGCGGTGGTCCTCTTCGTCATCTTCACCCTAGTCATCCTCTTCATCGTCTTCCGCAAGAAGGTCTTCCGCAAGAACTACTCTCGCAACAACATCACGCTGGTGCAGGACCCAGCCACGGCCGCGCTGCTGCACAAGAGCAACGGCATCTCGTTCCGCAGCCTGCGCCCGGGCGACGGGCGCAATGTCTACCAGGAGGTGGGACCCCCGCAGGTGCCCGTGCGCCCCATGGCCTACACGCCCTGCTTCCAGAGCGACTCCAGGGGCAACCTGGACAAGGGCCTGGACGCCCTGGGCAGCGAGCCGCAGGAGATGACCACGTTCCACCCCGAGTCCCCGCGCATCCTGACGGCCCGGCGGGGCGTGGTGGTGTGCAGCGTGGCCCCCAACCTCCCCGCCGTCTCTCCCTGCCGCTCCGACTGCGACTCCATCCGGAAGAATGGCTGGGACACGGGCTCCGAGAGTGAGTGTGGGCCGGGCTCAGGGGCAGAGAAGGGGGAGGGACAGAGAACTGCCTGCTCCCAGCTTTCCTTCCACCCGTGGGGTACACACACCAGCCCTGGGCAGCTTGTCCTTCCCTCCGTGTACAGAAGAGGAAACCGAGGCTCCGAGAGGTACTGGCACTTGCCAGAGCCCGCTTTCCAGAGCGCACTAGGTCAGGCCACCTGCTTCAAAACCCCCACCTCTGGTGCTGCGAAGGGTGAGCTCCCGCCTGTGGCTTGGTTGCCCCATGGACCTCCTCTGCTGTTACTCAGCCCTTTCCCACCCCAGGGCCTTGGTACCTGACACTCTCCCCTGTGTGTTGGGGTCAAAAGGAGAGGGAAACACAGCCACTTCCTTCCCAGGCTTTTCCTTCCTGTGTTCTTGATCTCGGTCCGTGCTCTCCAGAGAACAGAACTCCATGGTCTAGCTAGGATGAGCAGCAGATGCAGCTCCCCTGCAGTGCCTCAGAGCCCCTGTAGTCATGGGGCACTACTGGCCTCACACAAGCCCTGTGGACGCATACATAATGTACAGAAAACTGGAAGGTCAGAAGGAGCAAGGACTTGAGGACAGAGGAGCATTTGAGTTAGACCTGGGTAGGGAAAGCGTTCTGTAGAAGAGAGGGCATTCTACAGAGTGACCCCGAAAATCAGGGGTAGGATGGGGCATGAATACAATCCCCACACGCTAGGCTGAGGCAGGAGGGTCACATATCCAAGGACAGCCTGAGTTACAAAGGAAGATCCTGTGTCAAAGAGAAAAGTTGGGGAGGGGGACAGGAGAGAGAGAGGGAGAGAGAGGAGGGGGACACAGAGGAAGGGAGAGAGAGGAAGAGAGGGAGAGAGAGACAGAGGGGGGGGGAGACGGAGAGAGAGAGGGAGAGAGAAAGAGAGGGAGAAGAGAGAGAGAGAGGGAGGGAGAGAGGACAGGCCCCTGAAACAAGAGAATGAAGCACAGTTAGGAGAGGTCAGAGACAGGCGCTGTGCTCCCTTCCTGTGTCCTCTTGCCCCAGGATTCCGGAATGGGAAGAGTCTCAGGGACCGCCATGGTGGGAAAGCACTGGGTGTGTGGAGTGACACATGAGGCTCTGTGGCTGGGGGCTTCTGAGCACACAACAGAACATGTGGTTAGTGTCCACTGCAGTGCAGGGTTTTAAGCAGGTGAGTGACATCATCTAGTTAGTTTTAAATAAGTCAGCTTTGGCCAACCCGGGAAAGGGCTGAACAGGTCTAGAATGGAAAGAGAAAGCCAGCTCGGCATTCCCTGAGCCTCTCAGTGAGATGACAACTGTTCTTGCCCTGGCATAGAGTGAGACTAAGGCGGGCTCTGATGTCCTCTGACCTCATCGGGCCACAGGGCTGAAAGAGACCCTTCCTAGCAGAAGTGTCTGAAGGCTGCGATTATAGTACTGTGCTCTATGTTGGGGGGTGGAGAAGAGGAAGAGGTAGGTTTCAAATGGTCCTACAGAGCATGTGCAGACAGGGAAGTCAAACAAGTCCCAGAAGACAAAGGGGGAATCCTATGGAATCCGCTTTCATTAGGAAACTTGGAGAGGGTCTCCCAGGAGCAGGAATAAGCAAGCTCAGAGTAGAGGGTGCATGCCTCGGGTCATCCAGGTGGTTCCTCTAGCTGCCAGAAGACGCTGGGATATCTGCATGTGGCATGGTTGATGGTGTAGAAGGGTGAGCTCACTGAGGAGCGAGGTAGTAGATGGCCAGACCTACCAAAGAAGCTTGAAGATGCCCGCACAGGGGTGGAAGGGGAGGGCAGGACAGGAGACAACCCCGTCCAGCAGGGAGCAGGCAGAGGAGAGGCAGCTTGCACTACAGAAGTCGAGGGTGTCCATAAGGTTCACACTGTGAGGCACTAGAAAACCACCAAGAACAAAGGGGCGTAGAGACCGCTCTGATGAGGATTAGGGTAGTGCCCCTGATTCTGTGTGCACCACCGTCTGCTTGGACAGTCACAGCTGGGTGGGATCACATCACGTGGGCACGAGTCCTTCTATCCTAGTGCCCCGCCCCAGCATGCCATCTGCTGGATCTGCCTTTTTGTAGTTGGGGTTCACAAGAATGTTGCTTTATTTAGCAATGGAGGAAGATGTTTACATGGAGAAGCAGGGGTTTTACACCGTCCGGCAGTCACCGGGCCAGCTGCCGGCACACCGTGCACCTCGCCCTTGGTGAAGATAGGTCGTCACACTTTGTGGCATGGCTGTTGAGAGGTGAATTCTCCCTGGGGTATCTTTCCTGTCAGTTTATTCAATACCATGGCTTCACCCCCGAAGGCGGGTGGGGAGCCCACGTGCTTGCTCCTGACATCCTCCTTTATGGAGGGAGCAGTGATTTCTGTGATTACAAAGAAGAGCAGCTGTTCCCTTAGTCCCGAGTCTGTGTCTTTGTTGCTCAGGCTCTATAATGACCTTGCAGTGTTTCTTGAAGATAATTTTCCTTCCGTGTCTCGTGACATGACAGCTTTATTTCCAGAGTCCACCTCAGGCTTAACTCACATTTCCCCCCAAAGTATTGCTGGGTTTTATAAGCCACATTTCCCTCTTTGTTAAGCAAGACAGCATTATCTGGCAAGATAATCTCTAGACAGATAATCAGTTTTGCACTTGATCACCTCAAGATATGGACTGCTTTGTATAATCAGCCCATCAAATTAGAAAAACGTGCAGGACATGCATGCATGGAGAGGTGTTCCTGCTTGTGTCTGTGCGTATGTTGTGTACAGGTATGTATGTTTTTTGTGTGCATATGCATGTGTATAGATATGCATGCCTGTGTATATATGTGTGTATTTGTGTGTATGCATGTGGGGGGTATATATGTCCGTGTGTATGCTTGTGTATGTATGTGTATGTATAGGTATATATGCCTGTGTGTCCATGCATGTGTGTATTGGTATGTATGTGTGTATATATGTGTGTATTGTGTATGCATGCCTGTGTATAGGTATGTATGTGTGTATGCATGCATGTATAGATGTGTATACCTGTGTGTTTGTGTGTATATGTGTGTGTATAGGTATGTATGCCTGTGTGTATGCATGTGTGTATAGATATATATGCTTGTATGTGTATGCATGTGTATGTATGCCTGTATGAGAATACATACATATATACATATGTATGCCTGTGTGTGTATGCCTATATGTGTAGGCATGTGTGTGTAGGTAGGTATGTCTCTGCGTGTTTGTGTGTGTGTGTGTGTGTGTGTGTGTGTGTGTGTGTTCTGCCTGTTTCTCTACAGCAGAAAAGGAGAAACATGTGACCAAGGGCAGATTCACACAAGACTGTCTTCTTACTAGACACAGGCCAGGGAACAGCATTAACCCCCAAGTGAGGCCCCACTGCCCTCTAGAAGGCAGAGCTGAAAACTCCACTCACTCCCCAAAGATGGAAGCCTGGAAAAATGTAATGCTATTCTTGGCTATGAAATATTTATGCCCCTGTTTTAAAGGTAATTTCATTTAACCTGGTGTTGACACCACATTGGTTTGTATAAATGATGTAAATTAAGTCTGAATGGTGAAGAACAGCACGGCCACTCCATCCTCATTTTACTCTCCAGTCATCACCTCTCTTTGAGAAGGGAGCAGCTACTTTCTCTGACAGCTGTTTGGAAGCTCATTTACCCTGGGTTAAGGGTCTCAAATCCATAATGTAAATCACTTGATTGACAGACCTTTGCCCCCATGGCACAATCAATTTCCCATTGTGCTTCTGACTTACTTTCTTCTTGGAGGGGAGGGAGCAAGACTGAAGGATTATACAAGGTAATGAGCTTCGGTTCTGCTTTCTCCTTGCCGATTCTCGAAGACAAAGGGGCTGATGACCCGGGAGAAGTGACCTGCTTCACAGGCAGCAACAAAGGCAGCAACTCCGAAGTTCAGTCCCTCAGCTCCTTCCAGTCAGATTCTGGTGACGATAATGGTGAGTGCTCCTCCTGTCTGCATTGTGGCCAGAAGTCTACTGCTGAGGCAGGGGGTGGGACTGGCAGTGTTTCTGACCTGCTTCTGAGCATGTCCACCCATTGTTGAGACTCACTGCCAGGGGCTGCAGACATGAGCAGGCTCTGCAACCCATCAGGGCTGAAAGCCTTCCCGAGACCTCCAGACCTGAGTTCTATTGGACTTGGGTCATGATAGAGCCTCCTCATCCCAGTGTACCTGGCGTATGCACACCTGGTCTGTTTTCCTTATGAGCTCGCACCTCTCTGCTGTACATTCAGACAGCTCATCCTTTGAAGTTAGCATGAGGACACCTCGCCTTTCTGCAGAACCAGCGGTGTCTTTGCTGAAGTGTGTCTTCCTTCCAGTCACTTGCAGTCATGGGCTTTGGAGAATTGGTTAAAAACTTTGAAGCAGCTCCTTAGAAAGTGCTGGCCCAGAATGTGGCTCAGAAGCCCCTGCAGCTCACAGACAGCTTTGATGACTCCCAATCTGGTGCCTCCCCTCCTGTGAACCTGTGCTCATGGAGAGAGCTAAGGCCCAGAGAGACAGAGAGGATGTTACAGAGAGCAAATCCTTGTCAGGTGGTGCTAGACCACAAATTGTTTCAGATGGCCACCCAGGGGTGCTTAGCCAACAGCTCAGGCCGCTTCCTTCACTTTCCAGCATTTGGGCAAAAAGATGGACACATGTTAATTCATACAATCTTCAACACATGAACCTTGCTTAGCCCTGTGTGCTGCGTCCTGGGCTGGAAGTTTTGTACGCAGAATGAAAATAGCAGAGTGCTGGCCCCAGAGGCACATAGGAGCAGGTGCACCTCAGAAAGCAGACACAGTTACTGCAGGTGACTTTCTCATATAGCCCAGATCTCCCCCACCTGCTGGCCCCACACAGGCCACTCCTGGAGCATAGGGGCTGGGAGATGGCTCGGTGGGTAAGTGCTCTTGCTCTGTAGAAGGACCTAAGAATAAATTCCTGGAACCTACATAAAAAACCTGGGTATAGCTACATGTGCTACCGTCCCAGCATAGGGGGATGGGGACAGGTGGAGCCTGAGAGCCCACTGGTGGCCAGCCCGACCCACATGGTACGCTTCTGGCTTATGAGACTCTGTCTAAGGCACTAAGGCAGAGAAAAACATCCAGATATCGTGCTCTGGCCTCCACATGAGCTTGCCCAAACCATGCACGTACACGTGTGTGCATACACTACACACACACACACATGAAGTTCTGGGATATTTTTCTGCTGGGATAACAAACCACTGAACTGAACCTCTTCCAGCCAAGGACACAGCCCACCCGCACAGCTTTGTTCTCCGTGACTCCTCTCACCTCCAGCCAGAAGAAAAGTTGCGGCTACTTTGCATTTTGGGGCAAACATGGAAAACTCAGAGTTTCCAAAGCCCAGCATGCAGGTCAACCACAACACCTGGTTAGGGCTTTCATAGTCTCGTGCACCTCCCTTTCATGGTCTGCGTCAGAGACTGGTGGGTCATGATGGTCCTTCCATCGCTGGTCATGAGCATCAGCCACTAAGACAACCCAACAGACCAGAGATCTCCTTCATACTCGGTTTTCAAATACTGTGGCTGACTTCCAGATAAGCCTCACCAGCAGGAGGTAGGAGTTGGGATTATCTGGACCATCCGTGTGTGAGGCTATGTGACCGTCAAGGGTGCAAAGGTCACCCTCCATTACTGGCATTGGGTTCATAGCATCATCGCTTACCAACAAGTAACTAGTCCTGGGAATAGTGAGGTCTTCCTTGTGTTGCTCAGAAATCCCTGAGCCCCACAAGCTACCATCTCCCTGGACTGAAGGGACAGGAGAAGGGTGTGTGTGATGATTCAGAAATCCCTGAAAATCCCACTTTTCAGGAGCACTGCTTCCAAATTTGATAGTGTTTCTCTTCTGTCCCAACAATCCCCAGACCCTGTAGATGAGTAATCCTGCCACTGCCCTGAGGGACAGACTGTGGGACGGCTTTGGGTGTTTATGTGCCACACTTCAGTATTGTCAGATGTTAACGTGTGTTTGAAATACGTAACTAACTAAAACTTTCCTTCCCTCCTGTCTTCTTTTTCTGCCAAAAGCATCCATAGTGACTGTCATTCAGCTTGTCAACAATGTAGTTGACACCATAGAGAATGAAGGTATCTAAAGTTTTTTGTCTTTCATAGCATGTCTGTATTTAAAGCATTTTCCTTCTGGAAAGTTGGCTTCTCCAGTACTGTTCCAGAACTGACTGTAATCAACACGGGTATAACATACTGGTGGTTTCAAATAAGACACTGGGTTGAGGGTTTGGCTTAGTGGTAGGACATTTGCCCAGCAAGCCTAAAGCTCTGGGTTTTGTCCCTAAAACCCAGGGAAAAAAATCAAATAAGATGCTGGATGCATGTCTATGGATTTCAGTAAACAACAATTTTGAAAAAAAAAATCTAGTTCATAGTTTTAAAAAATCTATACATAAAATCTGTACATGGTCATATAAAATCTGAAGTAAAAAGTAGTTGCAGTTAATCCGTATGTTAATGTTAAATTCATTCCAGCATTCACCGAATGCCCGCTGTGAGCTAGGGTCAGTGACACAGCATTCTGAGGATTGATTTCCATAAGGTAACTTGGTTGGTGCTGTGACAAATTACGGTCCAATGCAGACTAGATTTGCGCCACGTCCTAGATGACAATAGGGATGTCTTTAAAAGGCTGAACCAGCTGTAACCCACGGTTCTCTGGGAGAAGCTGAGTCTTCTGAAATGTCTGTTCTGCCTTCACATGGTCTGCATGGCCAACTCACTTCTCACTTTGTATCTGAACAGTGTCTGTCATGGATCAAGGACAGAGCTACAACCGAGGTGACTGTACCACCACCTGGGGCAGCAGGTCATGCCTGCCTTTGGCACTGCTGAGCTCCATCTTGCCCCCCCCCACCCTCTGAGTCTCTGCTTTGGCAGTTTTGCATGTTGCAGTGTCCTGTGTGCTCAGTTCTGCTTGCATCCCTCTCCCAGCCTTCTTCTTGCTTGTGATTTCATCCATTGGTCTGCACGGCCCCTGGACTTTTGCGGCCCACATATACCAGGTGCATCTCTCAGCCAGCATGCTGCCAGCCTGGCTCTGTGCACAGCATGCAGATAGGAAGAGGGGTGGTGTGGAGATCAGGATTCCTCAACCTGTGTGCCCTCAACATGCCCTCGCTGGCCATCTCTCAGAGCCTGGGAGTATGACTGCGCCCCAGCACCTCTCTCAGTGGCTGTCCTCGTTCTTTCCAGAGCATGGCTGGCCCTAATGGGCCCTTGTAAGAACCATGCACACGACCTTGGCTTTTAGCGTCTCCTGGCCATTGAGACTTGCATGGCAGGTCATCCCCACTCCTCTCCAGCACTTACCTCCAATCTGGAGGAAGTTAACTATCTGGCTTTCCTCTCACAGCCTATCACTGGGACACTTCTGACTGGATGCCAGGGGCACGACTGTCAGACACTGAGGAAGTACCCAACTATGAGAGCCAGGATGGAGGGTCTGCGCACCAAGGCAGCACACGGGAACTGGAGAGCGATTACTACCTAGGCGGTTACGACATCGACAGCGAATACCCACCACCTCATGAAGAGGAGTTCCTGAGTCAGGACCAGCTGCCCCCTCCCCTGCCCGAGGACTTCCCGGACCAGTATGAGGCCCTGCCTCCCTCCCAGCCTGTCTCACTGGCTGGTACCATGAGCCCAGACTGCAGGAGAAGGCCCCGGTTTCATCCTAGCCAGTACCTCCCTCCTCACCCACTCCCCAATGAAATGGATTTGGGGGGCCCACCCTCAGGCTGCGATTTTAGTACTTTTGCAGTAAGCATGAACCAGGGCGCAGAGGTCATGGGCCCAGCAGACAGCGTGTCTCTGTCCTTGCACAATTCCAGAGGCACCTCATCCTCGGATGGGTCAGCCCGGTGTGGCTTTGATTCTGAGGTAGCTATGAGTGACTATGAGAGCACAGATGAACTCAGCCTCGCCAACCTTCACATTCCGTTAATGGAGACACAGCACCAGACCCAGGTTTAGAGGACACCCACAGCTGCTGGGCCCTGACTGTTACAGAGTGTAGATGGAGATCAGCTGTGCTTGTGTCTCAGGACATGTAGATTTTCCATGAGGAACTTCACCAGTCTTTCTGTCACAAGCAAGCTCGACTCCCAGAGTGATATAAAAAGGCTCAGAAGTTGCTTCTGGGAAGGGACCGATGATGCTTGCTGTGTGTGCCTGTGTTGTGTTCATGGCAAGGGACCCAAAGGAAGGAAATGAGCTTCTTAAATCAAGTAGGAGATCGTGAATGGTTTTATGCATTATTGCACCCTGGAACATAGAAGACCCTTGCAGTGTTAGAAATGCTACAGCAATAAGGGCATCATCACATGCGATTTTGAGCCACCCCAGTGAAAATGGCAGTGATGGTTGGGAAGTTAGTGTTCTTGGTGGAAGAAGCTAGTACTGTAAAGAAGATGGGCTGAAGCCTCTAGAATCTATTTGCCCAATTGTCAGCTATAAAGTTAGGTTTCAATAATTTGTTTAGTGTGCTCAGATTTTTTTTTTCTTGTTTGTATTAAGCACCCGATATAATATAACCGGGTTTTGTGATCTCAGAAAGTTGCCAAGGAAAAGCAATAAGAGGTGGCCTGGGCTTTAGTGGGTGGGTTGGGGGAGGCTAATGTTCAGACAGGAGAAACAGTGTGATTATCTTGTTCTGCGTTTTCTGGCAAACATTCCTGGCCATGTCTCCAAGTCTAACATTGCTGCAGACACTGGGCTTTGTGTGAGCGTCACACTCTCACATGAGAGGGGTGTTTGAAAGTCTAAACAGAACTCACAAATTCGAGAAGCGGGGGATGATACTCTCAAAGATTTCAGCCTAGTTAATCACAGCTCATCAGGATGCAGGTAAAAGGTGCATGTGCTGTTCCAAATCGGTGGCGTTATCATTATAAATATACTTACATTTTTAAAAATGAGGAGAAAGCAGCCGTGCATACATTAGTGTGTGGAAGCGAAGTGTAGCTCTGTACTACACTCACTGAAGCTGCTCTTGAGGAAACCCGCCCCGAGGGTTTGAGGACACCCACCATGTTGGAAATTCTCGAGTAGGCACAGCTCACCTTCCAATTTTGCTGATCTCTGTAGTGTTGGAACACCAAATGCCATGTTTTACTCCAATTCAGTTGACCTTATTTTGGTACTGCCCTTTGTATTAACTTGAAGCAAGTACTGGTTTTTTTTTTAAGAAAAGCAACAGTATTTTATAATTTTCCAAAACTAACTTCTATTTGAACAATGTGTACACCTTGGGGTTTTCCCCCTATCTGACATGTGGGCTTTGACCATCACTTCCCAGCCCTGATAGAGACTTCATTCCGCTGGAAATGCCTCCATGGGAGAGAGTCAAGGCTGGCGACGGAGTCACTTTTCTCTTCTGCTTCAGTCAGCCACAGCTGCCGCCAATGTGACCGTGGGAAACTAATGCACATTTGCATGTCTGCCTCTTGAGCAAACCTCTGTGTCGAAGCTTTCCTGTGACATCAGCACTGCTGTGGAAATGGCACTAGCCTGAGCCCTCATGTCCTCTCCTCTGATGTATTTTTAAGTTGTTTCAGGTGTCTTTAATCACTTCTTTGTAGGAGTCAGTGTTTATGAATGTCTGTCATTTAAACCAAAAATCCTTTTTCATCCCCAAATATTTGCAAGAATCACAAAAAAATGACAAACTAATGGTCCAGAATTGAATCACTGCCTCACTTTTAATAATGCAATGGCATAAAACCACCGCAGTAAAACCAACAGCTCATTTCTTGCCCCCAGGAAATATTAGAATGAGATTCATGCTGATGAGTCACTAGAGCATCTCCTCCAGAGAATGGCTGACTGACATCAAAATGAAGGCTTAAATAGATCTGCATGATGTTAGGGAGTCACAGAAGAAATTCCTACCCACCATCTCCTCTGGCCTATGTAAAGTACCTCTTTCTTCAGGATAGCTTCTCCCTAATTTTCTGGAGAACAGCTGCTCTCTAGCTAAATATATGCCAGAAAACCATCTGTTCTGTTTTGATTTATTACCTGTAAAACATGTGGTATCTCTTTCCCTCCCCCCTTTGCAAAATAGTAGATTTCCCTAAAGATTACAGAATGGTTTGCAGTCAGGTCAGGATGGCACTAGGTGGGATGAGCGCAGTTTTAAAGAACTGGAAGGGTCCTTAAGGTTTCCGAATCCTATCCCCATATTTTATAAAGGAGGAAACATGTCCATAGAAAGGGGAAGAGCCCTGCCCAGCTCACACAAGAGTGAGGTAACTGAACACATTCTGTGACCCAACATTCAGTCAACACTCCCCGATGTGTAACACTGCACACCGTTCAAGAGCCTTCAGCAAGCTGGCTTCCTTTTGGCAGGCCTCTGAACCCCTGCTTTCATTGAAATATGCAAGAGAGCAAAGCCCGTGGAGACCACTTCTCTGTGTGTCTCACAACACTGCTCTCCTTCTCCTCCTCCCAGGAAGGGCGTCCTTACAGAATTCATACATTTCTTTGGACATTCATCAAAATGCTGCTTTTACCAAATAAATGAATGTTTCTAGAATGGGAATGGTTTGCGTACAGACGGGTACTCAAACCAGGCCTGGTGTGCAGTGAAACTGATGTGTGTCACCTGACTTACCAGGTGTGTTTTGTGGTTCTGATTTGTTTTCTTCTCATCGGCGCAGTCTGCTACCTGTTCCTGTTCCTGTCCCTTCAGCCCTGATGAAAGCATCAAAAATTCTCAGCCTATTGTGGGTGTCTTTCCATCTATTTGGACTTACATTGCATGCACTGTGGTTAGGCTGAGCATGTTCTGCACTTGGTCTTTCTTGTCCTATAAGTGAGAGCTGTAGGGTAGTGAAGGATAAAGTTCTTAATTTATTCCTTTCTTCTGGGAGAGTTTTGCTGCTGAGTCCGACTCACACCTGCCTTCCTGTGTACCTGCCTCTCCCGTTCACACAATGCCATGGAAAAGTCTTAGCAATATAAGTAGGTCAAGGCCATAACCTTCAGGTTCATGCTGTCAGAGTCATGGAAAGGCCTGGACAGGGAATCCACTCTGGGATTTATCTGGAACTGCCCTTAAGGATCACTAGCCTAGTTCAGAAAAAAAAAAAGAAAGAAAATATGAGTCCCACTGTCTTTTCCCTGCTGAGTCCCCAGACAAGGTGCTGTGTCTGAATTGCTGAAGTGAGGAGGAGAGAGAGAGAGAGAGAGAGAGAGAGAGAGAGAGAGAGAGAGAGAGAGAGAATATCAAAGTAAGTTATTGGAGACCTAGAAAACACTTATAGATGCAATAATTCAGGAAAGTCTACTGTTCATTCTGTCCGTTTACATGGGCTATCCGGGTAATTGGCCTCCTCGTTTAGCTGCACAGACCCAGCTCACGTGGTCAGGCTTGGGTTTTCCAAGCTTTGTGTGATGCGGGGCTTCCAGGGGACATCCCGACCATCATTCTCTCTGGTCCATGAGGAGATGGTATGTGTTCTTGTTAGTCGGTGTCCTGCAACCTTTGACTGCACATCTGCTGATAAAGACCCACCTCTTTGAGCCTCTGGTTGTTGACACAGGGGGTTTAAAGTCGCCATGCATGGGTTTGACATCAGTGGATATTTAGCCATCTGGCTGGCAAAGAAAGGAAAAGAATAGGTATTTCTTTCCTTCTATAATAATGAAAAGCAATAATTACAAGTATGTAACAATACACAAAGGCCATAATTAGTCTCTTCCAGTGTTTAGGGTGCACTAGAGAATCCTGTTGTCATTGAGAGTGTGTTGGGCCCATTAGCATGTTCTGGAGCACCCGCCAGCAAACACCTGAATTGCTATTATTTAACTGTTTTATGAGCCCATACTACTGCGTTTCCGGAGTGACAGAGGCATTGGGAGCCGTTCTTTTAAAGCACTGAACCAGAGACTGTTGTACATTTGCCTGTTGTAAATGGGCCGGTTTGTAAAAGATGTGTGTTTTGGTGTTTAAAATGTTTATAAAATTGTATATAGACGGTTTCACTTTCCCAGGCATTTGTAGATGCTGTAATGGATGCCTATCAGGATGCTTTAATTTGGAGGGTCGAATAGAATTCTTAGTCATTCATGCTATTCTGCAGATTTTTGAGGTATGCCCACAAAAAAACAGACTTTAAATTTGAAAATACTGTTTGGATTATTCACTCTGAAATGGGACTTTCTGTGAGTTCCACTGTTTTCAGTTAACTCAGTTTTAAAATATGTTTCTAAAGGTTGACTTTTTTCAAAATGAATGTGTTCTGCCCGGTTATTGAGCACCTGACTTTCACAGAGGTGCAGAGTAGGCATGAGCCGTCATTTACTTACACGCACGCACACTCTGCTCAGCTCACATCCCAGCCCAACCATCTGCAAAGGAGAAAGCAAACTCATAAGTAAATTTCATCCCCTATGGAAATGGATTTTTTCTACATAGATTGCTGTTGGCAGTATTCAGTCTTTTGTTCTTTTTCTAAAAGAGAAAGGAAGGAAGGAAGGAAGGAAGGAAGGAAGGAAGGAAGGAAGGAAGGAAGGAAGGAAGGAAATGGAAGGAAAACAAAATGAATAAAGTACACAAAAAGTTGTAGCCAAAAATTAAAACCAGAAAAAATCCTAACTGTGTACAGGTTTGTAACACCAAATTTGATCATTAAAACAAGTTTTCAAGTAAAAAAAAAAAAAAAAAAAAAAATGAAAGCATTGTGTTGACTCTTTCTTAAGTGCCCCCTCCGGTTCTTCAGGTGTACTGCTCACATAGCCTTCAGGAGGGTTACGGTGCAGGGCATGATGGGAAGCTCTCCAGCCCCATCCACCCCTCAGAGAGGGTCACTGGTCTGAGGGAATGTTTTGATTTTTTTTGTGTGTATTCATGTGGCCTGGTTTTCCTCAGAGACATCTTCTCTCTCTTCTGGCCCATATGGTGAAATTGTAACTTCTTGCCGGAACACAGTCTGTGAGGCTTTGTCAGAAGAGAGAGTGTGGGAGGCTCGGCAGCAGGGGCCTGAGGTCCACCCACCACTGCCTAGATCTCTAAATGCAGCACCAGCTCTCCAAGGCAGGAGCCCCAATGCTTCACTCTCTCTCAAAAACAAAGGTCTTTTCAAAAGTTTGGGGCACAACTGTGGCTTGAGTTTTCTTCTGAACCTCCAGAAATTTTTCTGTGTGACTTCAAGGTTAAAGTATACAAAGGGGGATCAATACACAAGCAGCCGTTCTGATACCTGGATGTTCCTCAGAGAGGAGCACCCTGTGCCTCACCTCAGTGAGGGCGAGCCAGGGCCAAGGGTCTGCGCACCAGCCAGGAAACGCCTCCAAGCTTCCATCAGAGTAGGCCGGGTCTTCACCAACTGTAGAACCCCACCTGCTCCACACTGACCCAGATACAACTCCACCAAAAATGCAGGACACTGTGCCTCTTCCTACGAGAACTCCCTGTTGAATTCCAGAGCTCACTTTTGGCAGAGCAACTCCTGGTGACCTGTCTCTCCTCCCGTGACAAGTAGATAAGGCTTAACAGCTGGGTGGAGGGGGAGACCTCCAACTTAAAAGTTAACCAGTTCTGTGGTGTAAATACTATCCGGGCTGATGTTGAGGAGATAGATAGGGTCACTTTCATATTCTTTATTGTAAAACACTGTATTCCAGATTGTCAAAAGAAGTCAGCATGTTGTTACTAGCTTAGCATGTACACATTGTTACTGATCCATTGCTTCTGAGTTAACCCCTCCCAACCCAGGTGCCCCCGAAAGTTCACAATGTTGGTACCAACCAGCAGAAACTACCTTGATACTTTGTTTCAAGAACTGCCTGACTCTAGGTGTCCACAGGAGGGAAGAGGTCAAGATGGTAACCATAGAGGCATAGACATCACAAGTCTCAGAATGGAGCTGCACCTGAGCAGAGAGGTGAGCATGGGCTCTGGAAGGACCCACTGCTCTATGCTTCTCCCTTTAAAGTCAGTTGGCTGGAGACAAGATGGAAGGTAGTTCTTGGGGCTCCAATCTGCAGTCATTTCAGCTGATGGCTCTCTGAATAACAGACAACTTAAAAATTCAACTCCTGCCTCCACTCACTGGCCTCTGTGTAACCGTTATCCCCACTATAATTTCAAGATGCCAGGTAACAGAAAATGGCTCAGAAGATTCCTAGGAGTTCAGCTGTGGCTCTCACAAGCCAGTATGACCCGACCAGACACTAAGGACTCCTCCACACCATAGGCCACCTGCAGGAGAAGTGGTAAGTTCCTTTCCCAAAGGTATCTTTGTATCTCAGAATCCCTACACTAAACAGCCATTTTGAGTGTTTTGACTGAAACATTAATCATGCCTGCAATCACATGCCCCTGGCCTGCCTCATTTTGGTAAGTTTGACCATGCTGGTAAGAAGGGTTTCAAATGAGGCCGGTGTTGACAGTGCCGAGGGCTCCCCTGCCATTTCACCTCTCACCATAGTAATGCGCTCACGAGCTGAGCAGGGGAATAGTCATAGGTGTAGCTTTCCTGTAGCCGACTTCTGCTGCAAACGCTTGGTTTAAATCTTCACACTTCCTTGTAAAATGCTAGAGCTTCCCAGAGATGCCAACTTAGAATAACACTGGTGTCTTGGGGGAGAGGGGCTAGATGGGGAGAATTGTCTCTGCTCTCTGCTGGTTACTACAGCAGAAGGGTCAAATTCCAGCTCGGAAGCGCTTCTCTGTAAGAGGTCTTTTTTCTTATTCTTTGGTCAGGGTCACCAAGTCTACTTCCAGTTTGATAATTCACTGGGAGGATTCGGAGGACTCAGCATGTGACCATACATCTACGGTGTAGCCAACGAAAGAGTACAGAGCGAACTGAGGGAAAGGACAGGCTACATGGAGGCAGGTAGGTACTCACCACAAACGATGATGCTTGCAGAAACAGTGGAGAATGAGTCACCCTTACCTGTCATGGAAATCCATGGGAGCCTTCCTGAAATGCAGGTCCCAGGATGTCCATCGAGGACCAAAAGACAGCAGCCAAGTTCTAAGCTATTTTATTTTCAGTTCCTCCAAAATTTCCACTGAATTGACATCCCTGATTGCCTGGACTCTTAGCAGGGCATGATTTATGTTTCTCACAGTTCACTCTGGGTAGCTGAAGCCTTTGGAGGGGCCTACATGGCTCTCCTGCCCCAATGAAGGTGCTGCCTGAAGCATCCTGTGTGAACGCACACTGCTCAGCGGAATGCTTCTGTGATCTGTACAGTCAGCACACCCAGCAATTAGTTTTAGGAAACTCGTAGCTTCTGTGCAAAAGGGGCACATTTTCAGCCTAGACGTTCAGCTTGGAGAATTGGGGCTGTTTTTTCAAAGCTCTGTCATTTCAAAGTCTCCGTTCCTTAGCCTTTAAATCCTAATTGATTGTCAGACAATTTTGCAAAATCTATAGTTTTTAATAAAGAACATTTGGAGCAACACACACATACACATGCACGCACATACACCTGTGCACCCACACATACACACATGCACACATATACACACACATACGGACACACATGCACACATATGTACACATACACACACACACATGCATGCACACACACGCACACACAAAGCAGCTTAACAAACTGAAAGGACAAGTGGCTTGGAAACAGACATTTTTAATTTTTTAACTAGCATATATGTTATATATCAGTATGACATTTTTGAACAGAGTATTTATGACTTTCCTTCCAAGTCATCTGTTCCTCCAATTGGTCACTGTGTGCCTCACCCCAGTCTCTTCTCCTCTCCCCTGTGCCCTTTGGCCCACCCAGGGTTATCTTCTCTCCTTTCTAGGTTTTTAAAGCACTGCAGGTTACTTATCCCTTAGCCAAAATATCTGGGACCAAAAGTGTTTCAAATTCCAAATTCTAATTAGACTTTAGAAGTTTGTGTTTACATACTGAGCTATCTTGGGGATAGGACCTGAATCTGAGCATGTGATTCATCTGTGTTTGGTATTCTATTTGACATACTTCATATGCCTGCAGTCTGTCACATGAGGTCAGTGTGGAGTGCCTCTTGTCAGTGCTCAAACTGTTTCAAATTTTGTGGCATTTTGGGTTTCAGATAAAGGGTATCAACTAGTGTCCCTTCCTCTGATTATTTCCAAAGCAGTGCAAGTAGATTACAAAACGAGAAAATGAAGGCAGGAAGAAAATGCTGTGCGTACATCTTCATCAATAGCGGCCATCATTTTATCAATTACATCTATTACATATGCACATAAACATAAACTGTGTTTTGTAAATATTCTTTCAGGCTATTTTTCAATGAAGGGACATAGTGACATATCTTTCTCATGAACAGAGGATCTTTATCAATGTAGCTTTTGAATTTTTAGAAATTACTTCAAATAACAGAAGACTACTTTAGCACAAAAATAGACACCAAAGAAGTCGACTGGGAGTGATGCACAGAGACTTTTCACTCTGGAGCTGCCTCCCCGACACACATCACCTCTAACAGAAGCAGGGTTACTCCCTTAAGAACACAGGAGCCCGCCCCAGGTTGGGTTGCCAGCACTTGCATGGTAGCTCGCGGCCATCTGCATGTCCAGCTCAGGGCGTCCAAGGCCCTCTTCTTGATTCTATGGGCACAGAATGCACATGACGCACATACATATGTGCAGGCAAAGACTCATGCACTAAAGATAAAAATAAATCTTTTTTGAGAAGAATATCAGGGGAATTTTTAAGTTTCACAGTCGTCTTAACAAGCACATTTTGTGCTTTTCCTTGACAAGTTCCTGCTCCCAGGTTTTAGGGTCAGCACTTCACACACTCTCATGGCACACCTAGGATTCAACCAACTCCCCACATCTCCATCTCAGGCTTCCTAGACTTCCCAGCTTTACCAGAAGTGCTGTTTCACTGGGCAGTCAGTGGCACTGACTTGGCCCTAAGTTTACAGAGCCTGTAATTGGGTAGAGTCAGAGCAGCCCCCTCTGGCCCGACACTCCAGTGCTGAGCAGGATGCAGCTGAATGGAGTCCATATACAAGCTCTTAGTTCATGGGTGAGCCTCTTGGTCTGGTTTCCTTTGTGTCTCTCTGAATCTTGAACCTGTGAGACGTTCAGATCAGGCAGACTCCGTGTATGCATGCTGCAGGCCAACAATGTGTCTCCCCAAATTTGCAAGTTGAAACCTTGACCATAATACTCTGGTTTGGAGAAGTGGGGGCTTGAAAGGACAATTCATTTATGAGAGTGGAGGCCTTCTGAAACGCACTAGTGCCCTTGTCAAAGGGGCGTCTGAGAGCCCTCACCTCCATCTTCCACAGTGAGAAGCTGGCAGTGTACAAGAGGTCTTTCCGTGAAGCCAAACCTTGATGATGCCCGCATCTCAAACCTCTGCTCTTCACACCTGTGAAAAATAAGGTTTTGCTATGTATGAGCTTTCTGGCCTATGCTATTTCATGAGCACATCCCAAGCTGGTGAAGGCAGCTGGTCAACCCACACGTGCAGGTGGGAGGAGGTTTGACCTGGGTTGTAGTTTGCTTTCTGTTGTTGTGTTAAACACCATGAGCAGAAGCAACCTGGAGACAGTTCACTTGGCTTACAGGTCACGTCCCTCTTGGTAGGAATCCAAGGCAGGAATGGAAGCAGACCACAGAGGAATGCAGCTTACTGCTTGCTTCCTCTCCCTCACTCAGCACACCTTAGTACAAAACCCAGGCCCACCTGCCCTGCGACAGTACTGCCCTCAGTGGGCTGGGCCCTCCTAAAGCAATCAGAAATTAATTTAGGCCAATCTGGTGGAAGACATTCCTCAGTTGAGGTCCCCTCTCCCCAGGTGTGTCTAGGGTTATGCCAAGTTTATAAAATGAACCTGCAGCAGAATTCTTGTTTGTATATATAAATTAAAACTTGCTTTCTCGTGTAGGAACTCATTGGCCACCCCTTGCATGCAAGCTGGAGAGCTGTGGGAACTTGAGGTTCATCTTCTGTGTGTCTGTGTACCAGCTATGCTAGCATCCTATGGTTGGTCCATGGTTTTGTAAACAGGCTCTCATGGATGGGCTTTCTAGCCATCTTGGCATTCAGTTGAGGTTTCTGAAACTATCTTTATGAAAATGGGCACACATTAGGATTTCTGAAGAGAGGCTGCTGGAAGGAGTGTTTAGGCCACCTGATATATTCATTTTTAACCCTAAGGGTTTCTTCCTGTTTTAATTACCTTTTGGATTGGTTACATTTGTTGCTCTGATGAAATACCATGACCTAAAGGAACTTACAGAAGAAAGCATTTAGTTTGGTATATGATTCCAGAAGAATAAAAGTCCATCATGGCAGAAGGAGCAGGAAGTAGAGACTCAACTGTAAACAAGAAGCAGAGAGAGCAAATGGGAAGTGGGGTGAGACTGTGAACCCTCAAAGCGCGCCCCAGTGGTATGAACCCTCCTGTAAGGCCAGACCTCCTGTAAGGCTAGACCTCCTAAACCTCCCTGAACAGTACCACCAACTGGGAACCAAGGACTCAAATACTTGAGCCTATGGAAGACATTTCTCATTCAAAACATTTAATAAGAAATTGCAAATAATAGTATTAATCATAAACCATTCACTATTATACACTCCATACATAGCAATCCACATAACTCACTCTACCGACCACCTGAAGCTAGTCTTGTGTTCTGAAAGCCACATCAGTCCTTGGAATGCCCAGAAGATCCTGGGTTGGAGACTATTGGCTCCTGACTTGCACCTGAGAACGGGCCTTTCAGCCTCCATGACTGCAGATACTGTCATCTGTTCTGTTTCCCACCTGCCTGCTCTGGAAGGCACACAGACATAGGCCAGCTGGCTGACCCAAAGAATCATGGAAAACCGATTCTCTGAGGTACCAGGTGTCTGGCTTTCAGGCCAGGTATTTGGACAGGAAGGTACAGAAAAAAGATTTCACATAAGCATATCTTACTGGAGTCCACAACACAAATTCATGGAATGTTTATGATTTTATGACCGTTGACCTTGACATCTTTTGTCTCTAAAACAGGCAAACCCAAAGGAGTTCTTAAATCATAAATTTTGGGTCTAGGGAGATAGTTCAGTTGGTAAAGTGCTTGCTGCACAAACACGAAGACCTGAGTTCAATCCCTGGAACTTGCTTCAAAGAACTAGGTGTGGCAACACTGGGGAGTGGAGATGTAGATCGATGGGCCTTCTGGCCAGGTTACCTAGCCAAGTGAGCTCTGGGAGAACAAGAAAGCTTGTCTCCAAAAAGAACAGGGTATACAGCACTGAGGATTGACACACCACACATACATGCAACACAAAGGCATTGAATTCCCTTGTGTATTTATATCAGTTAAATAAACAGGAAATGACCATAGACATAAATAATTCAATTATTGGCTCTGGGGTAAAGGTCTACCACATTCACTCAGGGAACAGCAACGTCAAAGTCATGGAGCTTGCTAGAAGTACTGAAGTCCAGAGGGATGCAGGGAATGAGAATCTGCAGGTTAATGAGGTCCCCTTAGCATGCAGCTAACCTCTAGCTTTAGATTTCTGACTTGGTCCTGATACTTACCAGCTGTGTGAGCCTGAATGACTGGTCACCTTAGATCTCACTGCTTCATCTGTGAAGAAAGACCTCGATGGCACCCGGCATGCAGAGCTCAGCGTGGTCTAAGCCACAAGCCCTGAGACAACCATGTGTCTCTACATAATTTTCGATCAGGCACCACTGTGCTTTAACCCTTACAGAGTTGGGTTAGAATGGGGTGCTGGAGAAGCAGCTCGTGGCAAAACAATGATAATAAAATCCAAGGGGCTAGTGTAAAGGCACTGGGGAGGCAGAGACGGACGGTCAGTGGGGTTACTAACCAGCTAGCCCAGCCAAGACAGCCCAGTATGTACAGCACTTTCCTATAAAGCATGAGGACCAGAATTCAATCCCCAGAACTCCTGTAAAAAACTCAGATGTGGTGGCATGTGCTTGTAACACCGGAGCTGGCAAGGCGGAGGCAGGGAGATCCCCGGGGTCCCCTGGCCAGCCACACCTCACCGAGGAGAGTAGAGCTCCAAGCCAGTGAGAGGCCCCAGCCTCATAAAGCAAGGTGATGGCTCCTGAGGAAAGACTGAAGTTGTCCTACGGTCGCCACATTTACCCACACACACACATGCACGTACCCCCTTACACATAGGAACATGCACACACATGTATGGAAGCTGAGTGAAGGCTCAGATGTTCTTCAGTGTCGTATTCTCTGAGGCCTTCTCTGGAATATCTTCTAGCACTGTGCTTGGACAGATGTGCTTTGCACAGACAAGTGTCCAGGGTACTGATGTTCCACACAGCCACACTGAGGCCCCTCATCTCACACCCACTCGTGGTCTAATAAAGCCAAAGCCCCATCAATTTCGGGAGCTGCTTCTTGAGACAGAGGCTTTAAGGCCTGCAATCTTCCCCATGACCCAGAAAGAGAGCATTTAACCAGGTCACAAAGGGATGCAGTGACAGGTGAGGTGATCTGCTTCGGAGCTAACAGTCTGAATGCTTGTTCTAAACAGTGGAAATTGACTTTGAAGGGAATGAGATTAAAATGACCAGGGAGAGGACAGTGCGTTAGGGAGAGGCAACTCACTGAGCAGAGAGGCATCAGAGGCTCGGAGCACAAGGGACTTTCAGCCTCAGAATAAGAATTTGAGATGCAAAGTAATTAAAGAACCACAATCTGAGGCACACTGCTCAATTAATCTGATCTTTTCTAACTATGAGAAAAGCTAATTTTCTGGTCACATGTCATAGATCCTAAATTTAAATAATGTGAAGAGCATGTCTATGGCCATCAGAAAATTAAATTATTTCCTTTGGTTTTGATTTACCAGTGAAAATCAGGATCAATTGATTGAACCGAAACCAGGGAAATGGTTGTAGGAGATGAAACATACTCGAGAGAAAAATGTACAAATCATAATTAAATTTTTTATCTTCCTTGCCATCAAACTGCCATGTGTGTGTATGTGTCTGTGTGTGTGTGCATGTGAGGGTGTGCGTGTGCATGTGAGGGTGTGCGTGTGAGGGTGTGCGTGTGCATGTGAGGGTGTGCGTGTGGGTATATGTATGTGTGTGCCTATGAGTATGTGTGCCTATGTGTTTGTGTGCATGTGTGTGTACCTGTGTGTGAGAGTATGGATATGGATGTGATGTGTGTGCACACTCATGTGTGCATGGCAGTGTGTGATCTGATGAATTGTCCCAGGAAAGCAGAATGAATGAACCACTTCCTCCCATAATGGCAGGGCTGTTGAGTTTCCAGAGAACTGCACCCTATTAAACAAGTCAAAGTGGGACGGTTTTTGTTCATTTCTGGTCTCTAATTTGTTCTCCCTAGTTAAATTAAGGGTGACACCACCTTCCTGATAAGCCCAGCGTCTGCACCGTGCTGGGATCACTGCAGTTCCAAATTCCCATTTCCACCTCACTACAGGCATTGCATACGCAAATATGAGTCTTCTCGGGACGCTTGCTAAGTCCTCAGCCAGTGCCCATTTCCAAGACTATTAGAATGACCACCCAATATTTGATGCCTTTTATTTTTGTACCTATAAAGGTTTTCTTTTAACTGCATTATCAAAATTTGGGTCCTCACACTGGGCTTCAGAGATTTGGTTTGATTCTCTGTTGTGGAGTACACTGTATTCCCTAAGTGGGATATTCAAGTCCCCTTGTCTAGGGCTTGTGAACATCCTTATTTTGTAGGAGAGTCTTGGCAAATCTAATGTAGTTTAAAATGCAGGCATATTGGATTAGGGCAGTCCCTGTTTCAAATAGCTGTTGCCCTAACAGAAAGCCTGTGGCCACTAGACTGAGTTCTGTGTCTACCAGCCAAGGGCACCAGTAGACACTGGGGAGATGCCCAGAGCAGACGCTCCCTGTGAACCTCAAGGAAACCGACTCTTCAGACCCCTGGAGTCCCAGTTTCTAAAGCCCGGACAGCCAAGGAAGAGAAGAGAGAATGGGAAGGACAATGGAAGATGTGAGCTTAAGAAAGAGGTGAGAAGATTTTGATTTCAGTTTTCATCTTGCTCTTCCAAAGCTGGAGACGGTAAACTGCACCCCAAGTTGTGCAGAAGGACTCACCAGGCAAGTCCCACAACGCAGCCTGTTGTGCTGTTAATGTAACTCAGGCTTGTAGAACAGAACCTGACCCAAATAAAGTGCTATATTAAAAAAAAAAACTTTAATAAATAAATGCATAAAATGAGATTCATGGAGATTAAAGTAAGACATACGGGATCATGCACAGTCATGATACACACAGAGTTCCTAGTGGCTGCCTTGAGCTAGTAGATACCAAAGGGCACTGTCAGGAAGTATCTGAGCATCTATTTGCCCCCAAAGCACACCTTCCCCCACCCCCATATGGGGTGCTCCTGGTCAAAGGATGGAATCTAGAAGAAGTGGGATGTAGGTTCTGTGCTTGGTCTACAATTGTCACACAGGACAGGATCAAGCCACGACAGTGGAATACTCTGGAAGAGGCCAGACCAGGGATAGTGAAGAATTAGATCCTAGCTCCAGGCTCCATTTCCACTCAGCCTCTGGAGGCTTCTGTGTGATGTGAGGCTTCATCTCAGGAGTTCCCCTCCCAAGAGGTTCAGAACAGTTTTCATGGCAACATCATAAGACAGTGGCACAAATGCTGTGTGGGCTCCGCCCTGCACCCCAGAGCAATGACAATTATACCATTTGGGATAATTGTCTTGTAATTGCTGCTGTGATTTAAAAGCTAATGTTATCCTCCAATTGTTCTGATGTCTTTTCATGAATAATGCAATTGTCCCAAGAGCCCTCGCCAGTTTCTCATTTACACTGGCCCTGTGTTTGAGTTATGCACCATGGTCCCACAAACCACTGTGTGACAAAACTAATGTGACAGAAAGAATCCAGGAGATAATTAGGACTTGGCTTATTCTCTGAAATGGGAATGTGTATAAGGAAAGGTTTTTCTGTGGAAATATTTCCAACCCTCAGTTGGTCTGTAGATTGACAAGATGGGTGGAGAGGTGGGAGCAGATTTCTTCTGGGGAATCCTAGTCCGCGGCATTGTGTGTGAGACAAACTTGTCCTGTGTGATGGTAGAATTTCACTTTTCAGAATAGAAGAAAAGCAGGTTCTCACAGGGTGACTTTTCTTGTTTGGATTGTGTTATCATGAAGCACATGCCGCTCTGTCAGCATGAGCTCGTGCCATCCCAAAGGGGCCAAGACACCAATTGTGCCTATAAATGAGCATTGGAAGCCTGTGTTCCTGTTTCCAATGTCCAGAGCTTGGTTTAATTTGACAAGAAAAGATCAATTGTGTTCTAATTGTAGAACTTCAAATTAGCCCGCAGCCAGGGAACGGACCATCTCAGGCTGCTGGAGTCCTGTTAATTTATTTCTATGACAATGATTGAACCCCTGTCTCAGGCCCAACAAATTGAGTGGAGACTTGCCACCCACCCCACAGTCTGTGGAGTGATCAGGTCAGGTGAGGATGGTGTCTGTCTCAGTTAAGTCAGGTAATAAGAAAACTTTCATTTAGAGAAGAGGCAGCTACCTGCACCTACATGGCTCCTCTCAGGCGCCCCATCAAGGCCAGGCCCCCACAGTGACCATTCATTTACTTATTTCTGCAAATGTATAATGACACCGGCTCATTACTGCACAGTTGTTTATTGAGTAGATATTAGAGCTTCAGACATTGCCAAATTAAATGTTTAGGTCTTCACTCATTTTTAGCAATGCTATAATTGTGATTTACACAAGTCTAAATAAAGTGTTCTGAACAGAAATGGCTTATGGTTTTGCACAGACCTCGAGAAGACGAGGAATTCAGAGGTGATAATTGTGCATTTTCTATTCTTGCTACGGCTCTTGTGTAGCCTGGCTCCCCTGCCCTGGATGGTGGCTTTTGATGATACTGACAGACTCCGAGGTGGGTCCCAGGAGGCCCTACACTGACAGTGGCTGGGATTTGCCGGGCCTCCCGGCACTGGAGAAGATGAGGCTCTTGACGTCTGCCAGTGACAGGTCTGATTGTCTCCTGCTATCATTTCCAGGTCTGTACTGGGTCAGTGTTTCCCAGGAACACCTGAGACAGAGCCAGCACGGCAGGAGGAGCAGGTGCTTCTGATCAGTGGAAGACTGAGTCCCGTACTCCTTGCCTCGTCCCTGGACCCCAGAATCTAAGGAATGGAAGGAGTGACAGAAAAGGTTTGAGTCCCTGGAGACTGACCATTTTAAGCCAGAATTCTCAATTCCTGTGATCCTGTGATCGCAGCAAGAGAATCTGACCACACTGCTGTGGTACATTTTCCTCTCCTGTGGTGACAGTCAGCCCTTCTCTGAAGGGGCTGAGGAAGCTGCACCCATGTAGAATGCACCCCACCCATGTAGACCACCGCCCATGACGCCATCCTGGACCGCCCCTTAAACTCTTCAGCATTCCGTCAGCAGGCAATCCTCTGGTCTGACACTCTGTCCTTCTAACTCCTCAGCCGCAAGCACCGACACCACCATTGACGCGCCTTCTGCGTCCCCATATCCAGTCCTTAGACGCTGGTACTTCATCCTGTGAAACGTACTCAGAACTTCCCTTCACCATTAGCACCATGTCAGGTGGGAAAACATGATCAAACAGCAGAGGAGGATGCACACAAGCCCAGTGAGCTGGTTCATAAAGAGCTGGTGGCGGCGTGCGTCTGTAAACGCAGCACTAGCTGGTGAGATGGGAGGCGGAGAAGCAAGAGGCTCCCAGAGGCCCCGCCCGGGTCAGCTGGTCCTACAGTAGACAGAGTGGCTGAAATAACAGGGTGGGAGGAGAGAACCAGCTCCTTCTCAGTTGTCCTCTGACCTCCACATGCACACTGTGGCATGTGCATGCCTGAACTCACACATACTCGTCCTACACACCAGGTCAGAGCAGCGTGTGGCCCATGTCAAGCATGTGTTAGGAGAGCAGATGCTATGAAGAGCCCAGGATGGGTGTGGTCCAGGGTACTGCTGAATAAGGACAGAACACAGCTCCTTGTTTCTGGGGGTTCTATCAATAGAAAGAAGACATGACTGGGAAACAAGGCAGTGCTTGCACCATTTGTTCCCACGCAGACCACCCAGCAGCTTCGTGGGCTGACCACCAGACTCAGAGCCCAAGTTTCTAATGGAGTGCTGCGCCCCCCCCCCTCAAATCTATGAACTGAGTCATCTTTGGCACTATTTGGAGGTTTTTTTGCTGATTTTTACATTCTGTGTATGAGTGTACTTACTGCCTGCATGTATGTAAGTACGCCGTGTCATGCAATGCTCACGGGGTCAGAAGAGCATGTCAGATCCCCTGGAATTGGAGTTATGGATGATTGTTAGTTGTCATGTGGGATTTGATTCCCAGTCCTCTGCAAGAGCATCCAGGGCTCTCCACCACTAAGCCGTCTCTCCAGCCTCAGTACTGGCTATTCTACAGTGTCCTCGAAGACAGAGCACCAGGAGTCAGGGAGCAATATTAGACTTCTCAACTGGCAGATCTCAACCCTCTTCTGTGCCACTGGGAGTCTGCTTCTCACATCTCTAAGCAATCTGGCTGCCCAGCAGGGAAGACGGACCAGAAAGGGTGACCCAAAGGGTGGGTCCCCTGAGTGAGAACGAGGTGGAAGCAGCCGAATTATCTCTCCCCAGGGGAGCCTCTGCCGTCATCTCCTGCTTTCCCTCCTGGAAGAAAGCAGGACTGGCTCTCAGTTTTAAATAACTTTGCCCAGTAAATGCACAGATGGCCAGGTCATGCCAGGTAATGCTAGAGAACTCCGGAGAGTGGGCTTTACTTGTTACTGGCCTTCGTCACTGATCTGGTGTTTTTACCAGAGATGGAGGGCTGCTCGCTCACAGCCTTGATGACTCCAACAGCCGCCCTTTGCCTCCTGTCCCTCAGTGCAAAGAGGCCTGAGAGGAACCGAAAAGCGGGCTTTCTGGAAGTGGCACCAGGCCTTTCCGTGTGGCCTCAGTGGTGGAGCAGAGAGCACGCTTCCTGGCTGTCGTGGCTGGAATGTAAGACATTCTTAGGGACTCGTGTGTTTGAACACTTGGTTCCCAGCCGGTGGCGCTGTTTGGGGAGGTTGTGGAACCCAGGGGACAGTGGTCTACCCAGCAGAGGCGAGTTGCGCTGCAGCAGACACCACCAGGTAGCACTGAAGGTGGAACTGCACCCGCTGCACTCTGCTTCCTGGTCTGTGGAGAGCTGAGAAGTGGTGCTCACCCGCCATGATGGCATCGCCTCTGTAGCTTTGCACCAAATAAACCCTTTCTCCCCTAAATTCCTTCTGTCAGTCATTGTGGCACGGTGGCACGAAGGCACAATGGCAAGAGAAATAGTTAATACACTTTCCGACCTCGTGGAAATTCCAGGCTTACCTAGAAGTGGGTACTCAAGCGGGTTTCCCCTTGCAGATGACCTCGCAAGAGGCTATGTCCACCGTGGCTGTGACCCTGCCTTCAAGGGCTGGAATCTCCTCCAGCTTTTGGCCCAAGTGTCAGTCTTCTTTCAGTTCAGCAAACATGCAGGTATCAGGGGTTGTATGACTCTCCGGCTGTCCAGCACCAGGAAGCAGCTGGTAAGGATGTAAGGTGTTTCAAGACCATCACCCTAAGCAAGATGGAGTCAGAGATGACAGCAGTGAGTCCGGTGATCTAGGACAAGATCTTCAGAAACCCAGCACCTCAACAAAAATCAGGACTAATCCGTAAGCACTCCCACAACCAACAGTACCCAAAGACCCTGGACCCCCTGAATCTTACCTGTGCCAAAAAGCCACCAGTCTACAGAGGGGCTAGACATGTTTGCTATCTTCAGCCACATTTCCATGACAGGTGCCCTTCAGGCATGTTCTCCATGATGGCCTGGGCCATCATCAGGCAGGAACTTCACCAACACACCAGCCTCCTGCTACATCTCTCCCAACCAGACCCTGCTGTTGTGATGAGTGTGAGTGAGGGTGGCTGCCATCCTGGGAATTAGAAAGCCATCTCCACATGGCACAGCCAGTGTTTATGCTGTCCGCGGGGAAGAGAAGTCAGTCACAGAGGTTCACCCAGCAAGAAGAGTCCTCCTGGGAGGATCCTCGGATCTGGGTCAAGAAGAAAGGACCACCAGCAGAATGTTTTTAAAGCACCAGTGGACCGTGTGGTGTGTAAACTCTGCAGTGGGAAGAATATGCTATGCAACTATTTGCTCTGAGCTGGTCATGACCACTGTGATCTTAAAGCAGAGCCGCAGGGATCACCTGCCTGAGATCCTCAGGAGATCCTCAGCTTCTTGATACTCCATTGAGGACAGAAAAGGGAACTCACGTCTCTGGGTTATGTAAGTGGTGAGTGATTGCTGGGGAAGGGACTCTCCGGGGGGGTGTGTTGTGCAGGAGACACTAGGGATGCAGCTTGCAGGAGGTGACCCCATGCTCCTCTAAGGAACCCCGTGAGGTCGCCGGGTCACCAGCTGGTCTTGGTTAGAATCATTTCTTAGCTCTGTTCTTACCCTTTCTTATCTGGGGTGAGCATAAACAGACTTCCCAGGAAAAGTCATGGAGGAACCCTGAGGCCATGGAGACCATCAGGAACCCTAGCAGGGGCAGGGCCCAGGCAGGGCAATATGTGTCCCCAGTGACCTTCTCACTGCAGGGGTAGCCCAGGCTCTACTTACGAGGCTTGGGGGATGAAGCATGGGCTGTAAGCCTGGAAAGGGTTCACCTTGCTTTGCCAGTCATCCATCCTGAAAGGAATCAGAGAGGACATTCTCCTCACACCAGTGAAGCCTCATCCCTTTGGTTTTCTGTTACTGAGACAAGTAGACCTGTCTTGGGGACCAGGAAGCAGGAGTTCAGGCTCCTCTAGGGCCCGAATGAGGGGTTAACAGAGGAACAGAGTCCTTGTGCTGAGCATGTAAGAGGACTGAGACTTTCATTTGTGTCTGAGGAGCAACACTAGTTTATTACTTTATGAGGGATTTTGGGCAGCCCAGAGCTGGATAGAGTTGGGCGTGGCTCATATAAGAGTCAGGTTTGTCATGGTTCAGATCCTCACTCACTGAACTGAGGTGAAGCACAAGAAGAGGGGAATCTCCTGTGAGTGGATAGATTCTTGCTGACTCCACAGCCCTCCTACACGGTAGAAACAAACTGAGACCTAGAGGGGTTCTCTAGATCTGAAACTCCCCAGCTAGTTGTGCATATTTATGGGTTAGTGTAATGACTTGATACATGTGTAGAATGTATAAGATTAAACCACGGTGATCCATGCTTGAACCTCATCTCCATCTTCATTACTTTTCAGTGACCCTCATATAACTTATTCGTTATGGCAGATGAAATGTCCCTGCTCTAATTCCTCATGAAACATGCAATGATTTGTCTCCACTGTGGCCAGTGACTGGGCCCTAGAGCATCAGAACGTACTCCTGCCTCACAGCACTGTGGGATCCTTTATCCAAGCTGGAAGCTTCCCAATTTTAACCAGAGATGGTAAGATCACTCCACTTCAGCCTCTTTAAAACATGAAAATGGAAAATTAAGGTGTCAGATTTAGGTCTAACTCCTTCCTCCACCACAAGCCAGTCCTGTGACTCTAATGTCTCTGAGCTCCAAATACTTGGTCTTTAAAATGATAAAAATGACCTTTCTGTGTGGAGTAATACTTTGCTCATAACCATGAGGACAGCTGACAGAAACGGCCTAAGAGGAGTGTGGTAGCTAATACTTACTGTCAGCCTGACAGGCTCTAGAATCACATGGAGTCACGTAGGAAAACAAACGTCTAGGCATGTCTGAGAGAGAATTTCTAGACTAAGAAACTGGCGCGAAAACCCACCCGAAGCATGAGTGTCACCATTCCATGGAAAACTCAGGCTGAGCACCGGCATTCGTCTCTTTCTCTCTCTCTCTCCTTCCTACCTGTAGGTGCAATGTAATAGTGCCCACCTCGTGCTCCAGAAGATGATTGAAGATGGTCACCATCTAGGAATTCCATTCATTTTCTTGGCCAATTAAAAGGCAGGAAAAAATCTCAGACCAGCTGAGAACAACAGGCAAATAAAGTTTATTGAAAGACGAAGATTCACATACCATACACACATTCACACAAAGACAAGTTCTCCGCAAGTGGAGAGGGAACCAGGAAACTGAAAATCCAAAGACCCCCAGGGAGAGCCTGGGTTTCAAGGGTTTTAGTGGTTTCCTGTCCCCCTTTTTTTTTGATTGGTCAATTTAAACAAAGAAAAGGCTGGTAGTTCTCAGTTCCCCCTGAGATGTGTCCAGGGCAATGTAACTCTGAGTTGTCTGCTGAAGGGCCCTGTTGGAGACCAATAAGACAAAGAAAAAGCAGGACATGCCTTCCCTTGTACTTCTCAGGGACCTGCTTACTTATTAGAAGGGTAGCCCCGCGCGCCCCGCCCCCCGCGCGCCCCGCCCCCCGCGCGCCCCGCCCCCGCGCGCCCCGCCCCCCGCGCGCCCCGCCCCCCGCGCGCCCCGCCCCCCGCGCGCCCCGCCCCCCGCGCGCCCCGCCCCCCGCGCGCCCCGCCCCCCGCGCGCCCCGCCCCCCGCGCGCCCCGCCCCCCCGCGCCTGTGCACTGTTTTCATCCTTTAGCTAAATGTTAGCCATAGTCCCTGTGGGTTATGCTGAGCAATGATGGAACAATTAGATTTCCCACTCTAAGTTTCTAGACACAGACTAGGTCCATACAGGAGCACATGTGTGTTTTAGAGGGCTCAACGTGAAGGAAACCGGAATTGGGGAGAGGGGCTTTAAAGATGTAAGTTCAGCATGGCTGGTGACGGCAAGACTAGAGTGCTAAGGCCTCGGGGATGTGAGCCTCCTCCTAGACACAGACTTCTGGCTACCCAGGCAGCACTTTCTGAAGACAAGCTTCCTTGCTCCATGTGACTCTACAATCAAGAAATCTAGTTAGTGTCGTTTGTCGATGTTTTTACAAGAACACCCCACCTGCCCGCAAGTGTTCCATTCAGGTTCTTCCACTCAGGAATCAACGTTCAGGATCTTACAAAACCATGACAGGCAGGAGCAACAGGTAAGAACAGTCTTCCGTGCTTTTCGAAGACGCTCACAGTGCAGTTGAAAGGTCTGGCTTATTTATTTACTTATTTGAGTTTAGCTTGAGCCTTTCACACATTTCTTCAAAGCTCTTAATTTCAAGAGAAAGCTAAGTTGAAAACGACGGTAGGACAGTCCTGAAGTTAAGAGACTCAACAGATTTGAGAGCTTCTCAGATCCAATGTCTCAGATATGTTTGATGATTTTACCTAATCTTTTCCTAAGAAACAAAACAATGCTCTAATTTGTGTTTTCATCAATTTATGAGACCAACCAGTCTTGACCCAGAGGTGAAACAAGAGTGGTAAAACTGTTCTCCCTGTTTAAAGAACAAAAAGATAAAAGTTAATTAAACACGCAGAAGAGCCACAGTGGCTTCCTCTGTTAAGCCCTGCAAATAGGCTTCACTAAACAAAGTGGTGGGGTTCATGATCCAGTGGGCATGGCCTCCTGCTAGTAGATACAAACACTTTCTACTTGGGGGCGTTTAAATTTGGCGTGTCTCCTGGGAGGGGCAAGACTGAAGTGGACATGTGAGTATCATGTCCCTGAGTCCTCTACTAACCAAGCTTCTCCTGTCCTGATTTGGAAGACAGTTTTTCATTCAATGAGCTATTTAGCCAAAGCAACCCAGAATCAAGCATAAGAATGAGCAAAGAGAGACAGCCTCACCTGAGTCTGATCATGTGCAGAGACTCAGAAAGACAGTCTCACCTTAGCCTCATCACCTGCTCAGACTCAGAAAGACAGCCTCACCTGAGCCTGGGTCATGTGCAGAGACTCACATTTCAGACCTGCAGAAACAGGAAACTGTGTGCTGCTGTGGAAAGATCTATTTAATAGGGAATCTCTTCACTTGGAGACCTTAAGCCTGCTAGCACTAGGCCAGAAACCGTGAAGACAGATCCTCAGCCAGCTAGGGAGCCACAAACACACACGAGTGTGCCAATTGTGACAATGCAGGGGTCCACCAACAGTGGAAGGGAACTACTCAGGAAACACAGTTCTCTCTGCTGAAGATCATCACCCCACAGGAAGGCCCCGGGGCGGTTTATATGCCCCCTTTTCTCCCTGGTCTCTGGAGGCAACTTCTCTTTCTTCTAGGACTACAGAGTTCATTTTAAGGCCCCCAAACTTACCCACTTCGTATATCAGGCTAGATAGGAGCACAGACCTTAAGATGACCTTGCACCTCAGCCCAGAGGCAGAGGAAAGACGGAGGGTATAAAGGCCACCCTACCCACATCCCTCCAGTTTTCCCAAAGAAGCCTCTCAAGGGAGAGCCTGGGAAGCAGAGGGACTTCACTCCTCTGGGGTTTGTGACAGAATGAAGCAGGCTAAGCTGTAAGATAAAGAGGAGGCAGCAAAGGGCCTGAATGGAAGCAGGATGTCCCAGGGCTTGCTCTCGGCAAGTCAGAGGTGTTAGCAGGGGACATCAGCGGAGAACTGTCCGTTCATTCAAGGAGCAATTGGGTGGTTTATGTTTTCAGTTTTAGTTTTTCCAGTCGTGAACCAAATGAAACAATGGAAATTAGACTTGCGCTATAATCGGTGGCCATAAGAAACCTCCTTCCCTTGAGTCTAGAAATCTGAGTTCAGATTCCATCCCTCATCTGTCTACACTTTGATTGGATAAGCCATTGTGTCTCTGAATTGCAAGACTTGTGCCTAAACAACAGGGCACTTAGCCAATCCAGCCAGGACTTAGAAGAGCCAGACATTAGTTTAGAAACAGAGCCATAGACTCCATAAGGCAGCCACAGAGCAACCACACTCTGTGAGAAAAAGCTGGGAAGAGAGGCAATGTGGACACACCCAGGCACCCCTTCTCTGGTTCTCTCAGCTGGCTCTGGCATCATGATGGTTCACTCTTGGTTTCTAAGGCAATGCTCACAGCAACTTGTAGACAAGTGGAAGTCCTGTTATGATGTGCAAATTTATCAGCTAATATTCAAAGCATCATACAGATCCAACACTTGCATGTTAGCTTGGGAGCACAGGCATGCTTTAGTAAACACCTGGGTTTGCCTCAGAAATTGTTTTATACAATGGGAGTTAGTAGAACAAAAGAAAAACATTGGGAGAAAATCTAGGAAAAAAAACTAGAGGGTAAAAAAGTTGACTGAAGAACTAAAATATTCTACGAATGTCAGAGTCTACTGCATTATGTTTACAATTTGACTGTTATTTACCATTTGTGGATAGCACACATACTTGCCAATTGTTTTACAATCACTTTATAGCTGCTCTGTGAGAGATAATTAAAGGAAAACCATTTTAAATGAAGCTACTCAAAGGGGCAACCTTGTTGTGCCAGTAACATGCTATATAAATGCAAATTATCAGGATCCCCATTATAGTGAAAACTGCTTTATCATTTGTCATGAAACTAACATGTAAATATTATAATAGTGTTCTGATTTATAAAGCACTGTTCTCCCTAAAAGATCAGCAGCCATGCACTATTTAACAGATCTTCCCAACTCCAAGCTATGAGTAAATCCATTCAGTCCCTAATCCGGGGGACTGGGATACCACCACAAATTCCAGTTCCAAACAGGTGCTCAACATTTGACGACTGAATGAAGCAGGTGGAATTTCTGCGGAACTCCAGCATCAGCAGCCTTCCACAGAAACAGTTGCGAGGAGACAGGACGGGTCCTGAGCTAGGCAAGGTCTAGGGAAGGATAAGGGAATTCAGATAACTGGGCAGAAATGGGTGGGTGAGTAGAGGCTGGCTGTGGCCAGTGTGTACCTGTCCCCCTCTTGAACCCTCAGAAGATCAAACTATGAGAAAGTAAAGGATGGGAAAATTCACTTATAATTGGTGAGCTTGATGTTCTGAAGAAATAGCCCCAAAGGAGCTATAATCTATGTGTTTTGAGCATCTGAGAAGCCAGTAAAAATGCAGTCCCAGGAAAACTGTGTCTCCATTTGCCTGGTAAAGCCACAGCCTCATCAGCCATGTGAACAGAGCAACCCACACCTTAGATTCTCCAGGACCCTGTGAGGAGTGGCCAAGAGCCTCCGAGAGTTGACACAGGTAGTTAATTGGAGAACCCAATTTCAGAGGCATGCTATTAACCCTTCATGGAGCTAACAGCCCAAGGAAGAGTCTGGAAAATTCTTATCTAAAGAAAACTGGGACAGAAGATAAGTCTCCATGTGCTCTTGTATCCTGAGAAACAAATTGCACTCTGGCTTATCTCTGGCCCTCGACAACCACAAGAGACAGAGCTGTACCAAACTGCTTTGAGTTCCCAAATGTCTGCACACCACTGGTAGGTGTCTCCTTTTCTAGTAACTGTTCTGAGAATTCAGCTGGAGTATGTTTGTGGCCCCATTGGTTATCATTGAGTCTGGATACATAAGAATATAGTGTTTTGTTAGAATTACTGCTGTTATTTTTCACACCATTAAAACACAAATGACTGCCATTTTTGTGAGCCTGGATCAATGTAGGCTACACCCAAGCAGACCTGTGGGGCCACACACCACCACACAGCCATCCTGTGCCTGCAGGGAGATTGAAGTGTCATATTTCTAACCCACCATGGTGGTGTGAATAGAAATGTCCCCCAAGGGCTCCATCTGGACATTTCATATCTGGACATTTTGTCTGCAACTGGTGACTCTGTTTTGGGAGGTCTTAGAAACTGTGGCCTTGCTGTAGGAAGCATGTCACTGGGGTGGGCTTAGAAAGCTCTTAAGCTTTGCTGGCTCTCCAGTCACACTCTGCTTCCTGTACCAGCTTGAAGATGTGAGCCTCTGCTTTCTGCGCCAGCCTCCTCTGCTGCCATGCCTCCCCTGCCATGATGGACTCTAACCATCTGGAACAGCAAGATAAACTCTTCCTTTTAGAAACTGCTTTGGTCAGTGTCAACAGAAAACCACTTAATGCCCACATTCTGATGATGGGCAGAGAGAGGAGTGGTCTGGGTTCATTGAACCACAGAGACTGTCATTCATCATACCGTGGATTCTGTCATAAAAAGTCATGAAAAATACAAGTTGACTTTTCTAAGAGTGGCGATGTGCTGGACACTTTAGTGTCAACTTGACACACCTGGGTGGAGGGAATTGCCTCCATTGTACTGGCTTGTGGCCATGTCTGTGGGGCACTGTCTTGATTATTGAGTGATGTGGGAGGGCTCAGCACGCTGTGAGTGGTGCCACCCCTGGGAAGGTTGTTGTACTGTATAAGAAAGCAGACTGAGCATTGGCCAGAGAGCAAGCCAGGAGGCAGAATTCCTCAATGGCCTGTGCTCCAGCTTCTGCCTCCAGGTTCCTGCCTTGGGCTTCCACGGTAATGAACTGTGTGACTCAGGAGATGTAACCCAAATAAACCCTTTCTTCCCCCAGTTAGTATTGGTCAGAGTGTTTTGTCATGGCATTTGAAGGCAGACTACAACAGGCAGTTAGTTTTTGTGAATTGCTGTATTTCTCCCTTCCTATGGCCCCATTAGGTAGGTGTGATCTCATAGTGGAGGCTGATCAGACATGGGAACCTCAACACCGCCTTCCTGATACAAGGCAACTGTTGTTCCCAGGTCTTCAGGGCACAAGTGTGTGGGTGGTGCTCCAGCCATCCCAGAGAATGGAGGGCAGTTGAACAGGTCCTCAGGCAACCCTGAGTGCAACAGGAAGAATTTCCTGGGAGACTGCATTGGTGGACAGCTCACTTATTGAAACCATGGCAGGGGTTTATATAGGGAGGCCTTTCTGGCCATTACAGAAGGTGGGGTCTTTAGGTAAAGGTAGGAAAGTTGTAGGGCTGATGTGGAATTAAGGAACGAGGAAATGAAACCCAAAAACCTGGTTTGGGTGAGGGATGATCTTTGTCGGGGGAAAAGGTTAAGCAACTGCTGAGGAATGAGGATGTTGTTGTATTGGCAGTGGCTTCCTGGGACCTAGGTTATAGGTTCAGGTAGAGCAGGTCAGGACACCTGCTGCCCCCTCAATGCCTTAATGCAATTGACCCAGGTCCCACATTTCCCCCTTTGTTTTTTATATAATGGGGAGGTATATAAGGGCCCCAATAAAGGGAGGAGTCAGGCCATGAGGGGACTGGCAAACTAGGGAGATAATGGGTTTCATTGTTGAGTTTATGAAAGGTATTTCAGCAGATAAGTGAGAGAATTTATAGTCTCTCAGCTATTTGCTCTCTAATAGTCTCCCTTTGAAGAGAGATAACCCTAAGACCTTTTAGGAATTAGATAGGAGCTCCCAAATACTTTAGACATATTTTGCCTTTGGTATAGAGTAGGCTGCTAAAGGACACAAGAAAGGCTTTTGGTTTTTAGATAAAAAAAAAGAGTAAAAAGGATTTTAATGGTTTTTATGTTTTCTATAAGGTTTTACCAGGAACTTGTAAAGTACAATATACATTACCTTACATGTATAATTTACATTCCATGTTCTTTTATTAAGATGATGCTGCACAGCACTCTTCTGAGTCGAGTAACTGCCATCCTCATGTTTTCAGCTGTGCCTACTTACAGAAGTTCATCACAGTTGGCTTTGTTAACGGTTGCATTCTTCCACTGAAGGAGGAGCAAGCAAGGTCATTGGACCCTCACCTGAGTATCCAGCTACTCTTCCCAGCCAGCTGTGTGTGATTTTGCCATAATCACAAATGGTCTCCTACATTTGGGGAGGAAATTTGGGGAAGGCTAAAAGAAAGGACTTGACCCATAAGGTTATAGAAAAGTCAATATCCATGCTGAATAAAGACTTTACAGTACAACTACTCTCAAGTCACCTGTATACCTGTTAGTTAGTAATATCTCACCCATCTGTATGAGTAAAGTCATTCGTTCCCCAGGGTGAACTTTAATATGACAAGCATTGGTTTGATACTAGAGCCTTAGAAAGGGAATAAACATTGCTTAGTATACTCAAGAAGAGAATTTTCTTAATGTTATTATGTCTCATAATCTTAAGAAACGAAAATGAGAAGGTGAAAAATATATATATTATTAAGAAGGGTTTATGTATAAGATCATAATGACTAGATATTTCCAGAATAAAAGAGAAAAATAAGAAAGTCTAAATAAATGATTAAAGGTCTGAGTTGACATATTATGGTATATGAAAGATGAGATAAATAATGTACAAATAGTCTTAAAGTTTGTAAATTAATAGTTCAGTCAAGTACTTTAAGAAACAAAATATATGTCTAGTCAAGATTTAACATTCAAGAATGTTTGGCTTTTGCCCAAGCTTTAGCTGCATAACATGCAGTAATTAAAAGTACCAGATTGGTGGAACTAACCTTCTTGGGTGTTTAACAACCATATTTAAAGGCCTATACTAATCTGGTCAGAGGGATGTAAAGGGACAATTTTTTTGTCCCTTGCCCTCCAAGGTCACCTAAGTTTCAGGGGACTAGAACTGTCCTATAACTGTGATGTGTCACCTGTCCTCCTGTTCAGGGAGGTCATTGAAACCCCACCAGAAGGACTCAAATCATTGTCCAGTCTAAAAAGAAGAGGGTCAGTACAGGAAAACATCTCCTCGAGTGCTTCCAAGTAAAGCCATGGTCTAGAAAGACTTTCTGACTTATCTTCACACAAGTGGACCTGGTAAAACAAAGACCTAGGGAGCCAGGGGCTCCTCTCAAGTCCATGTGACTCCCTTGAGGAACAGATACTTTGTTTATTTGGGCCAAATGTATGATCTTAAACACCCAAAAGGAAACTATAATCAAAAGATTAAAGTCATTCGTATGCTTCTTTAAGAGTACAAGCTTCCCAAGCATTAGGTTTAAGTTTATATAAGATGTTCTTTACACAGTTTCTCACTGATGATTTTGTTCTTAACAAGAAAATGTTAATCAGATGTAAGACTTCAAATCTTGGCCTACCTCAACACTTCATACCTGCAGCCAAGACAGGCAAGCCCACCATTGTTCTAATCCAAAAATCAAATGATTAATTTCTTTTCTCTTTCTGTCTAGAAGCCATTTGGGAAGGAACTCACACTGATTCTAGCCACTCCAGGAAGCTATCAAGGTGCCTGAAAACAAATTCTGACTTCAAGACTCTCGAGTTCAGCCTTGTAGTCAAAAAGGTAAACAAAGAGGAACCCAAGAGATGGATGCTTTTGAAAGTCCTAAGCAAGAAAGTCAGATGAACTTTGAATTGGACATTTGAAATTTTCTCTCTTCTATTTTGTTTCATCTTCCAGGCACCAGTCAAGGACTTTCTTTTCCCCCTAAAACTAACAGTAATGCTATACAGGGGTCTTTTAGATAGACTCACTGGAGGGGTGAGTTCAATGGGAAGAGTTTCCCAGGAGACTGCCATTACAGAAGGCAGGAAAGTTAAAGGTGGGGTCTTTAGGTAAAGATGGGAAGGTTGTAGGGCTGACATGAAAATTAGAAACAAGAAAATGAAACCCAAAAACCTGGTTTTGGTCTGGGGTGATCTTTGTGGGGAGGGAAAGATTAAGCAACTGCTGAGGAATGTCATATCTGTAGTGGCTTCCTGGGGCCTAGGTTATAGCTTCAGGCAGAGCAGACCAGGACACCGGCCACAACTGCCTGATCAATGCCTTTATGCAACAGACCCAGGTCCCACACAAGTGGAATGTCATGGAGGTCCAAGAGAGAACACTGAATGTTCTCACGGTATAAGTAGACTGAGACACTGGGCGAAAGAGCTTTTAAAAACCCTTCACGGCTGGAGAGATGTTTGAGCCTGTAAGAGAACAGGCTGCCCTTGCAGAGAACCCAGGCTGGGTTCTCTGTACCCACATGGTGCTGACAGCCAGCAGTAACTGTAGCTCCAGGGAATCCAACGCCCTCTTCTTAGCTCTGTGGACACTGGACGCATGGGGTACACTTACAAACAAGCAGGCAAAGCCCTCATACACACACAAAAAAACTTTTTTTTGAATCCTTCAAACTTAAAATATAGGCTGCCAAATCAACTGTTGGGACCCTTACTGCCCTCTCCCCTGACATCTTTTTATGAACCAGTGCCACAATATTGATTAAATAATCACAGCTTTCAGATGCAAGGTCACTGCAAGAGGCAGGGAAGAAGTCAGACTCAAGACAACAGACGAACAAGCTGTACCTCATGTGGAAGCCAGAAGAGGCACACAGCAAGGCACCTTCCCCAAGACACGGGTAAGAAGACCAGCGCTAACTGTGTGGGACAGCTCTGACCACCCAGGATGCAGGTGACGGCGTCCAATGAGACTCGTGGGCTACTTGTGTCTCAGCAGAATTGTGGCCAAAGCCTGGACTTAGTGGCTTCTGTGCACCCCATGGGGTGGCTGGAAGGTTAGGGTTCACTTCCGTGTGCCCCATGGGGTGGCTGGAAGGTTAGGGTTCACTTTGACTCCACAGCTTTGGTGTAGGGCATGTTTGCGGATATCTGGAGGTGGACAGGACTGTCCTGAAGTGTGGTAGCCATTTTCCATCCATTTGTTGTTTAGTTTTGTTTTAACAAAAGTATTAAATGATTTCCGTGTGTTAGGAGCTTTCCATGTGACATCATTTCAGTACACCATGGTAGCCAGCCAACAGCAGCACCGAGCATATCAATGTTTTGTTCCGTTTTCGTCTCATTGCCTGGGAAATAGTTTTGTAAGTCTGAAAGAGGGATATCTAGATGAGTAGAAGACAAAAAGAAAAGGGAGTCGATGGTAGCTGGGTGCCAGTTTCAGATGCAGAAGTATTTCCTCTATGCAGTGGCCTGAATGAGAGTGTCCCCCATAGGCTCCAAGTACTTCAACACTTGGTCCCCAGTTCACAGTTACCTCTAGGAGGTGTGACCATGCTGGAGGGAGCATGGCACTGAACTGGGCTGTGAGAGTGCGCGGCCATGCCCACTTCCAGTCTGGCTGTCTCTGCTTCCTGTGCCCATTTGAAGACATGAATGCTCAGCTTTCTCTTTGGTGGGTAACCTCTACCACCATTCCTCGCCACCATGATGGACCCATACCCCTCTGGACATCAGCCCAATAAATACTTTCTTCTCTAAGTTGCCTTGTCCATAGTGTTTTATCACAACAGAAAAGTAAGTATGCCAGTTACAGATGCAGACTGTGTCCTCTGTTTTTGCTGTTATGACCAGTGCCACAGAGAATAACTCTAAAATAACAATGTTTCATTGAAGATATTTTCAAAAATTTTAATTAGAGTCAGGTGTTGTGGCACATGCCTTTAGTCCCAGCACCCAGGAGGCAGATCCCTGTGGGATCAAGGGCAGCCTACTCTACATACTGAGTTCCAGGCCAGCTGGGGCTAGAGGGAGAAAAAAAGGTAAGAAAGGAAAAAAGTTTTAATTAATATGGGCATTGCTTGAATTGTACTGTCTTCCTTTGGTGGCTTCTGAAAGTCCTGGGATTTGGATGTCTGTCAATCAGACATTAATCCAACCTTGGGAATGGCCCTCTCCCCCTCCACAAGGGAGAACTGGATATTGAAAACTGGCAGGTGGAGAGTCCACACCAGTGATCACATGTTCAGTTAGTCCTCTTTTCCTCCTTATTTCATTCACACCATCTCCAGTTGTAACCTGGCTTAGTCTCCAGCTTCTATTTGTGTGTGTGTGTGTGTGTGTGTGTGTGTGTGTTACAAATGTGTATGGACACATGTGTGCAGACACAGGGACACGTGTGTGGGTTTGCATGGAGGTCTGAGGCTGACAGCCTGCCATCTTTCTTGGTCACTCTCCACCTAATCCTTTGAGGCAGTGTCTCTCACTGGAACCCAGAGCTTAGTCTAGTCTAACTGGGCAGTGTGTTCCAGGACTCCATGCACTGTCTTCCATCATGTGCACCCAGTATCCACATGGGCTCTGGGGATACAAATTCCAGTTCTCCCATTTGTGAAGCACATGCTGTGCCCACTGAGCAATCTCCACAGCCCAGGCCACGGTTTCTTAAACTGCGAGTGGTAATCCCATTTAGAGTCTTGCAGCTGAATATGTAGTCACCAAAGAAAAGCCACAGGAAAAGATTTCTGAACACATAATAATCAAAAAGTAATTCGAAATCAAACCTACAGTGAATCTGAGTTTCTTGTAGTGCCGTCCCTGTAGCAGCCTTGGTTCTGAACACACTGGATGAGAACTGTGCGCTGTCCGTGCATCACCCACCAAACATCCAGAAACTGCCCAGACTACCGGGGCTCAGAGTGCCCACTGTTTTGTACTGTGAGCTGTACTGATTTACTGTACATAGTTTCTGCTCTTGTGGAAGCATGATTTAATCACAGAAAGCAGACTTCTGCCATTTTCTTACCATCAGTTCCAACCATGCATCAAATTAGTACATCTTTGGAAGTGATCATATCAGAATGCGTTATCTTAACATTTTCTGTTTCAGTGGCTATCTTGGTATTCATAAAGAATCATTAAATAAACTGACTTGGGATCAAGACATAGCTTTCAACAGTTTCTGAAAGGGCCCTAAACATACTTCTGCTATTTTGTACTATACGTGAAGCAGTGTTCTTAGGATTGATGATTATAAAATCGCAATACTGGTCAACTTTGAAAACCATTAAAGGTGCTCTATGTCCTGTACTGTCAAATATCCAGTCAAGATTCATCTTTATGTAAAATTATTCATGTCCACTTCAGTATGCAAACAGTCTTCGTCTCTAACAAGTGTTCACCAAAGACTTGTTTTAAGATAGGTTTCTTTGTGATTATTAACAGTCAATGTTTGATTTGTATTGTTTTAAATACCTGTATGGCGGGGTTGCATAAAAATTTCCCAGGTTGAGAGAAACTCTAAGAAGCAGTGACTTTGACCACCTCCAAGGGCCCTTCTTGGAGCTGGTGATCCCGAGGCTAGGGATGTAGTCTCCTAGTCTAGCAGTGGAAAGACACCTGGACGGAATGAACATTTGTAAAGAATAGATATTATCATGACTTAAGCTTTACAGCATGTGACAAATTCACCTTCAAGAAGCTGGAGTTTATTTGGCTATTCAGGGCCCTCCGTGCCATGATTGGTCAGTACAAGTCCAGCAGCTTCCTTCACCTCCAGATGCCTCATCACCTGCATCTCTACAGACTCCTAAAAGGAAACTGAATGTAACTTGAACCAAGAACTTCCCCTGGGGATGTTCATCATGCTGTAACTCAAATCCAAATTCAGTTCCTTGGTATGTCTCACCCATTGCAAAGGCAACTTGGCATGGAGAGTGAGACATCATAGATACAGACCCTGATTGAGATTCCAAAACCCCTGAGGGCTTGGCAGCAAAGGGAGTGATAGGAGGACTTGGCTTTTACACAGAAAATGATAGAATGCACAAGGCATGGGCTACCCAGAAGCCTGGCTCCAGCTTCGTGACCTAAGGCAAGGCACTTAACCTTCCTGAACCTCAGTTTCCTCATCTATAAAATGGAGATGATGACACAGGATTGCAATTCCTTGATAAAATAATCCACAGAATAGACATACAGTACTCCTAAGCAGAGTCTGGCAAAGGTTAGTTGTGGTTATTATTGTATAGATACTAGCCACTGAATTACAGAAGGAAAGTTTCAAGGCAGATCTGCCCAGAGAGAAAATACCTCAGCCTTTGCAGGCAGGTTCTTCTCAGAAGCTGGAGCATCATGTGCCTTTGTTATTGCTTCAAAGACTGGATTGCAGGCACCATCCTCCACCTGTCAAATGCTGAAATCTGGGGATCAGCCACTTTCAATAAATGCTCATTATCAAGTTCTGGGCTAGAGTACAAATGCAGTTCTAAATATTTAACAATTACAAATCAAGATAACAGCATATCACATTAAATGCTGAATTCTACTTTGATAAACTCACTTTCTATATGCCCTGAAGGCCAAGTTTGAGCCTCTAGTTCTTGAAAATCTCAGAGTTCCATGCCCAAATTTGGCCTAGGCTGGCCCCACCCCACCCCGTCATTTGACGCCTTTCCTCTCCTCCCCTCAGCTCTGCTCCCGGTGTCCTTGCACACATGACGGAGATGCTCCAGGCTGCCGACCCACGCTCAATGCCCAAGCTCATTTACCATGCCACACATGCCTGGGGCGCTCCCTCTGCTTGCCCTGACACTTCATGAGGACAGACCCAGGACAAGGCACATTCAGGCAATGGAAATGCACTCTGGTCTGTGACGAACATAATTTCAGAGCCCTGATGCCTGGATGGAAGTGAGGTGGACAGTCGCCCTTGGCCTGTGAATCTCTCCCCTTGTCAGAAGAGGCGTACCAGGAGAAGGGCAGCTGTAGGGTCCAGGCCTCCTTGTTTGGGTCTAAGGAAAATGCCACTGATTAATCTCTTTCTCAGACTATCCTCAAACATGGAGACGAGACGCTAGGAAAGCAGACAGGGTGCGAATCTGCTAAGGGGGACACATGTTCAACAGCTCTGAACAACGAGCTCTAATGGTAATGAGAAATGATGAAACTCCCAGTGTATCTTGAATTTTGACAGTCCTAGGGGTTGGCGTGGTCTTCCTTTACGTAAAGCAACGTAAGCTGAGAACTGGGGTGTGCAGAGGAAGACAGTGTGAGAGTCTCTAGGCTGAAGAATTATGAGTAAAAGCCCTGAAGTAGGAGGAACCAAAGATCAATGCTTCTGGAGTGGAGGGAGAGCCTGGGAGGCCGTGGGGCAGCTGGAGGTGCTGGAGGATGGAGCAGCTTCACTGTAGTGAGCATGAGGAAGCGTCCAAGATGCTTCTCCAGTGTGGGTCTTAGTCACTAGGCCAGTGGTGCGACATGGTGGTGGGGAGAAGACAGGCTGTGCCTGAGATGAATGTGCATTTGATCTCAGCATTTGACAGATGGATGACGGTTCCTACAATCCAATCTTTGTAGCAATAACAAAGGAAACCAAGTGGAAGAGGAGAGAGGAGTTCAGAGACAATGCCTGCATCAGAACTGCCAAAGGAAAAAAATCCGTGGTACCATGGGAGAGGGTGAGTCTTTTAAAGGATGAGTCATGACAAGGCTCTCACCTCGGGAAGAAGAGGCCAGGGCTGCCTGCATCCGGAGAAATTCTGCAATGTCCTGTCTGGCTCTGTGATGCCCATCACTGGGGCAGAGACACCGCCCTGGGTTCCCTGCAGGGCAGCCAGTGCAAGTTCCTTAGCAAGGTGAGGTAGCATGTATATTGAAAATTCCAGACCATGTATTGGAGGAGTCTCTTGATCAGGAATGATCTTTTTGGACCACGTGGAAGCAAGGGAGGTGAGCCTGTGGAAGCTTCTGGCATTTCCTCTGGTAGATTCTGTTTTGCTGGGTGGTAGGAGGAAGGTAAAGGGCTGGAAAAGAGAGAAGGGGGAAAGAAGTTCAGAACTTTGTAGAAAAAAAAAGACTTGAAATATGTGGCACAGGGTGGCAGAGGTGTGCAGTAACAGTCTTAGGTGGGTGTGAGATGAGATTTTCATATAGTACATTGATTTCCTTTTGTTAAAATCCTTGAAATCTCCTAAGTAGTGAAGGGCTGTTTTGTACGTCATGAGATTACTTGTTTGGGGCTCTAGTAGTCTCAGGATGGGGGTTGGTGGCCAGGGGAACCACTCCTGTTATTAGACAGTTCCGATCTCCAGCAAGGGAGATGGAAGCAATGGTCACTGGTGACCAGTTCCCTAACCACCCTTGTCTACATAATACAGGTTCCGGTAAAACCATAAAAAGAGTTGAGAACTTCCGGGTTGCTTAGTACGTGGCTGAACTAAGAGTGGTGGGCAGAAGTACTGGTCACAACCTGGGACTTGCTATTGGCCCCTGAAATGGAGAAGTGGTCTGGTGGGACTGAACCTTAAGTCGTGGGGTCTGCACTAACTCTGTGTTAGTTGGTGTCCAGACTAAATTATGACACACCAGCTATTGTCCGCAGAGAGCTGGAGTCCTGCCCAAAGTGGAAAACCCAAACTTCTGGTGTCAAAAGTGAAGCAGTACCGCATGCTGGAGGGTGTGAGGCAAAAGAATAAGTTCCCAGTGGCCAGACGCAAACGATTAGAAGACATGCGCAGCGGGGGCCAGGGATCCAAGCTGTTTGGATCTTGTTTTCCTTATAGATGTGGAGAAAATGATCTATAATGTTTTAGTTTCTATATTTCCCAGAGTAGGTTATCAGAACAGTGTGGTCTCCCTTCAGCATCTGAGAAGTTTATTTTGATCCCAAAGAGAAACTCTGTAAGAGTCACGGGACTCAAGCTTTCCTTTACGATCACATCTCACCAGCAAGCAATAATGTGTTGCTTCACAAACTAGAATCAGCTGGGGAGTCTGCTGCTGGAACTTGGGAGTGTGGGCTTTGACCTGTACAAACTGGCTGGAGGGATGCTGCACTCTGGAGGAAGAGTGATTCCTCTGAGGTGTTCAGCGCTCACTCCCACGTGGAGAAAGTTGCAAGAGCTATCAGGTCTGTCTGGAATGAGGTGATCGAGGCCAAATCCTAGGTCTCCTACCTACAGAATGGAGGTCATGGAGATGGGAGGGCCCTTTCTGACCCTCTGCTTCCCTAGCTGTAAGAGACAGGAGCTCTAGCCACCTGCACAGAGATAGTGACCAGGATCTTGGTATTCCACCTGCCAGTCAGGATCCTGTCTTACATTCAGCTCACCACTCTGAGCGGTCTATCATTTTCATCTTTATTTGATAAAGAAATAGGAGCACATTAGTTACGTGCCTTGCCCAGGGCCTGAAAGCTAGTGAGAGACAGGCTGGTCTGTTTGCAGAGTTGGGCATTTTGTTCCCTTTTTATTGAATGGGGATTTTATGTATTTACTGCAGCTGCTGCAAGGCACTGGCAAGGCTTGCCACTGGCTGATAATGTGTGGGTTGTGCTTGGTCACCACAGTAGCCTATGATGCCACTGTTACACCTCTTCCACAACCAGAAGTAATCAGAAGGCCACTGTGGCAGACCTGGCCATAAACCATTTCCAAGCCTTCTCTCTTCTGACACATCAAGGTGTCCTGTCAAAACTAGTCATGCGTAGACCACTCTTGATACATCATAAAATACTGGCCCTGTGATCACCAGTGTTATCAATACTGTATCGAGTTCAGCTGACAGGCAGAATACCTGCTCGTACCACATGGCATACAACGATGCGTGGTTGACAACTGACTATTTAGCAGAGCTGATAGAGATGACTTGGAATGTTTCCAATACAGGAATGTTGTACAATAAATGTCTCCGATAAATAATTGAAGAATTAAGATAAAAGGTCTACTTGGGCTTATAGTTCTGGAGATTTTAGTCCCTGATTGAAGAGATCCATTGCTTCGGGACTTTGGTGAGGGAGCTGAATGGCAGGGAGCAAAGGAGAGGGGAACGCTGTTGTAGCTCAGTGGAAGAATGCTTGCCGAGCATGAATGAGGCCCTGAGTTCAGTGGGAGGGCGGATGTACCAAATCCCACAGGTGTGGGATAGCCCCAGTGACTTGAAGACTTCCTTCTTGGTTCCAGTCTTCCAGCTCCCACCGATTCCACTTGATGACCAGTCCTCTGTCGCATGACTTTTGTAGAGCGTTACAGCAGTGTCGCCCTGACCCCAAGGTCCCTGTCCGTCAACAGTGCAGATGTAGTCAGTCTGTCTCCAGAATCCCAAAGTCTTAACTGTTTCAATAGTACTCAAACTCCAGAGTCTCCCTTGAGACTGAAAACAAGAACAAAAGAATTTTAAAGACCTACATACTGCCATACAGCAGGACGGACAAAAGACAGGGCACTCCTATGCGAAAAGAGGACCAAGGCGTCCAGTTGTATTTTTCCATTTCACCACAAGGGGGCACAGGTGCCCACGATAAAATGATGCATTTTTCTCAAAAAGCTAGCAGGTTTCTTGGTAAAGGAGAAAGAAGTGCCTCCCTGAAGTAGGGCCATTTTGCCCTCTAGCTGTTGAGGAGGAAGGCTAGGGCAGTATGGGCGGTGGAACACGGATAGCAGAAGGTGCAGCCTGTGGGGCAGGAGAGGGAGTTTCCTGTAGGCAAGCCGGCACAGCAGACCCCACTGTGATGTGGCCTCCCAGCTACAGACCCCACTGTGACGTGGCCTCCCAGGTACTGTCACGCTTCCAGTGACCTACACCCCATAGCTGAGTGTCACGTTATAAAACCAACAACCTCCCCAAATAACACCACCAGCTGGAAACCTAAGGCAACACATGAGCCAAATCATAGCAGTTGTATCAATGCCCTGACTCCAGTTAGAGTGCTAGGAGCAAACTAGTTGTTTTTCTAAGATTAACCCATGTTCCTATTCTGAGACTGTCTGGTGGGGGGTGGGGGTGAACCACACAGTCATCCCACAAGGTGTCTGTGAGGGCTGCACCGTATGTGAGAACTGGTTCACATCTCTAGATTGAAGCCTTCATCTTGGTTTTGAACAGTGGTTTCTAGACTGGGGCAGGATGGGTTCTGGAAAGCTAACTGGACTAGAAAAGAAAAACAGCTCTATTTGAGAAATCCTAGGGAGTACCTCGCATGGATTCCCCATGCCCTGCCCTGCCCTGCCCATGCATAGCTATGGACTGCAGACCTTGTGGGCTAAGGCTGATGGGATCTCGGCAGGGGGCCCCAGGGAGGGAGTGAACCTGACCCTTGTGAGAGGAGAGTGCCTGCTCTTCCTGTGATGGTTAATCTACTTTGTCAACTTGACAGGATTTGAAATCACAATGAAAACACATCTCTGTATGTGTCTGTGGTGGGGTTTCCAGGATGTTTAATTGGGGTTAGCAGCACCGTCCCCAGGCTAATGTCTCTGAACAAAAAGAAGAATGAGTATTCACCTGTCTCTGCACCCTGACTGTGGAGATGGTGTGGGAAGAGCTGCCGCACTCCCCGCCATGAGGAAAGGCTCCGGCTGTGAGCCCAGACCCTCCGTTCTCTCCATACCAGATACTTGGTCACAGCGATGAAAAAGGGATGACTACATCTCTCATCCTCTCCAGCAGGGACTCCAGGACTCAGGTCCACACCCTGTGCCCTCAGAGGTCCTGAACCCAAAGGCAGAGTCCACTTGTGCATCTACTCATGGTGTTCCGCCCGGACTCTTTCCCAACAGCCTGTTCTGTGACTGACCTTCCTATGGCCGAGTCTCATTAAGACATGAAATTAAAGGGTCAGAGGGGTGACTCCAGAGCACTGACTGTTCCTGCAGAGGGCTCAAGTTTAATTCCCAGCACCCACATGGTGGCCATCAGTAATCCCAGTTCTAGAGGATATAGCACCCTCTTCTGGCCTCTGTGGGCATTGTACACATGTAACACACTTACATACCTGCAGGCAAAAACACTCATACACATAAAATAAAAATCTAGTCAGGCATGGTGGCGTACACCTCAGTCTCAGCACTCAGGAGGCCTAGACAGGCAGATCTCTGTGAGTTTCAAGCCAGCTGGGGTTACAGGGAGAATCTGTCTCAAAAAAATAAAAATAAAAATAAAAATAAGATAAATTTTTTAAAATTTCAAATCAAATTCTCTATAGCAGCAAAGTCATCACAATATTGATGTAGCCACCTTTTCTTTTCTTTTTCTAAAAACTTCTGATTTTTGTCTTAAAACTTATTTTAAAATATTACTGTTCTGGGGACTGGAGAGATGGATGGCTCAGTAGTTAAGATCACTGACTGCTTTTGCAGAGGACCTGGGTTCGATCCCTAGCACCCACATGGCAGCTAACAACTGTCGATAGCTCCAGTTTCAGGGGACCTGACGTTCCTCTTCTGACCTCCACAGGCATTGCAAGACACATGTGCATGTATGTAAATACATGCAGGCAATAAAGTCATACACATAAAATTTAAAAATAATAAAATATTTTTTAAAAAGTATTTTTCTTCTGGTAAACTACAAGCTATTTTAATTCTAATAAGTCAAAGATTAAACAATTTAAATTATATGTATAATTTATACTTTATGAAATAATTTACATATAAATACTGACATCATGGATAGGATATATTTTTATATAAATAATGTAGAGTAGCCTTTAAGCTTGGCTGCTAAATCAGACATTTTAGACAGCATGGGATATCAAATACTAATAGTGGATTGGAGAAGTGGCTCAGAGGTTAAGAGTGCAGACTGCTCTTGCAGAGGACCTCAGTCCGTATCCTTTGCAATGGTAGGCTGCCACCTTGAAGTAAAACAAATCCTTTCTGCCCCAAGTTGTTTTTGTCAGGGTATTTATAATAACAGAAAATGAACAAAAACTTTGCCCCGGAAGTAGAACTGTTGCTGTGATAATCTCGACAGTGTGGTTCTTACTTGAAGTATTTGAGGGCTGAGATGTAGAAGAGTTGGAAAGCTGGACTAGAAAAGTTGTTGATCACTGAAAACAGAGCTTGAGGGGCCATTCTAGTGGGAACCTGGAAGACAGTGATACTGAGAACAGAATGAATTTTAGAGAAAACGTCACAAGGTCCAGAGGGGAACAAGAACTGTATCAGGAACTGGGATAAAGGCCATTCCTGTGATACTTTGGCGGAAGACCTGACTACATTCTGTCCATGTCTGGAGTGCCTGAATGGGCTTAAGTTTGAAGGTGATCGACTGATTTGTTTGGCAGAGAAAATTTCAAGGCAGGATGGTATTCAGGCTGGTGCTGAAGAAGCATCTGTGTGGATCGGGAAACTTCCTGCACCACGCAAGAAATGTGAACAGAGTCCGGCAGAAAAGCCTTCATGTCGTGGGGATCTGAAATCATTTAACGAAAACAAGGCATTCGGCTTGTGCCCAGCTCTCTGTCTCCACCCTCAACAGTTCAGGACCCCGGCCCAAGGAATGGCCCCCCTCAGAGTGGGTGGGTCTTCCCACCTCAGCCGAAGCAAACAGGCCTGCAGGCCTGGCGTGGACAGCACCCACTAAGGCTCCCTTCCCGGGTGATTGTAGATTGTGTCAGGTGACAGTTAGATCTAACCATCACACCATGTGAGCATGAGGACTTGGTTTTGAACCCCAGCACCCACATAAAACGGCAGACCTGACTGTACACGTGTAACCCCAGCCCCGGTGAGGAAGGAGGAGGACGAAGAATGGCTGAGACCTGCTGGCCATCCAGACCAGCTGAAAAAAAAGGCAAGCCTAGGGTTAACGAGAAACCGTGTCTCAAGGGAGTGATGCAGGGAGTGCTAGAGCAGATACCCACTGAACTCCGCAGTCCATTTACATATGTAGACATGTGCCCACTCTCCTGCGCATGTGTGCATGCTCGCTCATCCCTGCCTACACAAGGGAATGCATGCATACATCCCACACACACACACACACACACACACACACACACACACAGAGGAATACCTAGCAGGTGTGTTTAAAATACTTTTGCTCTTTTCTTGTAGAATCTCTCTCTGTCCAGACTGTGCTTTGCTTTGAGAACAGACCACGGCAGTTCTGTCCTCCGCAGTGACTATTTTAGCGGTCTAAATTCGTCTTTCTTAAAGCTGGCAGGAAGCATGCCTGATCTTACTTCCGCTTCTCCCAGGTTCAACCTGCCAGGCATGGCTACGCTTCCTTGTCCCTCTCTCCCATAGCTGAAGTATATGGATTTCAGTATCACCCAGTGTAAGACACCATTGTACTAGACAGTAGAGACAGGCAGCTTTGGTTCAATCACAGCGAGGTGTCCACCTGCTTAGCAATCTTGAGCCAGTGTCTTGCCTCTCAGAAGCTCGGCTTCTGCACAGAACATGGTGTGATGTCATCTCAGAGATGGTGTGTGAGGAGGGAATACGGGACCCATGTCTAAAGCAGAGCTCACAGTACTGGCCGTTATTGCTGTTGCCTCTCAGAAGCTCGGCTTCCGCACAGAACATGGTGTAATGTCATCTCAGAGATGGTGTGTGAGGAGAAATACGGGACCCATGTCTAAAGCAGAGCTCACAGTACTGGCCGTTATTGCTGTTGCCTCTCAGAAGCTCGGCTTCTGCACAGAACATGGTGTGATGTCATCTCAGAGATGGTGTGTGAGGAGGGAATACGGGACCCATGTCTAAAGCAGAGCTCACAGTACTGGCCGTTATTGCTGTTGCCTCTCAGAAGCTCGGCTTCTGCACAGAACATGGTGTAATGTCATCTCAGAGATGGTGTGTGAGGAGGGAATACGGGACCCATGTCTAAAGCAGAGCTCACAGTACTGGCCGTTATTGCTGTTGCCTCTCAGAAGCTCGGCTTCTGCACAGAACATGGTGTGATGTCATCTCAGACATGGTGTGTGAGGAGGGAATACGGGACCCATGTCTAAAGCAGAGCTCACAGTACTGGCCGTTGTTGCTTTGCTTATGGCACCGACATGTAAGGCACCTTCAGCACCTTTGCAAGCTCTTTAGGAAAACAAAATTTGGTTACATTATTCTTTGTTTTATTCTTTGTATTCACACTGCATCCCAAGGGAATGAAATTCACCAAACACTTAGTAGCAGAAATGGGTTCTGTGAGACAGCTGCGGCAAGCCCCTTGTCTCTGAGGTGGTTCCATCTCCCGGGATCTAGGCCAGTGGTTCTTGCCCCCAGACCTCACAGAGCTGTTGAGGTGTAACATGAGGTGGTCTGATTGCGAGTGATTTGGACAAGGTTTCAGTTACTACCTGGAGAACAAGATGTTCGGGGATGCAGATGCAGGTGCTGACCTTCCATAGGGAAGACCAGCAAGATGGCTCAGTGAGCAGCGCTTACATACAGGCGTAACAACCTGAGTTCTGTGCCCAGGTCCTGCCAGGTAACAAGAGAGAACCGACTCCAGAGTTCTCCTCCAGCCTCCTTGTGTGCACTGTGGTGCATGCACACTGGGCTCACACATCCCCACACACACACACAAATTAAAATCTGCCGGGAACCTTGACTCTCTTGTCTGCTCTTTCCTCGCCTGATTCTTCCTCCTGACTCCACTTCATTGTTGACAGCAGCTAAGGTTTCTGCGGATGCAGAAGGAATCAGCTTTCTTTGAGAGGCTATCAGCCTAGGGTACCAGAGGCGTTGGCCACTTTTTAATACCTAAGTGTCAACAAGGCAGTTGCTTCTGTCCATCTGAAAGGAAAGCAGTCCATTTTCTGTAACTATAATGAAATCTATGAAGCTGGATACTTGAGAAAGAAGAGAGGTTTCTTTGGCTCACGTTTCTGGGCATTTAAACACATGGTCCCATAATCAGCCTGGCTCTGTGGAAGGCCTCAGAGCAGAGGGCATCACAGTGGCAAGTACACATGTGAGAAGATACCAGAAGGGTCTCCTGAGAACTACCTTAATCCCCTCTAAAGACAGGGCCTCCCTTGTCCTCACCAACCCACCAGGCCCTACCAGACAGTTACCTTAAGGTCCTATCATCTGTGGTCATCTCTACTCAAGGAACCCAGCTTCCAGGAGCCAAACTTCTAACACAGCAGAAGGAACTTGAGAAGAGGCTGCAAACCTCTGGCAATCCCCTCAGCAGAGTCTGTGCTTGGGATGGATTTTAGAGTCTTCAGCCTGGCTCTAGAGAACGTCTGCCCGCTTCTCCGTTCAGGCCTTGACCATACTCATAGGATGCCAACCCCCACCCCAGTTTCTTGAATGTGACACCTTCTTGCCTAAGTCTGAGCCCCACTCTCCATCACTTGGGTGCCATAGTTCCAGCCTCCTCACTGTTAAGACTATCTCTCTAGATGTGCTGTAGTCTTTGGATAATGGGGTAAATTCTATTTGGGGTGAGGATTCGTGAGTCTAGGGACATTTTCACCTCCCAGGCAAAATCCTTCTTTCTTTTAGAAACATTTTATTTTAGAGAAGTTTTAAAGCCACAGTGAAGGTCAGTCAGAAACACGAGTAGCTTCCATATAACCCTTGTCCCCATACATGTCCCCACACATGCACAGCTCCCCCCGACTGACCTCCCACAAAATACAGGACATTTGGCACCATCTGTGATATCACACTGACATACGGTTGTTGCCCAGTTCACACTAGGGTTTGCGTGCGTGCTCTATAGGTTTGGACAGAATCGACTATAACGCATCAGAAGTAGATCCGTGTCATACAATCCATGGTTACGAAGTGGAGTCTCATTGACCTAAAGCTCCCCTGTGCGTGGCCTACCCATCCGCCCCAGCTCCTGGGAGTCACTGACCTTCTCAGCCTCTCTAGTTTCACTTCGTGCAGAATGCCATGCAGGTGGAGTCATGAGTTAAGCAGACCTTTCAGATTAGCTTCTTTCTCTTATTGGCATGCAGTCAGTGTTCCTCGCTGCCTTTCTGTGGCTTCCAAGTGCGGGAAGGATGTTTCTGGGATTGTCTTATGTCTTACCAAAGCTTCAGCCAAAGTTAACCTTATGCAAGGTGGAAAATTATATTCCTGGACAGCACAAGTCGTTCCTCTGCTTCACACTCCATTAGCCAATGTGGGTATGAGAGTGTGTCTGCACTGAGGCAGCTCAGACAGTTTCTTGCCCGGTTCTATGAAGGTTGGTGAAAGCCAGGGGAATCCGACTGTATGTATACGTGTATGTGTAGGAAATAGCCGCCCTGGCTGTCCTTTCTCTCCGTAAGAGCCCCTTGACCCTCTCTCTGCTCTGTGTGTCTCTATCTCCTGTTCCCTCCTTTCCCTCCTTTTCATCCTCCTCTTCCTCTTCCTCTTCCCCCTCCCTTCCTCCTCTTCCTCCTCGCTCTCTTCCTCCTCCCCTCCCTCTCCTCTCGCTCTCCTCCTCCTCGTTCTCTTTCTCCTTCTCTTCCATCTCTTACTTTTCCTTCCTCCTCTTCTGTATCCAATGTTAAACCACCCTGGACCTTATACATGCTAGAACTGCACCACTCAGCTACACACCCATTCCAGACCTTCCCATCTCTAAGCCCTCCGGGTTCTCACCCCATAAGCATCCTTTAAGCCTTCCCAGTAACAGTCAGCACACCTCAGAAATCTCCTTTCCAGACTGGGGGGCAGGCTCCGTGGTGGGCATGCTTAGCAAGTACAGGGCCCTGAGTCCAATACCCAAGACTCTAGAACAAAAGACAAAAGGAAGAAATCTCATTTTCAAGGATCACAACTTGTAAGGAATAAAGTAACTCAGCCCAATCCGTGGACTTGCATGACAGCAATCCTGTGGGTTTTCTTCTGTCCCCTGCCAGACTCATCTTCTCCTGTCCTGGGCAGCTCCCTCTTGCTGACTGACACCCACCAAGTGGCTGGTTTTGTTTACACTCGTGCTCAGGGACACACTGTCCTGACACATCTGTGCACTCATAAAGTTCTTGCTTCCTGAATGACATTCCGTACCTTCTGTCTTGATACCTTCCCCTGATGTCTGGCTGATGAAGTGGCCTCGGACACCCAGGGAACGCAGAATCTGGGGGGCTCACCCATCACCGGTGCAATCTGAAACCCTCCTGTTTCTGCCTCATCTCACGCCGCTGAGGGACGTATTCCTTTGCATCACCTGCGCTCCAGTCCTAGTCCACATCCTCTGTTTCTCTCCGCCCCTGCCCGTGTTTAATTGTCTCCTCCGGCCCCTCTCCACCGCCTCTTCCTGGCGCTCCGCTCCGCTGGGCTGAGAGGGGGCGGGAGCGCTCCGCTGCAGTGTGCGCCTGGCGCACCCATTCCAGCGAGGTGGCCCGCCAGGCCAGTGAGGATGGCGATGCCCGAGAATGGCTCTGTCGCCAACTGCTGTGAGGCCAGCGGGCTGGCGGTGCACCCGGGCACGATGCCCGCTAAGATGCCCAGGGCCCCCTGGGTGGCTCCCGCATTATCGACAGTGCTCATCGTCACCAGCACGGTGGACATCCTGGGCAACCTCCTCGTCATCCTCTCGGTGCTCAGGAACCGCAAGCTGCGGAACACGGGTGAGGACGATGAGGTCCCCTGCCCTGGTCAGGTTTCAACCCTGACCGTGAGATCCCAGATCCACCCTGGTTTCTCTCAGTGCCAGGGGCCCCTTAACTTCATTTCATCCTGGTCCCAAACTTTGGTTCTTGGCTCCGAAGTTAGGGAGAGTTCTGGCTCCAGGCGGCACCTCCTTTGTGCAACTGGCCTCCAACCTCTGTCCAGGACGCACTGGGCACAGGACTGCCAGTTGAACTAAGAAATTTTTCTTGCACAAGGTTTTTGGCAGGGGGCGGGAGCCCACAGCTGGGTGTGTTGTACCTGTGGACCTTCAACTCCGTTTCCTAGATAGAATTCCATTTGGCCACAGAAGCTGTGGCAGAACTCTCTCCCTCCCCTGCCAAATTGTGACTTGAGGTGATTAGAAAACATTTGCTGAGGAGGGGGTGTCTGTGGGTGTCTTTGGGGCTTTGTGTCAAAACCTCATCTGGTAACCAGAAGACTCAATTTCAAGAAAACAGACATTGTGGCCGATGCTGACCATTATTAACATAGGCTTTTCCAAATGCAGAATTGTGGGGTTTGCTGTGAAAATCAAGACAATGATTTGGCTAAATCGGGCTGCAATTTTGAAAATACTTTTCCTTTCCAGTCTAGCTCCAATTTAACTTTGTAAATCAGCAGTACCAACACTAGAGGGTGGGGGTGTCTGAATTCATCCATGGCAGATCACTGGCGTGTGCTGACCAGTTGAACTCAGGAGGAACCTTACTGACCCACTGGTTAATTTTGTAATTTATTTATCTTGGGCGTTTGGGGTAACTAAATATTAGTGTGAATTAAAATGGAAATAGTATAAAAAATAAGCAGTGGTGGTCAGCTTTAAAATGGCTTACTAAGGTGCCATACTCTTTTCTTTTTCTTTTTTTTTTGGGCGGGGGGATCCTTTTGAAACAGGTCTCCCTGTAGCCCCAGCTGACCTGGTACTTGCTGTGTAGACCAAGCTGCCCTCAATCTCACAGAGATCTACCTGCCTCCCTGAGTACTGAGATGAAAGGCTAAGGTGGGTGCCACCAAGCTCAGCTGGTGCCATACCTTTTGGCAAAGTCATATTCAGTGAATGATTATAAATAGTTTGAAGGAAGGAAGCCTGAAACTTCAGGATTTTTATCTCTAAAAGGAGCCAAAGATGAAAGTATGAGCTTTTCACCATCCTATGGGAAACCTCACATTGTTAAGACATGGCTAGCATCTCTAAATTACCTTTGCAAGACATTATTGTATGTTTTGAAAAATAGTAAGTATTAGGAAAGAGTAAGTTCTTGCCAGAAAACTGTTCCGTCACCTTGATCACACTGGCCCAGTGCAGTGCCCCACACATTGTTCGTCTGCACAGGAACGCACTCACTCAGTTCAGGCGTCGCTCCTGCAGAGGAGGCTCTCCAGCCCTCCAGATTCTGATGCTTCCCCCTACTCCCAGACATGCTGGTGCTTACAGAAGCTTGGCCTGTGGGGCTCCCTGCTCAGTACTTGGGCTTCTGCCACGAGAGACATGGTTGGGAAGCGGCCAGTGTTGCTCCTTGCCTGAGGGAGCCCAGCACCCCGCCCCTCCTTCCTGCCACCCGGGACTGTCCACCTGTGTGCTCCACAGCCCCCAGGAACTCTTCCTGATCTGAGAGTGCAGCCAGGAGAGGGAGGAGCCTGTGGAACTGCTGGCTCTTCCTCTGCCCTGCCCTTCCCACCTCCTGATGCCCATGAGACAGCCCTGCACCAGAGAAATGAAGAAACATGCTATCCAAGGGGCATCGATTCCTGCCGCACTGAAGGCTGCCACAGTGATGCAACCTAATCAGTTTGCAGGGGTGGGGGACTGTCATGGTGTTTGTTTGTTTTGAGGTGTTAGGGTTGGAACTGAGGGTAATACCCACACTAGGCAAGCACTCTACTATGAGCCAACCCTAACTGGTTTTTATATGACTGTTGGTTTTGTTGGTGTTAGTTATTTTTTTAAATGTAATATTGACTTAAACTAAATGACCACGGTAAATAGACATTTCAAAAGGTTTCTAAAAGCCTGAAGCACTTTGAAAAGGTGGCATCTGTTCGCTCTTTTTTAGGCATTTTTAGACTAAAGAGTTTAGACTTGCCTTAAGAAAAATTATCTCAGACTTCGTACTTGAGCCAGGCTCATTAGTCTCACTGTATTAGTTACAGCTCTCCTTTTTGTGAGGAAATGTCTGACGAATGCATCAAAAGAGAGAAGGTTGTATTTGGGCTCTCAGTTTGTGGGTACAGCCCATCATGGGGTACAGTCCACCATGGGGGTGCAGTCTATCGTGGGGTGCAGTCCATCATGGGGGTACAGTTCATCATGGGGTGCAGTCCATCACGGAGATGCAGCCCATCATGGAGGTGCAGCCCATCGTGGGGGAAGTCATGGCAACAGGAGTGTGAGGCAGCTGTCACCTTGTGCCCACAGTCAGGAAGCAGCAAGACAAGCGCCTTATCCAGTTCAGGACTGCACCCCATGGGATGTTGCCTTCCATATTTAGGGCAGGTCTTTCCGCATCAATTAACCTAATCTAGAAATTTCCATGTCCCACAGACAAGTCCAGAGATTGTCTCCTGGAGGGTTCTAGATCTTGTCAAATTGACAATATTAGGCTTCGTGAGTATTAAGAAAACAGGACTAGGGCACAGAGAGAGAATATGTTTTCAGTAGCCCCAGCATGCCTCCCAAGAGACGGGAGGACCCCTACTGGCTGTCACAGCACAGTGCTCCTGGGACAGACGCCTACTCTGTGGGCAGTGCATGCCCTCTTCAGGCCAGGGGAGGTCTGTGATCTCCAGGGCTGGTTCAGAGGACTGACCCCTTAGAGGGAACCAGGCCCAGTCACCCCTTGCTCCACACTAGGTTGTCACCTCACACTTGCTCTTCCTGGGGACTTGCCCAGCTCTCCCTCCCACCCACTTGGTCTACCTCATCAGCATTTGTCCCTTATGATTCTATCTCTTCCTCTCCTGTCCTTCAGAGACATTCCTCAATCTAGTTTCCTCCCCCGCCCCGCCTCCCCCCGCCTCTCCCCCCACCCCCACCTCACCCCCCGCCCCTGCCTTCCCCACCCCTGCCTCTCCCCCGCCTCTGCCTCTCCCCTACCCCCTACTCTCCCTTCTCTCTTACCTTCCCCTCCTCTGCATGCTCCTCTCCCTAACCCTCCCTCCCCTCTCTACGGCCCACCCTCCCCTCCCTTCTCTACCGCCCTACACTTCCCAGCTCTTTTGCCCTGGCTCAGTACACTCAGATGTACCAAAAGTCTCGTTTTTAAAGCTAAAACTAACTCTGTGTCTCCCTGACCTACATCCACCTCTTCATTTCCACTGTCTAACTCCAGGTCCTCCTGCCCCGCCCCCTCCCGCCAGTTTTCTAGAATCTTCCTCCTCTGCTATGTGGGACTCCAGGGCCATGCACTGCTGGGACCTCCATCGCCCAACTAGCCTGACACAAACTTCTGGGCCTCCTCTCTGTACCCCCAGGCTCCTGATCTCTGAGGGCCTTTTCCTTGTCTTTTCCTTCATTCTGAACAGCTTGGCCTTGCTATAGCTCTCATCCGTGCCACGCCTGCCCTTCCTGTTCCTGCAGTTGAAGCCCCCTTGTCTTCTCCCAGCACACTCTCTCCACAGAGCCCTGGTGACTCCCCTGCCCCCTTCCCCTTGGGGCCGTTACTCCTGACAGTCCCCAGCCTCTTCCAGAGCCAAGCACAGTCTCCCTGAGCCCAGCTTCCATCCCCACTTGGAGGCCTCACCTGCCTAATTGATGCCTTTTGTCAGGCCACATGACCTGCTGCCAAGCCTCTTGCACCAGGACTGTTGGACGAACCAAGGCTGGCATCACCCTGCTCTTCCACTCCCAAACATATGCTTCCTTCATGCCCCACTCAGCCTTGACGTTTGTCATCAACACTGCGAATAAGGTATAGTTAGGGTTGGTCTCTTCAAGCTTCCATGACAGCCTGCTCCCTCTCCAAGAGAGTGACTGCCTCCCTGTTCGCTCTCGCGGAGACTTCAGCTCTGCTCTCTCCTGGGAGACTGGCACACGGTATGAAGGAACATGTCCCTGAGAAATCTAAATGGTCGTGGGCAGACAGCAGGCACACAGTGGGACAGAAAGAGTGGCTACTTCAGGAGGTGGAGACCTAGGCTAAGTACTCAGCCTGACAACTCAGCTCCACAGGTGATTTTCAAAGAACTAAGTTGCTTTGAGCACTGAAAGCTCAAACAACCTTGTTTTGTCCTGGTCACAAAGGTTTGCTTGCTGTCTAGTCCTGAGAGCCCCTTCACAGCCCCAGCCATACCACTGTTCTCTGAAATTGTGATCCCTCTCAGGCCTCTTTCTGATCCATCCTCAGCCATCCTAAGCTATTGGGGTGGGTAGATGGTTCCGTGAGTAAAGTATTTGCTGTGCAAGTGTAAGGAGCAGAGTTCAGATCCCCAGAACGCACACAGATTCTAGGCAGGTGTGTTGACCAGCCCGGGATCCCCACATGTAGGAGGCAGCAACCAGGGCTCTTTGATGGAAGCAGCTAGTCAGACTAGCTCAGTCAGTGAGCTCTGGGTTCAGCAAGAGACCGCCTCGGTAGACAGAGCGAATGCAATCCAAAAAGACCCCCAGTGTCAGTCTGTGCTCGACACACATGTGTGCCCACACACATACCACACACATGTACACACAAAACCAAGCTGCTTATAAAACACAGGTTTCCTGACATTAGTCCTATCATTGCACAGACCCCAGAACTAAGAACCCAGAAGCACTGTGTTCCTTCTGAAGCACCTGGGTATCATCCTGTCAGTCAGCAGACAGGCGTGCACAGCTCCATCAGTCAGTCACCCCTGACTCTGTGAGCGTGTTCACCTGAGTTCCTGGGGACCAGTGAGGAGATGTGATCTGACCACACACTCAGCACAGGTAAAGAGGTCCTTCATGGACAGTTCTACAGCTGTGTCCAGAGTGCGGCAGAGCAGTGGGGAAGAGACTAGCGAAGCCCAGAACCCCGAAGTGGGGCTGGGTGAGAAGAGAACCCCAGAGCCTGGGGCAGACCAAGAGGCAAGCAGGACATTCTCACGGAGGACAGAGCCAGCCTGTCAAAAGGCCTCGTTCCCACTCTGTCTCTGCAGTGCTGGAAATTCGTGCTGCAGTGAAGCTGTATTCACATCTATAAATTGGATTTGCTCAGACATCCACAATAGAATCGTCGCAGAATAGGTGGGCCTTTTGCTGATAATACATTTCTTACTTCAATTTGAATGTTCTTTTCACAAGATTCTGGCATGCGATTAATAAACTATAAGATGTGCATAGGTGGAAGAAGACACAATAAAAGCCAAATCACCAACACAAGCAGACACAAGTCCCTTTCGGGTGTCAGAACTAGACAGTGTACTTTAACTGAAAACACATCATAGGAGACGGTGGGAAAGGGGGACGCAGACGTGGAGAAATTCCATGTAGAAATGAAAACTCTTCAAAGATGAGAAGTTCCAATGAAAAATGTGATTGAAGGGCGTGATAGGAAGCAGGATGCTGAAGGCGGGACGCCCCCCGCAAGGTGCCGAAGGAGGGACGCCCCCCGCAGGGTGCCGAAGGCGGGACGCGCGGGAGCGCCAGGGCACGCATTCGGGACGAGTCCGCAGAAGACAGGCACAAGCTCCCAGGAATCCTTTTCTAGTGCACTCATGCAGGAAGCTGTGGCTCCCGGGCGGGACAGAGGCAGCCTCTGTCATGTGCCGTCCACCGGGGAAGCTTGCACGCTCGCCCCAGTCCAGCTGCCCGGAGTGTAATCACTGGATCAGGCCCACGGGACCCTTCTGCCTGGAACTCACCAAAAGAAAATGTACGTCCATACAGTCTGCCTGCCGATGTTTACAGCAGCCTTTCCCACAGTTAGCCAAAACTTGGTAAGACCAGTGTTCATTAGGAAAGCGAAATGAGTGGCCTCCCTGTCCTTTGGACTGTTGCAAATGGCTGCTAGGACATGCATGCATTTTCTAACAAGAAGATATGCAGTTCTGAAAACAGGATTTGATTTTGGAACTTGAACCATAGTTTCTTGAAGTGTGTTACTGGCTTTCTTGGTTGTTTGTTTTTAGCACTGGGGACTAAGCACAAGGCCTCACACGTGCTCGGTAAGCACTCTACCACTGACCTGCAGTCACAGCCCTTCATCAGTGCTGGTAGTGTTATTATTGGTATGATTATGTTAGTTTATTTCTTACGTTATGTGTTTGAGTGTTTGGCGTGCATTAATGAATATGCATCGTGTACATGCCTGGTGTTGGAAGCAGGCAGAAGAGGGTGTTAACTCCTATGGAACTGGACTTACAGAAAGTTGTGAGATGCAGTGTGGGTGCTGGAAACTGACCCAAAGTCGTATGCAAGCACAGCAAGTTCTTCACTGCTGAGCCCGGACTTCATATCTTTCCAAGCCCTATCATTATTATGACTATTATTGTTTTGACACAGGGTCCCTGTAAGTTGCTTAGATGGGGTTTGAACTTGGAATCCTTCTGCCTCAGCCTCCTAAGAGGTTATAGTAGTCCCCACAGTCAGCCAGCAAAGGGAATATATTCATGTCTTTATGACAGATCTGAATTTTGGAGACAGTTAAAAATCATTCGAAATAGGGCTGAAGAGATGGCTCAGCTGTTAAGAGTACTACTGGCTGTTCTTGCAGAAGACCCAGGTTTGAATCCCAACACCCACACGATGGCTAAGAGCTGTCTATAACTCCAGTTCCAGGGGATCCCACACCCTTTTCTGCCCTCCTTGGGCATTGCACGACACAGGTGCCCTTACACACATGCAGGCAATACACTCAAACACATAAAATAAAAATAAATAATTTGAAGATAAATGGGTATATGTGATTGCTAATGTAAAGGGAGTGGGTCTCACTCTTCACCACACTTAAATCACCAGAGAATCTGGAACAGTCCTGGATACCCAGGAATTTCCTGTGGCCTCATTAGTTTACAATGGGGCAGTCTCTGACATTTGGCTAAAGCTCCCCAGAACATTCTTGCGGCTGCAGCAAGGCTGAAAACTACAGCTAGATCGGTTGATTTTCCAGTGTGTTTTACAAATTGGCTTCTGATCCTCAAAAAGGGTTCACAACCCTGGAAGTGCTTCCCAAGAGTGCTGTTGGGAAGATGAACAGCCATTTAGAAGCATGAATTTAGTATATCCTCTAACAGATATTTGTCTCTGAGCAGGCACAATGGTAGAACAGACAATATAAAAGATCTACTGCTCTGGTTTTAGCAAATAAATTCAGATGTTTTAATAATTAATTTTCAAAACTACATTTCCAGTTTTCTGTGGGAAACTAAATAATTCTGCTTTTTCAGTTTGCAGTAATTTAAAAAGCTAACAACATATCATTATAATGAATAGATATATAAAAGATATATATTAGCCATGAAAACATAAGAGATAAATGTGCATATATGAAAACATAGTTATAAAGAATATACAAGAGGATTGTATATGGCTCAGTATTTAAAACACTTGCCCTGCAAGTGTGAGAACCAGAGTTTGAGGCCCCTAAAATCCATGTAAATGGCTGGTGAGTGTGGGGGTCACCTGGAATCCCAACCTCAGCAGGGAGAAACAGGGCAAGCTGGCTGGTACAACTGGTCATAACAGGGAGATTTCTGCATTTCATGAGAGCCCCACCCCAGTGAATAAGGCCGAAGACCATAGTGAATGATTCTCGGCATCAACTTCAGGATTCCACAACCAGGTACACACACGTGCATGTACACACATGCACATGCACTTACACACATGCACAATTGCATACACATATGAACATGGAAAACAGAAAGATATATATATACATAAGATGTAGTAATAAAGAAAAATACATATAAATGTGAATTATAAAGAATAGCTATATAGCTCACTATTTTCTAGGGAGAATCTTTTGCTTCCAAGGGATCTGAGCACTCCCAGTTCATGGGTGCAATTTTTTTCATGGTCATTAAGTTATATGCTTGAAATTGATGAGCTGGTTGAAAAGCTCTTAGAACAAGCCAAATTGTGCCTGGTGGCTAATCCCTCTTGAAGCCAGGCCAAAGAAGGGGCTGGTGTGTCCTGCCAACAGTAGGCCAGCTCTGAGAGCGACTCCAACACCAGCTGCAGCGCTAGGGCTCGGATTTGCCCGTGCCAGGTCAGCTGCTGCCGTCTGCAGTTCTGTGATGGGTTTGCCGCACTTGGTACCATGCAGTGCGTGGCAGAGAGAGGGGAGCAACGACATGAACCACGCGTCGGCCTTGCTTGCAGCGCGGCCTCCCCACCTTGGGGACAGGACCTCTAGAGCTCAGGAAAAAGTTGCCATGGTTTTCCTAATTGCCACCTAGTTGGTCTCCAGCCACAGCTGTGGCTGAGCCAGCAGCAATGAAGCCCAGGATGTCAGGAGGAAACTGTCAGTCATGAGCGGTTGATGCTTACTGTGGGTCAGGCTCTACACAGGTGCTTTAAACCCATTATCAGCTTTATTGTTTCTATGAGCTGGTGAATAGGGTGGTGGTTTTATACAGGAAGAAAGAGAAGCTCAAATGAAACAGCTTCCCTAATTTTACACATGGATACACCCCTAGTGTATGTGAAGCAATGTAGGGCTCCCTCCGAATCTCGCTTTCCCCTTATAAAGCAGAGCGATCACACTTGTCCATCACTGCAGAGCTCATGTTGAGACTAGACACAGAAAACCTGCGTCCATCAGGAAAAGGCACGAGCCTGCTGAATACAGACCTGCTTCACCAAAGCTCTGGAATGCAAACATCTCTGATATGTCTGTTTAACAAGCACCATGACCCCCGAGTGAGCATTTGTTCCATGCTCAACATTCTTTCCTTGCTGCACTACCCAGTCAGGTGTCTCAGAGGGGCGATTTCTCCCTGGACACCCCCAATCAGGAAGCAGTAGCCATTAGCAGCCACAGCAACACAATATCGCTCTAACTGTACAAAGAAGTTCAAATGAAAAGTCAAGCCCTCCTGATATGTACCAAGTTGCAATCATCAGACACCCCGGGCAGTGAGCTGCTATGTACTAAGGAAGGCTTTGATGCAGCCCTGAAGTTACCTTGATGGGGACATGGAAACCCCACCCCAGCCTGAGCTTCCTTGGTTGCTTTTTTTCCTGGGTTTGGGCTGAGGTAACATCATTTTTTGCTTCACCCTGTGAAGAGGATTTATAGCTGATCCTGGACTGGAGTAACTCAGTGTGTGAAGGTCTCCACTGTGAGGCATAGCTCGTGGGAGCACAGCTTCGCCAGGGTCAGGAGGAGGAAGATGATGACCATGTGCTAGCCACAAAGATGCTGGACAGGCAAAACCTTCTGACAGCAGAGAGCCCTGAAGCCTTTCAAATTGTTCATTCTTTGCCTAAAATGGTAGACTGTCATGATGGGCGCGACAGACACAGGTCAGGGCTCCTCTTCCTCCTTGTGATTACCCCTGTCCCTGGCCCACGGGGAGGAGAGCTTGGGAGAGATCGGGTGCGCAGCTTGCCCCAACCCAGATCCCCGGCACAATGCGGCAGAGATCATAAAGGCGAAACCAGGACCCCCATTGGGCCAAGAAGAGTCTACAGCCAACTTCTTCTGGTGTTACAGATCTTTATTGTGTTACAGCTCTTCTTCGGCACAGCAGGGAAATCGCTTTACAGTGCTCAAGCGTGCTTTTATATACAGTTCTCTCTCCAAGCAGGAGCACTTCCTCATTTCTTAACAGCCTATCGCATTGTGTTATTTTCAAGCCTTGTATTAGCATAAATGGGTGGTTACATGGGCAAGCAAACCTACCAATCGCTACAGAGAAAAAAGGATGCCTTATTAGCATACAGGTTTCTTTTTCTTATGGCCCAACAATGAGTTACTAAGAAAACACATGTAGCTGGGCCTGACCCATGAGTGGGCAGTGGTCTCCCACCATTCGGGGGAGAGCCACCGACAGAAAGTGCAGTACACCGAAGTTATGTCTCCTGCAGATTCATAAAGCAAGTGCCTGACCCCTGTGTGTTGGTATCTGCAAGGAGATGATTACGTCATTAGGGTGGAGCCCTCACAGGTGAGATGGGTGTCCTAAGAGTAGGAGAAGGGAGTTTAACTGCAGCATGTATCCATTAAGAAGCTGGTTTTAGCCTGTATCCCTTAAGTAAGAAGCTAGCCATCTGGAGACCAGAAAGCAGGCTCCTCCCAGACATGGGGTCTGGCCTGCTGGTGCCTTGATCTTGGGCTCCCTAGCCTGCATAATTGTGAGTGGTAAATGTCATTTAAGTCATTCATCTAAGGCTAAGATGCAGAAGAAAGCAAAAATACTTTGAGATGACCTGTTGGGAGAATCTCCGTTTATATGAAGTCTAGCACATCTGAGGAAAGTGGAAATTCAGCCACTGACATTTATACGGTGAGTCCTCTAATGCCTCAACCCCCACCCCACCCCCGTAACGCTGTGAAGACTGTTGGTGGTGCACTTAGAGGCTCCTGACCCAGATAGAGCTGGAGGTGGAGGTAGGCGTGGAAGGCATATTACTGATGGCAGACAGCTGTGCTGTGGGAGAGGCTTACGGGGAAGGCCTCCCCAAGCATCAGAGCTGGTTGGAGAGAGGAACAGGAACTCTCAGATGTGAGAAGACTTCTATGATGGTAGGTGGGCAGGGAGGGGGACAGTGAGGTCCTCTGTGTCGGGGTTTGCATATCTAGACTTCAGGATGGAGCATGGCTCAGGGCATTGCAGCCATGTGATTAAATACTGCTAAAGGTCAGACTGTAGCTTCTGCTAGGTTTGACTGTGACGTGTACCCACAAGCTCAGGTGTTCGAACCCACTGTCCCACAACCTGTTTTGGAAGGTTGTGGAACCTTTCAGAGGTGAGGCTTCACTGGAGGAAACAAGTCACCGTAAGGGGCGTGGGTTACAGCTTTTGGCCCCAGTCCCAACTCCACGTCCCTGCCATCATGAACTCCACCAGGCCTTCCTGGCTTGGTGGTTTGAATGAGGGTGCAAGTATTTGGAGATTTTGTCCCCAGCTGGTGGCACTGGTTTAGGAGGTCTTAGGAGGCGTGGCCTTGCCGGAGGAAACACGTCATGCGGGGAGAGGGGTTACAGCATTCTTAAGCCTTGCTCTCCTGTAATGCTCTGCTTCCTGTACAGGCCTGAAGATGTGAGCCCTATTTCTGTTCCTGCTCCGGCCACCTCCAGCCACCACGCCTCCCCATCATGATGGAGTCTAGCTCCTGTGGAACCGTAAGCTCAGATAAACTCTTCCTTTTATAAGTTTTCTTACTTTAGTGACTAAGACACCAGCCATAGTAGACTGGCCCCCTCGCAAACTGTGGCCTCAATAAATCCTCATTTAAGTTACTTCTTGTCAGGTATTTGTCACAGCCTCATTTTCTAAATTTCCTCACCCCAGCTCCTTATCTGGAAACTGTGAGCCTTAGCCACCTCTATGGTTGCTGGGAAGACTCAGTGACTGCATGTAATTAAATGCTCCATTCTAGTTTGTTTCTGATCGCTATGATGAAACTCTCGGACCGAGTCAGGGAGGAAAGGGTTTATAGCTTACATCTCCCAGGTCACAGTTCATCACTGAGGGAGCCCAAGGTAGAAACTCAGAGCAGGAACCTGGAGGCAGAAGCTGAAGCCCAGGCCATGGAGGACAGTGCTTACTGGCTTGCTCCCCTGGCCCATGCTCAGCCTGCTTTCTTATGCAATGGGCAACAACCTGCCAAGGGATGGCACCACCCACGGTGGGCTGAGCCCTCCCTCCCACACCACTCAACAATCAAGACAGTGCCCCACAGATATGACCACAGGCCAGTCCAATGGAGGGAATCCCCCAGCTGAGGCTCCCACTGCCCAGGTGTGTCAAGTTGACACTAAAGCTATCCAGCTCAGTGTTCAGCACAACACAGCCCAATGAAGTTGTAATTCCATCCTCAGAATGTCATACATAATGAGGAGACACTCGTAAGGTAAGCTTGTGAAACCCAGCGCTTTGGTTTGATGGTGGAGAATCAGGTGGTTAGAGACGCCTGGGTTTATTTCAGGGTCCTCTCTTCTACCCCGTTAATCTGTATGTCTGTTTTTATGCCAAAATTGTGGTGATTTTGTTACAGAATATGATTCAGTAGCAGATCTGAAATGCCTTCAGCATTGTTCTTTCTGTTCAGGACTGCTTTGGCTTTGGGGGGCATCTCTTCTTCAATGTGGAGGTTGGAGCTTTTTTCTAGCTCTGTGAAGAATGTCAGTGGATTCTCATGTGTATTGCATTGACTCTGCATCAGGTGATAATGCCATTTTGCCCAAATTAGTCATGCCCATTCATGTGCCTGGAAGGTCTTTCCATGTTTGAACAGCTGTCTTCAGTGTTCCGCCCCCTTGGGTAGGGTTGGTTATCCTGGGTTTTGTTGATTGGTTGGTTGGTTTGGTTTACTGATATTCTGATTGGGATTGCCTCCTGATTTCTCTCTCAGCACATTGATCATTGGTGCGTAGGGTTGCTACTAATGTTTCGCATATTGTTTTTCTATTCTATAACTTTGCTGAATCAGTTTATCAGTGCTAAGAGCAATCTCTTGGAATTGGTGGAATTTGTAGGCTTTAAGTGTAGAATCGTGCCACGCGTGCAGACAAGAATTAATGTGGCTTTCTGCTTTCCCATGTTCCCCTGTTTCATTTTCTCTCCTGACCACTCTGGCTAGCCTTGCTGTATCCAATGACACCCTTGTCTCACCTTGATTTTGAATGAAATGCTTTCCTTTTTGCCCCATTTAATATGATCCTAGCTAGAGATTTGCTGTGTGTCGCTTTATTATGCAAAGATATGATCTGTTAGGGACGGGAGAGATGGCTCAGGGGTTAGGAGCACTGGCTGCTCTAGCTGACAATTGTCTGTAACTCCAGTTCCAGGGGATCCAGCACCCTCTTCTGACCTCCAAGGGCACTGCACCACACAGGTGCACTTACTTCCATGCAGGCAACACATTCATACACATAAAATAAAAATAATAAATATTTTTAAAGATACGATGTGTCAGAGAAAAGATAACTGCTTTGACAAACGATACTGGGAACCTGGGTATCCACACCTGAAGTCAGTTACCCATTTCTTACCCTGTACAAAAATCAACTCAAAATGGATTAAAATTCTTCACATAAGATCTGTAACTTTGAAAATACCAAAGAAGAACTCAGGAAAGATTGTAAGATGCCAGTACAGTCATTTTCTGAATAGATTCTACTAGCTCGGTAGTAAAATCAAGAATTTGATATGGATACATCAGATTACAAAGCTCCAGCATAGTGAAGGAATCAATCAATAAGTGGGAGAAAAAAAATCTGTGCCAGAATATGCAAAGAGTCCCAAAAGCTTTTTTTTTTCCTTTTTTTTATACTGGGGAATGAACCTAGGACCTCACATGCTGGGCAAGGATCCTGCCACTGAGCTGTAGCTCCAACCCAAGAGCCCCAGAAGCTTAATACTCAAAGAATAACTAATCCAGCCGATAATCAGCAAATGACCTGGCCATGCATTCATTTCCTCTGTGCAAAAATGCTCTTCCACATATTTTGCTCCACATGAAAGGTTACTCTTCTGATTTCATGGGAAGTTTATTAACGTGACAGTTTTTATGTTAATCTTACTTAATCAATTATTCATCTTCAACATCAATGTCACATCTGATGCTGGAATATTAATCAGTAGTATTGATGTGACTTAATGAGTCTTTTAATGGTTGAATGCATAGATAATTGGCAATTGATTTTTTAATTTGGGAGCACATTTTAAATAGATCTAAAATATATATAAAGAAAGTAGGTTTACATAGTGACACACACCTGTAATCCTAATAGTCAGGGAGCCAAAGTAGGAGGAGTAAGACTCCTAGGAAAGCCTGAGCTACACTGCAAGACCCTGTGTCATTGAAAAATAAAACAATAGCATAAGAATAGCATAGCTGTTTCCTCTCCCCTCAACTCCTTCCTCCTCCTCCTCCTCCTTCTTTGCACTGCTTAGGAACACACAGGACATTTACACATCAAAGTGCATAGCTTAGACACAGTGGGACTGTCCTCCTCAGTTCTGCCTGTGTGTCCTCAGTCATCCTAAATCCCACCAAGGGACAATCAAGTACAAACCATCACAGTTTTTCCCAGTCCTTTTCTTTTGCTTCTAGAGTTGGGGTGGGGGTGTAGGTCGCTGAGACGCTCTAACAGCATATGCCATATGTTAACCTCTCCAGAGACTCTTCCAGAAGCCACATTCACTAGGATAGCTCCTCCCAATCTCTTCTTCTTATGAAGGGAAAAGTTCCTGAACTCCTGAAATTCTTCCTCACCAAACTTCCCACCCCTACAATCTCCAGTCCCTTTGTGGACCCAGAGGTTTTCAAGGTCAGGCAGCAACTTTTCAAATATTTGTCATGAAAACTGTGTAAACTGATTGTGCACTGAAAAATCTTGTTATCTGATAAATATCTTGATACCCCAATTAACATTTCCAATGCTGCACTGCAAAAGGAATTCAACATTTAGACACAGTTGTTACAAGAATACCCAGAAGGGGAAACTAGTCCCAGAAGAGAAGAGAAAAATGGAAAAGAATAAAAATGGGTCCGGCTGCTGTGTCGCAGGAGCTATGCGCATGTGGTGGGATTCTGGCCAGGACATGCCTCCCTTTCGAATCTGCAACAGAGGGAAGCAGGGAACACATGTAGACCATCTGGACTCATTCTTGATCTTAATTAAAGCTTAGGTGTAACAGACAAAGATGAGTGAACCATCAGTGTGGTAGAGATGTGAAACAGTGTTGCACTGGAGGATGACAGAACCTGGAGACAAAAACTATCTCAAGGCAGCTGGAGGCTCAAGAGCAATGTCTGGAGATACTGGAGGGACCTGTGGCCCCAGCGGTCAGAAGCCAATCTGAGGTCTTCTGGTCTCACTGTGACAGAAAGTTATTAATGTCTTCAGACTTGAGCCGGATGGAAGGCAAAGGAGCAGACTTTCACCTCGTTACATCCATCCTCTCACCAAAGCTCACCTGCTTTCCCAGTTCCTTTGCCTGGTCACCAGGACAGGAACATTCCCACATCAACAGCAGAGCCATCATCTGGAGTGATAGAAGACGGAGGCCCTCCTCACAGTCCCCCACTCACTATGCACCTCGTCCCCTGGCTTTCAGCGTCATGACAGGTGATTTGCTGCCTGTGAACTTCTGGAAGGTTTCTGGGAGGAATCTGGGCCTTGTTCTACATCTTATGACACAATCAGGCATATTTCTTTCACACTTTATAAACTTGAATAAAGGCAAAGGTGAAACCTCCTAAGATTCAGCACAGCTGGATGTCCCTTTATGGTGCAGTGGGCCACTGGGCTGGGCCTGGGAGGCAGCAGGAAAGAGTGACCGAGCCCGCACCCTCGCCCCAGACCTGTCCAGGTGGGCGACACCCCCAGCTGCAGGGGAGGACTCTCCTCCGAGACCTCAGCTCCGCTCCTCTCACTCCTCCACTTAGCCTTGTACCAAAGGCTCTGCATGGACTGGACCTCAACTCCTGCTTTACACCTTGAAGCCACATTTCAAGCAGCTAGATGATCAGGTGTGGTGGAATAAAATCTCTTGTATTTTAATGCCTCACAAAATCTTTTTAGGCGTTTATTTGCAAGAAAATTGTATTGTCCTGTTCATGAGCACACTCTGTAGCCTGGTTTACCCTCTTACCAGTAAAGGTCTCTTGATGGGACATCAGTGTTTATTCATTAATTATTTACTCATAAAAGTCTGAATCATTACTAATGAAAGTAAAATAGTATGGCTTTCTAAACAGTGACATGATGTCGTGCGCCACCATCATCTTCCTGCATATCTATTATCTATCATCTGTCTCTCAATCATCCATTTTCTTACCTCCCTATCTACCTACATTCCTATCTACCTATAACCTATTTATCTTCTGTCGCCCAATCCATCATCAGTCTCTGATATTGTCTATATCCAAAGTCTGGATGCTTCCATGACCCCCTAAATGCCTCCATACTTCTAACCTCACAGTTCTCTAATTTATTTTCCAGACGTCAACAACAGCGAGTTTTCGAGCATGTAAAACTAATGATTTCATCCTTGGTCTCTCCATGTGTGTGAATTTCAAGCACCTTTCATGCTTGTCTGTGACTGATTTCTCTTGGCCACCTGCTGCACCCACCCCTGGAGCCTCAGTGTTGTGTACTAATTCCTTGTGGTTCCGTTGGAGCCTGCAGTCCCAGCGAGCTTGTTCTCACACTTTAGAATCTGTTCCTGCTTTGGGCCAATGCTCTGTCCGGTACTTCCCTTACATTACCTTAATGTATTCCCCAACACAGCTGTGAAATGTCGATGGGCAAGGGCTATATGTCTTGTTTGCTTTTGTCTTTCCTGTACTTAATACATAATACAGTATATACAACACATGGCACACTGGTAATAAATGTGAGCTATGGGGTTAATGACTGAGTCTTTCAGTCATTAATTGATAACTCTTGAGGGCCTTTTGGTTAAAGGGAACAGAACATGGGGAATGGATCTCTAAAATTGTTCTTAAATTTCAGACTCTTGTAATCTCTCTTTATGCTTTACTTATTGTACAAGCATTTACTGTTCAAAAGGACCAGTGTTTGAATTCTTTTAAACTTTTTGTAGAGCACGAATTTTGTTTTCCATGATAGCTACAGTTGTAAATGAGTTAACCAAGCTCTCTGGACACAGAATGAGCCATCTTAGCCTGATCCCATACTGAAGCACTGGTTAACCAATCCTTGGAAGAAAAACAAATCCTAAAACAAGCCCATATACACCAAGACTTAGAATTCTAGAAAAATTACAAATAAGAAAGAAGAGGGCGTTTGGCACATACTGCTTGGGCATCTGCCTCTTCGTTTAGGAGAAAGTGAAGTCAAGTTCACATTCAAACCATACCTAAACATGATTTGTAAACACATAAAGTGAGAGTATAAAGAAATATTCACTGTTTTTACAGGCTTGGAGCACAGAAGGCTTTTCTCAGGATGGTATATAACCTAGAATATAAAGAAAATGATTGACATTGTAAAAATTTAATGGTACTAGCAGACAGTATGAATTTTGAATACAATTTCCAAAAGTATAGGTAGAGCTGGGCATGGTAGCACACACTAAAGAGGCCCACATGGGAGGGTCAAGAGTTAGAGACCAGCCTCAGCTGCACAGCAAGACCCTGTCTTAAACAAAAAAGAAAGAAAGAAAAAGAAAAACTTATTGAGCAAAAAAGAAAAACAGACTAGAAGGAACTATTTACAACACATCACAAAAGTAATCTCAAAATTATGTTTGGGGAAATGTTTTCAAAATATGAAAATGTAAAAAAGCACAAAAGCATGCCTAGAGAAGGAAATGACTATTAAATGTGGAAAGTTATACAAGCAGAAAGCTTTAACAACGCCATTGATATAATACTCTCATCCAGCACGTGAGCAACGTTAGAGACGACTGAAGACATTGAGTGGTGACAAGTGTCTGAGGACTTTTGCGATTTCAGACTTAGGAGCTCTTACAAAATATTTTAAAAGCATTCAGAGTATCCATCAAAATTCCAATGTACATGCTTAGCAATATAACATGTAGAGATACTCATTCTACTTGGTATAAGTTGTGGAAAAACTTACAGTTATTTATTTTGTGGTGCTAGAGGTTGAACCTAGAACCATGGGGGGGCAAGTGTGCATGTGCTTAAAGTACATAGCAACAGAATCTTGGTTAAACAGAAAACTCCATAGTTCTATTCATTCAAGAGCAACATGCAGAAGCTGGAGAGATGGGTTAGTGGTTAAGAGTATTGTCTCTCCTTGTAGAATTCTGGCTTCCAAAATTACTGATATATATATATATATTATATATATAATATATTAATATAATATGTATATTTCTGGGAGAAGACTTATTCTGCATATTTTGAGGGGGTCATTTTGAATGGGGAGACTGATCATTAACAATGAGTTCGTCGATCTTGGTAGCTCTTTCCCTAAACTCTCCTGAAGTTCACACCCACATGGAGATGGTGGAGTATCAGGCAAAATGAATGAACTTAAGTGCTGCCTTAGATTTATGGCCTCTTTTATCATTCAAGGTAAGGATTCAAGAATTCAGAACATTACACTTTGATCCAATGTTCAGGACTAGATTAATGGTTGAGATTCATGATAGATGACGCTGAAGTTAATTAGTGTCAGTGTTCATATAAACTGCTTGTGATAAGCAGTGTGAAAGCCTGGAGTAGATGTGAATAGATCATTTCTCTTCATTTACCCCAGCTGAGGGGTGGGCAAGGAGGAAGACACACTGCAGAATGACAAAATCATAGTCCCTTACAGTCATTTCCTTTTCAAGTATTCAAGAGGTGCTCCCATGAACGAAAACCCATATTCATGTTCAAACCAGCCTTGAGTTTTCACTCCAAAGCAATGTCTGTGGGCTAGAGAGGCAGTTCAGAGGTTAAGAGTACCCACAGCCCTTGCAGAGGACCAGATTAAATTCCCGATGCCCACAGCAAGCGGCTCACAACCCCCTGTAACTCCAACTCTAGGGCATCCAATACCCTCTTCTGGCTTCCGTGGACACTGTACTTATGTGAACGAATACACACACAATTAAATATAAAAATAAATCTTTTTATTTTAAATATTTTTATTGAATCATTGTGTATTTCATATAGAACATCTCAGTCAGTCTTAATCATCTGTAGGCCCCCTTCCCCCACCTTTAGCCCCCCAAGTGGAATCCACACATTCTTTCATTTGTGTTAAGGTCTATTGTATCAAGTTAGTATCCCCAAATGACCTCAGTGCAGGTTCACCTGCTGAGATCTAGTCAGCCTATCCAGAGTCCTGGACTTTAGGAAGACTAGCTCATCCTGACCCAACAATAATCAACTGCCAATATTTCTTCAGCAAAGGGTGGGGTCTGCTGCCCATTTCCCCAGTTCTATCCTGAGTTTTTGTCTGCTTGAGTCTGCATGGGTCGTGAGCATGCCGACACCATTGCTGTAGGTTCACATGAGCAGGTCCCAGGAGCTTGTAGGATTCTATTTCCATTTGGTCATCACCTCCTCCCTGGCTCTTACAATCATTTTTCCCCCTCTTCCACAATGGTCCCTGAGCCCTGGGTGAGTGAAACTTAATCTAGTCATCCTGTCCAGGGCCCCACACTCCGCAGATTCCTAGTTTCCATGATCTAGCCATTTGTGACCTTTTGTGTTACTGGCCCTTTGTTGCATGAGGGAGCTTCATTGGTGGCTTCTTTACCCCTTGTTCTGTATTGCACGGGCCCTGAGTGTAGAGACTGCATTGTAGATGTGCCGCTTAGACATGAGCAATTCATGGACAGTGTCTGTGTGTGACCAGCTGTGTACTCTGCATTAGTCTCCATCTGGTGCAAAAGAAGCTTCTCTGATGAGTGGTGACTGGGATGCTCGACTGTAAATATAAGGATATATACTTTATATTTATTACGAAGTTATGTTAGCCTAGGTATGTGACAGCCTTGGGGATTTCCCTAAGGCCTATGGCCTCTTCAGTCCTGTGTGTTTGGCTATGATTACAGTGTTACACTGTGGTACTAATTTGTTCTGCTTGTCATAGCATAATCCTTCATTTTACCTGTACTGGAGAAATTTCCAAGACAGAAATAGTAGTTCTCTCATACTCTTTGGAGTTTGGTATATGTGTCAGTAGAGAGGGTTCAGTAACTTGTAGACTACATTCGGAAGTCTAGGTAGGATCACCCCTGGAAAATCAGAGTGAGGTCTGATGATCAGCACCCCAGGCCCTTCCTGGTAGCCATGCCTCTGTTCTCTACAAGTGTGGAGCTGCAAGCTGAGCAGAGCAGTGTCCTGACCCAGGAGGTTCAGTCGGCAGAGCCAACCCGGGAACGTGGCGGGACAGAGTGCTGATAGCTGGGTAGAGAAGAGACTGCTTCATACTTTAAAAGATTAATCTTTGAGAATTGTTTTCGTACATTATATTTTTACTCTATTCACCCCTCCCCAAGCTCTTCTGGGTCACCCTCCTTCCTAAGCACCCAAAGGTGCTGTAATAATGAAAGAGAAGGTACTTTGACAAAGCTCTAGCTTTTTATTCCGTGAAGTCCGATTCATGCTCCCCATATCCTCTTGGCCATCCACCAGAGTATGACCGAGTTTCCAGGGGCCACACTCTTGGAGATCTAGCCCTCCCTCCCTCAGGAGCTAGCCACTGCCCATAGCTCCTCCGCTGGAGGACCTAGTGTCTTCTGGACACAACGGAGCAGGCGCACAGGTGAACTCACAGCTGTTGTGATGATGCGCACAAAAGCTGCCTTTGTCATGCTTTCATTAGTAATGTCTTTGCTGCTATGATAAAAGACTCCGACAAGGCATTTGGTTGCAGACTGCATGGCTGATTTAGGTGTACATACACGTGCATGTAAGATGTAACAGTAATAATTGTAGAAGAAGAGTTCATGAATTTGAACCAGGCGGAAACACGGGAGTTGGAAAGGCAAGAGGGGTGGAATGACGGAAAGCCAGGACTTGAGGATGAAACAGTAGTAAGAAAAGAAAGGGTACACTGACAGAAGCAACTTCAGGAGAAAAAAGGGTTATTTTGGCTCATAGTTCCAGAGGGACAGAGTTCATCATGGCAAGGGGGGCCTGGCCACAGGCGGAGAAAGCACGCCTAATCATGTTTCCATCTACACACAGGAAGCAGAGCGAGGGAACAGGAAGTCAGAGGAGGCTATAAAACATAAACCAACCCCAGTGACATACTTCCTCCAGCAGGCTCTGACTCGCAAAGGTTCCCAGACATCCCCAGATGGCACCACCAACTGGAGACCAAGCGTTCAAATACGGGAGCCTGTGGGACACGTTTCATTTAAATACCACAACACAGCAACCAAAGTACTTTTAAAATTAGCTCAGCACACATCTGTTAAGCCTGGTGCAGGAACTGAGGGTGCCCAGGGGTGCCTACCCCAGATTCCCACCCTGGGGAATTAAAGCCCAGGGAGATAAACATCTGAACAACATGGGATATGAAAACATGTGAAGGGCATATCACTGTGGGGGCATCTTACACTTGTGGGAACCGTGTGTCTTCACAGAGACGTGGCTTTGGGTGGAGTATAATGGACAGAAGGCTGTCAGTCAAAGAGAGTGACATGTAAGGCAGAAGGCACTGCAGGAGGGAAGGCAAGGAGGCCCGGGATGTACGTTCTCATTGATGTACGTTCTCATTGTCTACCATCTACATGTCAAACTACACATGACATTGGATGGGCTCCAAAGTTGCAGACAGGCTCTCTGACATGTTTCTGGTTGGAAGAGAAATTGACATGAACCCTTATTGGGGAGAGGTTGACACATCCTCATAGCAAATGTGCCTGCGCTTAGTCTGTGAATTAATTCTCTGGGTTAACCTACAGAGACACTCACCCTTGTGCAACTTGTATCAGATGTATTGTGGCAGCACTGTTTTAATAGCAAGAGATGAAACAGTGAAAGTATTTCATATGGCTGGGAAAATAAGCCCAGCACAGTCCTAACCCTAACACCACAGTGCCAGGAATGCACAGGAAGGCGCTTCACACTCGACTGTGCCACGAGCTCCAAGATGCAGAACGGTAGATGCAGAGAACTACCACCTGTGACTCACATGAGCGCAGAGCGAATGTGTCATACAGTCCCCGTGGTGCCGCCCGACTGGTGGATCAGTACCCCGAGGAAGACCCACCGCCACCATGTGGGAGGGCACACTCGGGCCATCAGGGCTTGCACAGAGCTGAAGGGTAGGGGCAGAGGGTCTGCGCTCTTCTGGAAAATTCAACTTCCCTGTCAACTCCAGGTTGCTATGGCAATGACTTGTTTCTCTAAGCTTTGGAACAGAATTATGGTATTGGTTCCCCTGGTCCCTAGACCCTCCGACCCAACTTGAATCACACCTCAGGCCTTCCCTACTCTCCGTCTTACACGTGGCATTTTATGGAGCTCTTTGGCCTTTAAAATGTCATGACCCAGGCCAGTGAGATGACTCAGTGGGTGAAGGCTCTAGCTCCAAGTCTGACAACCTGAATTTGATAATTTGATCTCCCAGCCCCACATGACAGAAGGGAAAAAACTCCTGACCTCCAGATGCTTCTAAGGAGGGCGGGGGGATATAAACATAAAATTTTAAAAAAATAAAAGTCATGACCCAATTCCCACTATATATCTCCTCATGTAAAGAACGGTCTTTTTATGTGTTCTACTGGGTCATTTTCTGTAGAGAGCTCTGACTAGCACAGTAGTGTATGCATGAAACGTCTCTGGAAGTAAAGAAAACTTAAATATGGCAAACATTTAAGAGGAAGGCAACTGGGAGGCAGGTCTAGGAGTAGAGGCCGTTCTCTGCACACCTCTCCATGGAGCGTAGAGGCCATTCTCTGCACACCTCTCCATGGAGCATAGAGGCCGTTCTCTGCACACCTCTTCAGTGTAACCCCATTATGTCCTCTTTCCTGTTGGATAAAATTAGAAGCTTCCTTTTGTTTGTTGACAGTTATTTTGTTTGGGGATTTTGTTCATTCACTTGTTTGCTTGTTTTTTCACTTTGTCTCACTGTATATCCCAGACCAGTCTCAAATTCATAATCCTCTGCCTCGGCCTCTCAAGTGCTGGGATTACAGGGATGTACCACCATGCCCAACAATTTGATAGATTTTTTTTTTAAGTGTATAGTTTAACAAATAGTCTCACATGAGTGTTTTTCAAAGGAGTGCTGGAGGGAAGAAAAGAACTGGAGATAAAGGAATTTTATTCTGATTCGAGTGCAGAGTCATACCCGAGGCTGAGCTGTGTTCATAGCACTGGCTTCCATAAGGACAGAGCCAGCTTTGGAACCCCCCCCCCGCCTCCCCGCATGCATTCCCGGGCATGGGGAGCCTGGGTCCTACGGTAGGTATATTTGTAGCTTTTTGAGGACTCGCCATCCTCATTTCCATAGTGATTACACCATTGCACACTTCCACCCACAGACACTTCTTCCTCCACCCTTAGGGGGCACTGTTCACAAAAGACAAATTTCAGAACCAGCCCAGATGTCCACCAGCAGAAGATAAGAGAAAGCATATGGCTCACATACACAGCAGAGTTTCTCTCTGCCATAAAGAATAACACCCTGTCATCCGTGGGAAAACAGATGAATTGGAAATCATCATATTAACTGGAGTAAGCCAGACTCAGCGAGTCAAATATCACATGCCACATGCTTTTGCTCTTATGTGGAACAACATAAACACATATTTATAGGGAACCAGGAGGAGGGACGGGTAGGGCAGAGAATTGGGGAGCGAATAGGATCGAAGCGCATGACAGACTTGAACACACATGGAGTCATCAAAGAGTGCACACTAATAAAATGTTTGAGAAAGACTGCCCTTCTCCCCTTGCGACTTGCTGGCTGCCTGTGACCCACAGCAAACAACCCTCTTCAGTCCATACCCGGGAGGTCACTTATGAGACAGGCCTGACCCAGCTCCAAGCAGAGCAGACTCAAACCCCTGTCCTTCCTGTTCTCCTTTCCGATTCTTATTTCTCCTGTGTCCTGGGATGCTGGAGTTTATATGCAGAGGTCAGAAACAGAAATGCTGTTCCTTGTTCCTAGCTGACCCTGCCCAGATGAGGCTCAGGAAGTGCTGTGCAGCTGGAAGCCAGGGCCCATCAGTCTATTTTGTTCTCCAGAGGACAGATTGCCACAGCTCCAAAGTCAGAAGGAGTCTGTTGAATCAGTGTGCCACAGACAAGGCGAACCGAGAATGAACTGACTGTGAGAAGGAGATTCTGAACCCAGACGGGCACCCAGATCTGCTCAGAAACTTCTACCTCACACTCTTCCCTGTCGGGAAACTTCATGACTCTGTGACAAAGCAGGTGGGAAGGCTCCAGGTGGCCCGGGAGCGCTTTATAATCATAACAGAAAGGAAGCCTCACTTTAGAATGTCTTCCATTGTGAGTGCCAGCCAGACCCAACCCCGCCAGCCTCAGAGATCAGGCGTTGCGTGTTCTCAGGGTGGCGGTGTGCAAGCAGGGAAATCACGAATCCTGAGGTCTCGCAGACATTTATTTTTGGTTCTATATTCTTATAAATTGAAAACTCCCAGTTTCTGTCCTTTTTCTTGACTGCCTCTTGTCCCGTCAACTCACAATTCATTATGCCTATTAATATTTTTTCCAACATTGTGTAAGATGATCAGAACAGAAAGGAGATGGGGATGGTCTCTATCAGGATTGACCCTGGCATTGTGTGCCCCTCAGCACTCTACTGAGCTTGTATTTTCCTCTCCAGAGTATGGAGCAGAGTCAGGTCCAGACACACATGCATCACACAGCTTGGGAGATTCTTAGACATTAGGTTATGCAGAGACTCTGCTGTCACTTTTCTGTGGTGAGGTCAAGCACCAGCATTGGCATATGAACTTGATGCTTCCCCAGAGAAACAGTCTAGAGAGACAGCAGGGCTGGGATGTGGCTCAGTTGCTTGAGTGCTTGCCTAGCATGCTGGATGGCCTGGGTTCAAGCCACAGCACAGTACAAGCCTGGAACAAGGTCAGTGTCTACCAAAAGTCCGTGTCCTCTGTGGTAGACAGAAAGGTAGGTCCTGTAACTCAGCCCCTAGTATTCGTGCCGTAGTACAGAACCCCGACACTGCCCAGGACTGGCCTGCATAATAACAGCACGTTGTGGGATGAGCTGTGGGTTGCCCTCATCCTGAGGAAGTGGGACCTGCTACCAAAGTCAGAACCATGTTTCAGCCTTTAGAGTCAGGCAAGTTGGATGTGATGCTTCACCCCAACGAAGCTTTTAGATTCGTCTCCTGTTGACTCTCCTCATGAGAGAGTCTTAGCCATGCAAACAAAACATTTCCCAACTCATAATCAACAAAAACAACAAGTTAATGCTATTTATGGTGAGTGTTAGCCACTAAGATTTGAGGTAATTAGTTATACAGCAATAAATGGTGACTAGAACACTAAACAACACGAAAGAATTAATCTAGACGAAAGGAGACTGAAAGACAAGAGCAAGAGACTACATCGACCTCCACCGGACCTAAAACAAGAGCAAGAGACTACATCGACCTCCACCGGACCTAAAACAAGAGCAAGAGACTACATCGACCTCCACCAGACCTAAAACTGGGGCAGCGAGACTACATCGACCTCCACCGGACCTAAAACAAGAGCAAGAGACTACATCGGACCTCCACCGGACCTAAAACAAGAGCAAGAGACTACATCCACCTCCACCGGACCTAAAACAAGAGCAAGAGACTACATCGACCTCCACCGGACCTAAAACAAGAGCAAGAGACTACATCGGACCTCCACCGGACCTAAAACAAGAGCAAGAGACTACATCGACCTCCACCAGACCTAAAACTGGGGCAGCGAGACTACATCGACCTCCACCGGACCTAAAACAAGAGCAAGAGACTACATCGACCTCCACCGGACCTAAAACAAGAGCAAGAGACTACATCGGACCTCCACCGGACCTAAAACTGGGGGCAGTGAGCAGGATACTGGGGGATTGACCCCAGACATCTAAATACTATTTTGAGGTCAGTGCTGACATTTTTGGTATGATGGTGCTGTAGATCAGTAGACGAGTGAGTCTGTTCTTAGGAGACAGAAGTTTGAATACTGTGGGGTGAGATGTGAGTGAAGTTTTAGTATTTAATACTTTGAAATATAATTTTATGAGAGACAGAAGATTTGGTGAAAGGACTCTTGGTGAAGGTGGGGTATTTATTCTTTTAGACCTTTTAAATATGAATGTCTTCAAAATGCAGATTTGGATGGAGCTGGGCGTGCTGGAACACGTCCTTAATCCCAGCACTCAGGAGGCAGAGGCAGGCAGATCTCTGTGAGATCAAGGCCAGCCTGGCTTACATAGCAAGTTCCAGGCCAACTGGGGCTACAGAGAGACCCAAAACAGCAGTTTGGAAGGAACTAAGCATATAATTCCAGAGAGTAATTACTTTCCAAGGATTTTTCCTAATAGTGCATAAACTTTTAATTGTAAGAATTTTATCATTGTCATTTTAAATGTTTTTTTTACTTTTATGTGTATGAGTATATTATCTGCATGTATGCAAGTGCACCTGTGTCATGTGACCGTGGAGGTCAGAAGAGGGCATCTGATCCCCTGGAATTGGAGTTACAGATGGTTGTTAGCTGAGGACCTGTTTGATCGTCCTCCATTCTCTGGCGTGGCTGGAGCACAACAGCCGTGCTAGAGATGGAGACCCACCCACACTTCTACCTTGAGGCAGGCTCTTTGCCTCTGTCTTACGTTGGTGTGCACTCCAGGCTAGTAGCCAGTGGGTCCATGAGCGACTTGACTTGTCTTCTCTCTGTTTCCTATCATGCCATGTGGGGTGTGATGTCTGCGATCACATTCAGTTTTTCACATGGGCTTTGGTGATTATCTAGGTTGTCAGGTTTGCATGACAAGGGTTTTTACCCACTAAGCCATCTCACTTGCCTTCACACACACACACACACACACACACACACACATCAGATCTATTTAAAGTATGTTCCCTATTGAAAAATTTAGTTGCCAATAATATAATCATTGAACCATTAGAAGGTCGCTAAGTCATACCAATACCACAGACTAAAGTTCCAACATCAGAAATGATGTTGAAGATGAACAGTTACTGATATAAGTAAGATTGATACTAAAAACTTATTGAAAAGCCAAAAAAAATCACAAAAATCAGCAGGGTGTGATGTTATTTTTAGAAAATGTGTATTGAAAACTATCTGAAGGGGTAATTTCCCAAGTCTCCACCGGAGACTGTCTCTGAGTTCCCGTTAGAATTTCTTTCTTTTTAATAGTCTGAATTTTCTTGGAAGAAACCAGTAGGCTCATCTTGCATTTATAAGATATATTTTAAAGATTATCTTTTAAAAGATAGGAACTCTTTAATTGTAGTGACACAGATTTGTATGTAACTTGTCTTGTTCTCTCCTAAGAAAAATCAGGTTAAACTCGGCCCTGCAGAAGAATTACAAAGGGAATCTTGATGAAAAAAAGAATTCCACTCTCGCCACAATTTACCCATCTGCCAAATCCTAGCCAGCCTTAATGAATAGACCCTCTATGCTGGTAGTTATTTTGACCTGTCTAATCCAAAGGCATCCTCTCAGTCTTTCCTCTGTCCTTGGCCCAAACTGCTGTTCCAGAGGCTGCTGGGTCTCGAACTCCCTCTGCTGAAGTTTCCAAAGGGCCTTCACATACATTCCCACATGTGAGGGAATACACAACACAGGCACAAGCAATAATTTTGAAAGCTGACAGTGACCACTGGCGTGGCTGGGCCACCACCAGGGAACGGGGAGGCTGCAGTTCGAGTGTGTCCACCACAAGCTGATGTGTTAGAAGCTTACAGGCCCTCTGACTGAACAGCTACTGCTTGTCCCAGTCTCCAGCTGCAGACAGGCACAGCTTGGGACAATGTGATGGGTCTTCTCTTGCAATACATTCCCTTGGTTCTACTCCTGAGTATGACAGATTTAAATTGTTAGAGAGACTACTAAGTTATGCTGGAGTTCTAGGTTTACTTGTTTGAAGAGTCCACTCTATTTCTGTGGTGGTAATTTAAGGTGCATCCCACGGCGATTTATAATAGTTCCCTTTCTCCATATCCTCACCAGCGTTTGTGAGGGATTGTCTCAGGACTGTTCCCACCCACAAAGACACAAAAGTTGGGATGCTCTAGTACCCTATAAAAAGTACAGTTGCGTTTGTTGTAAATTGCACACATCCACCAAGTACTTTACCTTTTGTCTAGATTATGTCTAATGCACATTTCAGTGCTAATGTTGTGTGGATAATTGCTATTCTTTCTCCTTGTTAAATTTGTAATGATTTTACTTATTTTCATTTTATGTGTGCATTACCTGCATATGTGCCCCATGGGAGTCAGGAGATGGTATCAGGAACCCTGGAACTGTAGCTAAAGACCAGTGTTAGCTGCCATGTGGGTGCTGGGAACTGAACCCAAGCCCTCTATAAGAGCACTAGTGCACTTAACTGCTGAGACGTCTCTCCAGCCCCCTCTCCTTGTGAAATGTTGACAAGAAAAAATAGTTTATAATGCAATTTTTCCTAAATGTTTCTGAATGCACTGAATGGAACCCCTGACCACTTGGGTGAGGAGCTATGTAAGTTTATCATGAACTGAGGGGTGTCACAGGACTCTGTACAGCCAAGTCCACACAGGGTCAGCTAGTCTTCCTCTCTCTCAAATCTAGGATCAGTCTAACACTTTTATTAAAAAAAGAAACTTGATTTGTTCACCTATTATTTAAAGAAATCATGCTAAAATCTGCAGCTATGGTTTCTTCTTTCAGGTTTATATTCTTCTCCCTCTCCCTTCAACTCTTATGTAACTAAGGATTTGAGGTGTTTTATGGGAAAAATAATTAAGTACTATTAAGTAGCACTGGGGGACGGATGTTAAAATCAGAAAAAGATCCAGTTATAGAGACTGTAAATGTTATTATAGTTGATTTAGTTGAGTCTGAAGCTGTTTCCTAGAGTATATGCTATATAATCACATCAAAATTAAAAAAGTATGCTAATTACTCAGCAGGAAAACCAACTTTGATTTTTATTTAGTTCTAAACAAAACTGTTCACACGGTATTTTATTGGATACTTAAATCTGCACAGCACCCACCCTTCCCAAAAGTCTGCGTAAATTTATCTTATTACCTGTCTAGGGCTTATAGAATCCATCTCCTCCTTATTATAAATGAGGAGACTAATTCATCCCTGGTTTCTAATACTTTCAACAACTTTCAGGACTCCCCAGGGAAGCTGCCTTAAAGTCAAGACAGTGGCTTCCTGGAAGAAAAGTGCAATAACCTCTGCTCAAGGCAGTGTCAGCCACTTGTTTACTTACATAACAAATAACTCGGAGTTAGGGTTACCCAATATTTGAGTCAGTCTTTTAATATTTTAAGAGAAACTGTTGCCAGTATCCTTCATGGAGGAAAAGGTAATTTTAAGGAAGTATTTGGAGAATTTAGATAATCAATTTATTGCCTTCCCCAGCAAATAAGAACACATCAGGAAACATTTACATTCCAGAAGCCACAGAAGTGAAAGAAAGGACCATCCACAGGAATGGGACATGTAGCCAAGGTTTCACTCAAAAGGAGACTTGCTCCCTCTTTTCCAATTGTGAAACAGAGCATCAGTGTGGTGTAGTATGCTGAGGATTTGGTGTCTTCTGGGACAAACAAGTGAGAGTTATATATGAAATACTTGTGTATGATTTAGTGAACCACTAGAAAACACCCATAGAATTACCCTGATATCTAAGAAAGAGATCCACATCGACACCTCAGAATCCCCTCCCCCACCAACGCCTCCCCACCAAAGGTCTGACCACTACTGTTGTGGTCTCTGTGCTCGAGCCAGGCCGAGGGGGATGAAGGATCTCCGCTGACAGGGGGTGAGTGGCACGAAGTCAACATGCTGGGTGAGAAGCATGGGGAGGGCGAGCCACTGCAAACTCAGCTTGTTCAAGGAAGTGCACAGAGTTATATGAGTTTGGTTAGCCAATTGCCTTATGGGGTGTTTCCTCGACTGCAGCCAATAGTAATCTGTCCTCGGGTAGATCATCTTGGTGCAGGTTCTTTCCAGATGCTGGGCAGAAGCTGGCCTGGCCAGAGCAGAGCACCATGCCCACAGGAGCCATTCCTCGATTCCTCCCAGCAGGTGGCCTGGCTAAGGCCCACACTGCATTATGCCGTTCAACTACCATGAAGCTCACAGCAACCACTTAACTGGCTTTGCTTTTTGAGTTCATGACTGAAGTATATAACCTAAGTGACCCTTGGTGTCTGTGGAGAAATCTGTCCCGGGACCTCTCAGGAACCAACACCATGGTTGGCCACTTCCCTCAGTTATTTTCCACTCAGTTATTGTCTGCCTTTTCTTACTGGCTCATAGGAGAGTCACATTCTAGTTCTAGCATGTTCTTGTTTCTGTATACTAGGAATCTCTTTTTTTTTCCCAATGTCTTATTTTTCAATGTTTAGTGTTTTTAGAGCAACATAATTTCTTAATTTTAATGTGGCTCTGTGTATTAAACTTTTCCTTTATTGTTATTTTACCCTTTTAAAGAATCATATTCTAGGGCTGGGAAGATGTCTTAGTTGATAAAGTGTTTGTTGCACAAACATGAGTCCCAACATCCATGAAAAGCCAGATGTATTGGCACTGTGGCCTGTAATCTCAGCCCTGAGGAGGCAGAGATGGGAAGATCCCTCAGGACTCTTGGCCAGCTAATGTAACTGAAGCAGGGAGTTCTGGGTTCCGTGAGAAATCCTGTCTCAAAATATAAGGTAGAGAGCCACAGAGGAGGACCCCCAAGTCTCAACCTCTTTCCTCCACAAGCATGTGCACATACTCATACCTACACACAGTATACACACATGAACATATAGATACGTAAGGAACTAAATCCCTAGTAAGCAAACAGGGTCACTGAGAAGTAATCAAGATGGCACTTTCTGCTGCTTCTTGGTCTCTGGCAGGGAGGTCTTATTTTTAACTCCAACAGGACCCCTCAACTGACCTATTTAGTCATGTTGCCCTGGATGTTCCTTGGTTTGGAAACGTGACCTAGCAGGCCTCTCTTCTTTAAGTTGACCAATGCAAAATGAGTGGAGGAGAAACCCCTAAAATCCTTGAAACCCAGGCCTTCCCGGGAATGCTGGATTTCCGGTTTCTGAATTCCCCTCTCCACTAGTGACGAGCTTTATCTTTCTGTGCATCTGTGTGTGGATGTGTGATTGTGTGTGTGTGCGTGTGTGTGATTCTTTATGTGTGTGAGTCTTTGTGTATTTGTAGAAGAGAGAGAGAGAGATTCTTTATGTGCATGGATGAGATTATTTTTCTTGTCCTCTGTTGTTCTGAGATTTCTATTCTGCCTTTAATTCTTTATCTGGCTGAGGAAACAAACACAGCCTTACCCCTGACTGAAAACATGGTCACAACAGATATCCACACCATGCACAGACACACCAAGAACTTCTGCTCTGTGCCCTGCCTTTCCCTTGGGGCTGGCTATGGGGGCGCGGGGGAGGACTCCTTGGGGCTGTGGGATGAGAAGGACCCCTTGGGGCTGACTGGGGGAGAGGAAGGTGCAGCTTCATTTCCATCTGACACCCAGTTTTCACAGCTTTTGTTTTGAAAATTGTTGATTTATTTATCTTTCTTGTGACTGACCCCACTCCATGAGTCTCCGGTAACAGGCCCAGAATGTTTCCCGCCTGTATATTAACAGATTTATTTCATCCTTTTCCAATCTCACTAATCTGCATTTCTATCCATTCGCTAACCCTAATTGCCTTTATCACATCTTTAAATGGAATCCTGATTTCTGAGAAACTGAATTTCCACCCACTTCATGTTTCCTGCTTTCAGCATTTCCCATAAGAAGTTTAGAATCATCTTATCGACTCTGATAAAAAATATCTCCGTATTCTGATTGGAATTACAATAATCTCTAAATAAATTTGGGGACATTTACATCTTAATGATATTGAATCCAGTCTTCTCAGTTGATCTACATTTCTCATAATCTCTTCTAGTAATATCATTCTTCTGCATAAGTCTTGGACACAGTTTGTAAAGTTTAGTAACAACATTTCATGTATCCCAGGCACATAATCACAGAAGATTTTGTTCCTCCATGCCTTCCATGGCTGTCACACATACGTGTGTGATGTGATGCTGGTTTCTACCACCAGACTCACGCACATGAAAGGGTGACCGGGGAAAGGCACAGAGGAAGGTGGCCCTGTGTGGAGCTGTTCTGCCGGTCACAGAGTTGCCAGCTCTGGAAGGCCGTGGCTGTCATGGCCATGTGACTGAGTTCTATGTGGAGTCAAAAGTGGATGGGTTCATTTTTTTCCAGAACAGTAAGCTACCTGGTTTTAAACCCTGTTTCTGGAATCTGCTTCCACATGGACTTCTCAACATGCAGAGTCAGTTCTACTTTTGCAACTGATAATATGGATCCATCATTAAAAAGAATATTATCTAAAATATAATTTTCTACCTAATTTGCTTGACTGTAACTCATAGGAAGATAGATGGATGCATTTTTAATTTAGCAACCTACCTATCTTATCAGTTGTATTTACATTTTATGAATGTCTTCCATGTCTTTAATATGGTGATTGCATTCCTTACTCTCTACTCCTTTTGATCTTTCCTCTCCTTCCTCTTGTGCCTCTATGTGTGTGTGTGTGCTTGTATACATTTTTGTGAGTGTGCAGGTGTGCAGATACAGGGGCACCAGGGTCTGTGTGGAGACCAGAGGTCAGCTCAGGTGTTGTTCCTTGGGATATCGTCCGCCGTGTCTACTGAGACGGGCCCTCTCGCTGGCGGGGAGCCCATCAGTTCAGCAGGGCTGAGCCAGTGAGCCCAGAGATCTGCCTGTCCTGGGACTGCAGCACAAACATTTTAGGTGGGTTCTGGGCATGAGCACAGGTCCTCAGGTTTCGGGGCAAGCTCTGCAGAGGCTGAGCCAGCTCCCCGTCCCCACTCTTCAGCCTGCTCATGCTCTTCTTCACCGTCCTCCCTCCTCTTCCTTCCTCCCCCTTCAAATGTTATGTAGAATGTTGTCTGGAATTACCTAGACCTCGTGTTTGCTGTGGGGAATTTTTGCTACTTGCTTTCGCTGTGTTCAAGTATTTTTCTTCTCTTTGAAAAATTTCATTTCTCTGGAGTTTTATCTTTACTCACCTCTACTACCTACTTGCTTGCATCTTCTGGTCGTCCGCTGATGTCTGAAACAGCTGTGTTGACATGCTTCCTATTCTGTTATTGATTGTTCCCACTTTTCTCACTGTTGGTGTCTAACTGCGGCTGTTTTACCGCACGGCATTTCCAGTATAGGAATTTTTTGATGGCTCTTTAGGACACATGATTACATTCCCTTTTATAAGGCTTGCTGATAAACAGGAGTCATCGCACATGCTCCTGGTTACACATCTCTCTTTCCCACCAATAGTGCCAGGCTGCTGGAAAAGCAGAGGATTCTCTGAAGTTTTTGGCTCTTCAACTGTGAACATTTCATTTACTTCCACAGGACTGTAAACCTTAACCACACATTTCTCAGAACCATAAAACTTGCTTGAAGTTTATTTTAGGAGACTTTGTTCACTTAGGCTAGTAAATACATTTGTTAAAATAAATTGGTTTTGCTTACCCTTAAATGTACCATGTCTTGAGTTAATTATCAATCTTCAGACTGAATGTTAATGAACCCACCACATCATATATACGAAGTGATTTTCCTCATTAAAGAGGAAGCATCAGAATCTAGTTAAGAATTCTCTCTCAAGTCTAGGTGAAGTAAATATTCCTTTAGCAGTTCAAATGATGATACTTTCTTCTCTGTGAAGGTCAAGTATATCTGAACCTTGACCAAAGGTATTCAGGAAGGAAATACAGAGTGGACAAGACAGGCCAGGTCTGTGATGTCATGGAGCTAACATTATATAGCAGGGTTAGGGACTGGCTCTGGGCTAAATTTGCTCTGACTGCTATGGTCACTGCCTAGATGTCCTGCATAGAATGACCCTGGAAATCACACATAAAGAAGGCATCTCTCAGCCTGGGTTTTCAAATCTCAAGAAAACAGAGACTCTTTCACAATGAAAGTCTGTGGAAGTAAGCCATGCATACTTCAGTAACATGAGCACACCCGGCACCAGCTGAAGGGTTAGAGGAGGCTGTGTAGGTGTGGAAGTGAGACACCAGATCCAGTGGGCCAACGGGCTGTTCCTGCTACACAGACCAGATCTAGAGTGGTCATTTTCTTGAAGGTCGTTAGAACCTCTCCTGAACAGGATGACCCAGAAACCAGGAGAACACCTCCTTCTCTAGGCACACTCTGATGTTCAGAGCTCTTTTCTGCTGTCCCAGATCTTTAATTAAGAGTCATCTTAATTAAATTAATGAAGAGCACTTTTCAGTTGCCCTGTGACCTATATGAAGGTTCACGTGTGCTCCGGAAATGTGGAGGACTTCCTCTGTCACCAGGCCCTGAAGAAGCAGGTGAAGGTGTGTCAGAGAGCCGCTTGCTGCCCCGTGATTGCTAAGGAACACCGCTGCCCTGCACACAGTGAAAGATGCAATGAACCGACCACTAGGTACGATGTCGGACCAACCCAGAAAGCAGGTTCAAGCAAAATCTGAAAACGCTCTTCTCCCTGGGGGAAATCTGCTGCTGGAATAAACGGCACTGTGTCAGTTAAACATTTCGGCCATCTTTGTTTTGGCACATGAGTTTGAGGAGAATTCAGTGTCAGGATCATTATTGGTGTATATTATTGTTTTAAATTCATTTACAAGTGAAACTCAAAAAACATACCTCATCCTTGCACCTTAGTCAACACTGTCATTTGATTGTTTAATTCTTATAAAAATAGTCCCTGATTAAAAAAAAAAAAAAAGATGATTTAGTAATCACGGGTCTCCTTACTGCCAACACTGCCCGGAGTAAATTCAGTAAAAGTGACACATGTCAGCACACATCAGCCCTGTGGCTTTCTGGGAGGGGAGGGGAGTGCAGTGAAATGGAGGGGGAGGGGAAGAAGAGAGTAGGAGGGGTTAATGGAGTGGGAAATGGGAGGACAGGGCGGAGGGGCAGCATGGGGAGGGATAACTGACTCTGACATATGGAAGCCTACCACTGCAGAAGCTTCCTCACGGATGCGCAGTATAGAGATCTGGAGTTACCTTGTAACAGGGACGTCGCCCCTCTGTACACACCTTAAGCTTGCAAAGTAAAAGCCCAATGCCAGGAATGCACCCCTCTTTTGAAGCTGTTGACTGGGGGTCCCACAGACCCTCAAATAATACTATCCATTGCCCCTGCTCTTGGTTACCCACCAGAACTTCACAGTAAGACTGCATTGCCAGAGACGCTACAAACCTGAGCCATAGGACCAACAAGGAGACATCAAGCTGGCACTGACTTCAAAGTCCCATCTCTGCTGGTTAGCTTTCATTGTGCTAGAAGGTTCTCTGCAAGCACCTGAAGAGGAACCTCGGCATGAACTTCACAGAACCCAGCAGTGAATCATGCAAGCTACGGCAACTGGTCCAGGAGACACACCCACTTGTGTAAAGTGGCATGGATATTACAGGAATGACCAGTTTTCTTTAACTATGTGTGTCTGTGTCTGTGAGGGGAGGAGCTATGCTTGTGATTGCAAGAACCTGAAGAGGTCAGAAAAGGGCACTGGATCCCCCAGAACTGGAGTTGAGAGTGTTGTGAGTCACCCAAAATGGGTGCCAGGAACTGAGTTTGGTACTCTGCAAGAGCAGGAGGAATCATGGAGTCATCTCTCCTGTCCTCCACCTTCAGTTCCATGATAATTAGAACTAGAATCTGGGGAAATTGAGGTGATTGGGTTTGGGCTATGTGGTTCTAGGGATTACCTCAAGATGTATCCAAACTCTGCCTTCCTGTTTATTTTTCTCAGACGCCCTTTGTCAGTCTCAATTGGACTACTGAGTATGGGGCCAAATATTTACTGTGACTCCTAGCTGCCACATGGCTTCTGATGCCTCCCTCAGTTACACATGTCTTCTGATGTCTCTCTGGGTCGCACATGTTTCCTGATATATCCCTGGTCACACATGTTTTCTAACGTACCCCTGGGTCATGTCTTCTGCTGCACCCCTGGTCACACACACAGTAGCATCTCAGCTCTTTCTGCTGGTCTCATCTCAATACTTCTGTCTGTTAATTGTCATGGAGATCATCTGAAAATCAGCAGCTGTGATGGTGTTAGGAAAAGTAACGCGACCCAAATGAAAGTAGTCCAGGAGAAGGCTTGGTGGGAAAGTGAGCTTTACTCAGGGTTTGCCAGGGCTAGAGCTCCATACAAGAGAAGAGCAGCCAGCAGCAAGATGATGTCTGGGTGGAGTTTTAAAGAATTTAGCTCACGAAAACAACCAGGAAGGAGGAAGTTAACTAAGCTGGTGACTGGGTTGGGCATTGCAAGACACCTGCCTCCTGTGCAAGTGGAAAATCCTACTCTCCCTGGCAGATCCATACTCAGAGGCTCCAGTGGTTTCAAAGATAACCAGGGAATGTAGCCACCCTTTGAGCCTGGCTTTGAGATGAGCCAGCCAGGGTGAGCCGACACCTAACAGATGACACCAGGGACCCTAGAGAGAGGGTGATAACAGGGCCTCATATCAATATGACTAATCAGAGAATAATACCCACAGCTTGTGCGATAGCCCTGGTATTATGTGTATTAACTGCAGCACACACGGGGGCTGTTTTGATGGATACTTACTTCTGGCTTTCCACGTTCCAAGTTTATTCTTTGAATATACACAGCAAACCACTTCCTTAGACCAGGAAAACCATTCAAATGAACTTAGGAAGGCATTGGGAGCTATTTTAAGTGCTGATTAGGCAGAAATCACAACTGTTTAACTCCCACAATTCAATGTTAGCTTCCGGCATTACAGCGGACTGACATCCTGAGAGGACTGTCCATTTCCACCTGACTCCACATTACGTTCCTAAAGTGAAACACAGGACTGTCTTTTCTGGGGGAAATGGGATTCCGTAGATTTTGTGTTACTCTAACTGTTCCTGTTTCTGGAACAGATTACCTGACACAAGCAACAAGGCAGGATGGCTTATCTGGATGTACATTAAGGGTGTGGTCCACTGCAAGTCACGGCTTGCGGCCACTGGACACACCCATCCCCTGGAGCGATAAATGCTGGACCCCTCCTCCTTTTAATAAAAAGTCTAAGAGTCAAACAGGAACTGGTGCCACCCACATTGAGGGTGGGTCTTCCCATCTCACTTAACCTAATCTAGATACTCCCTCACACACACCCATAGATTTATTTCCCGGGCGATTCTAAATCCCATTGGGTTGACAGTCTGGATTAACTATTAATGGTCCCTAATTTCAAAAATTAATTTGTTTCATGGGCCTGGAGAGATGGCTTGGTGGTTAGAAGCACTGGCTGCTGTTACAGTGGACCTGGGTTCAACTCCTGGCACCCATACAGTGACTAACAATCATCCATAACTCCAGTTCCAAAGGAATCCAATGCCCTCTTCTGACCTGGACGGGCATTGCATGACATGGGTTCATTTATATATGTAGGCAATACACTCATACACATAAAAATACAAAATAAGAAATAAAATATTTTTTAAAAGGAATACTTTGCTTCGGGATCAGAAATATGTACGTTCATGACAGCTCTGAAATATCTCAGGTGTGCTAGCTGATGGGGGAGATCCTTTGCTTGTCTGAAAAGAAGGTGGTTGGTTATGACAGTGCTGTATAAGAAAATGTGCGGATTCTCAACAGCGCAGGTGTTCTACACAGTAAAGAGCAATTCACAGATCAAGACAGTGGCCCTGTGTGTGGCACGCTGCCCTCTCCCTCCCGTCCAGGGTCTGCAGGTGCAGCTGAGCTGTAACTGACACTGCACATGCTCTTGCCTTCTCACTCCCCCATCTGCAGGGACGTACCATTCCATCCTCTTCACCCAAGGGCTTAGGCTTGCAGCCAGAGGTGCCAGGAAAACATGTCCGTGTACTCTGCCTGCCGAGGTGGAGGGTGGCATTTGATTGTTTTCTTCCAAGTTGCCTCAGCTGCTTCACAGAGGGAGGGTGCAGTTCTGACTCTGCACTGGAGCAAGCGGGGTGAGCTGGGAACAGGGTGTTCCATGTTCTGAGTTGAGTCACTCTGCAGAACGGGTTTCTAGACTGTGATTTACCCAGGGTTTCTCCTTGCTGGATGAGTGCCACCTGCTTACTCTAATAGCACAAAGGTTGGTGTTTGGGAGCACTACAGGGTGACGACAAAAACTGTAACTGTCAGGAAGAAGAGGCAACACCCACGTGTTCACTCTGGAAATTGTGCAGACACCCAGAAACACAATGTGGATCTTGAAAAGACAAAGCATATTCACACTACCTGACATGTTTCTATGCGCCAGTCCCCCAGATTTCTGCCATCCGCCCCACTAGGTTTATGAAGCTGTGACAGAAGCTGTGTGAGCAGTAGGGAGAAATGGAGAGTTGCCAAGAGGGATCAAGAGTCTGAGATCAGAAGTTCCAGTCTAAAGGCGTTCTGCTGGTGTGTTCATCAACCCACCATAAGCAGAAGGCTGCAGCTTCCCAGTGGCATGAGACTACCAGAGAGCAGACAATCTATTGTCAGGAGGGTATTACTGTAAGGCAGCTGCTCTGAACCCCCAGTATATTAACACAGCTGCTGGGGGGGGTCAAACTTCAGAGTTCAGTAAGGAGCTTTGCAGCCACCACTCTGCCTTCTGAGCCTGTAAAATTTCAGAGATGATGTGGACGTTATTTGTTCGATGGATGCCCAGATTCCACATAAACTATAGCAGCCATGGGAGCCTGCGGTCCACAGCACGCAGAACAGAGCAGGCCTGGTGCTGGGACTGCCAGCCTTCCAGAACAGGACCTCACCCACCTCTGGGTAATTATGAAGATGAACTTTCTAGTGAATTGGACCCTGGAAATCACACTGGGAGCTTATATCTGCAAATCCTAGGTGTCATAATTCAAAGACAAGAGGAGTCTCAAAATAATGGTATCACACAGAACACCAGGAAGAGGCAGAGTCAGTTTCGACACGTTAAAGGTCCCCGAGGTCTGATTATTCTGAAAAGAGGGAAAATGAACCCTGGACCTTTGTTGTGCAACCTTGTTTGTGATGGAGACAGTCGGGGCAGAAGGCCAAGCTGAGACAGAATCTGCCAAGAGCTCTACCTGTATGATTGCTGTGTCATTACAGCGTGTTTGACGTTTGACAGACAGTGGGTGCTGGGAGGAGAATCTGTGTGTGTGTGTGTGTGTGTGTGTGTGTGTGTGTGTGTATGTCTGTGTATCTTCATGTGTCTGTGTGTCTACATCTGTATGTGGGTGTGTGTATGTCTATGTATCTCTCTGTGTCTGTGTGTGTCTCTGCATGTCTGTGTCTGTGTGTGTGTCTGTGTGTCTGTATATCTCTCTGTGTCTGCATCTGTGTGTGTATCTGTGTGTGTCTGTGTGTCTGTATATCTCTCTGTGTCTGCATCTGTGTGTGTGTGTCTGTATGTCTGTATATCTCTCTGTGTCTGCATCTCTGTGTGTGTCTGTATGTCTATATATCTCTCTGTGTCTGCATCTGTGTGTGTGTCTGTGTCTGTATATCTCTCTGTGTCTGCATCTGTGTGTGTGTGTGTGTGTGTGTGTGCATGTCTGTGTCCATGTGGGAAATGGAGATAAGATGTTATCAGAGGTTTCCCAGAAACTTGTCTGGTGCTGCTGGCAACCTTCCCAGGCCAGCAGAAGTTTAGTTTCCCGTGCATTTGATCCACCAAGGTCAAACTGCAGGACCCAGCAATGCAGGGCAGTGACTATAAGCATGCAGGGACAGAATAGCAAAGAGCAAAGCAGGTCTTCACTGAGTATGTCGTGCCAGGCTCACTGAGCTCATTCTAAATGCACTTGACCTGTGGTAAGACAAGTCACAAAACACTTCTTAACGGCAGAGGTTGAGTCAGTACCCCATGTATGTTTCCTCTGGGAGCCTCCGTGGTACCACCTCAGCTGTGTTCAATGTTTTGGAGACTCTTGACAATTTGCTTCCTTGGCAAACTCTCACAGAAAACAAGTGTTCTGCACACAGTTGGCTTTGTATGTCTCAAGGAAGGTCTGTCTGGGAAACTGAAAGGAAAGACGTCTGCCAGCAGCCGCTGGCCTCTGCACTACACGGATGCTATAGGTCTAGTATTTATTTGCTAAGGAACTGGAGCTGCTGGAACCATTCATGTGTGCGTCTGATGACCAAAACAAAGCCACTGCTAACCTGGAGATCTCAGAGTAGTCAACACAAGGAAGAGTAAGCTGTGTGGAGACCAAGGCAGAGCTGCCCTTTAAACAAAAGTTCATTAACCTATGGTGACATTAGAGGCCCCAAATGCTAGCATGTTCTATTGTCCTGGTTCTGAAACTGCTGACTGTCATTCATGGAGCACACTAGAAGCTGCAGGTGGCAAGATGCCATCAGGTGGAACCCGTGAGGAGTGCACACACTTTCCTATACAGGAAACGGTCATTCCCCCGGAAACTGAAAAGCTCTTGCTGAAAACATTTATCCTGAATCCAATTGAGCCTCGAAACTGCACTATTCAGTGTGGCACTGGCCTGGAGGAAGAGTTTCCTCGGCCCTCCTAGGGTCCCTAGCTCAACATCAAAATAAAAACGTCAAAGTCAGATGAACAAGACAGAAAGCACACAAATTTACTTCGTAAGGTTTATGTGATACACAGGCCATGGAAGGAAAAGCAGATTTCCCCCCCAAAGGAAAATCTGCTGAAGTGAACGGTTGTGGAGAAAGACAAGTAGAAAAGAGAGTCAAACATTGGTAATAAGCGAGAGGAGCAGGTTCCTGAAGGCCTCCGTGTCCAGATCCCCTCCGCGTTTCTCGGGGGACAGTTCCCTCCCGGCACTGGGAGAACCCGTCTGGAATGAGATCTCGGGACCATATTCAGGAGAAGCGCTGACAGGTACAGAAATGAGAGAGGCCTTCCTGTTTCTGTCACTTTCTCAGGTTTCACTCAGACTAAACAGTCGACACCTTAGGATACCATACTTAGGAGTCATATGGTCTGAGCCCCATCAGTAGCTACAACCTGTAAGATGCGACTGAAAGAAAACCCCAACAATTTCAGAACTCAGGAAGACTGACAGAAACCTGGGACCAGAATTTACAAGCATGCATGAGAAGAGGCCAACTTTTACAATTTCTCCCCATGAATCCAGACCCTGTATCAGCTGTAAAAAGGAACTGACTTGAACAGATAAGATTCCTGACCCAAAATTTACAAACAGCTGTAAAAACGGATTCCTTCCTGGCCAAAAGTTTACCTTAAACATCAATCAGATGTCATGGAAACCCCCCTCCCTATAAAAAGGGCCTACTGACCAGCCCAAGAAGCTATGGCTGGCGTTTCTCCACTCCCAGAGTGCAGAGACGTAGTCCCAGCTGATCAGTCTTCTCTTAATAAACTAGTCCTGTTAGCTCCCAGCAGAATCTCTGGTCCCTTTGTCTACTGCGTCTCTCAAACCCAGACCTTACACAACCCACATGTGAGTGTCAAGAGTTAGATGTATTATGAGTGTGACATACTGGGTTTTGAAGACTTAATATGAGAAAATGTAAAATATCACACACTGATTAGTTATTAGATTTTTTTTATATATTGGGTTCAGAGAAACACGATATCAAAATTAATACCACCAGCTTAATTTTACTTTCTAAAGTAATTGACATTCAAGATTTAACAGTTGTATCAAATTTCAGTGTTTCAAGAGTCTTGGCAAATTAAAGATGGAAGAAGCTGGTATTGGTGTCACCCTTAATTAAGAGATTCTCAACAAAATCCTGTAGTGGGGGCAAGTACTGTTTGACAGGACAGGTGCTCAATGCATTAGAAGATGGTGTTACTGACGACTTACAGTGACTCCCCCTTCCCTAGTTAGTATCTTCATTTAAAATTTTGCAAGATGGGAAGGAGAGGTATTCATTACAAATCGCCATTGCTAATTACATACGGCTCAGGACAGAGGCTCCTTGCAAAGGCTCCTTGCACCTGGTCTATACTATCTCAAAAAGGCACTTTCTCACTTGATTCATTCTTTGAATCATAATGTGCTTAAAAGTCTCCCCAGGGGCTCAGCAGTTAGGAGCACTGACTGCTCTTACAAAGGACCCAGGCTCAATTCCAGCACCCACATGGCTGCTAACAACCGTCCTTAACTCTAGTTCCAGATGAATCTGACGCTCTAGTTTGATCTCTGTGGGGACTGTACAACATGGTACACTTACATACATGCAGCCGATACACTGATACACATAAAATAAAATAATAAATATAAAAGTCTCTCTAAGAACTGGAGAGATGGCTCGGCAGTTAAGAGCACTGGCTGCTTCTGCAAAGATCCCAGGTTTGGTTCCCAGCACCAACATGGCAGTTCACAACCATCTGTAACTCCAAATCCAGGAGATTCAATACACACTTCTGGTTTCTGCAGGCATTGCACACCTGTTTTTACATGTAGGTAAAACACTCATACACATAAAAATGAACAAATTTTAAGTTTGTGAAATGACAGACTATTATAATGGAGAGAACATCCATAAACGTGTCTATACTTTGGCAGTTACTTTGTTTTTTTAAAAAAATTCACTGCCACAATTTGGAAAAGCTTTTCTGGAGCAACTGCAGGTTTTCATTTTTAAGTAGTTTTGGTATATTCTTCATAGTTTATGCAAAATTAACTTCGTGTGGATCATAGTCTTAAATACCATGACCTCATGGTACTCAAAGTTTTCTGAAATCATACACATAAAAATTCTAGCCATAAAAGAACAGGTTTATAGCAGAGCTTCGTCAGAGTTAAGAGTTCGGTTCCTTGGGCTGGAGAACCCGTGCAGCCATTAAAGGCTCAGGCTTGCAACCAAAAAGACAAGAATTCTGTTCCTTGATGGTATTTTAACATGCTATTAAGAAGTGACAGGCCAACCATTTGGAGAAATTATTTGCAACAATTTTAACCAACAAATGACTCACATCCCCAAAACATAAAGAAATCTTACAAATCAATAAGAAAGAAATCTCAGTATAAAAAGACAGGGGAGGAAATACTTAAAGTTTTCACAAGGGGATATCCAAATGATCGATAAACATGTTAAAATTTATGGACGTCTAGAAAAAATTCAAATTAAAACTGCAACAAAGTACAGCTACCATAATAACTAAAGACATAATGAGAACTTGAGCTCCTGGCCAGAATAAGAAGAGCCGAAACACTCCGTCACTAGCGCAGGTGTAAAGGATGCCCCCGTTTTAAGAGTGCTTTGGCAGTCTCAAGTAGCACTGACACTTAGATGAGCGGATGTGCTTATCAACAGACCTACGCAGGGGCTCGGGAGATGACTCAGTCCCCAGCACTCAAGTAAAAGACAAGTGTGGTGGTATGTCCCTGTGATCCCAGCACAGGGGAGGCAGAGACAAGAGGATCTCTAGAGATCGTTGACCAAGCAGAGTAGCCAATTAGTAAGCGCCACATTCAGTGAGGGAACATGGCTCCAAATATAAGGTGGAGAGAAGTTGAGAAAGAAACCTCATATGAACTCAGGCCTTTGCATACATGTGCACACAGATGCACACACACAAGACCCATACAACTGGGCATAGTGGTACATGCCTTTAGTCTCAAGACTCAGGAGGCAGAGGCAGAGATCTCTGTGAGATCAAGGCCAGCCTGGTCTACATATTGAGTTTCAGGCCAGCTGGGGCCATAAGAGACGCTGTCTCAAAAGCAGACAACCTGTGCAAAGATGCTGATGATAGATTTGTCCACAATTTCACCCAAAAGTCCAAGTGCCACTAGGAAAGAAAACTGCATATTCGTTCCATGGAGACTCACCTCGAGGAGCAAGACAGCCCCCTACGCACCAGGACCAGTGAGCCGCACAGGCACGACGTGGCGTGAAACAAACCATGCTCAAGAGCACACACAGCATGAATGACCACTTATGTAAACTCTGAGAAGAGAGAAAATTAATGACTACAGAAGTCAGAATAGTGGTTCCTCTTGGGAATATTGTAGTTAAAATTGAGTGTCAGTCTTTGTCCTGTAGATCACCTAGAAGACAAGTCTCTGGTCATGTCTGTGAGGAATTATCTGGAGCATACCTTGAGGGACTGTCTAGATTGGGCTGAAGAGGGAAGTCACCTTAACTTTGGGCAGTGCCATCACAGTCCAGGATTCAGAACTGAATGTAAAGGAGAACGTAACCTGAGCGTGAGCCTCGTCTCCCTCTGCTTCCTGACTGAGGACACACTGAAAGCAGCGCCTCCTCCTTCTGCCACTGTGACACCCCTCCATGAAGGACTGAACCCTCAAACTGAGCCAGGATTGCTCTCCTCGGGGGATTTAGTCACAGAAAGACAGGTAGCTACACAGGGCGGTTTACTGAGTCTTTGCCCACGCCCCACTAGAACATTGAGCGTCCTCACTGCCCAGATCATGCTCAAGTTTTGAGACAGAAGAGGGCACATGAACACATGTGCCCTTTCAGTCCATGGGACTCATATAAAGGACCATGGTGTCTTTGGAACCTGTAAAAGGTCCAGCAAAATCACACAGTTTTCACATTTGAGCTATATCTCTTCACCCCCAAATTATTCCAACTCAGAGGCTCTTCACATACTCACTATAAGTTGAAATACTATCAGATGGAAATGTATTTAATTTTCCTACTCTACAAAACATCGTGGATTAGCCTACTGTGTCTTACATATGCTCAGAATACTTACATTAGCCCACATTGTCCACTGCTAAGCTTAAAAAAGTATGGAAATTACATATAATTTATTGGCTATTGTACTGAAATTAGCAGAAATGCTTGAATGGGTATACTCTCAGAGCACCAGGAAGTCCAAAAGTCATAAATTGAGTACTGTACATTAGGGGCTAACATAAAATACTCAAGGACTAAGCTAAGCTTTGTGAGAATCTTCGTAGACACGAAGATCACCACTCAGTGATCTTGCAAATGTTAGGGGAATCATCAGATAATAGAGACAGGTGTTAGTTCCATATGAACATGAATTCTTTATGTCATTTAGTTATTTCACCACAATCCCCCCAGAACTATGGATCTTCCTGGAAGCTCAGGACCACAGCTGAAGAGAAGCTGTTGCTGTGGCACTTCGCTTGTTGGGTCGTGGTACCTTGTTGGTGGGTGCTGTGATCCAAATACGGCCCCTAAAGTGCATGTTGAAACTCTAACATGGGGATAGGATCAGCCCTCCCTGAACTTGCTCTCCCTCAGCACTGTGTCCCTGACAGCACTTCCTCCAGCCTCCCCGAGGGCTATTGGAGGCACCAGGGCTCCAGGGGGTGTGCCATGCAATATGGGCATAACTGTTCCTGTCCTACTAGCACCCAGTGCGCTGCTGGGGATGGTCTGCATGCCTGTGCACTGCATATGTAGGCCAGACACCAGGTGCCCTGCTCTGCATCTGCTTTTTACAAAGAAGTCTAGACAATCTTGTCTGCCTTCAGGTCAAAACAAGAGTGAGCGTGGTAAGCTGCCACTGTGTGTGCCTGGGCCACACAGTCTTGGTCTTCAAGGTTACAGTAGGCTGAGGGCACACGGTCTCCATCTTCAAGGTTACAGTAGGCTGAGGGCACACGGTCTCCATCTTCAAGGTTACAGTAGGCTGAGGGCACACGGTCTCCATCTTCAAGGTTACAGTAGGCTGAGGAAAGACAGAGCACACAGAATTGTTAAGTTGGACAGAATGTGGTCACTTTCTTTGTCTGATTTTTAAAATTCTCATATATCTCTTCCTCTTTTTTGAGATTGAGTTTCATGTGTCGGAACATGGCCTTGAACTCTCATGTAACTACAGCTTGCCTTTGAACACCTGATCTTCCTGTCTCTACCTCGAAGTGTTGGGATTACTGGCAGTGTGCCACCGAGCCTGGATCCATCTTTATTCTTCTGTATAAGATTGCCTATGGCTTTAAATACCTTTGTAGGCAGACATTCTCAGCTCTCTCCTCAGCTCTGACTCTTCCCCGGGTACTAGAATCTACATGGAAGCTTTTAAAATCTCCTTCTCTGTCCTAACATCTGAAACCTAACATGGCTACACGCACACATGACTACACACAGTGCCCCGCAGCCTCACCGCCCTGTGGGCTCACTCATCGTCTCCATACAAACCTTCCGTTCCGGCACCGTGGTCTTTCATTTTCAATGTATTCATCCCAACACATCTCAGGAGTGTTTTATTTCCTCATGTGATTTTTGGCTGAACACCTTAATGAGTATACCCAGCATACAAGCAGGAACCCAGTCAAGATCTGTTTTTAGAAAATGTAAAAAGGAAAGTTATACAGGCGGTGGGTGGCGAATACATGCAGAGGGAAGCAATGGCAAACCCCTTGTGGTGCGATCCCGGAACCAGCTTGAACTAGCTCACAAAAGTCCCTTGTCAAGCCTTGTCAGTTATTAAGCACAGCCTTTGTTAAGAACCAAGTTGAATTAACTTACAATCAACTAATCTCTATTAAAATGAATAGTAAATGCTCAGGACTCATCATCTCCAAACCATTTGATTATATTATTATAAGCCACAAGGTTGTTTACTGGGTCCAATGATGGAAATACTTTGACATTTTACTCTTCTATGATGTTTGTACCTGTGATGGAAATACCTTCTCAGGATCGCTCATCTCTTCCAAGTGTGCATGCTATGTCCTCTTGAAACAGCCACAATGGAAGTATTTGCTCAAGTGTTATAAATCAGTTTATCTTTTTCTCTGAGGAGCTGGTTGTGAAATATTTACCAGCCTACCACAGACATCATATGAAACATGCCTTTGAAGGTTGGTATGGATTTGTATGTCAAGGGACAGGAAGAATATCCTCAGCCTTTGTCACAGTGGACTCATACATACACAGAGGAGAGAACAGATGCCAGCAAGTTGTGCTCTGATCTCCACATGTACACAGATGCATGCATACATATGCACACAATAAATAAATTAATAAATATATGTAGTAAAACTAGTTAAAAATGTACTTTCAGCTAAAACTTACTTCTCAGGTTGTAAGCCACATAAAATCAAACTGCACTGTAGAGAAAACTCATGAAGAAACACTTCAAAACATAGAGTATGGGTGATCAGTTTGATGAAGTTCAACATGATTAACTATCCACAGGACCCGGTCCCTGAGTACCACTGGCACACCCTCTCCACTGAACTGAAAATTAGTTTTCATACTATTTACTTAAGTCTGCGCTTCCTGCCACAGTTGAAGCTCATTAGTAGCAGCTGAAAGTAATTAGCAGGCTAATTAAAACAGAGTAATGAGGTGGCTCAGCACTAATGATGTGACGCTCTTTGTTATCCCCTCAATGGAGTTATTTGTGTCTCAGTGGTAATTGAGGAAAAAGCATGTGTCCCACCAGATACAAAGGGGTCTTGCTATTGTTATCAGACACCACAATTAGGAGCTACAAGTGCAGGAGTAAGCCACACAAGAAGAGAAACTCGCCTCTTGTAAAAAGTGAATACTCCCAACAATGTGAGTGGAGCCTGGGCTGCAACAGCCAGTCTCCCCTTCTTGACATGAGGGCAGGTGCTGATGGAAAAGGGACAGTTTGTGTGGAAAAGGAGGAGAGTGAAGGGACCTGGATATTTCAAGAGTATATTTGCTGAAGGAAAATGAATGAACACCAAGCCCATGTCCAGAAGGGTGTGTGACGTGTAAACTGGCAAGCTGCAGAAAAACCTTATTCATTGTTTTATTTCCTTTGGAAATATAAACATGACTGCGTAGAAAATGACTCTATTTCCATGGGGAATGGCCAATGGTAGAGCATTCAACTGTAGAAGATAATGACTGTACATGGTAGAGAAAAAGATACGATTAGTGGTTCAAAACAAATATTTGATATGTACTCATAAAAGCCCACGGGACAATTCAAAGATGGTGATGTAGGTGTCTTACTGAAATTTGGAAGACAGTGAAAAAAATATGATATAATTACAGACACATGCCTCTTCTAAGACTGATTGAAAACTGGATGACATATTACAAGCAGAAAATTCTTAGAGATATTAATGACTCTGTTTGAATTTAGCAGAATTTTTGGTCTACAGCAAAAATTTGATCTGTAAGTAGTTCTGAGTTGTAAAGGTCTTACAAACATGTCTTTGAGCAGAGAAATCTTGGCTGTGTCTGAATGGAAACCAACGCCTCCACGCTCTGTATTTATCACTGGCCCTCAGCTTCTGCTGCTGCTGTAAACACATGTGGAAACTTAAGGCACATGCCCTGCTTGACAGAGCTGGGCACAGTTATATTCCTTAATGAGAACATCGTGTGGTTGTCTGTCCCCAAGTGAGCAGACACACCAGACCCTCTGGATGAATCATAGGTCTTCTCTGGTGACATCTCCTGACATGATGCCACTAGCCCAAGTCCATGCCAGGTCACATGCCCTGCAATTCTGAGCCTTTGCGCTAACACTACCTAACAAGAAACCTAACCCTAACCCTAACCCTCGCCGAAACCATAAACTTAGCACAAGATCTAACTCTAGCCTTAACCCTAACCCTACACTGAAACCATACTCTAGCCCTAACCTCAACCCTAGCGCTAATCATAACTCAAACCATAACCAAAGCTAAACGTAACCCTAACCCTAGCCCTAACCCTAACCCTAACCCTCACCCTAACCCTAACCCTAACCCTCCCCCTCACCCTCACCCTCGCCCTCACCCTAAATCTAACCCTCACCCTCGCCCTCCCCTCCCTTTCCCCCATGCAACCTCCTGCCCAAGCTGCCAGACTCAGCTCAAGGCTCCTGTAAGATTTGCACTTGACCATCTTTCTGGTTAGAACATGTCGCTCCTCTCCCCCGCTCCTCCTCTTCTCTCTTTTTTTCCTGACTCCATAGACTCCTCAGATACTTGAACCACTCAACAAATATGAGTGCACACTAGGAAGCCAAGGTTGCTTTACGTGCTAAGAAATGTAGAAAGTTTGAGAAATGCAAGCTTCAAACAGAAACAGGGTCCCCCATGCTTCCTGACATCAGTACAAACAAGCTGGGAGCTTCACGTCATGAAGAGAAGAACTGTAAGGTCTCTTGACTTGACCTATGCAAGCATCTTCCCAAAGACCTCATTTTCAGTTTGGGACATACAGGTGCCTGCGGACTTACAGAGAAAGTCACAGAGTTTGCTGGTCGCCTAACTGGATCCACAACCTACTTTTCTGATTCCTCTTCAGTTTTCTCTTCTTTTAAAACAGCACAGCTTGGGGCTGAAGAGATGGCTCATTGGTTAGGAGCACTGACTGTTCTTGCAGAGTTCTGGGTTCGATTACCAGCACCTACATGATGGCTAACAACCATCTGCAACTCTCGTTCCAGGGGATCCAATGCCTTCTTCTGACCTCCGTGAGCATTGCACAACATGGATGCACTTCCATGCACGAAGGCAAAATACTCATACACATAAAAATAATAAAATGTTTTTTAAAATAGCACATCTTTCAGGCCGTGTGGCTGAGCAGGGTCTCTTACAATATTTTGAATGAGATCAAATGTGCATTCCAGAGCTCAGGTGATTTACCCAGAAGCCTTCATTTCCACAGAGTAAGCACTGGCTTACTAGGAAAGTCCTTCCTAGGAAAGTCATGTTTCTGCAAATCCAGCAGGTTCCTAGACGACGACAACGGGCAGGGAGACAAGAGTCTGCTGTGTCCTTCCACCATGATCTGGGGGTGATCTATACACAGTCTGGGTGTATGGGAAGACTGTCACTGTCCATCCTCACTGGGAATGTCACACGGGGAATACCAGCCCTGTGTATGCAGACAGCAGAAGCTAGGGGAGACTCAGAACTAGAACATGGTGAGCTGGAACAGGAAGTGGTCCTTCTGAACCCAGAGGTGGCATGACTAAGAGCAGCGAAGAGTCGGCCCGTTCTCAGATCCTACACACTGTCATCCACACGCTGTCACCCACACACTGTCATCAGTTCCCTGCCAGGAGCAGCAGCTGTTCCCATGGTCACAGGCACCGTTATTCTGACGCCCAGACTCCGGGCTCTCCTCACAGGACTGAGTCTGGTGCCCTGGGGCGTTGCTGTATGCAGAGAAATGGCAGCTCCACCCCTAGGCAGGGGCCCCTCAAGCTGCTGAAGCTGGCACGCCACCTCTTCCGTTTGTGCCGCCAGGCCAGGCAGCGCGGGAGCTGCTTCCGGTACTTGCTGTCTCTGTGATTCCAGTGTTGCTATTTGAGAATCTCATATGTGATATAATGTATCTGTATCATGATCACTTCCACTCCCTCTACTCTTCCCCTTCCTGTCCCTCCCCATTCTTCATAACCTAAGCACTTCTCTCCTTCCTTTCCTCCTCTCCCCCTCCCCCTTCCTCCTCCTCCCTGTCCTTCCTCTTCCTCACCGAATCAAAAATCAGTACTTCCCAAATGCACCTGAGTATGAAGCCATTCACTGATTTACTGGAGCCTGGTCAACCTACCCAGAGACACATCCCTCGAGAAAACTGACTCTCCCCCAACAGCCATTGACTGTCAATAGCGCCTCAGCTGGGGAGGAGCCGGCTCTCCACCCCTCTCTCATCTGTGCTGGAGTATTGACTGACTTGGTCTTGGGCTGGTCTTGGGCAGGTCTTGGGCAGGTAACCACAGCTGCTGTGCGTTCATGTATACAACAGCCCTGTTCTGTCCAGAAGACGCGGTTTCCCGGCGCCTCCGCTCTTACAGTTGTACTCTCCCCTTTTCTGCAACGTTCCCTGAGCCTTGCAGGTAGGAGATATGCTTTCTTTGATTCTTAATTATTCCTCTTGACTTTCTAGTTAATTAATTAACTTGTCTTTATACCTAATCCTTTGTATTGTTATCTTTCTTACAAAAACAACTGACTTGGTTTCTGTCTCTTGGTTGGACCCTAACCTCTACAGATGCAGGCTAGCATTCATGAAGACTCATCACCGAACACTCCCAGAAGTAAAAGACTGATCTGGACACATTTACTCTATATAACTTAGGCAACATATATATGTGCAGAGTTTTGAATATGTTACTAGGAATTGTGATACTTATCAAAATGTTAGCATATCTGATGTTTTATATTTTATATGATTGTGGAGGAGAATGAGATAGTGGTCGCTGGAAGTCATGATGGGGATGACTGACCTTGTTTTAGTTCTGTTTCAAGTGCAGCTCTGGACATGCAGACGACAGCAAGAACCATACACTGGAAAGAGCAACCGAATCTGTCTAGTGAACTTTAAAATGGGGGACATTTAATAAGGCAATAAACTGTTGGAAGGAAATTAACTTGAAATGAGAGAACAGGAGTCAGGTGAACTTTGAATCAGCACCCCAGGGAAGTGTTTGAGGAGCAGAGCCTAGGCTGATGAATCCCACTAGTCCATTTTGATTAGCAAATGCTTTTCCCCTCCAAGTCACAGGATGTGCACAGCCATGAGGATTAATCACAGACAAGCAAGCTTTATGCGTGTAGCCACGGCACTCAGCTTTAATGTCTTTCCCAGGTACTGCTCTGTGGAGTCAATTCTTCCTCCAGAATGTGTGCAGGTTTTCAATCTTAGCTCTTATAATAAGACCCAGCTTGATTCAAAGAGCTAACCTTAAATCCAAAGCATCCTGAATTATTTGAATTATTTCTAGAATGCCCCCAGGAGTTTGAATTACTTCTCCAAGACTAGAAATCATGTACAGGAGACCCAGATGTTTATAAAGACACTCTTGAGGGGATCCCAGTCCTTCTAGTTGGTCATAGAATCCCTGCCAACCTCCCTGTAGCTTTGGCAAAGACTGTTTCAACAACTGTTCAGGCTCCCACGGGAACCCAGCTTCCCTGAGAAATGCCACATCTATGTGAATTTAGCTTCTCTCTGAAGCCCTCTCCACGCTTCCCCTGCGGAGTGTAGCATCCAAAGGCTCCGGTGTTTACAACCTTATGATTCTCACGGATATGCCCAGTATTCTATAATGAAGACACATGAAGTTGATGCTTACTTGAAATTCTTTCATAAATGTTCGTTGTATTTTAAATAAATAGATAGAAATTAAGATCAGGTAGAAAGAACTTGCCTTCTTAGACTGAGTCTATCACCAGTGAGGACTGGAAATTTAGATGAGTTACCTAATCTACATTAATCCAGTCTTCCTCTTCGAGACACTGCTGACTTCAGAACCAGACAGGAACTATCTTGAGGATACTGGGTCAGCTTTCAATATCAGAAGGTAAAAACAAGTGCTCAACAAACAGAAAACTCAAGCTGACAGGGACAAGTCAGTGGGCCATAGGAAGCAACAGAAGAGCTCACAGTGGCCAAAGCCAAAACACTTTAAACGGCCAAACAAAGAGAACTGGATTCTAACTCAAACTGTAAAATAAACATCCGTGGGGTCATGCTTACATAAATAAACCACTGAACACATAAGTGGGAGTCAAGGGACAAATATCTCTTATTTAAGAACTCCAAATGGCACATGAAAACGTGATTCCTTGAGGAAAGAATACTCCCCACTCTGGGGCTATGTCCATCCTTTCCAAAGAGGACTGAAACTCGACAAGCATCACTCCAGGGGGTCAAAGTCAGTATCCACCGTGGCTAATTAGATACCATGACCCCTTCATGATGTGAGAAAACCATGCCATTTTTCTCCCAAGAATGAAGAACCTCAGTCAACTTGACAGGGAACAGAAGGCACCCTGTGCACATCCTGCAACTTGCAGGGGAAAGCATTTGCTAATCAAAATGGCCAGTGGGATCCAATCATTTGGACTCTGTTCCCACTGATTTCTTTCTTCAAGAACCTCCCTGAGGTGCTGATACAAAGTTCTCCCAACAAACTCCCCAGTTTAATTTCCTTCCAGCAGTTTATGGCTGTAGTAAATGTGCCCTTTTAAAGTTCGCTAGGGGAATCAAAAAAAGAAGAAGAAGAAGCCCACTTCATCAGAAAGAGGAACTGTCAAAGTCATCAAAAAGTGAGAGACTGTCACGACCCAGAGGTACACAAAGAGATAAGGAGATTCAAAACAGTGTGCCTTAAGTAGAAAACAAAAGTACCTTAGGGAAAACTAAAGAGACATAAACTATAAACTGTAATTAATAAGGCATCGATATTATTTTTATATTATTTCCTGAATGTTCCATGCTGTGAGGCATTGAAGGGGACTAATCAAGAACTTGCTATTACATTCTTGCTTGTTCTACAAACTTAAAACTTTTCTAACAAAGTTTCTTTTTTAAAAGACAAAGGGGATTTAGAAATCACTCACATAAAATCCTGCCTTCCCCAAACAACAGAGTGTGATGCACACAGAGGAACACAGCTGGCTAGGTTTTAGAGAATAAGAGACTGCAGAGTGCATGTCCCTGGACAGGACTCCTATATTAAACCCACCCACCCATGGCTCAAGTACCATTACAAAAGAGGGGGCAGAAGAATGTAAGAGCCAGACTTAGTGCTTGAACATAAGAAAAGAGAGACTTTCAAGCGACTGGGAAACTGTAGTCACCAGGGCTTATTACACGGTGACCAAGCTACGTGGGCATCAAAACATGTATTTGTATTCCAGCTGTGTCTCAAAAGGATGTTAAAGTAGCTCACATTAAAAGACTTTCCAACAGAAGAATGGAATTAGAACAGAAATAACATGGAAAAGACGATCACCAAGTCCTGGGAATAGCCTGGCTAATGTGATTAGCATAAAATTTGTGTGCATGAACTTACAACAATGGTGACAGCACCAGATCCATGTTGACTCAATCAGACAAAAACCCAGCATAGGTTTTTTTCCATAGCAATGGAAATGGGCAGCAGGCCCCAACCCTAGCTGAGGAATATTAGTAGCTGACTACTGCTGGGTGAGGGAAAGTAGATCTTCTTTAAGGGACTGAGTCTAGATAAGCTGACTAGACTCCAGCGGATGAACTTGCACCAAGGGACATCTGAATACAAATGCTTGACTGGATAAGACTTAACTTGTATGACAGAATGCTTGAAATCTGGTGAGGGGAATCTGGGAGGCGTGGATGGGGAAGGGGTTCTAAATTTGGTTAGGAACAATATTATATGAAATGTACAAAAACTCAATAAAAATATTTTTTGTCTTGCCTTCATAAGATCCACAGAAAGTATTACACTTCTCAAATTTAAAAGAAAAATCCAAAGCTATATGACAAACACCATGAATTATATACCCATTATTCCTTCTTTCTCTCCCAAGATCACACTGAAAATAGAAAATGTTTCAACGGACTGGTCTGAGGTCTGGGCTGCACACTGAGCAGCTGTAGCATCTCTGGTTCAGTCATTGGTTGCTGTGCTCTAGCCCCATGGGTGGGGGCACAGGGCTCCTCGGTGCTGGAATATGCTGTGGATGGCACCACACACTCACCAGGGGCTCCAGGTTTCCTCCATTCTTCAGTCTGAAGAGCCTGCAGTATGTCTTTCCTTCTGATAATAGAATGCCTTTCGGCATGGGCTTCCTAGAAGTTTAGAAGTTAGAAGTTTTATACTAATCACATTAGCCAGGCTATTCCCAGGACTTGGTGATTTTCTTTTCCATACGTTATTTCTGTTCTAATTTCATTATTCTGTTGGGAAGTCTTTTAACGTGAGCTACTTTAACATCCTTTTGAGACACAGCTGGAATACAAATACATGTCTTGATGCCCACATAGTTTGGTCACCATGTAATAAGCCCTGGTGACTGTAGACTTTCTGAAGGGTTGCTTCCCCATAATAGGAATGACTGTTGTGTAGAATGTCTCTCTCCTGCCATCTGTTCTCTCATGTTTATAATTCAGGAGACAGAATCATAAACTTCTCTAGAAGTAATGAAAGTAAGCTGGTTGGATGGTTCCCTGCAGAACTGAGCTCGAGGTTTTTGTGATTTGTCTGGGAAACAAATGTGTACTAACATCAGAGAGCTAGCCTTTATTTCCTCACCTCGGGAATGAATTAGTTACATTGCTGTTTCTGTTGAGCCACCTGTCAGACATCATCCACATGTCTCCGGGTTCTCTCTTCCATCTCCATGCTGTTATTGTTCAAGGTTTCATTTTTTTTGAAAGACTATAAAAATTAAGGTTTTGGATCAGTGGGTAAAGGCTTTTCCCGCCATGCCTGACACCTGAGTTCAATTCCTACACTCACACATTAGAAGGACAGAACAGACTCCTGCAAGTTGTCTCTAATTTCCCTACTTGACCATGGTGTGTGTGTGTGTGTGACACACACACAAAGATAAACAAATAGATAAATAAATGTCATTTTAAAAAATAAGCTTTGAAAATATCTAAGAACAAAGTCAATTGACAGTTTTTTAAAAATAAGATAAGTAGAAACAGAACAAAACTCTTCCCAGAAACCCCAAAGTGTTTAAAATTTAAATTTATATTTTTAAAGACTTTCTCACCTGTGAAATGGAACTATAGCAATAAGTAACAGTGCAGCAAACTAGCCTCTGTGATCAGCTGGCTTGTTTTAGTCACTTAAAAATATCAATCTACTTCTCATAACAAACCTGAGACCAGTGCTAGCAAGACCCCATTACACAGATGAAGAACAGGGGCCCGGGCTGGGAGGAAGCACCCTCCCTGAGGGCTAAATTACGTGGGTGCAGAGCCTAACTCCAACTGCGGCGTCACACAACTTACAAATAGCCATGGCCAGTCAGAAAATGATGCAACAAAGGAATTCTTCTAGGAAAAAGTAACAAGACATCTGTGGAGAAAATTCCTTGAAATTCTCTGATCACAAACATTAAAAAGCATGACTATAGCACACCGTCATTCCCAGATGCCTCATCAGCAGGTTGTTGGGGACAATGCATGCATTAACACCCATCAGGTCCTCACAGCAACTGCTGAACACGGCAAGGGCTCAAGCATATCCCTTATCAGTACTCTGCTATGATCAGACTCACCGTCTGTTCAGTGGTCATATGACCATGGGCAAAGTCGGGGTATTTTCCTCTGAGCTTTGACTTCCTTCTCCCTAGGAATTACCTTAGTAGCAAACATGTCAGCGCCGTTGGGAGAGTTCGGTCAATAATGGGTGAGACCATGCATTCCCCGTGTGCTAGAGAGATTTTGCTAAGGTTGTCTCCTGACATCCTTGCAGCATCTTACTTTTTTGACTCTGTGTACCCAGCAGTCTGCAGACTAGAAGATTTCAGGCATCATCCATGTTCCATCTTTGTGTGTCGTTCCTAGGACGGGGCCAGCATGGGGCCAGGAGTGAGCTGACCTTGTCAGCGGCTAGACGATTTCTTCTTTCCTCCATTCTCACTTCCCACAGCCCCAGGTACTTCTTGGCTTCTGGACTGCTCCTCCTGTGTCTTCTCCAGCTTTCCTCTGAATGTCTCTGGATCCAAAATTCCCCTCTGCATAGGAACACTGTCATGGGAGACCACGTTCTGAGGTCTGAGAGACAATGGATCACTCTTTATGGAGGGACATAAATCAGTTCAAAGTAGTTGACTGCTCTCCTCCTCCTCCTTCTCTTCCTCTTCCTTCTTCCACCTCCTTTTCCTTTTTCTATGGCCTAAGTCTGAGAATTAACAGTCACCAGATTTCTTTGAAAAATCCAAAAATAACAAGAGAAACAAAAATCTATCTACTAATTTGAAGATTTCGTTTAAGACATTTCGATGGATTGGGGGGGTTGTTGTTTTTCTGGGGGGTTGGGTTTTTGAGGTAGTGTCTCTTTGTGGCTCAAGCTGCACTGTAACTTGCTCTATAGAGCAGGCTGGCCTTGAACTCGTAGATATCAGCCTGCCTCTGCCTCTGCCTCTGCCTTTCGAGTGCTGAAATTAAGTTTGCACCACCAACTCCTGACTTTTTTGATGTTTTTGAAAACTGTTTCGGCAGCAGCAGATTTCCCAATGTTTAATAAAAATATTAAGGAGCCAGAGATGGAGCTGTCTGGGGCTGTGGGCCTCCTTCCCCACTAGGTCATACAAGCTCCGTGTGCATGTATGTCACATGCTAGAAGTGCCGAGATGGGTGCTCCTTGCAGAAACAGCCATAACACAGAGCGTGTGTTGACGGCCGGTGCTCTGAGGAGCTTCCTAGAGCTCAGGAATTCTCTGGAGTCGTTCTCCTCACACCTTTCTTTACACTGTGTGTTCTTGGTCCTCCAGGAGCGAAGCTGTCCTTCCACCCCCACCCCCACCCCTGCCCCCAGGCACGGCCTGTTCCTCCTCTGCTCTCACTCTCTTCCTACAACAAGGCTGGTTCTGAAGATTCAATCCGTACCTTGGGAGATCTGGGAGGGTTGTTTGAGTCCATTCTGAGTGTTGTCTAAACTGTCATAAAATGTCTAGGTTATCTCCAAATAGAGGGCAAGGGCTCGGAGTCAGCTTGCTGTCCTGGGGAAGGCGTCTGTCACCAGGGGAACCGAGCCTCGCCGTTTCCCGCTGTCCGCCCCTTCTTACCTTCTCTCTGTCATTCTCTCCCCCATTGTACTGGGTTGTTGTGGATTGAATGTCTCCCCCAACATTCCCGTGTTGGAATTCTGACTTCCAATATGATGACTTTAGAGAAGAAATACTGAGAGGTGATTATTAGAGCATAGGCGTGGCGCGCTGGCGCACTGAATTGGTAAGGACACTAGAGGGCCCCCTTTCTCTCCTCTCCCTCCTCCTCCTCCTCTCCCTCCTCCTCCTCTCCCTGCCGTGTGAGAAAACAAAGAGAAGAGAACCCTGTGCAAACCGCAGAGGAGGCCCTCAGCAAACAGTGACCCTCCTGGGTCCTTGACCTTGAACTTCTCAGCCTCCAGAAGGAAAATTTGTTAAATCACCACATTTGTAGCAATTCCTTATGGTATCAAGCTAAGGGCTTCGAAACTCTGCGGCAGCGATGCCCAGGGCCTCTCACACCTGCCCAGTGCCCTCACACCTGCCCAGTGCCCTCACACCTGCCCAGTGCCCCCACACCTGCCCAGTGCCCCCACACCTGCCCAGGGCCCCTCACACCTGCCCAGTGCCCTCACACCTGCCCAGTGCCCCCACACCTGCCCAGCGCCCCTCACACCTGCCCAGGGCCCCTCACACCTGCCCAGTGCCCTCACACCTGCCCAGTGCCCCCACACCTGCCCAGCGCCCCTCACACCTGCCCAGTGCCCTCACACCTGCCCAGTGCCCTCACACCTGCCCAGTGCCCCTCACACCTGCCCAGTGTTGACCACATCTGACTAGTGTCCATCACACCTGCCCAGTGCCAACCACACTCAGCCATCCTTTCAGACTGACAGACTCCTAAACACACACTGCTCAGCGCAGTCACCATCCCAGGGAAGGGACCATTTCTCTCTCCTCTTCTCCTTCTCCTTCTGCCTCTGCTGATTATTTTCATACATGCTCCATTTGATGACAGAACTGCCCACTTGATACCACAAAGCAGTTGGTTTAATGATCTTTTTAAGTCAGTGAACTTGTCAGCTTTAAAGTAGAAAAGGTGTGCTTTGATAGTTCCTGCAGCATTTCATTAAGAAAGTGGGGGGGATGAGGCTGGTGAGGCTCACTGACTGTGTCTTGGAGAGTCTGGTTGGTCTTCTGATACATGTTTTCATCTTTAATGAACTCTAACCTCAGAAGGTATTTGCCAAACTAGTTTAATTCTTTCCAAACTGAACACCTAAGGAATAGCAATTCCAAGGTGAGTGCTTCCTTGGATAAAATGCCAACGTTTTCTCTATCTCATCTAATAACAGAATATAGGTGAGCTTTGTTCTTCAGAAGTAACTGAGATTTTATGGCCAGCCATACTCAGCAGGCCTGTGTGTGACAAACTGCATCTGGACATTTAAATTCAAGCATTAGCAGGTATTTGTCTGCTCTTAAGGAACTCACTTAGGCTCTGAGTCACCTTTATCTTCCCCATAAAATAAAGATAATATAATATAATATCCATCTTATAAAGTGCTGTAAACATCATTGTAGACAAAGCAAACTGAAAATGGACCACAGACTATACTCATACAGTTTAAAACACTTATGTCATAAACAATGACATCCAAAAGGACACAGAGGCCTGGAAACATGGCTCAGGGCTAAAGTGCTTCCCATGAAAGGGTAGGGACTAGCGTTCAGATCCCCTGAGCCCATATAAAGCTGGCTGGACTTGGCAACCATATGTAAACCTCGTGCAGAGGTGTGGACAAGGGAGCTCTGGAGCAAGACGACCAACAAGACAAGCTGAATGGTGAGCTCCAGGCTCAGAGAGAGACCCAGTCTCTACATGTAAGGGAGAGTGAGAGACCCAGTCTCAATATGCAAGGGAGAGAGACCAGTCTCAATATGCAAGGGAGAGAGACCAGTCTCAATATGCAAGGGAGAGAGACCAGTCTCAATATGCAAGGGAGAGAGACCCAGTCTCCATATGCAAGGGAGAGAGACCAGTCTCAATATGCAAGGGAGAGAGACCAGTCTCAATATGCAAGGGAGAGAGACCAGTCTCAATATGTAAGGGAGAGAGACCCAGTCTCAATATGCAAGGGAGAGAAACCAGTCTCAATATGCAAGGGAGAGAGACCCAGTCTCAATATGTAAGGGAGAGAGACCCAGTCTCAATATGCAAGGGAGAGAGACCCAGTCTCAATATGCAAGGGAGAGAGACCAGTCTCAATATGCAAGGGAGAGAGACCCAGTCTCAATATGCAAGGGAGAGAGACCAGTCTCAATATGCAAGGGAGAGAGACCCAGTCTCAATATGTAAGGGAGAGAGACCAGTCTCAATATGTAAGGGAGAGAGACCCAGTCTCAATATGCAAGGGAGAGAGACCAGTCTCAATATGCAAGGGAGAGAGACCAGTCTCAATATGCAAGGGAGAGAGACCCAGTCTCAATATGTAAGGGAGAGAGACCCAGTCTCAATATGCAAGGGAGAGAGACCAGTCTCAATATGCAAGGGAGAGAGACCCAGTCTCAATATGCAAGGGAGAGAGACCCAGTCTCCATATGTAAGGGAGAGCTAGCAACACGGAGTCTACTTCCCCGGGAGCACATCCCTCCCACGCTTGCTCCTGGTCACTGGAGCAGATGTGAAGGGGATGGTGAGGGGTGAGGAGCCAGAGAGGTATAAAGGGATTGTTTACTGTTACTCTCTGGATAGTTAGGACTTTAAGCATCTACGTAGGAAAAGTAAAGGAAGATAATTAATGGTGCTGATGATCCGGAAGGGAGGCCAGGTCCCCTCCTTGGACAATTCCTCCAGCTGAGGTCAAAGCCACCCCTAGCTTGTTTAAGAGCACTGACCCTCCCAGCTCTGCTGATCTGCCTGGTACAGTGGAGACACACACAGGCCTGAGATATCTTGGCCAGGCCCCAACCTCTGGGTACCAGCTCTACCTAAAGGTGACTCGGGAAGAGGAGGATGAGAAGGAGGAAGAGGTGGAGGAGGAAGAAGCAGAGAAGGAAGAGGAAGAGGAGAAGTGTCCTCAGCACGGGGCAGCTGCCCCTCCCCTCGCTCTCAGCAGGTGGGCAGGCTCAGCACAGGCCCTGATGCTGGGGATGAGTCTAGGAGCTGATTTAAATCAAATTGTACCATAGTTATTTCTCTGTGAGATCCCTTAGAAACGAAATACCGGTGTCCATGGATTGAGATTTTAAAATGTCTCCCTCGGTCCCATTGCTCCTTTCCCGTCTCATTCCTGACCTGCTGAGATGAGCCTGTGAATCGTGATGGTGACGGCTCCTTCTCCTTTCTCCTTGCTGTTCACCGCCATGTACAGGCCCACAGCAAAGGGATTTCCTTCTGTGAGCTCATTCACCGTCACAGCACCCTTGTGAGGTATCTGCAGTGCCTGCACTTTAAATACACTGAATCTAGCCCACGGTAATAAACATCAGCCCAAAAGCAGAGACAATAAGAAACATGACGTTCTTCGTATTTGAATAGCTGAGATTATTATTATCATCATTATTGCTATTATTTTGCAACAAGATCTCATGCATGGGGCTGGAGAGATAGCTCAGTGATAGAGCACTCGCTGTTCTTTCGGACAACCCAAGTTCAGTTCCCAGCACGCATGCCAGGAAGCTCACAACCTCCTGTAACTCCAGCTCTGTGGTGGTTTGAATGACAATGTCTCCCCATAGGCTCCAATATTTGCACATTTCATCCCCAGTTAGTGGCACTGTTTGCGGAGTTGCTGGAGGAAGTGCATCTGTAGGGGTGGATTTGGGGAGTTCTCAAGCTTTGCCAGATCCCTAGTAGCTCTCTGTTTTCTGTGTCTGCTTGAAGATGGGCACACTCTGCTTCCTGCTGCAGCCCCTCACCATGCCACCGACCATGCTGGACTTTCATTCCTCCAGAGCCTGGACTGTAAGCTCCAGTGAGCTCTTCCTTTTAGTTGGTCATAGTGTTTATCACAGCAACAGAAAAGTAATTACTAAAAGCTCCAAGGGATCCAGTGCCCTCTTCTGTCCTCCGAGACATATACACATGTGTGCATACACATACAGAAAACACAAATAAGATAAATCAATAAATTAATAAAGTGCATCTTCAAAGAAAAAAAGATCATCGTGACCCTAGGCTGACTTTGAACTTGCTATGTAGATGACCTTGAACTTCCGACCCTTCTTCCCCCACTTCCTGAGTGCTCAGATTGCATCACTCCCTCCCACATTCCCTTTTCTATTCAGGATGGGGATGAGACCCAGGCTCCATGCCTGCTAGGCAGGTACCCTACTGACTGACTCTCTTCTTTCAACGTCATACTGTAAAGCTGGCTGAAAATGCCAACCAGCTTTAACATGGAGCCCTCACTGTAAACCTTGTTCGAATAAAGATTCTAATTTGGAAGGTCTGAGATGGAGTCCATCTCTAGAAAGTTCTAGCCAGTACTGATGGGGGTGCAGGTTCCACAGTTTGAACAGTGAGAAGGCACAGGCAGGCAGCACTGACACCCACTTAAATTAGGATTGAAAGGAATAAACATGAAGGAAGAGGACAGGCCCGTTTCACTTTCGAAGCCCCACCCTGGAGCACAGGGCAGCAGCAGCTCAGCAAGAGAGCACTATTACCATTAATTCTGAGAGCAGAGCTTGCCTCTGCCCACAGGGCTCACTGTCTACATTAACATGACTTCATTATGCCAACCTTATCAGCATGATTTTATGCCAGGCTGCTACTGACCTGGAGGATAAAGTTACAAGTAACTTTATCATTTCTTTTGTGAGTACCCAGAAAATTATTTTAAATGAACCTTAAATTACTAAGATAAGTCCATACCAATTAAGCATATGGCCTCAAACAATTGCTTGCAGGTCAAAGCTCCTTCTGAAACCATCTCTAATTGTCGTTACTGTTTCCAAAAATGTCATGGGATTTCCCAAACTTGATTAAACCCTCTGCCACGAAGGGGCTGTCTCAAACCAGATCCCAACACTTCATAAATAACCTTTCTTTACCCTGCCTTCCTTGAGATGCTACCAAGACTCCATCAATGTTGCGATGCTTTGAGTTCAAGGTTGACATCCTCTTACTGAGGCCTATGCTCCAAGGGATTTCAGACTGGGGACTCTAGAAGGTAACTGGGGCAGGAGAGTGGCACCCTCATGAACAGCAGGTTTAGTGCCCTTGTACAAAGAGATATGAGAGAGAATCTCTCTCCACCTATGGAGAATGGCTTTACCAATAGCCAAATCAGCAGCTCCATGCTCTTGGACTTCCCAGACTCCAGAGCTGTGAGTGATTCCATTTCTGTTGCTGAAACCACCTAATCTACAGTGCTCGTTATGGCAGCTCAACTTGATGGAAACAAGCCATCTCCCTTGGGGCAGTAAGGCTGTGTTCTACTAACAGATTGTTAGATTGTGACATTAAACATTGTAGAATAGGTTTCACTTTATAGAGCATTTACAATTCACAGCAAAACTGAGTAGAAAGTGCAGAGATTCCCATGTTTCGTCGGTCCTCCCTCCAGCAGGTGCACAATCCCCCGGTCTCAGTCCCACCCACCAGAGCAGTGTGTTGGCTAGAACTGGGGCACCTCTGAGACAAGTTCTGCTCACAGAATGAATGGTCCCTCTCCCAGCAGGGCCCAAAGAATCAGTCTTTACACTGATCCTTGCCCTGGCCTCTCTGGCCCTCCAAGTTGGCGATGGACAGTGGAACTGTCCTCATTACCCTGTGCCACGTTTCCAATAACAGGAATGATTCTCATCAGTCCCTAGCAAGTAGGAAAGAGACAACGCTAGGAAGGGAAGGCGGGTCCTCAGAAACGGTCCTCACTTCTGAGAGCATCTTTGCCTTCCCCAGGTTGGAAATGGAATCTCCACCCTGGTCCTGGCTGTTTCATCACAACTCTCCATGCCCTGTTGGTCTTGCCTGGGCATGAGAAAGGGCTCTGTCAGGCTTCTCTCTTAGATGGTCCTCCTCCTTTCAAATTTGAGTTTTCATGGAGAATATATGATAATCTGGGAAAATCTCCAATCTTTTTTAATACATTATTTCTTCTTTAATTGTTTGGTCAACAAACACATGAGTGCCTACCAGATTCTTGGCATTCTGGCATTCTCTGTTGGAACCATGCATAGGTCCCAAACCAAAATGGATTCAAAAGAATCCATTGTGGAATGTGGGGGTCTGAGTATTGAGCAAGGCAAGCAACCCTGGATACCCTGAAGGGAAGTCTGGCCTGCTCTGCCTGATGGAATAACCTGGCCCCAGGAAATCACTGTAGATATGAATCTTATTTTCCCCCACCCCACACCAGAACCAGGTTTTTGGGTTTTGTTTCCTCGTTCCTGAACTTCCGCATCAGCCCTACAACCTTCCCACCTTTACCCCAAAGACCCCACCTTTAACTTTCCCGCCTTCTGTAATGGTCAGAAAGACCTCCCTATATAAATCCCTGCTTTGGTTTTGATAACCCAACTACCCACCAACATAGTATCCCGGGAGGGAATTCCTCCCTTCACACTCTGAGCCACCTGAGGCCCTGTTTGATTGTCCTCCATTCTCTGGCATGGCTGGAGCACAATAGCCATGCTGGAGATGGAGACCCACCCACAGTGGAAGGAAGAGTTGAAGAGGAAGTAGTCACAGAGATGCAGGTAGATGGCATTAAGCTGCAAGGTTAGAATTCTGCTTCAGAACAAGCATGAGAAGGTTAACATTCCTATTTGTCTGAACTCTACAAAGAAAGTCAAGTGGCTTGTGAATTTGGGGGGCAAGATAGGCACAGCCGTGCCTTGTCGACTTCCTGTGAGCCAAGCTAAAAGGCTGACTTTGATCTTAGCTCCTTTTGCTGCTCCACATATGACTGAAGTCTGTGGAAGGCCGTGGCTTCAGTGAGACATAACAACAGCGAGCAGCCTGGTTCTGAGCACAGCGAATGAACATAGTGCCAAATGCTTGCTGAGCAGGGCACTGCTTCTAAGTTCCAATGTATGTTAAGTCCATGATAGACACAGGCATAAATTAATCCCAGAGGAAACAGAGCAAGCAGCCTCGGTGCTCGGAGGAAATGACTGCTCAGACTCCTTCCACAGTCATCTTTAAGCGATTTACATCAAACCCAAAGTCTGTCTTTCTAGACTTCCTTGACTTCAATGTCTAATGTGAATGTGTGCGCTTTGTTATTAAAGGGAAAAAGAAGAAACTGGAATCATTTCTCATCTTAAAGTATATATCTACTTTCCTTAGACAGTGTGCACTCTTCATGCATAAGAACGCATGTTTACTATGTGTGCTTATTTTGCATTTAATTAATAGCTATTACATGTTTACTTGGATAACCAAGGAGAAGCCATATTCATAGAACTCTTACTGTGACAGTAAAAGTTACGTTTCCTTTACTCCACCTATGTTTTTAAAAATGCACCAACGAGATGTGACTTCTTTCTAATAATTTCCATGAAGATGTGTTCTGCTTTCATAACCATTGCTGTGATAAAACACTGACCAAAGACATCTTGGGGAGGAACGGGTTTGTTTCACTTTACAAGTTATGGTTCATTGTTGAGGGAAACCGAGGCAAGAACTCAAGGCAGGAACCTGGGGTAGGAGCAAAATGAGAGAGCCCGGAAGGACTCTGCTTACTGGCTAGCTTGCCCTGGTGTGCTCAGCTGATTTTCTTACGTAGCTCCCCCTAACCCCCACCACCCAGGGTGGCGCTGCCCACCGTGGACTGCACCCTTCTGCATCAATTAGCAATTAAGAAAATGGCCACACTTATGCCCACAGGGCAATCTGATGAAGGAAATGGCTCACTCAGTTCAGCTGAGCTTCCTTACCCTGATGACTAGTTTATATGACTGACAAAAACTACCCAGCAAGACAGGCACGAAGAGGTAAACTTCACAACAGCATGGCTGCCTGATTCCAGTCCGGGCGGAGCCAGCGCCATTTACCTGAGGGGCAGTTCTTTTGACGGGGACTCACAGAGTTCCTGGCCAGGTCACTAGCCATGTGTGGAGCTGCAAGGGTTTCCATATCTAAAAGACGGGAGTGATACCAGGACTTTGGTGAATGGCTCAGCAAATATAAAAGTTTATAAAAATATTTTAAACACCCTAAACAAACTCATCAGTGGACTATTTAATGACTTTACAGCAAAGATTCACAGCACTTCAAAACACAAAATTGAAAGGGTCAATGGGGGTCTGGAGAGATGTCTCAATGGTTAAAAGCACGTATTGCTCTCACAGAGGGCCTGAGTTTAGTTCCCAGCACCCACATCAGAAGACTCTCAAACACCAGTAACTCCAGTGCTTCTGGACTCTGCAGGAAACCACACTCACATGTGCATGCACACATACACAATTAAAAATTAAAAAAATAGAAATCTGAAAAAAGCCAGTGACATCCTTAGCAGGCTGACCATAAGCTAAACCCTGACAACCCTACGTGGCCCACTATCAGTAAGAAGCATTTCCTAGAACAGACCCAGCAAAGAGGCCCAACCGCAGCTGGCTCTGCAGACATGTCCCTGCCAAACACCACTTTTCCAAGCATGTGAGTCAGAGAAAGAAAACAGGAAATATTGTTGAATAAACGGGCAAATGAATGAATAAGACAGTCGCTATCCTCAGACCTGCCATGGGCTCCGTGGACTGCCGGAGCTGCGGGAGATGGGGAGAGGTGCGCAGTCTGCTCACCACGCTCCAAGGCAACTGCAATGCCAGATAACTCTCATTCCCTCTGAGTTGTTGTACTAATATTTTCCCATGGATACAAATAAAATATATGATGATGAATAAATTAAAACATGGCTAGTGAGATGCCTGAGAGCTTTTGATGTTTTGAAAGAGGCTGTCTTGCTCAAAAAGTCTGGCCTGTCTTTCTCCAGGAGCCCCACTCCTCCTCTCCTTTGCCAGTATTGTGTCAGATGTTAAGTCTATTGATACAATTCCATACAGACCCCGGGACCTTCCAATTGCTCAAAGTCCGTCAGTGCAGCTGCCCCTCCTCCAGTTCTCTTATGCTGCTCTAGCAGTGTTTGTTCCATTATTGACCCCTTGGTGGGGTTTTTGTGTTGTGCTTTGTTTCAGACAGGGTTTTGCCGTGCAGTCAAGGCTCACAAGCCCAAGATGGCCTGTATCTCTCCGTCCGGCTGCCTTAATCTCCCAACTGCTGAAACTGCACGTATGAGCCAGCCTGTCCTGCTCCAGTGAGGTTTATTTTTATTTAATACAGCTGTCACTATATTTCTCAGTTCCAGAATTCCGCTTTGTTCGCCTCATACTTCCTATTTTCTGTGTCTTGCTACTTTATCTTTTGTTTCAGCTGTGGTCACCGATCACTTGTGATTCGTGACTATTTTGGCTCTAGTTGGATGATAACACCATGTGCACTATTTGATATACCTGAGTTTCCAAACAAGTTTTAGGGTTAGCCTGTCAATTTCTGCAATGCGCAGTTTGAATTTTGTAGGGATCATGTTGATCTATAGATTGAGTTGGGGGTATGGCACTCTGAACACCATTCAATCTTTTGATCCATAAATATAAAACAACTTTACACTTATTTATCCAACCTCATTTTATAGTTTTCAAGATGTTTTATATTATTTTGTTAAGTTTATTTCTAATATTTTATACATGCAATATTACTATAAATTGAATTGTTTTCTTAGTCCCAATTATGATAAAATACTCAATAAAATTTGCCCTTTTGACCATTTTAAGTGCACACTTCAGTGGAATTCAAATGCTACACGTAGTAATCACCACCATCTCCAACTGAAATTCTGTGCTCATTAGCAAATAACGCTCCATTATTAACAACTCTCTGCATTAGTCACAGTTCTCTGAGCAAACAGAGGCAACAGAACACTTCTATATCTTAAAGGACTGTTGAACCAGTTCAGGTGGATGTAGAAACAATGGTTGAATCATTCCTAATAGACGGATAACCAGATAGTGGCTCAGTCCTTGAGACTGGGTGCCTCAGCAGACCCAATCTGATTAGGGAGATCTGGGGGTTCCTGGAGAGCTGTTGGTCCTTAGTCAGTGAAGAAAGCCTGGACACACTGGCTCGAACGTCATCAAAGCAATCAGCAGCAGCAGGACAAATCAACACTGGAACAAGAGAGAAGGCTAAAGGAACAAAAGGCAAATAATCTTTCTCCCTCCATGCTCCTTTACCTGGGCTGTGCAGATAGGTGCTGGACATCCAGGGCGGGTCTTCACATACCAACCGAGCGATCAGGACAGTCCTTCAGGTGATGTGCCCTACTCAGGCGACTCTAACTAGTGACAAGTTGCCATTAAAAGCAATCGGGCCTTTCCTCTGCTCCTGGTGATCACCACTGTGTCTTCTCTCTGTAATATGATCATTCTTGGCACTATGTAGACATGTGATCATGTACTTCTTGTCCTTGTAAGCCCAAATTATGTCATTTATCCCAGTGTCTTCAGCATTTATTCATGCTGGAGGTTGGAGAGAAGGCTCAGTAGCTAAGAGCAGTGGTAGCTCTTACAGAAGACCCACATGGCAACTAACAATCATTCATAACTCCAGTTCCAGGGGTCTGACACCTTCTTCTGGCTTATTTGGGCACCGCACAACATACCATGGGTACCCAAACTACGCGGCACTTAATACACTCTCACATAAAATAAAAATAATTTAAAAAATTTTAAAAACAAGTATTAAAGTATGACTTTATCCTTTATAATAATTAAAACACAGATACTTTTCAAATTGCATAGGCTGATTCTGCACAGTGTTGATACTGGTCTTATGTCTTGTGACTTATGCAGATTTACTAGGGGTTTTCTATATACAAGGTCGTGTTTCTGCAAATGGAGAGAGCTTTCTTTCTTTCCAGCCTGGATGTTTTTATTTCATTGTCTTGCTACTTTAGTCAGAGCAGTTGTAACAGGATACCACAGTCAGTTTAAACCAATATACTTCTCACAGTTTGAAAGAGGGGAAGTCCCAAACCAAGTCCACGGCATGCCAGGTGGTTGGAGAAGGCCCCTTTCCTCACGTGAAGGCCAGCTGCCTGCTCTGCCTCTTCACCCTGCACTGATGCGAATGGTGTGGACGGGGCTCCATCCCCCGTGACCTAGTTACCGCTCAGAGCCCCTAGGCATGGTTAATCTTGGTTGTCAACTGGACACACCTGTGAAGAGGGACTCTCAACTGAAAACTTGCCCCTCTGATTGGTCTGTGGCCACACCCATGTGGCATCAGTTTGATTGTTAATTGATGTAGGAGGGCCCAGCCCTCTGTGGATGGTTCACTGGTCTGGTCTACAAACAAAAACTAGCTGGCTCAGAGAGTGAGCCAGTAAGCAGTGCTTCTCTATGATTTGTGCTTGGGTTCCTGCCCTGCGTTCCTGCCTTGACCTCTCTGATTGACAGATCAAGACCTGCAAGCATAAGGTAAAACAAATCCTTTACTCCCCCAAGTTCTGTTTACTCATGGTGCCTGTCATAGCAACAGAAAGTCAATCCAGAATGCCCCACCTCCAGACGCCAGCTCACTGGGATTGAGTTTCAGTGTAAGAATTTGAGAAGGAAGGACGCATTCAGTCTGTGGCACTTGCCTTCTTGTCCTGACTAGAACCTTCAGTTCAATGTTAAATGTTAGCTATAGGTTTCGCAGGTACCTTTGTCAAACAGAGGAGGTCCCCGACTAGTCCTGGTTTGTTGATAGTGTGTGTCCGTTTGTTTGTTTTGGTCTTTTTGAGACAGCGTGTTACTTGTAGCTCCAGCTAGCCTGGAACTTGCTATGTAGACCAGGCTGGCCTCCATCTCACTGAGATCATCCTCCTGCCTCTACCTCCCGAGTGCTGGATTAAAGGCATACATCACCACGCCCAGTTGCAGATAGTTTTGGTAATGAAAATGTGTTTAATTTCAGCCAGTGCTTTTTCTCTAGTGGTTTGGGGGTTTGATTCTGTTTATACAGTGCATTACACTAATTGACATTTGGATATTAAAACAACCTTGCATTCCTGATGTGAATTCCCATCGGTCATCTGCATATTCTTTTTGATGTGTTCTGGGATTTAGTTGCTAGTGTTTGTGCCTAGATATGGGGGATGTTGGTGTTATGCCCAGGAAACGGCTCCTCAAGAACCACCACGGAGTCCGGAGTGTATGCAAAAAAACAAAGAGCCTTTATTCAAGCTTAAGCTTGGTTCCCCAGACCTCACAGTGGATCTGTTCTGGGAGCCCCGAGCAGAGAGGTTACGAGCCTTTTATAAGTTTGAGATAAAGGAAGGTGGGGAATAACAGTGTTACATTCTGTTTGGTTATAGGAGCCCTCGCGCCAAGCATATTTTAAATTAATTGTTTGTAATGAACTATACGGCAAAATTGGTCAATAGAAGTTTGGAGGTTTCTTTTTGGTGGGTGCTGCCTTCAGGGCAAAGGAATGTGTTGATTATTATTCAAACCTTTTGCTAGTTTTTGTTTTAGCCTTATTTAATCTTGTGGCCTTGTGACTGCTTAGAAGGAACAAAGAATAAGATGGAGTTATATTTATCCATTTTCTGACGTCCTATAGCCAGGCATTTTTTACAGAAGCGAAGAGAGCAGTTATTGGGTTGAAAAGGGGTTCCAGGGGTCCCACGTTCCCCCCTTTTCTAGTACATGGGAATAACCCAATCATGGGTTATTGTAGGGGGTATGGCATTGGAAACTTTACATAGGTTCCAGTCCCAGTTGGACTGTGTGCCCTTAAACATTAATGTAAACATTAGAAGAGTTAGAAATGAGATAATCTTAGCTTTAGGGGATTGTCCATGTCCTTGTGAATTTTTTTTATCCTTTTGGGGGGCGGTGAATATGTAGGCGATGACTCCTGGAGACCTTCTGGTTTGTTGGGGTGTGATGTATCCAGGTAGTGATTCCATTCATTTTAACCGCCATCCAAGTAGTCAGGAACTTCATGTATGGACCTTTCTAGCAAGGCTCTAGTGTCTCTCTGCGATGCCTGCAAACATAGACCCAATTTCCTGGCTCATAATGGTGTGGCGTTGGGGGAGGTGCTGTTTCGTAGACGGCTTTCAATTGAGGCCATATGTTTTGGTGGGCACGAGCTATGGCCTCAAGAGATGTAAGCAATTTGTGATTATCAAATTTAGCAATTAAATCAGTTTTTAGATTAGGGAGTATAGGAGGGGGGCTTCCAAACATAATTTCATAAGGGGTTAATCCTAACAGGCAGGGTGAGTTTCACACCCTATATAAGGCGAAGGGAAGGAGAGCCATCCAGTCCCCACCAGTCTCCATGGTTAATTTGGTAAAAGTTTCTTTTAGAGTTTTATTTATCTTTTTTTACTTGTCCTGAACTCTGGGGCCTATAAGCACAATGTAATTTCCATTTTGCCCCCAATGTCTTAGTTAACTCCTGGGTTACCTGAGGTCCATTGTTTTAGTTCCTCTCAGTGCCATCTTGCCTAGGCCACAAGGTGCCAGCCATTTAATTAGTATTTTTTTAAGGCCCAACATGTCCCCCTTTTTTAAATTTTATTTAAATGGAGCACAAGTACGTCTGTCTTAGGTCATCAGGAACTTATCCTACCTTACCCGTCATTGGCATATTCAACCCTTATTGCTGAATACCCTGTCTTAGGTCGGTTAGGATAATTCCTGAAGTTGCCCGTCATTGACCATACTTGCCAACCTGATTTTCATTTTGAGGTTTGAATGACTCTAACTCTTTTTGGGGAACCACACCTCCAGTTTTGGGACGCAGGTGTCTTCCCCCAGAGTACATTATTCTTGGTCCTTAGCTCCTGAGTCTTTGAGTCCAGGTTCAGGTACGTGGTCATATTTCAACCTCAGGGCCATTATTTGTACATCTTGTTTCTGTGCCTTTACTATATTAACTAGGCACCGGAAAATACATGGTCCTACAGTCAAGGCTAACAGTAAAAGCAAAAGTGGTCCCATTATTGTGGATATCAAAGTTGTAAACCAAGGGGATGCTTCAAACCATTGTTGAAACCAGGAGTTCCTACTCCAGTTCCTTTCTTTCTGATTTAAATTTTTTTTCATAATATCTAGATTTTGTAGCATCTTTCCAGAATGATCTATATAAAAGCAACATTTTTCTCCCAAAGCTTTACATAGTCCTCCCTCCTTTAGGAATAGTAGATCTAGGCCTCTTTTATTTTGCAATGTGACTTTGGCTAGGGATGATAAGGATTGCTTTATTAACCTTATGGAGGCCTCTAATTTGTCCACCTGTGAGTCCATTGTAGCTTGGAGAGCTTGTAATCCAATTTGTGAGGTTGCCAAAGAGTTAGCTCCCAAGCCTGTACCTGTTAATCCCAATATTAACATTACTCTCATTGTCGTTGCTTCTAAATCTCTCTTTTTCTTTCCATAGTTGCTGCTTGCATTTCCTGTTCTGAAACATAGTTTAACTTTGGTAGGACTATTGCTAATACACAGGAATCATTTTCTCCCTGAAAAAGGTTTGCATTAATACACGATGTTAAGCCTGTTTTTGCATATTGCTTTAGCCTCCCGGGGGTTTAGGCATTTTAATTTTAGCCTCCCTCCCCCCTCCCCCACATCTGTCCAGTTACCATTGTCCCAGTTCCCTCTGGCCAAGTTACAAAGATCCATATATAGGTCAGGCCACCAAGTGTCCAGTGTTGTGAAGGCGGTTGTCTGGTTGGCTATCCGTGAGGTGGTGCCGGACTTGATTTTCCATTGGACTGTAGCCTGTTGGTGGGCATTGGTCCTTTTCAATTTTAAGTTGAACTCTATATCATTATTCATAGTAAGTCTTTGGTGGTCATGGCAACCTGCAAAAGAAGACATAGGCCTCAGGGGGGTTTACCTCCTGGGCTAAGGGGTTAAATTTTTTTTCTTTCCTTTTCCTAGTCCTTTTTGGCTTATGGTCTTGCAATATTTTAAATTTTTGGCCGGGATCCAAAAAGGTTATGGTTTATCCATAGGTAACATACAGCTATGTACCTCAAGTCGCTGTTCTTGTTTACTCCAATGTTTCATAAATTTAGGTTCCATTTCGGATTTTTGAAAATTTTAAATAATGCTAGTTGGAGCTGAACGTGGGGTCCCAGGCTCTCTATTCCCCCTTTTTGTTTTTGTAATTGTGCTTTGATGTTTTGGTTATTGTGCTCCATAATAGCTTGTCCCTGTGGGTTGTGAGGTTTTTATTTTGAGGGGCAAGTCTAATGTGACAAAGCATTGGAGAAAGTGGGATTGCCATCAATTAATATTTTTAATATAAAATTTAAATATATATTTGTTCTTTAGACCAAACCAAAATATCCAAACTATTATCTTAGAAATTCCAAGATTCATATACATAAGTTTTTTTCATCTTTTTATATAATAACATATTGACTCAAACTTTTAATTACTTGCATAGACTTTTTCATTTTTTCTTCTTTTAGTTTGGAATTATCCAGTCATTATAATTTTTTTACATAGATCCTTTTTAATAAAATATTTTAATTTTTATATCCTTTTAATATTTTTATTTATTTTGTATCATGAGATGTAACAACATTAAAACTGTCTTCCTGGGTGTAGGTATGAAATGTCTCAAGAATCCTTTTTAGAAATGCTGCTGGGGATTTTGTTCTTTTGTTTTACATCATTGACCTTAGCCAAATTAGCTGGGCATCTTGCAGTTGCTCTTAAATGCCCCCATTAGAGTCTAGTGGTAGACCCGGAGCCTCTCCTTACCTTTTGCCATGTTAAAATCCCAGTTTGGCTGGACTAAGGGGAAAGCCTCATCAGTTGTGGCTTGGTTAGTAGTGAGGTTCCCGTCCACTCCAGGAACCAGTTTGTGTGCTTCAGTCAGGATTCGATCTCTTTTCTCGGTAGTGAATAGGACCTGCAACAACTGCTGGATATTATCCCAAGTGCTGAGTAAACAAGACAGATTCCAACAAGTCAATGAGATCCTGAGGCTTCTTTGAAAATCTGGCTGTTTGTAATTTTTAATTATATAAATTACTAGTAGCAAATGGTCACTAATGTATCTTCTGGTCCCCTGCCTCAGTAGAGGGCCCTATGGCTCTCAATGGGAGAACAGTGGAATCCTCTACAGGCAGTGGCTGTCCTCTTTGAACTTTTTATTTATTTATTTTTATGAGCCTGAGGGGCCTGCCCCTCCTCCTCTGGAGTTGGGGCTGCTATTTTTGCTTCCCCTGGAGCAGATAAGGAAGTGGCTCAAACAGAAGTTCCTCTTCTGTGCTTCCCTCCCATTGCTGTAGCAATGTCCTTGTAGCATACTTTTAGCTTGGCATTGGAGTATTGTAAACTCATATGGGCTTCCTAGGGTTAGGCATCATAAAATGTCAGCTCACTTTGTCATAAGACAAAAATAGTCATTTTAAAAATTGGTAAATATGTTAAAAGTAAGAATTTAAAATAATTTTCATTAGAAACAGACCAAAATGATATTAAAATGCTGATATTGTGTTTCTAATTTGATACAAAAATGTATTAACCTTGTTACAAAAGACTGTGCGAGAATCTCTTGTTTTTCCACGATTCCATCAAGAATCTTACCGCAGTGCAAAGGTGAATGTGAAGCAGTGTCCTCTGGATCTCTTCATTCCTAGGTATAATTTATTGCTGGGGAAATAACTCAAAAAAAAAAGCAGCAGAAGGAATGAAAAGTTATGTCCAGTACATAAGTCCTTGGGCTGCTGCTCTGAGAGCACATCTCCCCAGAGCAGCGTGTGTGACTTTCCTTATTTACTAGTATGTAAATGCCAAGATCTATTCAAAAAGCAGCTATCTCTGGACCATATTTTCTGAGTATTCTTTGTCTGGTGTTCATTGTTGACTTAGATCCAGATCCCAGGTTCTCTAATTGTGTAGAGAACTATGATGGAGAAAAAAACTGAGGAAAGAAATGGCTTTTAAACCTCTTTTTTTTTTTGTTTTTTGAAAGCCAAGGTATTTACATTTTCAGATAACACGATAAAGTCATTTAGAGTAAGGTGCTAAGAGATATAGGGTGCAAAGTCCAGACCTTAACTTAAAAATTAAAACCCCTAGCTGGACTCCTACAAGGAAGAATGTTAGCATATATTCAGTGACAGTCTCAGACTCACATTAGCATATGACAGAGGTGGCCACAACATTTTGAATATTTCAAACAGAAATGAAAATAAAACAGGCATAGAGATGTAACATAAGCTGAATTGTTGCCAAGTTTAGATCCCAGGGACGTATCCAAGACAGGAACCAAAAACAGACGTGAAAACTCTAGGCTAGCCAAACTTTAAAAGAGAAACCAAAAAGAGTTTGGCTGAGTCAGAGTCAGGAAATCTATTCCTGGCAGGGACAAACAGAAGCAACCTAGACTGCAGAGACCCCAAAGGGCCCGTCCACAAACTACTGGGACCTCCAGAGAGGGAAGTAGAACAAAAAAAAAAAAAAAAAGAAGAACATATATAGACGTAACCTACCAGAAGCCAAGTTCAATCAAAGGTATCAAACCGGGAACCAAGGCCACATAGACAAGACAAGATTGACTGGTGCCTTAAACAGCAAGTAGGACCACGGCCTCATGCCGTTCCATGGGTGCAACCCGCTCTGTCCTCCCAAATTTATCACAAGGATCCAATCCTTATCAAATGGGCAGGGAGGTCTCCCATGTCCCACGGCTTGGGGTTGTCCGGCGTGTCCGCCTCAACCTCCAACAGGCATATACAAATTCAGGCCGAAATACCAGGAACGCGGACAATTAACATAGACACAAAGACAAAGACACCTATTGGGAGAAGGTTCCACGCTCCGGGGTCTGGTGGGGGTACTGAGGATTCCGCACAAGCCCCTAAAATGTTATGCCCAGAGAACGGCTCCTCAAGAACCACCACGGAGTCCGGAGTATATGCAAAAAAACAAATCCTTTATTCAAGCTTAAGCTTGGTTCCCCAGACCTCACCAACACAGTGGATCTGTTCTGGGAGCCCCGAGCAGAGAGGTTACGAGCCTTTTATAAATTTGAGATAAAGGAAGGTGGGGAATAACAGTGTTACATTCTGTTTGGTTATAGGAGCCTCACGCCAAGCATATTTTAAATTAATTGTTTGTAATGAACTATATGGCAAAATTGGTCAATAGAAGTTTGGAGGTTTCTTTTTGGTGGGTGCTGCCTTCAGAGCAAAGGAATGTGTTGATTATTATTCAAACCTTTTGCTAGTTTTTGGTTTAGCCTTATTTAATCTTGTGGCCTTGTGACTGCTTAGAAGGAACAAAGAATAAGATAGAGTTATATTTATCCATTTTCTGACGTCCTATAGGCAGGCATTTTTACAGAAGTGAAGAGAGCAGTTATTGGGTTGAAAAGGAGTTCTAGGGGTCCCACAGTTGGTATACAGTTTTCTCTCCTTGAAACATCTTTCTCTAGTTTTACTGGGTATTCAGTGTCTGGCATCACAGCATGCGTTAGGCTCTACTGTTCGGGGGACTCTGTAAAGGATTAGTTTCAGCCCTTTAAAACTAGGTCAACTTTCAGCAGTGGGGCTTGAGCTGAACTGCCACAGGTCTTCTGCCCAGAGGCTTAGCATCAACTTGCCCATTTCCTAACCGCCACATCTGCAGGCTTGGAGCTCAGCCTGCATTTCCCCGCCCCGCCCACAGCGCCCCGCCCACAGCGCCCTCTTCAAGCTCAGTTTTTTTAATTCAACTTCCTTCTCTGTTTCATGTATTTACATGCATCCAGGGACATCATATTTCAAGAATCTTTTATTTGCTGATTTATCCTGAAATTCTCTTTGCTAAAACATGCTTATTTCCTTTGATATCTCTACATCTCTTTCAAAGGTTTGGGGGGCGTCATGAAAGAGAACAGTCAAATGTGTGACCAACTTGCCATGGAGAGATGGATGTTATCTTTGTGTTATACCTTGGCAGACCCTTCCTCAATGGTTACAGAGAAGAGTTGAATTGACTCCAATGTACTGAGATTTTGGACACTAGTATGTTAAAGTATTGCTTAAAGTTTTTCATATTTATAAAATTAAAATACCATTTGCTTTGTTTTTATAGCCTTGATCCTGCCACACACAAAAAATCACAAAGGTGATTTTTGCAAGTTCTCATTTTACTCATATATACGCATTTTAGAAGTATTTAATGATCTACATGCACATGATACATATATGTATACCTATACATATATGCATGTACCTGAAAATATAGCCATGTTAAATTACTATCAAAATTTCTCATCATGTAAGGTTCGGGTTCTCGAGACTTAACAGAAATCAACCAGAGATGGGAATTGAGTGAACCAGTTTTATTGGGCATTGAACTGACTCCCAGTCGGGAAAGGGAAATCAGCTGGGACTAGTTTTCTCCAGGGAGTGGAGAAGGAGCTCGCACCTCCTTGGCTGGTCAGGTGGGCTTTTTATAGGGAAAAGGTGCCCCCTTGGCATTTGTTTGATGTTAAACCAGGAAGGACCCCACCCCACCCCACCCCACCCCCGCAGTTGTCTGTGCATTCCTCAAGTCTGGAATGTTATCTGTTAAGGAAGCCCAGTGTCCTTTGGAATTTGGGGTCTGGAGTTTTTATCTGAGCTATTTGCAAGGCTTAGATCTCTGAGAGGTTGTAAAAGGTCTGTCTTTCTTCATTCCTCTTTTGAAAACTCTGGCTCCAGATTTCTTCCTGAGTCTGAAACTGTTGGGAGTTTCAGTCACACCTTACAATGTGATTTTTAATTTTTCTTTGAATTCATAAATAGCAGCAAAATATTATCAAAGCATAAGATATTTAAATAATTCTCACATACAGAGAGATTGGATTATTTCTTGATACTTACTACCTGATTATAACCAAGGAGACCTTAGATAAATGCTTTCAAGGATTTGAATTTGAGTTTGGAATTTCCTTAGTAATCAAAATCTTTAAAGACTGTCAGAATTAATTTCATCAATTTCTCTGAGCTCTTTAAACTTTCTAGAGATACTTAATATATTCTGTTTCACAGTAGTAAATTCCTACACTTACCCTCTTGGGAAATTCTTCTTACAACTGACCTGCTCCAAGTTGAGCTTGTCACCACCACCCCCACATCTACCTTTTTTTTCTTTTTTGTCTCCTGACATTTTTTAAGAGACCAAAGCATCCTGGAAACATTCCCATAATAACCCCAGAAGCCACCACTGTGTGTCTAACTTTGGAGAAATGCAGTAAAATGATAATGAAGTTTTGATCCTTAAATGTCATCTCCCTTTACAGAGAAAAAAAGTGTCATCTCCCTTTACAGAGAAGCAATTGAATGTAATGCTACCTGCAGGCTGAAGGCAGAGGGTTCAGCGTGGGCTAGCCTGAGGTTTCCCCTCGTCTGCCTCAGGCGTACCACTGAACTTGTTCCACCTTCCTCTTTGGAAATTGTTATGGTAGTGCCTTCTTCATTCGGCTGCAAGATTTAAACAAGGTGTTTAAGTTGTTTGTTTTTATGTATATGAGTGTTTTGCCTGCATGAATGTAAATACAATGCCAGAAGAGGTCAGAAGAGAGCATTGGATTCTCTACAACTGGTGTTACTGAAGGCTGTGAGCCTCCCTGTGGGTCCTGGAACCAAGTTTGGGTCTTCTGTAAGATCAGCCAATGCTCTTACCCACTGAGCCATGTCTCCAGCTCCTTAAACATGTTTTATATAATCTAGGAAGGCCCTGCACCTGTAGATGGTGACCTTTTTTTTCCTGTTTATTGTCTGCCTCTGACTAACCCTGTTAAAGGATGGCAGTGAGCTCACATGCACCAGACCTTTGTCCTTAGCAATTATCTAAGAGAGATCTACAATTGCCATTGTTCTGTGAGGTCAAATCTAATGCCATAACAGGAATCTTATTTAATTCTTTTAAAATGTTTCTTAGTTTAAGAACATAAAAACAGGAAAAGTTTTTAATGTTTTTGTGAATTTTAAATAATTGTTATTTTTCCTCTTACTGTTAATTGGTTTTTTGGTAACTTCATACAGTATAATTGGATCCTATCCAGAGCCCCTCCCTCTCTGCTTCCCTTTTCTCCCTCCACTCAGTTTCCTGTGCTCTAAGGTCTATAGGTTTGTGTCCCCAATTCTTCTTCAGAATGGGTTTATCCGCTGGAGTCTGATCAACCAAGCGCCTCACCTTTAATAGACTGGGAAGGGTTAATGGGGTGGGGTGGAGAGTGGGGCAGAGAGGGTGACTAACACTAAAGGACTTTAGAAAAATCCATATGGAAATCTACCAGTAGAGAAGCTTCTTAATGTATATATATATTATAAAAAGAGATTGAAAGGAGTTAGCTTGTAACAGGGAATTGTCCCTACCAGACAACATGGGCCTAGCACAGGAAAAGCCCAGTGCAGAGGATAAACTCCCTCTTTTGAAGCTGTTGACCAGGGGTCCCAGAGACTCTCAAACAATACTTGCTGTTGCCCCTGCTTCTTGGTTACCCACCAGAGCTTCACAGTAAGACCCTACTACTGGATGTAAGGTATGACTGAAACCCCCAACAGTTTCAAGCTCAGGAAAATGGAAGGAGACCTGGAGCCAGAGCTACAACCTCTCAGAGATCTAAGCTTTGCAAAAAGCTCAGATAAGACTCCAGATCCCAAATTCACAAAGGACATGGGGCTTCCTGGGCAGATAAGATTCAGGACTCAATGAATTCATAAACAGCTGTGAAAAAGGACTACTTCCTGGCCAGAAGCTTGCCTTAAACATCAATCAGATGTCATGGCAGCCCCCCTCCCCTAAAAGCCAGGAGGGGGCTGAAGGTTTTTAAGGCTTTGAGGACTTGGACAAGGTGGAAGCATTTGAGACTCAGACTTGGGCTGAGCTGGCTCCCCCGGGGAGTTTGGCTTTCCCACTCTCCCAGAGGGAGCTCCTCCATCTCGATCTGGAGCCTGGCACGCCAGCCCGGTTCCCCGGAGCCCCAGCCCCAAGATGGGGGTGAGGAGGCTAGCATTTCTCCACTCGTGGGTGTGGAGGAGCTAGTCCCATCTGGTCTTCTCTCAATAAAGCCGGTTCCTGTTAGCTGCCAGCGGAGTCTGGTCCCTTCTGTCTGCTGCGTCTCTCGAACCCTGAACCTTACACTGAAGATGCTAAATCACAAGCCATAGGACAAAGAAGGAGAACTCAAGCTGGTACTGACTTCAAAGTCTCATCTCTGCTGGCTAGCTCTCAGAGTCCTGGAAGGAACTCTGCACACTACTTGAAGAGAAAATTTAATAGGAACCTTATCCAGCCATGAATCCTGCCATCTACAACAACTGATCTGGCAGGACATGGGGTGGCACAAATGTTACGGAAGTGACCAAGTACTCTCTAATTGAATTTAAAATCTGCTCCACAGGATGGAGCCCACATGACACTGATGTCAGGTCTAGGAACCTGAGACTCGGCAGCTCACAGGCCATAGGGGAGAACCAGTGCTAGTGTTCTGCTAAACAGAAATAGTATTGAACTCTTAATACCCACAGATTGACGCATCCCTCAACACCTCAGTAGAGAGGCCTCCTGATGCAGCAGATGGTGATTGACACAGAGGAGCCGTGAACACTGTGCTGCTCCTGTCTCTAGCAGGAGGCCACAGACAGTGCATCCCGGAATAACTGTTATTCTTAGTTGTTCTTGTTCAGTCCCCAGCAGAAGGGCTACGAGCTCCACTCAAGGAGGCCACGAATTCCTAAGTTCTGTAAAGTAACCAGCTAGCCCTAAATCGGCAGTCCAGCCTCAATCAGGCCTCACTCAACATCTTACCAACAGCTTACTCCCTGAACTAAGGGAGACTGTAGCCAACCTGTCACCTTTAGGACCTTGAGATACCAGCCTGCTCCTCCTGGGAAGCCTTCTTTGAAAGAGGGGCTTCAGTCATACAAGGACACCGCACACCAAACACATTCCAGCTGGGCACAAAAGAAACCTTTCACCTTTCCTCACTGGGACACAGAGTTCTACCCACGGAGCCACCTCTCTGTCCTCCCTGCATAGAATATGCATTCCTTGCCTGTTGCAGGTCTGGATCTGGTTCTTATTTCTAACTCTAAATTCTGTTCCTTTCTCCTCTCCTAAAATTTAAGTCCTCCTTTTTACAAAAGTCAGCTGTCCTCCAACCTAGCTGACTTGGGGACGATGATGCTTGGGTGGCAACTCTCACCTACTGCTGGCTGAATGGTCGTCAGTAGTAACTGGAATAATTTTTAGATAATTTCATTCAACTCACTGGACCACTATTAACTGAGCTAATAGACAGGAAGGAGCAGGACACGTGGACACATTAGCCACCACACGGCGGGTTAGACAGCAGTATCTCAGGATGCAGAGGGAGGCATTGGAAGGAAGGTGTCAGAGTAGGGAGGGCTCGAATCCCAGCCTTCGGCCTAGTGAGGAAGTTTGCGGACCACACCCGCCTGTCGGACTGCACCACTCCACACGGGGCTGGTAGCCTGACATAGAAACTGCTCGGCTTAGAAGGCATTTACAGAAGCTGGTGGCCTCCGGGAATAAGGCAGCAAGAGTGAGAGGAGTGGAATGATCCTGCTGAGGCCTCTCCAGTCTGTTTTCAAGCTGTGAGCAGACAGCTCGGCCAAAGCAGTAGCTGGTGATGGAAAATAAGCTCCAGAGGACAGGGCTTAATCTGAGTTGGATGGTGTCTGTCCTGTTGTGGAGGAGGTTTGGGTGTGTATCAGGTGAAGTTCCTGAGATAAACTTGCCAGGTAGAAGAAGAGAGGTCCACAGTTTGGATGCTGGAAGGGCAGGCAGCATGCCTTGGGATCTGGGGAGGTCCCCAGGCAAATTGTAACAGGGTACATGTGAGAGGTAGTAATCACACCTAGGACCCCCCCCCCAGAGAGAGGCTGGGTCCCGCAACCCCTTCCCAGCTCTCAGGTCCAGTCACCTTCCTATTCCTAGCCACACCCCAGCACTTCCACACCCTCTACCTCAGCACCCGAGCCTCGGAGAGAACACACACTGAAACCTCAGCAGGTTGCTTTCACTTGACCTATTTCCAGCAAAGATTCCCCTCACTGTTATATTAAACAATGCTTTTCACTGAAAACCACAGAACTTATAATAAGTATTCACTGACATCCATCCCATGATTGCATATGTTCCCAAGGCTCAAGAAAGTCCCTTTAAATATAGTGAAGACTCAAGACAGCAAGTTTAATTCCTGATTTTATCTTTTTCAATGAAAATGGACAGTGCTATATTCGGAGCCTTTAGTCCTTACACCTCTTTCCTAATCCATCAAATGTTTATTGATACCTGGTGCTTGGAAGGAAAATTTAAAGTCTCCTCAGTGCCTGTGGTCCTTGTATGGTACTTGCATAATTCTGACAAACAAGGATTGAAGAAAAGAATGTATATGCAAATTTCAGAAGCAAATACCATTCTACATTCTGTGTAGCCAAGGTTTCTTTGTTAATTGTTGAATGCTAAAAGCTGAATAGAAGAATAAAGGAGAATCTGGGGAGAGGAGGTAACCAGCAAATGGGCAGGGAGGCATGGGGAGGGACCACGAGGGGGGTGCAGGGAAGGGGACGGGGAGGGGTGCTGGGGAGGGGGCACGGGGAAGATGATTGGTAAGAACAGCGAATAATGACATGTATGTATGAAAGTGCCAGGACACCCATTATTTTGTATGTTAAAACTTTCACTGTAAAATAAATAGGCTAGACTCCTCTACCTTCCTGTTTAGAAATGAGGGCCCACCATTGCCTCTTTTTAGTGTTCCATGCGGAGCTGCTTGGGTCTCGGTATTAATAAGATCAGTATTCTGTGGGTTTGGTCCCTCTTCAGTCACTTGTCTCCATGAAACAATGAGAGAATGTGTAAAAGCCCTGGGTGTGCAGGCCACGTACCTGCTCTGGCTCTCTCCTGCTCTTCCTTGAGATGAAAATGAGTCTGTGCAGACAGCTCAGGCTGACAGCTCATGACCTTCATGTCAGGCTGAGAGGAGGAAGGTACAAACAGCAGTTTGCCAAGACACTCCTGGTCAGCAGTGCCAATGAGTTTTCTCAGAAGTCCATAGTAAAACCTAGGTGGAAATCTTGAATTCACACTTGCTTACAGTATTGTTTTATTTTTAAAATTCATACTTTATTTTTTATTTTATGTGTATGAGTATATTGCCTTATGTGTGTCAGTGCACCCGTGTCGTGCAATGCCCGTGGAGGTCAGAAGAGGGCATGGGATCCCCTGGAACTGGAGTTAGGATGGGTGTTCATGTGGGTGCTGGGATTCGAACCCAGGCCCTCTGCAAGAGCAGTCAGTGCTCTTAACTGCTTCGCCATCTTCCCAGCCCCCCAAACTCATGTTTTTAAATCGTAAGTAGTGGTGTAGTTGCTTTAGATATACTAATGCTTTATTTGCTGGCTGCTAGGTGCGTAGACCCCACTTCCTCCTCCTGGCACCAGCACACTGGCAGCCCGTGGGTAGCTGTCCTAGTGTCCTTTCTGTTGCTGCCATAAAACACTCTGACGGGAAGTAACACAGGGGGAGAGGGGTTATGTAGTCTAGGCTCACGGGTTACCAGGTTCAAATCCATCAAAGAGGGAAGTAAGGACAGGGATTCAAGCAGCAAGGCGAAGCAGAAACCACAGAGGGGTGCCACTTGCTAGCTCGCTCACAGCCCACGTAGAGCTGGCTTTCCTATACAGCGCAGGATGACCCACCCAGAGAACAGTGCCCCCCACAATGGACTGGGCCTCGCACCTCAGTTAATAATCAGGACAATCCCCCACAAACATGCCCATAGACTAGTCTGATCTGAGCTACTCCCAAATTGACTCCCTTCTCAGATTCCACACTGTGTCAAACTTCATTAAAGCTAACTAGGAGACTCGCTTAGGGCAATGTGACTGGGTTCTAGGCAGAAACACCGTCTAGAAATGGCAAACCTCTCTTCTAGCCTGGTTATGAGGTCCCGTGCCACATTGCCCACATGTGATCTTCTCCTCTAGCAAAGGCTACTGAGTATAGTGTAATGCCGATGCACAGACCTTATCCTGTTTCCCTTCAGAAGCAGAGGAAGCCAGTGTGACACAAACTTGTAATAAGATCAGGCCCAGGTCTTGGGGATAGCTGGATATGGCAGTCACTTTATCTGTCCTGACTAATACTCCACTGGGATAATTTATCAGCTACACTGGTTAAGATGCAGTTTTCAAGCAGGTGTGGTGGCACACACCTTTAATCCCAGCAACTCTGTGAGATTGAGGCCATCCAGGTCTATGCAGTGAGTTCCAAGCCAGCCCCCATCCTTGTACCTGTCCTTAAGGTATTTCCAATTCTTTCATGATTATAACAGTTAAAACCCCTTGAGACCCATCTTTTCCAGACTCAACCTAAACAACATTCTGGTACTCCCCCATCCAACAATATCTTGCCAGTGTCACAAACCTTTGTTACCCTCAGACTGCATCATGATTATCCAGTACATTCTTGACCCTTTAGGTATGACAGAATACAAAAATGCCCGATGAGAATTTAAATGACGAAAACTTGATGTGCTTCTAGTGGCAAGAACAATCTTCTCACTATGAGCAAACACTAAGACTTGGGGCTCAATTACTGATACATTTGGTTCCATGTACATAATACTAAATTCATACATGTGGTTCTACATACACATTAAACTCATACATGTGGTTCTATATACACCACACGTAACTCATACATGTGGTTCTACATACACACAACTCATACATGTGGTTTTACATACACTTAACTCATACATGTGGTTTTACATACACACTTAACTCATATGTCCCGTCCAGCGGGCAGCGTGGACATGAGACTCTAGGGACCTGGAATGAGTGGAGACACAGAGGGAACACACAGGACAGTGGAGACAGACAGGACAGACACATGAGGATGGACGGACCTGGGCTCTACAGGCCACTTAGACACACAAGACCAGACATATGAGGACAGACACACATGACGACCTATGCTCTTCAGACAGGCCGCGAACACACACGACAGAGACGAACAAAGACACACATGACGACCTGGGCATCGTGTCTCTCCTCAGGCCGCGTGCTTTATTGTTTTAGGGAGTACTTATACAGAGTTTCAGGAATACAGGAATGTGGTAAATAACAGAAAGACATTATCCCACCAGGAAGTTGTATGCACACCAGGAAGGTGGCACTAAGAGGGGGCAGGGGCTTTGAACCAGGGGAGTGCTAGAACCCTGGTGGCCATCAGTGCTTCCTTTTTAGCTCAGCTCCGGTGAGAACAAGGTGAGTCCTTTTGGAGGACCCCAGGACATTCCTGTGAGAATTCCTTAGTTACAAAGATTAAGGACTGAGTTTACCTACAGGTGGTCACAGGGGCGTGGTATCTCCCTAAGGCTGATTTCCTCTGAGATGAACTCAAACTACAAGCTGGCTGTTTTCTCTAACTCGCGGCGGCGTACAACATCTCCTCCGTTTTTGTTTTATTTTAAAAAGACCAGGTAATGAGAGTTATTACCTTGACTATCTACCATGAGAAAGGCATTGGCTTAATTCCTCATTTATACATGTACATGTCTTTTTGTGAGGGGAGGGCTTTTTAAGACATGAACCTCCTTGCAAATTAAGCTTGCCTTTAAGAGAACCCACTAAGGCATGATTGTGCCTTCTTCTCTCTGCAGTACTTTGTCTAACACCCTTGGGATTGTCAGGGGCATGGGTCCGAGCTGCGGGCGAGGCTTGGCCCGGTCAGGAGAGGGGGCTGCTCCAGCCGCTCACCTGACAATTTTTTTGTCCTCAAGTGCCAAGCGATGATAATGCACTTAAGTGGAAGCTGTGGCTTCTTTAACCTGGTTTTTATGAAATCTGTAAGTTTTTTAAACAGCGATGGACCAAACTAATTGCCAATTATAAGCCAATTAAGGAGTCCAGGATGGAAATCAGGAGTGATGAACGCCAAGAGTGAGAGAAAAAACCAACCTGTGGTTTCTGTAAAGGCTTTGATAAAACCCATAAGCTTGTTAAACATAACTGATTGTCATTTTCTGTTTAGAAACATGGATTAACTCTGGCAGTATTATTACTAATACATAGAAATTATTTTTTTTTTGAAAAAGGTTTGCATTAATACATGGAGTTAAGTGGTTTTGTACATTATTTTAGTCTCTTGGGGGTTTAGGCATTCTGCCTGCCCACATCTGTCCAATTATTAATGTCCCAGTTTTTTCTGGCCAAGTAAGTTAGGCCACCAAGTGTCCAGTGTTGAAGGCAGTTGTCTGGCTGGCTATTTGAGGTGATGCCGGACTCTCCATTGGACTCTAGCCTGTTGGTGGATGTTGGATATTTGTCTTGTCTAATTCCAAGTTGAACACCATCATCCATAGCAGGTTTTTGGCAGCTGTGGCAACCTGTGAAACAAAACATAGGCCTCAGGAGGTTCTTACCTCCTGGGCTAAGGAGTTAGATTTTTTTTTTTTAATAGATCTATTTGGTCTCTGGTTTTGTAATATTTTAAATTTTTTGGCTCATCCATGGGGAGCACAGAGCCAACCTCTGGTTGCTGTTTTTGTTTACTCCAATGTTTGACAAATTTAGGTTCTGTTTTGGCAAATTTTAAACAATGTTAGTTGGAGCTGAACGTGGGGGTCACAGACTCTCTATTTTCCCTTTTGTCTTTGTAATTGTGCTCCATGATAGCTTGTCCCTATGGGCTGTGAGGCCTCCACTTTTGGGGGCAAGCCAAATGTGGCAAAGCACTGGAGAAAGTAAGATTTTTACTAATTTATACATATATTTGTTTTTTAGACCATTTAAACCATTAATACCATAATATGTAATAACATTAGAATTGTCTTACTGGGAGTACTATGTAATGTTTTACTCCCTTTTTTAAGGCTTTAGTATTAAACCAATGTTTGATCATATTAAAGTTTGCAGGTATAAGGTGACCTGTAGTAAAATTACATGCAGCTGATGAACTTTTGTAAATAGACACAGCTGAAGTCATGAGGATGGCAGTTATTTGACTCAGGAATGCTGTGTAACATTATCTTAATAACATTTTACTTTATAAAATACTTTTTACTTTATTTATTTTAGCGGAATGGCTTTACTCTGAGGCTGTTTTGTTTTTTTGTTGTTGTTGTTGTTAAATAGTATATAATGATCTATTAATATTATTTACTTAAAGAGGCATTTGTTTGTTTTTAGGATATAACTCTATAGTTTGCATTACATAGGAGAGTTTTTTAAGTTTAATTATTACCAGTGCAAATATATTTAGGGGAATGATACAACTATAGACTTACTTTTATAGGCATATACTCAGAATATGATTGCTGGATCATAGAGTAAATATATATTTACTGCCAAACTTCTTTCAAACAGGCCCTACCACTTTGTATTAGCACCAGGAACATATGGCAGTTCTAATTATTCTGCACTCTTGCCAACAATTGCTATTGCTGCCTATTTTAATTTTAGCCATTCAAATGATTATCAGTATCTCATTGTGGTGTTAATTGTAATCATTATACTGAAGAGTAATGTTATATGTGTGTGTGTGTATATATATATATATATATATATATATATATACATATATGTACTTATTATTGTATATCATTTTAATGGAGTATCTGTGCAAGAATACCATTCATTTTAATTGAGCTGTTTGCCTTCTTTTTTGAGTTACATGAATTGTTTATATATTATGTTTTTAATTTGATATTCTTTCTTCAACTTTGTCGCTTGCCTTTCCACTCTCTTAAATATATTTCTTCAGGAAGAAAAGCTAATAACCTTCAAAAAATTAACTGATTTTTGAAGTTTTCATACAATATATTTTGATGCAATTTAGATCCACTCTCATAGCCACATTTCTCCTTACTGTCCCCAACCCAACTTAATGTACTCTATTATATGTAATATAAACCGAAAAGAGGCTGATTTCTGCTTCTGAATGCCTTTCAGTGTGGCTCCATCCAACGAAGCCTGGTTAACCTACCTAGAGTCCCCTCCTTTAAGAGATTGCTTCTCCCCCTCCTAGCAGGCAACAGTTACCAAAAGTTCCTTACATTAGGTTCGGATTCCTTACCCTCATCCCCAAGTCTCTTCTTGAACTTTTTTTCTGGTTTGAACTTGTGTGGGGCTTGTTCAAGCTGTGAGGACTGTTGTGAGTTCATATTTGTAACTGACCAGATGTCTGGAAAACTGTTTCCTTGTTATCATCCAACACCTTCTGCTCTTAACAATCTTTCCATGCCCTTTTAAAACAATAATCCCTGAGCCTCAGAAGGCAGAAATGTGAAATTGGTGTTCTAGTAAGTAATAAGCACTCTGCATCCTCTTGTTCTCTGCATACTGACCAGATGTGGATTCTGTGTTAGTCAAAATCTGCTGCATAAGTAAACTTTGTTGGTGAGACTTGAGAGATGCATTCATCTTATGTGTAGAAATGTCATTGAAGATGTGTCACTTTGGGCTGTCTCACAGATACTTATTTTCTGGGAGTGATCAGTAGTATTACTATCTATCGGTTACAAAAAGAATCCTCCTTGATGAATGTCGAGAAATACAATTGTTAGTTAATATATGGATGCGTATTTAGAACACAGTAAGAAATTACTTTGATCAAGTGATGACAAAAAGTTAAGTTTTTCTCTAAGATCTATGACCTCTCTAGCTAGGTGTATTTTGCTATGTTTACAGTACCATCTATAAGTTTGCTCTCATTGAGTGGGCCTTATTTCCAATTAGACAGATGTTGATCATTGGCAAGATAAAAGTGCTGCTACTGCACCAATATGTAAAGTTTGATGGGAATGTCATTAGTATTTATTAGGGTGCATAATGTTCTCTGATACCATGAGAGCTAGTCATTTAAGCTTTTGTCTTACCTCCGCTCTCACTCCCCTTGTATAGCTATCTGTAATACCTATCAAATTAAACCACCACCCTTTTTTCATTTCCAACTTGATATCATTTATCTGCTATTATCCCTCTCTCTCATGCTCCTTCTACCCCTTTAGCTTCATAGATCTGTTCATTTTTCCTAGCTTCTGCAGTTAAATCAGGATATATACTCATCTATAACGATTTGGAACTAAGATCCGCAAATGAGATGCAACATAACTTTCCTTGTTTTTCTGAACCTGTGTTAGTTCATTTAGCATAAAAGTTGCTATTTCTTTCCATTCACTGGGATATTTCATGATTTTATTTATTTATTTTTTTGGTGTCATTTGTTCTCTTGATCTTAGCCATTCAGATTAGGTTAGATGAAATATTAAAGCAGTTTTGATTTCCATTTCCCATATTATTAAGAATGTTAGACATGTTTTACAGTGTTTCACGGTCATTTTTATTTTCTCTTTTGAGAGCTACAGTTCATTTCCATATCACATTTTAAAGTGGATCATTTCTTTTCTTCGCTCTGCTTATTAAGTTCTTTGGCTATGTTGAATGTTAATCCTCTGTCATATGTACAGATACTGAAGGTTTATTTATTTTCTGTTGGCATCCTCTTCATTCAATTGTTGTTTCCTTTGCTGAACAGAAGACATAATTTTTTTATTTTAATGAGGTCCCATTTGTAGATTGTTGACCTTTATTTCTCATCAACCCATGTCTGATTTAGAAAGCCATTTCCTGCACCTACATATATAGGATACTGCTTATGATTTCATCTGAAAGCGTCATCATTTCAGGCTTCACATTGCAGTTTTTGATCCATTTGGACTTGACATTTGTCCTGGGAAAGAGTTATGTGTCTAATATCATTCTTCTATATGTAGGAATCCAATTATGCCAGCACCATTTCTTAAAGATGCTGCCTTTCCTTCAGTGTGTGTTCTTGGTACCTATGTCAAGTATAGGTGTCTGAGTCTCATGTTTGAGACTCTTATTTTGTTCCATTGATATAAAATAATTTCTGTGATAATCTCTTGCTGTTTTTTCACTCTATCCCTATAATGTAGTTTGAGGTATGGTATGGTAATTCATGGGCATTGCTCTTTGTGCACAGAATTTCTTTGACTATCCTGGATTTTCTGTTTCCATATTAATTTTGGAATTGGTTTTTTTTTCTATTCAAATAAAGAATGTTCTGAGGATTGTGATGGGTTTTGCATTGAATTTTCATACTGATTTTGGTAGCATGGTTATGTTCACAATATTAATTGTATCAGTCAATGAGCATGGAATGTCTTTCTATCTCCTTGTTACTTCCTTATCTTGTTCTTCAAAGATTTAAAGTTTTCATTGAAGAGGTCTTTAATACCTTTAGATATTCTATTTTTTGAAGCTACTAAGAACTCATTCTTCAATTGCTTGTTACTTGTGTACAGAAAGTCCAATGATTTTTATAAATTGATTTTTTATCCTACCAGCTGGTCAGAAGTGTTGATAATTTCTAGAAGTTTTCTGATGGCAGTTTTAGGATCTATATAAATAATATCCTATCATATGCATATAGGGTTAATTTGTCTTTCCTTTTCCAATTAGCAGCCTTTCAATTTCCACTTTTTGTCTTATTGCTGTAGCTACAGTTTTAACCACTATATTGAAAAGAAGTAAGCATAGTGCACAACTTTGTCTGGTTCCTGATTCTAATAGAAATGCTTCAAGGATTTTTTTTTCAAGTTTGCCATTTTATTGGCTGATGGTATGCTGTATATAGTCTTAATTATATTGAGGTATACTCCCTCCAATACAATTTCCTCTAAGACTTTTTTTCAATGTATATTGGATTTTTTTCAGGCCTTTCCTGCATTTATTGAGATGATCATTCAATTTTGGTCTTTAAGTCTATTTATGGGGTTTATTAATCTATGTATGTTAAACCATCCCTTCATCATTGAAATAAAACTTACAAAAGTGTATGATTTTTTTAATGTGTGTCTATATGCAATTTACAAGTATTTGGTTGAGAACTTTTGCATCTGTATTCATTAAGGAAACAGGCCTATAGCTTTCTTTTTTGATGTATCTTTTCCTGTTTGGGTATTAGAGTAATACTGGATTCATAGAAGTTGTTTGATGATCTCTCTATGTTTCCATTTTTCTTAATAATTTAAGTACCATTGGCTGTAGATCTGTTTTTAAGTTCATGTAAAATTATGTTGTGAATTCATCTGGATCTGGACATTTTTTAGTACAGGGGCTTTCTATAACCATGTTAATTTCTGTGAAGATTATACATCTGTTTAAGCTGTTATACTCTTCTTGATTTAATTTTGGTGGCTTCATTGAAATGAGAAATTTGTCCAGTTTTGTAGATTTTCAAATTTAATTGCCAGAGCCCGCCGGCAGAAAATCGAACTGTACCTGAATTGGGGAGTTAGGATTGAGAAATACAGAGAGAGAGAGAGAGAGAGAGAGAGAGAGAGAGAGAGAGAGAAAACACGAGGATAGATTCGGGAGGGCTCTCAGTCAATACTGAGGCCACGACTTTATTCTGCTCAGCGTATTTATAGGAACAATACAACCATCATTTACATATACAGGATTATTCAAAAAACACCTACAACTACTAAACAAAAGGTGCTAAGCCTAGGATTTAAGATAAGCTTTCCTCCGGGTGATTAAATCAGACCTTCCTACAAGGATTTACAAGATTTTCAGCTTTGGGATTATAGGATTTTCAGCCTTGGGATTACAGGATTTTCAGCCTTGGGATTACAGGATTTTCTCTCCTTCAAGTGAATAAATCACTCGCATTGCAAAACGCCCTAATCCCACAGCACTTCTGGGATCAGCAAGACTGATCCCTGCAAACGGCTCCCGACATTTAATAGAGGACAGGTTTTTTTTTAATTTATAAATTATATAATATATTTATTATATATCTAGGTTTGTCTGAATTAGAAAAACCATATACCTAAAAGGAATCTGGAAAGACATGGAAAGGCAAATTTGAAGCAAATAAAAAGGGAAGTACTCTGTTAGTGCAGTAGGCAGTGCGTCAGTCTTATAATCTGAAGGTCCTGAGTTTGAACCTCAGAGGAGGGAGTACTCTATTTTAGAAAAACAGGCCTTGGATCATACTGCAAAAGGCAGGAATTAAAACCAGTGAAGATTGTATCTTTTATTTTTTATTTAGGCCATTTATTTATTTATTTATTTATTTACTTTTGCCTTTTATTGTTGTAACTATGTCCTTGTAGTAGGCCTTTTTTGTAAAGTTTAGCACTGGAGTATGGTAAATTTATGAGCTTTTTAGGTTTAGTCATTATAAAATATTAGTTCACTTTGTATCTAGCTATTTTTGGAGGCTTATGGCTAGAAAAACCTTTTAATTTTTTTTAAAACCATGTAAGATCTTAAATAATTACATTTAGAAATTAACAAATATATTATAAAGATGTTAAAATCCAAAATAATTTCCTTTAAAAATAGATAATGATGTTATATAAACAAATATTAGAACTTAAAATAGTTTTTTGTAAAAACTAGTAAATGTATAAGACAATGTAAAAAGAGTTATTTTATAAACCAGTAAATACCATATTAAAAGTTAAGATTTAAAATACTTTTTATTAGAAACAGACTAAAATGATATTAAAATACTGACATTGAAATGTATTAACCTTGTTACAAAAGTCCTGTGTGAGAAGCTCTGGCTTTTTTTTATGATTTTATTAAGAATTTAAAATGAAAACCCAAACAAAAACAAATTGCAATAGGATTAGGACCTGTGATTAAATGCCTGTGGTCCAGGAGATTTTTAGATTATTATGATCTTTGTATAGAACTAGTAAATTTTTGGGTGTGGTCTTTTGGAAAAATTTTTTATTTAGTGTGGTGTTCAGGCCATGTGACTGTCATTATATTGATGAAATTATATACTTAAAATATGGAGACCAGGTCACATGGCTTTTTCTTTTCTAGTAAGGACACCCAGTTACATATTTTATATTGTATTTTATATGACTTTTTTGCTTACAAAAGTTTAAAATGCTTAGTTGTAGTTAAAATAATATTTAAAGTGGCAGCCAGCACTACCTTGAGTATACAAGGAAGATGAATAATAATCTGTTGAAATTAGTTTATCCTTTAATTATTTTTAACAGCACAATGTCCTTTACTCTAAGACTGTGTTTTTAGTCTTTTTACTTGTTATAAGGTAGGGTGGCCAGTTTTAGTCTATAACGAGTTTTAAAGAACATTTGGAAGTGGAATTGAATCTAAAACCAGGGTCCAATCCAGTTTTAGAGTCAATTTTTTAGTGTTATTAAAAATTTACATATAAGGATTTATTTCTTTTAAACTTAGTGGTTTACACGGGACAGAAGAGCTGTTAAATTTAGCAATTATTTAGCAGGCATGAAAATATTTGTTTTAATTTTGTTATCACTTTTGTTCTGTAGTAAAATACTATAGCATAGAAAATTTTTAAGTGCACAACAGTTTGACTAGGAAAAGATTAGTTGTGCTTGTATTGTTCGGAAGCTGGGATCGAACTCACAACCTTTTATTCTGCAGGCACACACGCTATGATTAAGCCATTTCCTCAGTGTTGAGGACTGGAAGCTGTAAAAGGCCTGTTCTGTGCTGAGAAGTAAAGCACCCTAGGGCAAGATGTGAAACTGATAATTTACAAAACCCAGGCTAATTAGTAAATGAAAGAGCCTGCTCCAGGAACTTGCCAGGACAGAGATCAAATTACATCCTATGGATGTCATGTTTTGTTGTTGTTGTCGTTGTTTTTAATATTTTTTTTCTTTACAACTTAACTTTAGGTTTTGTTGGCCAATAAGTGGTGGAAATTTTTTTTTTTTTTTTTTTGGATATTTAGCTGCTTTCTTCTCTCTCTCTTTTGGATATTTAATTGCTTTTCTCTCTCTCTCTCTCTCTCTCTCTCTCTCTCTCTCCCCCCCCCCCTCTTTTTAACCAGGTAGTAAGGTAAACAGCTGTAATCTACCCCCTAAGGCGGTAATTTAGGTCTGAGTAATGAAGTTAAGTTACTTCTCAACTGTAGCTAGATAGAAAAGGAAAGAAGCTGTCCTGGAGGAGCAACGTTCCCAGATCCGTGGACGGGTTCTGGGGGATTCCAGCCAGCAGGAACACGCAAGCCTCGCGGCAATTTTTAAGAAACTGGCAACCGCCCTGATGGCTTTTAACTGGTTGTTGAGTCACCAGGTTTGTGTTTTAATTAGAGTTAGATAGGAAGTCTTTGTCCACACCCAAATGGGCTGTCAGGGTCTGGACAGAGGACACAGAAGCCTTCAGCTAACACCAGAGAGTTGCCCTGGTCAGAAAGCATCATTACCTCTATGACATGACCAGTCCCACGCGAGGGCTCAGACCAGAAGAAAAAGGATGGAAGAAGAACTATGACTGCTTTTGGAGTAGGAAGGCAGGCCGAGCAGAGGGGGTTGGGAGGAGCTTTAGGAGGTGCCCCTAAGGCTTTGTTTTACCGGGCAGCTTTTTTGTTTAGGGAAATGGGTCCCTGCTGAGGAGATTATTTTCAGAGCTATAAGGGAGAGGCAGAGACGAGCTGGAAAGGTGTTTTTAGGGAATCACATTGAAAAATACTAAAACAACTTTGTATATTTTTTTAGACCATACGGAAATAAAAACTTAAAATTAACATTGAAAGAAGTCATTAATCAATATTATAAAATTAATATTGAAAGAAATAATATATGCTTATTAGTTTTACAAGCATATAAACAGTAAACAACACAGTCTTAAATGTTATGTATTTTAATCTTATTTTGCATGTTTTAAAGAGCCTGTTTTAAAGGCAGACACAAAAGGATTCTCTATGTCTCCTGGTAAAGTTTAACCTCGCTTCGTAAGGCGGATCAGAAAAGAAAAAAGGAAAATAACTCGCTTCGTTAGGCGGATTTGGGGGGTCTCGCTTCGTGAGGCGGATTTGGGGGGGTCTCGCTTCGTTAGGCGGATTTGGGGGAAAGAGGAAAGAAGAAGGAAAAAGAAAAAGTCTTACCTCGTCACTCAGAAACTGAACTCGGATCTATCTCACGAAGTTTTCGTGGTGATCTCACGTGAAACTGTTGCTTTCCCACCGTGGGCGCGGTAGTTTCAATGCAGGGTACCCTTTTCTTTGTGATGAGTGACGTTCCAGGCTATCTCGAGGGTCTCGGGCCACGTTGGGCGCCATTTGTCCCGTCCAGCGGGCAGCGTGGACATAAGACTCTAGGGACCGGGAATGAATGGAGACACACAGAGGGAACACGCAGGACAGTGGAGACAGACAGGACAGACACATGAGGATGGACGGACCTGGGCTCTACAGGCCGCTCAGACACACAAGACCAGACATATGAGGACAGACCTATGCTCTTCAGACAGGCCTCAGACACACAGGACAGAGACGAACAAAGACACACATGACGACCTGGGCAACGTGTCTCTCCTCAGGCCGCGCGCTTTATTGTTTTAGGGAGTACTTATACAGAGTTTCAGGAATACAGGAATGTGGTAAATAACAGAAAGACATTATCCCACTGTTAGACCCCACTCTCAGCCCGGGGACTCGAACCCCAGTGGGCCGCCTGGGTGCCTAACGTCGGGGAGCCTCAAGCCCACTGACCTCACTCAGCCCAGGGGACTCGAACCCCTGTAGGCTGCCTGAGAGTCAGTCCCAAGAATCCAGACCGTCAGATGCAAAATGCAAGAAGTAGGTTTATTTCACTTGCGCAAGTGGGAGACTCAGTCTCGTTCATGAGACTCAGCCCGCCTGACTCCTGCCAGGCCAGGTTTTTATAGTAAGGTTCCACAGGATAGTTATACATTGACATATAGTTTAACAGACAGTTCACAGACAAGATATTTGCTTACAGATCAGGGTTACAGAAGAGACAACTTCTCCATACATTACTTTGCAGTTCACAGGAGGTAAACTTTTCCACAATTTATGAATGGGATAATGGAGACTCTTCCTGTGGAATGTTAAGCCCACAGGCTTTATCTTGCATACCAAGGGATATTTACATAACTCTTGAATTCCCTGGGTCTCTTCCTCCTGGATTTATAGTTTCTTAGTTGTTTTTCTAATTGGAGGGGGTGGGGTAGGCCGAGCTCGTATCACCGAGTGCCTCATAAAACAAAATGTCTCACACTCCTCCCTTTTTCTTTGTACCTGATTATAATCTTATAATCATGGTTAAACACTTGTATCTTTTTGCTTCAGCGTATGGTATTGCTGAGTGAGTACTAAGGACTGACAAACGATCTTTTACAAACTAAGTTAGTCTATTATCTATTTGGCCTTTGATAGGCTGCTGAAGGACACAAGGACAGTTTTTGGTCTTTTGGGGTCTTTTTACCCTGAACTGCCTAGCCACATTTTACCTTTTATTTTCATCGCATTACCCTCTGAAGAGGTCACCCTAATTGCCAATAGGGAATTGGGGCGCAGACCGCTCTGGCTTCTTCAAGCTGAATAGGGTCGTAGATTGTGGCAATATGGGTACCCCTTCAGTGGGTCTACTTATAAGACCCCTGGATTGTATAACTGTCAGTTGTAGGAAAAAGAAAGTCCTTAACTGGTCCCTGGAAGATGAAATTAAAATAATCATAACAAGGAAGAGTTCAAATGTCCAATTTAAAGTCCATTAGAATTTTTTGCTTAAGGATTTTCATCTTCTGGGTTCCTCTGTGTTTTCCTTTCTGACTGCCAAGGCTGAACTTCAGAGTCTTGAAGTCAGGATTTGTTTCCAGGCACCTTGATAGCTGGAGTAGCTAGAATCGGGGTGAATTCCCTCCCAAATAGCTTCTAGACAGGGAGAGAAAAGAAATCATTTAATTTTGGCGTTAGAACAATGGTGGGCTTGCCTTTCTTGGCCACAGGTATGTACTGCAGTGTTGAGGTAGGCCAAGAATTGAAGTCTTACATCTGAGTGGCATTTTGTTATTAAGAACAAACTCATTAGTGAATAACATTTTATATAATTTTTTATAGTCTTAAAGAAGCATACTAATTACTTCAATTTTTTGGTTATACTTTCCTTTTGGGTGTTTAAGATCATATAATTTGGCCCAAATAAACCAATTTAGTTTGATTTTTAAGGTCAGTTGAGTATCTATTCCTCAGGGGGATCACATGGGCTTGAGAGGAGCCCCTGGCTCCATAAGCCTTGTTTTACCAGTTCCATCTATGTGAAGATAAGTCAGAAGGTCTTGTTAGACCATAGCTTCACTTTGAAGCAAATCAAGGAAACGTTTTCCTGTGCTGACCCTCCTCTTTGCAGGCTGGACACTGGTTCAAGTCCTTCTAGTGAAGCCTCCACGAACTCCCTGAACAGGAGGACAGGTGACTCATCACATTTACAGGACATTATGAGAGATGGCCCATAGTCCCCTGGAACTTAGTTGACCTTGGAGGGCAAGAGACAAAAAGTTGTCTCTTTAAGTCCCTCAAACCAGATTAGAGGCCTTTAAATATGGTGGTTAGACGCCCAAGAAGGTTAGTTTCACCAATACTGACAAAGGTCAAACATATATTTGTTCTTCAGACCATCCGAGCCATTATCCCATAAATTCCAAGATTTACATACATAAGTCTCTTATTTTTTATACATTACAACACATTGTCTCAGACCTTTAATTACTTGCATAGACTTTCTCACTTTTCCCTTTTTAATCTGGAACTATCCAGTCATCATAATTTTTTTTACATAGATTCTTACTAAAATATTTTTATTTTTATATTTTTTAATACCTTTGTTTATTTTTTTATTTTTTTTCTTAGTACCATGAGATGTAATAACATTAAAATTTTTCTTCCTGGGTGGACTAAGCAATGTTTATTCCATTTCTAAGGCTCTAGTATCAAACCAATGTTTGATCATATTAAAGTTCACCCTATGGAATGAATGACTTTACACCTACAGATGGGTGAGTTGTTACAAACAGGTATACAGGTAACCTGAGAGCAGATGTACTGTAGTCTTTAGCATGGATGTTGATTTTTCTATAACTTCATGCATTAAGTTTTTTTTCTGTTAGTCTTTTTTTTAAATTTTTTTCCCCAAATGCAGGAGACCATTTGTGACTAGGGCAAAATTACATACAGCTGGCTGGGAAGAGTAGCTGGACACTCAGGTGGGGGGTCCAGCTTACTCCTCTTTTAGTTGAAGAATACAACCGTTAGCAAACCCAACTGTGATGAACTTCTGTAAGTAGGCACAGCTGAAGTCACGAGCATGGCAGTTATTCAGGAGTGCTGTGCAGCATCATCTTAACAAAGAACATGGGATGTAAATTACACATAAGATAATGTACATTTTACTTTATAAGTTTCTGGAAAAACCTTATAGAGTGAGTTGGTCTACTAAAACCTTGCTTTAGGTCTTGAGAATGTAGATACTAGATAGAGAGAAGCAATTGGTACATAGTAATACCTTATCAACTTGAGCTTAGAATTTTCAGCATAAATCATTAACTGAGGAAGAGGTTCCTAACTCAGCAGAAGTATGAATGCCTAAATTCTAGAGCTGATCCACCTAGTTTAAAAAAACAGTGTCACAATCTCTTAATCATCTTGCCTTCCGTGAACATGTAGAGACAGCCGAGTACAATTACTAGGCAAATAAGCCATGGAGGATGTACAAGCCAATTGCGGGCATCTTAGAGCTCCTGTACAGCTGGTGTGCAGGGCACAGCTCTTCCAAGAGTCCTCCACTGTGTCTCAACTACTTGCCAAAAGAACAGGCACTCTGTCTCTGGAATTCTCCCCATGCTTTTAGTTATGAAGCAAGGACAAGCTGATACTATTTAAGGTTGGGACACTTCTGTCCATTGAAGCCATAAGGTGTCATTTACTGTATATCTAGACCAGGTCTGAATGCAGAAAGACATCGGTTTTTCTTTCTCAAGGTCTGTGGATTAGATCAAGGAGATTCTAATGGGCAAGGATACAGCCAAGGTGAGCCTTTGCTGAAGACAAGTGGCTACCTATCTGGGAGGCAAAAGAAGACATTTTGCAACGTCTTTCAAACTCTTCTTTGCCTCCTTCTCTAGAGCATCCTCCAGAGATTCTTTGATCCTTTTCTCAAGTTATAACTTGTCTGTTTAAATTTTATTTTATTTTTTTTTTATGAGAGTCAAGACTATAAAAAGGCTCTCAGTCTGTCTGAATTAGAAAATTTATATTATCATTATACATAATTTTGAATTAAGTACCCATAATCTGGACAATAAGGAGCACAGCTATCTATGGCCTTATAGCTAGAAAGTGAAAAGCAGAGGTGCTCAGGACATTAAGGGGTGAGCACAAAAACAAGCTTGGAGCAAGTAAGCATCAGAGAGGGAAATACCCTATTTTAGAAAGAAAAACAGACCTTGGATAACAATGTAAAAAGGCAGGAATTAACACCAGTGAAGGCTGCATCTTACACCTTTTATTTAAGTCATTCATTTCTCTTTACCTCCCATTGCTGTAGCTGTTTCCTGGTAGCAGCTTGTCTCATGTAATGTTTGCTTGGCCCTGGAGTTCTGTAATTTACATAAGCTTCCCAGGTGTGGCCATCACAAAGCTCCAGCTCACTTTGTGCCAGCTTTGTACCTAGTTAGTCTTTGAAGTTCATGGCTAGAAAAACTTTAGATTTTTTTTTTTAAACTGATAGATATATTACATAAAACAATGTAAGATTTCAAAATACATTTAGAAATCAGCAAACATAACATATAAAAATGTTAAAATTTAAAATAATTACCCATAAAACATGTAAATGTCATGTAAACAATATCAGAACCAAAATGATTTTAAAATACCTAAGACAAATAATTTTTATTAAAAACAGACCAAAATGATATTAAATTGCTGATATCGTCTCCTAATTTGACATGAAAATGCACTGACATTGTCGTAAAAGACTGTGTTAGACTCTCTTGCTTTTCTATGATCTGATCAAGCATTCAAAATATAAACCAAAAACTCTTTTTAGAAAGCACCCGGTTAAAGTAGTACCCTCAGATACATAGACCCCAGATTAGAGAGCAAAGCAAAAGAATTCATGGTCTCAAACCAAGGATGGGAGTCCATGTACCTTACCACAGCGCAAAGGTGAATGTGAAGCAGTGCCCTCTGGGTATCTTCATTTCTAGATACTATTTATTGCTGGGGAAATAACTCAAAAAAAGGCAGCAGAAGGAATGAGAAGTTCTGTCCAGTACAAAGGTACTTGGGCTGTTGCTCTGAGAGCACAGGTCTCCACAGAGCACCGTGTGTGGCTTTCCTTGTTTACTAAGATTTTAAATGCTTAGATCTATTCAAAAAGCAGCTATTTCCGGACCACATTCTCTAAGCACTGTTTGTTTTGTGTTTACCAGTGACTGAGGTCCAAATCCCAGGCCCCTCTGACTGTTCTTCCCATACAAGTGCAGAGAACCAGGGTGGAGAAAAAGCCCAAGTTAAGAAATGGCTTTTAAAACTTTTTTTCTAAAAGGCAAGACATTTACAGCTTCCATATGCCCTGAAGCCATAACAAGCTAGATAATGGAACTCACAGATTACCTGCTTAGCAGTCTAACTCAGTACACATAGAAAAATCGCCACATGGCCACCAAATAAGTTATTAAAATTTTGGGGATCCCTTCATATTTGACAAACTGAAACAGGGTGAAACGAGAGCATCCTCTAGGGGGTTCTTAGTCTTACTCATACAAGAATTTAAGAATGAACCCAATCGGAAGCTTTGCAGAAAAATCCTCAAGACAGGCAAGCTGGGGATCTCAGCAGCTGCCTGGAGGAAGGAAAAAAACTTCGCAGAAAAAAAAATCCTCAAGACAGGCAAGCAGGGGATCTCAGCAGCTGCCTGGAGGAAGAAAAAAAGCTTTGCAGAAAAAAATCCTTAAGACAGGCAAGCTGGGGATCTCAGCAGCTGCCTGGAGGAAGAGAATGAAGGGAGAAGAAAAGAACCTAGATAAAGGCATTTAGAAAAGTTGGTCACTATACATTTTAAAGTAGCGATATTTTGACACTTTTGGACTCACTCTGGCTCACGAGGAAGCAATCATAACACTTAAGACAAAACCAAAACAGACACAGACCTTAACACAAGCCAGATTATTGCCAAGTCACAGAAACAGGATCTGACACAGGAACCAAAAATAGACATGAAAACTCTAGGCTGGCCATTTTTACATATGTTTGGTGCTTACAGGCAACTGAGGTTTGGTCTCTATCCACTCACGTTGGGCGCTTTTTGAAGCGGCAGTAAACCTGCCATCTCCCTTTTCGGACTTCCACGGACAGCACTTCCACGGACAGGTTTCCAGCCTGGTGCCAGACTTCTTTTCAGTGATCTAAAGTTGAACTCAAGGGAGTGGTTAGATTCTGCCCCAGGTGGGGGTGTGACTCCAGCCAGGCAAACCACAGACAAACAACACAAAGTAGAAAGACAAACAACTTAGCTGCGCAGCTTCGAAAAACACAGAATACAGACTCAGTCGGGCTCGGGGAAATAAATCCTCGTGCCCCGGGTATGAGGGTGACGTAGTCGCCCCCTCCCCCCCAGGCAATCACTGGAGCATCCCCCAGGATTTTGAGCTCGTGGGCGCGGACTCGTCAGTCCCTTCCACGGATGCTCTACCAGACTTCGGCCGATCGAACCCAGGACTCGAACCCAGGACTCTCCCGGGACTCGAATCCAGGACTCTCCCGTACAGTACCAACAGTAGCCGGCAATACCTACCTCCCTGCGGATCTGGTTTGGGGTGAGGCTGACTTCCCGGCCAACGCACCAAATGTTAGACCCCACTCTCAGCCCGGGGACTCGAACCCCAGTGGGCCGCCTGGGTGCCTAACGTCGGGGAGCCTCAAGCCCACTGACCTCACTCAGCCCAGGGGACTCGAACCCCTGTAGGCTGCCTGAGAGTCAGTCCCAAGAATCCAGACCGTCAGATGCAAAATGCAAGAAGTAGGTTTATTTCACTTGCGCAAGTGGGAGACTCAGTCTCGTTCATGAGACTCAGCCCGCCTGACTCCTGCCAGGCCAGGTTTTTATAGTAAGGTTCCACAGGATAGTTATACATTGACATATAGTTTAACAGACAGTTCACAGACAAGATATTTGCTTACAGATCAGGGTTACAGAAGAGACAACTTCTCCATACATTACTTTGCAGTTCACAGGAGGTAAACTTTTCCACAATTTATGAATGGGATAATGGAGACTCTTCCTGTGGAATGTTAAGCCCACAGGCTTTATCTTGCATACCAAGGGATATTTACATAACTCTTGAATTCCCTGGGTCTCTTCCTCCTGGATTTATAGTTTCTTAGTTGTTTTTCTAATTGGAGGGGGGGGGGGTAGGCCGAGCTCGTATCACCGAGTGCCTCATAAAACAAAATGTCTCACACCACCAGGAAGTTGTATGCACACCAGGAAGGTGGCACTAAGAGGGGGCAGGGGCTTTGAACCAGGGGAGTGCTAGAACCCTGGCGGCCATCAGTGCTTCCTTCTTAGCTCAGCTCCGGTGAGAACAAGATGAGTCCTTTTGGAGGACCCCAGGACATTCCTGTGAGAATTCCTTAGTTACAAAGATTAAGGACTGAGTTTACCTACAGGTGGTCACAGGGGCGTGGTATCTCCCTAAGGCTGATTTCCTCTGAGATGAACTCAAACTACAAGCTGGCTGTTTTCTCTAACTCGCGGCGGCATACAACACTCATACATGTGGTTCTTCATACACACTTAACTCATACATGTGATTCTATACACACCACACGTAACTCATACATGTGGTTCTACATGTACACAACTCATATATGTGGTTCTACGTACACACAACTCATACATGTGGTTCTACATACACACAACTCATACATGTGGTTTTACATCCACACTTAACTCATACATGTGGTTCTACATACACCACACTTCTTTCCTTCATCTTATTACCATCAAGTTAAGAATTCAAAATTACAATTATAGGTCATTGAGAATGTGAGTGATATTTGATGGTCTTAGCTGATGAGTCTCAATACTCAGTTCCAAAGAGACCAAGCACTAAAGTACAGGTTTATCAAAAAGCAGTGAAATCCAGACCTAACTGAAACTCAGCAGGCTGATCGGTTCCCCTTGGAAGAGGTAATGACAAGTCTATAGTCTCCTCTGACATCAGTCTTCTCTCTGAAATCTGCAGCATCCTCAGGTGGTTTTTATCTATGCCTGAGAAGTCCTTGCTTTTTACCTGAAAGAAAAACAATCATCAAACATTGGAAGGAATCAAGTGCTTAGCAGCTAAGAACTCAGCACCACAGCCTGTTTGGGGCTTAGTATTGTTTTGTTTTTAGCCTGGAATCTTATTCTCACCATTGAAAACTGGCAGTTGTTCCTTCCCGAAGTGATAAATTACAGCCTGTCAAGATAATTAAAGCTTTTGCTGAGACGCACTGTGCATGAAATAATAGAGTTGATATTTATCGTCTCATGAGGGTCCTGGAGAAGCGTCCCCAATCCGCACTTGTCAGCTCCCCTCTTCCAAGCATCAGTGTCTGACCTCCGTGCCCGTCATTGGTAGAATTGCCAAGGTAATGGTGGCCCGAAGTTCTCTTGACTTCCTTATGCACAAACTGCACTCAGGAGGCTCCAAGCAGCAATTTAATCTCTGAAAAACAAACTGTGTGTGAATTTGCACTTGGGATGGGAGAGAAGGCTCAGTGTTAGGGGCACATGCTGCTCTTGATCAGGACCTGGTTCAGTTCCCAGCACCCATGTGGGGCAGCTCACAGTTGCATTTAGTTCCAGCTCATGGTGATCCACTGCCCTCTTCTGGCCTCTGCAGGAACTGCACTCACTTGCACATAAACACACAATTAAAAATAAATCTTTTAAAAAGGCATCTCATTAGGCAGCCCACTGCACGTAAGTCTCATAAGTAATGAGTCTCAGTGTGAGTTGAACACAACGTCTCTTCTCCATTCTATATAATGGCTCCAAACTTGAAAATATATTCTCTTCCTATGGTGAGGATTTTCTCCACTACACTAGCCCAATTCCTCCGTGTGACTACTATGCACCATCAGCTGAAGATCATCTGCGGAGCAGCTACACACTGCCACCACTGATCCTATGCGACTTCCATGTCTGTTAGTGTCCATTCTTGCCATTTAATGGCAGTGGGTGGTCGATCTGAAAGCCTGGTCCATCAAGAAGCAGTGACTCTGATCTGTCCTTGCAGCAAGGGAGGCAATCTGAGGTCTCTCATCTTCTTGCAGAGGCCATTCTACCTCCTTATCACAGAGGTACAGCTGTGGTGATATTTTTAACCACAGGGAACACTGCCCCCTGCATGGAAACACATTTGGGCAAAAATCTCACCAAAGACAGCAGATGGAGCAGGTGTGTTGGGTGCAGTCCGTTCCCATTAGATGGGGCAAACATGTTAGGTGTGGTCTGCTCCTATGAGATGGAGCAGGCATGTTGAATGCGGTCTATTTTCCATTAGATGGAGCAGGCATGTTGGATTGGGTCCATTCCCATTTCCAGAGATCTGTTGCTGTTCATTTTTCTTCTTGAGCTATTTCTACAAAATGGCCATCTTAGCAGAGTGATCTTATCCAACACATGCAGATTGTCACTCTAGCCTTCACAATGATCCCATGACCGACACCATGACATTGGAGAACAGCCAGATCTTACAAGCAGAGGGATACTCTCTGTCAGGAGACTCCGGAATACAGAACTTTCATGACATGTCTACTGTCAGCAGGGAGTCCTTTGGTATCAGCACTCCAGGAAAGGACTCCCAGACCGATATGTGAGGCCTTTGTCTTTTTAAACAGAATCAGACCACTTTGGTTCCAGATTATTTCAAAAATGGGCAGGAAGGATAACTGATGATTTTTCCACAAATGTTAGTCTGCACATGTAAAACACAGAGCCACGAAAGCTTGGCGTGAAGGACTTCTGGATATTTTCCTTCTTAAATTTTTTACACAAATTTTCCAGAACCTTCTGTACACTTCCTAAGGTTTGTCAGATTCATAGCCTTTTCTGCTTAAAACTTTTGTTGATGGATAACTGTATGCTTTTATGGGGTTTGGCTTTAGGTTTGGGAACATTACACAGTTACTGATTCCGAATATTCAGGTTTTCTTGTCTAGCTATTTTCAGTTCTATGATACAACACTGTGGGCAATGATCACCTCTTCGAAAGGGAACTGCGGTCTCATTCCTTATCCACCTGTGGCCTGAACCGTCTTTGAACATGTCAACCAGTCTCTCCCCAGGCAATCTTCCACACAGAGCTAGACACTGAAAGAAGCACCTTCCTCGTCCCTCTATGGGGTGGTTAATTAAATACCGGAGGTCCAAGACAGGAGACACCTCAGGTTCATGATGAAAAGTGCCAATGGCTGTGCTGCACACACACAGACACATGCACACACGTGTGTGTAGACAGGCACACAGACACATTCACATACATGCATGCACACATGCAGACACAGACACATGTGCACACAGACAGGCACACACAGACACTTGCACACACACGTGCGTGCAGACACACAAACACATTCACACACATGTATGCACACCCGCAGACACAGAAACGCACGCACACTCACGTACACATACACATGCTTAGACACACACATACACACATGCACACACACGCCTGTCTGCCGCTGTGTCCTCTTCACCTTCCTCTTCCAGAAGTGCTTGTCTTTGCTTTACTGCTGTATAGCATTGTAGCTTTCTAAGCTCACACGGAAATGGATAGAGGATCAGACACATCCTCTGGATGGACAGGTGTGGGGAATACACAAGCAGCTGGCCTCTGCTGCTGCTTGATGAGTGTCCTAGAACCAGCGCTCAGCACAGCCTTCCTAACCCCTCCCTCTGCTCCTCCCCCTACTGAAACAATTTTTAAATTTTCTTCATTTATTTTTTATGTGAGTGTTACGTCTGCCTGTATGTAAGTGCACCATGTCGTGCACAGCCCTCAGAGGTCAGAAAAAGGTGTCAGGTCCCCTGGAACTGGAGTTACAGATGGTTGTTAACCATCCTGTGGGTGCTGGGCTCCAACCCGGTCCTCTGCAAGAGCAGCAAGTGCTCTTAGTCACTGAGCCATTTCTCCAGCCTTCAACAGTTGTTTGTGAGTCTGTACCTGATGCTCTCCTACGCACTAGTGGATGTGACAAAGCTGCCTCTTTTTGTATCGGGGAGACGAAGCAAGTAAATTAATAAATACCTAGCAGTGAAACTATCCAGAATTCATTCTGGGTGAGGTTCAGGTAAAGGGGGACTCCCTGGTGGAAGAGACACGGAAGCTGAATCTTGAAAACTGAGGCTTGACAGGAAGGAAGGAGGAAGCAGCAGAGGGGACGCCATGTCGGTACAGGGCCCGTGTGGCCTGTCTGTGGGGCAGGAAGCAGCCTGGCGGTCTGGGGTGGCCGCTGTGGGGTGCTTGGTCTTGGTATAGCCGGGAGGGAGGACAGGAAGTACCACGGAGGCAGGCTCAGGGTTCCCAGCACCTTTTCTCCACCCTCGTGTTGTACTTAGGTGTTGGAATTGCAAAGAGACACTGGAACACAATGAAAGGGGTCCCGCACTGCAGGCCCCACCGTCCCACCCGTCCTTTAGCACAGATCAAACTGTATCACAGTTTAACAAGGTAGATTTCCTAATTCCTTAGCAAGAATCATATCAGTATAAGTTAAAAATGCAGCTAATGGTGGATAGCAGCTCATCCTCACCAGACCCAGCTCCGAAGACCAGGAGCTCCACTACATCTAACCACTTCCAACCACCAGACAATCTCCCTTTATAGGAGCTGAGCCCAGCCTGTTCTTCCAAAACGACTGTTCCACCTTGCCCAGGAAACCTTTCCCCACAGCCTAGGAAGTCCCATCTCTGTATGCAAAATACTTAAATGCATGGACACTTACTAAATACAATTATTCTGATGATCTTGTACATTTGAAAAAAGAATTATGCTGTATTTCTTTCCTCCAAGTATTCCACAGGGTTCCTCTTGGGCTGCAGATGTATTTCATGAGAGCATGCTTGCCCACTCTGCACAAAGCCAGTGGATTCAATCCTCAACACCCCTTAAATGGGGGCGGCAGAGAAAGGGCGGGAGAGGAATTGTCTTTTGGTTCTTCTGTGGGTTAGAAGTGTGCTCTTCTTACAAAGGATTTTATTTATTGTTTTTGTTTTTGAGACCAGGTCATCCTATACAGTCCAGGCTAGTAACTCCAGACCCTCCGCCTCCTGATGTGCCCCCATTCAGCTGTGGTTTGCTGTGAAAGTGGTTCTTTTAGTTTTTCTCTTGGTGCTGAGAAAGGAGCTCAGGGTTTCACAAACACAAAGCCTCTAAGCCCCACCCCCAGTTCTAGTAAGGTATAGAATCTCCAGCTCCTTCTCTGAGCACCTCCCTTTGTCCCTTCGCATTCCTCTTCTGACTACCCACTTAGAAATACTGAAGCCCATTTCTTCTGACACTATTGGAATAAGCCAGACTTAGGAGTGTTGTCTTAGCCTCTCTGGCATAGCTTGTCTTGTTCCAAATCCATATTTCTTCAGAGCTGCAGTTTAAAAGTAACTTCATGTATTTTACCGAGTTAGTCACCATCGCAACTGCAATATAATTACTTATCTCCATCATATTCTAGGATAAGACACCATAGTTAGCAACTTTGTATCATTAAACACCCAGAACACTTCCTGTTTTTTATTAAAACCTATACTTTGGATACACCCTCTGGAGGAGTCTCTCAGGAACTGTGTCAAGTTCACAAGGGCAGGATTCCTGCAGGGAAGGGCTGATGAACAACTTTGTGTCCTTTGGTAGGGGCTGTAAGGATGCTTTTGGAAAGCACTGCTGTTTCTATGACACAAGCAAAATGATCGATACATGCTTATTTCAAGGTTCCCCCCCCCCAACAAAATGTTTATTTTTTTAAAATGGCACGTAGAAATTACATATATGTATGGGGTACGCCGTGAAGTTTTCAATACATGTGTATCATGGGTGGTGACATTTCAGTATTTACATGTGAGCAGTTTTTTGTGGAAACATTTACTATCCTTTTAGAGTTGTTGAAATTAAGGAAGTGGGGCACAAAGTCACAGGTGCAGACAGGCTGAATGTACGTTTTCATCGTTAAGCCTCTGCTCAGTGTTAGAGGTCTTTAACAAGTCTATTTGGCATGACCAAAGAATTAACCATAAACACTGGTTATTCTATTTATTATGAAAACATTTACCCACCATACACATGCTAATAATGAAATAAAATTTAAAATTTAAAGAAACCTTTAAGAGGGAGGGACAGCAAGGTGGCTCGGTGGTTAGAGACGCTTGCCACACAAGCCTGAGGAACTGAGTTCAATCCTCACCACCCACTCACGTGAAGTGGAAGGAGAGAAGTGACTCCACAAAATCGTCTTCTGAATGCTGCACATGCACTGTGGCACATGAACGTACGCATACACATCATGTACGCATACACAGTAATAATTAGAAATGAATTTTAAAATAAAATGAATTTAATAAAAAAAAATATTACAGTAATGTCATTTTCAGTTATGATGTCTTCCGTATCATTTAACCTTACAAATGGCAAACTTAAAAGGCATTTATTTTCAAGCAAAATAATTATATTTTATTAACGATTCAGAATTTACAGTACATATAGACACTTTTTTTCAAATTCTTTCACAAAGAAAAATAAATTACAAGAACTGACACAAGCTCAATAATATTTGGCTTTCAATAAAACTAATAAAAATATATAGTATGAATTTTTGAGGGCATGAACATGTATTTTCCTATGTGTTCTAAAAAAATCTCTAATGCTGTATTTTTAGAGTGCTCTTTTCAGTACATCTTCATCTGGTCCAATCAGATGGATGGTTCAGGTGTAGGTCTTTATGGGGAACAGGTATGCACATAGAAACTAGCCAGTTTTAACAGGAGTTTAATACAATCAGATAATTTGTCATTTCATTTACTGGACAAAAAAAAAAAAAAAAAAAAAAAAAAGCCAGGTTTAACTGTTTCCTAACCATATTTCTTTCTTCCTCCTAGGTCAAAACCAGCCAGAGTCAGAAAGGTGTGTGCTCAAGTAAGGGTAAGCCATTTCCTTTTACGAAAACTCTTGCTAAACCTTTTAGATTGGTTTCTCGATTTTTCTTAGTTAAGGAAAGCTGACTGGGCCACCTTGAACATGATAAACTCATTTTCCCAAATTTCCCAAATTTTATACTATCAGTGCTTATATTCGTAGCAAGTTATTCTATTTCTTCACAGTTACTGAGCCACTGACAGTACAGACACAAATCCATCGGTTCTGGTTCTTCCCCCTTTCAAATGACAGAAAAGGAGTTGAGGACAAGATCTAATCTTTAGGGTACATGCTCTCAGTTCCTAAATGTACTATGCAGGAACCAGGCTGACGTGTGTGGGGATGTGGCACCAATGTAGAACTCAAACTCCAAAGCCCTATAAAGTATTAATGTAACTATCAGAGATACTGAGAAAACTCAAGTCCCATTAGGAAATTTACAAGTTTCCGGTCACAACTACTCATAAAACACTAAATGCAGGAGCTAAGCAAGACTCCCAACGGCTCCATGAGAGTCCACAGAGGGCAGGTCAGGAATATGACACAGAATTTGCCAACAGGACTTGTTCTCATGTGGTAACACCAAAGAAAACCTAATTCTCACTTCTTTAACTGTGAAGAGCCTGGACTGCGTAGGAGAGATCCCGTGTAGGAGCTGTGGGGAAGAGTGAGTGGACAGGCGTCAGGAAGGCAGAGAACAGCCCAGAGCAGGGCCAGGAGAGGAGAATCAAGGGAAAGCTGTTCTTTGCCAGCTCTCCTCAGTGGGAATGGGCAACTGACTGTCTCATAGAGACAGTGCCTCACTGTGACAGGAAATAACCACAAGGTGAGTTCAGCTCCAATGTGATGGACCAAGAGAGCGGACAGAAGTTCAACAGACGAGCCCACTCCCATTTCTCCAGGGAGAAATAAATAAAAGCAACAGTTGGTACAATCAAAATATCTTATCAAAAAAATAAAATCTTCAGAACATATGACTCAGCAAAAACGGATTCAAGAGAAGTTACCGATGCTCGGTCATCACCGAACACCCTCCTATGAGAGTGCATTTGTTTTACACCCTGCATCTCTAAATAGTGTTTCCTGTTAAGAACTAACACTACTTCCTCTTCTGGTTGTATGGCTTCCTTTTTACATTTCCACTTGTCTCGTTTGGACACTGGGAACTGCAGGAGAGGTGCTGTTTCTGTATTAATGCATGAGAAATCTTGGTTGGAGATCGGCATGTGTGTGCACGCTGAATTTTGAAAGTATTTGCTGCTGTGGCCCACTATTTAAAAGTCCGTTGCACTTGGTTAATTCCATCAGGAAACAAGGAACAGGTAACATACAAAATACTGTACACGAAGAGAGCTGGCACACGCCTGACGCTGCTTCCGGTCAAATGCAGCTTCCTAGCTCACCATGTGCCATTACAGAAACCTGAAACATCTCTATTCCATACAGTTCCAGATTATGTTCCTTCTCTGAGTAAGACCGAAGACTCAATGTAGCAGATTTCTTTAAAAGCATCACAGACAATTACTGGAAATATATAACATGAATGATTTTAAAGTTTTGGTTTTTATGAATTTGTACCAAAATAAAGCTTCTGAAATAGTTTTAGGTTCACCCTGGAAAACAAGGCATGATGTAAGCAAAAAATACCTGAATAAGTTAACATTTACATAGAAAAATAGAGGCTTATCCAGAAAGAGCCTCATGGCGTCTCACAGAACAGAGTACTGACAGCTGATTTAAAACTTCATGCTTTACAGTGTGGATTCTTCTTTTAAAAATCAGGACTCAGTCCTATACCTAATCCTTGAAACTTAATTTTCATCTTCACCATCAAATGAGAATCCGTTTTGGCTAGTACGTGTTTGGGAGATTGAGTGTTAGATGGTATTTCTCTGGACGACATTTGGAGTGTCTTGATATTTACTGTCAGCTTATTATTGTTTGGATTTTCCTAAGTATTTACTCCACCAGTTCAGATCAATGGAAGATTGTGTATGGAAAGCCTTGGGGCTGGGAGGGTCCCAAATCCTACATTGGGTCAAGTATCTAGGGTGCCTCACACCTAGGAGAGGAAGCATACAGAGAGCTTTTGGCAAAGAGTGTGTGCCAGCAAACCCCACAGCCAGCTGGCTCCTGCTGTCTAAGGACACCTCACTTCCTGTGACCAATAGACCTACAGGCAGTCAGCTGGTCTCCTGCTACTTAAAGGAACTTAGCTTCTTTCCTGATTAAGGTCTATGAAGCCACCCAGCAGGATTCTTAATTTCCTGGTTTTTTGTTCCGGTCACGAATACTACTCAAGAATCTCACTCTCAAAGGATGAAAAAAGTAGACTCTAAGCCAAATTAAACTGAATGCAATTTTTTTTCTTCTTGGCTATGACATGAAAAAGATTCCTGCCTGGGGTCAAGTGGTCAGGGTCCCTTGATCTCTAGACCGAGTCGCCTGCCATTCCTGTGACTCCATACTTCTCACATTCCACACATACAGGAAGTTACTCTGATGTTCAGTGGAATGATCTAGAGGGAGATTCTGCCAGCTTGCTGAAGCCTATCTTCTCAGCTGCGGCAGAGGACTGGCACAGCACTAAGAAAGGTAACGCTTGGTCAAAGAGGTTCTTACAGAAATGGAGAACGCATACACTAAGTTTAAAGTGGCATTGCCAGTAGATAAAACTCTGCCACGGTGCTAAAGAAGTCCAGTTCTATGTCATACCATTAATGCCCTGAACTTAAAGACAGGTCACTGCTGTGTTTAAGTCTATAGCTTCAACCCCGCTGGCTCTTAATTACCTTCAGGACTGAGACGAGCAGAGCCAGCAATGCGGCTCAGCTCCCATTATTTCAAAGCAGGTGTTGAACACGTGGAGTTCAAATTCAGAGAGGGACTTTGTGGGGAGCTGGCTGCAACTGTGCTTGTTGGATAAATAATTTCTTCAACAGTCATGTATGTGCCCAACACGAAGCCCACCACCCCAGTGAATGCTATAGAAATGTTTTTCAGGATCATCCATATGTTATAATGTTCCTTAGAAAATGTGAGGATCTCCACAAGAGGTGGCAAGATCAGGGCCAATGTGCTGCTGCTCACGGCCCCCACGAAGGAAATCACGATGTCCAGACGAGGAATGAGAATTGCCCCAGCACCTGAGAGAGAGAACAGACTCCCTGTTGACCTGGCTGCTGCTTATGAACACCAAATGTAGACCTCCTCAACACAGAAAAGGACTGACAGATGTCACACCCAACTACGGCTGGGGAAATCTGTCACATTTTGTTCTGAGCTAAGAAGAAAAGGGACTGACATTTCCTGGCTCACTTATGAACAGTGCTTCTAATGTAGCATTCTGCTGTGCCACTGAACAGTACACTGTGGGTTTCCACGGCAGGAAAAAAATGCCAAAATTAGTGGCCCAAACTGCATATAACCCCAGAAGGCAAGATTTCAAGACAAGAAGATCATGAGGTCAAGGCCAACCAAGGCAACACTGTGAGGCCCTGTCTCAAAAGCCAACAGTTGACGTTCCAGCTCAGTGGTGGAGGACTTAGCTGGCCCTGCATAGGATTCCTAGCACTGAAAAACTGAGATGCGCTCTGGTCTTGTGTCCGAGTTATCTCCCTACAAGACGCTTACTAATTAAATGGAGACACCACGTCCTCGCAATAGAGAAATACCAAGGACACCCTAACTGAGTGAGTAAAGGGGTCCAGAACAGAACCTAGCTCACCCCCATGTAGCTCTCGTCAAAGCTTAACTCTAATCCATGGGTGGGGGTGAAAACCTGTAATTTCAGCACTCCAGAGGCTGAGGCAGGAGGATAGCCATGCTGGGCTACAGAGTGATGACCTGTTTCAAAACACATCATTTAAGCAATTCCCACACTCACAGGAGAGATCATTATTCTGAGGGGCGTCTGTATTGACACTTACAAGTAACGCTAACCAAGAAGGTCCGTATCCCAAATTCACAGACGTGCTTCCATTTGGTATGAAGTCTGGCAGTCACTCCGGGGACAATGATCTCTGCTGGGACATAGAACTGGATTGAATAGGTCACGAAAATGCCAAAGGAATAGAGAATTTTCACTGACTGATACAACCTGTTGGGGGAAAAATTAACATTTAGTCTTTAACGTTAGCATGGCTTTCCTCCTGTTTTATGAGGTAAATAAACAGAACCCAACTAGTCTCAAGACTACTAACTGTAGATGCCTGTGGGTGGCTGGAATGACAACTGTCTCTCCTGCAGACATCCCGTGTACTGGAACACTTTGAAACAATTCCTATTCTTTTAAAAAGACTCATAGGATTCAGTTCTTGGTAAAGTGGTTAATTGGGGTTTAAGCTTATTTCTGGCAAATTAAGACTTATGGTAGTAAGAGGAAGAAATACCTCTCTGGTGTGAGACAGAACAGGAGGAACCCAACAGGCTCTGCTATAACAAACTCATCTTACAAGTAGGGCAAAGGGCCGGAGAGATGGCAGAGTGGTTAAGAGCACTGGCTGTTCTTGCAGGAGACTATGATTCAAATCCCAGCACCCAGGGTGGCTAACAACCAGTTCGATGGAATCTGACACCCTCTTCTGACCTCCCTGGGCACACCTACATACATGCAGGCATAACACTCATACACATAAAATAAAGTTTAAAGATCATATTTTTAAAAGTGAGTCAGAGGAAAGCAGGCTGGGCAGAAGCAGATTTGGAAGCAGGCTGCGCACCGAGGATGAGGGAGGGTTAGGGTTAGCAATGTTTACAGCTGGGTTTACTAATTAACTACCAATGGCTGATACTAGAAACATACAAAATTGTCCGATGATGGCCATCCGTAATATTCTGATATGCAAGTGCAGAGAATTAAGCAAATATTCTCATCAGTCCGTTATTCAATTAAAAGAACATTGCTTTTTCCTAAACAGTTTCCCCTTCATGATTTGGAAGTATGGCTGATAGTGTATGTTCAAATGAAAACTTAGGGCCTTCCCACTCCCCTCCCCCACCACCCCAGATCCTGAGACTACTCTTAGTTCAGACCTACCAGTGCATCTCCACACCCTTATGGCCACCCCAACTCCCCGACCCCACATGCTGTTCTTCATCTAGCCTTGGGCACAGTCTTACTCTTAGCTCCCCACATTTCTGGACTACACTCTACCTCTGACAGCTGTGAGCATCCAAATCACACCATGCCCATCACCCTGCATCAGTACCATCTGCAGTCCCATCCATTGCTGCAGGGCTAGGCTTCCGTGTCCTTTTGAAGGGGCCCAGACCTTTGCAGATTGCCTGAGAAAGCCTGAATTCAGCCTCTATGTAGCAATTTTCCCAAACTGTCCTGTGCCTGCTGGCTAGAGGGTGCAGACCTTAAGAGAGAGCCTGAGAGCATCTGATCTCACCTAACCTGTGCCTCTGAGAGAGCTCTGGAGAAGCTGGAGTAGAGCCATCTGGTCCTTCCAATATAAGATCAAAAGAGAGAACCTTGAAGCCTTGACCCAACCAGCTTTTCATACCCAATAAGGAAACAACCAAGGCAGATCAAATATAGTCATAAAAACAGAATAGTGTGACACAAAAATAGACTCACAGACCAATGGACTATAACTGAAGACTCAAGCATAAGTACATGCAATTTCAGCCACCTGGTATTTGACAAAGGGGCCAAGAACACTCACCGGAGGAAAGACAGCATCCTCAGCAAAGGTCCTGGCAAAACTGGATCTCCACTTGTAGAAAAATAAAACTAGACCCTTATCTTTCACCTTGTACAAACGTCAGCTACAAATGGATCAGAGACCTCAATGTGAAACCCAAAACTCTGAAACCGTGAGAAGAAAATGTTGACAGTAACCTCAAGGTATAGGAGAGGACTTTCTAAATCAGACAACAGTTGCTCAGAAATTAAAGTCAATAATTAACAAGTGGGACCTCACTAAAAAGCTTCTATACAGCAAAAGAAACAACCAAGGAAAGTGAATAGAAAACCCACAGACTGGGAGAAAATCTTCACCAGTGATAAGTTTAACATCCAGAATATATAAAGAATTCAAAAAATAATCAAGAAAACAACTGACCCAGTGAAAAGATGGGTTAAGGATCAGAGCAGAGAGTTCTCAAAAGAAATAAAGATGACTGTAAAACATCTTAAAAAGTGTTCATCATCATTAGTAAATAGGGAAATGCAAATTAAAATCACTTTAATATTTCATCTTACCCCAGTCAGACTGGCTAAGATCAAAAGAACAAATGATACCAAATGCTGGAGAGGGTGTGGGGAGGGGGGATCATTCCTTCACTGCTGGTGCAACTGCAAACTATGCACCCCTATGGGAAGCAATGTGCAGAAATCTCAAAATGCACCTACCATGTGACCCAGTTAGACCACTCCTTGGCATATATCCAAAGGACTCGTCCTGTTGTAGAGATACTTGTTCATCCATGTTTGTTGCTGCTCTTTTCACAACAGCTAAAGGATGGAAGCACCCTAAGTGACCCTCAACCGACAAGTGGATATGAAAATGTGGTCCATTTACACAATGGAGTTCTACTCAGTGGTAAAGAAAGAGGAGATCATGAAATCTGCAGGTAAATAGATGGAACTAGAAACCGTTATGCTAAGTAAAGTAACACAGATTCAGAAAAACAAATGACATATGTCCTCATTTGCGGATCCTCGCATGTGAGTATATATCCTGTTGTAAATGCAGGAACCAGAGAGATCAAGGGAAAGAAGGAACCTGAGAGGGAACAGTAGGAGACAGCTGTTACTAAGGGAGAACTAGGTAAAAGTGGGGTGTTTACATGGAAGCGGGGAGGGGCGCTATACAAGGGTCTATGGGGATAAAGGGAGAGAAGGAGCTCAGAGAGGTGGGGAGTGCCAATAAGAGACTGGTATTATCAAGAGAGAAGTGGGGACACTAAGTGGGGAAGGCATGGAGGGAGTCAGACAGGGAGAGAGAGGGAAATAAGGCCTAGCTAGGGTAAAACACCAGAGGGAATCATGTTAGTCTAACAACCTAATGACAAATTCCACATACAAAATCTCTATGTGAGTCCATGTGCGTAGCTGAAGGCTACATAACAAGAAACAGTGGCAGACAGGAGAAGCCTCCCTGTGAGTTGTTGACCAGGGTGGTCCAAAAGACTCCCCAAATTGCACAGGTTATTGCTACAGCCCTTGATTGCCTCCCAGAACTTGAAGGTAAGATCATATTGTTGGAGACAAGACAAAGATCAGAGATGGGATTTGGAGCACTGGAGCTGGACCTTCCCTGAAGGCCAGCTCTCATAGCTCTGGAGAGTGCTGTGCAGGTAGCCAAGGAAGAAAATCAATCAATGGCCCAACACCAGCCTCATGACCAAATAACCACATCGGTGACTGGCGGTGCACTAGTGGTACTTTTATCCTGGGGCCACTCAATGGAAGAAAACTCATGTGTGGCACTCTAAGGAGAGCCAGTTACACGTAGCTGAAGAGGTCACAGCTCTTGAGAAATTTCCAAGGCCGTCACACCCCTAGGCTAATATAACCTCTTACTAATGCAAAATATGTGTCCTTATGTTTACAGTCAAGTATCTCAGTCACCACTCATCAAAGAAACTTACTGGGGGAAGATGAGCTAGTCTTCCTAAAGCAAGGGCCCCAGGATAAGCGGATAGTCCTCAGTGGATGAACCTGCAGTGCGGTCACTTGTGGACACTAACTTGACACAACAGACCTTAACACCAATGAAAGAATGTGTGGATGCCAAAGATTCTGTCTGTAGGAAACACACAATAATAAAAAATATTTTTAAATGAAAAATTATTGTGCATATAATTACATTCCACTGACACAAAGCTACAATTGTGTAGACAGGGAATCTGGTCAGTATTCACACTATACAATAGAGCTACTGTCACACAATTCTAGCGTTGGGTGCCACACAGCACCATCCCTGCGTCCTCCTTTGGGGTGTGTGCTGTCATAGAGAGGGCTACACAGAGAACTAAAGGCTGGTCTACTAGACACTGGCCTGCAACTCACTGTTCACTAAAGGGCAATACAGAAATGAAAACGTTCTCAAACAAGCACGTATCTCACTTTTCCCTACTTTCTCTTTCAAAAGCCCATGTCCTTCTGTGGCTGCTGTCCTGCTCCCAATCGCACGCCTCTGTTTTCCTCAGCGTTTCTGCAGAGGGCGCCAACCTTTGTTCTCCTGCTGGTTTCACGTAAGAATTGAGTGAGTCTTTTAAGCACTAAATTTGAGAACAGTTCCAAGGAAGAGCCGCCCACTAAGCACAGACTGCGGGGAGGACCAGAACACAGGACCTCCAAAGCACGTCGGAATGCACATCCTAGAGCTAGAGGCTGTTTGATCTTCCCGATGCTTTCAGTGGGTAGTTGATACATACTAGGCATTTATTAAATGAGCACTAGCGGTTGACATGGGTCTAGATAAAACAGCCTTTTGAAGCCACAGACATTCTATATGACAAATACAATTATATGGCAAAGAATGGGGTGATTTGTTCTTGAAAACAAAATCTATTCTTCTACAAGCAAAAACTTTTAACATCTTAGTAACTATGCTGCCGTTCTGTGTGGAACCAGTTGTAGAGGAAAGACCGCTGTCTATTCTAATGCAGCTTTTGTTTTGAAATGAGGATTTCAATTTTAACTTTGGCTAATAAAAATGAAAATCTGACCCCTTTCGTGGACTTTCATGGATGTAATTTCTTCACATTTCTAAAGAGGAGGGAGGGGAGTAACTTCTGGCTGATTCTGTCTCTCCAGATTCATACAAAGCCTGGAGATCCAGATACTGTCCCTTCCTGAGCTCCAGCTTGGGGTGCCTGACAGTCCAGCTCTGCATGGGATGTCACATCAGGAGAGACGGCTCAGCAATTAGAGCACTGCCTGCTCTTGCAGAGGACCCAGGCTCACAACCATCCATAACTCCAGTTCTAGGAAAATGACACCCTCTCTGACCTCCTTGGCATTGCACGATATGGTTGCACTTACATACACACAGGTAATACATTCATTTACATTAAAAATGAAAATAATAAAAATATTTTAAACAAAGAAAAGTCACATTAACTGAGAACAGGCTGCAGCCCTCTCCTTACCCCAGGGTAAGGCTACATAGCACTCACCACTAGCCTGCAAGCAGAGGGTCTGTGGACTCACAGGAACTAAGCACTATGCAAAAAAGAATCATATCTGTCCTCTCTGTCCCTATAGCACAGGACAATAAATCACTGTTGGATTAATTAAGGACTTTGGTAGATAGTCTTCCTTTCAAATTTAATAAATATAGTATCAGCCACCTGTGATAAAAGCAGAGGCTGGCAGAGCCAGACACTCCTGTGACAAGCAACTTTAAGATCGAATGACTATGGGCTGGTTAGATGGCTCAGCAGGTACAGGTGCTTGCCACCAATGATGATGACCTCTGTTCGATCCCTGGGTCCCACGTGGTGTAAAGAAAATGCACTCTCTCTGACCTCCACACATGTACCATGGCACACATGCAACTGTACATACAATAAATACAGTAATAAAGAAATAAAGTCATAAAAAGATGAGACTGTTAAGAGTTGTGAGCCCCAGTCCTGACTGAGGAGCTATGGATGGCTGTGGCTGACGGCTTCAGGGGGAGGAGAGTCCACTTTCTTCAAGGCCGTGGCCCCGGCAGGTTGGCCGTGCTTCCAGGGATGGCCCCACCCAGGAATACATGGGCACCACAAACTGGACTCAGCAGGTCATTTTAAAAAAGAGGTCACAAAGTTGGAGGTTGAAAGGTGGGGATGGATCTAGGAGGGATTAGAAGTGGGTGTGAACCTGATCAAAGTAAACTGTATGAAATTCCCAAAGAATACAAATATTAAAAAAGAAAATAATTATAAGGACAGGTGTCCTTATTTTCTCAGGGCCTGTGTGGTGAAACTCTGGGGAGGTGGTGGAACCTTTAAGAGATGGAGCTTACTGGGAGGTCTTCAGGTTACTGGGGTGTGTCCTTCAGTGACACAGAGGAGCCCAGCCCCTCCTCCTCCTTTCCATTTCTGAGCAATGGAGTCAGCAGGTGTTTCACTCTGCCCTGCTGTGCCATGCTGCCTCACCACAGGCCTCAGCCTCACCACAGGGCCATGGGACTCACCACAGGGCCATGGGACTATAGGACCATGACTGAGAGCCAAAGAAAGCTTTTGGCCATGTGAGGTAATCATCTCAGAAATTTGTTAACATGATGAGAAGCTGGGGACACCACGGTGGCATCACTGACCGGGACTAGAGTGGGTCTGTGGTTTGCTCTGGCTCACACATGGAGGCCTTTCAAACTAGAACAGTACTTAACAAATATTCACAAAGTAACTGGGGTGCTGGCCAGTGTGATGGAGTACAGAGCTACAGCAGCAAAGACGGGTCAAGGTCCCCGCATCTGGCTAGAACTGTGAATCTGCTTCATTATCAACTCTAAAGCACATGCTTTACCTCACACACAAGACATATCACACTGAACAGTACTGCCCCCAAGGACACTTTCTCAGAAACACTGAGGAAAATATACCAACTCAGGGCCTCTCTCATCCACACTCGCTTTATCCTAGGATTTCTCTCCAATTTAATTTTCTTGAAGAAATGATCCTTATAAACCCCGAGTGCTGAGATCAATTTAGTATCCAAAGTATCAAAGTATCACAGCTCAGAGCCTCAGTTCCCAGGAAGCCAGTGACAGCCTCAGCCTCAGAGCCGAGCACTCTGAGGTACACACAGAAGGGCAGGGAGTACAGAAAGACAGAGTCTTGGGTACAGTCCCAGGACCATTCTAGACTTAGAACAATGCAAGCTGCAAAAGGATAGCCAGTGCCACCGGACCCCACAGCCAGGCAGTGACCTCAACAGCTCCACAGGTACACAGACTGAGGGAGAAAGCATGAAGGGCAAACCAAGACCCCGTGTCCCACCAGGAGGACCCCAACCAACGCTCCCCAAAACGGAAGCAATTCTCTTTTCTGACCTTTCTATTTTTCTCTCAGTAATTTTATGTTTTTCTTCTAGATAACAATCAGATGACTTGGAAGACTTTCTTTAGGGTAAGTTAAGACTTAACTTACAAGTCCCAAGGTGCTCCATCTGAGGAAAACCATAGCGAGTTTTAGGGGTGAGGGCTGTGGAAAAGGAAGGGTTAAGCAGGACTACTGAGGAGTCAATGTGACACCCCAAGACGGAGCTTGAACACCAGCCTGCACGGGCATACTCTTGTCCCTGGTCGCTCCCCATGCTCTGGCTGGAGACAGGAGTGTCTTAACTTGAACGCCTACACACTTCCACTCAGCCCCTTCTCCCAGGGGACTTCACTCAAGCCCTTTTATGAATAAGACTGCTACTGTCTCTACCTATGTTTTATATTTGACAGTTAAAAACCCAGGCAAATGTATTTGTAGATAGCCTCCTCTGAGAATTAGTTAAAGAATTGTGTAGGTTATACAAATAAATGAAATCAGAGTAAAACTTTAAACATCTAAACCATAACTCTAAAATGTATTCTTTACCATTGGCAGATTATGTTTGTAAACTATATGAACAGGATAAATAAATTCATCTCCACCTACCATACATCCTGGGGAAGATTCAAAGTTATGCTGCCCTTGATTTCATCTCGGAAACACATGTAGCCTAGCGTGGCCAGGCTGACGTACAGAACCGTGACGATGGCCATGCCGAGGTTGAGTGCCTGGGGAAAGCGCTTGGACTCTCTCATTTGGTTTTCCAGAGGAAGGACCTGTGAAGAAAAGAAACATGACCCAAGTCTTCAGGAATAACACAGCGTCTTTCATATAGACAAGTTGGCCTTTTGTAGTCTATGTGAAAAATATTTTAGAATAACATGCACTGTGTGTTCTCATGAGTATGCACATGTGTGCATGTCGAGGCTAGAGGTCAACATCAGTGTGGTATCCAATACTGGATGCTTATCTTTTGAAACAGTCTCTCAAGGAGTCTGGAACTCACCAATTCAGGTAGACGGGCTGGCCAGGGAGCCCCGGGATGTGCCTGCCTCCATCTCCTTAGGACTGGGATTATAGACACCCCACTACACCCAGCTCTTTACAGAGGTGCTGGGGTCATGTTTATGAGACAAGCATTTTGCCAACTGACCCATCTTCCCAGTTCCTGCGCTGCAAAGTTCTTTTACACTACACATTTAAGATTCTCTTAAAAAAGCTGAAAATCACCTCTTGGCAGGCAAACTTGCTAGTTGCTTTTTTAATATGACTCCCTTCTGAATAATTTCAGATTTATAAAATAAAATCCTAAATAAAACACAGAATTCTCACATGCTCCTGAAACTGCTGCCCTGTGGTTACCATTTTATTTTTTAAAATACTTTATTTATGAGCCTGGAGGAATGATCAGTGGTTAAGAGCATTGTTCTTGCAGAAGACCCAGGTTTGAATCCCAACACCCACAAAGCAGCTAACAACCATGAGTAACTCCAGTTCCAGGGGATCCAAAGCCTTCTTCTTTTCTCCATAGGCACTGCACAACACTGGTACACTTACATACATGCAGGCATAACAGTCATATACATAAAATAAAAATAAATTTTTAAAAAGTTCTCATGAGATTATATATATGTGTGTGTGCGTGTATATATATATTATCTGAAGCTGTGTGACACCAAGAGATTTTTCACTATACTACTCTGATTTTTTACAGTCAAAATATTCCACAACAAAATGTTAAGAATCTAGTCTAATATTCTATTTGATTTATTAAGGAAAATAATTAGAGATCTTACATAATCTGCCTAGGATTAAGGTACTGGTTAGCAGAAGAAACAAACTCTACTTCATGCTCTATGAATAAAGGGAACTGAAACACAAACGGAAATGAACTTCTGTAGAGTTTAACTGTGCAGATCTTTGTGTTGACTTAAGAGTTTAAAAACTAAGTAAGGCACTGGGTGTGGTGGCACATGCTTTACTATCCCAGCATTCTCAAGGCAGAGGCAGGTGGATCTCTGTGAGATGGAGGCCAACCTGGTCTACACAGCTAGTTCCATCCAGACCACCTGGGGTTACAAGGAGACCTTGTCTCAAAAAAACAAAAAGAAACAACAAAAAAGGAAAGGCTACTTCTTACCACTCCAATGCCTTCGAAAGCAAATACAGCGGTACCAAAGAACAGTGGGTATTTCTTCCAGCCAGCGACAACCGGCAGGTTGTGGGGATCGGGCATGTTCTATAATAAAATGGGAAGGAAGGCAGGTTACAGCTTCATGTGGTTTAAGTAACTTAGAAGAACACTGCCACATTTTCCTGAGCGTCACGGAAGCCAGGACATGCTTCCACAGACACGTATGTGAGCACTCTGTGGTAAGGGAGCTGAGCTGTCAGACGTAACCGTGAGGCAACCATCTCCTTCAGGCCCACACGGTGCCCCTGAGCACCAATGTCCACCATCAAGTCTGGGGCAGTAGAAAGGGGGATCCTGCCACCTGGGACTTCACAGGAGTCCTGGGAGCCAGAGCCTGATGGTCACTGCCGTGTCCATGGCTCCCACTCCTTCAGTTCTAAGACACCCGGCTCGCGACTTGTCTGTCGACGGTCCCGCTCCCTATGTCGAGGCTGCTCCCTCTGTCCTCTGGTTTCAGTGTGTGCTCTGATGTAACCACTGCTCTTCCTCATCTGTAGATGATCTCTCAGTCTTTGATTATTGAGTGCTGAGGTTCCCTCTCATGAGCTGTGCAAACTTGTCCCAGCACCCTGGTTCCAGACCTCTGCCTGCACGACGACCCCCTGCCTGCACCACGACCCTCTGCCTGCACGACGACCCCCCTGCCTGCACCACGACCCCCTGCCTGCACCACGACCCTCTGCCTGCACGATGACCCCCTGCCTGCACAACGACCCTCTGCCTGCACGACGACCCCCTGCCTGCACGAGGACCCAAGCACCTGACTTCCCATCACCCTCTTCACTGACTTCCCCACTTACGGCAGAATTCAAAGCCGGGTCAGAGTTTCAGCACGCTGAAGTGTGCAGCCACATGGATAATTTGGGGGCCATGGAGGCCGGGAGCAGTGGAGGCGTTTGCAGAATCACATAAAGATAATATGTGGCAGCAGCAGTAAGGGCTGGATCAGCAAGGTAAGGAAGGTTCCTGATCGTCTGGTACTGCTGAACCCTCAGGCAAGCAGGATGTCATTTCTTCCCTCCCCTGAGGGATCCACATTTCGGTGTCCAGCCATGGACTCATGAGCCTCTGAGAGGCATCTGTAATCCCCTTCCCTCTTCCTTACATGTGTGATGAGACGGAATACAGGCTTGGAAACCCAGAGAGAGGACAAGTCAAACAGACCTACTGAGAGAGTTTGTAATGAACTGTTAATCAAAATTTGACAGTTATCTTAGAAGAAATGTATTCAACAGATTAACGGGGTGCAGGAAGGAACAGGTACTCACAACCTTGTGGGGGTTACTGGCCTTCAACCTAAAGAAATTGGGTTAAGAATTCCAAGTGGTACAATGGTGCGCACCTTTAATCCCAGCATCTGGGAGGCAAAGGCAGGCGGATCTCTGGGCCAGACTGGTCTACATAGGGAAGTCCAGGCCAGCTGGGGCTACAGGGAGACCCTTTCTCACAAAATGAGGAGGGGAAGGGGGAGGAAGAGGAGGAGGGGGGAGGGGGAGGAGAGGGAGGGGGAGGGAGGGGGGGGGGGGGAGGGGAGGGAGGGAAGGGGAGGGGAGATATAATTCTGTTATTTTCTTTCATGTCTTTTAAAAAACAGGGAAGGTGTATCATCATGTCTGGAAGTCACTAAGCAGCGGTCTGTAATGAACCCTGTATCATCTTTGCCCCCATTCCTCCCCTCCAACTCTCCCTTTACCACCCCCAGCACATTCTCCTCCCAATTTCTGTGCTTGGGGTATCTGCAGGAGAGGGTTGTGGTGGAGCCAGAGATCTGTACCCTCTTCTGACCCCTCAGGCACTGCATGCATGGGCATGCTTACACACATACAAGTAAAAACTCACACCCAAAATAAAAATAACTAAACGTTTTAAGCACTCACCTTGTCCTGTCTGCAGCACTTTCACAGCAGCAGGATCCCCCAAAGAAATCTGCTGCTTATCTGTGTGCCCCAGCCGCAGAACAGGTCTGTCTGTCATCACTGTCACCTCCAAAGTGAGGAGAAGCTTTACCCACGTGGGCAACTCAGACAGTCAAAAGCATACTTACCCTGAAGACATACTGGTATATAATCACGAGACTGACAGCCATGGAAATGTTGGCAAGGGACGAGAGCACAAAGAGGTTCTTCAGCTCGCGAATGAAGACCAGGAGAATTATGAAGGGAAGCGAACAGAGCATGTAGACCCTGAGGTCCACACTTCTTCTCTCGCATGGATGGGCAGGATCTGTGCTGTTGGAAGCGAGCAGTTTGCTCTCCAAGAATCCTTCATGGACCTGCACACAATCACCAGGGGAGGAGGGAGGGAGGAGCCATCAACTTAGTCATGAGAGACAGAGAAACACAATCTACACCCACTACGACAAGCCACGTAACACACTTGATAATAATAACAGTTACATCTCTTCAAGACATTCTGGCTTCCTAGAAACACTTATATCAAGAGTAAGGAGAATTAAGATGAGACAGTCTCCAAGCACTCGGGAGGCAGAGGCAGGTGGATCCCTGTGAGTTCAAGGCCAGCCTGGTCTACATAGCAAGTTCCAGGTCAGTTGGGGCTCCAGGGAGACCCTGTCTCAAAAAGACTAAAAAGACGGATGGACGGATGGATGGATGGATGGATGGATGGAAGGAAGGAGAGAAAGAAACAGAGGGAGGGACGGAGGGAGGGAGAGAAGGGTAATATTTGCAAGATGACTTTTGTTGTACTGTGAAAATAAAACTCACTAGAAAATTATGAGGATGGATTTAAATTATTCAGAAGCTTTCCACCATCATGTCCATGGTACTTGCAAAGACTCAAAGATCCATTTTAGAGATCATTAGTTTCAGAGCACGCATGTCTGCAAAGGCCACTGGTGTTCTGCCCAGTTGCTCTCTTCAGAGGAGGAGACCAGTATAAAATATCCCTTAGAAGTATACAGGAGCCAAGGCAAACTTTAAAAATCACAGCCTAATTTTAAAACATGCACAAAGACACAGTCTATGTTATCATCACTATTGACAGATATTTACTGAGAGTTCATTAAATTCATGGATTGTCACAGACTAAAGAGTAGATAACCTCCACAAGAGAAGACAACACAACCTAAAACTCGTTCACCTACTTCTATACCTAATCTTCAGATCAACAAAAGAAATACAACTATTTATAGACAGTACACATTAAAAAACCATCTCTGATTCAGTCCATCACATGACCCAACTTACTGAAATATAAATGAAATTACAAAGAACTTTAGAAAAAAAATATCAAAAAATTACAGCCAGAGCAAATCACATTATAATTAAAAGCCAATGAAAACCTGTCTGCCCCAAACACCACGTGCTGCTCTGATCACTCGAGTAGAGTATCAGAGGTCTGCCTGTTCTACACACTCACAAGGAGCAGAGCCGATCATGGAGGCGGCAGTGGGGTTCAGTACTTCCTGTCAGGTACCATGTGCACCTATTCCATACAACTCATCCACATGGGGCTCAGAAGTACATTACAGTATAACCCTCAATTAGTCTAGAGGAAACTAAAGCTGACGTGAGAATTTGCACAATATAAGCCAGTGAGCAGAGTCTAAGGTTTGAACTCAGGCCTGAGACTTGTCACAGCTGCGTGTCAACTGACAGAAACACTCAGTCCAGACTGTCGCTCTAACCAAAAGAGCACCTGGCCTCAGTGACATCTGACGCTCTGACAGAGGCCAACACAAAAGAAGTCCGAAACAAAATCCTCGCAGGTTAGTACACCAACAGTTTCTCTTCCTTATTCATAACCTTGCTTATTCATAACCTACCATAAAATGTTTAATGTCTACACGAATGCACACATGATCTCAAATGTCAGAGAAATTATCTACCAGATTCTTTTCATTTTTTTGAAATTTATTTACAAAATGAATTTTATAAGAATTGTCATAATTGGAGCTGGAGAAATGGCTCAGCAGTAAGAGCACCGGCTGCTCTTGCAGAGGACCCAGGTTCAGTCCACAGCACCCACATGGTGGCTAACACTCATCCTTAACTCCAGTTCAGGGGCATCCAATGCCTTTTTCTGACCTCCGCAGGCACTGCACAACATGGGTGCACTTGCATATATGCAGGCAATACACTCACACACATAAAGTAAAAATAAAATTTCTAAAACGAATTGTCATGATCTACATTTCAATAATTTAAAATTTAAACAGTGTTTTTAAATTTCATTTAGATAATTTTGAGAAGGGAAAATTATACAGTAGATTAATCACAAAAGATGTAACAGTAAGTTCCATTCTTAAGCTCTAGAGACAATGAAGTGCTCACACATTAGACTAACAAACTCTTGCCTTTAGATCATGCACTATTTAAGAAACACAAAGCTCAGAACTGGAGAGATGGCTCAGCGGTTAAGAGCACCAACTGCTCTTGCAGAGGACCCACCTGGCAGCTCACAAGCATCCTTAACTCCAGTTCCAGGGACTCCAGTGCCCACGCTGACCTCTGACGGCACGGCACACGGGTGCACTTACACACATGCAGTGACACATTCATACACATAAAAAATATTCTTTTTAATAAATACAAAGCTCATCCTGTAACTGGCCATAAGTTTTGTACTTTATCTTCTATAATTCTTTAATACCTATTTTTTTCTAATTTTGTGTATATATGTAAGTGGGGTGTGTGCACATGTGAACACAGTGTTCACAGAGCCCAAAAGAAGGTAGCGGAGTTACAGACAGTTGTGAGCTGTGGGACCTGAGTGCTGGGCACTGAACTCTGGTCCTCTGAAGAGGGAGCACACACTCATAAATGCTGAGCCCCCTCTCCAGTCCCAACTTTTTTATAATTAAAACTGAAGAAAAATGACCAATTCATATCACTTAGCTCTTAATAAGATATTTCATTGATTACTCAATTTCCTCAGTGATCAAATTTTCTGGCGGCAAGTTATCAAAGATCTCTACGTCATCCCCGGCTTCTGCAGAGTGAGAATGGGATTAAGTAACGATCAAAGTTACGCTTGGGATGAACTCATAGCAATGAAGCAGTTGCTACACAAACCATTTTCTTGGGGTGCATGGGGATTTAAAAATTATTTCTACCATAAATATTTTTGGCAGAAAGATGGCTATAAAAATCTTCAAGGCTAAAAACCACAATGAAATGAAAATGCACTACACGCCTCCAGCAAGGGCCAAGTGAACACCTGAGTTCCTTGGTGCCTCCAGAGAAGGTCCGTCGGCAGAGCTGTGATGGCCTCACAGACTTACCAAAACATAAAACAGTGGAGCAGATACATTAAGACACAATGACGAAATGCAGCTGCATCTACTTAGGACTGCAAGGTTACTAAAATCTACTACTTGTTGGATTTTTGAATGATTCAATAATTTAATGGTTCAAATTTGAAAGGCAGATTCCGTTCCTTGCTAAAACAGAACACCAGTGACAGTTCCCTACAGTGGAATTCTACAGAGGTTTTCACTGAGCTTCTACCCGCTGAGCCCCACTGTCAGTTGCTGAGGAACAAGGGGAGATTTCGTTACTGTCCCCACTTACAAACAGAGGGTTCACCCGTGCTCAGACTGGACCGATGTGTGAGCTGAATCTGAGGGCAAGGATTTGAGTGTCACCTCCTGACTCTTGTCAGAGTAGACTACCTTCCACCCTCTTACTATGACATTTCTTCCCTATTCTCTGTGACTTTATGTACTATTCTGTCCATTTGAACCCTAGCGGAGTAACAGAGAGGAAAACTAGGAAGAGCTATCCAACCAGCGGTCAGATACCCCAGAAGCACCTAGGGTCTTTGTCCACAGCAACGGGACACAATGCTTCATGGGCCCAAGCACAGCCATGTACAGCTACAGAGCAGACTGCCTTATCTGACTGAAAACCAACTCAGAAGTGGTGGAGAGCAGGAGCAAGCCAATGTCCATTTCAGCTCCTTAGTGTGTGATGACCTAACCGGCCAGAGAAAACACTCACCTGCTTCACATTTTCAGCTAAGAAGACGATGTAAACGCTGCAGAATCCCAGCTGCGTGACCACCAGAAAGAAGTCAACCACGGTCCTAAAGAAAGAGCCCCGCAGGGAGCGTCAGTGGGAGCTGGGAGCTAGCAGCAGACTGCAGTTTCCTTTTTAACTACCTGAAACGTTTTACAACAGCATAGGTTCTTTTTACTTCCCATGAAGACTGCACCACACCGTCAGCACTGGAGCAGAACACTCAGTGCAACTAAAAGGCAAAGATCTCTACGTCATCCCCGGCTTCTGCAGAGTGAGAAGAACTGCCTGTAAACTGACTTCATAGAGATGTCTTCAGGGTTGAAGTGCAACTGCTAGTGGACCCCTGTGCCCAGGGCCCTGGGTTCAAGTCTCACACTGAAAATCATGTTTTAGACTAAGCCCATCTCTCCTTCCTGTCAAGATCTTCCTCTGACCAGCCTAGTATGCTTCTAGCTGCCAGCTTCGTGACACTTGTATTCGGGGGGAGCATCCTTGCCACCTTCCAAATCGCTAAGAATGTACCAAGAGGCCTAGATGCGTGAATCAAACCTCTAGAGACCTCATCTGTCTGTTATTACTTTTTGGTGAGGTGTACCAGGAAGTTCCAACTACATTCAACTGTACGCGTTAGTTAGGAGTGACCACCACCAGGTACCTAAGTGACAACGGCTGACAACTGCATTTAGGCACAGCACTGTGCTGGTTAGGATTCATCAACTTGACACTAACTAGAGTCATCTGGGAAGAAGGAACCTCCCTTGATGAACTTCCTCCATCAGATGGGTGGCCATGTCCGTAAGGCATTCTCCCACATTGGGAGAGGTGTGCATGGGCTGTATTAGAAAGGTATCTAAACAGCGGGGGACAAGCGTTCCTCCATGGTCTCTGCTTTAGTTCCTGCCTTCAACACTTGTCCTGACTTCGCTCGGTGGTGGATTATAAAGTGAAGGCTGACACAAACCATCCACCACCACCACCTCCCCCCACTGCCCAGGTTGCTTTTTGATCTGTGTTTTATCACAGCAACAAAAACCAAATTAGGACAGCTAGTTTCCCAGTTACAAATATCCTGTGTGTAGAGTGCAGACACATCTGCATGTTGGACCTGGAGCAAAGAATTCACAAGGGTCTCCTGCCAACCATCCTCTATACCGGAAAACAGAAAGTTGGTAGAGTGGACATTAGAGCCAAAGGTGGTCTGGTATAAAGATGACTTATGTCTTAGATTCCCACAACCTTACCATACTTTTATCTATATCTTATCAGAGTAAAATAATTTAAATTACTGCAATGTCAACCAACAGACATTAGAAAGCAGGCACATACTCACCGCCCCCAGGCTGCCTGTTTCTGAAGCCAATTCCAAGGACTGGCCTCCATGGCGAAGCGCACAGTATCACTGTATCCAAGCGATGACTTCTTAAACCTGCAGTTGAATGAAGTTGATCCATAAGGCCATGAAAAGAACATCAAATAAACAGAGACTTGTGAACTCAGGACTATACATCCACAGATTTGTGTTCAAACTGTGAAGATCTGTACATTCATAAGCAGGCTTGTGAAACTTTAAAATTCTCTCTGTCCTTTTCACCAGCGTGTTCATTTCCACCTGCGGCTCAAGTTTATCTACCTATAGAGTTTGGACAACGCAGTCCTGGGACTTGGCTGATTTAAATACTTCAAATACCTAGAAGCATCAGCCACATTGTCATGTCAAGACTGTTCTATTTTATGGCAGTGCAGCTTGGCTTGTCTGCCCAGGGCTCCGTGCCACCTTCCTAGACCCTGTCCTACCTTCAGAACAGCACTGTGACCTGGGGTCACCTCCATTCTCTCTCTCACTTTCTTCTCCTGAGCATGCCATTTAGACATCGTCAAGATGTGGCCAGTTTTAAGAACACTCAGCAGGCGCTGCGACTAGAACGCTGGTACAGTATTGTATGAACTATCGTTAAAGGCTGACCGATGGTTCAGTACGAGCATTTCTTGATTCAAAAATAAAAAGGGGCCAGGTGCGGTGGTGCACACCTTTCATCCTAGCACTTGGGGATTTCTGTGAGTTCAGTCCCAGCACTTGGGAGACAGAGGCAGGCAGATCTCTGTGAGTTCAAGGCCAGCCTGATCTACATCTTGAGTTCCAGGACAGATGGAGTTGCAGGGAGACCCTGTCTCAAAAGGACCAAAAAACAAAACAAAAAAAACTGAAAAATACAAAGGAATGTATTATCTCACGGAGAGTCTGTCAACACATAAGCCATCACCACAGGCCTTCTGCCCCACGCTGAACTGGAGCTGGAATCAATGAATCAGAAGCCTGGGACTACACTTCAAGTGTAACCTCCATTCTTTAGCATCTTTCCTGATTTTTCTCCCTTTCACTAAATAAAAGACCCCACCCATTTACCTAATTCCTTCCCATTCGCCTTTTGGAAGTGCAGTCGCGGGCTGGCAAGACAGTAAAGCACGTGTCACACAAGCCCGGCAACCTGAGCTCAAGTCCATAACCCACGTAAAATGGAAAGAGAGAACTGACTCCACAGAGTCCCACCCTGACTCCCAGTTGTGTACCGTGGCATACGTGTGTGCACGCACGCACACACGCACGCACGCACACACCATGCATATACATACAATAATAGTATGTTCATTTTAAAAAGAAAGTACTCATGCCCCCATACCAATAAGATCCTCAGGTGTGGGTTAGCCAATCACAAACAGAAAATACAAGAAAACTATGTCTGTGTTGATATCTGTTGGATATACACAACCCATTTTCCCTGTCGCTATTCGGTAAGCACCATCAAATAACCATGTGTAGCATTTACGCTGGCAGGTGCGGTAACTAGAGCTGTCCACAGCATACAGTGGGTGTGCCCTGAGCACTGCTGGGGATCCTGGGACCAATATCCCCAGAACCTCAAGGGATGACTGTCAACAGATCCTGAGCATCTGACCTTGTGAAACGCTCTTCCACGGCCAGCTGTGTCTATACCCAAATAACAGGAAATACAACCCACGGTTGCACAGCACAATCAATACGAGAGACAATGATGCTCTAAATAAATATGAAAGTTTACAATAAATCAATAGACTTAACAAATCCACATTTACCTCTGACATAGAAAGTGACTGCAACGTACCAATATGTGCATACAGTGGACGGAAATAATTCCTATAAACACAAGGCTGATTGGTCCAAGCTGTGGAGAAGAAAATGTGTAAGATTCAAATATTTTTTTAAACAACTTGAGTAAGCTTATGAGTCAAGGGACAACTCATTTACAGTGAAAAAACATGTTGGCAGCAGTAATTAAATGTTACACGCAAGAAGGAAAAATCAGCACATCTGATATAGAAAGGATTTCAGGGAACATTGTAGACGACCACACCACCCTGCTGACTGGGGGACGGAGCCTGTGTTAGAGTACAGACAGTAAGCAAAGAGGACAAAATGCGATGTCATATTGATGGGGTGGCAAGTCCAGGGCCTCAGCATCAAACTGTCTTCATGTACCCTTCCACCACTCTATAGATGGAGGGACAATCCCAGTGCCCATCCATAATCCACACTGAGAGAACCTGTACACGTCTCATGCATAGAAAATAATTACCTCCAAAAGTGGCAGACAATTCTCAGCTGTTTACCTGCCAAAACTAAAGTGCTGCGAGGGGACCAGGTCCAAGCCCACTCTAATCATTGGACATTTACAAATACAGGAGGACAGGTAAAGAAAGGAGGCAGCTGTGGTGGCGCGCATCTCTAACCCCAACACTGGGGAAGCAGAAGCAGGCAGATCTCTCTGAGTCTGAGGTCAGCTTGGGCTACATAGTTAGCTCCAAGCCAGCCAGGGCTACACAGTGATGCTCTGTCTGAACAAAAGAAAAGAAAAACAAAGAGCAACAACACAGTTAAATATCATTTCATTACTTCGTCGATGACTTCTCCTCCAAATTCCCAAATACAATAACTAGAGTAGCTGTATCTGACGCTACTTCTAAACAAACTTTTCCACTCTTTTTCTCAACATTTCTTGAAGTATGGAGTTCTGTGCACATTCACTCTAAGTCTAGAACAAAACCTAATAAAGCCACACCATAAAAGTAATCTGTTCTATTAGCTGGTTTCTTGCTGTCAGCACACTGCTTAAGTATAACTGACAACCCTAGAGAATAAGACAGAACTGTATATGGAAGAATCAAGAATTGTGCATTTAGTTGTTGTTAAGTAGCCTTTCTAAATACCAACAACAAGCAATCAGAAAAAGCATTTAGAGAAACCCTCTCATTTACAATTACCTCAAAAAAGTATTTAGGAATAAACCTAACTAAAGACATTAAAGATCTCTTCAATGAAAATTTCAAATCTTTAAAGAGGTGGAGAAAGACATTAGGAGATGGAAGGTCCTACCATCCTCATGGATTGTTAGAATCAATACTGAGAAAATAACCATCTAACCAAAAGCAATCTATAGATTCAATACAATGCTAATCAAAATATCCATGACATTCTTACAGAGCTAGAAAAAAAATCCTAAAATTCATATGGGATCACAGAAGACCTCAGATGACCAAAGCAATTTGGGGCAAAAAGAACAACAATGGGGTGATCACCACATCAGGTCTCAGATTACATTACATAGTCATAAACAGCACGGTACAGGCACACAAACAGACCTGTAGATCAACAGACTGTAACCGAAGACCCAAACATGAGTGCATGCAATTGCAGTCACTGATATTTGACAAAGGGCCAAGAACACTCACTGGAGGAAAGACAGCATCTTCAGCAAATGGTGCTGGCAAAACTGGATCTCTACCTGTAGAGAATGAAACTAGACCCTTATCTTTCACCTTGAACAGAATTCAATTCCAAATCGATCAGAGACCTCAATGTGAAACCTAAAACTCTGAAACTGCTAGAAGAAAACATAGGCAGTACCCTACAAGATATATAGGTGTAGGAAAGGACTTTCTAAATCAGACATCAGCAGCTCAGGTATTAAGGTCAACAATCAATATGTGGGACCTTATTAAGCTACAAAGTTTCTGTACAGCCAAAGAAACAACCAAGGAAGGGAAGTGGAAACCTACCGAGAAAATCTTTACCAGCTGCACATCTGACAGAGCATTAATATCCAGAATATACAAAGAACTCAGAAAAACAAATAAGAAAATAAATGACCCAATAAAAAGATGGGGTACAGACCTGAACAGAGAGTTCTCAAATGAAGAAATAAAGATATCTAAGAAACACCTTAAAAGTTCTCAACATCCTTAGTAATTAGAGAAATGCAGATAAACTTTAACATTCCCTCTCAGCCCAGTCAGACTGGCTGAGATCAAGAGAAGGAAAGACACGAAATGCAGGAGAGGATGTGGAGAAAGGGAGCGCTCACTCACTGCTGGTGGGGCTGCGAACTTGTCCACCACATGGAAAGCAGTGCAAAGAACTCGCAGAAAACTAAAGATTAATCTTTCACATGACCCAGGTATACCACTCCTTGGCATATACCCAAAGAACTCGTCCTACTGTAGAGACACCTGAACATCCATGTTTATTGCTGCTCTCTTCACAATAGCTAAGAAATGGAAACAATCTAAATGTCCCTCAACTGAGGAGTGGATAATGAAAATGTCATTTACACAATGGAGCTCCACTCAGCAGTGAGAAAAGATGAAATTCGCAGGTAAATGGATAGAACTAGAGAATGTTATACCAAGTGAGGTAACAGAAACCCAGAAAAGCAAGTGACGAATGTTCTCCCTCATTTGCAGATTGCAGCACCCATCCCTCTATGTGAGTGTACACCCTGATATAACACCAGGAGCCAGGAAAAGAGAAAGACGGCACGGAGGCAAAGGAAAAGAAGGAACCCAGAAAAGGGGGACAACAGGAACAGAGGTCACAGGAGGGAGGTGGGGAGGTGCAAGAGTTCGGCAGGGAGGAGGAGGGAGGGAAGTGCAGGAGATGGCTGTGGGGGAGAGGAAGTCCAGAGAGGCGGAAAGGGAGGTGGGTGCTGGGACTGGGGAGGAAGGAGGTCTGACAGGAGGACAGACAGCAGAGATGAGTGAACCCCAGAGGGCTGGAGGACCCAGGGGGAAATGCGATGCCACCAAAAGCCCTGAGAAATGCAGTGTGTAAACATTAGTGCATCAGTGTACCCAGGGGCTGTTTGGTAAGAAACACAGACAGAAGGTACCTCCCTTTGTGGGGTTGGTGAGAGTGTTCCGAAAGTCTCCAAAGTAATACAGGCTATTGCCAAAACTCTCGGTCATGCTCCAGAACTAGAAGATAACACCCTACGGCTGGGTATGCTTTGCGATTCGGGACTCAGCAACAGAGCAGGAACCGACCTGGAAGCTTCCACCTCGTTTAGCTCCCATAATGCCAGATGATAACATGCACACTGCTAAGGGGAAAATCAATCAGTGGTCCAACCCAACCCTAAATTCTAATAACCGTAACACCCAGCACAGCACACTCCTCCACCTCTACTGGTGCAGCAGCGCACTCTCATCTGGTGGTGACCAACAGCTGTCTAATTGAGCTTAAATCCCTCCCGATGGGAGTGAGCTCATGGGTGGCAATGCAGACTCAGCCAAATACACGTGGTTGGAGGGGACGCAGATCCTAGAGAGAACCCTATCTCTGTCATCTCCAGAGAAGTGAAATTTCCTACCGTGTGTTAAATACGGATCCTTCTATCTACAGACAAACATACAGTACACTACTCATCAAAGAAGCTTCTTTTGCGCCAGATGGAGGCTACAGCAGAATTCCACAACTAAGCAGACACAGAGAATATAGCTGAGAGATGTCAAGTCCTAGGTGACACATCTACAGTTGAACCTCCCTACCTAAGGCTCTTGGAACACAGCAAAACAAGGGTAGAGAGAAAACTAAAGCATCCCTCGACTCTCACCAGTGAAACTTCCTCAAACAACACAGTGATATGACACAGAAGGCCACAACCAGCCAAGTTTTATAGAATAAGAGACTGCAGAGTGTGTATCCCTGGAGAGGACTTCTGTATTGAAACTTGCTCACCCACAACTCAAGGATCCTTGTGAAAGAAGGGGTGGAAAGACTGTAAGAGGCAGGACTGGTTTATGAACTTGGGGAAGCAGAGTCTTCCAGGCTACTGGAAGCTTGCACGTGTCAACTTGTGACAATGATGGCATTGAGCACAGGACCCATGCCAACTCAAATCAGACAAGAGTCCAGAATGGAGCGATAGAAATTGGTGGTGGGCCAAACCTAGAATGAGAACTATTGGAGACTGATTACTGGTGGGACAGGGAGATTATGCCTTATTTATGATCTCTACATAGCCTGACTAGACTCCACTTGATGAATTTTCACTACAGGACATCTGGGCACTAATGTTGGACTGGATGGGACTTAACATGTATGACAGAGTACATGAGGCCTGGTGGGGGTTGGAGAAGGGTAGATGGGGGAGGAGTCTAAATTTGACTAAGAACTGTTGTATAAAATGTATAAAATGGAATAAAAATAAATATATTACAGAAAAGTAAAAATGTAGAATGAACAGTGACTCTGATTAGGGTAAGGGGTAGTTATTAAAGCTCACAGGATCCTACCAGTCTGACAGCCAAGGAGCACTTGAGGTCAGCTGACCAGGCTGTATCTGATGAGGCTAGATGGCAAGTCACAGTCATTTTTACAGACAGCTAACTCTGCCTCGGGTGGAGAGTCCAGCGGCCTTACCACAACGCCCGCGTTCTTCATTGCCAAGGGGAGTCCCAAGAGGCCAGTCCCAATGTTGCCTTTAAGAAGATGCATCAGAGTTTGTACAAATCTGAAAAGTGAAAATTATAAGATTTAAACATTCTAGAACAAAAAATGAAGTCACATGGCAGCACTTTTATTCTTAGAAGGAAACTGAAAACTACCTAGGCGCCTATGGGACAAACCAAATAACCATCCTACCGCACCAGGAGAAGCCTCTCCCACCGCACCAGGAGAAGCCACTCTGCATTCAGGTCTTCTCTTTGGTTTGAAAAAGGTGAAGATAGAGAATCATCATAGAAATTAAATGAAATATTAGGTGAGAGTATTTTTTCATATAGTAAAGTAATAAAGAAAGAAACTGATTTTCTCATGAGATGTCTGATGCCACCATTTCCAGAACATTGAAGACCAGGTGACTTACTGGTGCTGTCTACAATAATCTGATCCAGGATTAGTACCATAAAAGAAAGTTATTTAATAAAATATATATGTACAAATCTTAAAACTATCCTTGGGTAAAATAACAGTTCTAAACATGGTGAACTCCTCAGGACTGACCCCAGAACAGTTCTGACCTGAGAAGAAGAGATCTCCTGACCAAGAAGAAATAAACTGGCACAGGAGGAAGAGCCCAAAATTCAAAACTGTGTCACAAAAACAACTGCCTAGACTCATTTCTGAGTATACATTCTTTTGATATAATCAGGCTAATGTACTTAATCACTAAATTACTAAGAAGGTAAGAACTTAATTACTAATGACCGTAAAACACCCAAAGCTGTTTGTTCTGCTGACTCTGCTGCTTCTGCTCCTTGCTCTCCAAGCCTCTCCCCAGTCCTCTGCCTCCTCAGAAGCCATTCCCTTACCTCTCTGTCTGCTCGAGGCGGCTGAAAGCTGTCATCACCGCAAACCCCCCCGCCCCCCATTCTGCTCTGGTCCTTAACATCCCTCTTCTTCCCTGGAGACTGCAGGCTCCTCAAAAGAGCCTTACATCTGAATCTGGATCTTCTTAATCATCTTTGTGTCTCTGTCCTGTCAGAAAACTGAAAGCTGGGACACTCACGAAATCCCATGCGGGCCACCAAGCTGGTAGTGTTTCTGTGCCGGCAGGAGCTCCTGCTCCCGTTCCTCGTCTGACGAGCCATCAAAAGTCTGGTCATTTATTAAGGGCCTCATCACATCCATATCTACAAAACAGAAAATGGTACTGAACTGCTGTTTGCAAAATGGGGGCACAGCTGCTAGGAATGAATCTATAAATGATAAGGAACGTCACTTAAGGCTGGAGAGATGGCTTGGTGGATAAAGCTCTTGTCCCACAAGTATGTGGACCCTAGAGCTCCACTCTCAGACACCCACATACCACCAGACAGGCATGGCAGCCTCCTGTCACACCAGCACTCAGGGGACAAGGACAAGGGCAAACCAGCTAGCCAGACTAGCCAGACTTAGCAAACTGAATTCAGCAAGAGACTTTAACTCCGTAAAGAAAGCAGCAAACAGCCAAAGATCCCAAGGTCAACTTCGGGCCTCCACATGCATGTGCACCAACACACACACTCTGGGGGCCACATACATGTGTGCATTCATGCACAGCACACACACACACACACATGCACATACACACACACTTACTGCATTAGAAAATGTCACCTGTGCTAACTTAGACCACAAAGCCACTCAGGTCTTGACACACTCACAAGGAAATCAGATTTTCTGTATATCGCTTGAATTATGCAGTTCAGAGGAAAGAGTTCAAAGTAAGGAATAGTTACTTTGTTCAGATGAAGCTTTCAGTAAATAATTGTTGAATTACAAGATGAGACACGTGAATAAAATAATCAAATATTTTCCATCACTGGTCAATTTCAAGTCCTATCTACAATGCAGGTAAATGGTAATCACGTTCTTAAATGCTTAAAAGAAAATTATAGCCATTCCAATATTAAAAGCGTAGTATCAAGGCCTTTCCTTCTTTCTAACAATGGTACAATATGATTCTGCACCTTCTAAAGAGAAAGAAACCAATCACTGTAATCGTATCCCAGTACAATTCACTAAACAGTTTAAGAACTCAGGTACAGGGGCTGCAGAGATGACTCAGCAGTTAAGAGCACCTACTGCACGTGAGGAGGACCACACCCTGCTTCCTAGTACCCACAACCATCTATAATTCCGTCTTCTAGAGATCCGATGCCTCTGACCTCCAGGGGCACCTGCCCTCCTATACACACACCTACACAAAGAGAGACACCAAGAAGCACATCATTAAAAGAAAAATACACCATTTTTTTTAAAGAACAAAATCACAGCCACTGCAATATTAAAACAGCCCCTTCTTTGAAGTGCACATAGTGGCCAGCAGAGGGCACTGGATCCCTTAGAGCTGGAGGTATGAGAGGCTGTAATCTGGCCTCCATGGGTGCTGGGAGCCAGAGTTCCTCGCAAGAGCAGTGCTGTGCCTAACCCTCCCTCCCTCCCCCAATCTCAGCTTTCTCAGCCATGTGCCATGTGAATACTCAGATCCCTTTCTTGACCTAAGGCTCTGACCTGCTCACTTGCAGACCTGACCTCTAGGTTTAAGACAATCACACTGAGGAAGTTTTCCCAGGCTTCCCCCAACTCTCCTCTCCACAGATCCTGACGTCACCCTCTCACCTGCTTGTGTCCGATCCACTTCCCACCCGGCTGCCTCAGTCCACTCTACCTTTTCTGCTACACTCAATACAACTACAAATACACTACAAATCCATCACATGGGTTTTGCAAGGCCTAGCTTAACATGGGAGCCGGAAACAACAGAAATCCACTGTCCCAGAGTTCCAGAGGCCTGAAGTCTGAAACGCGGTGTGTGGAGGCTCGCTTCTTCTCCAGGGCCTCTGTCCCATCTTGAACGTGGCCGTTCCGTGCCCAGGCACCATTCCCGCATTACTGCATCTGTGCCCAACTGCCCCTCCTTGTGGTCACCAGTCTCACTGAATTAGGGCCCCAGCCTATGTCATGTCCCTATTTCCAAGCAAGGTCACATCCTGAGGTGCTGCAGTCCAACTAACACACACCGACCTTGTCATCCATTTCAGTTTCACCCCTCACTGCACCCCACAGCTCTGTTGGTTCCAGAGTTCATTTACTTTGACTAGCGCAGCATGTCCAAACAACCGGTGCTTTCTAATTTCTTTCTGCCCCAGGCTGTGCTGCTCAGAGCCCACTGAGTTCTCCATAAAGATAGCTATCACTACCAACATTTCAAACACTGAACAATCTACTACCTGACACTTACCTGAAAGAGATCACAGCAGCCATGAAAAGCCAAGGAAAAGGTACGTTTCCTCTTAATTTTAAAACTTTTATTGGGACCAATGGGGATCAATGGGGGATTTATTTTTTAAATCTTTTTAGATAAAACCTGAAAACCTAATCTAGAAGTATCAAAACGGTCAACAAATACCAGTTCTACAATTAAAAGCCAACTTCTGAACAGGGTCATGAGGTTCACCCAGATTCTCTAGAAGGCTGGTGGACTCTTCACTGGTGTGTTTAGCAATGGACTGACCTGATCTGCTGGTCCTACCCAGAGGGTACACTTTCCCTGGCTTTTAAATTCCTCCTCAATGTTATGTTGTCCAAGGAACATAAACCATGACTTGCTGTGAAAATTTGCTTTTCTATGATTTTTTTTTGCTTTAAATCCATTCCCTCATTCCTAAATTTTAAAATCTTAACAAAATTTGATTATTCCAGAAGTTCCTCCAACCTTCTCATAAGATTTAGAGGAATTAATCTGTAAACATTGAAACTAAGAGTAAAATATCTCTATGATAGGTTAGAAACTTCATCTACATTTGTGTCATTCTGACTGTGATGAAACAGAACTCAGCAAAGTACCGCAGTGTTAACTCCGTTCTGCCCGTGGGCTTAAACAGACTTTTAAAAGTAGCTGAGAGATCTGTTTTTCCCTGGGTTGTAGTCGTTAGAAGGAACATTCCTACTAAGAAATGTGTATTTAACTAAACTAAAAATAGATGAAACAGTCAAGTTCTAGAACCAAATACATTAGCCTAAAAGACACAAAATAGCTCTTAAATCTAAAGAATTAAAAGACGCTCAAATACCAATCAATGCCCAGGAGTGTCTACAGCTCTGTCAAATCCCATTTAAACCTGAACTCTGAAGGTGAAACCTCTAATAACACTCAGTCATTTACAACTTTCAGAAAGTCCACACAGCACTAACAATAAAATATAAAGTTGTATTGTGTTTCAAATTTAAGGGTATAGCATACAAAACACAATAATACTGTCTTCTGTTTAACTCTACAGACAATGCAGTGATGTGGTTTTCTTATGTTTAACTCCAATCTTTAGCAGAATGGGGCACTGACACTGGTTTTGGTCAGGAGGAGTGCAGGGCATGCTAGGCCTTCTGGATGGTGTGATTAACTGGACTCGCTCTGGGTTGGTGTGTTTAACCTGGACACACTCTGAACTATGTTCTTAATCTGGAGACACTCTGGTTAGTGTGATACAATCAACTGGAGACTCCTGGAGATACTGGTTAGTGTTGAACCTGGAGACTGGCTGGCTGGTGTGATGTGTTTAACTGGACTCACTCTGGCTGGTATGTTGAACCTGGACAGGCTCTGGCTGGTGTGATGTGTTGAACAAGAAACTTTGTGATCCGGCAGCCAATCGAGCTGAAAGGCTTAAGAAGTTTCAGCTCAGTCTTGTGACAAACTGCAATCCCTTCCTAGGAAAGATTTCTGCGCAGTTTCTAGAAGGCAAGACCCTTTACCACCATTCCCAGGCTGGGTATTTCCTGCTGTGTTAGATGAAAAGCAGTGAGGCACAGGATACAGGTCTCAGCAGCCCTGGCTTCCGGGCACCTCCTGCGGACATGGCTGGAGTCTTCCTCTGGCTGGCCTTGAACATGCCAGTGAGGAGGGTGGTAAAGACTTGCGCACCTCCCAAGCAGCAAACTGCTCTTTAGAGACACACAAACCCTCCCACAAACACAACTGGCTTCTGACCTTCAAACTTTGCCAGAGCCTCTCTACACAGACTAGCCTCAGACTCATCAACCTCTCCCAGGTCAGAGCAACCACACTCACTTTTCTGCTCAATATTACAAATAGGAACGGGGCCCCAAATCCTGTGTATTAAATACTGAGACATTGGGAATATAGCAATAACTGAAACCAGAAACAACCAAAGCCCCTGCCTCAGATGCCTAAACTACAGAGAGGGACAGAGACCATAATTAAACAGTAAGTAAAACAGAGATAACCAGACAGCTAGGAGAACAAGGGCTGTAGAGAAAGGAGACGCTTGTATTTGTCAAGTAACCAAAGCCCACTGCCCTGAGAGAGCATTTTAAGAGTAGACCAGACTGAGTGGGCATCTGGGAGAGCCAGGCAGGCAGTGTGTGCTGAAGAAGCAGAAAGCGGGGGAGGGGCTGGAGAGATGGCTCAGCAGTTAAGAGCACTGGCTGCTCTTGCAGAGGACCCAAGTTGGATTCCCAGCTCCTACGTGGAGGCTAACAACTGTAATTCCAGTTCTGGGGAATTCAACATCCTCCTCTGACCTCCTGGGCACCACATGACACAGGTGCGCTTACATACAGGCAATACACTCACACACATAAAATAAAAATAATAAAATATGTTTTTAAAAAAGCAGGAAGAGGCCAAAGCAAGACCGGAAGGGTGCGTGGGGGATGGCAGGACATGAGGGCACTGGGAGCGGCTGTGGACCTGACTCCCAGGGACAGGGACATCAGAAGACCAGGACCGCCCAAGAGAGACTAACAGGAGCCAGGGGATGACTTCCACATTAATAGGAAAGCAAAAGGAAACAGGTGAAAGAAATTTTAGTGTATTTTATTTAACCTGGTGAATCCAAAGTACTGCTATTCGAACACAAAACATAAAAAGAGGATTTTACACCCTGTTTCAAAACTAAGTGCCTGAAATCTAGAGCATATGTGGAAGTGTTTGGAACTTTAGGCTGGAAAAACCACTGAGTGCTCAAAGCTTGATGAGCTGGTCAAGGGAGCTTGGAAGAGAATACAAAGAGAAATGTGCAGTGGAGGCCTGGCTTGTGACGTTTAAGGGTAATGAAAAGACTACCTGGCTGTTGGTGTGATATAACTGAATTAAGAACCTGTGGTGGTCAGGCCGTTCCTTCATTGGGACAATGCTGGTTAGCTGGGGCTAAAACTTCAGCTGTGATTAAGAAACCAGCATCACTAACGAAAAATGTTGGAGAGGATCTCCTAAGGGCAGCACACCGAAGCTCTTCCAGGGGGACGCGCCTCAAACTAGGAGTTAGACAGGGTAATATGATAAGAGTCTCGTGTGGTACTGGCTTTGGCAGCACTGAGGCTGCAGAACTGAAGGAGTCCTGGGGAGAATCTGAGGCTGTGCGGAACATGAGGCCAGGAGGGGCCTCAGATGCAACGAAGACCCAGGATATTGGAGATGCCTCCAAGGACAGCAAGGAACAGGTGTGCAGAGGAGCCAGCCTGAGGCTGTTAACAAGCTGTGTGTGCTGTGGACCGCAGGGCTGGGAAGCTGTACCCAGAAGACCGCCAGTCCCAGATGCTGGACACTGACCACACTGCTGGACTTCGGCTTGGTTTACCTGTACCCAGCTCTTTCCTTTTGAAATAAGAAAGGTGACGGCAAGTCAGTAAGTGACGCGCCTCACCTCTGCGGTCTCTGCTTTAGTTCGTGCCTGACTTCCTGCCTGACTTCCCTCAAAGAAGAATTGAGCCTTGGGAGTGTAGGATGAATAAACCCTTTCCTCCCAAGTTGCTTCTGGCTATAGTATTTACCGCAGCAAACAGAAGAAAACTAGGACAGCGTATTTTACATCTCGGGTGTACTTCAACTGTTATACACATTTTAAATACCCAGAAACCACATGATACCGGGGCTACCATACTGGGCAGCTCAACCATGGGAAGTTCTGAGCGCAGGAGTGAAGTTAGCTGACCAGCATTCTACCCAGAGTCCTCTGGGCCTGTTATGTCATAGACATACAGGAATAATCCAACAATGACCCCTAACCCTGCCCCGTCCTGCATAATGACACACCACAAGTACATTATGCTCAAGGATTAATCTCTGTGGCTGGCTCAGCAGTTAAGCGCTCTGCCTGCTCTTGCAGAAGATCCAGGTTGAGTTCCCAGCACCCACAAGGAAGCTAACAACTGTCTGAAACTTCAGTTCCAGGGATCTGACATCCTCTTCTGGCTTCTGCAGGCACTGCATATATGTAGTGCACTTATATACATGCAGGCAAAACACTCAGAAAAAAATAAAAAGAAGTTAAAAAAACAACAAAGTATTAGTCTTTGACAAGAAACTAGAGCTAACAACAAAAATAATTGATTCTGAGTACTTATGAGCTTTACAACTGGGTCTGCAAAAATGGAACATTACCAGCCAGAAAGCAAGAGAAATGGAAAGGAAAGGGAAAATCCTACTTAAAGAGGGCCAGTGAGATGTCTCAGTGGGAAAGATGCTTGCTAAAGGCTGACGGCCCGGGACCCAAATGGCAGAAGGAGAAAGCTGAATCCCAAAAATTGTCCTCTGACCTCTACTTGTATGCTGTATCACGTGTGAACACATACAGATAAAATAATGCTTGACGACCCAACCCAGTAAAAGGTTTTGAAATGCTAGGAACAACAAATGAAATAAAATCTGAACACTCTAAACCAAGTAATTAAAAATGACATAAGCCATTGCACTTTACACATAAGTCTGTTACTTGCCAATGTTTTGATGTCATTTTTGGCCAAGTACTAAATTAAACAGTTCTAAAACAAGCTACGATTAACAATGCCTTATGAAATAAAACACTATTAATCAGTAGATATCAAGGTACTGCAGCATAATTATTCCAAATGCAGAACTTATACATGAATAAGAAACATTCACTGAATTCATTATATACCACACAAATAATGTGCACCATATGTGTATACTAACAGAACCTCAATATGCTTATATTCCCTAGACTGATGTTTCAACCTCCATTGCCTAAAATCAGTTTCAACTCCCTGTTATAAAGGAAACACTGACAGACTGTTAAAGTCTTTAGGTTCACCTACTGTTAAAATTCCTTTTAAAAGTAAATCATATTTAGTCATTGTAGAAAATCAGGAACCATGGGTAATAGCGTAACAGCCCTTCTTAAAAAATTAATTACCCATCTGGGTATGTGATGCATGCCTTCCGTCCTAGAACTCAAGAGGTAGAGGCAGGCAGACCTCCGTGAGATCAAGGCCAGCCTGGTCTACACAGTGAGTCCCAGGCCGGCTCACCACCCAGAAATGAGCCAGGTAATTAGATCGTTCTCGCATCCATCCTCCCCCCCCATCCCCCCCAGCTTTACCGCTGTTTATGTGCTGGAACGTCCCTATCTTCCTCCCCAGATCTCACCTCGAAGTAACTCTACACCTAAACCTGTCCAAAGAGGAACTCCTGGACTTCAAGTCAAACCTGTGTGACCTTGTCCAGCTGAACAGGTTGTCTCCTGGGACTGTGCTTTTGGGAGCCACCACTATGGCTGGTAGCAATTATCTTTCCATTACAAGAACTGCATGGCTTCTGGCAGCAGGCCTCAGGCCTATGGCCCACAGAGCTTGCCTTCAGGTTGCCTGCACATCCTCCCAACACAGGGGCTGTTCTCCCCCCAAAAGAGAGCAAGGAAAGGCACAGTGCCTCCTATGGCCTGGCTCAGGTCCTGCAGCTCCTGTGTGCTGACACCCAGCCACCAGACACACATAAAATGAAAATATTACTTTAAAAACAAGTAAATAAGCAAACCAACCTAACTCACAAGTGCCGCTGTAGGCACTCAGCCCCGTCCTTACTTGAGTCCCCCACACTGCTCTTTCCTTCCCTCACACACTGTATAATTAACTGTTCACTGTCTGCATCTGATTAGACACGAGTAGCAGGGGAGCCGATGTGTACTCTTCAGGAAGCCTGTGCCCTGGGGGACCTTATAAGACCCTGCCTCAGAACTCCTGGAGGAGGTAGATGGGGAGGAAACAGACTACCTTTTTCAGTTACTAAACATGTACATGGTGTCAGTTTTCCCAAAGCACTTCCAACAGCTGGGTAGCAGAGGACTGCAAGGCTAAACCACACCTTACCCAGTGTCCTTTCTTTGGATAAACAGATGCCACAGGGAAAACATGGGATACACACATGTGTGTGCTATGTGAATGTGGGCATGTGTGGAGGTCAGAAGACAACTCTGGGGAGCTTTCCAGGCCTCCACCTAGAGGGAGGCAGGGTCTCTTTTTTTCTGCACTCTGCTTCCAGGGGAACCTCCTGTCTCTGCCTTCCATGTCCACACTTCAGGCTTTGACCCACTGGCTCCTGGAGTCAGGCTCGCCTAGGAGTGCTTTTTCTCACTAAGCCATCTTTCTGGCCTTAAAATAAATTTTTGAATGGATATGTATGGGGAAGGGGGTTGGGGGAGTTAGGCTGAGTCAGGGTCTTGTTCTGTGGACCAGACTGGCCGGAATTAGGCTATGTAGCCCAGGCTGGCTACCCTTCTGTCTCAGTCCTATAAGTATCTAGAATACAGGTATGCACTACCACACCAACTTTATATCTTTTTTTTTTTTTTTTAATGTGTATGAGTGCTTTGCCTGCATTTCTGCCTGCACCACGAGTGTGCAACTCCTGCAGAGACCAGAAGAGGGGGCGGATCCCCTGGAACTGGAGTCATCCACTGTTATTAGCTGCCATGTGTGCTGTGAACCAAACTCTAGTCCTCTACAAGCACAGCTAATGCTCTTAACTGCTCTCCAGACCCCAACTTTACATGTTTTAATGACAATATATTATCCCACTCCTCCCAATCTAACATTCTCACTAAAACAGGTTGTTAATGAACTGAAAAGTCAGATAGACCGGTTAACAACAACAGAGTCCTTCCATTAATGAGCACACTGCAAGACAAAATAGCTTGCCTCCTCAGACCCCTGTGACCATCATGGAGACGGGAAAGCACTGAGCTGCTGCCTGACAGTCAATATGAGCTACGTCACTGCTTCTAACATTGAAGAACACAACTGCAAAGTGCCTGGGCACATTATTACACACTGTCACCAGCCTATCAGTGACTTTTGATAAAGTACTTTTTAACTAAAGCTCTTTCTTGAAGATTTACATTCAGCCTGGAATTTAAAATATTCCTAGCTGCTGGGGGTGGGAGCGGTGCATGCTTTAAATCCCCGCGCCTACACTCGGGAGGCAAAGGCAGGCAGATCCCTGTGAGCTCGAGGCCAGCCTGGTCTACATGGCCCTAGTTCCAGGCCAGCTGGAGCTACATGGCAAGACCCTGTCTCAATAATAATAATAATAATCTTCCTAGGTGCAGTGTGTGTGGCTGGAAGAACAACCGTTCACCCTTGCTCTGTTTCCTTTCTGACAGCAGCCAACCCCCCAGTCCTCCAAAGCCAACCAAGCCAGGGGCCAAACCGCGGCACCGCCCAGGTGCGGCCTGTTCTCTTGGGCGGCCAGAGTCAGCTGAGGATTCACCTGGAGACTCAGGTGAGGCCCAGGCTGGGAAACAACAGCCCTATAGCGGTACTGGAAAAATCCAGGGACACAGGGGGTTCCGCCCTCCTCTGACGTGGACACCTGGGCACCTCCCTATGCAAGTGCCACAGATGAGGGCACACACACACACACAAAGACACAGACGCAGACACACACATATGCACACAGACATCCACCTATGCACACAGACACATATATACAAGAACACATATACACACGCACATGCAGACAGACACACAAAGACACAGACCCAGACACGCACACACATATACACACGCAGACACCCAGACACGCGCACACTGCAGCATCCATCCCCGCAGGCCCCGTCCTCCCGACCAGGCCTCCCCTGGCCCCGGGCGGCCGGTCCGGATCTGAATCCGGGTCGGGGTCCGGGTCCGACTCCACGACCCGGGAACCCCGATGCGCGCGCACTGACCGCCCCGCCCGGCCCGCCAGGCACCCGGAGCCCGGATGCCGCCCGCCACCGACGCCGGGAGACGCGCGCGCCCAGGCCGCGGACCCCGGGAAAGCCCTCGCCGACACCCACCGAGCTCCTCGAAGCCCGCGGCCTCCGGCGCCGCCGCTTCCATCCCCGCGGGGTCTCCAGGACGCCGCCCGCCGCCAGGTCGGCCCGCAGCGCGCATGCGCAGAGCAGCCCCAGGGCGTGGCCTCAGTGCTCGGGGCCCACGCGGGACCCGCCTCTCGGGTGATGGGCGACTCAGAGGGGCGGCCCGGCGGGCGGAGCATGGAGGCGGGGACTCTGACGGCCAGCCCTCCCCGCCCTGCAGACGCAGTGCCGTGCACGCAGGAAGCGTCCACGCAGACACAGTCGGTGCGGGAACCGTTGGAGCAGACACAGTCGGTGCAGGCACAGTCCGGGCAGACACAGTACACGTTGACACCACTCCTTTCCCAAGCTGCTCCAGCAAAGTTGGAAGAGCCACACCCACACTGTCTGCAACCACGTGTCCTGGGTGCGTGAGGTTCCGTGGCCGCCCTAGACAAGTGATGACTGTTGGTTCTGCCTTGAGACTGCCCAGGTCTAGAAGCACAGAGAAAACCCACTGAAGGCAAGGAAAGAATCCCATGCAGCCGGGACTCAGCCCCATGCAAAGCCAGTCAACAGAGGAACATACTTCTGATTAGATAAAGGAAAACGTTTTATTTCGAAACTAGAGCCTGCCTGGTGGCTCATGCCTGTAACTCACCTGGTCTAGATAGACAGTTCCAAGACACCGAAGGCTGCATAACAGACCCTGCCTCATACTAAATTAAATTAAAATTAACATGGTGGCACACATATGTAATCAGCATTTGGGAGGCTATGCCTCTGGAATTAGGAGTTCAAGGCCAGGCTGATCTACATGAGATTCTGTCTCAAAAAGTTATTGAATAGCTAATTTTGAAATTAAAATTTTCATATCATAGTTCTTTAAAGTCAGAACAACACACGCTTTATTTCTGTCTGTTATGGGGTCACTGTGGGAGAGGAGGTGGGTATGCTTCAGAGGGGACAGGCAATCTAAATTCCAAGGACCACTGACACAACACAGGGTGTTAAGCCATCAAACTTCCCTAATTCAGAAAAGACAAGTTTCTCCACATCTCTCCTCCTATTCCTAAGAAACATAAAATATTGCTCTTTTCTTTCAAACCTTGAAAAACTTTGGTTTATGACTGGGAACTCTAATCTTAATCCCCTGCACACACCCAGGGAGGCCCTGATGCATTACCAGAACCTGATGGCCGAGGGCGGTAGAGCCTGTTTTCCCCATTCCTTTGAGCTAATTCTTATAAACTAACAAAAGGAAAGACTAAAATCAGACCCCAGCTAAGGGAAAAGTCACAGCACTCTTGTGTTAGGGGTAAAAACCTATCAAACCTGGGGTCAGGTGTGCTTGCTGGGGCGGGCCACCCATGGCACTCTTGCAAAATTAAAAGCTGCCTTATGAGCTACTTCGCCTTGTCCACAGGCTCTTTGTTCAGCGTTGGTGGGGTTCTTGAACCTGAGATTTATTTCTAACACGTTGAAGGTGGTCACTACATAACTAGAGATAGCAGTGGTTCGCCAACAATCCCGCTCTGCACCCAAACCCCAGAGAAATCAACCCCCATCATCTCTTCATGTGCAGGAAAATCCCCATTCCTAACATATAGCAAAAATGTAACAGTGTAACAGAAACCGTGTATGCTCGAGGAACGTTCCTAACTCCTGCAGGGTGGGTCCTCTGACCAGGAGGGCATTTTAAACCAATTCCATTTGAGCATTAAAAGATTTCAAAAACCATGTAGTCAGCATCCAGGAAAGTAGATCTAGTCCTCAGAACAAAACCAGGTTGAAACAGGCAATTTCCTTACAGTGATGTCAAGATAAGCCTCTGAGATGGCATAGTCAGTAATGCTTTTATACATCTAGCTTGAGAAGATACTCCTTTACAGTCACTTCCGCTCCAAGTCTTAGGAACTAGGAGGCGAGGTTGTCCTGTGTTTTGAGACTTGCTGAATGCCTGAACCCGTGGATGAAATAATGAACCCTCTCTGTATACACTGTTCCCCTCTGTATACAATCATAAGACAGAGTTTATATATTAGGTACAGTTAGGTGATCGGCAACAATAGCTCAAAGATTAATTACAGCAAAAATCAAGTGAACTCTCTCTCTCTCTCTCTTTCTCATTGTACTTTGTCACTTCTTGGGATAACATGAGATGCTACCACACCTATAGGAGACATGATAAGAGCAATGTGTCCTGACACGTTGTACTTCCAGTTAATATAAGCTCTGTGCTCCCATGCCAGCAGATCTGGGAGCCAAGACACTGAGTGACTAAGAGGCAGGTAGTGTGTACAAGGCAGGAGCACTGGACAAAGACGTGATCTGCAGCCCAGGCAGATGGGGTGTCAGGTTAAGACTGCCCCACAGTACTCAGAGTACAGCATGTGATAGAAAACTTGTGACCTCTTTAATCCTAGAATTCTCCACTTAACATTTTCAAATCCTAACTAATGGGGCAGGAGGGTAACTAAACCATGGTAAGTGAGATGCACATGAGGGTTACCCACAGGTTGACATCATCGTCGTTGTGTGAACTAGCAAGTCACATCTATAGAATTGTTATGGCTTCAATTTACATGAAACTGAAGGTCCCTTATGTGTCATCTTTGTGAAGAGTTGTCCAGACTTGTAGGGGAAACCATACCAGCCTGTCCCATTTTTAGAAGGGAAATGATTCGGACTCATTGATTTGAAGCACTTGTGAAACACCTTGACAGGGTTGTCTGTTATACAGTAGTCAGAGCTCTTAACTCTGGTCATAATTGGAACAGTAGTATTAACCTTGTGATAATTTAACTAGGTCAAGTATATGTAACATTAGCACACTGGTTCATATAAAGCCTATTAGTTAGAGATATAAAATTTTTCCAGTTGAAAGGCCAACTCAAACTAGCTTAAGTCAAAGAAGAAATTTAATGAGGATTCTGAGATAAGACAAGCCAACTCAGGAGTATGAGCCTCTGATGCTTCTGAGACTTACCCTTTTGTCCCTGGAGACTGCCCCCATCATCTGAGACTCTCTCCTATCCTCTATGACTCACCCCTGTAGGTGGGTCTCCATCTCCAGCATGGCTGTTGTGCTCCAGCCATGCCAGAGAATGAAGGACAATCAAACAGGACCTCAGGTGGCTCAGAGTGCGGCGGGAGTTGGAGCTCCCGGGATACTATGTTGGTGGGTAGTTCGGTTATTAGAGCCAACACAGGGGTTTATATAGGGAGGCCTTCCTGACCGTTACAGAAGGTGGGAAAGTTAAAGGTGAGGTTTTGGGGTAAAGGCGGGAAGGTTGTAGGGATGATGTGAAGTTCAGGAACGAGGAAACGAAACCCCAAAACCTGGTTCTGGTCTGGGGTGGGGGAAAGGAAGGTTCATATCTACAGTAGCTTCCTGGGGCAAGGTTATCGCATCAGGCAGAGCAGGACAGACACCTGCCATCCCTTTAGGGTATCCAAAGTTGCTTGCCTTGCTCAGTAACCAGATCCTCACATCTCCCCCTTTTTTTATATATATAATGGGGAGGTATATAAGAGCCTAGTAAAGGGAGGAGCCAAGCCATGAGGGGTTTGGCAAACCAGGGGGGATAATGGGTTTTAAGTTCATTCTTGAGCTTATGAAAGGTGAGAGAATTTATAGTCTCTCAGTTAGCTATTTGTTCTCTAACATTCTTCTTTTGAAGAGGTAACCCTAAAATCTTTTAGGAATTAAATAAGAGCCCCCAAATACCTTGGACATATTTGGCCTTTGATATACAGTAGGCTGCTGAAGGGCACAAGGACAGTTTTTGGTCTTTTGGGGTCTTTTTACCCTAAACTGCCTAGCCAAATTCTACCTCCTATTCTCATCACACCACCCTCTGAAGAGGTCACCCCAATTGCCAAAAGGGAATTGGGGAGCAGACCGCTCTGGCTTCTTCAAGGCTGAATAGGGTCATAGATTGTGGCAATGGGGGTACCCCTTCAGTGAGTCTATCTAAAAGACCCCTGAATTGCATAACTGTTAGCTGTAGGGGGAAAAGAAAGTCCTTGACTGGTACCTGGAAGATGAAATTAAAATAGTCATAACAGGGAAGAGTTCAAATGTCCAATTCAAAGTCCATTAGAATTTCTTGCTTAAGAACTTTCAAAGGCTTCCATCTTTTGGGTTCCTCTTTGCTTTTCTTTTTGACTGCCAAGACTGAACTTGAGAGTCTTGAAGTCAGGATTTGTTTTCAGGCACCTTGATAGCTGGAGTGGCTAGAATCAGGGTGAATTCCCTCCCAAATGGCTTCTAGACAGGGAGAGATAAGAAATCATTTAATTTGGGGGTTAGAACAATGGTGGGCTTGCCTTTCTTGGCCACAGGTATGCACCACAGTTTGAGGCAGGCCAAGAATTGGAGTCTTACATCTGAGTGGCATTTTCTTATTAAGAACAAAATTATTAGTGAGAAATTGTGTAAATATTTAAACTTAAATATATATATATATTATATATATAAACTTAAACCTAATGTCTGGGAAGTATGATTCCCTGTACTCTTGAAGAAGTATACTAATTGCTTTATTATTATTATTATTATTATTATTATTATTATTTTGGCTATACTTTCCTTTTGGGTGTTTAAGATCATATAATTTGGCCCAAATAAATCAACTTAATTTGATTCTTAAGGTCAGTTGAGTATCTGTTCCTCAGGGGGATCACATGGGCTTGAGGAGCCCCTGGCTCCACAGGCCTTTGTTTTACCAGTTTCATTTATGAGAAGATAAGTCAGAAGGTCTTGCTAGACCATAGCTTCACTTTGAAGCAAATCAAGGAAATGTTTTCCTGTGCTGACCCTCTTCTTTGCAGACTGGACACTGGTTCAAGTCCTTCTAGTGGGGTCTCCACGACCTCCCTGAACAGGAAGACAGGTGACATGTCACAGTTATAGGACATTTTGAAAGATGCCCCATAGTCCCCTGGAACTTAGTTGACCTTAGAGGGCAAGAGACAAAAATTGTCCCTTTAAGTCCCTCTGACCAGATTAGAGGCCATTAAATATGGTGGTTAGACAACCAAGAAGGTTAGTTCCACCAATATTGAACTATTAATTACTGTATGTTATGTAGCTAAAGCTTGGGTAAAAGCCAAACATTTTTTAATAAGCCTTGACTAGATATATATTTTGCTCCTTAAAGTATTTGACTGAACTATTACTTTAGAAACTTTAAGACTATCTATACATTATTTATCTAATGCTTTCTATATTATAACATACAAACTCAGAGCTTTAATCATGTGTATAGATATTCTTATACAAAAACCCTTTTAATAAAATATTTTTTTCACCTCGTTTTTTTTTTTAAGATCATGAGATATAATAATATTAAGAAAATTCTCTTCCTGGGTGCATTAAGCAATGTTTATTCCCTTTCTAAGGCTCTAGTATCAAACCAATGTTTGATCATATTAAAGTTCACCCTGTGGAATGAATGACTTTACACATACAGTTGGGTGAGGTGTTACTAACAATTATGTAGGTAACCTGAGAGCAGATGCACCATAGTCTTTAGCATGGATGTTGATTTTTTTTTTTTATAACCTCATGGATCAAGTCCTTTCTTTTAGCCTTTTCCAAATTCCCTCCCCAAATGCAGGAGACCATTTGTGATTAGAGCAAAATTACCTACAACTGGCTGGGAAGAGTAGCTGGATATTCAGGTGGGGGTCCAGCTTACTCCTCCTTCAGTGGAAGAATACAACAGTTAGCAAACCCAACTGTGATGAACTGTAAGTAGGCACATCTGAAGTCACGAGCATGGCAGTTACTCGACTCAGGAGTGCTGTGCAGCATCATCTTAATAAAGAACATAGGATGTAAACTACACACATAAGATAATGTACATTTTACTTTATAAGTTTCTGGTAAAACCTTATAAAAAAACATAAAAACCATTAAAATCCTTTGTACTTTATCTATTTTAGAGAGTTGGTCTACCAAAACCTTGTTTTAGGTTCTGAGAGTGTAGATACTAACTAGAGAGAAGCAACTGGTACATAGTAATGTATTATCAACTTGAGTTTAGAATTTCCAGCATAAATCACTAACTGAGGAATTTTTGACAAAGGGTGCTGTCTATCTATCTATACATTTGCATTAGTCTGTGTTAGTGACCTTTATTGTTGTGAGAAAATAGAGAATTTTGTTACTTTTGTTATAGACATTTTAAATCATAAGATGAATATCATAACCTTGTTCAAATTAGTTTATCCCTTAGTTAACCTCAGTAACACAGTGACTTTTCTCTGAGGCTGTATTGTTCTCCTTTTCTCTTGTCACAGAGTCAGGGGGCCAGCCTGAAACTAGCCAAAAATAATTGCACAGGAGAGTTGTTAAGTTTAATCATGACTAGGATAAATGAAAAACACCTGTCCTTCTTATAACTTGTATACATTTATCTAGGCAGGAGAGTCTTTTCTTCTGCAGGTCCTTTATCTAGAACAGGGTTCGATTAGTTAAAACAGGAGAATTACTATTAAGATATTACTTTACTTAATATTTTTAACTTTATAAAGCCATGGGTGTTTGGTGAGCACCCAAGATCAGGCATGACTAGGCTGACAGAAGGTTTTGCCTTTCGATTGTCAAGCCTAAGATCCTCTCTGGCTATACTTGATGTGACCGGAGGCATGAAAACTTATACCCATAATTAACTAGTTTGTCTATTCATGTTAATCACAACCTGAAAGATTTAATAAGTACTCTTTAAATGTTTTTAACACCTTTTTTAAAGTTATGACTTATTTGTATGACATTTGTCTTAACTAAACAGGAGGCAAGACTATGAACTCACAAGGTGGTTTCTTTTAAAGAGAGCTTTCAGTTTGTCTGGATCAGAAAAACCATATTATAATTTACCATGCAAACTTTGAACTAAATACCCACAATAAAAAACACAGAAAACAATGATACCTAAAGGAACCTGGAAAGAGTTGATACAAAAATGTTTTTCTCTTTTAGTTTGTGTACGACATTGAACTAGAAAGTGAAAAGCAGTGATGGTCAGGACATGGAAAAGCAAGCTTGAAGCAACTAAACATCAGAGAGGGAAGTACTCTATTTCAGAAAAACAGGCTTTGGATCGCAATGCAAAAAGGCAGGAATTAAAACCAGTGAAGGCCGCATCTCCCATCTCCCATCCAAGCAGGCTCTTCCTCTGTACCTCTCATAGCTATAACTATGTCCTTGTAGTAGATTTTTCTTGTAAAGTTTGGCACTGGAGTACTTCACATCAGGCAGAGCAGGTCACACACCTGCCATCCCTTTAGGGTATCCGGAGTTGCTTGCCTTACTCAATACCCAGATCCCCACATACCCCCTGACCTTTGAGACTCTGCCCCATCCTCTATGACTCTCCCCATCCTCTAAGACTCTCCCCCATCTCTGACTCTCCCCCGTCCTGTATTCTGCAGCTCCTCCCCTTCACCTGATTGCTGTTCTTCGAATTCCTCTGCATCTGCACTACTTTTCCCTGAAGAGCCCTCTGATTCCCAGGTTGATCTGCCTCTCAAAAGCTCTCATGTTCTACTTCATATAGTTCAAGTTCCAGAAGAAACTAGTATCTTTCTAAGCTCCAGTTCATGACAGCTAATGTTGTCAACTGCAGAATCTAGCATAACCATGGAAACAAACTTCTGGGTGTGCCTTTGAGGGAACTTCTAGATTAATTAGATAGGAAAATCATTACTAAATGTGGACAGCACCATTCGATGGGATGGGGTCTTAGATTGAATAAAAAGGAGAAAGAAAGTGGGGTTTGGCGGTACATGCCGTGAATCCCAGCACTCAGGAGGCAGAGGCAGGCAGATCTCTGTGGAGATGGTCTACATAGTGAGTTCTAGACCAACTGTGACTACAGGGAGACCCTGTCTCAAAAGATCGAAAAGAAAGGAGAAAATAAGCCCATGAGTGACGTGCCAGCATTCATCTCTCTCTGCTTCCTGACTGTGGATGCAGGATTGATTACTTGCTGCCTCATCCAGCTCTTCTGTATCACCTCGCCCTCTGCTCAAAACATGAGCCAAAATGAATTGTTCCTTCTCTAAAGTGATTTTTGTCACAAGAAAATTAAGTAATACCACTTGTAATTTCTTCAAGGAAGAACTATGATGAAATCAATTTGATGAGATTGGAACTCCTGATGAGGTGTGTAGTGGACAAGGTCACGTGGACATGATCTGTCCCCGTAGATAGGATCCCCTGCAACTGAAGTTACAAATGGTTGTTAACCACCATGTGGGTTCTGGGAATGGAACCCAGGTCCTCTGCAAGAGCAGCCAGTGCTCTTAAGCTCTGGGCCATCTCTCCAGCCCCATTGTCACCATCTTCTGAAAGACTCTATTCTGTGGATGCACCTAGGAAACACACTGATCAGCACCGTCCCTAGATGGTTCTTCACTGTTACTGATGACTTGTCCTTTTTGCAATAATTTTATTCAACTCTTTATGACTGATTTAATCTGACTCAAAACCAAAGGTCCGGAGAAAAGAGAAATGATGTGTGCATTTAAGTTGTCCTAAAAAGCCTCCCTACTGTCCTCACATAAATTTTTTAAAACATATTACACCCACGAAACAGAAATAGAATGCCATAAAGATGAGTAAAATGGGAACAGGAAGTAGAACATACCCTAAAAGAGAAGCTTGAGGGAAATGTAAAGCAGAACCAGGATCTGAGTGCAGAAAGGAAAGAGAAGGGACTCATCATAACTGAAGAACATTTGAAGGATCCAGTGGCTGTCGGTACAGCCAGTGAAAACAGACTGAAGCCAAGACATACTCATTAGAATGAGAACAGTAGGATGATCCTGAAAGTTTCTCCAGTTAAAAAAATTACAGGCAGTAGGGAGCAGCCCACTGAACTGAAAACTCACCTGACCGCCCTGTAGTGAACATCTGTAGCCAGAGTTCCATGAAGCATTGCATTCCGGGTTCTCAAGGAAAGCACACGCAGCTTAGACGTCTACACCTATCCAAACTATGGACGTAATGAAAGCTTAAAACAAACAGGGCACATATAGAAGTCCAACATGGCATCTCATGTACTCTGTCTTACAGAGCACCAGAGGGACACTCCACCAGGAAACCAAGAATTCTCCACAGCGGAGAGAATTCTAGAAGGAACCCAGCGGAGGTTCCTGGACCACAGTTGCACAGCAGACTTAGAGAGAGGTGGCAGTCCAAGGAAAGCACCGGGAAAGGACAAAAGAAATGGAGAAACGAAGGAGTCACCTGAAAGTGTAAAGTTGGGCAAAGAGACGGCTTTTTTCTAGATGTTTGGAGTACCGCCAAAGACTCCTGCCAAAGCAACGGTCGGGGGTAGGCAGGGGGCAGGAGGAAATCATCAGTTCAGCTAATGCAAGGTTGATAAAATATGAGTAGTGCTCAGTGTGACTGTGAATAATATACACAGGCCACAGCCAAGCAGATTGTGACCTGAATGAAACCTGTGTTACTGTTCTGCAGGAGTAGGCACAGGAGAGTTGCTCACTGGTTAAGAACACGTGCTCCTCTTGAGAGAGACCACTATGTGGGCTCACGACTGCATACAACTCCAGTTCCAGGGGATCTGATGCTCCTGCCTCCCTCCCTGGGTCCTGCATTCACACACACACACACACACACACACACCCCGACAGAGACATAAACACATACACACAAATTTTACAGATTTAGGTGGGGTCTGGAGAGTTATTCTGTTTGGAGGTTCACACAAGGAAGCTAAATTCTCCCTTTTCATAGTTGTGGGAAATGGTGGTAAATACAGCTGAAGAATCAGAATTATGGAGGACACGGGCTGGAGAGGTGGCCCAGTGATTAAGAGCACTGGCTGGCTGCTCCTGCAGAGGACCCAGGTTCAGTTCCCAGAACTCACACGGCAGCTAGCAACCATCCTTAGCTCCAGTTCCAGGAGATCCAGTGCCCTCTTCTGGCCCCTGTGGGCATTGCACACTTACATACATTCAGGCAAACACTCATACACATAATATATAAAGGAAGGAAGAAGGTAAATATGAAATGAAATGACCATGAAAGTTCCAATTGTTGCTTCTCAAGAATGAACCATAGGGAAACAGGCAAGAATGAGTTTTCACTACGTCTTATTTGATTTTTAAGCTACATACATGATCTTTAAAAACCACTGACTTCACAAAAGAAATTTCACAGTCTTTGCAAATAACTCCTATTAAAAACAAGTATCCAGGAAAGTCATCTGTCATATGAAGTTTATTATTGTTCAAAATCCTATGGTTTCCTGTTCATGGTTATTTCCAAATTCTCTTGTGTTTGGTTGGTAGTGTGGTAGTGCTGGTGGTACGTTGGACAGGTGGCAGCTGTGGTTTTCTGTTTGTTTACCTCAGTTCTGGGGACTGAACCCAGAACCAGGCATCACTCTGCTGAGCTTCTTCACCAGCCCTTCTTTGTTTTCATTTTGAAACAGGGTCTTGTTAAATCACTTAGTTTGAACTCAGACATGAACTCCTCCTGCCTCAGAATCCACAATATCTAGGATCTTAAGTGTGTCCCATGCCCAGCACAAACCCTTCATTTAATGACAGCCATCTCTGTAGCTAAAGACATAGCACTTCAGATTCTAAATGTTTAGAGATTTGCAAGATGATAAAGAAAATATATTTTCTGAAATATTCTTTAAATGTTTACAATTAAAAATCAAAGGGAACTTATTTATTAAAGGCTACTGGCCCATAAGAAATAGGTTTTTGTTTGTTTGGTCTTTTTGAGACAGGGTCTCCCTGTAGCCCCAGCTGGCCTGGAACTTGCTGTGTAGACCAGGCTGGCTTTGAAGTCACAGAGACATTGTGGAAAGTGTTAAACTGAAGCTGGTACTTTCCCTAACAGACCTAGGGATGGTATCCTGGAAAAGCATGGCACAGCGGAGAAAGGGGAAGCAGTTTGCCGGATCACCATTCAGCATGCTTGCACAGACCTGTGGGGCAATGCTGCTGAACTACAGTTTCGACATGTACAGCCGAGCCAGTAGGCAGGTGAAATTAGGACAGTCTTCTGGGCACTAAGCACGCTGACACATGCTGAGGCATTCTGAAGTCGCACTTAGGGTGTTGAACATTTTTGAAATGTCTTCTCTACTGTCCTCAAAGGTGGAGACAGATTTTGAGATCTAATCTGTGTGTGTATTTGTCTCTTCGTTGCAAAGATTTTGACTGTATCAGGCAAAGTACTGGGCCCGTATTCTTCTCCAGTTATCCTTTCTCTTCGATTGAGTTCACAGTCCTTCCTTCCTGCCTTCTCCTGGCCCTGGACAGCCACCCTGTACACTGGGTTCCCTTGAGCTGGGCTTCTAGTTAGGTTTTCCAGGTGGAGGTCTGGAAGATCACTAGAGAGAGCTGAGATAAGCATTCACCCCAATGGGAGCTCCTCACGGAGTACAGAATACTGTTTCTCCCTGTGCCTGCCCTACAGGGCTGCGTCCTACATGAGGATTCTCCTAAAAACCTGTATTGTAATCATTTAGCCAGCAGTAACCCAGTGCCATACAATGGATGCCTTGGACACAACAGAAACTGACTACTCATGGTTCGCCAGCAGACTCTATCTGGTGAAGTTCTCCTCCAGACCCCAGACTGCTGACTTTGCTTCTTCATGTAGTAGAACTATGTTGAGACGTTTCTCTCACCTCCATGAAGCTGTTGCTCAATCCAATCACCTCTCAGGGGCTTCACTTCCTGTTACCGTCCCATCAGGGAGAGGGCTTCAGCATATGAACTTAGCAGGCACTCAGCCCCTGCACCTGTCAATATCTTGATACGTGGTTCCTTTACTCTTTAATAAGCATGTGTGTGTATGTGTGCCTCTGTTCCCTAGTAAACCCGTAAAAACACACGTCCAGAAGCTTACTGACTTCAGTTATGGGCCATGAGAGGGTGAAAGAGCTCTAATTTCGAGCTTGGTGGCTGCAGTCCACAGGCCCATAGTGGGTATTGAAAATGTGCTAGATGTACATTGTTCTTGCCGTACACACATGCAGACACCATACAAGGTGCTGGACATACTAGCTTGATTATGAGGATCATCTCACAATATCTACATATATCAAAACATCACATACCCTGTAAGTAGAATTCGTTTCTTATTTACTATTTATTTTTGCTTTGTGGGACGGGTCTCACAGGGTCCAGGCTGGCTTCAAGTTTAGTATGTAAACAAGGGTACCCTTGAACTCCTGATCCCCAGTCTCCACCTCCCTTGTGACAGGATTACAGGTATGTGCTACCACAACTGCCTTACATTCAATTTTGCATGTTATTTTACTTCATTCAAGCAGGAGGAAGCCAAACCTGGTGGTACAGGCCTGTTGGCCTTGGGCAGGTGAGACCGGAGGGTGGCAAATTCAAGGCAAGCTTGGGATTACTATGCACAGCAAATCAAAGTCAGCCTAAGCAACTTAGAGAGGCCCTTCCTCAAAACTAAACAGTAGAAATTGAGTCTGGGAATGTAGCTCCATGGGAGAGCAGTTACCAGCCATAACAAACCCGAGGCCACAGGGAATCTTACAGAAGTAATGCAGGGGATGAGTAGGAGACTGAGCGACTTGCCCCACATCTCACACCTGGAAACCAAATCCAGGTGCAAGTCTAGAAAGAGGTGACCACTCTACCTCACAGCCAGTGCTTCACAGACACCTGCCTCATGGCGCTGCCGCCTCACAGTCTCTCCACCTCATAGTCATGGCCACGCCACCTCATAGTCACTCCACCTCACGGTCACTCCACCTCACGGTCACTCCATCTCATGGTCACTCCACCTCATGGTCACTCCACCTCACAGCTACTCTATCACTGAAGTCCCTGGAGGTCCGGAGCTTGCACAACACTCCATACAGTGTGTGGCTTGCTCATTTCTGTGAACCTGCTCTCGTGGTAACCACTGAAAAATTAGGACGGTCTCTATGAAATCAGTGATGAACCCTGACATGTGTCACTACTAGCATCAAGCATGGTCTTCTGAAAATGTTGCCACTTGGAGGACAATAAAAAGGACTCAGCATGTGCCAGGAAGCCCTGGCTCCCGAAAGTATCTGCTTTTATCCCTTTTGTCATTTAACACAAGTGGGAAATGCCTTTAAAGCTGTATTGTAATAAATCCTGAGTATGAGAAAGAATGCTCCAGAGTTTCCCCACTTCCATTTTAAGTGTTAAGTCTTTGTAAATACTAAACTCTGAGGAGCTGAGCCAGAGGTCTGGGATTCCTCTGCATGCTAAAGCTTGTGTCCTCCTATGTAAATTTAACTTGACAAGCCCTCTGTTTCAGAGTTTTAACATCAAGATCTGGCTTGGGATTTAATTTCACAGGCTGCGCCTGTCAGCTAGTGTGAAACCCAGCTTTCATCAAAGTTCAAAGCGTGTGCGAATGAGTTCCAGTAAGTGGCTCACCGGAAAGCCACTTTCTACATGAGGAACCCTCGAATTCTTGTATCTGTGCTGATCTGAGGTGCACACTCACTACTCAACATTGTGAGAACAGCATCCCATTGAGCAGGAGTAGAACCCAGCTCCACAGATGCCTGTGGCCTGCTGAGAGAGAGTGAACACCGATACCCAGCCTCTGCAGTCGTGACAGAGCTTCGTGAGGAACTTCTAGACCGACAGTCGAATTCCAGTTGTGTCAGAAGTCTCTAGAACACAGAGGCTTTTCAGAAAAAGGTGGCATTTAAAAGAAAGAGAGCCCCCACCTGTTTTTCTTTAGGCCCACTGGTAGCCCAGCGCACTGTGCTGTGTTTACTTGGTACTGTCTCTGCAAATCCTGTTTGTAAGTCATAATAACACGAGTTGTTCGCTGTCTGATGAATTCGGTATTGATGAGAGATCTTCCTGTCCTCAGCAGACCCAGGGCGTGATGTATTGTTAACGGAGACACCCCCGATCGCTCAGGCTCGTTCAGTCTCTTCAGAATGAAGAGCTGTCACCAACTCTATTCCCAGTGGGTTGATCTAGGCCTGCTGATCACCTAGTCCTGGTTTGCCCAAGCAGTCTGCATTTCCTCTGCCATTCCAAGTGTACCAGTTTAAAAACTAAGTTACATCCTCACAGCACTAACTATCCCTGACATGTAAGCATGGCCTAGTGCTACTTTTGTCTCTTTACCATCAAAGCACATCTATATTTGTGGTTTTGTTTACAGGGACGTAATCATCACAGACGAACCCTCACCATCCTAAGAGCAGAAACTTACCTAAGGCCCGAAGTTCTTTGAGATGCATCTTCTAAAACCATCTGCCCCCAATAACAGCACATTATTCAGGCATTTGGACTTAGTTGTGTGTGTTTCAAGCTTGACATGCCCGCCCTGCACTGCAATTCCACCCCTGAACACTTGAGAAAATCTGAGTGCCTGGTGTTGCCACCCAGTGAACTCCTTCCTCTTTACACTTAGCTCAGAAGCAACTGAAGGCATGCGCTCTGCAAATATCAGGCTTAATGTGATGCTGAGCAAACAATGGCAAAGACAGGTGAGCCGCAGCCCCATGCCACACAGCTGTTCTGATGGCAACAGAGCAGATGGTCCTGACAACAGCATACTCAGCAAAGGTCAGCGGTTCCTTGGCCTCACTCCAGTCTGGAGCTCTCCACAGAACCACACTTTTAAAGGTCCTGAGTCAGGCGCCTCCCTTGCTCAGCCCTGAGAAGAGGAAGCAGGGGTTGCCAGTCTCACAGACTTCTGGGGACTCAAGACTATAAATCAGTTCTGTATTGTTATGCCTGGGATGTGAAATGCCCCCCAGGGTCTTGCGTGCTTGAACACTTCGTCACCACCAGGTGGTGTTTTCAGAGGGGTTGTGGAACCTTTAAGAGGAGAGGTCTGGCTGAAGGAGGTAGGGCTAGGGTGGGCTTATGGGTGACAACCTGACTCAGTTCTAGCTGGAGTCCTCCCATGATGCCACTACGTGCAGCAAGTGGCTACCTCTGGCTCCAAGGCCAGAGCCCCAGGACCATGTCTCCTCCACCAGGAAACTGCGCTAAAACCTAAAGCAAGCACCACCAGGGTTCTGAGGGTGATGCGGCGCCCTCCTGTGGTAGTTACGGTCCTGCCGCTATGGTAAGACACCTTGACAAAAGTCAGCGTAGGGACACGGGCTCCTTTCAACTCACGGTTCCGGTCAGGGTCCCTCCCAGCAGGAAGTCTCCATGGCAGGAGCCTGAAGCAGCTCCTCACATCCACAATCAAGAGCAGACAGACGTGCTGCACACATCTCCCTCGCTTGTGCTCGCTCAGTTTCTCTCCACTCTTGTTAGTTCAGGATCCTCTGCCCAGGGAACAGGGCCGCCCACCGTGGGCCTTTGACTGGCCTTTGACTGGTAGTTAAGACAATACCCCGCAAGCACACCCACAAGTCTACCCTATGTAGGCATTCCCTCATGAGACACTCCCAGGTGACTCTGAGTTGTGTCAAGTTGGCAAAGCTGACTATCACACTGCCCAAGGTAGAGAGTTCACCAAGATTGACCTTCACCAGGAGAGGTGAGACAGGCCCCAGATGATGAGAAAGCAGAGCAGACAGAGCTCAGCAGTGCCTAGAAGGGGCAGAAACAGCAATAGGGGCCCAGAGGACCAGAGGACAAAGAGCTCCTTCCCAGGGCCCCTCCTTAGGGCTCCTTCTCCTCCTCAGGGCTCCTCCTCTTGGAAATGTGGAGTGAGGAGACATAGGCCTTGAAGAAGTTGGTGCCTTAAACATCACAAGAGTTGTTCAGCAGGAACTGCGGTTCAGTGAAAGCAATGGTTCTTTACCATGGGTCAGCATCAGAATCTGTAGGGGAGTACCTTTCCAGAAGCTCCGGGGTCCATGCTTCACAGGTAGAAACCAATTGAGGAGGACTAATTTGCAGCCCAGAAATTGATGCTTTTTCAAAACTCCCAAGGTGTTGCAGCATGAGAGTGTTGAGAACCACTAAGACTTCCCTTCAGAGCACCGTCACAGTCAGGCTTGACAGTCAGTGAGACCTGAGGCCTGCATGAAGGCTGCCAAGTTGTCAAACAGGGTGTGAGGAAGTTTGATGGGAGCTCACTGTAGTGTGTGGAGCTTGTGCCTGAAGCAGACTGTGGAGAGACCTGACACTCAAAGCCCCCACTCGGAGGATGGCACTGTGCCTGATTGAGACCCAAAGGCAGAAAGTGCTGTGAGTTTGGCATATTATCAGTCTCGGATCAGCAGAGGATAGTCAAACAAACTTGAAAGATAATCACATACCTACACATACAGAATCACACATACACACACCTTTACACAAGAAGATAAAGCTCCCCACAAGTGGAGAGGAGACCGGAAACCAAAGTCCAATGCCCCCGCCCGCCCTGCCCGGAGGAGAATCTGGTTTTTAAGGGTTTCAATGGTCCTTTCCCCTAGATTTGGACTGGTCAACTTAAACAAAGAAGTGGGTACTGATAAGCTTATGGCTCCAAATGACGAGGTGTGTACGTGTTAGACTCTAGGCAGGACAGTTGAAGGGACGCTGTTTGAATGAAAAATAAGTCCTTCCTGCCATAGACAAGAAGCAGCAGAAAATGGGCCATCTTGATTACTTCCCAGTGATCCTGTCAGAGCCCCTTACAAAAGCAGTGTGAAGGCTGAGATTATGAGTCTGGCTTTAGACATACTGAATTTCAGACGGTACCAGGAGGCCTCGGGCAAAGGTAGATGGGGAACGTCTTTCCAGAACTCACTGTACTGGGGTTGGACTCTGTCTGTGCAGAGACTTCAGAACTGGGGTGATAGGGTATCTGCTCATTCAAACTTTGTTTCGTTGAGCTAAGGAGATGGCAATGTTGGGGGAAAGTTCACAGGAATAAATTCGGGCAGCTTCCCACTCAGGCCTGCTCAGGGGAAGAGAAGGATTTGTGGTAGAGTTCCAGAAGTGTCAGAACACAGAAGCACATGAGAGATTCTCAGCTGGGAAAGGCACCCCTCAGAACCCTCTGCTTTGGACCCTCAGGGAGGCCGAGGTGTGGGCTAGCTAAGTGTTTGCCTTGCAAAAGCAAAGCCAGACACTGGCTAGCTTAGACAGAAAACTGGCAGCTTCTAGTCAGTGTCTGAAGAAGGCATCTGGGGCAGCTCAGTCACTGAACTACAAACAGAGATCAGTAAGGGTCAGGGCCAGGGACCCCCACCTGGAATCCACAGGACCTTCTAGAATCCACGGCCCTCTCCTCTGGCGGTACAGCAGGCTGTAGAACTCGACTCCACAAATCTCGCTCTAACCCATGGTCCAACAGTAAGGAGAGGATGTTGGACTGGCCCATTTGAAGCTGTGTCTCCCTAAAGCAATGAGTTCTATCAAAGCTGAACCTCAGGACAAGAGGTCGTCACGAGGTCAGCACCACCTGGAGAGGCACAGTCCGCTGCCTTATGGGAACTTGTGGGAGCCAGACCCCCAAGGCTGCTAAGTGGGAGAGAGGGATGACGGGGCCCAGCTCTGCTGCCAGCCCTGTGACTACACGGAAGAGAAGGGCCAGGGATGGAGGGCATGATTTTAGGAGAGGGGAGGCTTCTGTCCACCATTGTAGACTGAGAGGAGGATTGTGGATTAAGAAATGAAGACTTGAGAATAGAGGAGGCAGTGAGTGGCCGATGCCCATGTGGTGGCTTAAAACCCACAGCAGCTGCGTGTCGGGTGGTAGAGACTAAGGGAGATTGCTGTGCATCCTACAGAAAACGGTGTGCACGCAAAGAAGGGGAGGCAGGACAGTGCCCTCTCGATGGGGCGGCCGTGCTTCCCCTTTCCGTCCCTTCCCTGGCCCTGCCACCTCCCAAGAGTAAATCTGTCGAAGTCATCTCAGTACTGATTCTCACAATTTGCTAGAAAATTCTTTAGAGAGATTCTTAGTCCTTCTAAATCCAGCTAATATTTCAAGGCTGACAAAAGTCTGTTCAGTCAGCATGTCCTTATAAATTTTAAACATTATGCAGAAAAAAAAACAGACATCACCATGATCTATACGACAGACTTGTCCTGATTGGCCCCAAACCCAGTTTTAACTCTGCAAGTCCCTCATCCAGGAAACTACCCAGTCCTGGACAAACTGAAACAGTGAGTCAACCTGTCACCTCTAAAGAAAACCATATGCTGAACCTGGTGTGAAGTGGCCTGAAGACCCAGGGATGGCTCAGTGGTACAGGGCTTGCCTAGTATCTACAAGACCCTGGTTTAATCCCCAGAGCTGGAAAAAGAAACAGAAAGCCTTAGGGTGGTCACTTGGAACAATTCAAAGACTTTTCTCTTTTTAGAAATGACTCCAGTGAAATGCTAAGGGATACTGTAAAGCTTATTTTCCAAAGAGCTGGAAAGCCTAGAAAAATGAAAAAAAATTTTTTGGTCTTTTTGATACAAGGTTGCCCTGTAGCCTCAGTTGGCCTGGAACTCAATACATAGACCAGGCTGTCCTTGAACTCACAAAGATTCATCTACCTCTGCCTCCCAAGTGCTGGCATCAAAAGCATGTACCACCAGGCCCTCATGGATACATTTTTAAACTCATATGACCTATTAAAAGTAAATCCAGAAGGTAAATAATTTAAGTAGGCCCATAATAAACAATGAGATTGGGGCAGTCATTACAAGTCTCCCCACACAGAAAAGCTCGTGAGCAGATGGAGTCACTGCTGAATTCCACCAGAGTGTTGGAGGACTAGCACCAACACTCCTCAAACCTTCCCATAAAACAAGAGGCACACCTAACTCCTTCTACAAAACCACCATCTACAAAACCACCATCGCCCTGATGCCATGGCCCCGGCAGGAAAGGTTCTCAGCCCCTGCACCAGACTTCTATGCACTCACATGAGCGAGCACGTTTGCTGGGTGACTCAGAGCCAGCTCACATACCACATAGTTATTAAATGGGCCCCATCCCAGGCTCAAAATATGTCCAGCTTGTCTGGAAGTTACATGTTCCCCAAGTCCAGTTCCCCAGGCTGCTCCTCAGGGTTTTGAAGTCATTATGGACTTCTGAGCTGGGTTCCCAATGCTGCTGCAATCCTTTCCCTGGGGACTCTGGGTTGACAGGGCCTACATGTGGCCCTGGGGCACAAACACACGCAGCCTTGACTCCAGATCTCAGAACCCCTGCCCTCTGCTGCACTGAACTCTGCAACCTGTTGTAACACTAGCATCTCTAGTTTTATTGATTTGTGTTTCTCTGTCTCTCTCTCTCTCAGAGTCAGCATCTCTACTGTTCTGTCCAGCATGAAGGCCTCAGAGTACCTCAGCTGAGCAGCATAGGAGCACGGTGACTGCAGGACAGTGGTTTCCTGTGGGGAGCAGGCGTGGGAAGGAAAACTTACTTTTTAAAAAACTCTGTGCATGCATGTGTATATGTGTGTGTGAGAAAGAGAGAGAGAGATCTGTACACCTACATGTGTGTGTGAGAGAGAGAGATCTGTCCACCTTTGTGTGTATGAAAGAGAGATCTGTACAACTCTGTGTGTGTGTATGTGTATGTATGTGTGTGTGATAGCTGTGCACCTTCATGTGAGTATGTATGTGTGTGATATCTTCGAGCCTTCATGTATGTGTGAGTGTGGGTATCCACATCCAAAGGCCAGAGGACAACTTCCAGCTTGGGTCCTCGTCTCCCACCCGGCTTCGACACTGTGCTCCAGGTTGGCTGATTTGTCAACCCCAGGGTGTCTCTGTCCTGGTCTCACGTCTTGCTGTAGCAGTTCTGGGATCTAAAGACGTGCACCGTGTATCCAGCTTTTACATGGTCTTTACCCACAAAGCCATCTCCCCAGCTCTGGAAACTTGTCTTTTCATTCTATGTCCTGTGGTGCTTTGAAATTTCACCTTACATATTCATAGCACTCTCAGAGACAGAAATACTGGAAAAGGAAAAAGCAACTGCATAGGTAGCCAAGAGCCAGCTAGAAAGGAGCTCTGACTTGTTATTATCTAAGAGGGAGAGACGAGAGAGAGAGAGAGAAAGAGAGAAGAAGAAGAAGAAGAAGAAGAAGAAGAAGAAGAAGAAGAAGAAGAAGAGGAGGAGGAGGAGGAGGAGGAGGAGGAGGAGGAGGAGGAGGAGGAGGAGGAGGAGGAGGAGAAGGAGGAGGAGGAGGAAGGGGAGGAGGAGAAGGGAATAAAGAAAGGCAAGTAGGAGGGAGAAAGAGAGAGAGAAGGAGAGAGGGACAGAGGGAGGGAGGGAGGGCAGGTGGGCCAGCAAAGCGCCTGTGCATTAGTGTGCTCTAGAATGTTTGAGGACAGCTCTGTGACTTTTATACCTCAGTTTATGTCCTACTAGGGCCTAGGGCAAGCATTGGTGGTTAGGGACAGTCAAACCCTAGCCACTCTCTTAAATCTTCCTTCTGATGGCAAGGACTGATGGTATCAGGATGAGTCAGCCTCATCCTGTCTCCTTCTCAGATTCAATGAAACTGAAATAAATCTCCAGTGAGCCACCCAAAACTTACTGAGTATCACCCAGGTAAAAGGTCAACAACAGGGGCAACCCAGGGCTCTCATGAGTCTAAGGGAAGAGCATTATTTACAGGAAGATACTCGCTCTGAGAAACATCAGTTACGCCAATTAGAAAACCTCTCATAAAAACCCAGCAGAGAGAAGGGCAGGGTGGAACTTGCCTTTAACCCTAGCACTGGGGAGGCAGAGTGAGGCAGATCTCTGTGAAATCAAGACCAGCCTGTTCTGCATAGTGAATTCCAGGTCAGCTGCAGCTACAGGATGACCCTGTCTCAAAAAGGAAAAAGAAGAATGCTATAGAGGGCTCTGGACTAAGGTGCTAACTACTCAGTCCAACTTCCAGGCTGTGTGCATACAGCTCAGGGGAAGGCTGTGTTGTTCATTCAAGGAGAGCTCAGGTCCTGAGGACTCTCTAAGAAAGTGTAGGAGTCTCACACACTCAGCTCTGCACCCGGCACAGAGCACATGCTCAGAAACTGTTAATCCCAGCCCTTCCTTTAAGTGATGTAGGTGTTTCTATAAATCCTAGGGACACGATGTCAACAATTAAGATCCTCTTTTAAAGCTAGAATTTGCTATCTAGGAGACTAAGGATGGCATCCGAAAATGATACACACTACAAAACGGCAGGGTCCACCACCTTGCCAAGCTCCCCAACACCATGCATTCCTCCAGGAACAATGATTAAGAGAATGCTGTGTGTTTTGCTGCCACCTTGTGGACAGTTGTATAGTTGCATTATCACAACCTTTCCCCAGTAAATTAACTGGATCTGACCAGTCTGTTTCTGTAACCTGGTTTTGCTGTGGTAACGGCATCAAGCTGCTACAGAGTCTCTGTCCATGTGGAAGTTTCTTTTCAATATGCAAAGCATCAGATCCCACTTCAGTTCCCCCCTTTACAAACCAAGGACTGCAGAAAACAGACCCTAAAAGCACAGGGTCTGCCTGAGAGCCTTTGACACATAACTTTCAGAAGAATGTTTTCAGTCACAATCACTGACAGGAAGCAACAAAGGAAAAAGCACACTCAGCAACAGAATAAAAACACCCTCACCCCCAATCACACCTGCTGTGAACAGTCATCAAAACGTCCTTTCTTCCGTCATGCTTAGAGTCATGCTTGAGTACAGTTTCTATTTCAATTTACAAGTGTGGAGATTGCAGCTCACGAAGGCTGATGCGACATGGCTTTTGGAGAAGGGGCACGCCACATCCTGAGCCCTCTCCCTGGATGCTGTAGCAGGCTCATCGGGGAGCCCTTAAAAAGAAGGTGAATCAATTATTGTTCTTGTTGAGTGTGTTTAAACACCCTGGCCAGGGGGCTGAGGAGATGGCTCAGCGATTAATAGCACTGGCTGCTCTTGCAGAAGATCTGGTTCAATCCCCAGCACCCATATGGTGGCTAACAATGGTCCTTAACTCCAGTTCTAGGGGATCCAACACCCTCTTCTGGCCTCCTCAGGCATTGCATGACCCTCTGGGTGGGAGGAGTCATTCTGCCCTGTGATGTTAATATTGATGGTCACCTGGATTAGAATAAGGAACACCTAGGAGACTGGTACAACACACCTCTGTGTCTCTGAGGTCTCTCTAGAAACATCTGCCTCGGGAGCTCCAACAGCATTAATGGCTTAATCCCTTGATGGATCCAGAATCTCCTGGTGGGTGGGGCTAGTTGAAGGAAGTAGTCCCTAAGGGCCGTTTCTTTTCCATCTGCCCTTATTCTCTGCTTCCTCTTTACAAGAACAAACTCTGCCCCACTGCCCCATTGCCGTGGTGTCTTTCAGTCCAGGGCATAAACATGAAGCCAGAAGACCATGAACCAACCCCTCTGAAACTTGCAAAATAAACCCTTCCTCTCTTAAGTAACATACCAGGCATTTGGCCACAGTGAAGGGAAAACTGACTACAGCATGGCTGTTGTTGGGTGTTCGTCCCCCACCTTGCCCTCTGGCTCCTCTGGACTTTGCTAATTCAAGCATCCCACTCTCTGTGGGAAAATCCCACCACCTCTCGAAGCCAAGACCAAACACCTTCCTTCCTCCAGCCATCACCACAGCTCTTGTTCAGAATAGACCAGCAGAGTGTGAGTGGGCGAGTGTTCCCAAAACACACTGCCAGAACATGGACAGGCTCTCCCGCAGTTCATCTGCCCCCACGAACAGACTCTCCCGCAGTTCACCCCCACAGTTATTCCTCAGTTCTCTTCAGTGTGGCCTCCATGCCCCACGTGGTGTCAGGTAGCTGAGGACCTGTCAAACCCGGGCATTCGGTGTCTGCTTGACTCAAGGCACTTTCACACTGCTGACTGTGGTCCTCACACTGACCCTCCCACGGCTCTGACCACGCTTGGCTCTCCCACACTCACTCCTGTTCTCTCCTACCTTCCCCAGGAGAACATCAAGGAAGCCATAGCACCAGACCTGACTCCATGTCCTCAGCCTAAACCCTGCTCTTGAGCTCATGCCACTGGGAAACACACACACACCACACTGCATCACCTACACACACTCAAACACACACCTTTTCTCACACACACCCTGCATCACCTTCACATGCACACACATGCACACACCGCATCATGTTCACCTACACATGCTGCATTATCTTCACATACACACACACATACTGCATCACCTTACACATGCACACACACACACTGCATTATCTTCACATACATACATATTACATCACCTTCACACATACACACACATACACAAACACACACGCTGCATCACTTTCATCTCTTTTGGGCTCTGCAGGCATGGCATGACATAGGCACACTCACATACACGCAGACAAAACACTCATGCATATAAAATTAAAATAAATCCAAAAATTTAGATTATTTGCTTTTTGAGATAGGAACTCACTTTACAGCACAGCCTGTCTTTAAATTCATGATCCTCCAGTCTCCACTGCACAAGTTCTGGAATTATAAATCTGCACCATATCCAGCCATATAATGTATTTAATTTTTTTTCAATACTTTTATTTTACAAGTGTATTGCCTGCATGTGTGTAAGTGCACCTGTGTCATGCAATGCACATGGAGATCAGAAGAGGGCACTGGATCCCCTGGAACTGGAGTTATGAATGGTTGTTAGCCGTCATGTGGATGCTGGGAATTGAGCCCAGGTCCCCTGCAAGAGCAGCCAGTGCTCATAACCACTGAGCCGTCTCTCTCTAGACTCCACAATCATGTATTTTAGAACCATCAGTTTTTGCTGTTAATGCTGGAGATTGAATGTAGGGCTTTTCCCAGTAAGACAAGTGTTCTGTCATGGGGCTACAGCCCCGTCCCTTTTAAGTTTTTGGCTTTGTTTTGTTTTAATATAGTGAGACAAGGTCTCCCTAAGTCACCTAGGCTGGCTTTTAACTCTCTGTGTAGCTGAGGCAGGCCTTGAACTTGTGATCCTCTTGCTTCTGCCTCTGCCTCTCAAGTAGCTTAGAATCGGCTATTTTTAATGGGAATGGTATTTCCATGCCAGATCTGGATGCCAGTACCAGCTGCAGTCACTGAAGACCTGCATCTTTCAACAGAAAGACCAAGGAGACATCGGACATGTACATATGTTATTTTCAGTTTTAAAAAATCATTATTTCAACCTGACACTTGCAATTCTAGGCTTGTATTAAAGGTTTTATATGATTTATTTTTATTTCATGTATATGAATTCTTGCCTGTGTGTATATGTGAGCACTGTGCATTGCCCGGTGCCTGCAGAGACCAGAAGAGGGCATCAGATCCCTGAACTGGAGCTGAAGATGAGGGCACCACATGGGGACTGGAAATCAACCCTGGTCCTCTGCAAGAACAGCCAGTGTTCTCAACCACTGAGCCCCCCTCCAGCCCCAAAGCTCCTTTCTCAATGCCTCAGTCTATCAAATACACTTCCTTTACTTTCATAGCAGGAAATCTGGTTTCTAGACCAATCTTTATGCTTCCTTGATTAACCCTAGAATTCACACAAAATAGTTTTCAAGTTGCTGCGTAGATATCACTCCCATCACAATATTTGTTTGTGCATCCTTTCACCTTTAGACTGGGTGCGTACATCCTTGCAAACGTCCAGGTTTTAAGGACAATGTGCTGCATGTTTACATTCTGCCAAAGGCATTCGCTATGGGACATGACTTGATTCCTACAGCCCCATGAGATTGGCGTATTAATATTTATGTTGTACGTGAGCTGACGGGAGGTTCCAAGGGGTGACGCATCTAGCTGCAGGTCTAGTGTCTGAAGTCAGCATGACTGGGTTGCACGCTGGCTTTTCTGGCTCCCAGCTCTCTGGCCGCACAGCTATGGTCAAAGCAGAAAAGGAGACCAGTGGGGAAGGCATTCCATGAACGATGATGACCAGAATGTACCAGCATCTAAAGACCCTGGCAGAGGGGAGGGAGATGCAGAGGAACAGCTTGCTTCCTCCTGCCAGGGGCTGAGCCTGCCTGTGAACAGCAAAAGGGACGGGCCCATGGGAAACTGCCTTGACAAGGACAGAAATGGGCTCCTTTACGGGTCCAGTTTTCTTATCCACAGTGCATGTTTAAGAGGAGGAGCCTTCTGCCCTTGCTCTGTGATCAGCTTTGGGGTGGGAACGCCAGGGGGCCTCCCTGCTAGAAGCTGCCACCCCAATCAGGCAAGGGACCCAGGAGTCTAATCCCGGCACTGGCCAGACTGTCCTCATGGTGGCAGTGCAGCCTTAATTAGCAGATGTGTGGCCCGCTGCCTAGCAGAGTTCCCTGCTGAATGAAATAGGACACAGAGTTCAGGCTGGGCCAGTGCGGATGAACTTCAGCCTTCCTGCAGGACCCCTGTCCCTCTCCCACTCACTCGGCAATTCATCCCATGTCTGTGTCACTTTAAAACCTACTATGGAACATACAAAAGCTCAACAAAAAATTAAGAAAAAAGGAAAAATCCTGCTACACATCATAGCTCAGGTGCAGGAGGTACAAAGGCTTTGTCTTTGCTTTTAATCATTTGCACCCTGCCCCAAGAGCTCTGGGGGCAAAATCTGAATGTGAGAGAGGTAACTATGGCTGTGGTGAATGTTGAGCACAGCCTTGGTGGGAGTGCACTGTTCAGTGGTGTGGGACAGAGTCCTTCAAACCTCTGCTTGCTGTGGCTTCCTCAGAAGGCTGCCTCTGGCCCCTAGACAAGCTGTGTGCCCTGCTTGGTGGTGCCTCTGACCTGTCTTCGCTCCTTGGTTCGCTATCTGTTCTCTGGTGACTGTGACAAGGCTCTCAGTCAGAGCCATGTCTGTCCTGTCCAACGCCACATCCCCAGCACCTGTTCATGAAGTCTGTCTTATAGCAGGAACTTTATAAATGCTGTTAAATGAAGGAGAATGAAGGTTTCATGCCATCTCTTATGCAAAAACATCGTATGTCTGTATTTTTCCAAACCAAAGAAAAGCTCAGTTTATCCACTATTAGATTTTAATTTCCTTCTACCTCCTATGGGTCACACCAAAACCCCAGGGTAGATGGAGTTTGGGAAAGCCTGGGGCCCTTACCACTGCCCCTTGTGCAGGGGGTAGAGTGCTGATCTCTGGCTGCCAGTTGGGCTGCTGTACTGGGTAAATTACTCTCTAAAACCCCTATGACCCCTAATAGCAGCTCTCAGCTCAACTCAGTCCTGCCCACTTCTCACAGTGCTTTCAAGAGGTGCCTAGAAACAGAGGCACCTTTCCCTCCAAGGTCCCTGGAAAGTCACCAGGTTCTGTACCCAGTACCCACAGAGGCTAACAACTGTCTATAACTCCAGTTCCAGGGGTCTGATGTCCTCCTCCTACCTCCACGGGCATCGCATGACACAGGTGCACTTACATGCATTCAGGAAATACACTCATAGGGTAGAATAAGAAGAATAAACAAGATATTAAAAAGAAAGAAGCAGACTGAGCATCGGCCAGGGCAGCAAGCCAGTAGGCAGCACACCTCCACGGTCTGTACCCAGGTTCCTGCCCTGAGTTCCTGCCTTGACTTCCCTTGATGGTGGACTGTGCTTACAAGCTAAATAAACTTTGTTCTCCCCTGGTTGACTTTGGTTGGTGTCTTCCTCACAGCAATAGAAAGCTAAGATAACTTCATGTCTCTTTAAAAAAATTTTAATCACCCACCAATTCCAGATTGTGCTGGGTAGGAGTATCCACTGGAACACGGTAGACCTAGCCCCCACCAGGGGCCACACCCTTAAAGAAAACGGACTCTCCCTCCCTCAGAAGCCATCAACTGCCCACAGCTCCTCAGTTGGGGTGGGGGCTCACGAGCCTTTTCCCACTCCTCGATAGAAGGCTGGCTGGCTCACTCTTGTGTGGATCTTTCTCTGGCATCCACAGCTGCTGCCAGTTTGTACGTGCAGTGAGCCTGTCATGTCGAGTTTGTACGTGCAGTGAGCCTGTCGTGTTGAGTTTGTACGTGCAGTGAGCCTGTCATGTCCAGAGTTTGTACGTGCAGTGAGCCTGTCATGTCCAGAGTTTGTACGTGCAGTGAGCCTGTCATGTCGAGTTTGTACGTGCAGTGAGCCTGTCATGTCCAGAGTTTGTACATGCAGTGAGCCTGTCATGTCCAGAGTTTGTACATGCAGTGAGCCTGTCATGTCGACTTTGTACGTGCAGTGAGCCTGTCATGTCGAGTTTGTACGTGCAGTGAGCCTGTCATGTCATGTCCAGAGTTTGTACATGAAGTGAGCCTGTCATGTCCAGAGTTTGTACGTGCAGTGAGCCTGTCATGTCAAGTTTGTACGTGCAGTGAGCCTGTCATGTCCAGAGTTTGTACATGCAGTGAGCCTGTCATGTCCAGAGTTTGTACGTGCAGTGAGCCTGTCATGTCATGTCGAGTTTGTACGTGCACTGAGCCTGTCATGTCCAGAGTTTGTACATGCAGTGAGCCTGTCATGTCCAGAGTTTGTACATGCAGTGAGCCTGTCATGTCCAGAGTTTGTACATGCAGTGAGCCTGTCATGTCCAGAGTTTATACGTGCAGTGAGCCTGTCATATCATGTCGAGTTTGTACATGCAGTGAGCCTGTCATGTCCAGAGTTTGTACATGCAGTGAGCCTGTCATGTCGAGTTTGTACGTGCAGTGAGCCTGTCATGTCCAGAGTTTGTACGTGCAGTGAGCCTGTCATGTCCAGAGTTTGTACGTGCAGTGAGCCTGTCATGTCCAGAGTTTGTACGTGCAGTGAGCCTGTCATGTCATGTCGAGTTTGTACGTGCAGTGAGCCTGTCATGTCCAGAGTTTGTACGTGCAGTGAGCATGTCATGTCCAGAGTTTGTACATGCAGTGAGCCTGTCATGTCCAGAGTTTGTACATGCAGTGAGCCTGTCATGTCCAGAGTTTATACGTGCAGTGAGCCTGTCATGTCATGTCGAGTTTGTACATGCAGTGAGCCTGTCATGTCCAGAGTTTGTACGTGCAGTGAGCCTGTCATGTCAAGTTTGTACGTGCAGTGAGCCTGTCATGTCCAGAGTTTGTACGTGCAGTGAGCCTGTCATGTCCAGAGTTTGTACGTGCAGTGAGCCTGTCATGTCATGTCGAGTTTGTACGTGCAGTGAGCCTGTCATGTCCAGAGTTTGTACGTGCAGTGAGCATGTCATGTCCAGAGTTTGTACATGCAGTGAGCCTGTCATGTCCAGAGTTTGTACATGCAGTGAGCCTGTCATGTCCAGAGTTTATACGTGCAGTGAGCCTGTCATGTCATGTCGAGTTTGTACATGCAGTGAGCCTGTCATGTCCAGAGTTTGTACGTGCAGTGAGCCTGTCATGTCGAGTTTGTACATGCAGTGAGCCTGTCATGTCCAGAGTTTGTACGTGCAGTGAGCCTGTCATGTCGAGTTTGTACGTGCAGTGAGCCTGTCATGTCCAGAGTTTGTACGTGCAGTGAGCCTGTCATGTCATGTCCAGAGTTTGTATGTGCAGTGAGCCTGTCATGTCGAGTTTGTACATGCAGTGAGCCTGTCATGTCCAGAGTTTGTATGTGCAGTGAGCCTGTCATGTCGAGTTTGTACGTGCAGTGAGCCTGTCATGTCATATCCAGAGTTTGTACGTGCAGTGAGCCTGTCATGTCCAGAGTTTGTACGTGCAGTGAGCCTGTCATGTCCAGAGTTTGTATGTGCAGTGAGCCTGTCATGTCATGTCCAGAGTTTGTACGTGCAGTGAGCCTGTCATGTCTGTCCAGAGTTTGTACATGCAGTGAGCCTGTCATGTCTTTCCAGAGTTTGTACATGCAGTGAGCCTTTCATGTCCAGAGTTTGTACGTGCAGTGAGCCTGTCATGTCGAGTTTGTACGTGCAGTGAGCCTGTCATGTCCAGAGTTTGTACGTGCAGTGAGCCTGTCATGTCATGTCCAGAGTTTGTACGTGCAGTGAGTCTGTCATGTCGAGTTTGTACGTGCAGTGAGCCTGTCATGTCGAGTTTGTACGTGCAGTGAGCCTGTCATGTCATGTCCAGAGTTTGTACGTGCAATGATCCTGTCATGTCCAGAGTTTGTACGTGCAGTGAGCCTGTCATGTCGAGTTTGTACGTGCAGTGAGCCTGTTATGTCCAGAGTTTTTACGTGCAGTGAGCCTGTCATGTCGAGTTTGTACGTGCAGTGAGCCTGTCATGTCCAGAGTTTGTACATGCAGTGAGCCTGTCATGTCCAGAGTTTGTACATGCAGTGAGCCTGTCATGTCGAGTTTGTACGTGCAGTGAGCCTGTCATGTCCAGAGTTTGTACGTGCAGTGAGCCTGTCATGTCGAGTTTGTACGTGCAGTGAACCTGTCATGTCCAGAGTTTTTACGTGCAGTGAGCCTGTCATGTCGAGTTTGTACGTGCAGTGAGCCTGTCATGTCCAGAGTTTGTACGTGCAGTAAGCCTGTGATGTCCATAGTTTGTACGTGCAGTGAGCCTGTCATGTCGAGTTTGTACGTGCAGTGAGCCTGTGATGTCCAGAGTTTGTACGTGCAGTGAGCCTGTCATGTCATATCCAGAGTTTGTACGTGCAGTGAGCCTGTCATGTCCAGAGTTTGTACGTGCAGTGAGCCTGTCATGTCGAGTTTGTACGTGCAGTGAGCCTGTCATGTCCAGAGTTTGTACGTGCAGTGAGCCTGTCATGTCGAGTTTGTATGTGCAGTGAACCTGTCATGTCGAGTTTGTACGTGCAGTGAGCCTGTCATGTCCAGAGTTTGTATGTGCAGTGAGCCTGTCATGTCATGTCCAGAGTTTGTACGTGCAGTGAGCCTGTCATGTCCAGAGCTTGTACGTGCATGAACCTGTCATGTCATGTCCAGAGTTTGTACGTGCAGTGAGCCTGTCATGTCCAGAGTCGGGGTTTCAGTCCAGTCTTCCCTGACCCCAGACTCTTACCATCTTTCCGCCCACTCTTCCAAGATGATTCCTGAGCCTTGGCAGGAGAGATGCTATAGGTCCCCCATTTCTGACTGAGCATTCCACAGACACTTTTCCTCAGCACTTTGACCAGTTTTCAGTTTCTGCTTTAACTACCATCAGCACAAAGAAACTTCCCTGATGAGATCTGAGACCTGTATTCATGTAGTGGTACAAAGATACAAATTTAGAAGGCAGTTTGATACTATGTCCATTCAGCAGAATATTAGTAGCAGGCTCACCCACAGCACTGAGCTCCCTAACCATGGGTTATTGACTGGATTACAGTACCAGGCCTGTGTTTCTTCCTGTAAAGTGGGCCTTAAAGCCAACAAGAAAGAAGACGGTCACCATTGTTGCACACGTGGGCCTGTCTTACCATGCCAGTGGTCACTGTAGTTCCCAGAGTTCACAGCTGGGTAAAACTATTGATGATGGTTTCCCTCAGCAGCCTACAAAGCAGTTTCCCATCCTGTAAAAGCTAGCCAGCATGGAGGACTCTTCCTGGTCAGCACCAAACTGATTTCGTCATGTCCTGTGATCGATGTATGTGGTGTCTTCAGCAATAGGGTCTTACCATGTCATTTTCTGGTGGGCAACCAGGAGCAGTGGTAATGACCTGTGTTATTTGGAGTCTCCAGTGGCAATGGCCTGTGTTGTTTTGGGGTCTCTGGGACACCTTCAAGATGTATCTTACACTTTATGGTTGCTATCTCCTGTGTTTCTCTCCCCTTGAAAAATAAACTCCATACTTGCTTTGATCCAGATTTCAATGGCTTGAAATTTATGACTTTTGGGAAGCCGGGCTACTGCAGTTTGGAGGTCCATACCCTGTAGAGACAGCCCTGTTGTCTTCTTATGAATTCTCAGAGATTTGTTATGCTGTCCTCTGCATAGGTCAGAGAGCTACATGGGTTCTTTCCTGAAATAAAGAAACTGAATAAAGTAATTTTTAAATCTCTGATGTTTGCTTCATGAGATCTTTATTTGGACTGTTTACACTGCAGAAAATTCTGTTAAAAGAAATCTGACTTTGCCCCCTGTCCGTTCCTTGACCACTGATGAACTGGAGGGCTGAGGTTCAGCATTGTAAATGTTACTATCTGAGAACTGAGGACATGTTCCTTAAGCCTCCATCTGAGTGTACATTCAGTAAGACAACACAATCACCAAGAAACGGTTCCTTCACCTCTGGTTTGGTGCTGTTTAGGGTGCTGGGAAACAACCGCTTTTCCCGGCACCTGTCCATCTAACTGGAATCACACCTTGATGGTCTATTTAACACAGTTCAGTAGACTGGCTGTTTTCCCATTCATTTAAACCCTTTGATCGCTGGGCGTTTTTTCTCTAGCTCTCCCTCGTGGCCAACGGCTGCTGAGTGGGGAGCTCAGCTTGGGACTGTGAGTCTAAAAGTGAGAGAATGAGGCAGGGTCACTGGAAGTTCTCTCCTGCCACATCATGTCTCCCCTACACTCCGTCTCAGAACGTTTCCACCAGGACTGTTTCCTGTGTCTTGATTAAAGAGACAATTGCAAAATAAGAATAAATAGCACTGATTAATCTTTTTCTTCTCTCAAAAGTGTTCTTTCCATCAGGAAGGACCTGGAGGGGCTTGGGAGACAGCTCTGTGAGTAGGAGCACTTGCTCTACGAACATGAGAACCTGTGTTTGAATCCCCAGCACTCCTGTAGAAAGACAGGCACGACTAAATGTGCCTGTAACCCCAGTAGTGGAGGTGGAGCAGAGGGTTCCTGAGCATTCACTGGCCAAAATAGTGAGCTTCTGGCTCAAGGAGAGACCCTGCTCATGGCAGTAAAGAGACGAGAGGTAGAGAAAAGCACGCAATGTCCTGCTTTGGCCCTGCGTTTGTGTGCACACTCACATGTGTGCGCTATACACACAACATAGACACACCAAAAACGGAGAGAAGGAAGGACAGGGAGAGTTTAAATAAGACTGACATGCTTTGAAAGAATGACAGATACGTTTTCTCTCTCAGGGCTTAGCCTATTTGAGATAGACAATAAATGTTTTAGCAATACCAAGTTGCCATCTCCTATCATATGTCTTTACAGTGAAACCATGGTGTGCTTGAGCATTAAAACTACAAATGTAGGTAGATGTGTGATGGTGCGACTATCAAACTTCAGCTTGCTATTAAAGTTACATCTACCCAGAAGTTCCTAACTCATCCTTATGAATGGGGAAGGCTGTTACACGCCCACAGAGACAGGGCATGCTTGGGAGGTGGGTACTTACTCAGGCAGCTCTGCATCCAGCTACAGAACTCTGTAGGCTGTCTGTCCTAGAATGGCTTAGACTCCAGTCAGGAGTCCTGCCTGATCGTGTGACTCTTAAGTGAGATCTGCCACTGGCAGCAGTGGAGGAAACAGCATTTCCCAGGAGGAGCCTTCTGCTCCCCACACGGGAAATTGTGGAAAAGTGACAGCAGAGGGCAGGAAAGATCTTAGCAATGTCAGAGGAGCAAGGCCAGCTCTTGCTGCTGCGGCTGTTCCTCCTCCTCCTCCTCATCCTCCCCTCTTCCTCCTCTTCCTTCTCTCCTCTTTCTTTTCCTTCTCCTTCTAATTGTTTTCTGTTGTGTATATAATTAACATTGAAACTTAGTTAAGTTTAGTGGCACACACCTATAATTCAAAAGATTGGATGAGGCAGGAAGACAGCAAGTTCAAGGTCAGTGTGGGCAAAACCCTGTCTCAACACAAAAACAAATACCCTGTTACCAGAAGGGTTTTCATCAGCTGCGTCAACACGTTGTACACATGGGTTGATCACGCATGTCATGGGAAGAGATGCAGCAGAGGAGCTTGTGTATGTAAACACCTGAGAAAGAGGCTCCAGGACAAACTCTTCAGAGAAAGGCAAGTGAGCCTGTGGTAATTAAAGTTCAAGTCACTAATTACAGTCACATCTACTCAGACATTCCTAGTGCTTATTGTTCTAGTCTGCCTTCAATTATAACAAAACACTCTGGCCAATACCATCTTGGGGAGGAAAGGGTTTATATCACGCACGTCTCCCAGTCACACTTCATCACTGAGGGAATCTAAGGTAGGAACTCAGGGCAGGAACCTGGAGACAGGAGCTAAAGCACAGGCCATGGAGGAACGCTGTAGGCTCACTCCTCTGGTCTGTGCTCAACCTACTTTCTTATACAATACACAACAACCTGCCCCAGGATGGCACTGCCCACAGCAGGCTTGGCCCTCCCACATCACTCAAAATCAAGAAAATGCCCCAGCGACATGGCCACAGGCCTGTCCAATGGAGGCAATTCCCCAACTGAGACTCCCCCAACCCAGGTGTGTCAAGTTGACAGCTGAAGCTATCCAGCACACACATCATTAATGAGGAAGGCTTACTGCAGTCATACTGTGACAGGACATTTAAGTGGAATTTGAACTCAGATCCACAGCCACAGAACATCAGTGGTGAATCTAATGTTGAGTTAGGGCTGGGGACTCTTGGAGCCATAGAAGAAGCTTATGAAGAGGGGGAGCTGGAAGGAAGCTGTGGAAAGAAGAGGTGTCATCATGAAGCGTCTGTCAGTCTCAGACCCGTTCTGCTAAGAGGACATAATGTAAACAATGCCTGCAGCCAAGTGCTCAGACACACTAAGCAACCTCCAACACTGGGCAGCTCATCCTCCTTGCCAACTGGACTAGATTTGGAATCGCCTAGGAGACACACCTCTAAACCTATAGAAGAGCATTTCCACATTTCCAGAAAACATTAACCAAGAAGGAAGACACACCCTGAAGTGTGTGGCACCATCCCGTGGGCTGGTGACCCAGACTGAGTAGACAGGGGGCAGGGACACAACCAGGCGAGTGACTAGCAGTCATCTCTCTCCAATTCCTGGTCTGCCCAGGTAGGAGCAAGCAGCCTCCACGGGCATCGCTGTCCCTTCCTGCCATGATGGACTACACCCTCCCAACTGAGCCTCCCTTCAGGTGTTTTATCTCAGGAATTTGGCCACCACAATGAGAAAAAGAAACTAATACAGATACTGGCCAGTCGCCACAAAAACAGACAATTATTTTCAAGGCCTCACTTTGATGGGACACACACATTTGGGTCCATAGTTTCCTTCTTCCATTAGAAAAAAACTGTAGAACACGTTCTATAAATACACTGATATAAATCAATATGGCCCAAACTGAATTCTTTCTTCTTACTGTCATTTTCTTTCACTTTTTAAGAAATAAAAGTTAAGACATGCTCACAGGCTCTGGCAGTGTGGTGAGCCACAGCACTGCACCTTGTGGCCAAGGGAACTTTGGGACTCTGATGTCTCTGAGGATTAGGCAGGTGAGACTTTTAGAGACTATATTATCATTTCATCATTTCTGTTGAGAGTCAGTCTTTGGCTTAATTTTCTTCCTGAGCTCTCTCTGAAAATGAATGATTTGTTTGCCAGCAGATCCCTGAAGGGCATCTGTAATCTGGCTGTCAGTCTGTAAATGAGTGTCATTCCAATCCTGAAATTGATGAATTTTACTTCCCTGCCTCAACATGGAAGTGTGTGACTTTGAATTGCTTCACCTTAAGGCTCTCAAAACTGAGAACATCTTAGAGCATCAATGAGGGGAAGTGTTCAGGACAGAGATGGAGAACTCATCAGAAGGAGTGCAACAGCCAGTGCAGAACTCCTGGGAAAAGATGCAGTACATGTGACCAGTTCCTTCCAGAGTCAACCAGTGACTTGACTCCATTTCCCACCATCCTCCAGGAAGCCTATGTCCCTACAAATGCCATTTCAAGGCCTACAGCGGAGTAACCAAAGATCACCTAACTCTATGAAAAAATGTCAAAAATAAACATGACTACATCTTAGAAATCCTATATGTAAATAATTATAATCTTTATTTATTTGGAACATGTTTTAATACTAACTTTAAATTGCATTCAGTAATTTAACATTTCAGTCTTTGACAGATCAAGCACAGTAAAGGTAGGGTGTCTTAATATTTTGAGAATCATGAATTCTTTTAAGAACCAACAAAATAATCTGTGAATCTTTTCCTTATAAAATATCACAAAATCACAATAGGGAAGAATTAATTTATAGCCATCAATGTCTCCATTAATAAAAGGAGAAAGATCCCAAGTAAAATCTGTAGTTGTACATCAAGGGACTTGGAAAGAAAAACAAATAAATTAGTAGAAGACAGAAAATAAGATGAAAAGACATAAAACAAACCAAAAATATACAAAAGATCAACAAAGCAAAGAGCTGGGGGTTTGTAAGTATAAACAAAATGACAAACCCTTAGCTAGGCAAAGAAAAAGAGAGAATGCTCAGATAAAGTCAAAAGATGAAAAAGGAGACATTACAACTGACACTATGGAGCTTCAAAGAATCATCAGACTCTTAGGAACAAGGGTACAGGGGTAGATTGGGTAACCTAGAAGACCCAGACAAATTCTTGACTTCACACACCTGACCAAGGTTGAGCAGAGAGAGAAAACCTGAACCACAAATACAAAGTAATAAGATTTCATCGGCAATAAAAAATCTCTCATGAAGACAGAACCAGAGCCAGATGTTCTGGCTGTGGCTTCTGCCAAGCGGTTAAAGCAGAAACAACACCGAGTCTTCTCAAATCGTTCCAAAAAACCAAGAGGGAGTTCTTCAAACTCCTACAAGTCTGGTGTTGCGTGATACCAGACAGAGATACAAGGAAGAAAGCAAGCTGTGGACCACACACTTTGCAGGACTTAAAAGGCTGTAATCACCAAGGTCAAGTGAGATCACCCCAGTGTCTCACAGATGGTAGAACACACTAATACATTCGATTCACCACAACAGCAAGATGAAGGAAAAAACTACAGTTTCTCAGTAGAAAGACCATCTGCTGAAATTCAGTATGCCTTCCTGGTAAAAATCATGAACAAACGAATAAACAGAACATGTCTCACTACAGTAATATTGCACAGTGCACAGGACCAGACAGCATCAGCAAAGATGAAATCCTGTCAGACAGTGTGAGACTGGGAGACGCTGGGTTACGTGAAAACAGCCACAAGATAGACATTGCATGACCTATCTCGTGCAGCTTCTACAGAGGGTGATTCCATAGAAACTGGGAATTGAATGATGGTTACCAGAGGCCAGGCGTAATGGGGTGAGGAGGTTGAGGATGATAGGTCTGGGTCCTGTTGCACATTAGGGTGACTATTCTAGTCTGCTTTCTGCTGCTGTGATGAAACACTGATCATAACAACTTGTGTACTAAAGGGTTTATTTAATCTTACAGCTTATAGTCCACCACAAGAGAAACCAAACAGAAACCCGGAGGTGGGAACCCAGGGGCAGGAAGCACAAGCACAGATTACTGAGGACGGCTGCTTCTGGTTAGATAACTTTCAGTTATCTTTCTTATGCAGCCCAGGAACACCTGCACAGGGTGGCACCACCCACAGTGGGCTGGGCCTCTCACATCAATTAGCAATCAGGACAATACCCCACAGACGTGCCCACAGGCCAATCTAGGGAAGCAACTCCTCCACTGAGGGTTCCTCTTCTCAGAGGACTGGCTGGGTCAGGTTGGCAACTGATGCTAACAGTGACAGTGATTTTCTGTAACAATAACATTCTTTCTATTTCAAAACAAAATGAAAGAAATTTAAATGTTTTCATCAAAAAGAAACAATAATAGAAGAAACTAATGCGTTTAACTAAGTTGAAGCACTACACAGCGTCTGTGTGCTGAGACCCACTAATACACCCTATAGAAATCTGTACAACTTTCTGGGGTCAAAATTTTACTTTAAACTTTATAAAAATAAAATCAGAGGCCAATTTCACCCTTGAAACTAAATATAAACAAAAGCAAACAAAATGAATAATGGGTAAGATATTTTTACCAAGTTGGCTTCTTCCAAGAATGGAATATCAAATTAATAATAGAGTGTCAATTAGAGCAATTACCTTATCAAGGTACATATTTTAATCATTGGCTCAAACGCTACAGACGAAGCATATAATAAAATTGGTTTCTAATCGAGTTGAAACTCTCTGGCACATATAGTAGTGAATGAACTACAGGTAAATGCCAGCTGAGGGATGAAATTCACCTGCAAAGTTGAACGAAAAGCAAGACGTAAAACAACACAACCCGTGAGAACACAATCGAGACAACACCTCGCATGGAGAGGGGGCCAGGGCACGAAGCACCACTCCTAGGTGAGTCAGACTGCGATGGTCTACAAAGCAAGTTTCATGCCTGCTGGGGCTACACAGTGGGACCTTACTGAGAGAGCGAGAGCAAGAGTGAGAGCGAGAGCGAGAGAGAGAGAAAGAGAGAGAGAGAATTAGAATATAATACTACTGTACATGGAGACTCTCTTTATATAGTTAAAATCAGACCTAGATTACTGTTTATTTTAAAATTATATTTTCTGTAGCATTAAGTTGTATGCAATAAAAAAAATGTGTCCAATCAAAATCTGTGACCGAGTTTTACAAGTACCCATGTCTGTGTCTTCAGTGTCCTAATGAAGACATAGAGTTCCCCCAACTCCAACTGTTTCCCATGCCCCTCTTTGGATAGTCACCCAAACCCCAGCACTACACAACTCCATCCAAAGAAGTCTGCAGCAGACAAGCAAACCCCAGACAAGGCCCTTCTTCATGATTTTGGTTTTGAATATTGCCAATTATATTTTCCTCGAAATTGTTTTTCCTGGAAGTGAATTGATGACTTTACCTATCAGAAAAGTTTGATTGTGGTGTGGTGACCTCAAAATGGCAATATCTCAGCAAAAAAAGCATATGCATTGACTTCTCCATCACAGAAATCTTTGCTGGGTCCTTCTGTGGGCACCTGCTCTCCATGTTGTCCTGAGATGCTTCTGTCCCACGGAGCATGCATTCCATTGTACCAAAGAGGTAAAGAGCTGGAGAATCAAGCATTCCCAAGTAAATGTCTCCTCGTGGAAGTCACCTATGTCACCTATTTTATGAACTAAAGAAACCACATATTGATGCCTACCCTTGAGGAGGTGAAGAAATGTTACTGTTTTATTTGTCCAGAAAAGGATAAAGAGACTCTAGTGAGTCACATCTCCCACAAGTTCACGGCAAATTCACCCAAATAAATGCTAAATTCTGTAAATGTGAATTGAGTCTTTAGTGAATGGGAAATGTAGAGGACTGTACATGCGTGTACTACACACCCCCAAATTCAAATGTTGAGATCCTAATTCCATTGACTTGGTACAGGGGAGTGGTACTTTTTGAGGCAATTCAGCCCTGGGAAAGGCGTCCTCAGGAACAGGATGCCACCGTCATGTGAAAGGCCAGAGTGTTAGTTTGTTCTAATTCCTGTTCTGTCGCTGTGAGGAACCAGTGACTGAAACCAGCGTAGGGGAGAAGCTTTAGCTCAGCGCATGTGGCACAGTCCATCATCCGGGGAAGTCAGGGCCAGAGCTCAAGGAACAAACCCGGAGGCAGAGGCAGAAGCAGAGACTGGCTGGCTTTCCCTGGCTTCTCAGCTACCTTTCTAATACAGCCCAGGGCCCCCTGCCCAAGTGGTCTGGGCCCTCTGGCATCAATTAGCAAAGATGTCTGAGAACTAACTCTGGACCAAATATTGTAGTAGGTATGGGGCATGGTTTTAGAGAGTAAGCATAGGCTCTGTTCTCACACATGACAATGTCGTGTGGAAGTTTTTGAAACCTGGATGGGCATGATGATGGCTCAGAGAGAGGATTCACCACCATCACGGACAGAAGAAGACTGCTTAGAAGTCATACATACTTAATCTGGGGTCTCAATGATAACAAGGTGTTTATTGGACAGAAAAGATAGGGAGACAATTAAAAGAGTAAAAAGCTATATGCAAAAGCTCAGGGAATTGCAGCATGTGCTCCCAGCAGACCCCCAGGAAAGAGGCGTTTTCCACCTTCCTAACTTTATAGATAAGGAATCTGAGATACAAAGAAGAAACTATCTCCTCAGACCACATGTGAAGCTGATTGGAGTCGAATCATCTACCTCTAACCCCACATCCTAGTCATTTATTATCATTATCCAAATAAGAGACAAGCTTTACTGAGCACACGTAACTCGTTCAGCTGACCTTGACCTTCTCACCAGTGCTGGTGTACAGTAATTATTCAATAAAAACAGTAAAACAACAAGCTCTAGCTGGCTCTGCCTCTGTCTGCAAAGTCTGCTCCATACAGGCGAAACCTACCCCTCCTCCTCCTCATCATCATCTTCCTGATTCTGCTACGATTCCACATTGCAGGTTCCCTGCCAGCATTTATGAATGAATGAATGAACAAACTTCCAAGTCTTTACCTTGAGCCAGCAGAATAAGTTACCCTGATTTATTTGAACCCTAAACTAATACCTCAATTTTCATCCATGTATCATGTATGTACATGTTCTGCCTATTCATATATATATATATATACACACACATATATTTCTGTATATTTTCCACTTTTCACAATGGCACAAAGCCCTTAGGACATAGTGGTGTGGGTCATGAGAAGGAGCCTCCTTCAAGTTTTGGATCTATACACCTTCTCCTGGCCTACCTCAGGGCTGAGTGACGGACTAGCAGCTCACGTCTGTCATTACTCATCTGGAACAGCACATCCGTGTGGCTCAAACCTTCAGAGACCAGAGATTTATTACGCATTAGCGATTGCTTCAAACGTTGGAGATTAATGAGGCATGAGAGATTACTTCAGACTTTAGTGATCTGGGAGTGTAGTAAACACCGCAAGCTTTTCAGTCATCACTGAAAGGTCTGCTGGGGCCACAGCAGGCCTTGTTTATAGAGAGACTGCTCTGCATCGGTGCTGGTTCTGCCCTTTTACTGTGGGCAAAGATTCAAAGGATGGTTCAGGACATTGCACGGAGCTCTTATCCTCAGGGTACATCAGAATTCTCCAGAGTCAGCCATCTTTAGGCTTAGCAGTGCTTCTGGGTGGCTATTCAGACAGTCTGTGTCTGAAGGCACGAAGGCTAAAGGTCACCTGTCTATCACCCAGAGGGGCCTGAAGCACCTATGCACATCAGAGAGAGCAGCAGAGGAGCACACGTAAGAAGCTGGCCAGGCGAGGAAATGGAGAGAGCAACAGGAATCTAGCATCAAATGCCAAATATCCAGAGCAGCATGACAGAGGGCCGGGGGCTCCTCCAGCATCCACGGGGTCTCACTGGGGGAGGCAGGGCTTGAGACATCGGGACCATCGCTTCAGCCATAGACTCCTGAGATTCAAGCACACAGTATTCCACCTCCTGCAGTCTGCCTGGAAAGTTCTAGAATGAATTGTTCATTCTTCCCACTCGATGGAGTCTGTCAAGGCAGAAGCACTCAGCATGTGTTTGCATGGATGGACAAATGAGTCAGCCAGGCAGGACCTTCCTGGGGCACCACTAGGGAAATCCTGAAAAATTGGTCCAAACTCTGAAATATTTTTTAAATGACAAGCGAAAGGAGGGAGACAGGAAGGAAGGAGGAAGGATAAGGGAAAGAAAGAAAAAGGAGCTTAGGTAGGGAGAATATCAGCACTTTAAAAAATTCCAGAAAATAAAGTTTTCCATAAGCTCCTCCAAATATTCACTATGATCATATTTCTGTTCCTCCAGCCATCTTTCTATGCATATAAACATTTTAAGGTGAGCATCCTTACAATCTGTCTCCCTGTTCATGTAGAAGAGTGACCCACAGCCAGTGAAGCAACGAATACTTATTCCGTGCTGCCCATTAGGGATAATGTTAAAGAAGACCGCCTCACCCCTGCCTCATAGATTCTAAGACAGTAGACAAAGCAGCAACTAAGAATTATAAGTTAAGTAAATGATTAAAACGTGCGAAGACACAGTCACACCAGTTCTGGGAAGATTTCGACAGAGGCTTGATAGGACAGATGAAATATTAAGGGAGATTACGCCGCTGGCAGGAGAGATGGAAACAGGGAGGAACTGGAGACAGATGTCTGGGCTACTGCAACCGGAAACCATGAAATATTTAAGATAAAATGTGTTCGTTTGTGGTCTGTGAGCCCCTCCAGGGTGTGCAGGGATGTGTCAGGAGTTCTAAGGCCTCATATTTGTTCCTTATACTTGTTATGTTTGTGCTCATTTCTGCTCGCAGCGAGTGTCACAGGTTTCACCCATGGGGTGTGCAGCAGCGTTTTCAGATTATTGTGATGGATAATTTTATGTGCCAACTTGACTGGGCCAAGGGATGCCCATGTGGCTGTTGGGTGTTAATTACTTCTAGGTATGCCTAGATCAGCTCTTGAATCAGACTGAGAGACCATTGTCCAGTGGGTTAAGAATCTGAACAGAACAAACAGAGAAAGGATAGATTCACTCTCTGTATGACTGGTACATCCATTTCCTCCTGTCTTTGAACATGTGTGCTCCTGATTACCCCTGCCACCTCAACACCCGCTCTCAGGCCTGGAAACAGGCTCAGATCATTGGCTCTCCTTGTCTGGAGGCCTTCGGGAAGAGCCTGAGACAATACCATTGGCTTCCCTGGCCCTCCGGCTTTCAGAAAACAGATCACGGACCCTCTTGCCCTCTGTCATTTTTGTGACCCAATCTTATAACAAATCCTTCTGCTTATACAGATCCTATAAGCTTTGTTTCTCTGGAGACCCTTAATTAAAATATTCATTAACTTCAGAGTCAGAAACTGTGTGTTCAAACACCACCTCTTAGTAGCTTTGAGACTAGAACCTTCCACAGATAACAGAGCATTTTTTTTAACTTGTGCCTATTACAAAAATCAATACCTGAAAGAAGGAACAGGCAGCACTCAGTGCTTGCCTGATAACAAGCGAGAGTAAGGACAGGACCAGAAGAAAAATGAGTCCTAGGTTTCTGGCACCAAAGACTAACTGGGTAAAGTTTTCAGAAACATGAAGGACAAGCTGGAGTCGGCAACTCCAAGGAATGTGGGGTGGTTGTATATTGGAGAAGTGTGGAAGCGGGGAGAATAAAGCGCAGTGGCAGAATGGGGCTGGGAAGAAACATTCTCAAAGAGCCTCAGACTCTGAGCATAAGTAACCACCGCACTGCCCGGGACGAAGGGTCTGGACATAAGCAACCACAGCACTGCCCGGGACAAAGGGCCTGGACATAAGTAACCACAGCATTGCCCAGGACGAAGGGAGGAAGAGGCACGCCTGGCTGGACCTCGGAAGATGAGAACAAATATCAGAAAGTTTCAGAGAGTTCTGACAAGATCCTAAGAAGCTGCTGTTACTAAAATTCCTCCTGGAAGGGGTTAAGTTTAGTCCCTTCCTCCCTGGGTCCTACAACAAAGGAGACACAAATTCCCCAACTCACAGTTAGGCAAATTCTAGCTAATTTTCTTGGGCTTACTAACAGAGCAGTGGGTAGGGGTTACTACAGAACACGGGCGCCCTCCCCCCCTCCATAAGTTACACTAATAAATCCACCACCAGGCTTGGATCTTTCAACTTCCCCGTGGTCAGACCCAAAATAGCCCGGAGGGGAAGAAAAAGGGTCTACCTCCTGAGGCCTCAGTTTCAATGCCTTTAGCCCCTCCCCGTCTCACATCCAAGGCCAATGGACTGGTTGGGAGGGGTGTAGGACTTTCCCAGACCCTTCCCATACACGGTAGTCCTGGGTAGATACTGCCCCGCCTGAGAGGGAAGTGTTTGTCCACACTGTCCACAGTTCATCCAGCTTGGAATTAGCCCACTCTAGAGCTGTCAATACCAAGGCCACTTAAATATGCATACTGAATGAAAAAAGGGTGAAGGCCACCAAGCAAGATGACCCCATGGGCACAGCAGCCCTCCAGGGTCAGAGAGACAGAGACCAGCAGAAGTCAGGCTTCCTCTAGACGCAATTGAGAGGTCGGGCAACTTTCCCCGAGGTAGGCTGGGGTGGGTTTATCTTGGGATTGGTTGGTCTCTTGTTAAGCAGAGGGACTTGCCCGGGCTAAGCCTGGACCCACCACTTTAGAATATCGGGAGCTGGGCCACCATTTTTAGGAGTCTGTCAGGAACATACCTCATGGGCAGGTCCGTACATCAAGAGTACATTGTAAGGCAAACATTTACCTCTTCACCTTTTCCCCTTTTTCTGTTTGTGATATGAGCACATTTTAAAATGTTGGAAATCCTGCCAATTGATGGTTACAATTACTTTGATTATACATCCTTCATTAATAGCTGTAAAAATATTTGAATCATTTATAAACAGCAAGGTTATACTGTATTGTTTTACACCACTTAAAGTTTTGTGGCCAGATCATTTCTATCATTTACTGGCATAATAACTTATTTCAAAATAATGGGTTTACCCTGACACCTCATGCACATGTCTCATATAATTTGGTGTTCTTAATGCAGAAACTGCAAACAAGGTGTGACCTGGCCTCCCACACTCCCTCAGCCCTCAGATCTGCTAAGCCCCTGAGACAGCTGTGGAGCTGAGGGAACAGAGGCCAAGAGCACAGCTTTTCCAACAATTCTCAAAACAATCCTCTTCTGATCAGAACTTGAAACAAAACAACAAAAACCCAGGTATTTACACTGTTGAAAAAATGATTTTTTTAATCAGCTTCAGTAAGACAGGTCAAAAGCTCCAGTTGAGACTCTTATCATTCTCCTAAGAATTCAGGGAAGTAAAAAGAAATTAAAATGTACAGTGTTGCTTATGAAGGTGCAGTGTTTAAGACAGACCAACTCCAGGAGGTGCCACAGAGAGAGCGGATGTGTCTGAAGTGCAGTTATGACTTCTTAGTCTCTTACAGGTCACGCTCTGTCCAGTGAGCAGCAAACGTAAGCATGATTTGGGAAAGGAATGAGGAACTTTGTGAATTTACCTTTTCTGACTCAGAACAGGTACAAAACCACAAGCAGGTCTTGTCAACCTAAGCCCACACGCTGCTTATAACACCTGCTCCATTGTGTGCTCCTGCTCCCATAGAATGCACTCTCCATTATCACCACATGCGCACACGCACACACACACACACACACACACACACACTATTCTGGCGCAGGGCAAGAAATGTTAGAGTAGCTTGTAAAGGTTGGTTTACAAGAGACACCCAAGACCTAGGAGATTGTCTGCCTGGTCTGTTAGGGGAGGTTATGAAAGCTTCCAGCCTTGCTGGAAGAAGCAGCTCACTTCCTTTGCCCCAAGATCATTTCTGCCTCCTGCCTAGGTGTCCTGCTGCCATGCCTCCCCCGACCCTTGTGAACTCTCCCTCTAGAACTATGAACCTAAATAGATTCTTTCTTCCATGGCTTTTGGCCATGGTGTTTTTCACAGCAACAGAAAAGCAACTGATACTGGGGCTTATCCTAGAATCTTCCCTCCGATCCCAGAGCTTTGCTCGTAGCCCTCTGCCCTGTGCTGTTGGACTCAGTCAAATGCCCTAGTTCTGCAGAGCATCTTCACTATGACACTCCAGCAGTGAGAGGACAGAGAGGCATCACAGAAGACGCAGTGCAGGAAAGGCTTAGCCAAGGACCAGGAAGCAGGAGGAAGGCTACGCAGGTGGGGCTCAGGTGAGACGGCAGACACGCTGGGCCTCTAAATGCCATTGAAAGACATTCAACTTCTGGCTCCCATCAGGCCAGAGGCGTGACATTTCCTCAGAAAAAGTGCCAAGCACTTTTCTGGTCCTTGCACGCGAAGCCAACGTGGCACGTGAACAACTTTGTCTTGGACAATGTATGAGTCACACTCCTTGCTTGTGACCAAACACCGGACAAGAAGCATCGTAAGGGAGGGAGGGTTTAGTCTGGATTATGATTGGAGGGGAACAGACATGGTAGGTGTAAAGGAAAGTTCCCAGAGAGAAGTTGTACCTTCAAACTGACCTTCAGCAAGGCTGATCGGTTGACTGGAATTCCAAGGACTGTGGAGAGTCCAGAGCCAGTTTACCTTGGCTTCAGCCCCCTTGATAGCCTGCATCCTCCTCCTCTGTCCCTGACATGACAGCTTTGTGACCACTAGGTGAACTGTTTGGAATGTACAGAACACTAGTTTTCCTTTGGAGTGTATTAACTTAGCAGAACACCAGCTTCCTCCAGCCAAAAGCTAAGAATGTCTCCAGAAAGTATCAGAGTCTGTAAGAAGTCTCTCTGCCTTGCTATGACCACCTACCTGAGGTTCCCAGCAATGTATTTGAAAAATATCTTGATTTATGGCTTTGTTCATGAAACTGTTACCATGTTGAAACATGGAATTGTGGGTGACCCAATCTGTGTCCCAGGCTATGGTCACTCATATTTGGCTCCAAAACAAACTGTTCCTTACCTGCCTTGAGGTGAGAGCTGTGTTTTCTGCACCAACACAGGAAAGGCATGACGACTGGAGTGAGAGGCGCCCCAGGCAGACAGGAAGCAGAGTGGACAGTGAGTGGGGTGGGCTACCAACCCCAGCAAGGCTCTGCCACCCAGAGCTCCCACAAGCTTCCCAAACACACCACCAGCCAGGCACCAAGTGTTCAAACCTGAGGGGACATCTCACATTCAAACCACAACAGGTGAGGAGGAGAGTGATAAAGTTAGGAAAAGACAACACAGACAGTTCCTCAAGCGGCACTAGCAGCTGGCGCAATGTTCGTTGATTAATGGAAGACGTTACAGGCACCTCGGGAGAATTTAGGAAGTAATTCAGCTGTGGACAGACACCCACTCAAAGCTTGCTTGAAACAGTACCCGAGAGTCTGAGAGAATTGTTGGTTTTCCAGGCCTTTAGCTCCTTGAATTCCTCCTCCAGAATTAAATTTGGTCATTATTAAGTAAAGATTTAGTATTAGGGTTTGGGCACTAATGGAAAGCATTTAGGAAGCATCATTTAAAATTACAAATGCCTCTTGTTTCACTGTGAGGAAAAGTTCATCACGCCAAGTAAACAGTATCTTCTTCCTTTAATTATAGAGAGGATTTTAACACCTGAAGAGGTTCTTTGCCTTATCTCAGCTGCTGAGAAATGCAGAGCCCCTGAACAATAGGGGAAGGCAGTGACTAGCGGACCATGGCTGCGCCATTTGTAAGTCCACTGCTCTCACATATTTCTGTTAGCATTTTTAGGAATAACATGTTTAATATCAGATACCTTTTGGAATATTAGGTTGAACTGCCTGTGATAATCATTTTTGGGTTCTGCCATTTATTTATTCACTTATTTTATTTTTGAGGCAAGTTTTTCCTATATAGCCCTGACTGACCTAGAGCTCAATATGTAGACAAGGTTGGCCACAAACTCAGAGAGCTCTGCCTACATCTGCCTCCTAAGTGCTGGCATGTGCCACCATGCCCAGCTGTTATAATCATTTGTGATCTACAAAACGGGAAATTCCAGGTAGTTTAACTTATGACTCATAAGGAAAGGCAGGGTCTACACACATAGGAAATGGTCTCAAAGCACATACTGTAAGGTTTCAACTGCAGACCCTGATGCTCTGTGTTTTCTTCTGCCATTGATATTTGCAAACGCTCAGTGATCACTCGTGCCCGGCCTCTTTTCCCTCTGGCCCTGTCAATGGATGGGCCTCATGGTACTGTACCTCTTACCTTGCATTACACGTTTAACAAAACAGATGATCCTCTTCTGTGAATTCTTTGAGAGAAACCACTGGGTCTTTTTATTTTTCACCCTCTTTTCCTGTACACAGGAGGGTTTGATAGATGTTTGCCCAGTGGGGTTTGTCTTCACTGAATCAGAGCATAATTCATGTACAACCTTTTCTACCTTGGCTCTAGTCACTGGTTTATTTTCTAAAAGTAATTGAATAGTGCTTCCTAATGACTTCTCGTATTTTACGTCTTCCCCTCTGTTAATGCACTGACCTTTGGATGACACACTCTTAGCGTCTACTCAGGTGGCATTTCTATTTTGTCCTAGTTTATTCTGACCCAGTGATGAGAGTCCTAAGGTCATTCTTGGATGTTTTCCAGATTTCTTAAATTAAATGGAAGTTATGTTCAAAGAATGTCCTTGACTCCCATCCTCCCTGGCTTGGAATTGTTCCTCTTAATGAACCCAGTATCTCTCCTGATTCTGCGGCAGAGACCTTGAGGTCAGTTTGGCTCAGAGCCAAGCCTTCCTTTGTGTCCTACAGCAGCCTGTGCTGTTGATAGCCTCACCTTCAGAAGGGTCTTAATGATGCCCTGGGCTTGACAAGTATAAACAGCCCAACTCTCCCAGGAACATGGAGACAGTAGGTGGAGGAAACTCAGCATCTCCCCAAATCTAATCTCATACAAACCGTCTGGCATCTTGTGAAGTCGGGATCTGGGTTCAGCTGGTCTGAAGTAGTGCCCTACCACATGATGCTCTGTATGCTACTGAGGGGCTCCTGGTGCTGCTGGTCCTGACCATAGTCACAGCAGCAAGATGCACACCCTCGGCAGGTCCCTGGTCATGCCTACCGGATCAATCTGGAGTCTGAAGAGGGGTCATCCCTAGCAAAGGTAAGACTTCCACAGTCTGATGGTGTTGTGTGGAGTCCAGGCCCTGGCTTAGCGGCTTTCCATCCCTTATCTTTTCAAACGTGTCCTACCAGGTGCCTCACAGGAGCCTAAGTCCTCACTGTGGCAAAGCCTCTCCCTGACCTGCCACACTTCCAACCAATTCAAGTTCCTGCTTGATCTGCCCGATAGCTGCTAATTTGAACAGCCAATCAACATCAGTAATGTGTCACTGGGGAATATGGTTTCATTGTTCATTTCTGTCTGAGAGCAAAAGCCCTTAGCTTGCAGTTTCTTCCTTGCCATTCCAGTTACCGATCTCCTCAAGTTGATCAGAGCCCATGGAAGCTGCATAACACAGTAGTGCCAACATCCTTACATCTGATTCTGGAAATTCGGCCTTAGTTAGAAAATGGGACTCTGCAGAAGCAAACATGGGAACTTGCTGGGTTTTGTATATGGCCCGCTGGAATCATAGCAGTACTTACAAGAAGAGGCAGTGATATAGAGAGAAAGAGACTGGAGTGATGAAGCCACAACCAAGTCAATCATTAGAAGCTACAAGAAGCAAAAAATGGATTTCTACCCTCAGCCTCCAGAGGAACCAGCCCTACCAGTACCCTCATTTCAGCCCTGTGTGACTGACTCTAAACATCTGAACCCCCAGAACTGTAGGAAAATAAATCGTACCCATTTTAATTTGTTAATCTTGAGGCAGTTGGGATAAATAATATTGCATCTCTAGTTGTCATCTGTAACACAGGGTTAATAGCAGCTCAGCTGGCTGAGTATGGCGGCAGGTGCCTTTAACTCCAGCACTCAGGAGACAGAGACAAGCGGAGCTCTGTGAGTTCCATGCCAGCCTGGTGTACAGAGCCGTTCCAAGCCAGCAGAGATACATAGTGAAACCCTCTCTCAAAATAATAATAATAGTAATAATAAGGAATGGAGAGATGGTTCAGCAGTTAAGAGCATTGGCTGCTCTTGCAAAGAACCCAGGTCCGGTTCCCAGCACCCACATGGTAGCTAACAACTGTCCATAATTCTAGTTCCAGGGGATCTGACACTCTCTTCTGACCTCCTCAGGCACTGCATGGCATAGGTGCACTTACATACATGCAGGCAATACACTCATACACATAAAATAAAATACATTTTTAAAGATATAAAAATACTTATAGCAAGGCTGGCAGAGAAGCCTTGATGAAGAAATGTGAGCGTATCTGAAAATTCTAAAACAATGGCTCTCAGATCTTGGTGGACATAAAAATCTCTGGAGTCTGAGTCTGGTTTTTCAACAGTCCCCTCAAGCTTTCAGACCCAGGTGGCGGGTGCTGCTCCAAACCTATAAACACCACTGCCATATGTGCTTATTGATAGGACAGAATCCAAGCCTCTTCATAGGCCAGTAGAGATATCTAGGAAGAAATGAAGATCCAATCACCCCACTAGGAGTCGCTCACGAAGAGGGTGATTCATGGCTGTTCAGACGAGGCTTGGTGTACCACACTGCAAAGCTGGCATCTATAAAGTGCCAGAAGAGGCAGCAACTGCTGCAGTCACCAGACCTGAAGCTCCCGTCACTCAGACATGGCATTTCCAGGAGCAGTTCCCCTGCCCTTCCTGTTCAAAAAGTGAACCCATTAGTGCCTTGAGGATACCTGAGACAGCACCATCTTATCTCAACACACAATGCTCAGGAAAGAAGATAAACAGAAAACCTTAATAAATAAACCTCGAAAAAGAAAAGCACAACTTTTAATCATTTTTTTTTTCTGTAGTGGCTGTACTAATTTACATTCCCACCCCTGATTCCAAATGAAGAAAGGTGGGATCTCACTGTAATTCTGATTTGTAGTTCCAGTGATACTGTCTCATATTCCTTGATTATGTCTTTATGCTTTCTTTTGATGAATGACTTTTTAGGTTTATTGTGTGTGTTTTAATCAGATTGAATATTAGCTGTTCAGTCAAGTTCCTTACATACTGTCAGTCCGTCTGGGGTCAGCAGCAGTCCTCGCCCATTCTGTGGGCTGCCTCCTCACTGTCAACTCTCACCTTTTTGTGCAGAAGTCACTTAGTTTGATGTAATCACCTTTGTCAGTTTCTGTGCTTCTTTTCCTGTAAGAGAGGGGTGTCTTCTCCAAAAATCACTGTCCATCCCAAAGTCGTGCATCATTTCTCCTAAGCCCATAATGGTGGAGGAGGTGAGGCGGCAGGGGCGGGAGCAGGAAGTTGAGAGGTCAGTCCTCAGCCACACATAGGAAGGAGAGGAAGTAACTGGAAGTAGGGAGAGGCTGTGAACTCTCAAAGCCCCTCCCCACCAGTGACATGCTTCCTCCAGCAAGACTCTACTACCTCCAAAAGGTGCCACCAACTGGGGACTAGGTGTTCAGATACCTGAGCCCGTGGGAGACATCCAAACACGGCATGCCCATTATGCTCTTCTGGGGGCTTCTGCTCAGCATGCAAAGAAACACGAATTAACTACGGACAGCATGCCAGCCTGTGTCTTTGGAAAGAAGGCAGGCACGTTCTCAAAATGTATGCATAAGAATTCCAAAGAAAATGCAAGAGCTGAAGGTAATGAGATGTGAAGGTTTTTCATTTTTAATTTCAGTTTATGAAAAGCAGAGGGTAATTTTCAGTGGTCTTTGGAGGCAAGGTTAGAATCAGAGCACCACGGGAAAAGAGATCCTGAATTTACAACTCAAGGCTTAGCTGGAAAGTCAGGCAGCCAGAGGCAGTGGCTCTCCAGAGGTGAAGACAACAGCACTGTGTGTGCCCAGTGGAGACAAACCTACTCCAGAGGAAGTGGCACACTAGGCCCTGCATCACTGTGCTACACCTGGTGGCTCCCACTTTGAGACAGAATGCCTGATACCTGCGTTCTCTGGGCCATGACATTCCTTGTTCTCTTTCTTGAAATTCTGTGTTGAGATTATGTATCTAGCGGGTCACTTTTTTCTGCTACATTTAAAAAAGATGTAATTTTATTTTCCATCATGTGTATGTGTGCATGTCTGTGGGTGCATGTCTGTATGCACATGTATGTGCGGGTATCTGCAGAGGCCAGACAAGGGTGTCACCTTATGTTAGAAAATTCTTTCATACCCATTTTCCCAAATTAGTTTGTTACTTGCAGTTAAGAACCTTAACTGCAAAAGTAGTTCTGTGACTGTTTCTGTGTTCTTTTGACAATCCAAACAATATCAACATTGAACAATACCCCAAATTTTGAAAAGAGACATTTTATTGGCCCATGAAATTTGAAAAATATTTAGGATATCATATACTATCATGTTAAATTCTTCCCTCAAAGCACTATCTATGAATAACTAGACTGACCTGAAGAAAACTGATTTTTCTCTTGGCGAAGCAGAGTAAACACCATTCTGGAAAGTACCCACACTCCATTACTTAGCTGTTAATGTGTCCAGAATAACTGAACTCTTATAACAAGTCTAAGTTCTATGCAAAGGAAATGGATCGATCGTGTGTCTGCATAACTGCTCTCTCAGCAGGTGCGAAATGCTTGATCTAGTTAAACATATAGATCAGCTGCTCTTTTAAAACAGCATACAGTGAATTAACTAATTAATGAATTGATTCTTTGTCTGTTCATTGGCTTTCACCAAGCATGATGTCCAGCACACAAGACACAAAACTAATGTCATATTTGGAGAGACAACAGTGGTGAAGAGCCATTCTTTGTCTGCAACCCCTGCACAGCCAACTGCCAGCGTCTCCTGTTGGGACATCTGCAGTTCCTCCCAAGCCTGTTTCTTTCCCCTCCACACTTCTGTTCTGCAATCCATTGTCCTCTGAGAACCCAGGACATTCTGTTAAAGCATTGTTTGTGTGATATTGTGTCTCTGTAGCTCAGCTACACACCCTTTAAAATTTCTCCAACATCCTCTGAATTTCAAGTTGTTAACTCAGGCCTGGAAGGTTCTATATAACCTGCCTACACTTCTTTTTGCTTTTTTATTTCTTGGAAATTTTTTTACTGAATTTTTGTGTATTTCAAACAAAATCTTAATGATCTTTGTACCCCTCCCCCACTGGCACGCTCCTATAGCCATCTCACTGGAATTCACAGATTCTTTCCTTTCTTTTAAGGCCTGTCTAGTCAAATTAGTGTTCCGAGATGCCCCTCAGTGAAAGTTCATTCACTAAGGTCTAGTCAGACTATCTAGAGTCCCTCCCTCCTAAGATCAGTTCTTCCTCACCCAGCAGTAATCAAATGCCAAGAGTTCTTTGACTAAGTTTGGAGCCTGCTGTCCGTTTCTACAGTTCCGTGCTGGGTTTTTGTCTGCTTGAGTTTGCATGGGTCTTGCGCATGCTGACACCATTGCTGTAGGTTCAGGATCTTGTAGAGCTCTATTTCCATATGGTCACACACTTCCTCACAGACTCTTACAATCTTTCCAACCCCTCTTCCAAAATGGTCCTTGAGCCCTGGGTGGATGGAGTTTAATATAGGAGTCCTGTCCAGGGACCCACACGCTGCAGACTCCTAATCTCCATGCTTTGGCCACTTGTGACCTTTTGTGTTCCTGGCCCCTCTGTTGCATAAAGGAGCTTAGTTAATGGGAGTTGAGAGGTGCATTAGTGTTCTCTCTACCGCTTGTTCTATGTTCTGTGAGGTGTAGAGGTTGCATTGTAGAAGTGCTACTTAGGCATGGGCAATTCACAGACAATCTCTGTGTGTGGCCACCAGTTCTTGGTCACTGTGCTCCCAATGCACCATCCTTCAACACCTAACATGCTCTGATTGTTCTCTTGACTCGGGGTTTGAGCTTATGATCCCTCTGTCTGTGATTTCCTGTCTTGCTCTCTTGTCTAACCCATGCCTGTAGTCCCTGATGTTCCCATCTCAGGGTACCTCCTCTGAGAGACCTGTCTAAGATAGACTTCAAGGAAACTTCCCTCATAATCATTATTGTAACAGACTGATATAGTTAGTGTTTTCTTACTTGTTCATGCCTGATTCCTCCACACAAGGTGTTGTCGCGCCCCCTCGTGGCTATCACGATGGGCGCGGCAGACATGGGTCGGTGCCCCTCTTCCTCCTTATGATTACCCCTTGCCCGGCCCGCGGGGAGGGGGGCTCGGGAGAGATCGGGTGCGCGGTTTGCTCCAACCCAGATCCCCGGTGTGATGCAGCGGAGATCCTAAAGGCGAAACCAGGACCCCTGTTGGGCCAAGAAGAGTCAACAGCTGGCTTCTTCTGGTGTTGCAGCTCTTTATTGTGTTGCAGCTCTTCTTCAGCACAGCAGGGAAATCACTCAAGCGTGCTCTTATATATACAGTTCTTTCTCCAATCAGGCGCACTTCCTCATTTCTTAACCGCCTATCACATTGTGTTATTTTCAAGCCTTGTCTAGCACAAATAGGCGGTTACATGGGTGGTAACATGGGCAAGCAAGCATACAATCTTTCACCTTATTAGCATAGTAGGTTTCTGTTTCTCAGATAGACCAAAGGGGGAAGGAAGTTTAGTTTTGCTTCCCGTAGGCACCGTCTTAACTATCAAGCTCTAACTTATTTCTTATGGTCCAACAGGTATATTCTCAAGAAGACATGATCACCCCTATCCTGTTCACCACTGGTACCAACAAAATACCCTCAGGGACACCTGCACATTTGTTGAATGAATGAAGCCATGAGCTGAGGGACAAAGTCAGGTCTCAGACAATTCTGTGGAAAATGGCATTATGAGGAAGAAGGAGATAGAAGGGGAAAGAAGGGAGCTCCAAGGACCTGGGGAGCTGAGGAGCGGTTCCAGGACCAGGCAGTACTCCAAGTGGAATCCAGAGGATAAGAGAGGTTAGAGGCCCTCGTGGAGCCTGTTGAGCAAAGCATCACTGCTCAGCGCTAGGAAAGGACTGCACGTGGGAGGGAGGAGGCATGGGAGGGTCACCCCAATGTCCAAGAGGAATTGGCTTCTAAGGGTGAAACCCAGGCCACGGAGCAGCTAACATCTTACTATCTTGACCAGGCACCTTCATGAAGTGGAACTACTGTGATCACCCAGAGCTGTGATCACCCAGAGCTGTGATCACCCAGAGGGGACACAGTAAAGTACGTGAGTGAGTCAGTCCCTCTCATTCAGCTCCTGGACCCCCACACACTGGGAGATGATTTGGAACTTACACCACATCAGTATCCTAATTTTTTAATTTTATTTTTATATTTTTATTTCATGTGTGATAATGTATTGGCTGCATGTGTATGTAAGTGCACCTGTGTTGTGCAATGCCTGTGGAGTTCAGAATCCCCTGCCCTGGAGTTATGGATGGCTGTTAGCTGCCACGTGGGTGCTGGGAACTGGATTAGGATCCTCTGCAAGGCAGCCAGTGCTCTTAACTGCTGAGTCACCTCTCCACACATTGATTTTTTAAAATATATTTATTTATTTACTTTGTTTTAGTGTTTGTGTGTGCCTGAGTATATGTATGCATGTCACATGCATGCAGTGCCCACAGAGACCAGAAGAGAGCATCAGATCCCCTGGAACCAGAGTTCCAGGAAGCTGTAAGTCACCATGTGCTGCTGGGAACTGAACCTGGGTCCTCTGTCACCATGTGGGTGCTGGGAACTGAAAATATGTTTCTGCAGGAGCAGCCAGTACTCTTAACTGCTGAACCATCTCTTCAGCCCTGCCAGCATCTTTCTTTAAAAGTTATTCATAACCAAGTCCTCTTTTAATCTCGTTCTACCTTTTAATGTCCTTTGTGTGATTGGTTGATCTCTACCACCTCTGCCTCCTCCTCTAAATTTCTGCAGCATAGACGGCCCTACCGCTTACAGACCACACTGCTGTCTCCATGGATATAAGGATTCTAACTTCTTTTCATAGAAATATTCCTCCCTTTAGTCTAACTGCCTCCCTGAGAGAACACAGCTCTTCAGATACCAACAAGGTGTCCAGGATCCTGACTCATATAACTTAGTCATCGTATGACCCACCAATGATGGCGTCAAGAACCAAAGTATAAGATAATAACAAAGATATCTCATGGTCCCATGGTCTCAGGTGATATCCTAGTTTGTTTTTCTAGTGTTGTTAAAATACTGGCCAAATTCAACTTGGGAAGAAAGGAGTTTGGCTTAGGGTAACAGTCATCATTGAGGGACTACAAGGCAGGAGTTCAAGGCTGGAGGTTGAAGCAGAAATGGAAGCAGAGACCATGGAGGAACACAGCCTACTGGCTTCCCTCCCATACATCTCAGGTCCACTTGCCCAGGGCTAGCTCCACCCACTGCAAACTGGCCCCTCCCACACTCATTAGCAACTTGAAGAGCGCCTCATAAACAGCCACACATCCTATGGGGGACTCCTCAGGTGAGAGTCCTCTTTCCAGGTGTGTCAGTGTCTGTGTCACAGTGACCAAAACAGTGCTTCAAGTGCCCTAGAGGCTTCCTGTCTGTCTCCTGTGCGGTGTGCTGTGTCCCTAGCTGCTGGCAACCTTCTTGTAGTCGTGGGATAGATATTCTGAGCTAATACCACACTGTAGGCTCGCAGAGCTAAGACCTGCTGTGGCCAGGGCAGTTTTACCTATGGACTTCTTGTAGAAGAAAATTAAAAAATCCTTATTACAATAGCCAATTTGAGTCAGAGTTTCTATGCTCAGTCACTAAAAGCTAGGTGTGATCTTCCGAATGTCCCGGCACTGGCTCACCATGGAAACCAAAGTGCTTAATGAGCCCTAGGGAAGGTCTGACTCTGGAAGGGAAGGTGGAGGTCAGTTTCCGGGAACCAAAGGACTCTCTTGAATTTGGGGAAAGAGAATTCCAGGAAGGGAGATTCCTCCCAGGGATGATGGGCAGAGGCTTTCAACAGTCGTCTCTGACGCCCCTTCCTTTGGTGGGCAGAGTGAGGTGCTGTGAGGCTTTAACTGTGTGCTGATTAATGGCACCTGAGCAGTTAGTGTTGCTTGAGAAAACTGCTTCTCACCCTTGGCCGAGCTCTACCCTGCTTGATTATCTCCTGCCCTGAGACATTTTAACCTAAATTTTTATTAATTTATGAGGCTACTGGGCATTTTGTTAAACTCTGCAGATGTATTTTCTAGGAAGATAGCGATTCAGCACACGACCTTCTGAACTTCATTTTTAATTAAATAAATGTCTTTATGGGAAACTGCAGTTTCCGGCCAACAAGGCTCTTCTGTTAGCCATTCTGTTTTAATTCCGTCAGTTCAGTAAATTACCTATGCACTCTGAGTATTTCTGGGAAGCTGGAGATCTCTTTAGGAGTTGATGTGCTTGTCGTGAAGAAATACGAGATACCCTGAGCAAGGCCACCTGCATCTGACCACCTACAGTATTAATGGTAGAAACAGAAGGAATGAGATGCCTTTGAGCCTCCAGTGTCAGCACTGCGATGACTGGTGACTTCTGACATCACGGTCTCCCGTGCCCCAGCTCCCTCCCACTCATTATCTTACTGGATCACCGCATGGCCTCTAAAGTGGTATCTTTTGAAATCTTCCATCTTTCTTCAGTGCAGACCTCACACGACCTCCTCGTAATTTCCAGGACAGACCAGTCCCGAAGCCTGTTGCCCTCACTCAAGAGCCTTTGGCGGCCGTCCCCTGAAGCCAGCGTCACTGATGCTAAGGGGCCCTGGTGCGCTCAAGAGCCTTGTCAGAACACACTTCAAACTTTTCTCCCCTCCCTTCCTGCCAACCCCGTGATTCGATCAATCAGACTTTTTAATATTCTCTCAAATGCCACTCTGCTCCTGCCCGCCCAGCCTTGCCTGTGACCTTTTTTCCCAAAGGCGTGGCCTCCAGTCCTGGTGCTGCCCTCCACTGTCAGTCTGGGTGTCTGCCTCTGTGCTTGTCCTTCAAAGCACATCTCAGGGTAAACAGCCCATTCCACGCACACCTATCTGGCATTTGCTATAGGCAAGGCGAGGAGAGCAAACCAATGAAGCCTGCCTCTCCTTCCAGGGCACATCATACGCAGCTTCTCAAAGCCAGTTGTAAGAGTTGCCAGATAGGAGGGGCCCATCACTCCACTCAGTGGCTAGCAAAGGCAGAAGGTTCGAAGCCTCTCTTGACGAGGGATGATGCATTGGGGCCGCTGCAGTGGAGAGCGGGCTCAACTCCAGGTGCATGCAAGGAGGACAGTTGAGAGTTCTGTGGCCAAGAACACGAGGGCACAGAGAGGATGCAGTGAGGTTGGAGGGACTCTGGCTAGACCAGCTCAAGAGGACTCTTGCAGAGGAAGGCCAAGATGAAAAGACATTTATTGGGCACAAGGATGAGGAAGGTGATCAGGTATCAAAGGAATTCTATTTTCACTAATAGTCAGCAAGATTTGCACTAAACCTGGGACAGAGCCCAAGGTCGTGGCCTATTCCAAACAAGGAAGTAAAAGAGTCTAACTCAGACAGACTAGAGCTCAGACCTCGACCCCTACATCAGGTGCCTCACAAATGCCTGTAACTCCAACTCCAGAGGATCTGACGCCCTCTTCTGGCCTCCACAGGCCCTGCACTCGTACGCACATAACCACATACAGATATAAGTTAAAATATATATTTATAAGCATATATGACAGAATGCATGAAACCCAGTGGGGATGCAGATGGAGAGGGATCCAATTATGATGATGTATTGTATGAAAGGCACAAAAATTCAATAAAATATATTTATAAAATAATTTTTTATTATTTTTAGAGTCTGACTCAATGGCATCCCAAAGATAAACCATGGCACCTCTAGCAAATCTCTGTTTCCTGTTTGCAAGATCTTGAATGTCCCGTATAGCCTGAGTCAAAGCCTTGGTCTCCAGGTTGGTGCTGCTGAGATGTGGACTGGGTAAGAGGTTGGCTCTGGGGTCACCGAAAGCGTGCGTAGTGAGACCCTGGTGTCTTCCTATCCTGGCTGTGAAGTGAGCAGTTTGTCTTTCCTGCCATTACCATCCAATATCCCTCAACCCCCCCCGAGAGGCCTAAAAGCCCTGAGTCTATCTGATCATGATTCAGAACTTCTGGAACTGAGTCGAACTAACCCTTTTCTCTTTATATGTTAAATATTTGTTATTGTTTTCTAAAGGGGCAGAAAGTCTGCTGAGTCTCTTGGGTCCCCTGGTTTGGAGGTCTTGGTCTCAAAGGGAATGGGAAGTTAAAGCTGACACCACCGTGGGATACCTAGGAGTCCAGACCAGCAAACAGGAGGGGCGGCTGTGACTGATGAGGCTGTGACTGACCTATGGGAAGCTGGACAGTAAGAAAGAGTCCGTGTGGAATACGGGAGTCACCATGCCCTGTGACAGACGGCAACGAAAACCTGCAACTTCCCTGTTCAGACAGGACTTCTGAAAAGGCGGTGGATCCTGGCCATAATGAACACCGTCAGCTGGTCAGTGAGGTGCTTGCTGAGGAAATGCCTAGCAGGTAGAAGTACAGGACTGGCCGGTGTACCAGCCTCCTCCCTGGGACCAGCTGCAGACACAAGGCTGCAATGATCAATGTATATGTGCCTGTGTGTATACGCACTTCATACACATGCGTGTGAGTAAATGAAGTTACCCAAAGGGCCTGCTAAATGCTTCATCACCTAGGACCCTCCAAATCTGGATCTTCAAGGAAGTTTGGAAATCAGATCAGCACTTTACAGAACTAGAGACCAAGATGGTTCCGTTGATAAAGTGCTTGCCACAGAAACATAAAGACTTAAGATGATCCCCAGAACCCATGTAAAACGAGCTGGGGTGCAGTAGCACGTGCTTGTAATCCCAGGGATGGGGAGGCAGAAGCAGGAGGACCGTTGGGGGCTCAGTTCAGTGAGGGACCAAAGGCAAGGGGAAAAGGATTGAGAGACACTGACGTGGGCCTCTGGCCTCCCCTCCACGTGTGCATGTACTCACATGTACTCATGCACACATGTACTCACCCCCACGTACATACACACAAAGTATGTCTCATGGTTGAATGTGTTTCTGGTTCGCTATAATTCATGGCACCTTTGCACAGCTGGTGAAGAACCACAAAAGGGAGATACACAGGAGAGGAGAGGCAGCCATCAATGCAAGACGCACAAGAGATGTGCGTGGGTTCAGGCTGGGCCAGAGGGAGGGAAGGGTGCTCTAGAGAGAGCAGAGCATGTGTGCGTTAAGACAGCTGTAAGGGACTGGTGCCTAGCACAGCTGGTGCTCAGCTCTGTGCTGAGTACTTCCTGTTACCCCACTTTGCTCTCAGCTCCCCTCCCCCATTTCGTGGGTGTGAGCTAGAAGGACACAGTGGTGCACGTGGGAATCGGAGCCGGAGTCAGGTAGACTGGTGCTTAACACTCATCCCTCCCGTCAACAGCAGAGTGGCCGGGTCAGGGCAGCTGAGACCCCCCTGGCTCGCTTTTCCGTTTTACTCACATGGAGCCACTGTACCCTCCTCAAGCTTTCCAACTAGTGACATCGCCCATGTGATACCAGCTCATTCTACTGCGGTGGAAGGAACAGTGGCTTAACCAGGAGTTTCCACCTTCCGCAGTCCAAGTTTGGCATGGCCGAGCTGTTCTTTGTCTGCATATGACTCACCTTCCTAAGCCATTTTACCTTCCACTGCAATATAAAATACCAGAGCACTTTATATGGCTGCTTCTAGCCCAACCATCTTATCTGTGTTCCAACCAGAATAAATAAGAGAGAAGGAAAAATGCTAAACTGAGAAGAAAGAAAAAAGTGTGGCTGGTGAAGTGGTCCATTAAAGACGATCCCTAGAAGCCTTAGCTAGGAGACTTCCACTTATCTCCCTATTGGGCAGAATGTAGTCATGTGACCACTACCAAGACAACTGGGAAGCATAGCCTTCAGGAAGGCATCCATCTAACCTCCAGCAAGGACTGTATCCTATGGGGCATTGTGTAGGGGGCTCAAGGTATTTGAGACTGATTAAGTAAAGACCACAGTGGACAACAACATGGTCTATTGCATAGCTCCTGGGCAGGGTTGTGCATAAGCAGAGGTCTCTCATAGCCTGTCTGGAGGCTACAGTGTGGGGTCACTATCCAGAAGTAAAGAGGAAAGAGGAGACCCCAGGCAGGGACAGGAAAGACTTTAGTGTCTCAGTGGAATCTCTCAGCAATGCGGTGGAGACTGTCTGGGTCAGAGAATTCTGACAGGCCACAAAGGCACGGGAAGTTGTAACCACAGGCCCCGTCAGATCAGATGGCCAGCAGATGCAGTGTGAGGCTACAGGAATGTGAGAACAAGCAGACTCTGAGTGGCTAAGACTTTGTCTTCTCAGACTGTTTTGAAAATAACCAGATATAGAAACATTTGAGTTGGACAAAGCCAGTGTTTGAGCCAACAGGTCCCAGCCTGCCATCAGGAAGTCAATAGCCCAGGGTCAAATGCACAGGGAAGATGATTGACTCGTTGAGGTGACATGTTGGGAGGGAACCAGCAGTCATCGCCACAGCAACCACTCAGAGTTTGAATCAGGTATAAAACATCCCCGACTTTGGAGGTGTTACAGCAAATGATAAGACTCACCCTTGAGACTCAAACTACAGAAGGATGACTCTAACCTGATTGAGGAAACACTGGGCGGGGAGAACTCGGAGGACACACAGACAACTAAAGGCTGCTGAGAGAGAGGTTTCCTTCAGCGATGTAGTCGCCCGTGCTTCAGTGTGGAACCCTCACCCACGCTCCTGAGTAGCCCCGATTCAGCTTCCTGGCTCACCAAGCTAGACTTGGGTGGAACTGTGTATGTTGTTGGTGCCCCGTCTGCGGGGAGTGGATGGTTTGCTCACATAACAGCAGGCTACAGAAGGCCGGCCTTCATATCCTCCTATGTTTCACTCAGAGGTGAAATCACTGCTCTTCTCTTCCAAATAAATAAATCCATGGAACAGTGATCCACTATCACGTCACTCCAATCGCTCGACTCAAGATTCCCAAACTGAGGCATCCCTCAGTGTGCTGGGGAAGGCCCCGGTGCCCCAGCCATGCCCCGAGACCTACGCTGTTTTCATGAAAGGACTCCCTTCCCTTTCAAAACGGCACGATGGAAGCAGTTGCAGAAATCCTTGTCCTATCACACACTATTCCACTGGATGCTGTAACCATGATTAAAAAGCTCCACATTTTGTATCATTACCAAACAGAACACATGTTCCTGCTTTACTATAGGACTCAGACTTTTGCCTAGTCCAGGTCTGGTAAATATGGCCATCATGTGTTGCCCATGAAGCAGAAGCAGGCAGGCAGAGTGATGCTTTTCAGAATGAAACCTCAGTACCTCGGAAGCTCACAAGTCCCTGAGCCTTTTGGGGGTCATGGGTCACAACGGAGTGTGTTAATTATGACTTACTCTTCCCTGAGGTCTTTCCCAAATTAACTCCTGGAGTTGGTTTCCATCATCTGACCCCCAACCCCATTTTCTGCCATCATGGCTTGATCCCTGCTCTCCTGGTCCACAATGCAGATGGCAGGCTGCTGTCCTGATGGTGTGGGAGTGAGCTTAGTCATGATGTGCTCCAAAGAACTGCCTAAATGTCAAGACTGAAAATATAAAGCAGTGCTCACTTCGGCCCCACATTCACTAAAATTGGAATGAAACTGAAGATTAGCATGTCCCCTGTCCAAGGGTGATACGAGAACCTGTGAAGCTTTCCCAGAAAGGGTAAAGCAGAGACGAGTGTTTCGTTGTCTTATTTGTGTGGTCTGGGTTCCCAAAGGGTGCAGACGTGGTATAGCTCTGACTGGAGCAAGGCCCTTTTTGCTGGTTTTTTTTCCCCTTTCTTTTTCCTTTTTTCAATGGAATTGGTGGCAACAAACATGAATCACTGGTCTGAGAACAAATTCAAACCCCAATCTGCTTCACCAAGGTCCCTAATCAGCCTCAAGGAGGCCGATTCATGGAGTTGTGCACTTGGGCTTATCGAAATATTTGACCTTGAAGACATGTTTGTTGTTGCCTTGTGGATGGAAAACAAGTATCTGAACAGAATGTGCCAGTGTCTCCAAACCAGCACAACCCTGTAGGCTGTCTGGGCTGAGGGTGCTCTCGGGCTTTGATAGACCCCCACCCCCACCGCATGCTAGAGGGAGGCAGGCAGCATGTCGATCAAAGAGCACCCTCTCTTCCTCTCCCCTCACTGTCCCAGGCATTCTGATTTCTCTCTCAGCTCCCAGCCCCACTCCTGACTTCCCAAAATGTGTGAATGAAAGGTTCCATGGGTTTTATATGAATAACTGGGGACAGAACCCTAGTCTCATGACGCTGCAGCAGAGTCAAAAGGTGTGTCCTGATATGTTAATTTCTTATATTTCAATGCAAGAAAAGCCAGTTTGACAAAGATTAATGCCTCCTTAATATTTATACACTTGAATCATATTGAAAATGTATTTTAAAATTCTGAAATCCTGAACTAATGTGACTATACCCCAGGCTGTGTGGCACCATTTGTAATTCCTTAGTACACACTTTATAAACGTTAGTATCACACTTGGAACTGTCTGTTGTGGTCCTGGCAAGCCCGTGAGTTGCATCCTTCTTATATCTAGAACTGGAAGGTTTTGGCATGGGTGTCCAGAGACAATCCCAAATGATGATTGCAGACTGGGGATAAATCAATTACTCCAGCCACCTGCTAGGCATGTAACTGGAGAAACATGCTTACCCAGCAGGCACACAGCATATGTTTGCCTAGTTTGCAGCAGATTTTGAACACCAGACTTCCATAGCGTAAATGAATTGTGACATGATTCTGGTAAACTGGGGACGACATCTGCCACACCGCACCTGGCACTGTGCCCTTCCCACCATGAGTCTGCAGGTGATTAACGGTCCCTGCCACTCACAGGATTTTGAAATAGCGTTGGGTAACCCCATGTGGACTGTCAGTGCTCCTGGAACAGATGGGAAGCTCCCCGTGCCATGGACTTCATAAGCTTCTTCTTTGCTATGCTGAGCCTTCTGGAATATTTATTTTAATGATATGCTCTCTTGGGAATACAAACACTATTCTCTGATTCACAGATAGATACTGTCCAAAACAGGAATTTAATGGCTAAATTTAGTTGAGTCTTACTTTAAATGTTTAGATCGTTACTCTTTAAAAAGTATCCTCAAATCTGTAAAAATGCTTCCACATCACAGAATATTCAGAGTTCCTCTGGGCACACAAACATTTGTAAGGTGCATGGCACAGGAGTTTACATTAAAAAACAGTGACAAGGCTCTTTCCGTTTCTATTCTCACAGAGAAGAGTTTATCATTTTGGAGTCAACAGGCTTTTCATGTTTATTGCAAATCTATGACCCAGTTATTCAGAGCTCTGCTGTTTCTACCCTGTGTACTATGAGCATCTGCTACACGCAGATGTGCCTTGGTGTTCACATGCCATGTCTACAGATCTTCATGTAGTAAAGTGAACGTCTGAACTTGGCCTTGTCTGGTCTTGTTGCCCATACCTGTCAATGTGTTCCTCCTCCCTCCATCCCTCCCTTTCTCCCTCCCTCCCTTCCTCCGTCCCTCCCTCCATCTGTACCTCCCCTGAACATGCACACACACCTTTCTCCTGGGTCCCAGGTAGCTCAGGATGGCCTCAACTCTCTATGTAGCCAGGTGTTGGGGTCCCACCACTCAGGGCCAGCCCGAGGGGGACCGAAGGATCTCCACCGTGGGGGAAGGGTCGCGTAGGCATAGAGTCAACACACAGACTCCAGGAGTTGAACGGAAATCAGCAGTGGTGGTCTGCTGAAAACTCACTTAGTCAAGAAAGAGCAGAGTGTCTTATAGGTCTTGTTAGCAAATAGCCTTATGGGGTGGGTCCTGACCACAGCCAATCACAGTTTGTTCCCAGGTGGATCAGGTTCTCTCCAGGTGCTGGGCAGAAACTGGCTTCACAACCAACCGGTGTGGAGCACCACACCCACGAGAGCCATTCCTTCATTTCTCCTGGCAGGTGGCCTAGCTAGGCCCACCCTGCATTATGCCAACAGCCAGGGGATGACCTTGAACTTCTGATCCTCCTGCCTCTACTTCCTAAGTGCTAGGAATATAGGCCAGCATGACCAACGCAGTTAGATGGAACCCGGGACTGTGTGTACGCCATGCAAGCCCTCTGCCAGCAGAACCACATCCCCAGCCCTTCCTCCCCATCCTTGCTCCTTCTCCTTCCAGTGAAGTCTAGGAAACTTCAAATTCATTTCATTATATATTTTATCTTCTCTGAGGTAATAAAACAATTGATTTCAGGACTGGAGAGATGGCTCAGCAGTCAGGAGCTCTGGCTGCTCTTGCAGAGGACCCAGGTTCCATTTCCAGCAGCCACATGGCACCTAACAATCATCAGTAACCAGTTCCAGGGGATCTCTTCTGACCTCCGTGGGTATTGCATTGCAGTTACATACATGCAGACAGTATTCATACACATATAAAATAAAAATAATAAATAAACAATTGATTTTAAATAAACACATTGTTACCTACACAGATGATGCTACATTTTCTATTCTTCTTTGCAGGTAGATTTCCCCAAATGGCACCATTTTAACTTTCTAAAATTTTCATTTTATGTGTATGAGCATTTCACCTGAATATATATAAGCGTACCTGTGTCATGCATACTCATGGAGACCACAAGAGGGTGTTGGGCTCCCTGGAATTGGAGTTACAGATAGTTATTAGCTGCTCTATCAATGCTGGGAACGGAACCCAGGTCCTCTGCAAGAGCAGGCAGTGCTCTTAACCACTGAGTCATCTCTCCAGACCCATGACCTCTTTAGACAGGAAGTGGTAAGCAAACTCTGGAACACATGAAGTGCCCTTCTCCCTTGTCTCCTTATATCATCCTTCTGCCTGAAACACCAGTTGATGGCATGCGCTTCAGCAGCCATGTTGCACAAACATCGAGTAATGCCCACACCATGACTAGGAGACTTGCTTTCTGACAACAGAACCCTCAGTAGTTTCCAGCCTGACTCCAGATTCTTCTGAAGTGTGTTCAGACTATTCTATGTGGCCTTCCTAAGTCACCTCACAGCTATGCCTTAATAAAGAAACAGCCTGACTCTTAGCATCTGCTTTACAAGAGCGGACTCAAACCGGTTCCTTCAGGTGTCTCGCAGAACTGTGCTCCTGAGCCTGGGCTTTTATTCCTCCTTCCTATTGAACAGCATCTGCAGCATAAATCAGAGAAGTTGAAGTCAGGACCACCCTGATCTTGTCAGAGAATCCTGCCCTTTGATCTCACACACACAACTACACACAACTACCGCATCCCAATTTCTCCCATACTTTATAATGAGAAAAATATGCCACTTTCAGTGCTTTGATATGTAAAGCATGTGTGTACATGTTTATTCACTACCTCAGGTGGAAGACAAGAGGAGGAAGGGTTCTGAGGAATTAAGGCCAAGTGCCCAGGTCAAAGAGGAACACACGGCTCAGAGTCTGTGTACATTATAAACAGCCACTTTTAGGTTGCAAGGTTAGGTCTTTAGAGTATGCCCACATCGTAAAAATCATTCGGACAGCTCTAGAGAAGAGAAACATAAGCTTTTACATTTTCCTGACATTGCTTCCTGTATAGGCAGACTGAATTGTAGCTAATAAATGTCATTTTTCTACACTTGCCCGTGATGTCACCTGCCCACCTCTCTGAGGCCTGCCATCCCTGGTGGCCCCCGTGCTCACAGGATCCCACCCTTGGCTGTCTCATGTCCCTGACTGAAGGCAAGGGCTTTCTCTCTGTCCTAACTCATGTCAGCTCTTCCTGTAACCTTCACAGCACAGTTGTCAGCAAGCTTGGCCCTCGTCCTTAGACTGCACAGCCATGTCTGTCCCTCCAGAGCCCCCTGTGTCAGCAACCTGAAGTTCAGGTCTCACCTACCATGTTCGCCCCAAATTGCCATCTCCAGGCTTCCCCAGACACAGCCAGTGCTCATGTCCTTTCCCTCAGGTCCCCGTTGGTCATGTGTTCTCATGGTGGCAATTAGCCAATTGCAGTAAAACCCCATCTCTGTCTGACTTGTGCTAAAATGTACAGTCTAGACAGGCTCAGTTATTTCTACTTCATACATGTATACCAAACACATCGAGTCTTTGCATCCTGGTGAAAAACTGAATGATTGATGAATGAATGCTTCTTCTTGGGACACTTTCTGGTAAGATGTGCTCCTCTGACCCTGTTTCAACTTGTTTGGTTTGTACGTGACATAAAGACTCTTGATGATGAAAAGAAAATACCGTATCCTTGTGATGGCTAAGCGTCAATGTCTGCTGACTAGATCTGGAGTCACCTAGGTAAGTGTCCATTAGGGTGTTTCAGGAGGATTCACTCAGGAGGGAAGACTCACCCAGATGTGGGCAGCACCATCCCATGGGCTGAGGGCCCACACTAATTAAAAAGAAAAACAGGAGAAAGCTAGTGAAATGCCCAGAGTCCCTTCTCTGCTTCCTGATCTGCTGAGATGTGAACGAGAAGCCTTGGAGCCCCATGTGGCCACACCTTCCGCCACGATGGGCTGTGTCCTCACACACAGAGTCAAAACAAATCTTTACTCTCTTAAGCTGCTTTGTCGGATATTTGGTGACGAAAACCAGAAGAGTAACTAAACAACTCTTATAGTGTGCTGGGGTTTTACAACCTCTTATCGTCTTGAATCTTTTTGAGGAAGCAACATGACCTGAGCAAAACTGAGTCTATTTTGCTCCTGATTAGCTGTAATAAAGGCCACAGCATGTTTAGCATTTTCCTAGACAACCCAAGGAGGGTGCTACGTAAGTGCTCTGTGTTCATCACAACTGTGAGATAAAGATCCCATCAGGGTTCTTTCAGCTGGATGAGATGGGACCTGAAATCAGTTTCAGTGATGGGGACAGGTGTGGGCCAGGCAGTGCAGCGGGTACCAGCTCTGAGCTCTTTTTGCCTCCCTCCAGCTCTGCTCCACTCTGTGCCTCAAGCTGCTCCTCTCCCAGTTGCGGTCTCTACCCTCACCTCTGGCTCAGTCTCTGTCTGTGTCTCCTCATTTCTCCATCATTCCCGCCCACATCACTCCCAGTGTCTCCCTTCTCATAGCAACTGTGGTAGGTAGCAAGAAGCCACCCCTGGAGGCTGGGTCATAGCTCATCCCTGAACTGGAACTGATTCTCAGGAAGGGAACGAGGCTGCAAGACCCAGGGCTCTCCCAACAAAAAACAGAACATGTGGACTTATCTCCTGCCTTTGATTGCCACAGAGAATGTCTTCAGGAGAGAGGATTCCAGAAGAATGTGAGAAAACAGTATGGAGCCAAAAAGAAGAAATTTCTACCACAGACATGTTTCTTCCATAAAAATACAGCTCAGAGACTACTCACCTTTAACAAGGATACGCAGGAGGCAAGTCACAGAGCTGGGATTCAAACCTGTCCTCACCTCTATTCCCGGCACCTGGTGAGACGGGCTCCACAGGGCAGTACTGACATTCTGCCGCCTTCTGGAGTCCCGACTCAAAACACTGTTAGGCTTCCCTTGTCTTCCTTTTCTTCTGGGTGCTGGCGGAGCCTGAGCATCCTCCAGCCTCTGGGCTCCTCGCTCTCTGCATCTTCCTCTTGCCATGTGGCAGCTTGTCTCCCCACAGGCCGATCTCCACGCTGTCCAGCCACAGGGCTCATCTCCACGCTAGCTTAGCCCAGACACCACGATTTGCTCTTTGTCTTCATCTTCCTCTTCCCAGCAGCTACTGAGATCTACACCTTGTCTGCCCTGAGCTTTTTTCTTTCTTTCAAATACTAATAAAACTCTCCTGGAACTTAAAAAAAAGAAATACTAAAATAAATTAGTTGCTTTTCTCATTGTTGTGACTAATTACCTTAAAGAGGTGACTGAAAGGAGGGAAGATTTACTTTGACTCACATTTTAAAAGGAAACCATCTATCTTTTTTGCTGTATATTTCTGAGTTTTTGTGCACCTCATGCAATAAATCTTAATCATATCTAGACCATTTCCCAAGCCACACCCCCACAGAGCCACCCCCTTAGATTTCACACATTCTGTCACATATGCTAAGGCCCATTTGGTCAAGCTTTTGTACCCAAATGTTCCTGGGTTTGAGTTCATCCATTGGAGTCTAGTCAGCCTATCTAGAGTCTCTCCCTTAAAGATCAACTCTCCCTCACCCTGCAGGGATCTGTTGCCAATGGTTCTTCAGCTAAGGTTGGGGTCTGCTGCTCACTTCCCTCATTCTACTCCAGGATTTTGTCTTATTAAGTCAGCACGGGTCTTAGGCATGCTGTCACCATTGCTGCAAGTTCCTACAAGTAAGTTCCCAGGAGTCTGAAATATATAGTGTCTTGGTAGTGAGCATGGTGTGACCTGCCTGCGGTGTGACCTGCCTGCGGTGTGACCTGCCTGCGGTGTGACCTGCCTGCAGTGCAGTGTGACCTGCCTGCAGTGTGACCTGCCTGCAGTGTGACCTGCCTGCGGTGTGACCTGCCTGCAGTGTGACCTGCCTGCGGTGTGACCTGCCTGCAGTGTGACCTGCCTGCGGTGTGACCTGCCTGCAGTGTGACCTGCCTGCGGTGTGACCTGCCTGCGGTGTGACCTGCCTGCAGTGTGACCTGCCTGCGGTGTGACCTGCCTGCAGTGTGACTTCACATCTCATAACTCACAAATCAGGCAGAAGCAGGATCTCTCTCAGCCTCAGCACCTGCCTCCCACTGATCAGGGTCCTCCAGCCAGGTCCCACCTCCAAAGCTTCTACGGCTGTACAAAGCAGCATTCATAGGTGGGGACCAAGTGTTCCAACACAGGAGCCTGTGGGGACACAGCTTTCTCACTGATGGATGCCTGGTCACGTTTTGCTATTTGCTTTTCTCTCAGGCTGCCCACTTTCTCCAGGGAGAACGTCACCCTCATGTCTACTAGTAAGCATTCCAGCATTCTGCAGCTGTGGCAGGGTTGGGGCTCAGGCTCTCACTGTGCTTCATTTACTCTCTTCTCTCTGCCTTGAACCATAAGTCCAGGGTTGTTTGGTTGATATCCCAGAGAATAAGTCTCTCTTTTTCCTCTGGCATTCAAATGCCACTCATGCTGGGGAGAGGAGCCCAGACAGAAGCTGCACGTGGTGTGGGCTTCGCTCCGTCCTCCTGTTCCTTCCCCACCTGTGCTCAGTGTTCTGAACACAAAATATTCAATTCCTAAAGCTTTTGAAAATCCCTGGTAGGAAGAGATGTTGTCTAGGCTTTTGCCTTATGGGCTTAGATCTGTGCTGACAATTGTCACATCTTACCCCTCCCCTTTCTCCTTTCTCGCTCTCTGTCTCCTTCTGAAAAAGTAAAGTTCATTTAATCTATCATATATCCATTTTAATCAGAAAGTTTTGTCTTCTATTCTGTCTCTAAATTTTGTCAGCATTCACTGTGTCGTGCAACAAACAAAACTGTTCTTGGGTCATTTTACCCACTTGGAAGGAGTCTGGTCAGTTAATTGTAACAAGTTGGTTTTGCTCATGGACGTTTGATTATGCTGTGTGAGTGTTGAGGTGGCCAGGCTCTTCTCCATTCTATTCCAACCTCAGTTCAGCGTTTGCTGTTAAACGATGACTTTCTCCACTGAGCACAACTATTGATTGTCACAAACACACACACAAAGAAAACACAAGGAAAAAGTAAAGCAAGAAACCCTCCGTTCTAGAAAAATACATAAAACCCATTACTCTAGAGCTGGAGAGACAACCCGGAGGTTAAGAGCACTTTGCCGCTCCTGCAGAGGACTTGAGCTCAGTTCCCAGCCACCCACATGGTGGCTCACAATGTCCTTACTCTATTGAAGATCTGATGCCCTCTTCTGGCCTCTGCAGGCAATGCACCCATGTGCACAAACCCACCCACACATACATGTAAATAAAAATGAAATAGTTATTTTTAAAAACCCACTCCCCTCTAACTCCTCTAAGCTCCTTTCAAAACATTTCCCATAATTCCTTAAGCTCTTTCAACATTTTGGACTGTGGGCATCTAGAAGTATTTTTAATTTAACCTATAGATATGTAGAGTTCGATCACCTTTTCCCAAATACAGGATCATGTTATACATAAAGAAATAAGACTTGCTTTGCTTTTCCATGTAATGATATATTCATGCTTCCTAAGTAGTTTTAAACTTTTATCTGTGTGTGTGTGCGAGAGAGAGAGAGAGAGAGAGAGAGAGAGAGAGAGAGAGAGAAACTTGGGGGGGAGGGCACACACATACAGTGTTATATGTGTGGTGATCAGAGGGAAACTTTCAGGAATCTGTTGGCTCCTTCCATGTTGTTGAGGCAGAGGTTTAATTCTACTGCACTGAAACTCCAGGGTAGTTGGCCCCATGAGCTTCCAGACAATTCTCCCGCCCTGACTTCCTGTCTTGCCATAGCTGGGATTATAAATGCATACCAGCTGTTCTTTTTTTATACATATTCTGGGATCCAGTTCAGATCACCAAGCTGTATCACTAAACCCTTAAGTATCTTTTAAATTTTATTTATTTTTATTTTATGTGTGTGGGTATTTTACCTACATGGATGTCTGTGAACCATGTGCATGTAATGCCCACTGAGGCCAGAAGAGTGTGTTGGATCCCCTGGAACTGGAGTTACAGAACTGAACTCAGGTCCTCTGCAAGAGCAGCCAGTGCTCTTAACCTCTGAGCCATCTCCCCAGTCCTTAAGTAATTTTTGACAAAGCTCATTATTATGAGTGCTGCAACAGACATAAAAATACATTCATAAAATAAAATAAGGCCACAGACTCATGCTAGTCAGAAAGCAGAGCCTGGCTCCCCTCTCCTGGGTGTGTATATGTCTGTATGTGCCTAGTGTGAATGCAATGGGTCACCCAAGGTGGGTGTTAAGAACTGGACCTGGGTCCTCTGCAAGAGCAAGCAAATACTCCTAATCACTGAGTCATCTCTCCAGACCCTGTGATTAATTTATTTATTTATTGACTAATTCTTGTTATGTATTTCAGGTTGGCCTCGATCACAAACCTCTTACCTCTGTTTCCCAAGTGCTGGCATTCCAACATGATCCACCACACTTGGTCTTGTGCAGTTGTCATTGTTTTGTTTAAATAAGGTCTCCTCATAGTCCCAGCTGGCCTGGAGCTCTCTAGGTAGACCAGGCTATCCTCAATCTCACAGATCCACCTGCCTCTGCCTCCAAGTGCTGAGATTAAAGGCGTGCCTGCCCCACCAGGCCTGGCTTGGGTTTTGCCAAGTTTAATTGTTCTCTAATTTCTCTCAAACCTGTCAGAGAAAGCATTCCATAATTGTATTAATTTTTATTCCTTACCTGCCAGTGAGGCTGAGCACTGGGCTTGATCTATGTGTTTAGGGTCTACAAAGGACATTTCATTATTCAGTGAGCTCTCTTTGCATGTTCTATTCCCTCTTCTCCTGTAATCCCTCAAATATTCATACTATATAAATGTGCAGTTTTAAAATGGATGCGTGATTGAATTAAAGATACTCAGACGTGCAGAGTCTCCCCTGAACCCTGTGTGACTGACTTTAATTCGGGAAAATGCCTAATTGATTTAGTTCCCTTTCCTCTCCCTGTTACCAGGATTCCATCGCAGAGTTCTCTGACTAAGCTCCTCATCTTTACAACTTGCTCAGATTAATGCGTCTAAAAGCAGCCGTACACCTCGCTCTGAATACTTCAGAATAATCAGAAGACAAATCATAAATGGGACATTAATAACAGTGCTGGGTTTAATTATTTCTGGGTACCCATGACATAGAAAGTGCACTGTGTACACAGCACATATAGTCTAACCCTAACTACAGCCCTGTGAGTACTGTTATTCCCCACCATGGAAATGAGAAAAGCCAATATTGGATGAGACCAAACAAGTTAGCTGTAGTCATGTGGCTGTTAAATGGGAGGGCTGGGAGCTAGACTCCTCTGTGAGTTCGAAGTTTGCATTCTTTCTACACCTTCCAGCTGACTTTCTTAGAAGTAAACCTTTAGTACAGCTGTTTGCTCCTACTACGTGTTGAAAGGAAAAGTGGGGGTGTTCCATAAAATACATCACAACGTTAAGTGATTCAAATACATTTTTTCATGAAGGGAGCTGTTCATTCCTATTGCTCATGTTTCCAGTAACTATAAAAAGAAAACAAGACTGGGTGAGAAATATTATCATTCAAGCACAACAGCTGTCAACACCAAAAGGCATACCTCTGTCCATTGGGTTATCACAACAAATACAGGAAGTTGAATACTTTATTTTGGCTAATGGGTTGGGAGGCTGAGACGTTCAAGCTTGGGTGATCTCTCCTGGTCCGAGGATTGATACTACCCTCAGCACAGCAAACCATGTCACAGCCACAGCAACCACCAGCAAGGAGAAAAAGACAAACTTTAATACAATCTGCTCCAGTCCTGGGCGAATGGATCGATCACAAAAGACAAATAGAAAATACTTCTAAGAATGGTGACTCTCATCTAAAGACCTCCTACAATCCCACCTCCTACAGCCCCACCTACAGTCCCCTCCTATAGCCTACCTCCTACAGTTCTGCTCCTACAGACCCCTCCTACAGCCATCCACCTCCCTGGACTCCACAACCACTGAGTGCAGTCAGATTGGGAAAAGCTCCTGGCCCATGAAAACATATCCAAACCACAGACTAACCTAACCTAGCTCAAAATGAGAAAATGGAATTGAAATCCTCGACTCTGAGAAGAGAAAAATTAAACACAAAATGTCCCCATCATCAGCCTTTACTGCCTGAGAATTTATGTCAAGCTGTGAAAATTATCTCAGTCTGATCAGAAATAAGACTGGAGAATGAATTTTAACGCAACGCAATGAAGATCAGGCAATGTCTTATTTGAAAAGCAATTTGCAAACTTCAAAGATAATTTGGTTCCCAGAAGTTGAGGTACCAGAGACTGGAGACAAGTGCACATTTCAGGTGACATCTTAAAGGCTCCATCAGAACACTGTAAAATTTTCCTTTAGAGATAATGCCTCCAATTGTCAAAATTCATTTCGAAACAGCTACAGCTTGATGCTAGCAGCAGCACAGAGCAGGAGACGCCATCACAGGGGCACCCTGGATTCTTGGTCCACGCTTCTCTACTTCCTTTTCTGAGATATGTCCACGGTTTCATAGATTTAGTCCAGGAAAAGGACAATAGGAAGTTTTCGTTCTTCCTATTGTACGTGGCAAATTCATGGTCCCTGGATGCTAAACTCAGGTGCGTCTGAGAATGTTTTCTTATTGACAAAATAAGAATTCAGCAGTAGCAGCAGCAACAGCACTGCATAAATCAGGAGCAAGAGCTGGAACCAACAGGGCACCAGGGCACAGGCTTGGTGTGCAGTCTTGCTACACAGGCCTAATGCAGGGACAGGCATCATTCTCCTCAACCACAGGAGAACCGAAGGTGAGGCCCGGTGGGTGAAGCACAGGTGTCCTCTGAGCGGCGTCTCCTGGCAGCACAGCAGGCCTGTCTTCCACACTTGCACAGCTTCATGCAACCAGCTACATGTAACCACTGGCTGGCTACAGGGCAGGCAAGACACATGAGACTCAGAAATGCACAGAAAGAGATTCTCAACTCCCAGAAATTTTATCAATGAAATTAAATGGCAATTTATGAAAATAGTAACAATCATCTAATGCAAAATTCTGTTATGCATGCACATACTGGTTGAAAAACATAGCTCAGGCTAGCCTTGAACACACTACCTAGCTGAGTACAGACACTAATTCTTAGCTCTGCCTCCACCTTCCGAGTGCTGGGGTCTCAGGTGTGTGCCACCTCACCTGGCCTTCTAAATCTGTCTTAAAGGCATGCGCTCTCACTGCGTGACTGACTGTATGGTGTTCTTGGGTTTCCCTAGTATTGTTTATAACAGACAGTCTTCACTCGTTACTTATCTCATTCACTCACAACATTTACCCCTCGTTCCAGAAACAGAAACCCAAGAGAACATAAGAGTATTTATATGTAATGCAATATGGAAAAATTTACTGCAATAATGGGGAAAGGACTTCTGTTTCTGGTAGCAGGCTTAAATGGATACTTTCAACAACTCACCTAATTATAAGAAAGAAAAATATCTTAAAATATTAATATATTGCTGAAATGGAATGAAAGAATGGGATCCAAAGATGTCAACACCTAGGTAAAAGCAGAAACCTTAACACAGGAGCTGATGGCAGCCTGTGGGCACCTTGGCTGCCATACACAGAAAGATAACAGGCTACAACACTCCTCAGGGCCAGCCCAGGTGGTGACTCCAAGGGAAAACGTCTACATAAAATCTGAATCCCAAAAGACCATCCTCTAACAGAAATAAGCAAGGTACAAACAGTGGCTTTAGTGTGTGCACATTAGAGAACATCCAGGAAGCAGGAAGGGTCCAGGATAGGACAATGCAATGACTCTCCTAAGGTGTGAAACACCCTCACTGAAAAAGGTTGGGGGGGAGGAGCTGAATGATCATCTTTGTGAATTAGTGGGTTCTGCAAGGCTGACCTAGTTTCAAGTCTGTTGCTGTGATAAAACATCCCCAGGAAAAGCAATTTAGAAGAGAAAGGTCAGGATGTGGCCCAGAATTCCAGGTTACAGTCCACCACTGCAGGAACCACAGGGTGGCAGGATGCTGAGACTACTGGCCACATCACAGCCAGTCAAGAGCAGAGGAAAATGGCTGTGCACATGCCTGCCTGTGTCAGCTGGATTTCCCCACTCACAGAGTTCAGGACTCTTTGCCTAGGGAATGGTACCACCCACAGTGAGTAGGCTAGGTCTGCCCACATCAACTCACTCAGCTAAGCCAAGTCCCAACCCAGTGCAGACACCTCCTCATTGACCCCTTCCATGTGATTCTAGGCTTTCGGACTGACAGTTAATGCTAACCCTCACAAAGGCTAAAGGCCAGACAAGCTCTGATTGATAACCTGTGTCTGTAGGCACAGGTTCACAATTCTGATTCTGTTATATATCCTACTCTGATATTGCTATACATACTATGACAACTGCATGATTCACAGATGGATGACAAATAGTGGAAGCTAGGCTTTCCACTCACTGTTGGAAGGAGCTTGTGGGATGGTAAGGAGACGCCAGAACAGCCCGTGTGGATAACAGTGTTGGAAATACCTGTATCGACTCCTGTTTGGCTTAATAAAGACCCAAATGAGAGGCTGGAGAGGTGACTCAATGGTTAAGAGTGATCTCTGAGTGATTATGAGAACCAGTGTTCAGATCCTAGCACGTAACAAGTCAGGAGTCCCCCACTCACTTGTAACCCCAGCTCTAAGACTTAAACAGAAGAATGGCTGGGGTTTGCTGGCTTCCAGTGTACCAAGAAAACACGAGCCTCAGGGTCAGGGAAAGACCCTGCTTCAAAGCAATAAACAGAGGCATAGAGGAGAGAATGCCTAATGCCTTCTTCAGGCCTCCACGAGTGTGCCACACCCACACCCACACGTGAATAAATTAATCTTTTTTTAAAAAGACACAAATGAGTGTGTATGGAAACACGTGTAGATATTTGCATGAAGGGTTAGTATGAAATGTATTTCCTCCCGCTGTCAGATGAAGGCCTAGAAGTAATGAAACCCAACAAGCCACGAGCACATTACCCAGTTACTGGTTTCTAATTACATTCTTCATTAAAAAAATTGGGTCTCTACCGAGAAATAACTGACTCTCAAACTCAAAGAATGTGTGTGTGTATGAGAGAGAGAGAGAGAGAGAGAGAGAGAGAGAGAGAGAGAAAGAGAGAGAAACAGGTTAGGCTGCACGAAGTACTAAAATTATCCAAAATAAACAATGAAACCCATAAATAAAAACAGGAATCTCAGTGATGAGGAACTTCAGAATGATGCAGGATCTGTGTGAAAGTTCTCAACAGCCAACCCTGGAAAATGAAGGGACAAAGTGTACAATAAATATTCACTAGTCTATACCAACAGAAACAAATGGAGGAGAAACTCATTTCCATGCAAGAGGAGTTCAAATACTCTATATACATACTCCATACTGCATCAGGTGGAGGGCACCCCTCACTCCAGTCTGGATACACAGGATGATCTTCATCTGAAGAGCACAGTGTAAAAAGGAGAGAAAGTGTCAAGCACAATGGAACCAGAGGGCCCAAGTCACCGGGACGTGTGTGCCTTTGGCAATATGTGATAAGCCGTTTACTTCTGTGACCTTTCTCCTAGTGTAATCATTTAAAAAAATACACAAATTCTACAAAGGGAAATTCTACAAGATATGTAACTCACTCTGCAAAACTGTCAAACTATCAAAAACAAAGAAACTCTTGGGAACTGACAGCCAGAAGGCTCCTAAGTGTGGTGTCCTAGGTAGAGATCTGTAACAGGAAATATATTAGGTAAAAACTAGGAAAACGGGAAGATGGAGAGATGGCTCAGTGGTTAAGAGCACTAGGTTCAATGCCCAGCACCTGCACAACGGCTGATAACCATCTGTAACTCCAGTTTCACAGGATATGCTGCCCTCTTCTGACCTTCTCAGGCACTGCACAACACGAGTGCACTTACATGCAGGAGTAACATAAAATAAAAATAATTTAAAAAAATTTTTTTAAAAGCTAAGAAAACAGGAGCAAGGCATAACCCTTAATCAATAAAAACATCAACTTTGCTTTGTTAATTGGAACAAACAGACCATAGCAGTGGAAGGTGGGCACGAGGGGCTCCTGGATGAAGGAACACAATAACACTGGACACCATGCTCACAAGTTTTCTGTAAATGCAAAACTATTCTGACGTAAAACGCTTGCTTTTTTAAGGGGTGTGCGCCTACATTCTCAGCACTCAGACGTGGGAGCAGGAGGATCCCAAGCTCAAGGCCAGCCGGGCTGAATAAGAGACTTATCTCAAAAGAGCAATGACAAGAAAAAGCACACAACTGACTCAGCAGAAGCCTACCAGGCTTGACACTGCCTGGAGTGAAAAGAGAAATCCGGAGATTGCAGCATAAATCAATGCGGAAATTTACTTTTTACTCATATTACTTGTGTGTCTAAAGAACTTCCTGTGAAAGTTTTCATGAAGCAAATTGGTTTGGAGTTGCTTTCTTCTGTCTGCACACAGAGCATCTCTCAAAAGCAAATCTAAGTCCCTTTTGGAACAATTTCAGCCTCAATCCTGGGCTCAAATGTCACAGAAATAAAGTTATGTCCCAAAATATCCCATCACAAAAATTATCAAACACACAAAAAATGTGGCATTAGCAATAGTTAGCAATACCAGATCTGAAATAAGTATAAAATGTATAAACTTTATAAGTATAAAATACAAAACAGGTATACTTAGATGTAAACTAGAAAAAGAAGGGTTGTATTAGTTTGCTTTCTATTGCTGTGATAGAAACACTGACCAAGGGAACTTATAAAAGAAGAGTTTATTTAGCTTACGGTTCGAAAGGGGCCCGAGTCCATCATGGCGGGGAGGCGTGGTGGCAGAGGTGGCCAGAGTAGGAGCAGAAGCTGAGTGCTCACATCTCCAGTCAGGCACAAGAAGCAGTGAGTGACTGGACATCCGACAAGGCTTAAGAACTCTCTAAGCCCGCCCCAGTGACGCACTTCCTCCAGCATGGCTACACATTCCAAGACCTCCGGAAACAGCACCATCAACTGGGAACAAGATGTTCAAATACTTAGAGCCTGTGGGGAGCATTCGAACCACCACAGGATGAACATTTTAACAAAAATTTACATTATATGAAATGACACATATGATTTACAAACTAATAAAGTGAATTATTTTAAAACAAATTCAAAAGGTGTACCCTAGGTACCAGTGCATACATTAAACATCTCCCAATATGTTATCTGTTTTTATTTTCATGAAGAAAACAATTCTAAAAAAAAAAACTATGAATATAAAGGCTCCACACAAAGATCTCTCTGCTGATTTTCTTTGCTCTACGATCTGGAAACTTCTTTCTGGTCTTTTCTCCAATTCACAAGTTTACCTCTACACTAGCCTCTGATGTGAGAAAGTGGAATCTGGCTGCCTGCTTGCCGAGAGCTGCGGGTTGCAAGCAACAGTGAGAGAACACAAGTTAAATCTGTACTAAAGAGCTCATCCGAGGACCCCAGACTGGAACAGATGAGAAGAATGGGTCAACAAGCTGCATCTTGAACTGCTTAAATCGAGGAAACGTTTTTAAGAATTGCTTGGCACTTTCATACATTTACAGAAGGAATTTTAGTCTCTTCACCCCCATCCCTCTTGCTCATCCCCTCCTTCTCCCGCTGGAAGCCGAGAAGAAATCTGCCTCTGACTTTTGTGTCTTTGGGGATGTGGCCCACAGAGTTTAATTAGAGATTCTTGCCCAAGCAAGGGTGGGAGGAAAACTTTAAACAAGGAACCATTCACAGTTTAGCTTGTGAGGCTGAGAGACGGGTGGAACTGCAGGCGGACCTCAATTTGAGGGGCAGAGAATTAGAAAACTAAGTAATGTAATGACTCATCTCTGCTTGAGACAAAGGTTGAAAAACCTGAGTAGATAGGAGGGAAGTCAGTCCCTGACAGACTAGCTCATACCAGCCATTAGGAGATCCTGGCTAGCATAGGGTGAGGTTCCCATCAGGATCAGGGACTGGACGATGCTAGAGGGAGGACAGGCATTACTGAGAGAACTGGGCATGAGAGAGAAGTGCTGGATGCCCAGTTCACAGGGCAGATTGGAACTGTGTTCACAGGAGGATTAGGAAGATGTTAATTCAGCCGGGTCCTCTGGACTAGTATGGGCTTTAGAGCTTTGCTGAGTCCCGGGGTGGAACCTGCTGTTTACGGCACAGGAAAGGCTCTGGAAGACCTGAATGACTTTGTAAATTGGTTTGTAAAGCTGGGGTCAGTAAAGCCATCTAGAGGAGGTAAAAGAAGGGGAGCGTGAACAAACAGGGTCCGTCGGGGGCACTGGATAGCAAATGTGAACGCTTTGTGTTGAGCCAGAGTTTCCGGGGGGAAATTAGTAGAAAGCCAATTGCTGTGGTAGCAAACTTCCTTCTGGAAGACTGTAAAACCTGAGCAGCCATTGAAGAAGACACAAATGATAGACCAGAGCAAGCGAAAGAGATTAAGCTTGTCCACAGTTAGAATCATCACACCAGAACACATGCCCTGCATGAAAGCCTGTGGAAGAGGATACTGTTGACTCATTCAGTGCCGGGGTGGGTCAACTCCCTCCCAGTAATTGGTCACGGATGTGCTTCAGACCCCACCAACCATGACACTGTTGCCATTGCTGCTGGCTGCATGCTAGAACTGGATGGCAAGCTTCTGCTGATGATGGGGACAATACACAGTTGGGCTGCAGAAAATGGCATCATGCTGGGGCTGAGCTAGAAGCCCCTCCCCTGCCAGGCAGTACTCATAGTTCCAGAAGGCACCATGCAGGCTGCTGGAGGAGAACTGTCATAGACCGCTGTGTTTGGTTGTGGAGCCTGCAAGCTATAACCAACATGTCGGGCAAGATGTGTCTGCTGATGCAATAGTGGCGTGTCTGTTATGAGTGCAACCAGCTGCTTTTTGATTGAGGCCTACTCCACAGGATGGAACACTCATAGCTACTGTAAGCCAAGTCAAAAGCCTATAGCTTGAGGCCATCATCTCCATTGAGGAAGTAACTGTTACTGTTTAGATAAATAGATGCAATGTACCTGTCAAATTATCTTTCATATATTCGTGCTTATGCCCAGTGATTACTGCTGTCAGCATCAGTCACTCCTGGATAGAAACTTCTTTGTTGTAATGCATAACACCGTGCAGATTCATAATTGGTCATACTCCTGAGAATAAGAGCCTCTTGCTGTGGCCTAGTAGCCTAATGCACAACTATAGGTGGAAGAAAATAGATCAGACATCTATGTCACTTCCTCCATGGCTCAGGGAACATAGTCAAAAATGGAGCAGTAGAAAGTACAAGCCAGAAGACTGAGCAGAGTGTTGGTAGTTACTCTGCTGAGTTGAAGCATTCCCTCCTGTAAGGAGAGAGGCTCAATAAGATGCAGGAAAAGAAGATCCTAAGACAAGATTCACAAACCTCCTGATCCCAGTAACACAACTGCTGATGGATTGCTGGAGGAGACTCTCCACGTGGTCAAGCTTCATGAGAGTCTGAAGGTCATACAGGGAGCTCCAGGCACGTACTTTTGTGAGTGATAACCCATGATGGAGTGGGCTTCTCAGTGGTGAAGCTGTCCTGGTTGACCCAGGCCCTACAGGTGACCCCAATAAACTGACTCAGTGAGCCAGACCTGGGTGGAATCAGTTCTTTGATCTGTTGTCGGTACAGGATCTGGAGTGAACAGATGTTCGTTCACATCTCCCAAGGAAAAGTCAGACAGCAATTGCTTTCAAAATAACATATAGTTGGGCATGGTGGCATATACCTTTAATGCCAGCACTCAGAAGGTAGAGACAGGCATCTAGATCTCTGTAAGATCGAGGCCGACCTGGTTGACACAGTGAATTCCAGGTCAGTTGGGGCTATAGGGAGTCCCTGTCTCAAAAAAAACAGAAATTCCACATCAAGTCATTTTATATAGCCATACATATGTTAAGTTGAATGTTTATTTTCTATTTTGCTATTAAAAAATTTTTCATAAAGTAGGCCTTTAAAATTTATTTTCATTTTATGTATATGAATATTTTGCCTGCAGGCTAAGTACATGATGTACCCTTGGAGGCCAGAAGAGGGTGACTGATCCCTGGAGCTGGAGCTACAAGTGGTTTCGAGCCACCGTGTGGGTGCTGGGTCTTTTCTAGGTGCAGCCAGTGCCCTTAGCCATTCAGCCATCTCTCCAGCCCCTAAAGTAGGTTTTCATAAGGGTTATAATTCTGAGACTTAGTCTATTGTCGGGTTGGTCTTTGCAGTCTCTTAGCTTTTCTGCAGAGCACGTGTTCCCCAGCCACCTGGGTGTTCTCTAGTCTCCTCAGAAGCTTTCCGGGTGTGTTTTCTATCCTGCCTGACTGCACCTGGCTACTTGATATTCTCTCAGGACTAAGCTTGCTCGCTGCCACACCAGCTCCCTTCAGGACCCCCTGGCCCTCCCACTTTTCCTTAAACTCGGAGCCTTCCCAATCTCATTCCTTTCAAACCGAAATTACCTGGAAAGACCCAGTAGCAGGTACTCCGCAAGGTAAAGTCAAGTTTTGCAGGTACTTGAGGGATGGGGCTGGGCTGGAAAGGGCATTTTGAGTCTTAATCATTGTGAAAGTCATTTCTTTTGACTTGAGGACGGATCTAGTATACATATACTATTTCCTGAAATACATTCTAGTATGCGTTCTACCACAGGTTTTACATGACCTCTGCAAGGTCCAGACTTGTTAGAAACCTAACCCTGATTTCTGGACAGATTTTGAAAAGCACTGAATTTGAAGCCAGTTGGCAGAGGTCCACATCTCAGCTGCATTTGAACTAGGCATATATCCTCGTGGACAACTCCTTTCTCTCTGAGCCTGGGTTTCCTGATACGCTAAAAGGGACTATCGTTAGTTCCTGTGCACTTGTCACAGGAACTCCTGAGTCTGAAAGAGGAACAAATGCGAAAGCGTTACTGGTGGCGAGCTACACAGTATGAAGGATCGTGGACATCTTGAAACACTAAGTTTCCTTCTTCATTTACAGTTTCTTGGGTTAGGAAACACACTCAGCATTTCAGTTTAGGCAAGAATAAAGAACACATCTACAATTCTCAGACAAAGAGGTTCTGAGATGAGGTGAAACAGCCATTCCATTCAGTCTGTGTCAGAACTGTGTGGCGCTCCTTAGAGCCATCACCCTGGATTGGTCCACATGAACAGAACCTGGATGGAGGGATGTGACTTGGATTAAAACTGATACCGTGTTGAAGTGGCAAACTGATAAGAAGTTATGAAAGAATGCACCTGAGACTGGAACAATTGGAAATCAATCAACTGGTATGTTGGAAAAGAACTCTGTCCCTAAAATCAATACAGTGATGGACCTCTAATCCCCAAAGATCACTCATTATCAGCGTGTGTGTATACACATAGGCATATTTATCAATATGTATCAGTATACATGGATGTCAATGTATGTATATTGTATATATGTGTATATCAATATATACATCAGCGTATATGTATATATGTGTGTGTACAAACTGTGTATGCGTGTGTTAATGTATGTGTACCTATATTCACTGTATATGTGTGCATATGGATATACATCCATGTATCAATATATAACCGTATATATCAGTGTCTGTGTGTGTGTGTGTCTCTATATGCGCTATACAGAGAATAGCATATGTATCCGTGTATATGTGTGTAGATACTTGTAAAGCGTCTTCGTCTGTGTACTCGTGACAGTATATAGAACAGGATACACCCGGGCAGGCGTGCAGACACATAAAAGGGCCTTCCTCCACCTGCCCTGTCATTTCCTCATGAGATCAACAGGGTTGGACTGGGATTCTGTCAATTACCAGTGGAACGCGGCTCAAAGGGGAAAGAACTTGGAATGGTTGCCGGGCCGGTTCCACCCTAGAAGCCTCTTCCGGGCCCCTGGTCGGGTCCCCCTAAGGGCAGTGATCCCAGGACCCCGCGCTGTGTGGGAGTCGGAGGTTCAAATGGTGCTGTCGTCACCCAGGCTGTGACCGCGGAGGACGGCGGCTTCTGGTGAATAGAGACCAGTTATTTCTTCCGGGCCTCCGAGGGTGAGAGGGGCGGAGGCCGGGTGGAGGACGCTGCCTGTCCGTGAGGGAGTGCTTCTGGAGAGAGTCCTCCCGCCTCTCCCGACCCTCCCCCCTCCCCTCCCCTCCCGCTCCTCCTCTGCCCTCCCGCCCCTCTCCTTCCCACTCCTCCTGCCCCTCCCCTCCCGCCCCGCCCCTCTCCTCCCCGCTCCCCCGTCCCCTCCCCTCCCGCCCCTCCCCTCCTCTCCCCTCCCGCCCCTCCCCTCTCCTTCCCACTCCTCCCGCCCCTCCCCTCCCCCCCTCCCCTCTCGCCCCTCCCCTCCCCTCCCGCTCCTCCCGCTCCTCCCGCCCGGGGCGTCTCCTGCCAGGTGTCCTGGAGACGTTGCGAGGACTGGGACCTACCGCGCTGGCACTGGCAGTTCGCGCCGCGGGTGGGTGGGGTGGGGTGGGCGAGTCCGGCCGCATCTCCATGGCAACCCGATGGGGCCGCGGCCGGGCGGCCAGACCTCGCCGAGCCGAGCCGAGCCGAGCCGTGTGCAGGTAACCTCCGGCTCCTCCCTGGGCGACCCAGACCCGCGGGGTCCGCGCGGCCGGCGTGGGGGCGGCGGGGGCCGGGGTCAGACTCGGGAGACCCGCCCCTACGTGGCTGCGTTCTGTGCCTCGGTTTTCCTTCTTTGTCCACCGGATGATCTAGTTGTCTTAGCTTTCCCTAGAGTTCAGGCACCCTGCAGGCCACTCCGATGCAATTCCTGTGATAGCAAAGTGGAGTACTGAAATCCTCCCCTCCCCCTTCCTCCTTCCTTCCTCCCCCTCCATCTTCCTCCCCCTGCATCTTCCTAGTCCTTTCTTGCCTCCCACTTTTTCTTCCTGCCTCTCCCCCCGCCCTCCTCCTTTCCCCTCCCCCTGCTCCTCTGTATTTAGTTGGTTTTCCTGCAGTAATTAGGAGGAGTTGACGGGCATTTCGATACTTTGTCCATTTATCATCATAGAATTTTTTTAACTTAAACTTCTCTACTGGGACAAACTTTTATGTGTGCTAAAAGTTCGTACTTTACACAAGTACTTACAATCCTACTTGTCAGGAGGTGCACCAACATTGAGTCCTGGAGGAGCTGTATTTTTAGGCAGTTATTCAAATTATTTTAAACTACGTATGTGGGGGGTATGTATGTGCATGTGAGTGCAGGTGCTTGAGGCCAGAAGTGGCATTGTGTCCCCTGCAACTGTAAGCCAACAGACATGGGTCATCTGCATGAACTATGCACACTGAACTGCTGAGCCCTCTTTACCGCCCCAGTTCTTAAACTCTGTCCTAAACGTCATGATATATTTATTCTAATAAAACTCAGAGAAAGCCAATGGAAGAATTTACTTATCTGCAAAACTTTATGCTTATGGGCTTGGTCAACCAGGATGGAAAATTCGAGAACCTCTGGTGGGCACCCCCTGAGCAGCAATTCTTTACTAAGCATGTTGCAAGGTACCAAGCACCAACCTGTCATTTGAGCTAAGAACAAACAGATACTGGTTTCAACCAGTACCATGGATTTCTACTGAATGCTTAGCCAGTATCCAAAGTTCATGGGAGCACTCAGGCTAGAGAAAGGCTGCCTTTTTTGGAACTGTAGAAGAGCCACCACCACACTCAGAAAAACCCATACTAAATGGTTTTCCAACAGCAGAATTTTCATATCTTATGTTAATATATGTAAGCATTTTAGAAATCTAGATCATTTTCCCTCTAACAGATTAAAAATCCAGAAGTATAAACCAGATGTAGAAGCTTCTTCACATGGAGAACCAAGCCCATAATACAGCAGGGTAAGTGGTAGAGAAATGTCTATTCAATAAGCCAATAACTGAGCCAAAACTCCCTGATGGAACACAAAGTTTGAGATTGATTGTTATTAGAAGAATGTGCCTCTTGTTTTTGGTAAGTGGACTAGGGAAATTTCGAATGACTTATGAAGAGTCTATTCCCATGAGTCTTTCAGATGTGGATTCTGTGGGTGTGCACTGGAAGATTACACTTCCAGCCTTTGACTGTGCTGCTGGCATCTTAGGTGTGGGACCCAGGCTGGCCTTGGCTATCACATTCCCACAAAACAACACCTCCTGGCCAGTTTGTACCTTCTGTGCCGCACTGAGTGGCCCTTTGCTCCTGCTCTTAAGTCTGACCACATTTTCCCCACACTTAAATACAACCTCACCACAGAATCATTTCCACAACACAGCAAGAACTGGGTATTTTTAGACAGCATTCGCCAGGAGAGGACATGAACCAGATTCCTCTTCATAGCTACCTCTCCCCTTCTTCCCCGGCACCAGCACCACAAAGACTTCACTAGCCACCGGGCCAGAGCTGGGGCTACAGGTGATCCTCCAGAGCCCCATCGCAACTGTAACAGCCTTTGGCGCACTAGTCACAACACTCTAGGTGACGGCTTAGGACATGGCCTCCATGTCAGCCTAAAGGAAAGCTGCCCAGGTCTAAATGATGATGATCCCATTTTCACTCTTTAAAATGCTGGATACCATTCATGTTGGCAAATAAGGAAACAATATACTGTAGTGTAATAGCCTGAGGCCTTGAAACAAAGACACAAACACACTCAGATGGGCTTAAATACCTTGACCTCTTACTGTATGTCAGATACTAGTCCAGAGAGAAGCAGACAAGGCCTGGTGGGATATCTGCCATCATCACTGAATGATTTCATCTGCGGACCCAGAGTGATTGCTTCAGCCCCAGTCAAGACTGTACTGTGCTCTTTTGTAAATTTTATTGTATTTTGTGTGTTTAAATGCTTTGTCTGAATGTATGTAAACACACATACATGTAATGCCCTCAAGGCCAGAAGAGGTCATTGGATCTCCTGAAACTAGAGTTGTGGATGGTTGTTAACTCCATGGGAATGTTGGAACTCTGGTCCTCTGCTAAAGGCAGCCACTGCTCTTAACCTCTGAGCCATCTCCATGACTGCTCTTAATGAGGGGAAAGGAAGGGAGAGAAAGCGTGTGTCCTTAGGAGTGTCACTAGAGGTGGTCGGCCTCACTGGCATTTGCTGTCATAGAACTCAGTCTCACTAGCAGTGAGGGAGGCTTGGAAATGCTGTCTGGACCTGGGCAGCATGCGTCCAGGCTTGGCTCGGAAGTTCTATACAGTTGGTGCTCGGCTTAGGGTGGCTCAGCCTAAATAGGACTGCAAAGCAGTACACATTCAGGAGAAACCATCCTCCTGGTTTTGAATCCGGATCTTTTGCAGATCGCTCTGATGAGGCCAGTGAGCTGAAGCTCCTAGTTAGCCATGTGATGGGAGGGCAGAGAGGCCAGACAGGGTTGCTAAGCTATGGATGCTCAGCTGGTCGGTGTACTCAGTGCATTTTCAGCCTTTGTTACTTTCAGTTATAAGGGGCCTGTACAGACATAACTCCACTGTAAGCTGGAGAGATGTGGACAGGAAGAGTGACTGTTACATCCCAGAAACCTCTGAGAAAGTGAGAGGCAAGGAATTTACTTCCAGGATATCCAGCTAGTCAGTGAAGGAGGCAGGATCTCAACTGAACTATGTCTGGCTCTAATGCCTGAATCCTTTCTGTTCTGCACTGGGGTACCAGGGACAGCCTCCCTAGAGTCCATAACACAGCCAGGTCAGGATCCACACTGAGCATGTGTTGGGACTAGTGTGACTGGGACACTATGGGCTAAGACACAATTGAAAGGCTCACAGCTGAGGCAGGTGTCAGATGGCTTCACTACTGCAAATCTGAGATCCTGGCTGGTTCTCTGAATTCCTTCTTTGGAGAACAAAGGTGTGGCAAACTGAGTATTATGCCTGTGAGACCAAAATCATTTAGAAACAGACCTGGCCTTAAATAACTCAACATTTAATGGAGAGCTATAGACTTGTTTGGTACCAGATAGTTACAGAGCAAAAATTAGGAAGCACACCTGAAGGTTGCCAAGGAACTCCCACCTTTGAGGTGTGTGCTGGTCTCCAGAACACAGAGGCCTCCACCCTCAAGCTCTTAAGAGACCCACACAATCTGGATCATTCACTGGGGTCTTGTTACAAATCTTATCAAACCATGCCTTGTAAACACTTGGTAATGTTTCTCGAGACAGCTTCTATTCAAGAAATACTTAGCATCTCCTGTGAGCTGTAGCTCGTAATACATATAAAGAGACAAATACAGAACGCTGATGTGATCAGAAAGATGTGCATAATATAAAGAGTCGTCTGATTCAACATCACTGTTACCCAAAAACAACATCTTCTGGTCCATGCCAAGAAGCAACCACCTTCAATCTGTGGACAGGTACCTCTCCCACAGCCACTAGTGTTTAGCTTAGTGTTCTCACCCTGTGGTTATTAGCCTTAGTCTTTAATGACTGCACCATGTCTCCAGCCCCGCTCAGTACCCTTAAATAACAGGCTTTATGGCCGCTGCTTGGCATTTCCATTTCAGGCTGGCTTTTATGCTGGATTTATGCACACCCCTCACACCACTTTCTCCTTGTTCTCCCCCTCTGCGTCCTCCCCCCAATCGGTCACACTTTTCATACCCTCATCTCCAATACTTTCTATTTTGGTGGGGTCAACACCCTCCTTGCCGTCATGACTTTGCAAGTAGTATTCATCTCAGAGTTGGCTGTGGCCATTTCCCCCTCCTCTTCGGCATTTTTTCTCCCAGTTAGCAGCTCCAGCATCCTGGATGTCTGGAGTCCTCTCTCTCCAGTTCCCTCTTTTTAGAAATGCCTTTCCATTCTCACTTGCTTTGCCCTCTCTGTCCGGTGCTTTACTCCAGGGCTCCCAGACTGTTTGTGAGCGTCGGACAGGAAAGTCTAGGGGAGTTTTGTACACACCGCAGGGCCTGCCGAGAGCAGCCTCCCAGAGTGACCATCTGGACAGTCCTTGAAAGACATAGGTCACCTGCTCCGGGCTTCTGTCTAGGACCGGTCAGATCCCAGAGAGCCCCCTCTGGTCTCTGGTCAGGAGGCTGTAAGCTCACTGTTGAGCATACCAGGGTCTGAGGAGAGGACTGGGGTCCTGGCTTTAGCAAAGTGCTCGACTTTCCCGCCCCTGTTTCCCACACAGTAACTCTGCCTCCTGCCCCCAGTGCCTGGCACTCCCTGCTGCCTGCTTTGTGCCTCTGGCTCATGTTGGTGGGGAGAGCCCAGGAGATGAGCCCACCTTAGCCCTCCCTCTTGTTCCCAGACTGCTTCCAGAATTCCCCTTAAGGAGGAGCCTGGAGAGACGCTCAGCGTTAAGAGCACTGGCTGCTCTTGCAGAGGACCCAGGTTCGATTCCCAGCACCCAAATGGCAGCTAACAACTGTCCATAACTCCAGTCCCAGGGGAATCCAGTGCCCTCCTCTGACCTCCGAGGGCATTGCACAACACAGGTGCACTTACACACATGCAGGCAATGCACTCATAGGTATGAAAGTAAAAAAATAAAATATTTTTTTAAAAAACAACTTAAGGAAGAAGGGGTTTCTTTTGGCTCAGAGTTTGAGGCTGCAGTCCATGATGGAGTAGGAATTCTGCAGCCCATCATGGGGTAGGAATTCTGCAGCCCATCATGGAGTAGGAATTCTGCAGTCCATGATGGAGTAGGAATTCATGACACCAGGATCGTGAGGTGGCTGGCCACACTGCATCCACTGCCTGGAAGCAGACAGAAAAGAGCCTGGTACTCAGCCCACCTTCTCCTTACGCAGTCTGGGACCCCAACCCATGGGATGATGATGTCCACGTTCAGGGTGGGTCTTTCCCGGCTCAGTTAACCCTGCCTAGAGACTCCCTCAGAGGCACACCCCAGGGCTCGTCTTCTAGAGGATTTTGGATCCTCTCAAGTGGGTCATCAATATTAACCATTGCTCATTGCTACTTGGCTTTCTATGCCTGGCACCCATAATTATTGTTGCCCCTGTAGGCTTAGCTTTGCAACTTAAAAATATCCATTTGCTTCATTTTGTTAGGATTTGGGAGAGGAGCAGAATGTGCATTCAGCCTTCCTTGATCCAAAGCCTCATTTTCCTCAGCTGAATCCTTTACAGTGTCTTTCATTCTGTGACTCCCACCTCAGCCATTGATCCCTTTCACAGAACCTTGTCAAAGGGTTCCTGAAAAATCAAGATGCTGTTACATAATCGTCCAAGCTCTTCTCATCTTTCATGAAAGTTTTGTTCTCAAAGAAGCAAGTCAGATGAATCTTAAAGATTAGCTTCTCACACCTGAATTTAGAAAAATCCTTGAAAACTCAACTCTGTCATCTTCCCCCACGTGTCCTTTCCCCCAAGAGACATTCCTGCAGTACCCGGCCTCCCCTGCTTCTTTCTTGGTGGGTTAAATACAGTTTTAATTACAATTAGTTTTTAAAAATTCTGACTTTCTCATACAGGGCCCTGGACAGGGGCTGTAATGAACGGTGACAGCTCAGTCTTTTTGTAGATTGAAAACTATTTTTGACTGATTCTCATGACTTCTGACACAGACAGGCACACCTTCCACCACTCTTTGTCCCTCATTCACATACCTGCTTCTCATCAGAAAAAGCAGATTTAATAAGCTTTTATAATTGGATGAAGAACTAAGGAGAAAAGACTAGGGGTGAAAATCCTAATGTTTCACGTGAAGGTGGATTCCGAAATGTTAGCTGGCATCTGTGGTAGGAGCTGAGGTGGCGATTTTGAAATGAAGTAATAAAATTCAGAGGAAAAAGGAAGGAAAGAAGTTTCCTTTCTAATAATGTTAGAAAGAAATTTAGGGGCTGGAGAGATGGTCCTGTGGTTAAGAGCACGAGCTATTCTTGCAGAGGACCTGGGTTCAATTCCCAGCACCACATGGTAGCTAACAACAGCCCATAACTCCAATTCCAAGGGATCCAATGCCCTCTTGTGACCTCTGTGGAATTGCACAATACAGGTGCACACTTTCACACTTCATACATGTAAAACAAAGATAATTTTATTTTAAAAAAAGAATTTTAAAGTACTATTATATACTACACATTCACCTCTGTTTTTTACAGGATGATATTAGGTACATTAGCTACTAATTACATTAAAGAGAGAGAAGAATAAAAAGAAGGCCTGAGTATGCAGACCTGTGTGTGCACATTAGAGCCAGGTACTTCTAATCTGGACTAGTGTTCTTTGCTGCACAGTTTTCTGGCCTGTTGGAACCATCTGGAACACTTGTGAGCCTCTAGTTAGCAGGGTGAAACAGAGACATATGACACACCTGAGGGCTAGAGATGCATACAGCTCCAGGGTTCCCGCCTTGGAATAAAAGGGGCAACCTCACTGGACAGCAGCGGATGTCAGAGTTATGCCCTGCCTCCACTAATCTCAAGAAGTAGAGAGAAAAAGAAGAGAGAGAGAGGAGAGAGAGAGAGGAGAGAGGAGAGAGAGAGACGGGAAAGCAGCGAGAACAGCAGTGACTGGCCACCTCAGCTCCTACCACAGATGCCAGCTAACATCAGGGATATGAATTTAACCCAGCAACGGGTTAAACTCAGCAGTGTGAGTTCCTGACAAGTCGGGATGCAGGCAGGGTGGAAGCGTATTAAAGGCATCGTGTCAGAAACAGGGAGAGCGCATGTAGTACCACACTCCAGGACCAGGGGAGAGAGGAGCTCAGGGTGAGGCGTGGGGTTGTCCAAAGAGCCGAGATGCTTGCGCAGTCTGGCTGAGGTTTAAAGGGCTTACCTTTGAGCTGTGGAATGCGTGAGCCATTTGGTTTCATGGGATTGGCTTCGTGGCAGCAGTCTACTCTGATGGAGTCTGAGGATAGCACCCAAGCTACACGGTTTTCACATTTTGAGGTAAACGAGGCTATGTCTTGCAGTTAATAGGAGCATATATGCTGCTGTTCTTACAAACACATGGCACAGCTGTCCTTGAGGAACCCTGCTAGCCAAGCCGTCACACAGGGAGGGACCACAGTGTATACAAATGCTGAAGCATGGGAGACAGGACAGAGCCAGTGCCTGGCAGGGGCCATGCAGCAGCCTTCCAGGCCTTCCCTACACCGTGATAAAGTTAAACAAAAGTACTGTTTGCAGTCTTAGGTTTTCACATCATGCTACTCAAAATAATTGAGAAAAAGGAAAACATTGCTTGGTCACCAAACCTGTCTTCTCGTAAAGGACAGCTTTCCAAAGCGGTCACACAGTCCGTCAGTGTCCATGTAGCCCAGAAAAAAGGGGAGCACAGAGTGTGGCTTAGTGGCAGAGCACTTGCCCTGTATTTGTAAGTCCCTGGGCTCAAACCCCAGCACTTCAGAGAAGGAAGGCAAGGAAGACTAAGACTTGATTGGTGCTGTTGTTCCGTGACCCAGGAGTCTCCAGATCTCATTTCAAGCCCAACAATCCCAGGGAAAATGGAAAGCCACTTACAGTGCCAAAGTCAACAAGACACTTTGAGTGGTAATGGTACCGAGCCCCACCTTGCAGTGTTAATGGGGGCCACTTTCACGCTTGCCCTCCCAGTTAGAGTGACTTCAGTCCTTGGGAAGGAGAAGGAAACCCCTCCTAGCAGTCCTGAGATGGCCCTCTGTCCACATGACAACATAGGCTGAACCAAGAACCTAACTTCTAACTTCTACCAACACCTGGCAAAAACGCACAGGCCTGCTGGGGTGTTGCCAGCACAGGCCTGCTAAGGCCAAAACTCAAACAAGGTCCCAAGTCCCCTAATGTAACACCCTTCAAATGAGGGTTTGTATATTCCTCATGGTTGGTTGTTCTGGCCCACATGGTTATCAGGAGCCTAGTAGGACACACAGCTCAGGGGAAGAAGACACATTATAGTAGATGATATATACATGTGTTCATATGTGCGTTATTGTATGGCACATATGTGTAATGCCAGGAGGTGTGCTGACATCCTAAGCGTCTATGTTCCTGGCAGGGGAATCCACTGTATCCAAAGCTCTGAGGCAGGAGGACACTGGGGTCTTCGGTAACAGTGAGAGGCCAGTGTGGTTAAAGGGAAGGATGCTTGGGAGAGTAGCAGGAGATGAAGTCTGAAACGCTGGAGGGCCTTGAAGGTGAGGAGACAGACTCGATTGTGCTGTGTTAAGGGAAGTCAAAGGTTTTGGGCCAAAGAATGCATTTTCTGACTGTTGTCAAAGACCCACCTGTGGCTGTGCAGGAAGATTCCCTTAGGAGCTTTTGAAGGGGCAGAAAAGTCAGGCTCAGCGGCTGGAGAAATCCACAGGAGGGAACGGGGATGGTCAGAGATGAGCATGTCTTGATGGAACAGCTGACATTATTGGAGGCCGTGGTCAGGCATGGACTGTGGGAGCTGTGAGCGAAGATGGTCCCGCCATCGGAAGGAGAAAAGAGAAGTGTCATTCACCAAAGCAAAGCCTAGTAGGAAGGCGAACCTCCTGTGCGTCCAGGAGAACACGTTCAGGGATTTGAACAGGGGCCCAGGTGTGGGGAATTGGCTGTTCGAAGCTCGGCCTCACTGTCCTCAGAAGGGGACTTGGCTGCTCGTGGACACCTGTTTGCAGTAAGCTGTCCTGCCTCCAGCCCCACCTCTTCCTCCTAGGACCGGGGCAAGGGAAGAGCAGTGCATGAACCTAAATTGCAGGTCAGCATGAGCATCTAGGGTTCCCATGGATACCGACCCTCAAATCGGGAACTTGACAAGAGTGGTTTGTGGGAGATTGGAAGGCATGTTCTGGTTTCCCATAGCTGCTGTGACAAACTGCACAAACTTGGCAACAAAAATGTCCATGTTCCTCCTGCCTCAGAACATAGACCCTTATTCATCTGAAACTTTTTCATTCACGGTTGAAAAGGCCATAATCCCGAAATCCTATCACTGGGACAGAACTAGAGTGACAGCTGGGTGGTGCTGTCTTCGCCCGGCCTCTGCGCTGAGAGTAGAGAGAAAGGCCGCTCCTGTCTTGTTCCGGATTTCAGAAGAAGTGTGTTTGGTTTTGTCCCCTGAGTATGATGCCACAGGCTTGTTGCACACAGCTGTTGTCATGCTGAGACATGTCTCTTCCATTTCTAGTTTTCTCGGGGATTTTGGCTTTGTCAACAGCCTCTTCTGCATCTAGTGAGATGGAGCAATTTCTGTCCTTGGGCCTGTCTATGTGCTATATTTTTTTATTTGCCCATCTATTTCTCTTAAATAGCTTTACAGCAATATTTATGTACATTTCATGCTCCAGATTTGATGATATAGTCATGCTTAGCTCCAAGGGAGACTGGAAAATACAAGTTTCTTCTCAAGTTGGACACATGACCACTCTGAATAGCATGAAGGCTCTGTGGTGTGGAAGAACAGAGGATGGATGTCAGGTAGACACATGACCACTCTGAATAGAATGAAGGCTCTGAGGTGTGGGAGAAAAGAGGATGGATGTCGGGTAGACACATGACCACTCTGAACAGCATGAAGGCTCTGTGGTGTGGAAAACAGAGACGGATGTCGGGTTGTCAGGATCTTTTCTGTTGCTGTCACAAAATACTCAGAACTGGATAGTGTATGAAGACTGAGGCAGGTCCCAGTTTTGGAGGTGGGAAGTCTAACATTGTTGGCTCAACCTGGGAGGTGACATCCCAACGGCTGGAGATGAGGAGAAGGAAGCCAGGAAGATCCAGGACCAGGCATCCTCTTTAGTTTCATCCTCACAGGACCTCTTCCCAGAGGTGCGACCTCTAAAGCTTTCATCACCTCTGCCTGCTTCACCACACTGTGGACCCATTTACAGCCTCATCCACACAGAGCAGCAGGGGACTGCAGGCACAGGTGAAGATGACTCCAGTCAAGTTGATAAGGTTGTCCGAATCTAGGGTACGGCAGCAGGCCGTGCCTGAGGGCCTTCAGGAGGAACTTTGATCCCAGCAGTTGGGAGAGTTGTTGATTAGCAGTATGACGGAGTGCTCAGGAGCCAGAGCAGGCCTGAGGGACAGGACAAGGTGTTTGGACATGTGAATTTTTAGAACCCTGTGCCCTGTGGAAACATCAATAGTGAATAATAAGACACAGATGTGGGTGCTCAGGCCCTGGGCTGCAGACACATCTGAAAGCCGACACAATAAGCTGGGAAGGGTTCATCAGACAGTTCTGCATGCACATGCACAAAAGAGAATGGAGAATAGGCCTTATTGATGCTTCATCCTCTGCGGTCTACTGAACAGTCTGGCTCTGATGAAGGTAGGAAGGGGTGCCTGTCTTCGTGTGTGCTGACATACAACCTCTCTTTAGAGGGACTCATGGGGGCGTTCATTTTCCAAGAGATTGCCTGACAAGTCCACTTACTACATGTGAAGATAAACATTCGTTCCCAGTTTCATCCTGGTTCTATGCACATGTTTACGAGGACCAGGAAGTTTGTGTGCTCCCCTGAGAAGGGCCAGTGCCCTCAAGCCCAGGCTCGCTGTCTTCGCACCCATCACCCCATCCCTGCATGACACTTTGTTTGCAATGTGAAGTCATTGAAGATCTACCTCCTTTAGAAAAAAATATTCTAAATTTTCCTGTGCCCAGAATTCTGTTGAAACGTTGATAGGGCCCCGGAGGTTCCAGCAGGCGTTCTGTCTCCATGAGGGTCTCCCTTTCAAGACTAGGGCGAAGGCTTGGGGCAGGCCTTTGTAAGTGCGTTTAAGCACCCCTTTTCAGAACAGTGAGGTTTACACCACCTCTACAAATGAGAGAAAAGAACAGCTGGATTATGAGCTGCCATCTCACTCAGGCAATAAAAGTAGGCATTTGTGGCTAACTCAGAAAACACTGACAAACACAGAAAACACTGACAACCACAGAACACACTGACAGCCACAGAACACACTGACAGTCACAGAACACACTGACAGTCACAGAACACACTGACAGTCACAGAACACACTGACAGTCACAGAACACACTGACAACCTTACAGAACACACTGACAACCACAGAAAACACTGACAACCACAGAACACACTGACAGCCACAGAACACACTGACAGTCACAGAACACACTGACAACCTTACAGAACACACTGACAACCACAGAACGCACTGACAACCACAGAAAACACTGACAATCACAGAAGACACTGACAATCACAGAATGCATTGACAACCGCAGAAGACACTGAAAACCACAGAAAACACTGACAAGCACAGTAAAACAAGTATTCGGACAACAAGAATGAAGAAAGTGCCTGAAGAACTGCTCTTCCTGTCTGTGATTTTATAATTAATTTTGAATCATGAATCTGTGACCTGAGGGACCCAAAGGCCAGCACTTCCATCATCCTGTTGAAGGGTAGGCCTGACTGATCCCAGTGAGCTCAGGGGCCTCTGTCAGATGGGTTCTCCTGTACTTCTGGAGCCCCTGAGCTCTGGCCTTATGTCTCCGTGTGCTGCGGTATCTGATGAGAGCTACCTTTGGAGGGTCAAATTATATGCAGTAGTTTGTTAACTCAGGAAAACAAGTCTGTATTTATTTCAGATGAATTTTATGAAGAGAGTTTGAAAGGTTAGGCCTCCTTAGGGATCGCGTACCAGCCTGAGCAACAGACTGAGACTTTTTTCCAAAAACCAATTAATCAATCAAACAAACAAAGAAGATGGAAGAACAGAAGCCCCAAATTCCAAAGCACTGTGGGCTGAGAACCCATGAGCCACGGAACCACCCTGGGTCACTTCCACACACTACTGTGAGTCTTCCTCAGGCTCTATTCTCATTTCTAAGTTCTACATTCATACAAGACATTCATACATACTTAGGAGGTGTGGTGTGAGGGCCTGGTTCCTATAGGACATAGAGTTATCAGGATGGGGTAATTAGCATATTGTTTGTTTGCTGAGATAGGGTCTCACTATGTAGTCCTAGCTGGCCTGGAACTCTTAGAAACCTGTCTACCTTGGCCTCCTGAGTGCTGGTGCTCAAGGTGTATGCCACCAGGCCCAGCAACTTTTATCATTTCCTAACAGTGAGCACATTTAAACCAGTGCTTTCTTAAGACTTGGGGGTGTGTAGTGTTCGTCGCTTGTATATACCTTTCTGCACTGTAGAACACACACTCATCCTCCTGACAGCACTGCCCCCACGCCCAGTCTCCCCGCTGCCCGTGTCTGGTACCATCATTCTGCTGTCCACGTCTAAGAGCAGCTGTTCGGAGGCCACATCTGAGCAGGGTTCAGCGCTCATCTACCAGCTCATCTCTCTTCAACCAATGTTTCCGGTTCCATGCACACTGTCACTAAGGATGGGACCTCGTAGGCTTTTATGGCCGAGTAGTATTGCACAGTGTCTGTATGCCACATTTTCTTAGCCCATCCAGCTGTTGGACATTTAGTTTCTTTCTTTATCCTGGCTATTGAACAGTAATGCATGTAGCGTGTGGGTGTCTCTTCAACGTGATTTCATCTCCTTTGAGTATCAGCTTGGCAGAGGGGTTGCTGGGTCATATGGTGGTTTTATTTTCAGTTAATTGAGAAACTTGACACATACCAAGTCACACTCCCACCCACCCTATGCCAAGGTCCCTCCTAGCCCTTGTTTGTTGGTTCTTTTTCATAAGACATTCTTGCTGTAGTTCTCGCCAAATAGCCAAAGCAATCTTGAGCAAACAGAACAAATCAAGAGTCATTGTATTTCAAATTACACTACTAAGATGGAGTCACCAAAACAGCACGGCATGGACGTAAAGAAAGACACATAGACAACAGGAGTGGAGCCCAGGAGAGTTCCGTCATTTACTGCCAACCCAATGCTTATGAGCACGGTGGAAAAAGGACAGACCTGTCAACCAGCTGTGCCCCCGAGGCTGACGGCCACTTGGAAGGAAAGAATCTAGACTCTCAACACCTACAAAGGGCAACTCTAATTGGATTAAAGACTTAAATGTAAGACCCACAAGGACAGTGTGCGGCACCTGGGTGGTGGGTGCTTAGGAGAGAACTCTAAACACAGGAGACAACCCCAAAGTTCACAAGTGACCTTAAACCACAAAGGAAGCAGTCTAGTGACTTTCTCCCACAAAAGCAAGGACTGAGGACTGGCGTTCAGACACCTGAAGCAGACAGTGCCCGCCCAAGCTCCAACCTGGACAATTCTACCTATTTCCTTGTCTGATCTCTTTTTAGCTCCTCACAACTCTCCTAAAATTGAAATATAATAATTCCTACTTGTGGGGGATTGACAGGGTCCATGAAAGTACAGGGAAATCCTTAACGTAGCTGGGATTTGACTAAAGGAGTGGCGAAAGAACACATGCGCCAAGCTCCGAGCAGGAGACTGAACCAACATGGTTTAATGCTAGTTAAAAGTTCAGTAGGTTTAGGAGCAGTCCACAATGAATGGAAGTCCTATCAGCAGAAGCACAAGGCAGCTGGTCACACTGCGGACACACCTACAGCTAGGAAGCAGAGAGATGCACGCAGGTCCTGACAGCCTTCTCGCTCCTCTTCTCCTTTTGATCAAGTCTAGATGTTCAGCCTACAGTTGAGGTGACTCTCCCCCTGAGTTAAACCTTGATAACACACCCAGGGCTATCTTCTGAGTGATCCTAAAATCCAGTCAGCAGTGAAGATTATGTATCACAAGTCAGCCTCTGTCAGCTTGACACCCAAACACATCACCTTTAAACCATCATATTCCGCCTCTGGCCCCCATAGGCTCATAGCCGTTTGTAATGCAAAATACATTCACTCTAACTTCCAAAGTCCCAATAGTCTCTGACAGCGCCAATAGCGTTCCAAAGCCAGAAGTCTCTTTTGAAATTTGGGAACAATTCTTAATTTCGAGCCCCTGTTAAAGTTCCATAAAAACAAGTTGCATAGTTCCAATATATGTTGGCACCAAATAAACAATCCCATTTAAAAGGCAGGAATAGGGGCAAGATTGGGCCAAAGAGGACCAAACCCATCAAGGACACTAAATCCTGCCGATCCCTGCCCAGCATCCTGGGATCTTTGTGGCTTCCTTTATACTCCAACAGCTCTGGGTACCCATCCCTTTGATTCTGGGCAGCACTGGTAGCAAGGCCCCGAGGTTGGCTCCACACTGTACCCAGTGCTTGGTAGCTGTCCCGTAGTCCTGGCCTCTCCAGTATTCTGGGGTCTCCACTGCACCTTTGCCTTCACCTTCAGTGAAGGTGCAGTGGCTGCTCAGGGCCTCCTTGCAGGAACTCAGCCCCCTGCTCTGCACGATGTCTTCTCGGGGCCTCCTTGCAGGAACTCAGCCCCTGCTCTGCACGATGTCAGCAGCTTTTTAGAACACTGGCACAAGCCTCCACGGCTCCCTCACTCACTCTTGAATTTTTCATGCCTGGAAATCAAGCACTGTGCTAAGGTCTGCTGCCAACCTGAGATGAGTCTGGTCCTCTACCAGAGTTGTGGGGCATGCCACCATCCTGACCAGGAAGTAAGCTTTCACTGCTCCTGTCTGGAACTTGCTTACTGAGCAATACTAACGGAGTAGATGTCAGTGCGCCCACACTCTACTCAAGGCTGTGTCTGAATCCCATCAGTGTGCCACACTCCTACCTGCCAAGGAAAGGCCAAGGAAAGCTCCTGGACCCTTCCTCAGAGGTACACTCACCACGGGCTGGAGGTGCTGGAGCACTCACCACGTGGAGGGTACCTACCGTGGAGTACTTACCATGTGTGTGAGAGCACTCACATGGAGCATCGCAGGCACTAGGCGGTGGTGAGGTGGTGATGGGGAAGACTAACTGCTTCTTTTCCTCAGGACTTTTACTAGCAGAAAGAAAATACATTACTTACCTTAAAGGGTGGCACAAGTTGGTGTGAAAACACAAGCCACAGGTCTATTCTTCTTGGTGCCATGGCTCCAGTTGAAATTCCATCAGGCTTTTCACAGTGGAATTGGCTTTCTTTCCTTGGGTTTGGTTTAAATTTTAAATAAAAGCTGAAAAAGCCTCTGGGCTTAGTCCAGGACTGCTGCTGTAAGACTTCAGAATGGCTCTTTGGACTCAGCCCCTCTCATATCAAGGCAGGGGAATGCTCCCTTGGGTAAACTGGCCAGATGGCACTGTGGAGGAGCCCCTGGGGCTTTTGGAAGGTGATTCTGGAGATACTGGATCCTCTGGGTCACTACAATTGGTGCTCTAGTTTTTAAGCCCATTCTTACTGGAAGGCCTAGGTTCCAGGGTGTGGTGCACAGGACACGGGAGATGGGACACTTCTACAGAGGAGCTGTGAGACCTTGGACCATAGACAGTGATAATAAATAAATAAATAAATAAATAAATAAATAAGTAAAAATAATACCAACCCTTCATTAGCCCTGGTAGCAGAATGAAATGCAGGAAATGATGTCATCCCCCACAACAAAAACATGTTAGGAACTGGATCACGACCACTGAAAAGAAGACTGAAATCACTCGCTCAGTCTGGACGTGTGTGTCTGTTGGGTGACGTCTGAGGCTTTACCCTCTAAGAGCACGTGGTCCAAATGCCTGAAGCCAGCCATCCCTGGGAATGGCCTGGTCATGAAGGAGAGCCGAGCAGCCTGTCTCTCACCAGCTTCCAGCCTCTCCAGTCCCAAATGATACCAAGGGTTTGGTTCAAACCCAGTCCGCCTTCCTAGACCCGAGATGCTGTTGCCACATGATGAACAGTGTCCCACTGTCCAAAAACTTGGGCTGGGCTGCCCGAAGCTGCTGGATCAATTCCTTCCAGACGGTATTGGGCCAGCCCCGGTCTCTGAGGACCAACCTGCCTTCTGCTCACTTGGCATTGCTGAATCCGGTCCTCCCAGGTCAGGCTCAACCTTCTGTCCCCAGGGTTGGCTGCTGTTCCCATCCGCATCTGTCAAAACTCCTCAGGTCATGCCAAAAGTCACCCGTGTGCGAGTCGTGTGTGCATGTTCAGTTTTAAGAGCAGTTTCAAAATTACCACATTCCCTAGAATTAGCACACTATGGAAGATGGAGTTTTGGTTTGATCTGGGGTTTCATTTTTGAGACAAGGTCTTACTATGAAACCCTGTCCGGGATTCACTCAGGCTGCTCTCAGAACTTCAGACTTGTGGCTAACTCCCTTGATTCTGTTTCACGATTTCTGGAATTTCAGACATGTGAAAATATTTTTTTAATTAAGTGTATATACACTGTTAGCTCTGAAATTCTTCTTCAGCTTTTAGTTTTAAAAGTGGATCTGTAGCTTTTGAACTTGTGTTTCACTAACTGAACCATGTGAGGAAAGCTCAAGCCCCCACCCAGGCCTCACGCCTTTAAAATGAGTCTTGTTTTTCTACATTTCCTAGTGCTTCTCCTTGTGAGGCTGAGCTTCAGGAATTAATGGAACAAATCGACATCATGGTCAGCAACAAAAAATTGGACTGGGAAAGAAAGATGCGAGCTTTAGAGACAAGGTTAGACCTTCGGGATCAAGAGTTGGCCAATGCACAGACTTGCTTGGATCAGAAAGGTCAAGAGGTACTGAGCACACCTGTCAGCAAACTGTTCGTGCACCAGGCACTGTGGCATCAGGATCTTTCTGTCTGTAAATGCTGCCCACCTAAATCCTGTCAGCAAGTCACGTACTCGGTGTGTGCTTCCAGATGAGCACGGAGACTAACTCCACCCGTGTTCACTGGCAGGCAGACTTAGGGTGTCAGTGCCACATACAAGTGTAAACAAATCCTCGATATAGAGTGAAAGATACTGCTGAGCAACAAAGATGTAAATGCTTCTGCTGTTGTAGAAACACTGGCCTGACGACCAGAGCCGCCTCTGCCTCACAGAGTTCAGGAGCGTTTGCCTCCTCTGGTCTGCTGAAAGATTTTCCTGAAAATGCATATTCTGCATTGTAAAATGATTTTAAAGCAAATGAGAGTATGTTTGCTGCGTGTGTGTCTGTGTATCTGTGTGTATGAGTATGTACGTGTGTCTGTGCCTGTATGTATATATCTGCATCTGTGTATCTGTTTGTGTGATGTGCATATGTGTGTGAATATATGTCTGTGTGTGTGTGTGTCTGTGTATGACTATGTGTATGTCTGTGTGTATGTGTGCCTATGTGTATGTGTATGCTGTGTGTATATATATATATGTGTATCTATGTGTTATGTCTGTGTGTATATGTGTCTGTGTATGTGTGTATATATCAGTATATGTCTGTAGATGTCTGTGTGGATTTATATGTGTCTACATGTATGTGTGTGTGTCTGTGTATGACTGTGTGTATGTGTGTACGTATGTGTGCCTCTGTGTCTATGGGTCTATGTATATGTGTGTGTCTGTGTGTATTTATGTGTATCTATATGTTGTGTCTGTATGTGTCTATGTGTGTGCATGTATCTATCTGTGTATGTCTGTGTCTATAGATGTATGTATGGATTTATGTGTATCTATATGTATATGTATGTGTCTCTGTATGTGTGTATATATGTGGTTCTCTGTGTGTGTGTACATGTGTATATCTGTCTGTGTGAACTCTGTGTGGCTGTGTGCTGTCTGTCTGTCTGTTTGTGTGTACCCGGGGTGCCCACTTAGGAATTGTTTCCTCTGCTCCCCGACTGCTCACCTCTGAGCTTGTGCTCACAGGAGAACGTGTGAGCACACAGCCTCGGGAGTGGAGCAGAAGCATGACAGACTTACAGGTCTGGGTTTTCCTTCTGAAAGCTTCCTTTCAAACACTCGTCAGTTATATACCGACACAGCACCACTAACCTCTTTCATCAGCCTTTTTCCAGCTGTCTCGGCTGGAACTTGGTTTGGGCAGAGCTGTGGATGCCTGTCTGGCTGTGTCTCTCTCTGCAGTAGAGAGAATGTTCTTTTGCTTCCATATCTGTAATGACACGTGTGTAAGTAGATACTTCGTCTACATTGTAAGCAAATTCAGTAATCCAACTCCTTAACAAGGGTCTCAGACATGTTTTATTTTCTCTTTAAGGTAGTTCTTATAAAATGCAGCAATTTTCCATGTGCAGAGCTACTTCTGTATGTGATGGAACCTGATGAAAGGTCTTTGTGTTACCTGGGCCAGGCTTTACCCGAGTACGAATGGCACAGCCTCCCAAACAAACAATGCACAGTAAATTCCAAATTTCTAATGCATGGTGTCGAGGATCTCCGTTGAACACTGCACACCATCCTAATGCACACCTAGTGGATAGTCTAGCAGTGTTTGCTTTCTGTGAATTTAATTATTAATAACTGCTTTAAGAATCATGGGACAAAGACTCTGAGCTCTACTCAGTGGTTTTATCTGGACTGAGCATCCCTTTTACACATTTTCTGATTTGTCAGGTAAAATTCTACACAGCTAAAATTTGTTCCTAATGCAGGTGGGATTACTCCGACAGAAGCTGGACAGTCTAGAAAAATGTAATCTGGCAATGACTCAGAACTATGAAGGACAGCTGCAGACCCTCAAAGCTCAAGTAAGAGGATGTGTTATGGGCTGATGTCATTTAATTGCACATTTTGGTAAATGGTTTTGACATGTTAAATTGTGCTGATTTTTAAAACAATCATTTTACATGCAAGCAAATGTTCTTTTAATTTTTAAAAATTTTATGTGTATGAGTGTTTTGCCCGTATGTATATAACTGCACCTATGTCATACAATGCTCAAGGAGGCCAGAAGAGGGGGTTGGACCCCTGGAACTAGAGTTACTTACAAGTAACTGTTAGCTACCATGTGGGGGTTGGGAACCAAACATGGGTTCTCTACAAAAGCAGCCGGTGTTCTTAAGTGCTGAGCTACCTCTCCAGTCCCCAAGCAGATGTGCTTCTATTCTAATGGCACATTTGTGCTGACTTTCACTATTTTATAAGTCCTGAGTGTGTCTCCTTCTCTGGACTGACAGCTGACTGGACCGTCTGTATTGCTCTAACTGTAACAAAACTAGACAAGCAAGTTTGTTTTTCCAGAGATTTTTTTTTTTAAAGTAATTATGAGGTATTTAAGTTTTAAGTAGGTATGAAAACAACAAAAAACAAGCTCTTCTTTTGTGGTTATTATCTAATAGAGATGCCCTTTGCCCCATAGCGGATTAAAATACGTAAGTTTGCTATTACAATATAAGTGACTGAAGGAATCAAAGGAGCCTTTCCGTTTGGGGGCTGTCTAGTAAATGATTATACCTCTGACCACACCACAGAGGACTGCTGATCCCTCCCTCCCAGCCTGCACTCTACATCTTGTCGGAGGCACTGTCTTATCTCCTCATCATGGATGCCCCCTACGGCAGGACCTGCAGTTGCTGTCTTCCTGCCAGACCTAGGAAATGTGGTTGGACTGTGAAATTTTACTCCTCCATCAACTTTTCTTGGAATGAAAAGATTCCATATATAACCTAGTTAAAAGAGCAAGAAGTAACTCTGCCTTTCTGGTGCCTTTTCTGGGAGGGGATTCAGACATTAGAATAGGAAACATTTGATGTCACAGGAGTGGTCTGAGTCAGCCTCGGCTACACTTTGCCTGCAATTCCCCAAAATGCCACCAGATGGCAGCTCGCCGGCAGCTCCGTAATTGTACATGATTTTCTGGAGCTGAGACCCCCAAGTATCTACAGCTTGTCAATCCTGGTTTTCCTACGAAGATAGCAATGCACATATTGAATCATTCTGGTTGTCCGGCGTGTGGATGTGTCTTAGACTTCCAGGTAGACCAGCTGTGCACTTCCATACCCTCCTACTGAATGCAGTTAAAAGCCCTGGGCGCTATTTATTAAACAGTCCGTGAAGTCAATAGAAAGCAGAGAGAAGAGACAGGTTGGTCAGAGCCCTGGAGCCAAAGAACTGCACACAGGTGAGCTCCCTGGGGTTCATGTTTGCACCATATCACTCAGATAAGGCCAGCAGCCCAGACACAGTAATATGGGCAAGCAGAGAGACAGAGCTCTATGGAAAGCCTTTTATGTAGCCAAAAGACCGGGAAGGCAGCAAGTCTGGCAACATGAACTACTTTGGAAAAATAAATAGCCAAATACCATAGAAAATACACGGCAGCCTTTCCCCACAAACAAATGCTGAGTGAAAATCCAAGTTCCCAGCCTTCCCAGGTAGAGCCCCATTGCCAGGTGGTGTCCAGAAAAAGAAAGACAGAGTCAGACACTGACAAGGCCCCCTGTAGAGAGCTGCGGATTGCCGCGTCTTAAAGATGGCACCTGCTTCCGCCTTCCACCATCCCAAGGGTGAGTGCTCTCTGGAGTAAACAACTCCATATTTGGCTGTGGCTGAGATCTGGGCCTGCTTCCGCATATGTGCGCCTATCTGCTTGCACCACGTGGTAGTTTGGGGTTGGCTGGCAGGAGGGGATTTAAGTCTCTGGTGGGCTTTCCCCGGGAGGAGAAGTCAGAAGTCAGAAGCCAGAAGGTTGTTCAAGGTTCCTGAGTAAACTGCTTAAAGAAGAGTCTGGTGTTGCGTCTTCCTTGCTGGACGAGGTGGTCGTGACAGCCCCCCAGCCAACAGTGGATGGTATCCATCAAAATCCCCAGGAGCCTGAATTTCTACACCTGCCTGTGGTAATGAGATACCCCACACTCCACTCCTGAGGGTCGTAGAGGAGTCCTCCACCACCTCCTCTACAGCATCACTGAAAGCCATGTAAGGAGCAGTAGCCAGGCCCTAGAGTCACAGCGATATCTGCCGGTGAGGAGCCTGGATCCCACAGCTCTGGATACCTGCAGAGGCTGAGTTAAGCCCTGACCATTGATCATCACCTAGGGAGCTAGGGCCCTGCATGCTTGCTGCCACAACCTGTCAGAAGACAGAGTCTCAGGACACAGTGCCCCCATGTCTAGGTTCCAACAGAACATCACTCATGATAGAAGACTCAGACTTCCCAGAGAATGAGAAGCTGCACTAGCAGACACCAAGAGGGTGCCAACATTAGAACAATCTGACAGGAGTTTTGAGCCATGGTCATAAAAAAAGTGTTTCAGTGAGCTATTACAAGCATGCTTGAAATGAATACAAATTAGAAAGTTCTAGAAAAGTAAATGAATTATAAACTTTGCAAGTAAAAAATAGAATAATCAAACTAAAAAATTCAGTGGAGGTCCTCAAAATCAAAATGGGTTGACAGAAGAACAGGAATGGCTGGGATGGCAGGAATGATCCAATCTGAAGAACAAAGAGACACTGGAGACACAGACCAGCACCGGGCTTTCGGCAGATTTAAAATCCCTGTTTTCAGAATCCCAGACAGAGAGGAGGAAGAGGGCGAGGATGGCTGAAAAGGTTCAAAATTTCACAAGAATGTCACCAAGCAGCCATGGCCCTCAAATGGGATAATGCCCCCCCCACCTCCGCCAATAAAAGCAAGAAACCTCAAAAGCACAGGAGTCCTTGCAGCAGAGGCAGGCGGGGCACATTTCAAATACCGAGAGACAAGATCTCTCTGCTCCAGAAATCTGTTCTGAAATACTCTCCTTCAGGAGTGAAAGGGAAGTCAAGGTACTGCCAGAGGAAAGGACTCAGCAAGTGTTGCCAGCACCCACCTAACAGAACAGCTACAGGAAGGAAGTTCTTTATGACACCAAGAAGGGAAAACTCCAGAATGTGTAAGAACAGAATTTCCTTCTGCTCTTGAGTTTTCTAAATTGTTTGGTAAAAAAATTAAAATGTTTCATGTTGTCTTCAGTGTCTGTAAAGAACATACATACAGTAGTTAGGTTTATAAAGGAAGCAGGACAAATAGTAAGGGTCCCACACTTGAACTGGGAAGATATCAGTTCCAGAAGACCAGAGAAGTTGGATTTAATGCTTGGAGCAGCTACCCAAAGAAAAGCACTCAAAAGCACTAGAAATCACAGTAGCATTTTAAAACATGGGGAGACAAGGAAGTGAAACCACGAACCCAAAGGAAGCAGAAAACAACCCAAGAAATGAGCTAAAATCAAGCATGTCCATAATTACATTAAACAAAAGTAGTACAAACTGGAGAGTGAAGAACTTAAAAACAGGACCCAGCACAACGGAACTGCCTTCAAATACGATCATGGGCAAGTTGAAAGTGAAGAGATAGAACTATAGTATACAGGCGTGAAAAATGAAAACCAGAGGCCGTGCTTCCACACAATTGCATAGCGAAAGACCCACCTTCAGCAGGTGCTGTGGCCTCAGAGGAACATGTTGGAGATGCTGGGTTACTCGACCAACAGCCTGTCAGTAATACTTGGCAACTTCCTGTGAACCTATGGCTGTTTCAACACAAAAGTATAAATGAAAAAGATTGAAAAGCAATGTACAGAAACTTCCTCGAGGGTATTACTGTGCCATATTGCTGTTGGAGATTCAGTTTTCTCAAACGGGGTGGAGAGGACTCAGTGGATCAGAGTACCGGCTGCTCTTTCAGAGGACTGCGGTTTGGTCCCAGCACCCACATGGCAGCTAACAACCATTCATAACTACGGTTTCAGGGGGTCTGATGCCCTTTTCTGGTTCCCTGGGCACTTGATACACTTACATACATGCAGGCAAACACTAATACACATAAATAAAAGTAAATCTCTAAATAATAAAATAAGCCAGGTGTGATGACACACACCTTTAATTCCAGCACTTAGGAGGCAGAGGCAGGTAGATCTCTGTGAGTTCAAGACCAGCCTGGTCTACATAGTGAGTTCCAGGCCAGCTGGGGCTACAGGGAGACCCTGTCACAAAATAATAATAATAATAATAATAATAATAATAATAATGTATACTTTGGCTGTCTTAGAGACTGAGTTTTTGAAATTAAAATTGTCACAAGATGGCGCTAAGTAAAAGTAGCCAGAAAGCTTTGGTTTTTTTTTCTGTTTTGTTTGTGAGCTTTGTTACCTTGGTACAGTTAAAACAAAACATTCATCAAGTGAGTCTGTGGTTCACTGTGCAGTTAATGCAGGCTCAGGTTTACATGAAAGTAGTTGTGCTCAGCCTCAATAATTGAGTTTTAATAACGGGTTTTATCTTCACTAATTGGAACATTTGAGCCTGCTGCACTTGCTGATCATAACTTTCAGTTTTGAAGAGATGCACACAGAAAACGCCATGAAAGCCAGCTGTCAGGAGTTGTCAGGGTGACCTTACTGTGTCTTGCAGTTTTCGAAACTAACCAGCAACTTTGAAAAACTGAGACAGCATCAGATGAAGCAAGGCAAGATTCACCGAAGAGAATTCCCTCACAAAGAAGAGACGCCCTTCGAGCTGAGCAATCTGAACCAGAAGCTGGAGGTGAGGCCCCTCCTCCTGTGCTGAACTGGGTTCCTCCAGTGCGGGCCACTTTCCCATGCCCCTGCTCAGAATGCCTCCCCTCCAAGCACTTAGTGAACTAAAGCATCACCCTGACTTATGCATCTTTTATATAGATCAGCATTTGGAGAGAGCAAAAACAGTTCAAAAAATCTGCAGCTGTTGAGTGAAATTGAAGGGCACCCTTGGGGTCAGTTAAAGTGAATATCTAATAAATCTTTTAATGACCATTTAACTATTAGGTACTAAATCCCAATGAGCCTCAAAACCCTTTGTAGAGCACAGCTTCGGGTTCCAGGGTTCTTCTTTAAAGGCATAGGGCCACTCCAATAAAGTTGCCCCATCTCACCAAGAACTTCTAACCCCCTCAAAGTTTCATACGCATTTACCCCTTTTTACTATCTAGATTTAGGCAGACAGCTGACTACCTTCCATGTGCTCCGGAGACGCCGGCTGAGTCCTGCAGGACGGATCTGTGTGACTCGCTGGGCTCAGGGCTCCGTGCTTCTGTCTCCCGAGCCCCCGTGATATCCTACCCACTTGATTTCTTCTTTCTTCTTAGGTCAGAACCCCAGCTCCCCACAGCCAGCAGTCTCACCATCCCTTGCTTGGCGGAGGAGGCTGATCCTGCACCTCCCAGTGGCCCAAGTCTGAGACCCTTTAGGGTCCTCCAGCCAGAGATGTCCTTGCCCTTTTCCCTGTCTCCTTGTCACTGTTGCAGACAGCACAACCTTTTTTCTCCTCTTTTCTCTGAACCTTTCTGCCCCCAAATATCTATAAAAGCAGAGAGGAACATGGTCTGAGATCACAGCACTGAAACTAGCCAGTTGTAAGAACTTTGAAGGAAGGCCTGCATCTTTTTATCTTCACAAACCCCACAGACTCTGCATCTTTCTGGATAGTACTCAGTTCTTCAGTAGAGCTTTACTGTCACCCAGTAAGCAGCACTCTAGTAAATGATCTACCTGCTCCCTCACAGGTCTAATTCTAATTAGGCTCATAGAAGGTGTTCAAAAACCAACTCTGGCAAACATCGGGTCCTGTACTCCTGAGTACATTTTTCTGGCTGGCAGGTCTTGAAAACAACACTTCGATTAGCCGAGAGTCCAGGTTGGTGTCCGTTCCTGCTGGTGTGTCTGCAGTACAGTCTAGCTGTGCTTGGCCTCCCTTAAGCCTGTTTTAGCCATCATGAGCCTCTCGAGGTTAATGCTTCTGCCTCCCATGAAGCATGCTGGGGAATATTTATTTTCTAGATTATTTGAGGTTGTTGAGTAGATAATGCTAAGCATATATGTTATCTGAACGATTTTTGACAAACTGGGCATGGTGGTGCACACCTCTTAGCACTTAGGAGGCTGAGGCAGCAGGGCTATGAGTTCACTGCCAACCTGGGATCATAGTGAGACCCTGTCTCAAATATAAACAAGTAAATCAAGAAGGAAAAGGTGTTTAGTGTTGAAGTCAGCCTTTTTCAACTCCTTACTTCAAAGACTGCTTTCTACACTGAAAATAATTTCTTGATTAATTTTTAAAGTTAGCATACAAAGTCATGGACTTCCTAATTCTTAAAATGTAGTTTTTTTGTTTATTTCTTTGCTTTTTGTTTTTTATGTTTTGTTTTGTTTTTTGGGACAAGGTCTTCCTGTAGCCCTAGCTGGCCTAGAACTCTCTATGTAGATGAGGCTGGCCTTGAACTCAGAGATCCGCCGTCTCTGCCTTCTGAGTGCTAGGATTAAAAATACATGCCACCACACCCAGCAACTGTTGATTTTCAAATGTTACCTATTTTCAACTGGAACCTAATTTTTAAATTTGTCACTGTTACTAAAGACTCATCTTTTACTTCATCTTTACATTGAGGGTCAGAATTAAAGTCTGTAACACTTAATGGACTGTCTCATTTACCCTAGTAAATTCAGCTTGATTATCAGGTTATTTTAGGTATTTAGCAGGGAAGATGCCTGCCTACATCTCTCCAGCCATCTTATAATCACTCAGTTTAGGATTGTCTTTAATTACTATAAAATCTCCCTAACTTACAAACTTCTTTCACTGACTATTAAATAATTTAAAAACTGAAATTTCCCCAAATATCCTTCAAAAATCATTTCTGTATAGGAAATATGAAAAGCTATGTTTTTCTCATTTTATGCAAAATGTGATTTACATTCTCAAAATTAGCATTCTGCTTTTCCAGCACAGCCAAGCCAGTCGCTGCAGCCATTTTCAAAACAACATGAAGCTCTGTATTAGGGAAAATATCTGCATGGCCTTTATGTGACAGTGTTGTTTTTGTTGTACTGTAAAATCACTTGTTTACATGTGCCTGGCCATACTAACTAAACACTCCTTAAAACCTGAAGTCATGAAGAAGTTCTAGATGCTCCTGTCTCCACAGCACCCGGCAGCCATCAGGCATGAACCCGAATTCCTGGACTAATGACTAGAAAGACCTACAACCTTGCAGCCAGGGCTTAGTAGATGGGGGATTTTTCCGTTCGTGTTGCTTGTCTGTGAACTTGAGGACAGGACCCTTAAATTCTAGGGAAGGTGTTGCTTTTGTTTGTACATGTGTGAGATTCAAGTATCTGGCATGTGTCTGGCTCTGTAAGCACACAGTCCTTGGCAGCAGTTTTCCAAAGCCTGGACAGAAAGGCCCGCAGGGGCCAGCCGTCAGGGAAGTGAGACCATGGGGTGCCCCACTGACACCTCGGAGCCATGTCCTTTGCTCAGGTGTTTCTGTTGTGAACAGAGCATCATGTTCTATGCTGTTACTGGACGGGGCTCCTGAGCAGCTGAGGATAGCAGCCCTATCCAGCCCATTCTACAGTTTCTTTCCCAAGTGGCATGTGTAAATGAAACAGAGATGGTTTTTCTCTTCCCAGAAGAGCTATTTTGGCTTCACACTACACAGTAGCTTTGAAAGCCACAGGATAAAACCGCCTCTCAGCCCAGACTACTTTCACAGAATACAGAGACTGGGTATCTTAGACAGCAAACTCTAATCTCCCAGCTTTAGAGTTGGACCCCTAGAATCCAAATACCAACATGCTGGGTTCTGAGGAGGGTGCCATTTGGATTCACAGATGGCTGTCTGCTGAAGCCAGAGGAAGGGAATGAGAGCTGATGCTGTTTCTTGTATGGGGGGCGGGGGAAGCCTGTCCCCTGCGAATACACGCGCGCATGTGGAAACCAGGGTTGACACAGGTGTCTTCCCCTTCCATCTCTCTCTGCCTTATTTTGGGGGGCAGGGTCTCTTACTGAAACCCTAGTTGGCCAGAGTGATTGGCCAGAGGTTTTTCCATCCTCCTGCCCAGCCAGCATGGCAGGAGCTGTACCCCTGCCTTGGGGTTTATTTATTTATATTTATTTATTTTAATGTGGGCGCTGTGTCGGGATCAAACTCAACTTCTCAGCCTTCAGCAGTCAGCACTTACTAACTAAGCCGTTCCCCCAGGCCTCTGTCTCTCTTAATCTTTTATTTCAGGGACACTAATCCAGTTCACCTTGTCTCTGGCATTGTAACTCAGTCACTTCCAAAGGCCCAGCTTCAACACGTCATGCTGAGCTTTAGGCTTCCTCACACGCATCGGGTAAAGGGAAGTCCATACAGCTGGTTAAATAAATCGAAGTCCACATCTCTTAAATAATGAAGGACCAGAGACCGAGTAGAGAATGACACAGAGAGAAAACAAGAGGTCAGCTGATTCCAAAGGGTGCTTGAAATACCCCTTGTTAGTAGTTACCCTTTGCGATCAAAGAGCTCTCCGCTTTAGTAATGTTCAGTGTTCCTATGTATGCCAAAAAGTATGTCATTCCCAGCAAAACTTAGAAAATGCAGATTAAACACGTTCATTCTGAATTTTGAAATCCTAAATGCTCCAAACCATATTTTTTTGAGCACTGACATGTTGTCACAGTAGGAATCCCACCCGAGCTCATAAGCTGAGCCCACCGCAGCACCAGACATTAAACGGGACACAGCACCACCTTCGGGCTCAGTGTGAGCAGTGTGAGAAACAGGTGAGTATGGGTTTAGACCTGCATCGGAGCAAGAGCATTTATGAATATGCAAATATTCCAAAACCTGCATCCCATCCACAGAGCATCCCATTATGAATGTTCCAGAACCTGAAATGATACTCTCTGGTCCCAGGTGGTTGGGCAGAGGGATGCAGCCTGTGGTAAGAAGTTCTGCATGAGTGGTGTCGTCGTTTTCTTGTTAGTGGTTCTGTTGGGTCAAGAACAGACTTTTCTTTTTCTCAGAATGAAGACACAGAGAGGAGAAGCCCTGCTGATCACACGCAAGTGAATGATGTGTTTCGCTTTCTGTCTCTCTCCTCTCCCTACTTTCCACAGGAATTTAGAGCCAAGTCAAGAGAGTGGGACAAGCAGGAAATACTGTACCAGACTCACCTGGTGTCTTTAGATGCCCAACAGAAACTACTATCTGAAAAATGCAATCAATTTCAGGTAGACTGTTATTTTTATCTAATTTAGAAAAAATAACTAAAGATCAGTTGCTGCTCTCCTTGCCATTAGCACACAATTGACACAAATAGAAAAGAATGCAGAACAGGAACCAGAGTGCGTCCAAGGGCGGCACAGCCGCATTCGTGAGCCCCGACGGTAGACTGATCCTGAAACCACGGTGCTATTCCAAAAACCTGCTGCTTCTGTGTCTTTGGATCATGTACATTTCCAACCAGTTTGAGCACTTACCTGTAATCCCAGCACTTGGTGGGCTTAGGCAGGAGGGTCCTGAATTTGACGCCAGCCTGTGTCACGTAACAGGGCCCTGACTCCAAACACAGGACAAAACCAAGTGTATTTCTGCAGGTGAGCAGGCGGGCACGGGTCGAGCCTAGGCTGCCTGGCTGTGTAGTCAGTCCCCTGCGTGCCTGCAGGCTGAGCGCCTCTTCACCAGCCTGCCAGCACGGTTTTCTTTTTCTGGGAATCAACTCCTCACTCTGAAAATTCTCCCTTGTACTGTCTGTTTTTCTCATTAATGTGTAAAAATTTTATAGATTAGGAGTGATTAAAACTTTTGTGTTGGAAACTGTTTTTCCTCCACTACAGCTGCTTCTGCTTTATTTTTATTTTTGATCATAGAGACATTTTTCTGCTGCTACATAATTAGATTCATAGCTTTCTCTTTTTAAGGCTCTAAATTTTCTTTATTGCTCAGTGAAACTTCTCTGCCTCTAACCTTACTCTATGGCTTTGCTCCAAGGTTATACAAACCCAATTTCTCTATATCATCTGAAACTGAGGTTTTAAACAAGCATAACATTACTGCACTATGTAAGCCAAGTTTCCTACTTAAAGATATTTTTTCTAAGTCTTTCATCTCCTTACCTCTATTTTAGCTTAAATACGACACTGTCTACTTCATTTACTCAGTTTTCATATTCCTCAGAGACAGGCACAAAATTACCAGACTCACCTAAATGGTAAAAAGCAGCGCACTGAAGACGGCAGCAGCTCTGAAGTCTCTCAGTTGGTGTGTGAATCAGATCCCGGGTGTGACGCCAGCGAAAGAGACGAATTCATTATTGAAAAATTAAAATCAGCTGTGAGTGAAATCGCATTAAGCAGGAACAAGTTACAAGATGAAAACCAGAAGCTCTTACAAGAGCTGAAAATGTACCAGAGGCAGTGCCAGGTGAGGCTCTGTGTGAGTAAGTTCCAACTACTGCTGCCAGTGAGCGTCCTGGCGCTGGCTTTAGGGTGACAGCTTTCCACCGCAAGTGCAAATTCGGGTTAGACTTCCCCTTGGTAAGTAATTCTTATCTGAGTAAATTCAGCAATCCCATGGGTCAGTTAGCCCGTGGAGTTCTGTACAGTAATGTACAATGTTACTAGTGCATTGTAACAATGGACACTAGTGATATGTAATGTTTCCAGTGCGTTATAACAGTGGACACTCTAATGTGCTGTTTCCAGTGCACTGTAACAGCGGACACTCGTATGTACAGTGTTTCCAGTGCGTTATAACAGTGGACACTCTAATGTGCTATGTTTCCAGTGCACTGTAACAGCGGACACTTGTATGTACAGTGTTTCCAGTGCGTTATAACAGTGGACACTCTAATGTGCTATGTTTCCAGTGCACTGTAACAGCGGACACTGGTATGTACAGTATTTCCAGTACATTATAACTGTGGACACTAATAGACCTCTAGGCCCCAAACCATGCCCTAGTGGCCACATACCACCCTCTGTTCGCCTATTTTCTTTGGAAGCTTAGACTCCAATGAGAGGTGTAGGGCACCTCTTTGTGATTTATCACTGGTAACTCAGCTTGTAAGCCAGCCTCCCTTCGCTGTAACGAAGGCCTGAAATACTCGACCTATAAAGATCAAAGATTCCTCTTGGCTCACAGTTTTGGAGTTCTGGTCCAGGACTGTTTGGCCAGGTTATTTTGAACTTGTATGAAGCAGAACAACATTGGGACCACAGCAGATCAAAGCACTGGCCTCATGACCAGGAAGCAAAGGAGGAAGGAGGATGGGGCTGGGCTTCCACCATCTCTGTGGCTTGAGGGCCTCTCACCGGACCCACTCCCCCAACGGCCTAACCTCTCCATAGCGCCTCTCCAAAGCCCAGCCCTTTATCAGGTACCCTGCACATCTGACCACAGCACCTGGTCATCGTCACCTAGAATTGAAAGTAGTGTTAACGCTGGACTGGTGGGGGGTTTTAGGAGTTCTTTGATTGTTATTGCATAAATTGCATTTTCCTTGATTCACATGACTTTACAGGTCTATGTTTGGCAAATGGTCAGTTTTGAAGAAAATGGCAACTTTAGCAGATGTTAAGGGAAGTGTATTCTGGATTGAAGGGTTTTTATACAGCCTTTTTTTATCTTAACAATTTTCTTGTTTTTGTCTTTCTTGCAATCATCGGAAAAGCGCCGCAACGGCACCCATCAAATCAGCTGTGACTGATTTCTTTACTAAGTATGTATTTCTTATTCATGAGTGCGCACCTATTTGAGATAGTCTGTGTTTTTCTCCTGTTCATTCTTGTCACTCACCTCCAAACCTTCGCTTGCTTTCTGCTGTTTTCTTCATGTGGTTGGCCCATCTCTTGACCCCATCATAGAATGGTTTTTGAAGTCACTACCTGAGCAGACTTGTTTCTGTGAGATACCTCATCATCTTACCCCCAGGAAATTCTTGGAATTATTTATTAGTCCTGGGACAGCGACTCCTTCCCCATACTACAGAATTATATACAGGATGTCCTGTAATTTCTTTCTTGTGTCAGCAACTGCACCCCTAAGGTCCTTGTTCCCTGTGTTTGGGAGGGAACAGAGCACAAGGCTCTAGGCTGCCACCTCTGGTGACATTTCTAAGAGACCTGTATGGCCCTCATCTCAAACTCCAGCTTTGCTTGGACAAGGACATTGTTCCAATACAAGTTACACTACAGATGTAAACAGATAAACCAAGTTAAGCTGCAAGGAGTAGCCCCTCGGGAACCAGACGTCTCCACACAGGACAGGTGTGAAGGCACCTGGCTCCATCACTGCAGTCTAGAGAGCTCAGCCCTTCCCTGCTCAGAGGATGGCCAGTCGTCCACCTGCCTGAGCGAGCTATCTGCAAGACGGCCGGGTCCAAGGTGCTTGTTCTCCCCTCTTAGAGGCTGCTCCCTGGTGTGGGGGAATGGCTGAGGACATCTTCTGTTTAAAGGCAACTTGAGCTTGCCTTGCACAGTTGTCTCTACTGCTGGAGTGCATACTCAGGCCATACTGGTTGAACAGGCAAATTATTTTTCTAGGTCCTTCCAGAATACCTTGCCCAGACTTCAGCCCACACTGCATGGAGCGAAGAGCCTCCTGCTTTGCTTTGTCTCTTGGATTTTGTTTTTGTTTCGTCTGGGCTCCGGGCCCCAGCAAGTCTGTTCCCTGCAGAGACCTAGCTCTGTTCTGTTCAGTTTGCTGAAACACATCTTGTCAGCAAGTTCAGCTCCACCTCTCTGCGGTCAGCCTTGTCACCAACATCACTTCTTTTGCTTTGGTTTGGTTTGGTTACAAGATCTTGCTCTGCACCGCAAGCTGGCCTCAGACTCTGAACCCGTCTGCCTTCACCTGCAGAGTGCTGGGATTACAGGTGTGTACCACCACACTGAGCCACTATCATTTCCTTTTTGTCTCCCCTAGAGAACTCTGTCTGAACCTCATTACACCCAAGAGCATCCTTTTCTGTGGGCTGAGGTCAGTTTCTGTCAGGGTTCCTGTGTAGAGGAGAAACGGCTTTTTTTGAACCCATGCCCCAGGGAAAGATTGCTGTGTTGCCTCTTTCTTGGCAACACATAGACTCTTTGAAATGCTTTCCTGAGCACTCGTCCCCCGTCCCAGAACTTTACCATTTACACTTCCCAGACAGTGGGTGAAGAATCTTCTTCAAAGAAGACAGACAGTAGTGAACAGAGGCAGAGTCTACATGGAAGAGCACAGTAAGTGTGCAGTGCTAGCCTGAGTGGCTTTTTCTCTCTTCCCTATACACAAGGACTTGAGCCAGGCCCTCTCATCCTCCTCCCACTGAGCCTCCCGGTGAGGAGGAGGAAGTGGAGGATTGGAGAGATGGCTCAGTTGGCAAAGTGCTCACTGAGCAAGCATGAGGGAGCACCTGAGTTCAGTACCCAGCACCCAGCACTGGAGAGGTGGAGACATGATGCTTGCTGCTCAGCCTGTCCATCTGAATAGATTGGTGAGCTCCAGTTTCACTGGAACTCTTTCTTAAATCAGTCAGTCAATTACTCAGTCAGTCAGTCAATTAATCAATCATTCAGTCAGTCAGTCAGTCAGTCAATCAGTCTGTCAACAAGGTAGAGAACAATAGAGGAAGATATCCAGGGTTCATCTCTGGCCTCCACATGCACACATGAATGCACATGTGAGCCTACACAGGAATCATGTATGAAAAAGCAAACCAAGTAATTCTGGAGCATGTTTGAGAGAAAATTATCTTTTGTCCTGGTGAAAATAGTTTTAAGAAATTTGGTTCAAATTCAAGATTTTTACTTGGGAGAAACACTGAGCCCCCACCCTTCTCCTCTTCCTGTTTCATCTCAGGTGTCACTCGTGCCCTCCCATGACTTAGGATAGATGCTGGAGCAGCAATGGTGTTTTTATTTGTTAGTTGAGATTTGAAATCACCACTTCTTTCAGAGCATTAGACAAGTTCCTAAATAAACAGATGGGCCTTTCATTTGTTTGACAAATTTGTATTTTACCAAAGATGGGTAACCAGAGGTAAATAATACTGTCACCAAAGATGCATTTGCAAGGAAATCTTCTCTTTTTGCAAAACTGTCATCTGACAGAATAATCCACATCTTGCCCTAAATACAAAAAACCTCCTCTTCCTACTTAAACCGCTGTTACTTGCTCCTCAGAGACTCGCCTTCTCCAGCAGCCACTTGCTGCCTGTTGTGTCTGGGTCTTCCCAAGGCACACCCTCTCATTTGTCTCTCTCCAGCCTTGATGTGTCAGCACGCATATCCACTGCACTTTATGTACCATGCCAAACTTGTGTGTTTTAATGTGTGGTATTTCCCTCTAGAGGTTAATGACAAAAATTGTTCTGCATTTTTCAAACATCTATGCTGGGAAAGTTAACTTTGTTTGCTCTTTAAAGTTCTGAGAAGACACTAGGGTTACAGTGTCTAATCCAAGCCACGATCTAATTTAAATTGCAGGAGGGGGTGCATTGTTGTTACTTTTTTTGTTTCATTGGGTTTTGTTTTAGTTTTTGAGACAGGGTCTTATGTAGCCCAGGCTGGCCTCAAACTCCCTATGCTGCCTAGGGTTGACTCTAACTTGATCTTCCTTTCTCCACCTCCCAGGCTAGGATTTTAGTCCATACACCTCCACGCTCAGTTTATTTAGAGCTGTGGGTGGAATCCAGAGCTTCTTCCAACACACTAGGCAAGTACTTACTGAGCTACATCTCAAGCCTAATTTTAAAACATCTAAGAACCAGATTAAAAACAATAAGAAGTGAGTAAAGTTAGTGGTAAGTAATCTTATTCAATCCAGTGTATATCTAAGCATGTAATAAGCATGCAAACATTATTGAGATATCTCACAGTGTTTCATACTAAAGCATCAAAATCTAGAGTATCCATTACACTTACAACCGATCTAAACTTCGGTGCTCAGTGTCCTTCGCAATGCCTGATCTATGCTTAGATTCCATAAACATCACAGTTGAAAGGCAGCTGACCACTGCATACGTCATCCAGAAAAACTTGAAGTGTCCCAAAACCAGACCAAGAACTATCAGATGTGGTGGCACAGCCTTTAATCCCCGCACTTGGGAGGCAGAGGGAGGCAGGTAAAGCTCTTCACCTGGTCTCTGTAGCAGGTTCAGGCCAGATCGGGCTGCAGCACGAGACTTTGTTTCAAAAGCAAAAACAATGACTCATTTTCCCAGATTTTTGGCACATTGGAAAATATTTGACTTTCATGCAAAATTATACCAATTTCAAAAATGCATCTCCCTTTTGAAACTCCATTAATTCTTATGTCAACTCAGGCTTATTAACTCCAAAGCCAAAGAGATAATTCCAGATTTATTAGTATCAAGAACTCCTTTGAATTTTTCTTAGAGCTTCAGAACCAGTGTAGCGAATGCTGCCAATGGTAACCCGCTTTGCCCGTCCGTTCATCTATCAAATCATTGTTATTAATCTGTATAATGACAAGTTTCCCTTTTAGCTCATGTCTGTGTTTCTCTGGAGCTCCATCATTAAACAGCTTTTTCTCCTGATGTTGTTAGTAGTAGTAAGTAGACTGTTACTGTTAGGCACTCACTGCAGCTGACTGCAACGCTGTGCTCACTGGTGTGGAGTTAGGTTTCCCACCCTCTACCCCAGGAAAGACACGCCTCTCGTCTACCTGCAGCTTCCTCTTTGATAGTCACGTTCTGTGGTGGGAATTTTGCAAAGCAAAAAGCCAAGTTCAGCCCCCTTCCCTTGCATGATGCGTAGGGTATACTGGCACCGAGTTAAATTCTTTTTCTACTACATAATTTATTGTTTCACATCTCTTTTACTTGTGAAATTTTAACCCTGAAAAATCCCCACTGTTCAAAATAGACTATCTAAACAAATCTTTTTAAATCATTATTTTGGATCTGTATTTATACATATCTCCAAGTCAGCCAGGAACTCATTTGGTTAAAGTATTGTAACTAGACCCTTTCCTGAGCCCAGGCCACAAGGTCCTTGGGAAACAGTATATATTTAAGGCTTTGGTTTTAAGAAAAAGTTATCTGAGGAAACTCCAATCTATATTATTATTCTTTAAAGGCTTTTCAAGTATTTAGGGAAGAATTAGTGAAAAAGAAAACATCCTTCTACATAAAAGCAAATGTTTCACTTACAAGCAGCCTTGTTCATCACAGCCCCAAGGTAGAACCAACCCAAACTGTCCATCAGCTATGAAAAACAGAACCTGGTTTATCTGTATAATGCCATACGATTCAGCCATAAACAGGGCTAAATTAATATGCAGAACAATGTGCATGAACCTTGGAAAATAACTGGAAAGAAGCCAGTTACAAGAGCCACGTATTCTGCAAAACAATTTATATTCCTGGAGCACGGAAGCAGAGGCGCTCGATGGGCCGAGGTCATGAACCTGAAATGAGTACAGGGTATGGTGGAGCTTCTAGAGGATGACCCTCCCTCCTGATCGGCCCCTCCACAGTTAACACATGATGTCAGAAGCCAGCAGATATCCAGGCTCGGAAGCCTCTGTATCCTATATGGAAACTCATCTCCACATGGTTCTCCTTCCCTCCTGTCACAGGGGACAAGTGCTGTCCTTATGAACGAGTCCAGCTCCTCCCACCCACCTCTCAGGAGTGACCTTGCCTCATAACCCCATCTCCTCTGAGCTCTGAACTGCTCAAGCCTGTCTTGGATGTCCTGGTTTCTGAAGGACAGTTTGGCTGCAGTTCAGCAGGATGGGAAGGGTGGCTTCTGATCTGTCCCATTACCAGCTGTCAGGCGACCAGACGATGCTCTGTCCTTAGATCATCTGCCATTTGCTTACAATCTCTCTCTCTTGCAAAGTGTCAGCACTGATTCAGCTCATGCACTGGACTTCATTGAGTTTCATTCTTTCAAGTGCATATACAATGCAGCCTCATTTGACCATTCTCCGTCTTTATCACTGGATAGGACGTTCTCAGACATAGCTCAATATATGTTTGTTGCATGAATGAATGGTGGGAATTCTGTAAATCAGAGGAAGCAAGGAATAAAGAGAAATCTGTTTAAAATTAAGTGCACTGGTAAGTAGGTGTTCAGTTCTTTATTATCCGACAGGGTCAAACGTGAGCCGCGCCTTCCATCATCTTCACTCACTATTGCCCTCTCTCACCTCCTTCCACTCTTGCTCTACCCCTCTTCCCAACAAGTCTCCACTATGTCTTTAGTTGAGTTTTGTGACCCACTGGGTTTAATTGGGGTTGCTTGCACAAGCATAGGTGTGGGGTTATTGACTCAAGTACAGGCAACTTTCCAGTGGCTACACCATTAAAGAAAAATGACTTCTCTCCAGCAACCATTAGCCACCAGTAGCTCTTCACGGAGGGGTGGGGCCTCCAGAGCTCACCAAGATGGCTTGTTGACAGGCCCCAGTCCTGTGCAGGTCCTGTGCAGATAGCCACAGTTGCTGTGAGTTCATAAGTGTGACAGCCATGCCAGGTCCAGAAGGCAGCGTTTCACACAGCCTTCCCCATCCTCTGGCTCTTACGTTCTTTCTGCCCTCTCATTCATGATATTTCCTGAGCCGTAGGTTGGGAGACACAGTACTAATGTCCCATTTAGGGCTAAATATTCTGTCTTATTCTCAGCACGTTGGCTAGTTGAGTCTGCATTAACTGCTGCCCACTGCTTAAAGAAGCTTTTCTGACCAAAGTTGCGAACGCTAACCTATGGACATAGACCAACATTTAGAAGGCGGCTGACACCACCATGTTCATTCAGCTAAGCCACAGGGATAGATTCCCCTGAGGGCCTATGACCTTCCCAGCCATGCATGGACTTTTGCTCAAGTTTACAGTACCAGGAATGAATCCCCCCTGTGGAGCATGCTGCAAATCCAGTCAGAAGGTGACCTGGCTGTCCCCACTATGTTCTTGCCTCTGTTGCACCAGGGGGCATTCTTCTTGCTTTCCAGATGGGCACTGCAGCATTCAGGGTCCACCGCTGGGTAAGATTACTGATGGTTTGTCACCCCTGGTGGCCTCTGGCACTATGACAGCTGGACACCAGGGAGGAAGTTGCCAACTTGATTTCCCCATGTCTTACAACCAAAGTGGGTGACATTTCAGCAGCGGGGTCTTCCTGCCTGGGTCTGGTGGTCAACCAAGAGCAGTGGCATAGTCTGTATTACTCTGAGGGTTCAATGTTAACTTTTAATGTGTTATTCATCATAATTCTAAAGTGAACACCAAAATTACATTTTGATTCAGGCAATGGAAGCAGGACTCTCAGAGGTGAAGAATGAGCTGCAGTCACGTGACGATCTACTGAGAATCATAGAAATGGAAAGACTGCATCTGCACAGAGAGCTGTTGAAGTTAGGAGAAAGCCAGAATACTGCAGACAGTAAGAAGAGGTAAAGTCTTTACACATCTGTGGGTGCGTCTCCATCTCCAGCGCGGCTATTGTGCTCCAGCCATGCCAGAGAATGGAGGATGATCAAACAGGTCCTCAGGTGGCTCAGAGTGCGGTGGGAGGAGGAGATCCCGGGATACTACGTCGGTGGGTAGTTTGGTTATTAAAGCCAAGGCAGGGGTTTATATAGGGAGGCCTTTCTGGCCGTTACAGAAGGCAGGAAAGTTAAAGGTGGGGTTTTGGGATAAAGGGCGGGAAGGCTATGGAAGTTTAGGAATGAGGAAACGAAACCAAAATACCTGGTTCTGGTCTGGGGTGGGGAAAAGGAAGATTCATATCTACAGTGGCTCCCTGGAGCCAGGTTATCACATCAGGCAGAGCAGGACAGACACCTGCCATCCCTTTAGGGTATATGGGGTTGCTTGCCTTGCTCAGTACCCAGACCCCCACACACATCAGAACATGATGTGTGTGTTGAAGGATTTTATGTTTGAAACTAGAATAAAAATATTTTAATTAGCATCCTCTTAAATAATAAGTATTAAATATGAAAGCCAATGATTATCTTTAAAATGAATATGTAGAAAGTCATATCTTCTTAATTCTGGATACTTCTATCATGCTGAGTCAGGCATTTTTAGAGAACCTTTATTCTTTAGGCTATCAGAAAAACAATAGTATAGACCTGGTATTTAATATGCATTTGCAGAGAAATAAAACTTAAATCCTATATTTTAAGTGACTTTGTTTTGCTTGCCTATAAGCCTGTTGCTAACCTTCCCACTTGCCTGTGGTGTGGATATGCTGCCTCTGGAGCCACCTTCCGGCAGCCCCATTGAGAGCTATTGCTGGGGCTGGAGAGATGCTCAGAGGTTGAGTGTTTACTGCTCTTTGGAGGATTTCAGTTCCCAGCATCCATGCCAGGTGGCTCACAACCACCTGCAATCCCAACTCCAGAGGACCTGACACACTGGTGTCCAGGAGCATCAGCACTTCTGTGCACGTACCCCACACAGACACACACACACATACCACACAGACACACACACATACACATAACAAAATGGAGCTTTTAAAAATAATTATTGCTCACACAGTTCTGTTTCCTCGAGATCAGACATATACTGCATCCTCCATAACCACCAATGGGTCTTCTGAGGGACTCAGATGATCACACTTCTGAGGAGACAATTTGACTGTTTTCACAGCTAACTAATGTAAAACTAATTTCTGAGATTCCATAAGCCAATGTGAGACAAATGGCCAAATAATGAAGGGTATCTTATTAAAAGATCATTATTGCTTTTCAGGCAGTAATCATCTCTTCAGAGGTGTGGGACACGGTAGCATTTCTTTGAGGCCCATGCCACAAATGGCAAATTAACATCCGTAAAAATGACCTGTCCTGATCTCCCTACGGCTAGAAGAGTGCCCACTCACCAGTCCGCCCTCCCCCCACCATTTCTCTCTCTCTCTCTCTCGTGCATGTGTGTGTAAAGGAGAGGTACACTTCCTCTTGTGGGTGTGCTGTGGGTGTGTGGAGACCAGAGGCTGACGTCAGAAGAATGTCTTCCTCAGTTCTTCTCCATTTTATTCTTAAGACAGGTCTCTCACTGAACTCGTCAACTGGCTCATCAATTGACTAGATTAGCTGGTCAGTGAGCCCCCCTTGATCTGCCTGTCCCTGCCTCCCCAGCTCTGGGGTTAGACATATCCTGCCATACTCAGCCTTTTACATGTTTGCTGGATCCAAACCCAGGTCTTCATGCTTGTGTGGCAAAGACTTACCCGCTGAGCCGTCCTCTCGGCCCCACACTGCACTCTGGAAAAGCCAAGGCCAAATTCCAAATATTGCCAGCCCCCTTTCAACATGATTCCATACATGTTTGGCCACTATTAACTCTTTCTTTGCGCCTCCTGTTTTCCGTCCTCTGTCTAGTTTGGTCAACATTTTAGGTCTCCAAACCACATCTTTGTTTGGAGGTCGCTCAGTTTTAATGCTCTAGGATCTGGGGGGCGGTGTGCATGCAGCTTCACAGCCCTGCTGTGCATTGGCCTCTGAGCCTTGGTCTTTCCTGCAGCTTTCTGACCCTCCTGTGGCGGCCGCTCTGTCTGCACTGGTTTTGGTTTGGATTCTGCTGCTTGTTCATTCAGGCGAAGCAGCCCAAACCAGAGCAGCTCCATGGTGGGCTCACAGTGATGGGATAGTGATGATTTCATTCATTTCTAGAACCTTCCCCAATAATGTGCAATTTCATCTGCTTTTTCATTTCCCTCTCTGATGTGAAAAAGCTCCTTGAGCTGACATGTTGTACATTATTGAAAAATAATTCAAACCTCTTTCCTAAATGACAAGTGGTAGCCACAGGGCCTACCTGCACCAGCCACACTGGAACTTGCAAAGTTCACACAACGTTCTCAGCGGTCAGTTCAGCACTATGGTCCTTGAAGTTGGGTAGAAATCGCAGCAGTAAGAAACGTGAAGACCAATCCCAAAAAGATGCTTTAAAATGGGAACTGTTCACCACATGTTACCAAGTGAGACACAAAAGGATACTGAAGAGTGCGGTGCCCAGCCCGCTCTAATTGTATGGAAGACATCTACTTATAAGCATGCACATGTTATAAAAGTGCCCACAACAGTTCTTCCTAGACAACACCACAGCAGCGATTACACTCTGACAAGCTCTGTGGTCCGTGGCTGACTGATGTAGATAATGATGTGGGTGACATCAGGAAAATGCATCCAGGAAAGACTGCTGCACTTCGGGCTGTCGCTGTCAGTGCGTATCTTTGAGAGATCCTTTCCTCCCAACCTCATCATTACTCAGATTTAGGGTTATTTGTGTAGCTTTTGTTTTTGATATGTGGAACCTCTTCAAAACTTGTTTGGAAATCCAAAATTATACTCACAGGTAGCTACCACGTAACAGTGACTCCAGTGACAGTCCTGCCTGGGATAGCAAGTGTGATTCTATGCCCACCTGACTCTTTTGTATTGTGTGTGTGTGTGTCTGTGTGTGTGTGTTTGTGTGTGTGTGTGTCTGTGCCTGTCTGGGGGGGAGGGTATGTGCACTTGAGTACAGAGGCCAGAAGAGAGCATCAGGTTCCCTGAAGCTGGAGTCACAGATGGTTGTGAGCTGACTGCCTTAGGCTCTGGAAACTTGGTTGTGGTTCCCTGGAAGAGCAGTCAGGACTCTCAACCAAGCCATCTCTCCAGCCCCCTCCTTTGTGTTTCAACGCTTCTGTTTACCAGTCTGCTGTGTAGAGAGGCAAACACTGTCCACTGTGCTTCTCCGAGCAAATGTGGAGATTTTTGTGGAGTTTCTGCTTGTTCTCAACCCCCAATATTAGACTGGTGGCACACAGTAATCTCAGCAGAAGTGGGTGGATCTCTGTGAAATCAAGGCCAACTTGGTCTACATAGCAAGTTCCAGGCCAGCTGTGGCTACAGAGAGACCCTGTCTCAACACACACACACACACACCAGTTCATCAAATTAAGTTTAAATTTTGTTTATTTTGTTTTTACCTTGTAGAGCTGAATCATCCTATTCTCCTTCTATTAAAGAACCAGAAAGGAAAAAGAAAGAGCTGTTTTCAGTGGTTCCAGATCAACCAAATCATGAAAAAGAATTAAACAAGGTAGGAAAATAATGATCTCCATCCATTCTCCTAACTGGACCTGAATCTTTGCATAAAATTTGTTTTTAAAAACTCTTTCTTCTAGTTGGGTGTGGTGGCCTTTAATCCCAGCACTCAGGAGGCAGAGGAAGAGGATCTCTGTGATATTGAGGCCAGCCTGATCTTCATAGCAAATTTTGGGCCAGCCATGGCTACAGGGAGACCTTGTCACAAAAACAACAACAAAAACAAAACCTTCCCCCTAACCTCCTTCATTTTCTTGCTACACTTTCTCCTGAACTAATTAATAACCTACCGAGCAGAGATTCTGATACTGTTCTGGGAACACAAACCTGGGAATACAGAGTTATCATTCTACCGGTAGGAAACTGCTTGTAAAACGTTGAGAGAGCTTGAGTGGCAGCTTAGTGCACCACCCTCAGCAGCCCTGGGGTGACCTTGGAGACCCGCCTATGCAGCTTGCTCAGGACCCCGTCCAGGACAGGGTGGTTAGAACCGTGCCTGACTCTTCCTGGGAGATGTGCAGAAATGTCCATTTGCCCCACACTGGGCATTAACTACAGACCTGCTCCTCCAGCCGTGAACCAAAGCATTTAGGACAGTTACTCAGAGGACGTCGGGGAGGGGACACCACGGGAGCACGTCTGACTCAGACACGGCTCCCAGAGCTCCCTGGGAGTGAGGATGAATCAGGACAGCTGCATCCCCGGAGCTGCTCCCTGCAGCCTCCCCGCTGCAGCCTCCCCCCTGCAGTCTCCTCCCTGCAGCCTCCCCCCTGCAGTCTACTCTCCCCAGAAATTGCTTATGGCTTACATGACATTGGAAAGGGGCCTCCACTCCCTCTGGTACCAAGTTCCTATGGTTATGATAAGGGTGAAATGGACTCTGACACTGGGACTCCTGTTTTCTTGTCGCATGCCTGGAACAGTCCAGGAGGTGACAAGTCCTGCCTCATTCACCCCTCACAATCATCTAAGAGTGGGTTCTGTATCTCCCTCTTTCTGCATTTAAGGAAACCAAGATGTGGAGAAGTTAAGTTGCTGCCCCCAACATTACACAGCTCATACTCAGCAGGCACTAGGCTTGAGTCCAGGTTATCTGACCAGTCGATCCTCTAACCTCCAGTTAAAATCCAGGAGCCAATGCAAGTCACATGCTTAGAACAGGCCTGGTTCAGAGGAAACATCAGGTAGTTACAGCCTGCTGGTGGTTTGAGCCACACTCACATTCCTCTGTGAAGGCCTGACTTGGGCCAGGCATTCTGCCAGGAGTTGGGAACAAGAGGCAAGGAAGGTCCAGGCATTGTTCTTACAGAGCCCTGGATTATTCGTTCTAATGCGGTACATTCTCTTCTTCTAGAAAGATTCCAAGACACTGCAACCCCTGCTCGCCACCTATCTGGTCTTTCTGTTTAAGGATCAGGCAGAATATTCAATGTCATAAAATCTAAATAATTACTAAACGTTCAACAATGTGGACGTGTCCTGAATTCTCCTTTGTTGCTGTGCACGGTCCTCGACACACAGGAAATGAGAATATCCAGAGGATATGTGAACAATAGTAAAGTTAAGGTCTTCCACAGCTGGATAGCAGCAAAGGCCCGCTGCTGTTTGTACAAACTCAACAAACATTTATTGAACATCTATCTTATATTCCGCTAATTTCAAGAGGAAATACAGTAATGTGAAAGCAGATCCCAGCAAGGCATGGTGGCCTACATTTTTAATCTCAGTTCTTGGATGGCTGAGGCAGGAAGATTGCCCCAGTTTGAGCCCATCCTGGGCTACATATCAAGACCCTTATCCCTAACCTTTAGCCACCTAAAAGATATATCCTGTCTGACACAGATTACTGTCTGAGGACTAACTCAGGTTAAGCATAGAAAATGAATTACTTCCCTCCCATTTGAATACTTTAATATCACATAATCCCATAAAACTGACTTTACTGATTTAGAAAATATAACACAAAGTACCACAAATGGTCAAAGCATAGAGAATAAGAGTCTGCAGAGTGTGAGTTCTTGGACAGGACTCCTATATTAAACTTCATCCCAGGGCTCAGGGACCTTTGCAGAAGAGGAGGCAGAAAGAGTGTAAGATCCAGGGGAAGATGTGCATGATTATGGAAACATTTTACAGGTTCCTGGGACCCTGCTCATAAGAACCTACAGCAGTGTGTCAGCATGCACAAGACCCATGCAAATCCAGCAGACAAAAACCCAGCACAGAACTGTGGAAATGGGCAACAGGCTCCAATCTTAACTAAAGAAATATTGGACAATTGATTACTGCTGGGTGAGGAACAGCTGATGATCTTCTTTAAAGAAGTGACTCTAAATAGGGTGACTAGCCCCAGTGGATGAACTTGAACTCAGGGGACACTAACTTGACTTGAAAGGCCTTAATTTCAACAACAGAATGCCTGAAATCCAGTGGGGGGCGGGAGGGTGCCGATAGGGAAGAGGTGTAAGATGATTAAGGTGTTGTGTGTGGAATACACAAAATTCAGTTAAAAAATACAGCGTTCTAAACCGGGTCTTTATTGATATTCCCAGGCAATGCACCCTGGTAAACGAGGTTGACTAAAGCCATGTATAATGACAGCATTTAATCACATCCTCTGAACCCCATGGGATTTTGACAGAGTAATAAAACCCCAAGTGATAAAAGAGTCCACTGACTCCTAGTTCACTGTGGATCAATAGAGTCCAAGGCGCAGAGCTCCTTCTGGGGACTCAGACGGCAGGTGTGCGCTGTACCTGAAGGCACTGAAGGCAGAATGGCTGCAGCTTGCAAGCAGTGTCTGAGGAGAATATTCACGCCATTGAAACGAAGGCAGCAAGAGCCATGCGGGAGGAATCTGGAAAGTGATTTTTCTTTTTCTGGCCCAGAGCTATTTTTAGTCAGTTATTTTGTGATAAAATTCACATTTTTAATAAAGCCAAGTCATGGGAAGTCAGGTAAATGAACCCCATTTAGAAACACTTTGTAGAATAACATGCTGTTTTAATACCTAGCTATTATAAAATTAGAAAGAGCAGTTTAATCCTTTTTCAGAATAGTATATTAATTTTCTTAATTTTCTAAGTTTAATTTTTAAAGGGAGGGTGTTAAACTATTCCATAGAGATACAATCAGCATACTCCAGATGGGCTCAAACCACAGAACAATATGGCTATTTCGTCAAATAAACAATAAAGGAGAAAATAAATTAAGGAGATTCTGGGGTGAAATGTATAAAGGGGCTTGCTGCTAAGCCTGATGACTCCAGTTCAATCCCCGGGACTCACATAATAGCAGAACTAACATCTGCATGTTGTTCTCTGATCACATGTATGCCTGGCACACATACCTGTGTAGACACACACACACACACACACACACACACAGAAATGTAATTTAAAATTTTAAAGCTGTTCATAATATGTTCTGGGGTCAGGACACTTGCAGTCCCATCTGAGACCTCTGTGCTTTCAGGAGCTTGGTGAAAGGCCCTCAGTTCTTTTACTGTTTGTTAAATGGCAACGTTAAGGCCATGTGATTTCTAAGGTCCAACTTTGAAATTCTAATGTTAGGAGTCAGAGCAGGATCAGGTGAGGAGTGGGTGGCACACAGCCTGGGTGGATCAGACCAGCATCTGGACATAGGCACACTCTGTGTCAGGTCATCTTGCTGTAATACAGTGTCATCCCTGAAACCCAGCTGTTCCAGTGTATGAGCCAGGGTAAGTGAGGGCTCAGGTCCTAGAAAGCAACTGCCTTCCACCAGCACTGTGACTAGAAAGTCACACATTGAGATCCGAATCTACAAACAAAGGGTGTGGGGACTGCACGGAATGCCACGAACATACATGAAGAGCCTTTACATACATGAAGAGAGGCTCTAGAAAGAGAAAAGCCACCCCTGAAGGTGGGTGAATTTCAGTTCAAATTATATTTAACAAACTTGAAGAGTATCGGTCACAATTTTAAATTTGAATTCTGCCTGAATCTGGTAATAGAAGAACTGACATTTAAAACATTGTAATGATTTTCTGGCAGTTCGGGGGAGGGAGAGACAACACAGATAGAAAGAAGCCCTGTTCTTTCAGAAAGGCACACTGACCATTTAAAGAGGAAGTGAGAAAAGATGGCTTCTCATCTCTTAAGTGCCTTGGTGCATCACATAGCCCTTTGTGAGCAGTCATACCTTGTCTTCTCTGACCTTATTTCTCAGAACACTAGTTCCCACACAGCTCTTTGTCCCGTGACCCCCTGCATTCTTTTCTTCTAGACCTGTCTTTGTCTGGTTTTCTGGCTTCCATCTGTCCTTCTGTATTTTGTCTGATAACCTCTCCTCTGGGAATCCCATCCTGATCAGGCATCCTCAGGACACCCGTCAAACATTTATTGCTACCCTGTGCTGTAACTCCCTGTTTTTTTTCTGTGATATTTGTGTTCTGAGATGGGTGATTGGGCATTTGAACTCTGACTCTCAGGTGGTTTCTAGAACAGTGTTGGAAGGGAGACCAGTGGGAGCAGCAGGAACAGAGAACAGAGATGGGGTTCGTGAAGGTCAGCCAGGCCTGCTGGATTGGGACAGTCCAGGGTGGCGAGGAGTCCAGACCAACCGGTCCTACCCCGGGAAGAGGGACCAGGTGAAGAGACTCCTCCGGCCCACAGATGCCAGCGAAGTCTGAGCAGCACCTTAGGCTTAGCATGTGCTGTGACATGGCTCTGAAATGCAGTGTGGAGTCAGTACAACAGGATTTGGGAGTTTGTTTTGCTTTTTAACGTCTTATTTTCACTGCATGTATGTGAGTGCATGTATGTAACTACACCTGTGCCATGCAGTGCTGGTAGAGGCGAGAAGACGGTTCAGAGCCCCTGGAACTGGAATTACAGATGGTATTGGCTTCCTCGTGGGTGCTGGGAACTGAACCCGGGTCTTCTGCGAGAGCAGCCAGTGCCCTTAACTGCTGATCCAACTCTCCAACCCCTTGTTTTGCTTTTTAAAATCTGAATTTAAAGCCAAGAACCCTAAGTTCTAGTCCCACCTCTGGCTCTAATCAGACGTATGATTTGGAGCAAGCTGCCTAGCTGCTCTTTTCACCCATCGCAAGTTCTGATAGGCTGGATTTGGTGGTGCACACGTGTAATCCCAGAACTCTGGAAGTCAATACAGGATCAAGGCCAACTGGGCTATGTCAGGAGACCCTGTCTCAGAACCAAAAGAAAGTGCTCCCTAACACTTCTCCACCTCAGTCAGAGCAGTGTCAGCAGTAAGTGATGCTTTATACACAGCAGAAGAGAGATGAAAATTTGAAGCTGGAAGAAACTGTTGTTAGTTACTTAAGTACTTGCTAAATTAAAGCAAGATCAGAAGGGGGGAGTATCACCAGCCTGCCAAGGTTTTCAGGACAGGAGTCCAAGCAAAGCCACGACAAGCTGCATCTGCTCCGAGCGGCTTCACGTCTTGTCTCTGTCCACTGCAGATGCGAGGCCAGCTGTACCAGGAGCAGGACTACGGAAACGCTGAGCATGAGAGGATGAGGAACGAGATCTCCGACCTCACCCAGGAGCTGCATCAGAAAGAGGTCACCATAGCAACTGTCATGAAGAAGGCTGCCCTTCTGGAAAGGCAGCTAAAGATAGAATTAGAAATAAAGGAAAAAATGTTGGCAAAGCAACAGGTACGTGGGCAGAAAGCTCCTCCCCAGGACACTGCCTAGTACTCATCTGTAGCCGTAGCCCTTCTCGACTCTACAGTGTTACCTTGGGTGCCTGGGTTGGTGTCTAAAAGTGCTTTATGGGGTCCCATGAAGCCTTTGTGAGCTACGCAAAGTTGCATTCAGAGCAAGCAAGGAAAAAACCGCTGTGAGCCCCGAGGTCAGCCTGGGATGGCCTTTGGCCTCAGCACCGACTTCCGCTGCCTGTATTTCCATTCCATACCATTATAATCTCAGTGCTTCTTCCCCGTTGACATAAATATTATTTCATATTTATTCAGTATTCACCCCCACCCACAGCAGGGTGATGGGGAGGAGCAGTCGTGGTAACTAACACCTGCTGTTGGAATTCGGGGAGTGATGGCCACCCCGCCTCCAGCCCTCCCTTCCTTCCCGTTCATCTTTAAAATTTTCTCATCATCAAATCAGTGGCCTGCTTTTGAGAGCACTGGGTTTATGTGTCCTTCACCCTAAATCTAGAAGATTTCAGAACCTCAGACATTAAGACAATTTCAGTGACTTCCTGGGCTTATGAGATGTAAAGCACACAGTTGTATTTCCAGAGCAGGAAAGATTCAGCCTTCATGCTGTCAGGGCCTTTAGACTGACCTGCTGTGCCCACACAGGGAGAAACCGGCCCCAGCAGGGTATTGCCCGAAGCTGTGCCCACACAGGGAGGGTGCTGATGGTTACAATGTACAGCTAGATGCATGTAAACTAGTCCAATTTTCACTTTCATATAATTGTATTTTCTAGACTTTGTCAAGAAGAATATGTTATGATTTAGGAAATTAAATATCTTTGAAAGCAAGAGCTTTATACAGAAATAGGCCTCATATATATAAAAGAACAGGCTAGGTGTGGAGGCTGAGGCAGGATTATGAATTCAAAACCAGTCTGGGAAACATAGTGGGACCCCGTCTCAAAAAAATAACAATCAGTAGATGGACAGATACTATACTGAGGTGTTGTCAGGTAGAAGAAAGTGGGGAGATAAAGAAGAACAAGAGACAAAAAAGTCACAAGTACACAGGAAGGAAAAAATCACAAAAGTCATACACTGCTCGCCGTAGAGGTTAATCAGGTGCTGAAGACGCGTAATGGACAGAGTATTTCCAGCACGTTTTCAAAATTGTGATTTAACTGGTGACATTATGCACTTAACACATAGACGTCAGACCTGGTAAGAAAAAAGTAAATCATTATTGTATGTTTTAAATTCAGCACTGGTCCTAACAGGATAGTACTCAGGAGAGCTGGACAAGGGGACCCAGCCGATAAAACGAAGGAGAGACTTTCCCTTCACAACCAGAAAGCGTTTGCACTGACAGGATAAAACTGATTAATAAACTCATGAGTTTTCATTGTGGATTCTACATTTGCCTTTGTCTGCTAATCTTTCAGGTCTCAGATGTGAGATACAAAGCTGTCAGAACGGAAAACAGACACCTGAAAGGAATGATGGGAGATTTAGACCCTGCACGGTACATGGTAATAAGCTGAACTCATTCCCTGACTGTGCAGGAGGTGGCCCAGCTGGTCAGGACTGAGATGCAGGCAGGCTGCCACTCTGCACGCGCTGCAGCCCTGCAGTCTGACGAGGGTGGGGACGTTTGGATTTGGGGCAGTCTTGACCTCTCTTTGGACTGGCCTCAACTCTGACCGTTTCTCAAGCGTGTTGCTCCTAGCTTTTAATCCTGCGGTTACCCAGAAACCCTACATCCTGGGTGGCGGGACTTTGGCACCAACCTCTTCCTTCCCATCGGTGAGGCCAGCAAACCCGAGTCAGAGTGAATCGCTCCACCCTTGCGCACGTCCCCTTTTACTCTGACTTGCTTCATAACTTTCGGTATCACCAGCAGCTCACATCATCAAGTGCTATTCGTGTGTGTTGACTGAATATATGAGCCACTGGCTCTGCCGGCTTTCACGAGGCAACTTAAATGGGCTCTACACCTGTCATTTCCTTTGTCCAACATAGTGGTTGATGGTTGGTTTTTACATAAGAATTTCTGTTGGCTGAAAGATTGAAATGTTGTCACTACTTGTTACACCTTGTTCACTCTGAGAGAAAAACCCTAGTTGTTGATAATGACGACAATGATGATGACTGACCATTCAAGGAATGGAGAGGTTAAGATAGGAAACGTCGGGCATGTAGTGCATGTGAGGGAGTTGAATGAGTGTGGCCTTCTGAGGCCTGATGTTTCTGTGATGCTGCCCACCTCTTCTCATACTGGTCCATGTTCCAGCAGCAAGACAGTAGAAGCATCTGGAAGCGCTCTCCCTTCATCTTTGAGCAAGGCTACAGACCACGTGACCGGAGCACAGACGGGGTCAAAGGGAAGCTTGCCAGGTCTCCTCTCCTGCTCCATTAAACATCTGCCTGTCACATAAGCCTTTTTATTTCTATACACAGGGCACACAAAAAGTTAATCAAGCCGATTGTGGCAGCGCACTCCTTGAGTCCCAGAACTTGGGAGGCAGAGGCAGGTGGAACTCTGAGCTCCTGTGAGCCAGCCTGGTCTACGCAGGAAATGCCAGGCCAGCTGGGGCCACAGGGAGATCCTGTCTCAAAAATACCAAAAAAAAAAGTTCGACCCCAGCCCCATGAATATCTGTCTTCTCAGTTCGAGCCCCAGGTTTCTGTGTTCTAGGTTGCCATTGCCCCCACTGTGGGCTTCTGGCTTTGTTCATTTATTTGATTTTGGTTTTTAAAAAAATAAAACACACAAAAATATATTAAGAAGGAGCTCATTACCAGCACCTCTCTCCCCTCCCAAGAGTTGGGCAGTATCTTCCTGGCCGCGCACACAGAGGACATGATGTCCTCTGTGTTTACATAACACGCGTGTAATGCATGCGTTGTCCAGAGCCGACCTCTAGCCATGCACAGGAACAGCTGTGCATTCAGAGACTGCTTAGGGGCATTTACACTCAAGTGTCGTGCACACAGTTGTCTGTGAATTAGTTCACAGCATGCACACTGTGACCAGTGCCTTGTTTCCCTTGACTCAACCCACCCTTTCTCCAGTCACTCCCCACCACCTCCCACCCACAGGCAGTGAACATTAACTACTCAGTTCATATTGCTTTGTGTTTTACACACATGGACAAACTTATGTTAAGAGCACATAAAAGCTCTTGCAGAGGGATCTGGGTTCGGCTTCCAGCACCCATGGCAGCTTACAGTGGCCTGTAACTCCAGGTCCAGGGGATCCAAAGCCATCTCTGGCTTCTGTAGGCTCCTGCGGGCTCCTGTATGCACATGGTACACGTTACAGACATATGCATAAGATTAAAACAGGGTCACCTGCTCCTGTGCGACACACTTCCTTCTCTGTGTCTTTTTTGTACTTGATCCACAGCGTCTCCTGCAACCCTTTCAACACCCGTGGCTCAAGCGTTTTTTGTTCTTTATAATGGCTTGATAATAGTCCATGGTATGGATATATCAAAACTTTTTGACTAATTTTCCTAATTATTTTAACCCTAATGCATCCAACCCTGTTTTCAAATTTCTGTCTGAAAAAGTAATATAATGAAAGCCCTTATACATATGTCTTGGGGAAGCTTCCCTGAAGACGACCTGTTGATATGTGCTTTAATCTTATTACCACTTTATGCTTCTTTTTCTCGTCCGTCCTTACCAGCAATCGATGCTGCTCTTTTTTTTAGCTCCCATCACAATGATGGCCACAAGGTGGTTTTTCAATCGCCCTTTAGTTATTGTCATTTCTCTGATGCTGGATGAGTATGGTTTATGCATCTGGGGGCAATATGCACTTGTACGGATTGGATATCTGCCTTCCGCACTTTTTCTGTGGCATTATTTTTCTTTTCCTCGCCAATTTATAGGAACATTTTTTTTTGTCTGTTTTTGTGGCTTTGTACTGTTGCTTACACAAAGTTTTACTTTTATTTGTCAGACATTCCTCTGCAGCCTTGGAGTTCCCTTCCTTGAATAACAGGGTTTCTCAACTACACGAATACAAAGGCTTTTATGTTTTTCAAATATTTTATATTTTCCATCCAATTGTTCACTCAATTTGAATTATAGTTTTTAATGTGATGTGAAATAGGCCAATTAAAATTTTTATATGAACATTAAGCTCAGTTCACCAGGCTTCTCTCTGTAATTTCCTGTGGCTTTTATCTGGCATTTAATTAGGTTTTTATATTAACTTTGAAATTTTAACTTTTATTATAATAAAATTTTCCTTCTAAAAATACAATGTGACTTCCTGTTTCTTCATAGTTCATATTCTCCAATAAGTGCCTATAATTCACTCTGTATAATCACTCAGTCCCCTTCTTTTTAAATTACCTCCCAGGTTATTTACAGTTTTTGTCACTGTTATGAATATTTTCCTTTCACCCAATCAAGTAGTGTGTCGCTAAAATAGAAAAGTCCAGATTATTTTGGAAGGAGTCTAGCTGGAGTTGCTTAGGTCTGTCGAGACATGTGTCCACACCAATAGTACCAAGGTTCTGCTCCTGGTCGCCCCCACATCACTTATTTTTATTGCCAAACTGCACTTGCTAAGACCGCCAGGGAAATCTTAAATTCTAACAGGGTTTGCCAGCACATTCTCTCATTTCTGAGCTTAATGTCTTGCTTTCTGCACACAAACTTGTTCTTAATTTGCAGTCCTTACATTGCTGTTTCTGTCCTGCTTGGTTTCTGTTGGAGTCACTGCTGGTTTTTATGAAAGGATTCTTCAGCCTAGATGATGTGTGCAGATCTATAGATGATGTGTGCAGATCTACCCTTCCGTTTGCTGATGTGTAAGGGACCATGACTGACAGACTTCCCAGGCCTCCCAGGCTCGGTTCACATTTGGATTCATGGAATAAATTTCTCAGTCATCAGTGTAGCCTGGAATGATGATACATTTGCTCAGGACAATGGGATGTGTGGTTTCACAGTCCTGGAGGCCAGAAGTCCAACTCTGAGGTGACCCTGGGCCACCTTCCTTCTGAACCGGGGGCGGGGAGGCAGGGAGGAGGCGGGGAGGCCTGGCCTCCTCTCTGTCTCTGCTGGTTTGTCCCAGTCTTGGGTGTTCTGGGCAGTTCAGTACCCAACACCAACCTTCTGTCTCAGTGTGTTGCCATCCTTGTGTCTCCTATGTTTCTCATGAGTAGGATTTTCTCTCTTTCTAGAACATTCTATTAGTGCCTGTTAACTCCTTAAAGACTATGCTTCCAAATAACGCCATATTATGAAGGACCAGGGTTAGGACTCCGGCAGAGTTTTAGTAGGAAGCCACAGTTCAACCCCTGATAGTGCTACAAACTGTGATGTCCCGTGATCTGTGTGATCATATTTGATCTAGAAGTTACACTCTGCATCTGTCTATGGGATCTGTGTGCAGTTCTCCATGTATTTGGTTTACAGTTGCTCTGTCATTAAGCATGTTCTGGAGCTTGCTAGCTGAGGAATGGTCTAGAGTGGGTTAAATGATCCTGGAATCATCCGTTCACTGAGGTTAGACAGACGGAACCGTAAAACAAACCTGAAGGAGTTCCCTTTACCATAGCTTCTTGGTATATTCAAGTCTTGTGAGTTCTACATTCATTTTAATCATTTGTATTTTTCTAGAAAATCTGCCGCTTCAGTTTGTTGCCTTGATACCAAAGTTAGGTGTACCACACAACCTTTGTCTCATATATTCTGAGTTTTGTGGTTGTTTTTTCTCATTGTTTGAGACAGGGTTTCATTTTGCAGCCACAGCTGGCCTTGAACTCAGGACCCTCCCACTTCAGCCTCCCTCACACATGCTGGGGTTACTGGTGTGCCCAGTCTATATTCTGTTTTAGTTCCTTTCTTATTCCTAGCCTTGGAATATGAACACATACTTTCCCATTTGCTTAAATGATGGATCATGAGAAATCTATTTTGCTAGCATGTAGAAATTATGGCTTTGGAGGATAAAATTGGTTTGTCTACTTCATTTATTTTTAGATTTTATCAATTAATTTCTTATTCCTGACTTGTTTAATTTTGTTGCTCTTTTTCAAATTTGGCAAAAAGAAGACTACTCTTCTGTGTCAAAATCCTGTAAGTCAAAAAAAGAAATTCCATAATTGAATAATTATTTCAGAACTAATTAGAGTAGATATAAAATTAAGTAACTGGTACTAAAACTTCAACTTAGGCAACAATAAACAAAACATATACAACTTTATTTTTAGCCTTCTAAACATTTGTGATGTTTGGATAATATCAAAATAGCAGTTGGTTTTTCCTTTCTGGACAAGGAAATTACTGAGCTTAAAAATGATCTTACCTAAGTAAATACAGACTTGGAGTTTTTCTGGTTGACTCGCCATGAAGCTGTCTGCTGCCTTCCACCAAGGGGAAGATGGTTGAACAAAGACACTTGCTCACGGTGGGAAAGCAGCTCTACACAGCCAGCTCCTGAGCCACAGGAGCAGCTGCAGAGAGGGTTCCGCTGCCCAGCCACCAAGGGGCCAGGTTTCCTGGATCTCAGAGAGATACTCAGATCGGAAAGGAGATGCTCTCCTTGGATGGCTCATGGAGCCTGACTGCCCGAGTTGTTCTCCTCTGCCACAGCTAACACAGAATCAAGTTTGTCAGGACCTTCTTCTTGCCTCCCCACTTGGTCCTATCCTTGCACTGGTTAATTTTTCTTTAAGAAATTTTTAAAAATCAGATTTTTTTCAGAACTCAGACTTGGTGGTAATTTTAAAGATCAATTTGCTTTTCCCATCCATGAGGTCATTTAAATATGGCAGCAGAATGAAAATCAGTATTCTCTCAGGGACTAACACCCATTTTTACACTTAGAACCACACGCTTGCTATAAAACACGACTGTAGCCTGCCTTTCTATGGATATATTTGCTAATTAATTACTTCTGTTAAATGCACATAATTGAAAAGAAAAACTGTATATCCAATGTGTTATTATTCAGACATTTCGCTGAAGTCTAGCCTAGGTTTAAATACTGGGAGGATTTGCCAGCAACTATAGAACTCTGAAAAGTTTAAAGGAACAGGATGGAGTGACAGACCAAATAGCAGTGCGAAGCAGGTGGAGCATCTGCCTGGTACTCAGGGAGCCTGGCCTTACCCCTAGAGCGGGACAAAGGGAGAACAGAGGAAAGGAGAGGAGCGGAGAGGGGGAGGGAAGGAGAAGAAGGCACAGGGGGACATTCATATTTAATTGTTGTATGTTTTGAACCATAATTAGGGTATATATTTCTGAAATCATGAAAAAATATTAAAGAAAAACATGAAAAAGAAACACCACAAAAGATCACTACAAAGGAAAATGGAGCATGTCCTTATGTAGGACATGGCAATACTTCTTAGGTCATAACGCTGAGGTATAGAACACTTAGAACTGTACTTTAAATAAGATCGCTGCTATCATTCTTAATTACTTTAAATCAACACTGGACCAAAAACTGTCATAGATGAAATTTAATTTCTGTCATTTTAAGTGAGCAGCAGTGCATGGCAAATTATACATTTCGACTGACAGATATCCAGAGTCAATGTCTGAATCTTAGACAAGATTTAGACTGGCCTTTTTTCAGTCACATCTGTTCATGTGAATTTTTTTCTCTTGGAGGGTGAAATTGCAATTAAGTTTGTCTCCTTTATATTTATTGGAAACTTACAGTGATTGTAGACTACACAATCCTTTCTCTTTTAAGATAACAGACCATAGACTGTTCCTTTGTCTGCATGTTTGTAAGACCTGCCTTTCTCCAGGAGCACCATGCAGAGTTGACTTAGAAGCCCAGCTGCCAAGTGTAGTTTTCCCTCTTGGACATCTTCCATCCCAAAGTCAGACCTCTCATGCATTTGCTAAGCTTGTAGAGTGTGCAAGAAAACAGTAGGTCAACAAGGCCTCTGAATCAAGAATAAAACAAGTGAATGTTTCGACACCTCAAATGTAGATATTGTATATTTCTAAACGTGTCAGTGTTAATACTAATATGATAGTATGAATACTTTTCAATATTCAAATTATATGTAAATGTTAGGAAATCTGGAATAATAATAATTCCATACAAATGGCTCTCAAAGCTTGAAAATGTAGACTTCACAAAGGTCTAAGTCTAAACATTTAGTTTCCAAGCCTTGAAGCGGATGTTCAGAGCTTCAGAAGTGATGCACTGCTCAAGTCAAGCTTTTTGTGCTGATTTACCCTTCTGAGTCAAGTTGAGACTCTTCAGAGCAAAACCTGCTGAAAGGAACACGGACATCTTCTCAATTCACTGAGGAGCAGTAATGGTTATATTATCTATAATTAGAAAGGTTAACAACATAGTAACATTAAACCGTGAGAATAATAGAATGAGCCCTTTAATCTGTCATTGGAAATTTAGGAGCTTTTTAAAGGTTTGTTTTGTTCTTGCACATGTGTGTGTGTGTGTGTGTGTGTGTATTTATGTGCGTGTGAGTGCAGTGCCCACAGAGGCCAAAAGAGTGTGTCAGGTGCCCTGGAGCTGAATTTCAGGCAGTTGGGAGCTGCCCAGTGTGGGTTCTAGGAACCAAACTTGGGTCCTCTGCAGGAGCAGCAAGTGCTCTTGGGCACTGTGCCGTCTCCTCAGCACAAATTTATGAGATTTATAGGGGCGTTTTTATCAAGGTCCTCAAAACATTCATTCAGTTTGTCCTTGTGGTCCCGCTCCCTGAATCGAAAGCTGTACCAGTGGAAATTTGTGTATGAGAAAGTCAGTGTTATTTATAATTTTTGAAAAAAAACTATATTCAATAGCAGGAATGATTAAATCCATAAATTTTTGCTTCAGTGAAGTCATTAGCAATCTTTTTAAAGTATATATACAATGTTCAAGGGGAACAAAGAATTCACAAAACTTGTTTTGTGCATTATAATTTTGTAGTTATAAATTTAAGTACTCATGTAATATTTTATATAGGCGACATTGTATTATGGCACATGTATGCCGATTATAATTTTGTTAAGTGTCTGTATATTACAATTATATTAATATTTTCATTGATTAGTTTTTATTTTCTATTGATAGAAAAAGACTAGAAAGACATAAATACAAATATTAATAATCGTTCACTTGTAATCGTATGGAATATTTATTTTGTTCTTAGTACCATTCTATATTTTCTATCAAGATGTTCTTTTAAAATTGAAATATGTTATTTCCCTTATCAATCAACACTAGAAGGTACACCCTATATACACAAAAATCCTCAGATTTGCCTAAACAGTCCCACAGCACAGGAAGGCACAGAGTAAACCCACAGCCAGCACTGTTTGAGTTCACATGAAATGCCTTCTCCACATGAGTCTAACATAGAAAATGCACCTCATTTCTAAGGTTTGGTCTAATTCAACATGGTTTGGTTTACCCCCCAGAGCATGGAGTTCACCAACAAGGAGCATTCGAGGTATGCATCGATTAACAAACTAGAATGTGAGAATGAACGTCTCCGAAGTGACCTTGCAAAGCTTCATGTCAATGGAAAACCAACGTGGCCCAGTCAAAACACCTATGAGGAGGTGGGAAGGCCTGCCTACCAGTGCCCGCTGAGGACGGAAACCAATGAGGACAGGTATTTAAATGACAGTTCCTCAGTTATTTACACTGCATTTTGTGGTGAGGAGCTGGAGAATGTAGAAAAGCCACCTTGCTCTTCCAGGGCCTGAGAGTGGAGGCAACTAGACTGTAATACGTTAGGTGTAATGTTAAAGCAAAATTGAAAACATGGGAAGACATCCCTTCCAACCGTCTTTGATACGTGCTTGACGGTGACCTTTCTGCCGTGGTCACCAGCTGCTGGTCACTTCAGAAGGACCGCACAGACGTAAAAGTGCATGGGAGACCAAGGCCTACTCTCCACTTTATTCTTATGACCTTGAAAATATCTTAGTTCAAATTCTAAGTCAATACTCCAACCATAAAATATGAAAATTCACACGGAGTGAAAGATTTGTGCAGTCAGAACTGCCTCTGGAGGGTTGTCACGATTTGCCAGACTTAGAACATTCTCCACGAGCCCCTACCCCCACTCCTAGGATTTCTCAGAGCCACTACACCCTTAATTCACATTATGAGGGGCTGTGGTATGCAGTGTTCACCAGACTTGATACCAAAGCTGCCAGCCTTGCATGCGATGAAAGGTCCAGGCTGCACCTCAGCACAGCTTCTACTCAGAAAGATAGGCTATTCAGCAAGACAAGCCTAGCTGTGATCTCGTGTGGCCATGTGACCTTCCACAGCCATGGGAATCCTGCTTTTCTGCTCGTGGTTTCCCACCACAGGATGTTAGGGAGGATTCTAGGAGAAATCCACGTAGGATGTATGTTTCATAACCGTTGGCCATTACCGCAGCTGCCAGTCCATTGTATTTGTAACGTGAGGCTTCTTGACTAGTTCGGTGACTAAATGCGTATTTTGAGGCTGAGGTTTGAATCTGAAGGTGCTGTGATGCTACCAGGAGAAAATAATCACCAACCTCACCCAGCTCTGAAGTTCAGTAACACCTGACCTGGCGTTATGCCCAACAGTGCAGTAGTGGCGTGAATATTATGGGGTACCCAACCACATTCTTATTGCATTTAATATCTGTTTCATAGGATGGAGCCCATACCTGACACTGATATCAGGCCTAGGAACTTGAAGGTAGACAGGTCACCGGACATAGGGAAGAACCTAACACTGGTTTTTTATTATATTAAACTGACCCCTAATGACTTATTGCTGTACCCATAGACTAATCATCCCTCAGTTCTCACCAGAGTGAGCTTTCTTGTGCATCAGATGGTGATTAACACAGAAATCCACCACTGGCCAGTGTGTAGAGAACAAGAGGCTGCAGGGTGCTCATCCCCGAATAGGACACCTAGATCAAACCTCTGCCATCCAAGGCTCAGGGGTCGCTACAGAAGGGAGAGCAGAAAGACTGTAAGAGCCAGAGATGGTAGATGACACAAGGAAACAAGTTTCCCAAACAGAGATCAGTTGTTCACATAAACTCACGGTAGTGGTTACAGCATGCACAAGTCCCATGCAAGCTCAAAGTAGACAAAATTCCAGCACAGATGGATGAGAAGGTAAGAACCTCAACCCACTCTAAGGAAATTGTGGCAACAGATGTCTGCTGGGAGGGGCAGAGACAGTGTCTTTGAAGCGTGGGACTCTTGGTAGGTTAACCAGGCTCCAGTGGATGGACACCCACATTGAAGGACAATTGAAGACACAATTTAGACTCTATAGGCCTTATTATATATATATATATACACATATATGCATATATACATATATATGTATATATGCATATATGTATATATATAGTGTAAATTAAGTTGGGCAGGAATCGGTAAGTGTAGGTGGGATTATGGGAGGAGATCTAAATACCATCAAATTATATTCTATGAAAAATCACAAAAATTCAATGAAAAGCAAAAGAAAAATGGCTTCATGTTCAGATAATAAATTAAGTTTCTAATAGTAAAAAAGCCAGAAAATTAGCAGGTTTGTCATCACCACTCACCAGGCCCCTAGTCAAGAGATAAATTGTCGTCAGAAGCCAAAAATACACCAAGAAAATTCTGTGCTGTGATGTTGACCAATCAGGAGCAGAGCACAGGCAACCAGGGGTCCCCGACCGGGAGGCAGTGCAGGTCACAGTGAGCAAACCTTCTTCTGTGGTGCTGAGAAGAGAGACCGCAAGGTCAGCAGTTCCTGGCTTGTTCTTGTTCCCAGTCAAGGACATCATTCCACAGTCCAGGTAAAGATGCCTGACAGCATCACAGGCCCACAAGTCAGACATGATCACAGGTCAGACATGATCACAAGTCAGGGAGGCCCACAAGTCAGACAGGATCACAAGTCAGACATGATCACAGGTCAGACAGGATCACAGGTCAGACAGGCCTTCAAAATCAGACAGGATCATAAGTCAGACATGATCACAGGTCAGTCAGAATCACAAGTCAGAGAGGCCCACAAGTCAGACAGACAGGATCACAAGTCAGACATGATCACAGGTCAGCCAGAATCATAAGTCAGAGAGGCCCACAAGTCAGACAGGATCACAAATCAGACAGGATCACAAGTCAGACAGGCCTTCAAAATCAGACAGGATCACAAGTCAGACAGGATCACAAGTCAGTCAGACAGGATCACAAGTCAGGCCCACAAGTCAGACAGGCCTTCAAAATCAGATGGGATCACAAGTCAGACAGGATCACAAGTCAGACAGGCCTTCAGAATCAGATGGGATCACAAGTCAGACAGGATCACAAATCAGACAGGATCACAAGTCAGTCAGACAGGATCACAAGTCAGACAGGCCCACAAGTCAGACAGGATCACAAGTCAGACAACATCAGAGGTGAGAGAGGATCTCAGGTCAGGAGTGGGCCCATGGAAAAGCTGAGTGAACAGACTAACTTTGAGGGATCGTAAAAGCCTTCTGAAGTAGTTTTTAAGATGACTCTTTGAGTGATGCAGCACTTTATACAAGGTAGTCTTAGGAACATTTGAGTAGCTGTATTCTAGAAGGCTTGTTGGATATAAAGGTGATTTAAAGCCAAAGTGTTTTGCTTCATAATGCAGCCTTTCCTTTCCATCTCAATATTTTATTGATTTTATAATATAAAAAAATGTTCCTATATAAATTTTAGTAATTAACACCATAAAGCTGCCTCTAAAACCACAGCAAAGGGGGTAACTGGATAATTATTTAGATAATTTAGAATAATACTTGCAATTTCTGTATAATTGATATTACAGCGATATATACGTTTCTCAAATCACATCTATAATTGTCTGGTGTTTTCCTCTCTGAAGCGTAGATGGTGGGCTCAGCTGAAGGTGGTGCTTGGGTGCAGTGTACGAGCGTTGTCACTGTGCCTGAACTGTGAGATGCTTCCTGTCCTGTTCAAATCCTAAACCATGTTATTTCCACTTATTTTGCTGTTCTGTTTCCATGGTAATTATGGTTTTGGAGAAAAAAAGGAAAAGATTTATTTCCAGGTCAGTTAAAATGAGAAACATGTTGTGTTGTTTTCTGTGCTGATCCACAGACGCCTCACGAAAGTTTTTAATCACCATTTGTATGCAGAGATTTGAAGATGTTTGCAGGAGAAGTAAGTCTTACAGACCAGTCTCTGGGTAGAAAAGAGAAACAGAGTATGGGTTTTTAAACTGTACCAAATTAAAATATGGCAGTTTGAAAATGGTTAAAACCAGTGGGAAATCCGGCTTATTAGTAAGAATAAATAACCTCCATTTGAAGAGATTTTTATGTTTTGTGGTCTTTGATTATTTGACGTAAACTCCTCTTTTGTGAGACACTATTTGGCCCCACGCTGCTAAGACCTTCTGTGCGGTTTTCAGGGCCTGTCTTGCTTCGTTCCTCACTTGTCTGGCCAGGGCTCTCTTCAGTCTCCACTCTCCAGTAGTTCAGCACAAACAACAGACTCTGTAGTGCTTCTTCCATCGTTGTGTGGAGTTCAATTGCAGGAAAACTTGTACTTGCGTCTGGAGTCCTCAGTTTCTAACAATTAATTCTCAGTTTAAAAGTGAACCATTGAGCTGGGTCTGGTGATGCAGGCCTGTAATTGCATCACTCTGGGATTCAGAGGTGAAGCTAAGGTACAAGAACCTCAAGTTCAAGGACAGCCTGGGGAAATTTAAGTCTTAAAAAAATAAGGCTGGGTGTAGTTCAATGGTAAGGCACTGGCCTAGCATGGGCAAGTCTGGCAATAGTAATAATAAAATAAAAAGGAAATGACTGGGTAGATAATTGTCAAGAAAGGCACAAATTGGGCTCAATAGGGAGAATTCAGTGTTAGGTGAGTTGGCAGGTGGGGCCGGAGCTGGGAAAGTTACGATCAAAATGCATATGTGAAACTCTCAAATAATTGATTTTTTTAAAACCCATGAAGCACAATAGAGAATTTTTAAAGTATCTCCTTAAAACCATCCATGGCAGTGGTGATCGATGTTCTGAGGTTTCTGTAGATTTTTAAATGGATAAGAGATACGGTAGGACCTCACAGAAGGGGGAAGCTTCGAGGTGACCAGGCTGGCTGTGCTACAATCGTGCCTTCGGCTTCATCGTTTACTTTCTGTCTTTTAAAGTGAAGTAGAGATTATTCAGAAAAACCATTTTCAAAGAAATACCAGAGAAGGCCAAACATTTCACTGTGTTTCCCACTCGGACACCAGGGACATAAAATCCCTCCGTGGCATTAATAAACACCTCATTTCTCCTCCTTTAGGCTTAGCCAAGACTGTGAGCCTGACCGAAGCATATCACCTCCCTTGCCACCTTTAACATTTCAAACCAAAGAAATGACGAGTCCCCTGGTTAGCGATGAGGAAGTCTTCCCTCTGGTGAGTACCAGGAAGCTGCATTTTCCCCCTTTAAGGAAGGGCTGCTGGATACTAACACCAATTCAGCGAGGTAGAGAGTAGTTTAAAATCTTACCCTTGAACAGAACTCCAGAATGGGCCTGCAAGTCATCTGGCTACACCTGTCTCTGTAAAGAAACGAGACGTGAAACATTTCATCAGGTACTTCAGCCTGTGGTTATTAGTCTCCACTGCTGGCCAGAACTGCTGATGAGGTCTTCTTCGTTTTCAGTTTTCAGAGACAAGATCTCACTATGTAGCCCAGGCTACATATGGCAACTTACAGCAATCCTTCTGCCTCAGGCTCCAAGTGCTGGGATAACAGGCATGATTTACCACACCTGGCAAGGTTTAAAAATGCAAAATATTTGGGATTCAGTCCTGGATTTTTAGGAGCTAGCAGTGTTCTTTTGTGCCTGGTCAAAAGCATCATTTTCCTTCATACAGAAACATGTGCAAACCATGCACGGTTAGGTGGTGGGTCATCACAATGGAGCTCTGTAGCTTCCGCTAAGGCCCTGTGGGCAGGAGGGGTTAGCCCACAGGATGCAGATCTCTTCCGAGGGGGAGAAGACATGGGCCTCTCCCAGGCGTTAGAGACCAAGTGGGGTCAAATTTCCATCAATGGCTGCTTGGTACACTTGAGGGGTGGCACATCTGGGGGCTCATCTGGCCCAACACTCAGCTGCAGGTTACGTAGCTCTCAGTGAGAGACCCAGCCTGCTGCTGGGTCCACAGGTAACACGGTGTCCTCTCGGGTGGCCAAGGACAGAAGAGGGGACAGGTGGTCGTGTCACTGCCAGTCCTGTCTCAACCAGGACTCAGTGGCACGGCAGGAAGTGACTGCAGAGTAGGCCGACTTTTCCTTCGGGACACTGAGACCTGTGAGACACATGGGTGTTTTCTCTGCTGGAGGCTCTTGTCACCACTCATCTGACCCAGTGGCAAGATTTCTGACCTGTCCTGAACCCACTATAGACTACTTTCTTGTTCTGGGCCTGCCAAGCTTCTGTGCCAGACATCGCCTGGGTCCAATCGCTCTACCCAAGGGCAAAATAATTCAAGGTGCATTGGCTTGCTCTCCTGACCTTCCCCCCACCTCCTGAGAACATGCCAAGCCCCCCAGGTCTCTCACCCTCTGGAGTGTGTACCTCTTCTCCGGGCCTTGGGCCCATCAGGCCTCACTAATATGATATGGCTCTTAGCGCACTGGCCTCTGCAGTGTCCAGATGGACTTCTTTGGAATTTAACACAAACTGAGGCAAGTCTTTGCCTCAGTGTCCAGTCCATGTGAGCTCCAAATGCTTCTCACCTCCTTTGCCTGGGTTCGTAGAGTGTGTTTCCCACATCAGCAGCTGACACTGCTCCAGGTGACGCCTTGCGACCCTGGGGAAGAGGCCGCAGCCAGTGCGGAAGCTGCTGTTGGGACTAATGCCAGGACGAGTCTGCAGGACTCCACTGTCACCACCGCCATCCCTGGTCTGGTTTTGATAGGACCAGATGGATGGACTAACCTATAACCAGGCTCACCTCTGTGAAGATGCTCAATGCTTCATCCTGTAAAGCATTCTTCCTGACAAAACAAATCTATGAAATTCTCACAGAATCAGTGAAAATATTTTTTAAAAGAAGTGTAAAGAGAGCCAGGTGCCTGGCTGTGCACAGCTGGAGTCCTGGTGTTAGGGAAGCGGAGGCAGGAGGGTCAAAGGTTCAAGGTCATTTCTGAGTTCCAGGCAGGCCTGGGCTACATGAAACCCTGTCCAGAAATAAAAATAAAAATAAAAGTAAATAAATAAAACAGGAGAGGAGAGGAGGCAGAGAGAGATCACAGAACTAGAAAGCAAAGTATACATTTCCCTGCTGTTTTTAAGACAATTTTGAAATGAAAGACCATAAAGATAATATTGTCCTTTATTCCATAAACATAATCTTTTTCTCTTTGGGTAAATATGCTAAATAAGTCACAAACTTTCAAGCATCTCTGCACATACCACTGGGTGAGCTGGGCACACATCACAGATTTCCTCAGGTAAACAGGACTGGTGAGCTATGTCCTAGCCAGCCCCTCCCTCCCACAGAGCCATGTCCACCTCCTCATGGGCTAACTCCCGGAGTCCATCCCATCGGGCTGCACCTCTCCTGATCCCCCATCTGTCTACCCAGCCCTTCCCCGGCCCAGCCTGTCCTGGCTTCTGCTTCTGAGTGCACCTTCTTTACCCTGATCTGTTACACACCTTCACTCCAGGTCTGGGGCTAGTGTATTTTCGGAATCACTGGCCTTGCAAATCAGTTTCTGGCAGTTCCCCGGTAATAACACCCGCCCCAGGTTCGAGGTTACCCATGGCAGTACCCATTCCAGAGCTCTTTCATGGGTGACATCGAGGTGACAGCTCCCTGAGGATTTCTTCAGCAGGGACCACACTGCACAGGCAGGAGGGCTCCGCTGGGGAGAGCAGCAGCTCATCAAAGCTGCAGGCTGGACAGAGTCAGGGAGCGCGCCTGCCTGGGCAGTAAAGCTCCTGTTCACCTCGCCTCGCTTCTCTCCTCTCTTTAGTCTCCACCAGATCTCTCCTTCCCGGCTTCACTGGCTGCCGAGCACTTCCTGCTGGAAGAAGAACGGCGGGCGAAGGAGCTTGAGAAACTGCTAAACTCACACATCGATGAGCTGCAGAGACACACCGAGTTCACGCTCAATAAATACACCAAACTGAAGCAAAACAGACACATATAAGCCGCCAACCTTGTTTATTTTCTTCCTCTCCACACACAAAACAAGCTGTGGCAAAATATTTGCAAAGCAGATTCATGAACTGGGAAGCTGCTGTTCCTTCCATCTCCTCGAGTAACACTTCTTGGCAGCTGGAAACGAGCACTCTCTGGATGCAGCGGCATTTCGTCTATGAATTGTTAGTGTAGAATAAATGTAACTACCCCAAAGAGGGCTTCTGTTTTCCAAGCTACAGAATGGTTTGGAATTAAAAATACACCTTTTTCTGACTTGAATCATGTCTGTTAAAGTCTCATTTCCCAGCAACAGGAAACGAGAGACAGGCCAATGCTGACACCAAACCTACGGAAACGATGGCCCCGTGCTACGCGCAGGACTCGAGGACTCTTAAAATGAAAAACATTTAGATTTGTTGGACTATGTAAACACCTTAAGATTTGTTTTAGGAAAAAAGGATATGGCTTTTCCATTTTGATTACACCTTTATGATCTCTGTCATAATACTGAGAAGGACACAGAAGGTGCCGTGTGTTCAAGAAAATCCCTGTGCACGAGATGGATGCTGTACTTCAGCACTGACTCTCCATGGACATGGGTGAGAAACAAAAAGTACAGAGCACCACCCTTCCCTCAGTCTCCTCTGTACTCGCCCCTGTTCTTACTACAATAAAAGATTGCAAATTCAAGGGTCCTCCCTCAGTGTCCAGTTTGTAGAATAGCATGGTAATAAAATTCAAGTTAAAAATGTACAACAGTGATAGTCCAATATCCATTCTCTTTCGATTGGGATACAGACTGGAGACTTGGCCTAGTGGTTAAGAGCCCGGCTGCTCTTGCAGTGGACCCGAGTTCAGTTCCCAGCACCCACATGGTAGTTAGCGTCTGTCCATAACCCAGTTACAAGGGATCTGATGCCTTCTTCTGACCTCTTTGGGCACTGCCTGCATGTGCTGCACTTAACATGCAGGCAAAACACTCATACACATAAACTACAAATGAATCAAAAATAATGGGATACACTCTCATACATCTATATGCAACTATATAGAAATTGTGGAAAATTCAAGGTAGGTCGACAACTCCCATAGCTTTCTTCTCTTTAAAGAAACAGTGTGCACATACTGGAAGAGAAGCCTTGATGTCCTCAGATAACAGGTGTCATCTTCATGTGAATTTGCAAAACAGCACCCAAGTAGGACAACCTGAGCATGTGTCCTCAGGTGACATAACTGTGTTTCCTGCAGCTCTGGATGTCTCTAAAAGCCTTCTACAGTAGTTCAGGCTCCTAGAACAAAACCCCACACGCTGTGGGGCTTAAATGTTTTCTGGAGGCTCTGTCCAAGATCCAGGCACCAGCTGATTAGGGTCCAGTGACAGCCAGTTCCTGGCTTGGAGACAGCCCTTTCATGCCTCTTCTTATAAGAGTGCTAATCCTCACATGAGTGGGCTGAACCCCATGAGCTGATTCCTCCCTGAAGTCCCCATGTTTGCTATCATCTCATTGGGAATTCAACTTACAGACTTACAGGGGAGCACATTTATTCCCTATATAATCTCACATGAGGTCTGGAGAGATGGCTCAGTAGGCAAAGTGCTTATCTTGCAAGCATGAGGATCTAAGCTCGATCGCCAGAACCCATGTAAAAATGTCAGGCACTGTGGTGTGTGCTTGTGATCCCAGTGCTGGGGAGATGAGGCAGATGAGTCCCTGAGCTTCCCAGGCCATCTCAGCCTAACTGCCCAGCCAGACTGACGAGTGTGTCCCAACGAGACATGAGGCTGACCTCTGACCTCACACACGGACACACATGCACACACACACAGACATACACACACCCACACAGGATACACATGTACATACACACACAGATACACACTACCCACACACAGATCACAATGTTCAGCACTATTTAAACTCCAAACAAGTCTTTGACACCAGTGAAACTAGTATTGGGGGGTTGGAGAGAAGGCTCAGTAGGTAAGATTGCTGCTCAGTCATGAGGACTTGAATTTGGATCTAGCGCAGACATAAAGAGATGATGTGGCAGCGCCCATCCATAACCTCAGTGCTAGCGAGGGCGGAGACAGGAGGCTATCTGGGGCTCACTGGCTGCCATCTAGTTCTAGGTTCAGTGAGAGCCCGGGTCTCAAGGGAACAAGGTAGAGCGTGACAGAGCAGGTCAGCTGACGTTGCCCCCCCGACCTCTCCACATGCACAGGTGTACTCCATGTGTGTGTTCACACACCACATTCACACAAACATACACACGCAAAAATAAATAAAAGCTAATGTCTTTGTCCCTGGGAACAGGGCTGCTGAGAGCTGCAGTAAGCAGGATAGTCTGAACCCGAGCTCTGGCTTTCTGCCGCCTGGCCCTTCTCTTTACTGTCTGTCATGTCCTATGAGGCAGATGGGAACAAAGCTACATCCAAAACATCAGAAGAGGACCAGTGTTCTCAGGGTGCCCACAGAAGCTCTGCCTGAGGAAAACCATGGGGTTCGTGTACATTTAAGTCATCTGCTAGTTTCTAGCCTGGACACGTTAAAGTACAGTGTTTTTACTTGGTGTGTGAGAGGTCTTGAGAGCACTCTCATGCACTGAAAAGCAAAAACAAAAAGGCCCAAATGCCAGAGCCCACCAGCAGAAATCGAACCGCACCCAAAGCGGGGAGTGAGGATGAGAAAATGGAGAGCGAGAGAGAGAGAGAGAGAGAGAGAGAGAATAGGACAGACTCAGGAGGGCTGTCAGGCACAGTGAAGCAGCTTGACTTTAGTAAGTCTCCCCTATTTATACTATGAAATGAGCTAAACAAAACAATGGGTGAAAAGTTCAACACAAAAACAATACTAACACAGGCAAAATAACTTAAGATGTGATTGGCTTCCTTCAAAGATCTTCAGGTGACCTCAGTCTTAGGTGCAAAATAAACTTCTCCTCAGGTGTGAATCATTTGCATAACGAAAACTCCTGCTTCCAACAGCACTTCTGTGCACGAGATTGACTTCTGCCTAACCCAAAACTAGGGCACAGTTCAAGGCAGGCAAATGGCTCCTGACACCCGAAACACTCAAGAAAGACAGAAAATGTTCTCAGTGTTACCTTCAGACAAGAAGACATAACACAGTTAGGAACGGCACTCTGTAAACAAGTTCAAAACCTTGACGGCCGGTACACACGGAAGTAACGGAAGAGCTTACGAGGTCCTCACCATCCCCTAAGTCCTAATGCCATTTGCCCCCAGCATGACTTCATAGATGAACCTTGTTCACTGCAGTCAACGTGCAGGCTGTGGCCTTCTTAGGACTTAGCAGTCAAGAGAGCACAGCGCAGAGTGGGGCCTTCAGTACGGACTGTGCACCTGTGCCTCGAATCCCTGAGCAGACTTGCTTAGAAGCACTAGTTCAACACTCCATTTAGTATAGGCTTTCTGAAAACCCTGCTTTTCCTTAGTTTGTTGCTTGACAGCAAGAGACAGTGCTTACTCTGGCTGTGAGCATCACATAAGAATTAATGAGACTGCCAAGATGGCTCAGCACTTAAGTCATAGACTACACAAGCCTGACAACCTGAACCTAGAACCCACGTAAAGATGGAAGGAGAAAATCGACGGCACAAAGTTATCTTCTGACCTCCGTGTTTGAGTTGTGTCGTGTGCAAACCTGCACACACATACACGCACACAATAAATAATTTTTAAAAGAGGAATTAAGCTTCTCATCCAGTCAGTATGTCTTTCTTTGGGCCTTAATCTGTTTGGGCAACTATAACAAAATACTTTAGACCAGATAACAGTTAAACAACGAAGTTTACCACTCACAGTCGGAGAGGCTGGGAAGTCCATCAAGACATTAGTAGATGAGAGGTCCAGCGAAGGTTCCCTCATAGCTGCCTTCAGACAAGCTCCCTCAGGCCTCCTTAATAATGGTTCAGTGCCCAGATGAACACAAACCCTTCTAATTATGTAGTCAAAACACTTCTTAGCCCCTCCCCCTTGTGCTGAGGGCTCGATTTCAATACAGTTGGAGGTACACACTCTCTGACCACAGTATTTGCCTGAAGATTTCAAGATAAGACCAAATGGTGATGCCAAGTAAAACTAGTGTTGTGCTCAGGTATGCACAACAGACGTTTGTCCTGCAAGTTGATGTAATTAATGAGAAGTACCAGGCTGTCCCATTCGGTCCATGTTTTGGTCTACTTTTTTCTGGTTTTGTTTATAAGAAACAAACACTATGGCTTCCAAATTCCCTTTTTTCAACAGCTTGAGGAAAATCTTCTGAAATTGTTGACTTTGATCAAACCTGTTCTAACCCTGAACATGTCTCAGTCCTTCCCAAGTGATTTTTAATGGTAAAAGTGCAGAGACAAACTGGGACAGTTCTTTGGCTCCAAATGTGTTTGGGACAAACAAAGCTTAGTTTATAACCAAAGTCTTTACACTAACTAAAATGTGACCTAAGAATTCTGGAAGAATAAGTATCCTCCTGTATATATGCGTGTTCCTGTTAAACATCAAACTGAAAATAATCATTAACAAAATAGTCAAGAGTAGTCTTGGAGCCTGGAAAACAAACACACATTATTCCGTGACTATGTTGAAATTACAATACTTAAAAAAAAAAAAATAGATTCAATAGCTGTGATCATCTTTATTGTCAACTGGATTTGGACCGGGAAACAGACCTTTGAGCCTGTATGGGAGTGTGTTCCTAGAGAGGATTAACTGAGGTGGGAGGACTCGCCCTGAGTGTGGATGGCCTGACCTGGAGAAAGCAGCCAAGACCCAGCGTTCAGTGCTCTGCTTCCTGACTGTGGGCACAGTGTGACCAGCAGACTCACACCCCAGCTGTCCTGCTTGCTTTCCACATCATGATGAACAACAGACCCTCAAACCTTGAGTCAAAATAAATCTTCCTTATTCTGTCAGGTAGATTACCACTGCAAAGACACTAACTTACAGAATAGCCAAATGTCACAGCTTCATTTTGGAGACATACACAATTTGGTGAAGACATTGATAGACTGTGGCCTTTCCTATACAATGTCCCTTATGGTAATGCTTGACCAAAAATGTCCTGACTCTTCACATCCAATTTAGCCAAGAGAGACCAGAACTGTTCTGAGAACCTATTCCTTCAGATTACTCTCAGAACTGTACTTCCTGAGCAGGAACTCGTTCTTTTATTCAGACAGTCTATCCAGCATGAAATGGGGAAGGAAAAAGCAGGAGGATTCATCCTATCAGGAAATTCACCCGTTCTGACCCTACTAGCCTGGACTAGCACACATGCAGCCACAAACACATTATCAGTTTAATCCCTGTTTTTTGTAACATAAATGGGGTTACCATCACCACCTCCAACAAATATGCAGAACACACTCTCAAATCCACAGGTGGTTTTGGGTCAAGGGCAAGCAGGGGTCATGGGGGATTAAGACAATATTCCCAGGTAACAAGAAGAGCCCAAGGTTCAGTCTACATTATAAACACGCTAAGTACGACTAGGTAAAAGTCATTGCTACAGTGATTCTGTCTACAGAGGTCTAGGAAGATCCTATCCTAGTCAGTGCAGGTCAGAAGATAAACTCCAAACCCAAGTAAATTTGGGCAGAGTTTATGTTCACTGATTTCCCAGTGAATACATGTAGTAGTCATCAATAAATACATTGTACGCACATGTAAGAGGCTACCTTGAGTTGGTGGGAGCTTATGCAGTTGGTAGGAGCACTTCCACAATTGGCTGGGGGAGTAGAGGGTGGGGTGAGGACCTTTTCACTCAGTCCAGCTCTTGGGTCAAATGAATTCACCGAATGCCTAATGCAAGTTGGGCTTATCTGGACATTTGAAATCATGTAAGTGTTCTTGCTCTCCAGAAGCTCTCAAATAAGGGTCAAACCCTAAACATCATTCAAAACATACATGCACAGAATCATGGGCCCTCAGAGGGAGATAATTAACATGAGATGGAGTGTTTGCACCTTAGGAAAGAGTGGAGCCAGGCATAGTGGCACATGCCTTTAATGCAGCCCTCAGGAGGCAGAGGCAGGCAGATCTCGGTGAGATTGAGACCAATTTGGTCTGCATGGTGAGTTCCAGGCTAGCTGGGGCTATTCAGAAGACATCTCAAAGACAGGAAAAGAGAGCAAGGGAGGAAGAGAAACAGGCGTCACCCAAAACACGCTTCCAGAGGAAAGGCTTTCTAAGCTGAGTTTTCCCAAGACGGTTCAGAGTTAGCAGCAGGCAGAAGCTCAGGCAGGGCTGACCTCTCGGGCATGTGACCTTGCAGTCCCACAAGGTCAGTGCTTGAAAGGTTATGCTTGATTTACTGTTGCTGTCTCCAACCATCTAATGAGTTCTGAAGAAACATCCCTGCATTCTGCTGTCGCAACGGACCCTTCAGATGAGGAAAGTGCACGGGGACAGGGTGAGGATGGAGGCTGTAGCTTCTAGGCAGATGAAGCCATATGACAGTTGTGATGGGAGTGTCCTTGGTCTGTGCGTATGTAGGATCCTGGCTACATTTTCTCAGGTTGTATTTATCATCACACACCTCTTCTTCCCGCTGAATGCAATTAAAAACTCTGGACTTGTATGTATAATAAGTACGAGGTACCTAGAGGGTAGAGAGGGGAAAGAGGCAGACTGGCTAGAGTCCTCAGGACCCAAGGAACAACATGGTGAGTCATGGGGTTCCTGGATTTTTTTCTGCCTCATAGTTAAAAATGGGAAGTCACACAAGATGTTGAAGTCTTAACACCAGTATTGCAGAATGTGACTTCATGTGCAAACAGGCTCATCACAGATGTGATTAGTTCAGATGAAGCCATATTGGAATGCAGGAGATTCCCAATCCAATATGACCAATGTCTGTCTAGATGGGGAAAACTGGGCAGAAATGCACCCTAGGAGATTGAATGAGAAGATCAAGGCAGAAATCAAGGTGATGCTTTTACAAGCTGGAGAATGCCCAAGATTGCCTGCAAACCACTGGAAGCTAGGAGGGCGGCCTGGCCAGAACATTCCTCACAGCACCCAGTCGACATCTTGATTTCAGACTTTGCCCTCAGAGCTGGGAGACACGTATTTCCCCTGTTAAAAATGCCAGTCTGTGGTACCCAGCTGGGGCAGCTGCAGTAAGCGACACTCCCCCTGTGTGCCTGCGTAGGAGCTAGAAAAGCAGCAATGGGTCAAACCTAAAAGCCTCAGCAAAGTCATGCTTTCTCCAGGCAAAGACATGAAAGACAGAAAGCTCTGAGATGAGAACGCTCTGATCCAGTCAGACTCCACAGAAAGCTGGGGCTTTGATAGGTATCAGACCTGAGGGTCAGGGTATGCAGCTCGGCTTAGCAGTAAGAGCTCCTCCACACCCGGCTTAAGCAGTGCTGGGAGGGACGTTTAGGCTCTGAACGCACACTGTAGAAAGCAGGAAAAGACTCAAATCTCTCAAGAATCTCGGGCAGATAAAGACCAAAAAAAACCCAAAGCAACTAGAAGAAAGGAGATAATGTGGAAATCAATGGAAAACAAGGCAGAAAAAAATGGAGAAAATCAAAGGGCTGCTAGAAAAAAATCAATGAACTGACTAATCTCTAGCAAGACTGACAAGGGAAAATAACGAAGAAGGCATAGATCTCCTCAGTGAAGAACGAAGGGACAGGCAGTGCAGCTGTGAGCAGAACGTCTGTCAGACAACTGACTCAGTGTGCCAAGACCTTAGGCACAAAACAGCACAAAACCTTATGGAAACCCTTATGGAAACTATAATTTAAGCTAGGCACAGGGGTGCCCACCTTTAATCCCAGTCCTCGGGAAGCAGCAGAGGCAGGTAGACCTCTGTGAGATTGAGGCCATACTGGTCCACGTAGCGCCTTCCAGGTAAGCTGGAACTGGGGAGACCCTAGTTTATACACATATAATGTTTTAAAGGAGTTTTAATGGAAGCATCCTGCCTGGGTGAATGATGCTGCTCCCAGAGGACAAGGGTTATTAATGAAAATTCCTGTGCCAGACATACCTACTATGTCCTGCTGATCAGGGAGGCCCCAGGGGCCCCACAACCAAGGAAGGCTATTGCCATTACTCTTAGTTGCCCAGCAAAGCTAGGTGATAATATTGTGGAGGATGGGACAGGAAGAATATAAGACGAGAGAAGGTGGGGAAGAGTTCTGTGAGGCACTGTCTCCGGACGTGACGTGGCTGTCATGCCCACTCGTAGCCGCTGTGGCTATCTGTGGCTTTCTGTGGCTATCTGCCCAGGCAGAGCTGCAGAGGCCTGAGTCATCATCATTCCAGCAGACAGGAGGACCCACCCTAGGTGAGATGTCATTGTCAGTAAATAGCTGCTGGCGACGGGAGAGCCATGTCTCCTAAAGTGTGTAGCCTGGTGAGTAGCCTGTGATCAGGAAATAATTCCATATCCACGCATATGGAAAAAAACAATAATTAAACTCTGAGTATTATATTTTTTTAAAAAAGACATGGGGCTGGAGAGATGGTGCAGCTGTTAAAGGTTAAGGCTAATATCAAAAGCAACCAAATAATCAAAAAACTCCACCAAAACCATGAAAGTGAGGGGGATGTGGCAGATAGAGGAGACTCCAGAGGGGATGCGACGAGGAGGACAGAGGGCGAGGGCGCAGATGTGAACACAGTACATTACATGCGCGTGTGAAATTGTCAGTGGATAATCACCTTTAAAACACAAATCCCTAAAACCTTGTACAAAATAAATCACGTAAATACTCCTAAAACTATTAAGGAAGCTGAATTCATAGCTCTTAAACTAACAACAAAAGAAATTTCCAGGACTAAACAGTTTCATCGAAAAATTATAATAACATCTAAAAAAGAACCAAGACAAATTCATCCAGAAAATAGGAGAGAATAGGTCCCAATTCATTTCATAAAAGTACTGGTGTGATAATGTAGTACTTTTCTGTTGGTGTGATAAACACCATGACCAAGGCAACTTCTAGAAGGAAGAATTTATTGGGCTCATGGCTCCAGAAAGAAGAGTCCACCGTGAAGGAGAGGCGTGGCAGAAGGCAACCAGGGCAGAAAGCTGAACGCTCACATCTTCAAGCAGGCACAGGAAGCAGAGAGAGAAACTGAAGGTGGGACAGGGCTCTGAACTCTCAAAGCTGCCCGCAAAGATGTGCTTCCTCCAGCCAGGCTGCATCTCGTACACCTCCACAGACAGCACCACAGCGGGACCAGGTCCTTACTGCTGAGAGTCTATGAGGAATATTACTCATTCAAACTACCACAGGTACCAAAATTGTACAATAATAGAATCAAAAAGACAAAACTAATCACTTCTTGGCTTTTTGGGTAAAATCAAGTATAAAAAGAGAAAACTAAAACTACAAACCAAAAGTCCTTGTGAATATATCTGTAAAATTCTTCAAACAATATTATCAAATAGAATTCAGTAATACATGAAATAGAATTATGCACCAGAATGGAGTAGAATTTATTCTAACAGTACAAGTATTGTTCAATATTCAAAATCAATGTAATAAAAAATAACGTGGAGGATAAATCAGACGGTCATATCAATTAATGCAAAAAAGCATTTAACATACTTTCCTGATAAAACTCAAAAACAAAAACGTGGAAGTGAAATTTAATTTAATGAAGAATATTTGCAAAGGACCTATGTATAATGTTTATTTGATGAAGAAATGCAGAAAGGTTTGCCCTTTAAGGCTAATATCAGGCAAAAGCACACATTCTTACCACTCCTAGTGAATACAGTGTTGAGAGTTCTAGCCAGTGTGATAAGGGAAAATTAATGAAAGATATATCAATCAGATGGGAACAAATAAGACCTTACCTATTCCAGATGACATGAGTCACAGAGTCACAGGAATCTATTTTCAAAAACTCTTGGTATTAAGTCACTTTAGTCAGCCTGCAGGATACAAGGGCTGATTGTTTTTGTATATGCCAGTGATGGACTGTGCATACTGACACTAAAAGTCATGCGTTAATGATTACTCAAGCAAAATGTTTAGTATAAATCCAACAAAGATGGAGTACCTTTGTGCTATGAAGTCATTGAATAATGAAAGAAATCAAGGCTTTTTTTAAGAGTGGGAGGGAAGGGGAGTCTTGTCGTGGACTGAAAGGCAATGCAGTAACAGTTTCAATTCTCCCCAAATGGATATAGAATTTTAACATAATTTCTATCAAAATCCCAATAAGAATTTTTTAATTTTATGTGTATGAATGTTTTGCCTGCATGTAAATAAGTGTACCACATGTGTGAAGTACCCACCTCTGCCAGAAGAGGGCATCAGATGTCCTGGAACTGGAGTTACAGACGATTGTGACCACCATAGGGGTGCTGAGAACCAAACTCCCCAGGCATCTGCAAGAGCAGCCAGTGCTCTTAACCACAGGACCTTCTCTTCAGCTCTAGCAGCAAGAATTTCTGGTAAACATAAATAAAATAATAAAACATTAAGATTGGGTAGAAAAGTATAATAGCTTAAAATGAAGAAAGAAGAATTAACAGGCAAGAAGTCAGTCTATCTAGTTTCAAGATAATATATAGCCATCTCTCAACTTATATTAAGGTTATGTCCTGATTCACTGTAAATTAAAAGTACTCTCAATGGGAGATGCACTTAACACGGCTGACCTCCAATCAATGGGAGATGCACTTAACACGGCTGACCTCCAATCAATGGGAGATGCACTGAACACGGCTGACCTCCAATCAATGGGAGATGCACTTAACACGGCTGACCTACAATCAATGGGAGATGCACTGAACATGGCTGACCTCCAAGCATCACAGCTCAGCTACACCCAGTTTTGCATTTGCTTACTTTTAGTGTATGCAGACGATGTCTTGCCTGTGTGTGTGTAACTGCACTGACCCTGCCATGCCGACAGAGGCCAGAAGGCCTCAGTTCCCCGACAGCTGCATTACACGTGGTTGTTAGCTGCCGTGTGGGTGCTGGGAACTGAACCCAGGTCCTCTAGAAGAGCAACCAGTGCTCTTAACCGCTGAGCCTATTTCTAACAAATATAAATGAATATCTTGTGGGTATTAAATTCTTTACTGAAAGTGAAAGCAACAGCTATATGCGGGTAGTTTCACACCATGATCAAAATCACAAGGTAAATCACCACGGGCCAGTGACCACCTGAGAGGGCCTCCTTCAGCTCTGGCTGCTGTGATGAAGGAGTCCATCATCGCACTGGGGAAGTTGGAGCACGAGGAGTTTAAGACAGCAGCTCACATCACAGCTTCAGTCAACAAGCAGAGAATAGTGCTGGTGCCCAGCTCATGTTCTTCTCTTCACACAGTTCAGGATCCAGCCCAGCATCCCACTGATAGTGGGTGGGTCTTCCCACTGCAACTAAATTAATTAAGATAATCCCCCACAGACATGTCCAGAGGTTGGGCGATTATAGATCTCAGACTGACAACTGAGATTCACCTTGGCAAGTAGTGATGAGGAACTCAAAAATATACCCACACAAATATGCTTTACTGACTCTTCATAAGAGCGCCAAAGCCATTCAGAGGAACAATGACAGGCTTTCAAGAAACGCTGGAGGGATTGGGCATCAGAGAGGGAAAGTGTGCCCTTAGGCTTAAATTAGCCTTTTATAACTAACAAACTATAAAGTTAATGCATCCTGCCAGGTGTGGTGGCTGAAGCCTGTAATCTCAACACTTGGGAGGTGAAACAGGAAGAGTCTCAAGAGTTCAAGGTCAGCCTGGCCTACAAAGTAAGTACTAGGCCAGCCTGGTCTCCTCTGTGAGACCTTGTCTAAAAAGCAATTTTTAAAAAATGAGTCTGGGGGATGGCACAGTTGAGAGAGTGATGTCATGCAAACTTGAAGACCTGAGTTCTGAACCCACGTAAAAACTGGGCATGGGAGCCAAAGAGATGGTTCAGTGGTTAAGAACACAGGCTACTTTTGCAGCAGATGTGGGTTCAGTTCCCAGCAACCCCAGGGTGGCTAGCTACCATCTGTAACTCTAGTCCCAGAGGATCTGACACCCTCTTCTGGCCTCCATGGGACATTGCACGCATATGGTGCACTTACATACATGCAGGCCAAACACACACATAAAATAAAAATATATTTTTTTTAAATGTGGCTTGATGACATGGGCTTAAAATCTCAGGGGAGGGGGCATGAGACAGGCAGCTCCACAGAGCTTACTGGCTAGCCAGTCCAGTCAATCAGCGAGCTCCAGGCTCAGTAAGAGACTCTGTGTCCTTAAGATACTTAACATTGACCTTTGGCCTCCAAACTTGTACACCCATGAACACACACACACACACACACACATGCACACACACGGATCATGGATATAAAGGTGATGCCATAAATCTTTTAAGAAAAACCTAGGATAAAAGGCATGGGATTCAGTTAGGTAAGGCATTCTGAGATGTAACAGGAAAATCGAAATGCAGAGAAGGTCAAACTGATAAGTGGGGAATTCTCAAACCCAAAAATGTTTCCTCAGCTAAAGCCCCTGTTAGGAGAATGAAAAGAAAGCCTCCTGGGAGGGAGTGTTTGCGAGCCACATATCCGACAAGAATTAGCATCCAGGGTTATAGAGGTCTCTCCGACTCAAGAGTGAAGCAACAGTCTAATTAGGGTTCAGTTAAACAATACAGAGACCCACTTCACGGGGACCCACGGATAGCAAGTAAACACGGGAATTGGGGCTGAGCGCCAGCCATTAGGGGACGCAAATTAAACCACAGCAAGAATCGACACATGTGGCAGAAGAGACAACAGTGAAAATTCTCAAGCAATGAATAACAACTTAAACATGAAAAAACACACAGTAATAGCAAAGCCGGCAGGAATGCCGAGAACAGTCACACGGCCACTAGACGACCCAGTGGAAGACAACTGGACAGTCATTAAAAGACATCTTGCCTTATCCAAGAGGTGAAAATTTATAGACATAAAAAACAGATGTGGGGGGCTGGAGAAATGATTCAGTGGTTAAGAGCACTGGCTGCTCTTACAGAGGACCTGGGTTCAGTTCCCAGCACCCACAGGGTAGCTAACAACTGTCCACAACTCCAGTTCCAGGGGATCCAATGCCCTCTTCTGGTCTCTGTGGGCATTGCATGATATGGGTGCACTTACATACATGCAGTCAATACACATGAAAGAAAAATAATTTTTTAAAAATTTAAACATACATATGTGACTGTTCACAGCAGCTTTATTAATAACAGCCCTAAACCAGGGAGGATATAGACAGTTCAGTGGATGAACTGTCTAAAGAAAAAGCAATTCATACTGGGCTAGTGGCGCACACCTTTAATCCCAGCCCTCGGGAGACAGAGGCAGGTAGGTTTCTGTGAGATAGAGGTTAGCCTGGTCTACATAGAGTTCTAGGCCAACTGGGGCTTCAAGAAGACCCTGTCTAAAAAAGGGAGTGGTTCAGATGTACCGTAGGACCTACTGAGCAAGAGGAAAAACTGAAGCCATTCACATGTCTGAAAACTGTACAGTGGACCCTGTTGAGCAAACACAGGTCCACAAGGCCACAGAGCAGCCCCATCTCAAAAGGCCTTATGAAATGACTTTGTAAGAGAGACCTGATTAGTGGAGTCCTGACTGCAGGGCATGGGAGGCTCTGTGACAATCTGTGACTCATCTCAAAGGCACCAGTGTCAGTATCTGGGCTAGCCTTGGGTTGCTACAATAGGTATGGGGAGGTTAATCCTGAGGAGAGCTAGGTAAGGCATGCACACGTGTCTGTTTTATTCCTGACAGTTGCATGTGAATCCGTAGTTATGTCTAAATAAGTTTAACACAAGTTATTCTTAGACACCCGTCTGTTCAAACAGGTGGCTGGATTTGGCCCACAGGCTTTAGTTTATGTTACAGAGCTCAGTACAATCAAGAAACTGTGTTCATTCAGTGGGGGCTGTGGAATGCTGTCCTCTGTATCGTCTGCCATTGCCCTCTTGAACTCGCAGCTGTGACTACCTGAGAAGATCTGCTCAAGACTGGGCCCATTAATGTTCCTTCATGGAGTGCAGGGACCAGCTCAAGAGGCTCTGCAGCTCCCAAAGATCCACTGGCAGTCAATGGTGGCTGGGTGTGGGGAGGAGATGACTCACGGGGCCCTTCTCTTCCCTGAGAATATAAAATAGTTACCCATAGAGACATTTTATTCAGTGGTGTAGCCTTGGAGGAGTTGCCCATGATCCTGTAAATGAATCTTAGAATCTTCTGGATCCTCTTAATCTGATCTGCACCGTGAACATAGCTTAGTTCACAGACTCGGCATTCAGTCATTTTGACCACAGTTCAGCAGAAAAGAACAAGTTTTACATCATTTAAAACATCTGTATCTAGGGGCCGGAGAAACAGCTCAATGGTAAGGACAATTGTTGCCCAAACAAAGACGAGTCCAGATCCCACTGTCCACATGAAGAGCTGGGCATGGCCATTCGTGCTGTGGCCCAAGCACTGCAGAGGGCAGTGACAGGAGGATGGCCCGCAGAGGGCAGTGACAGGAGGATGGCCCGCAGAGGGCAGTGACAGGAGGACGGCCCCAGCACTGCAGAGGGCAGTGACAGGAGGATGGCCCGCAGAGGGCAGTGACAGGAGGACGGCCCCAGCACTGCAGAGGGCAGTGACAGGAGGACGGCTTGGGCTCACTGTCTCCCTAACGCTGCTGCCCAGTTTCCTTATCTGGCTTTTGGCCTGTAGGAAATGTATTTATTGTGAATGAACCTTAACTGTCTTCTTTTAAAGGGACATTTAAAAGTTCTGTGTTCTTGACCAAGCTTAGAACCTACTGACCCCGGGTGTCACTGTAGGCTAACCCAACGAGACCATTTCCCTGGGTAGCCACATATTTAATGTGGCTGGGTCCTTCTTTGGGCCATGTGCTGTCTATGGCTTTTCTCCCAGGACATAACAGGGCTGTTCATTACCCATCTTAGAATAGAGATAACCTTGGCCTGGTAGCCATGGCAACAATAGCTAAGCAAATACGGCGGCAGGAGCATAATATCAGTAATGGGACCAACGCCCCCTGGTGGAACCAGGCTGGAGGTCCACAGACCCTCCACCTGGATTCCTCCCACCGCTCCTCCTGCCTCCTGCTAGCACATGGTCTGAAGAGATGTCAGCAAATCCACACTAAATGAGGGAGGGACTCCAGGATGCAGTTTCTGGAAGTCACTGCTCATCATATGGTAGGACTTTGAGGTGATGCCACTGGTTCTGAGTCATCCACACGCTGTAAATAACCCTTCGCCCGTGCTTCTGTAAGTAACCGCACAAACCCGTCAGTTCACTGAGCTGGGGTTACATGGAATCATCTCTTCGGTCTGTTATATGGGGTAAATAAATGTTTCCATCTATCAAGGACAACTGACACAACACAGATGTTGAACCACCCTTGCATCCAGTACTGGAATTAAAACAACTTGATCGTGTGTAGAATGTTTGTAATGTGTTGTTGAATTTGGTTGGCAAGTACCATACTGAGATTTTTTGCCTCTACGCTCATGGGGAAAATTTGCCTTCCGTTTTTCGTTTTGACCTTTTTTTGACCTCAGTACCAGTTTTTATTTGCTTGGTTATTGATCTATATTGATTTCCATCCTCTAATTCTCTTTCCCTGTCTTTGCCTATGATCTGTGTTTCTTGATAATAACAGATAATTCAGTCTTTTATTTTAACTAGTCAGCTAGCCTGCATCTTTTAGAGTTAAGAACACTTCACTTTGGGTATTTATTGAGAGTGCTCGCTCATCCTGTCTGGGGATGATTCTTTACATTTCTTCTGCACTGCTGGAATCTGCTTTCATATGCTCTTCTCTTGAAACGTCTCTACTTCCCTGTCAGTTTTGAGATAACACTGCTAGAGGTAGAAATCTTGGTGGGCAGTTATTACTTTCAGGGCTTAAAACATAGCATTCCAAAGCCTTCTCAGCTCCACAGATTCTGTTGAGAAGCCTGAGGCTATTTTGAGGTGACTATCTTTGTGAATGAGTTGGGTTTTTCCGCTTACAGCTTTTAATGGTTTGTTTTGTACTTTTGGTGACTTGACTTGTATCATAGAAAGGTTCTTTTCTCGTCATGTCTACTTGGCATTCTAAATGCCTCGTGTTTGGATGCTCATGTGTTTCTCCAGATTTTGGGGAAGTTTCTGTCTCAATTTCACAGAACAGAGTTCCTGGGCCTTTAGTTTTTACCTTGGATAAGTAGCTTTTGTCTTCTGATCACGTTCCAGACTTCTTAAAAGTTATGACCATGCCTGTGCGTCTTTTCTTTATTGGTGTCTGAATATGTATTTCCTCAGACTCGCCCTCCTTCCATGGTGTTCTTTCTTCATCTTGGTCTGGTGTGATGGTGATGTTTTCTGCCTTTTAATTCATGGAATTTACAGTCCCAACATGTCCAGTTTCCTTGCTGAACTTCTCATCCACGTTGCTGACTTTCTTGCTTGTTATTCTTTCTTCTCCAGGTCCTGAATTGTTCTCCTTACCTCACTCACCTGCTTATTAGTATTCTGCGTAAAGGCTTTGATCTTGCTCACAAGGAACTCGAACCATTCATCTGGCATTTCCCTTTGGATCTGTGGATTCAGCAACTGAGGAGTCTTCATATTTAGGAAGAGTTGTGTTGACTTGCTCCTCCCTCTTTGTGTTTCTTGTTTTTCTGTACTGGAATTTGCACATATGTCTGGGTGGACATTCCTTCCAGTTTTATTTGGGGTTCTTCTCAGAGAGAGGGTTCAATCATTAACAGCACTCAGGAGGAAATGAACTGCTGCTGCGGGGTAACACTGGGCCAGACCAGGTACACAAATGTACTTTAAAGCAATTAGAGCCTGTCACTACACGATCAATGATCACAGGGATGGAATGCAAAGGTAATGCAGAGTGAGCTACGAAGCCCAAAATTACTTAGGTAAAATAATAATGATTAAATGAAAAAGTAAGGAAACAGAAAAAGAGTAAAAGAAAGAGAATCCAAGTCAAATAAAAAGAGATAGAGGTCGACAGCAGAAGACTGAGGAAGAAGGAAAGACCACAAGATTAAAAAGATTTCTTAGCATCTTGCCACTGCAGATGAGAATGTACTTTGGACGTGGAATTAAAGACAGTGCAACAGTAATTCAAGACCAGTGTCTTCTACGGGACTGAAACATCCCACAGTTAAAAGGTCCTTCCAAAAGTTACTAGATGGAAGCAGCTAGAGACAGGAAACAGAGAAACTTTTAAAATATATATATTTCTATCTATTACTTTTATTTTATGTGGATGAGTTTCTTTCTGCATTGTGTGTATAAGTGCACCATGTCATGCAGTGCCTGCAGAGGTCAGAAGAGGGCATCAGATCCCCAGAAATGGAGTTATAGATAATTGTTAGCTGCCATGTGGGTGCTGGGAATCGAACCTGGGTCCTCTGCAAGAGCAGTCAGTGCTTTTAACCACCGAGCCATCTCTCCAGCCCCTAATAAAATATTTTTAAATTAAAAATGAGAAATAGAAATATGTGAATAAAATGACATAAATACGAGAAAAGAGAACAAACACCTAAAAGCTACTTTTTAAATTATAAACAAACACAGGAGTGTGGGAAACGGAGACATGAAAGGCGAGAGAGGAAAGACCAGAAGTAAAAATTCAGATTGCCAAGTAGAAGGCCCAGTGCAGGTGTGGGGTGCCGCCCTTGAAGTTGCTGTTCAGGGGTACCCTGGAGACTCTCAGACAATAAGGCTATTGTCACTGCTATTGGATCCCTACAGAACTGGATGTAGGACCTTATTTCTGAGGACACCATATACTTTGGCCATGGGACACTGGGGAAATCAAGTTGGTACTGGCCAGGAGGCTTCGTCCTCACTGCCTAGCCTTCACAGTACCAGAAGGTGGACTGCTGGGGGCGGGGGGGTCACCGACAGTCTTACCCATCTGTGAACCTTATGAGCTACAAAACTGATCCACATGGGAAGATGTGCTCATGGGTGCAATAGTGGTGTAAATGTTTATAGGGGTAGCCAACCAATTTCTGCATAAATTTAGGCCCGCTCCATGGGAGGAAACATATCGGCAGTACTGTAAATCTGACCAACAATTCAAGGTGGGGAGCTCGTAATGGCCAGGATGAACTTACTAGTACTGTTTTGCTAAATACACAGAGCATCAAACGGCTCTCTAAATTCCTCTCTCTCTAAATTCCTGTACCCAAAGATTACTGCAGCCCTCAGACCTCATCAGAGAAGTGTCTGTTTCAGCTTTGTGTTGTGGATGGCAGTAGACATACACTCACAACTCAGAGTGCTGGGGGCTAATCTACGCGTCAATCACAGGCTAACACCAGCTTTGAATACACACTCCTCTGTTTACAGGGACGGAAGGGACAAATGGACAGTGATGGCAAAAAATGCGAAGCCGAGATTCTGGTGCCCGTTCAGGAGGGGGCAGACCTCATCCGTGGCCCACTGTCAACCTGCCTGAGAGCAGACCAGTCACTGATGAAGGATAAACTGGGATTTGATACAACACAAGTAGTATGTGCTGTTACTTTGCAGGCTAGGCGGAGACAGGAATCTAGATGGAGACAGGCATGAGCTGTGTGTCCTCACCTCGCAAGCTAGACAGAGATGGGCATGAGCTGTGTGTCCTCACCTCGCAAGCTAGACAGAGATGGGCATGAGCTGTGTGTCCTCACCTTGAAACATAACTTTTGTAAATGTTTCTGCAAGTTTAAAGAACATACAGAGCTTGCTTTCAGGACGGAATTCCAGAGCAGGTTGGTGCATTGTCCGTGCAGCTGCTTTCTGAGCCCTTCTTTTGTGCTCTTGCCCGGTCATAGGCTGAAAACTGGACTCAGGCCACTGGTGTTTCTGCCTTTATTCCGGGCTCACTTCTCTCAGTAAGCTCCAAGTTCATGCATGGCTTTACCACATTAGGACTTCCTTCATTCTGAGGTTGAACAGCATTCCATCAAGCATACATGCCATACTTTATCTGCTTATCCGCGGATAGATCTTTGACTGTGTTTCTTGGTCATGAGCAATGCTTCAATGATGAGAGGAGGGTGGATCGATCTGGCATTTCGATCTCATCTTCTTTCCATATATACCCAGTAGGGGAACTGCTGGGTCATATAGTACTATTATTTTTATTTTTTGAGGAATTCTACACACACACTTTCCATAATGGCTGCACTGATTTACATTCTCACCAGAATGGCTCTATTTTCTCCACATCCTGTCCTACAATCATCCTTAGTCTTCTTGATACTGTCCACGCTAACAGGCATGAAGTGGTGTTCCTTGCCGTGGCTTTCATTTGCCTTCTTCGGATGACTGGTAGTGTCCAACATGACAAATGAGTGTCTTTCAGGAACTTTCTATTCAGATGCTCTGTCTACTTTCTAACTGATTCGTTGGTTTTCTTACTTCTGAGTTGTATTCTATACATATTGGGATGTTAGCTCCTTATCAGACAGATAATTTGTAAAATTTTCTCTCACAGTTGGTTTTGTTTTTAGGTGTTCGGAGTTTTTGTTTTTTACTGATAATTGTTCTCTTGGCTATGCATAAGTTTTTTACTTTGATGTAATAACATTTGTCTATTTTTGCTTTGAGGTCTTTACTATTTTTTAAAAAGCATGTCTGAACCACCTTCCATATTTTCTTGTAACTATTTATCAAATCTGTTTCTCTACCTTCTCTCTTCTGGCTACATATGATCAGTGACAAACCACCATCATTTCCTTAAACCATCAGAGTAGCTGGCTACATTACTTCTATTTTATTTTTCAGTACTTACAGTTTATTATGCACTCTCAGCTTTAAATAATTTAAAATCCTAATAAAAAAGTGAAAAAGAGAATGCTTACGCCTCCTGTCCCCTTCATGGCTCACTTCCGATCTGTGACTGCTTTTCTGAAACCAGAATCTCGGGACTGTGACCATGAAACTGGTTATCTGGCACAGACTCTCTTGCTGTATTTTCTTCACTGATATCTTGAATGTTTGGACTTTATGCCCCCACAGTTCCTTAATAAAATGTTCATAATAAAACAGTCCCTAACCATTCCAAATTCAGGAAGGGTTCTGCATTACTCAGCTGTGTTAGCACCGCCTGCTAGAACACACATCCCACAAGAACGGAAACCATGCTGCTTTCTCATTGCTACATAACCCATGGTGAGAAAGGCAGCCACAGTTACTTCAGGACAGACGTTTATAAAGTAAACAGCTCGAGGAAGAACGAGAGGCTCCTGTTTGATGCCTATCTGATCTCCACACCCACCACAATTTATTTTTGGTTTCCAGCGAATTGACCCCAAGGTAATGTGTGGGTTTTCGAGCTTCTCCTTCTGAGTTTCTCTTGCTTACAGCTTGTTGAACCTTTTGAATCTATGGATTTATATTTTTCACCCAAATTTGAAACTAAGCCAATTTTTACAAATATTTCCTGGTATATTCTTAAGAATGTTCACTTCCTGTTAAGTGAACAGAGCTGTTATTTATATACCAGACCAAACTTAATACATTTATGATTCAAATGTTCTACATCTTCACTCTTTTCATCCTTATCTTTGAAACCAACAAGATCAACCTTTCTTCCCGAAGCCGCATCAACAGCCACTGGCTTCTCACACCTTGAAGCCTTATTACCAATATTCCCATCTTCAGCCACACTTATTTTTAGATATGATCTCACGCAGCCCACACTGACTTCAAACTCTCCATGTAGACAAGGATGATGTGGAACTTCTGGTCCTCCCATCTCTGCCTCCCAAGCATTGGGATTACAGTGTGTGAGAAGCCCGTTCTCATGCAGTGCCAGAGCTAGCTCCTGGTAAGGGCTAGGCAAGCATTTTACTACCTAAGCTACATCTCCGACCCCTTGACGTACATCTTAAGCACAGAAATTGAGTATGTCTTGTAATTGTTCAAAGCTACAGGGCCTGGAAGCCCTTTGCCTATGTGACACATCCGTGACCGAACAGATATGTAAGCGGAATATGTTGTCTCTTGCCCCTCAGCACACATTCACCTTGTGTTTGCTGTTGCGGCATTAACCGTGCATACGTGTGCATGTGTGCCCACCACATCCTTTTCCATCTTTTCATGTTCGGTCTCTTGTACGCTTTCACTTATACATGTCTTTGTAGATAATGCTAAGTTTTTGAGAATTCAACCTGGGAGGACTCTGTGCGGCGGGCATTGCCATGTCTGCAGACTCAGCAGACCTGAAATGATAGGCAGGACTTTGACCCAGCCAGTAATCATTCGAAGCAGATCTTCAGAGTAGAGGAGTTTGCAAAAGGATCTGTGGTAAGTTTTCTTAATTTATTCCATCCTGGCTGTACCTTGAGAACCAGGTCTGACCCCAAAAGACTTAACGCTTCTAAAAGTCAGGTGGCCAACGTGTGACCAGGCCCACATTGTTTCTACTAGAAAGGAATATTCAGAAGTTGGAGAAAGCTACCTGGCTGAGAGAGTTCAAAGACAGCCTTCATGAGACAGTGGGGAGGCAAAAGCCAAGGGGAGAGCCTTGGCCGGGCTTACTAAGCACTCGCTCTCTGGGGACCACACTCCTTATTACTTAGAACTCAAGGGATTAAAGCTTTTGAAAAGGCTGGCTCTTTTCCAAAGAACTGGCGGGCAGGTAGGGAGAAGATGAAGGCCAGCACCTGACTAATACTAATGTCAGAGAAGTTTGCTAGGGAGAGCAAGGGAAGACAACTGCCTAGTCGACTAGACAAAAAGGCCCCTCAGAAGCTGGGTCAGCGGAGGCAAAGCGCAGCCAGTGCACCCTTGCTCTTCCTGATCTCAGAAGCACCAGGTAAAGGATCCGGGACGTTCAGGCCCTGCATACCTCTGGTCCCAGTGCAGATACTCTGGAAGGGTTCCAGAGACGTTGTGTATTTCCTTCATCCAGAGACTCTGTATCTCGTGTTTAATGTCTGTGCGATGATCCATGGCAAATACTGTGGTGAACACAGAATCAGACATGGTTCCTGCTGAGGAAAACTTTGTTCTGGTCAGCTCAGGAAATGTGCCGTATGAAAAAGCCTCGAGGCACAGGTGCAGGAGACGCAGACCTACATGTGATGGGAGACTTAAGAGATGTCCTTCTTTACCTCAAGCAGTGAATGACTGTGAGATCCTCTGAGGATGGGGGCAGGGAGAGACAAGCATCAGTTTCATCCTCACAGCAACCCAAGGCAGGTGTCAGCATCTCAGACTGACTGAGCCTGGCTGCAGGCTTCCTTCCTGTGTCCTCCTGGGCGAGGCACAAAGCGGGGAAGGTGCACGCTGGTCTGTGCGGAAGGAACTGGAGGAGGCAGCCTCAGAGCCCATCAAACTGAACCTCACCTTCTCAGGCGCAGGCTCATAAGCAACCATAGCAGCTAGCTGCCCATGTACAGCACGGACCAGGCCATGCTCCTCGGAAGCCTCTGTCCTAAGAGCTGCTGGCCGTCTGAGCTCTAATGGCTTTTCATCATTTTGGAACTTCATTGACGCCACATTCAGACTCTCTGGGCCTCAAAGGTCTGAAGAGAACCTTTGGCCCAGCAAAAGGTGGATGGTCAATGTCCTGAGACACAGACTGCTGTTCTTCCAGAGGACCCGGGTTCAGTTCTCAGCAACCACATGATAGTTAACAACCATCTGTAACTCAGTCCCAGGAAATCTGTCACCCTCTTATTACCTCTGTGGGGCATTGCATATATGTGGTGCACTTACATACATGCAAGCAAAACACTCATACATATAAAATTTTTTAAAAAAAATTTTAAAGAGTCCACTGACACAGTACATCCCTGAAATGTGCTGAAGATTCCATTCAGTAAGGCCCCAATGAGCACCATCTCATGTCACAAAGTGGCTCACTTCAAACCTCAAAAGTCCACACATGGGCTAAAAAGATGGTAAGGAGCACTGGCTGATCTTACAGAGGACCCAGGTTTGATTCCCAACACCTACATGGTGGCTAACAACTGTCTGAACTCCAGTTCCAGGGGATCTGATGCCCTTTTCTGACCTCTGCAGGCACTGCACAACACAGGTGCACTTACCTACATGCAGGCAAAACACTCAAACACATAAAAAATAAATAAAAATAAAAGTAAATTTTAAAGTTCACTTTCAGTCACCTTCACTAGACCTGACTAGTTGTTGCCTTCAGGAGGTCTAGTTCGAATCCACCCGGCCTTCCATTGAACAAGAAAATAGCAAGACAAAGAAGGCTCAAAACCACATCACAGGATTGCCACATGGTGTCCACTCTGCCGGGAGCTGGAAGGAAAGCCTTGGGAAACAGGCACATTCTGTGAGGTTCCGAATACCCTGACAAGGACCAGAATATGCGTAACAGAGCTCCTACGATGAGCGCGGGGTGCTATGTGGATTCTGCACTTCAGTTTATCCTCCATCTCAATGGTAAAATCCAACTTGAGAGTGGGGTTCCTGGAGCTCAGGTTTGGGGACCTAATCGAGGTCCCTCACCCAGAAAGTGCCAGAGCTGAGATTCACAGATCTCTCTGCTCTCCGAAGGCCATGGTCTTCTTAGCTGAGACTCAAAATCTCCTGTGCCAAGAACCCAAAATGTCTGATATTAGGAGTCTATGGGACAGACATTGCTCTCAGTGGCTTCTGTTCGAGGCTTCTCTTGCACTGAGCAACAGTCGAGAAGACCGAACTTGTCTACCCATGGCACCTAAGACTTCAGTGTCTCCCACCAGGTGTGGTCTGTTCAAACCTAGAAGTTTCTGGAGCCCAGCAGAGAGAATTTACTGAAAAGCAACACACTGTAACGAGAACCACACCTCCAGAGCTGGTCTAGCTTCATATCTATCGCTAGGGAGCCAGTAGGACAGCAGCAGCTTAAAGTGAACTAGGATGGACCCTTCCTTCACAATCAGCAGCTTGTAAAATCAGGGACTGAAACTGCAGGACTCTGAGTGTTGGACAAAAGAGTTCTGAGCCAGACATCTGGCCCAGGGTAGAGACGTGACATCCAGAACTAACTGGAAGATCAGAACGGTACCGACTGGCAGGAGTCTTCTGGTAAAGAAAATAGATACCCTGCTGTCCCCTCCCTTAACAGCTAATTTATTTGGGCCTGTCCATCACCTGGACAGGGAAATACCCCTCAGGAAACTGTCTGTTCCAGGATCTTCAGAAGTATAAAGCCTATCCAAACATGTAGGCTGGCACAATGGTCCCTTGGCCATCACACACCCTCATGCCTTGACTCCAGGCAAACCTTACCAATCTTCTAAACTCCACTCTGTGGGTCCCATCTGAATTCTCTCAATGGTGATTACAAGGTCAATGGAGGTGAGGACATCAGAGAGGAGTAGGGGGAGAGAGAGAGGGAGGGAGGGAGAGAGGGAGGAAGAGACAAAAAGAGAGACATGGTTTGCTCTGTTGTCTCTGTAAACTAAAGTCCAGAAAGACGCTCCTACCTTGACTGTTCTACAAAGGCAGACCGACTGAGAGTTCAAGGACTGCGGATGGGGCTGAAATACTGCCGGTGTGGAGCATCTCGGGCTGTCTTGGCCTCTTTTGCTAACCATCCTTTGCCCACCTTTATGTGTGGCCTAACATCCTGTGACTATTGGATAGATCCTTTTGAGATGTCCTCAGCTCCCACCAACCCAAGGGCTATGACATCAGATGGCATCCCAGACCTACAGCAAAGTTTCCAGCATTGGCTGTAACCTGCCTAGCCGATGTCCCCACCCTGGTGTTTGGAAAATGTCTTGGCTTATGAACGTCTTTGTTGTTTTGCCCTAAAATCATGATGGACATGGATCTGAGGTGAACTGAATCTGTGTTCTTGGGACCTGGACACTCATTTGGCACACTCTGACATAGCACACAGCACACTCTGACACAGGACACAGCACAGTGTGACATAGGACACACTACACATTCTAAATTGGACACAGCACACTCTGACACAGGACACACAGCACAGTGTGACATAGGACACACTACACTCTAAATTGGACATAGCACAGTATGACATGGGATACACTGACAGGACAGTGCACGTTCTATTCCTGTGTTTGAAATCTCCCTCAACAAAAGCTCACAAAGCAGCCCACCTGGGCTCTGTCACTTAGAGGTATGTCACTCTAAGTTCCCTGGTCTGCCCTCACTTCCTCTTTTGTGAAGCTAAGGGACTACGTCAGAGGACTCTGTGACAGACATGAGTTGTTACAAGGGATGGGGAGACCTACAGATCCTCCTGGCCTCAGGAATGCACTGCTGCAATTCATCCTTGCATCCCTCCAAGACAACCTCCCTGCCGCAAGGAAATGCATAAGAATTCTGGTTTACTCTAAAACTTCATTTCATTGTTTCTCATCTCCCTGAAGGTGCTTGGCAATTGTTCACAGAGAAACCGAGGCATGGTGGGGTTCCATAATCTCTGTAGAGTGACAGGCTAAGAAATGAGATGCAGTCCAGACCATCACAACACATGCAGGCTGGTTCTCTCTGTTGCCGTCTGCTGGCCTCACTTTGTCCTCCAAGTACCCACCTTGGGAGGAGGGGACAGCAGCAGCCTGGTGGCCACTACGGAGAACAAGGACGGCTGAAGACGGTCTTTCCCACTCCAGATGAGCAGGTCCTGGAGCAGCGGCTCTCCATCTTTACCACAGCCACAGGCACCGACGCCCAGAACAGAACCAAATATGGGTAAGGAAACCGGAGCCCCTGACCATCAGGAAGCAAGAAGCACCACCAAGCCTCTCCTCGAGTCTCAGCCTCTCCAGACATCAGCTCCCTGAAAGCCTCTTCAAGAGTCCCCGCATTTCTAGTTAACAGCTACACCATCAGTGCACAAGTCATGCAGTCACGGGTACTAGGAAAGCACTTCTCCCCACTGCAAATCTCTCTGTAATCAGAAGGGACAGAGAGCCAAGAGACAGGCTCTGAAGAGCTACCAGGAATCCGGCTCCCAGGCAGGCAGCTCCACCAGGCACTCAGACCTGAACAAAAGGCCGCTGGAAAAAAACCACCTAATCTACATTGAAAACTCAGTTGGAATGCCAACAACCTGCATCCTTCCAGCTAAGAACAAAAGCCTCCTGCCCTCTGACCGCCAGCACCAGGGAGTCCTGCCATTTGCAAACTTGAGATCAGTGGGAAAGGCAGGCCAAGTGCAGGAGAACCCCTGTGCACATATTCCAACGGAACTCCCACTTCCGCTAAAACAAGTCAATGGATGTTCTTTCGACCCCTTCTCAATTTCACAAGGACGTCAGGCAAGGGAAGTGGAGAGGCAGGGCCTGGGCAAGGGACCATAGCAGCTTCATCTTCTGGCAAAATAAGATTAACATCCAGTTTAAGGCTGTTATCTCCTTTATTCGAAAAATAAATATTTCACTTTGAGTCAACATATTTCAAATTACATTAAACCCAGAGAAGAAACACTGTCCCTTCAGATAGTGTGAATGGAAAAGGAAAACATGTTCCAGAGGGTGGAGCAAGGGCAGCTGTGACTCCAGCCGTTCATCCAGCCCTCCTCCAGGTGCCGCTTCACCTCCATTTCCGGAGAAAAAGAAACACACAGACACAATGATCTGAAGTCTGCAAGGCACATGGAGTGGACCATCAGGTGTATGGCACATTCACTGATAAAATGTTCCTTATTCCCTCCCAAGAAAAGTAGAGAAACTTTAATCAAGTCAAAGACCAAAGAAGACAGGCCGACCCTGCCCCAGCCCAGCACTGTGACCCTCTGCAGAGGAAAGGTGGTTTCCGCTGCGTCCCACTCCCGTCCACAGGAGGGGAGGCGCTCACTCAGTGACTGCAGGGCGTGTGGCCACATACACAAACACGACAATCAGGACCACGACCACAGCCAGCGTGGGCAGCACCACCGTGGTGATCTGCTGCCGCGCCTCCTGCATGGCCTGCTTCCGTTCCTTCTTGTCCTTGGATGTCTCCTTCTTCGGCTTCCCTTTGAGTTGCCGCATCTTTGCTAGCAGATGCTGGAAAGATGTGCGCAGAGGGTCTCAGCGCAAGTCCGCACTACTCTGTCCAGGTGGGGAACCTCTGCAAGGGAAACAACCATGATCAAGATGGGTGGGACCACGGCGCTGGGAGTGACTCCGTGAGGAAGGAAGGGCCCCTGTGGCGGGCTCGAGGAACCTGTGTTCAAAACCTCGGCAGCCACAGAAAAGGCCAGGCTGGCTGCACCTCTGATCCCTGCACTGAGGATCCCAAGAATTTGCTGGCCAGCCAGCCTAGCCAAAATAGTGTGCTTCCATTTCAGAGAGAGAGCCTGCCTGAAGACCGTAAGGCGGAGAAGGGTAGAAGACACTCCCCTGCGTGCGGGAGCCTGATGTGGAACAAACGTTCCACCCCAGGGAATTCTAAAGAGATGTTCATTAGGACCACCTCGGGAAGTCCCCGGAACTAACAGATACACAAGACCTCCCCGCGCCCAAGGTTATAAGCAGTGAGTACTGAAGAGACCCAGGCAAGCTGCGCCACCTGGAAGTCACGCACAGAGCTCCAAGGCTGCAGCTCCTGAGTCGGCACTGTGCTGGGGTGGACTGCTGGTGATACAGCTGCCGCTGAGTCAGCCAAGCTCCCTGAACCCCAGTAAACTCACTGGTTCACCAAGTGGGGCTTTGACATGACTTTGGTCTGCTGTTGGTTCTCTGAGGTGAACAGATGTATATCCACATCTCCCCAAGAACAGAGTCATACAACACCACATGTACACACATGGGCTCTCACACTCTGATACACACACACACACACACACACACACACACACAAAATCACAAAGTCCAAAGCAAGCACGGTAGAAATATTTGCAACTATATATACACCCATACATACTAAGAACAGCAGTGTGTGTGTGTGTATACATATATATATATATATATATATATATATATATATGTATACACACACAAAGAACAGCAGTGTATATACACACACACACACACACACACACACACAAGAAGAGCAGAGATCATGTCAAGCACTTTGCCAAAGACAACTCCATCTTTTCACTGTTCCTTGACTCACTGGGTCCAAATCCTCCTGAGCACCTACTAGTGTGGGGTGTCCTGCAGAAGCTGAGGCTCCAGGTCTCCAGTGCTCATTGCTTATAACCTTGGGGACAGAGGGACCTGGTGTAGCGAGATCGTCCCAGGGACTTCCTGTGGTGGTCTTGAATTTCCCTTTAGAACGTCCAGGGATGGAATGTTTCTTACACACCAGGCCAGAGCCAGCAGTGGAGTGTCTTCCTCTACTGCTCTCCAACTTATCGCCTCAAGGCGGGATCTATCTTCCAGAGCCCACACTTCTTGGTGCAGGATGTGCTACAGGCAGAGAGTGGAGGCTAGCTCCTTCCCACAGGAAAGAAGGCTGAATGAGCCCATTAACTCAGACGTTTTCTTGTGAATTCTGAAACTCATGGAGGTGCCCAGGAGCCTGGAAAATGAACAAAAGCCCTCAGATAACCACAGCACACCTCTCAGCCTGCTTCTCATTAAGGGAGAAGTTGATAGCCCTGGCACTGTGGCTCCCTTAAGCCTGACAGTGAAGTGAAGCCCAGGCTTTCCCATTCCTCCTCTTCAACCTCTCAGAATCTTGTGCTGAAGCTCAGCTGTGCCACCTAATGGTTACATGGCAGGTCACCTCACCAGGCCTTAAAGTCACCACCTGAACAATGAGAACCCCAGATGGAAAGAGCATGCCCCCGCGGGACTCTGCTGGGGTCAACATCGCCACACACCTGCCCACAACCCAGGCAGAGCTTCTCTTAAGCCTCATGCCCAACCTCAGTGGCTCCACAACAGCCATGCCTGAGGGCAAAACAGGGCTCTGCAATTGTAGCACAAAATTCTGGAACCTCACCTCACAGTCCTGTGTCAGGCTTCAGAATCCCTGCTGTAGAAAGGACAGCACAGGCCAATGGGGGAAATGTCTGCCAACAGTTACCATCTATAAGCAGTACCAATGGCTTCTGACTGGTCAAAGGACAGCATACCCGGGTCTGCCATCTTCCTGAACAAGCCCCAGCAGGCCCTGCCTTGTGTCATTTTACAGAGCTGCTGGACAGTTGGACCCCTAGAGCTCCTGCTAACCGGCTACAGAACAGCGAGCCCTGGGTTAAGTGCCCAGCCGCTCCTCGGCTACACTCAGTCCCGCTGCCTCAGCTGCTGGTGGCGCCCTCCCACACATATCTAAAGGCACCAGGCTCCGAGATGGCCAGCTCTTGACATCCGCGAGATATGTTCAGAACCTTCCTGAGGCTAGAGAAGTCTTGAGCTACTGGGGACTGGCACAGGCTTGGTCGGGATTCAAAGGACAAACAGTCTAAATCTGGGTTCTCGGACAGACTGTGGGCAGCTCCTGCCCACCTTTAGAGCAGGGAAAGCACCTCTGATCTGAGGTGGAAACTGAGGTGATCCCTTTGAGGAAAGAAAGCAGTTAAGAGCATTGGGGTGGAGGGGGGAGTCCGCAGCCACAAAGGGGACAGCCAACTGCAGGGAGAGAGGCCTGAGGAGAGGATGGAGGACGGGGTGGCAGAGGGTCGGGTGTTCCGGGGCTTCAGATTCAAGGGTAATACAGGTCCTCACGGGAGTGAAATAGGGAGGCAGTGTGTCCTGGGAAGGAAAGGCAACATCTAACGGGTGCCAGCGTCCCGGATGCAGGATGGCAAGTACGGAGTTCCACGCGGGAGGTCCAGTGGCCAGGCCTTCCCGGCACATCAGATGTGGCCCTGGAGGACCTGGCAGGGGTCCTGAAGAGGAGACCGAAGTCTAGCGGCACGAGGCGGGCCACTCTCCGGTGGGGCCACCATCTCTCAACACACGAGAATGGACAAGAGGCGGGCGAGGCACGGGGAAGAGCAGAAAGAACATTAAGAGTTCTGTTCATACCTGTCCCTGTGGGAGGCCAGCTGCTGGATGTTGCCATGGAAACATCCAGGCAGCAGCTCAGAATCAGGAGCTGGATCTGGCTAAAGATCTGCAGTGGGACCAGGAGGAGGTCACTACAGCAAGATGAAGAGAAGAACCTGGGACTGAGCCCTGCCCACACCCCCTTACAGCTGTGGGTTAGGAGACTTGGAGAGGCCAAGAGAGGGAAGACAACACATGTCCATCCCATCCAACACATGACCGGAGAGCCACGGTCACTGCTGGCAAGACAACTAAGATGAAGATACGCAGCACCAACTCAACCTGCCCCGTGGTGGCTGCTGTGCGGGGTTTGGGTGGGGGTCAGACCAGCAGCAGCATGTGGCTGCCAAGGTACCAGAAGAGCATGCTGCCTCCTTCCTTTAGAGAATTTTGCCAGGTGGGGGAGAGGAGGATGGGGACTGGGAGGGCACTGGCTAAACACACTCAGTGCACACCTGCTTTCCATGTTAGCATGAATGCCCAATTTGCCCACATTGTAAGTTTGGGTGGTGCACCAGCATTTGAATAACACTGGGCAGACAGCTGGCTACAAGTCATGAGGAAGACCCTGTTTGGCCAGAAGAGGTTTTCTGACTTGCTTTAAATAACAAAAGAAACCAGAGGCGCTGGAAAGTCTAAGTGTCAAAATGGGAGAGAATTCTAATGCTAAAGATGAGTGTCTGAAGGAGAACTGCAGAACAGACAGAGCTTCTCTGAAGAGCAGCCAGGCCAGGGTCAGAGCTGGGGAGGGAGCTGGTGAAGTGTTAGGAGAGGACGGTCTGCACTAGGGATACAGGAGGGGAGGGTCTGCCCTGGGGACCCAGAAGGGGAGGGCCCGCACTGGGGACACAGGAGGGGAGGGTCCTCCCTGGGGACCCAGGAGGGGAGGGTCCGCCCTGGGGACCCAGGAACGTCAGGACTGCAGTGGCAGAGACAGGGAGTTCTGGTCGTGTTGCTTGTTTTGACTACACCTGAGAACTTAGTTGTAGAGAACTTAGGAGTCAGGGCTGAAGAGACCAGGGCAGGAAATAACCCAAGAGAAGAAAAACAAACCTGGGGGACACACTGATGGCAGGTGGTTCACATTAACTGCCCACACTCTGACCACTGAGCACATGGTTCACATTAACTGCCCGCCCTCTGACCACTGAGCACATGGTTCACATTAACTGCCCGCCCTCTGACCACTGAGCACACTGGTCACCCATGTGCTGGCGGGAATGATGGAATCATGTGTCCTCCTGAGCCAAGGCTGGCTCCTATGGACAGTGCCAGGACTTTGGAAATGGGCAGCTTGCTTCAAAAAGAAGTTGAGCCAACTGGCCTCCAGGTCTAGGATCTGCAATGCGCAAGGTGATGTGGTGGGCCAGCCTTTACACAAGTGGCCCCGAGACCACCCCCAGATGGAGGCCGGGAAACTATCCCCAGATGGAGTCCGGGAGACCATCCCCAGATGGTGGCCCCTGAGACCATTCCCAGATGGAGGCTGGGAGACCATCCCCCTGGATGGAGGCAGGGAGACCACTCCCCCGGATGGAAGCCCCACAGCTACTGTTCAGTATCTGGTGTGAAAACAGAAGGGATGCAGCCTTTACTCCTCATCTGGCCCAACTCCACCAAGACCCCTGTCCTGAGGTTACTGGCATGTGCTTCTGTGTTGACAAATGCCTCTCTCCCCTTGAGCTGTCCCTCTGTGCTGAACACCAGATACAGCTCTGACTCCTGCAAAACCCAGTTTATACAAGGAAGGAACAGGACAACGCACTACCAACCCAGACGGCCTGGCCTGAAGCTACAGCCCCTGCCCCTCCACACACACACGAGGACCAGATACCCTCCACACCTTACTTCCCTCTGCCTTCTTTGGGGCCACTTCTGTGTCCACCAGCTCTTCCCAGAGAGGAAATAAAAAGGCTAAACTCAAAACCTCAACAGGTTTCCTTCAAGCTAGCAACATGGGCCTGACCACAACCCATGATCTCACGTCTGCTTCCCAACAGGAGTCCCCACAATTGCACTATTATGTTCTGAGATGCACATTTTTCCAGTGTGGCTGGAGATCACAATGCACATACCTGAAGTGCCCAGTAAGACAGAAGCTGACACTACCAACTTGTGGCTCCCAGCCTTAGCTCCCCTAACCAAGGAAACTGAAAAGTCACAAACACTGAATTCCACCCATTCTAATGAGACTTCAGGGGCTCTGCCCCACCCCCACCAACAGAAGCCCATGGTAACTGGCCAATCCTGGAACCTTCTAACAGGCAAGGGCAGTGGGAGGTTACTGGAGGATCACAGAGATGGATGCCAGGAGGGACACCGGGTGGGACGGCAGGAGGGACGCCGGGTGGGACACTTGGAGGTGTCAGACGGCTGCAGCTATGATTCCTCCCTGATTATAACTATACAATCATCTACATGTTGAAACTAACGCTATATGTTCTTAGGCGAGTTCTTTTTTCCCAGTTTGGAGAACAAATATGTGTGGCATTGAATCCTATTGGGGAAACAGCCAGAAATGAGATCCTGCAATGAGAGCAGGTCTGACCTTCAGCTGGCCCATGTGGTTCGAGCCTCAGTCAGGCAAGGCACTGAATTCTTCATGGCCTGACTTTCCTCTGTAAACTGGGGTTGGAGGGCTGCTTTGTAGAGTTACTGAAAGGCCAGAATCAACCTGAAGTACCTAGTGCACCAATGGGCCACACACTGAGACCCAGTAAGCAGCCCATGAAAGTTTTCCACCCAGAGAGGGTTGTCCATGTGTGCGAGGCTGGATAACCCCACTCCTGGGTGCCATGTGGCCCATGGGAGATGGACTCCTCACTGTTTCCACTTTCCCCAAGTTAGCCACCGCTGAGCAGGTGTGTTCAAATGCTCGTTCATGCTGCCAAGGCAGGCTTTAGAGACCACCATCCCAGACCTGTGGAACCCGCTCTGCATAATAGAGCAGCCTGAGTGGTGGCTGAGCATCTAAACTGTGGCGTAGGTCCCGGAAAGATGGCTCGGCAGTTATAAGTGCGTTCTATTCTTGCAGAGATTCCAAGTTCAGCTCCCGGCACTCACATAAGATGGCTCCCACCTGTTTATAACTCCAGGTCCAGGGGATGCAATGCCTTCTTCTGGCTCTGCAGGCACCTGCACTCATGTACACAGACTCACACACACACACGAATACAGATCATTTAAAAGTAATTTTTAAAATCTTTAAAATGTGGCTGAGCTCCAAAATGATCTATGTTGCATAACACAGACCAGACTTTGGGTACTTGGTACCAAAAGAAAAAATGCAAACCGCATTACTGTCAGGTTTATATATGATTATGTGCTGAGTGATGATACTGGATGTCTGGGCTTAGATAAGCTAACTTCACCTGTTTTCTGTCTGTCTTTAGCTCTTAGAAACACTAATTCCCTCAGCAGCTCGCATGACAACTTTCACACACACTGTGGCTCTTGACTGGGGTTAGGAGTCCCAGTCCTCCTGGAGGCTTCAGCATCACATACACCACCCACAATCCCAGGAGTTCCCAGGCCCTTAACAGACCAGTGCCATTAGCTTACACTCGCCACACTCATGTGGCCCACGGCTGCCAACACTCCAGCACTCCCTGTACTCACAGCTAAGCTGTCCTTTTTACTGGAGCACCCTTTCCTGGGTACTGGCAGCTGCCAAAACCCTTTCCGCTTGCCAGCCTCTGCACACAGCCTTCCCAAGCCTCTCCAGGAAGAAGCAATCATTTCTCCTCTGTGAGGCCTCAAAACTGAGTTCATGCCTTCCTACAGCACTGGCTGCTGCTGCTGCCTGACCAGCTAAACCTCTGACTCCCCAACTTCTCAGGGATTGCCAATGTAATGCCCTGGCAGGAAGCCTTGCATGTAATGGGTGCTTAGCAGCCAGGTTGACAGAGGCAGACTGACATGCAGTTCTTCAGCAAGCAGAACAGGAAGGGCCGCAGCACACACAGGCATTTTCACTCCTGCTCTGCATGCTGAGGCTGAGATCAGAGAAATGTAATGAACTGCCCAAGGCCAAAGGCTCTAAAGACATGCCAAGCCCACTCAAAACTCACATAGACCTGCACAAAATATTTTAATGTGTATGAATGTACTGCTTGCATGTGTGTAAGTGCATTGGTGTCATGCACTGCCCATGGAGGTCAGAAGAGGGCATCAGATCTGGAGTTATGAATGGCTGTGAGCCACCATGTGGGTGCTAGGAATCGAACTCAGGTCCTCTGTAAGAGCAGCCAGTGCTCTTAACCACTGAGCCATCTCTCCAGCCCACACAAAATATTTAATGAGTGAAGTGACTGAGGACTTGAATCAAGAGCTGGTTCAAAGCCTACCCAATTTCTCTGTGACTGATGCCACAAAACTACCCTCAACTGAAAACAGAAGCTACTTCCCAAGTGCTTGCCAGCCATTAGGCCCCCAGCTGAAGCCCTCTACAAATGTGTAAGCCACACTGCAGACAGAGAAACCAAGGCTGGGTGCCACGTGCTGCAGATGGTACCAGAGACGCGTAGCTGGGCTTTCAACCCAGGTGCCACTCGGCTGCTGCTCCCCAGTGGCCAGCGTCACATGCAGCCCTCCTTTCCTGCCCATCACCCTTACAGGCTGAGGCCACAGAAAGATGTGAGGGAAGTTGCAGGCTTTGCAGTTAGCCCCAGGTTAAAGTCTGCCTGCGTCCTACTAAAATGAGATCGTGGGCTAGGTGGGTCCGAAGACCGCCAGGTTGAGTACAGCTTGCTCTGCCCATCACTGCTCTGTCCAGATCCAAGCCCTTGGAGATAGCCAAGAGCATCACAGGCTGTTAGAGACATAGCACAGCTTGACCTGGCCCGGGCTATGTTATGTCACTGTGCACTGTGACAGTTACATCGGACAACATAATCCATGAAGAGTCCATCAACGAGGCTCAGCGGACAGCCTTGCCCATATATGTCTTCCTCCAATACCGCCTATCTTCAGAAAAGACAGTTTACAGAGCTCAACCACGGCAGCCCTTTTCTGCTATGTTAATGAGGAACTGGAGTGAAGGCCTAGCTCAAGTTCAAGGTGTGTGTGAGGAAAGCTCTACCATTCTTCATGTAGTTGTGATATCATGTGACACAGGTGACGTCAGAAGGGCCAACCTATCCCATGCTTCAGAGTCCAGGGAAGCTGCTCGGATTCAGGGAGACATAAATCCACTCCTGAGAGCCGTGGTGGTGAGGTTCATCAGGTGCTCTGGTTTATGTCCCTGGTATTTAGCTATGATGGGCCCATGACTGCTTCACTCTAGTCTGGCGTAGAGTGGGGGCGGGCATCATGTGGGCTGCCAGGGGACCTCACAAGACAGGGTACCTGACTCCTGCTGAGTACCTTTGCTAACTTAAGTGCCTTCTCATGGAACACACAGTGGCAAGTGATGAGAGCCATGCAGGTGCCACACAGGGGCCGGTGTCTCTGAGCCCTGCTGCTGACAGGGCAGAGGTCTGGCAAGCAAGGCCAGACTGGACAGAGGCCCGGGGGGAGGGAGGATCACAGCTACAGACAGATGCACCCCTCACAGGGAGGGCCCAAGGATCAGGAACATACATAATTAACAACATCACTATCAGCTACTCCTAAATAGAAATCCCAGAACACAGAAGAGCCTTTGGGAGGGGACTGCTGGCTAGCGCCCGCATGAAATCCAGGATTCTCAGTAAACTAGGTAAGAAGCACTTCTTTAGCAACTAGGATTGCAAAGTGCTTTCCCATGCGCTATTCACCCTCACACTGTCTCTGTGTGGCACTCACTATTGTCCTTACTAACAAGAAAAGCTAGTGCACAGGGCAGCAACGTTGCAACCCTATCCCAGTAATGCTGGGATCAGTGACTCTGGCCACTAAGTTAGCCTTTCAGACTCTCAATCACCCCACTGCAAAACTGGAAGAGAACACCTCTTGTTCAAATGTTCTAAGTCTGTAATACATGTCGGGGAACAACATCGAGGAGGCAGCTGGGAACCACTCAGGCAGAAACACTGCCTCCAGGAAGCAAAGCTCCCTTCGTTCACAGGGAATATGAGCAGACAGACAGACAGCTCAGAGGCTGCTAATGGGCTGAGGAGGGCTTCAAGAGAAAGGAGGTGAGGAACAGCCTGGGAAGGTGTCTGAAAAGGCCATCCAGGTGGGCAAGCAGGGCAGGGTTGGGCCCTCTAGTGGGTGTGCCTGGCATGGCTGAGTATGACACAGAGGCCAGCCAGGATGCAGAGGGCAAGAAGTGCTGGCAGGCCAGGGCGTGGAGACCGAGGAGCGGACTGCTGACGTGTTACAAGACCTGTGGGACGGCAACAGTGGGGGCGAGAACCCCAACAAGAAGCTCATGATTCATGTGAGGAGTGCTGACTCGGTCCAGGAGAAGGGCAGGTGCAGTCAAGAGTGGCCACACTGAGTGTCTCGAGGAGAAGTTGACAGCTTGAGAAAGTAGCGTGGAAAACACTGAAACAGGCTAAAGGCTCTGATCTGCGCCACGGCTGAGGCAGGGAAGACGCTGGGCCGCGGGGAGAACAGGGGTCCAGACACACCCGCTGACTGTGATCCTATCAGGCACACCACACAGAGACACTGAGTGGGCCGCTGGACACGTGGGCCAGCCTGCAGTCGAGGGAGAGTTGGTGAGCATTCAGGACTGTGGGAGATGAGACACTGGCAGAGAAAGCGACCAGTGGGAAGAGGCCAGAAAAGGCCCCCACTAGCCCCACAGCCAGCCACTGCCCCAATCATGGAGAGTTAACGAGGGGCCAGTTAACGAGACCAAGAGGAGTGGCAGGAAAAAAACAAGAATAGGTTGTCTTGCAGCCAAGTGAAAGTGTTTTGAGGGAAGGAGCTTGCCTAGTGATGTGGCCACAGGTGGGGCATCAGAAGGGGCAGGGCGAGCCGGAAGGCCGGGGGCAGGGAGCGGGCAGCCCTTTGTAAGACCTGCAGCACAAACAACTACACACTGAGCAACGGCAATCTCACTTCTTCCACTGTCGGCTGTGTGACTGTACACAACTCACTTGATCTATACCTGAAAAATGGGGTGAGTGTACCTAGTGAGTTACGTGTGAGAGCCGAAACTAGTACTAAATACAACACGCCTCAGCTCTCATCGTGATAGGGAACATGACAGCAATGCAGGGAGAAAATCACCAGCGAGCAGGCAGGGAGAGGAAGGGAGGAAGTCATCAAACATCTGCCCAGGTGAGACATGCATGAGCTAGAAGACTAGTGTCTGGCACAGCACAGAGGCCCGCTGCAGCTGAAGGCCATGCATCTCCCAGCAAGGTTATCTGGCTGCTGCCAGTTGGGCAGAAATCACTACTGAATTCTCAGTTCTACTGTTCCCTTCGAAGCTGCAGTTTTCTCTCTGTAGCTTGAGTTGCTGTCCCATTTCCCAGGTTAACAGGATCAGATTTCTCTCCTACTTGTGAGAAAATGGTATTGGCTCAGATTTCTGGAAATCTGAAAGGAAGAGGCCCTTGGGAGCACAAGCTGGCCTCATACCTTCCAAGATCCAAAGGTGCTGTATATTAGTAAGGGGTAGGTTATATGTTGAAAAAGTTGTGGCTCTGGAAGACAGACCCTGAACCAATGGGCAGAAGTTATATGAAGTCAGGCTGGACTGCCTTTGGGGCAGGAGTTCTCCATCTCTAGGAGACACCAACGGAGTCTAGAAAATGAACCAGGGGCTGCAGAAGAAATTTTACCAGCAGGTGACAGACAGAGCCCAGAGTTGCTAATGGTCCCCTCCACTCTGACAGTTCTCTACTGACAAACGCATGGCTCTGAGAAGGGAACGGAGGTCATGTGTACAAAGGTGCTCCTCTGAGCGCTGCCATGCCTTGCCCAGACCTGGAGGGGTCCCTGACTTCACCTGCTCTTCACTTAGGTACTTTAAGAGAACAGGATGTCAAGCAGGCATACCACCTCCTCCCTTCACTAACAACAGCTCAACTCTACCACAGCTCAAACTAAGCCCAGGGAAGGAATTTGTGAAGACACGCAGACCAGGCTAATCACATGTGTTGTTTGGTGTAAGGAAGTGTTTCTCAAACTTCTCCTTCTGAAATAGGCAAATGACAGCCCATCATCTCTTGAGGCCAGGTCTGTGTCACTCCCAGCCTAAGAACAAAACCTCACTTGTCTCTTGTGTTATCTTCAAATGTCAAGACATCACACACAGCATTAGTCTTCTTTGAGTATGCGGTCATACACCAGGATGAAGCCTGCTCACTATCTCAGTGATCCCTGACAACCTCTGGCTCTCCCTGGTCACCAGGTCCCCATCGCAGAGGCTAGAAGTCAGTTTTGAGATTAGAGAGCCTGGCCCACAAGGCTGGTGGACGGTGGAGGGACCCGTGTCGAATTGGGTTTGGCAGTTACACAGTTGCATAGTAAGCTATGTCAAATTCTCCTTCAATTATCCACATTTATAATTCCTTAGATGTCATTTCCCTCAAACCCTTGGATGGAGAATCTTCCTCTGGAGAGCACAGCACGCTCCCCTCTGTCTCTGCCTCGCCCTTGGTGAACATACTCCCGTGCGCCCCAGAAACAGAACAATGCAACTTGCCCAGAACTGTCCCTGCATTTCCATGGTCAGATGTGGGCACAGTGCCTCCTTCCTAGACACAGACACCGCCATCCTGCTTTCTCAGCACAAACTTCATTAACAACCAAGATATCTCAAACATCAGTTGGTTATAGCAGTTTAAAATGGAAAAATTCATCTCTAAGCTAAATCATAGCAGGTTTATTACCGAGCCCCACTGATGGTAGATACAGAGGGAGAGAGGGGGACTGCCTGCATTTGTCAGACAGGAAGAGCGGTGCCCTGTCCCCCAGACCACACATCTGAAGAAATTGGAGCTTACCTCCTCTTGGAAGGCAGACCTGGAGAGAGGCAGGAGCACTCCACTCATTGGTCTCTTCAACAGAGCCTGCTCACACCAAAGTACAGCTTCACTCACCACTCCGGCTTCAGGCACTTCACAAGCTCCTCCCACAGGCCCCACGCTGACTGACTGACCAACTCAGGGCACACTCACTAGTCTCCAATTACAAGGCCATCTTGACATGCTAGACATTTGGTCCTGAACTCGTGGAACTCCAGTTCCAACGGAGGAAAACAAGAAATGTGCGCTGTGCGAAAAAGCAAAGTGCTGTGAGGAAGGAAAGGTGGGTCTGGAGAAACAGCACTGCGGTTAAGAGCACTGCGGTTACGAGCACTGGCTGCTCTTGCAGAGGAGCTGGGTTCATTCCCAGCACCCACGTGGCAGCTAACAACCATCTATAACTCCAGTTCCAGGAGATCTGATGCCCTCTTCTGACCTCTGCAGGCCTTGCATGACATGGGTGCACTTACATACATGGAAACAATACACTCGTAAAATAAACAAATATTTTTTAAAGAATGAAAGGTGAAGTCGGGAACCAAGGGGTGGCAGCGGAGGGCCAAGGCAGGCAACCCAAGGCACCACCTCTCTGATTAGACAGGGGACGAGGGGAAGACGTGGTGGGTGCGTGGTACCGGGGAGATGAAGGTCAGGAGGCAGGAGTGGCCTCAAGGTGTCACGCAATGCCTCAGAGACTAATCATCTGGCTTTACCAGAGGCCTGTGACTCCTGACAAAATTTGAGTACTCTGCAAAAGATAGGCACGAGGTCAGCTGCTCTCCAGCATTTGCCCAGTGCGTGTGTTCTCAGGAGTCTCCCAGAACTGGGTCTGGGCCAGCAAAAGGAGGACGAGTCCGTGTGACGATGAACTTGAGCTAGTGAAGCTGGTTTTCACCAACAAATGGATAAATATCGAACTTTAAACACTTTCGTTTGGGTTGAACTTAGGGCTGACTTACCCACCTGAACACTGAGGCTTGTGTGAACAGCACAGAACAAGAAGGCTGCCAAGCCAGGAGGCTGGGCTCACTGCAGCCTCCCCAGTCTTCTGGGTCAGCATGGCCTCAGCCCACTCAGACCTCTGTGAGGCCCCTGTCAAGAAGGTTGTCCCAACGGCCTAAGTCAGGGACTGCTTGTATGGGTCCTGGCCTAGTCCTTGCCACCTACCCATTTGCTCACTAGGAGTCAGTAGATCAGGTGCCTCCAGCACCAACCCTAAATCCATACTTTGTGCACCCCAGATAAACAAAGGCTGCAGACAGCACACACACTGTACACGTCCTCTGTCGCTGTCGGTCCCCACTGACTCTCACCATGCCCACCTGCCTGCTGCCTCCCAGTCCCTCAGTTTTCAAATGGCGGGATCTCATGGCACCCAACAGCAGCAAACAGCTCAAGTAATCCACCTCTGCTCCCATGCCAAGGCTACACAATGCTGATGCTCCCCAGTCACCGAGATCCTGTGTATGCCAAGTGCTGGCCTGGCCCATGAGCACAGTTCACCCATCACCACAAGTCTGTGTGCCTGTCTGCACAAGGTGGGAGAACAAGGTATACACTTGCCTACCTCAGTCTTCCCAACTCACTGTCAACCTAGAAGTCCAGCCCTCCCTGGCCCTTCTCTTCCTCTGTCACTCATGAGAGCAGACGGCTCTATTCCAACCACTCCGCCCACCCCTTGCTGACCACCTCTCACAGCTCCCTCTTGTCCCTACATCCTCAGACTCAGGCCTTATCTTTGCTCAGAGGATTTGCACGACTGTTTTCTCCTAACTTACTACCTTCTTAAGCCCTAGGTGTGTGCACGTGCTTATCTCCTTCTCAAACCACTGGCCACAACGGCAGGGCAAGGCATGGTGAATCTGACCATCACCCACACTTTCCCATACCGGCAAAAACGATATGGAAAAGGGCAAAAAGTCACTGCAGCAGCAGATGTGGGAGATCAAACGCCTGCAGCAGAGGGCAGGAGTGACTCATCCAAACCTCACGCCCATTCAAATCTAGTGATCGGAAGCTTTGTGACATAAACACACCTGACTACATGCAGGGTTAACCAACCAAATCATGTTATAATAATAACGAGAAAGATAAGCCAGCCATAACTGATCTTTAAACATCTAGATTCCCCGGAGTTAGAAACCAACACAAATTCAAGACTTTGCTAACAAAGCACAATCAGAGTGCTGATTCTGAGATCTTTGGGAACTCAAAGCTAGGCTCAGAGGGACCAGGAGCACACTGTTTGCACACCATAGCAGGGTGCAGCAGTGTCTAACATGGAGCCTCCCAAAGCCCCAGCAAGGTACTTGCTGGACGGTTGCATTTAACACTGTGTCATTTTCTTGTTTAAGGCACTAGCCTGGAGTCAAGCAGAGACGAGAGTTCTGAGTCTCACATCCACAAGAATAGATTAAAAGGGCTGGTGTGATGGCTCAGCAGGTAAAGTGTTTGCTGCCAAACCTGACAACCCAAGTTTGATCCCTGGGACCCACGTGGTAGAAGGAGAAACAGACTCCAAAAGTTGTCCTCTGACTGCCACATGCCTCTCCCCCAGCACACACACAATAAAATAAATGTTTTGTTAAAAGCCAATGGGTTAGCTGGATGTGGTGGCTCATATCCTTAATCCCAGCATTCAAGAGGCAGAAGCCTGTGGATCTATCTCTGAGAGTTCAAGGCCAGGCTGGTCTATGTTGGGAGTTCCAGGCCAGGTAGGGCTACATAATAAGACTTAAAAAAATAAATAAATAAATAAAAAATTTTAAGTAAATTGTTAAACAAATAAAATGGATTAAAAGACTAACAGAAGTCTGGTAAGAGACCCTATTCCAAATCAGAATCTGACTCAGTGACCCTTAGCATAAGACACTACACAATGTCCCCTGCCTGTAGGATTAAAGATGTCAAACCCACAACTTAACCCTGTCCCAAGGACAGTCCTTCATGATCTGTTGCTGCCCATCTGCTAGGGCTCACGCCCACCCTAGCGTGCCTGCCACTGTGCCCACAGCACACCCCTGCACCCTCCTGCTCTCCAGAGGCCCTGTATACCTCCTCTCCCCTCCACACTTCCTACTTGGCAAATTTCCCTCTAAGAGCCCATCTCAAAGCTCCCAAGACCCCTGAGTTATAAACTCAACCACAGTACTCCAAACACCTGTAGGATCTCCTCTTGAGGCACTGCCATGATCAGTTTTGCTATAATTCAGTTACATTTCAAGTTCAAGATCATAGAACACCTGTGCCAATTAGAGGCCATACCGCACCCAAAGTCCAGCTAGAAGCTCCATATCCCCATTAGTTACCTTGAATAGAAAGGCCTGGAGGATGGGATATCAGATCAAGACGAAGCCTGCTTTTCAGGGGTGTGCTGGCACAGGTAAACACACAAGAGAAAGGCAAAGGTCAAGATAAAGCAGGCAGCAAGATAGAACAAGGGTTTGAAGGAAGACTTCACCCTAGTGTCAGCTTTGTTTCTTGTGCTTTTTCCTCTTAGGATGCCAGTCTTTTCTACCAGCCTAGAATCATTCCTGATTTCCTGAGCTGCAATGCAGCAGAATGATACTTTCGGAGGACTGCTTGGGGAGTAGCAGGAGGCGCTGTAAGATTATTTAGCCATGTAGTGGTCATGAAATTATCAAGGTCCAAAATGAAATGATTCACCTGTGAGTCCCAGCTGTTCTGGGGTTTGCACCTGTGAGTCCCAGCTGTTCTGGGGTTTGCACCTGTGAGTCCCAGCTGTTCTGGGGTTTGCAGGAACAAACCATTCCCTGTTCCACAGATCACATCTGAGAGTTTGACAGCAATTCCACTATATTTGGACAATGCCATTGAACTCTTCCAAGGAGGGTGAACTAGAAAAGTGCCACAAAGTCCTGTCCACAGGTCTACAGGTCCACAGGTTCATCCAAGTGCAGGAGGAAGCTGCCGGCAGGTTCCAAGGGAGGGAGGGCAATCAGAGGACAGTGATCCTGTTTGTTCAAGATCATTCCAAGTACAAAGAGAGGAGTCAGAGCAAAGGCAAAGGGGACACAGGGGCAGCTGAAAGGCCTGGGAAGTCACTGCCACAAACACAAGGCTGGTTTGGCTGTGGGGGGGCGGGGGGGTGGCGGGGTCCAAGATCGCCTGGGAGGAAGCAGAGCTAGGCTTTGAAGATTTGAAGGAAGATGAAGGTGACTCAGAACAGATGGTTCTCCAGGTCCTGGATGAAAATCAGGAGAACAATTATATACCTTAATGAGATGGAGGGGCGGGAAGAGGCCTGCAAAGAGTTAAAATGTGTACACAATTAGTGTGGGGCACTCATGCCCTACCCAAGTTTGCTGACTGTCGGATAAGATAGAGAAGGGTACCAGAGAGCACAGAGGAGCCTTGTGAATAATGGGCACCCGGAGCTGGTCTCACTGCTGCCCTTCGTGCCCTCCTCTCAAGGTGACTGAGGGTCCTGCCACTGTGCCAGCTCAAGGTGGGGTGCAACCAATGGGACCAAACTCAACTAAGAGACACAGAGGCTGCTTCTATTACAACCCCCTGCACACAGGCACTAGCTTTAGAGATAAGAAAATAAAAACCTGAGGCCTGAGAAAAGGCTCAGTGGCTAAGAGCAGTTGCTGCTCTTGTAGAGTACCCATATTCAGTTCCCAGCATCCACAGTTCCAGGGGTCCAGTGCCCTCTTCGGGGCTCCATGGGCTCCTGCATGCTCATGGCACACATATCTCACACACACACACATAATAAATAAATCTTTAAAAAACAAACAAAACTCTTAATTGTACAGAGGAATTGGATAAAAAATATGGTTTATACACACAATAGAGTTTTTTCAGTCATAAAGAAAAACAAAGTTATGTCATTTACAAGAAAATGACCACAACTGGGGATAATAACATTAAGCAAATTAAGCCAGTCTCAGAAAGACAAATATCAGAGCTTTCTCTCCCTTGTGGCTTCTAGATTTTACATCGATATATAAATGTGTGCATGTGTGTGCACGTGTGTGGCATGAAAGTGTGAGCAACACACACACACGACAGTTTCAGGAAGGACTAACGCAGGGAGGGATGAGGAAGAAGGTCGGGAGGTGCAGGGAGAAATGCGCTCAAAGTATAACGCATACCTCATGGAAATGTCCCTCATAACACACACAGGACAATATACAATGAACAGACAATGAAAAGTGGAAACTCAGCTGCACATGCCACAACAGGAAGTGCACGGCTGACAGCACTTCAGTCACAGTCGGCACGGAAGGTCTGCCAACCTCCTGATATCAACTCATGCTTCACGGATTCCCAGCAATGAGCTCACATTTGGTCCCAGGCCCTGCAACTTAACACCTTGAGGGCACTGTCCTGTTTGGGGGATTCCAGCCATGTCCATGGGCAAATGGTATCAGATACGAAGGAAGGTCTTCCAACAGAAGAGACTGGAAAGGTCAGTCTATTTCAGGGAAGCAATGGTGCCCTGAAGCTGCATCCTGCTGTGACACTGACCTGCTCCCTCTGGAAACTGGCCTCACACTGTGGCGTTCTCCAACTTCCCCAGCAAAAGAAAAATCAAATGTCAGTTGACAATCTGCATTCTAATAAAAAGTTGAACCTTTTTTTAGAAATTTCATTTAAGTAAACAATTCTACATGGCAATTCACTATTCACTGTCACCTTGATGGATTGTTTAAAATGGAAAGAGAAAACATCATTAGATGCAGTGGAATTAAGCTGATCAGACACTGTTTTAGGAGCTCCCAGTTGACTCTCAATAAGACAACGTGGCATTTATATAAAAAGATTACATCATAGCATCTAAGAAAGCCCTAAGGGAGAGGGGCACTTTCAGAGTTGACTAAAGCTCCTGGGAAGATCTGCTGTGCAAGAAAGCTGACGGGCGAGAGTGGGGAACACTAGGATTACAATGGCAACAACCATGTCCTGAAAGGAACCAAAGGCTGGAAAAGATGGTGCTCCCAGGGTTCGTGGCACAAGCTACTTGCCAAGGCTGCCAAAGACAAAGACCAAGGTGGTACAAGGAAGAAACAGGCCAGCTCCATCCCGTCAGTTCAGGCCGTCAGAGCAAGCCTTGGATTTCTAAGCTCATCTACTGACCAGAATGAGAGGTTACCAGCTGTTCTGTGCTCCCCATAACTGCTGGGAGAAGAAAGTTTGCGGCTGTGTGTAGAACTACTTACAAGTGGGAATGCATTCTAGAATGGAAGACTGCTGTGCCTGCCGTCGCCAAGAAGGCGCTGGAACTAGTCTTCCAGAGGAAGGCAACCAAGAAACCAGGTAAGATTAACAAGAAGTCTTTGGAATAATTAACAGGCACATAAACAGTTTGAGAAGTAGAAACAACTGGCTAGTTTAAAGTAAAAGTTGTGGGTAGGAAGACAGCTGCAATGCAAATGTTCACTGACTGAAGTTGCCTGGAGGCTCAGTGGACAAGGGTGATGTTGAACCCCCGGTGTGCAACCCTTATTCAACACCAGACCCAGGGAGGCCAAAGCAGGCTAAAGTGGCATTAGATAAAGGCCTCAGAAGACGCACAGGAGGCCAGGCAGAGAGGAGGCATGTCTGGGGAACAACAGGGGCAACTAATCCTCCCCAAGAAGAGTGTCCCCAAAGACAGAGTTCTTACCTTTCTTCCAATTCAAGAACCGCTGCTTCAACTGGTTTAGCAAACTGACTTCAACAAGGTGACCTGAGTTATTCCTGTTGAGAAATTTCAAGAGGTGAGAGAGATGCTTGGGAACAGGCTTTTACTCCTGACCCCTTTTTCTGGGACCCCTGTCTATGCTGTGAAGGCAGACAGAGAAAGATGACCACCTGTCCCTGCGGTCAGCTGCCCTGCCCCAGAGAGCCCATTTGCAGTCCAGATCCGAGCGCACAGGGTGAGCTTGGCTCCCTGTATTCCTGAGAGTCCGCAGCAATCTTACGTAAATTTGCACAAGAGCATCCTTCTTTCTGGCAACCAACAATCACTGTTTAAAAAAGAGAGATTCGGGAGGATTGGGTCTAAAAAAGGAAAACAGAGCAGAAGGTGAAGGAACAGAGGCTTCTGAAATAAAGCTTGAGAAAAATTAGAAAGACAAACAAGTGCCATGGGTCTCGAACCACTGTTCCCAAAGTGTCTGAGGAAAAAGGGAAGAGACACGTGGGACCCAGAGTGCGGGACCAAGAAATAATTTCTAAATCGCCAGTAGCATTAGCTGTTAGGATAAAAGCCCAGGTTGCAGAGAAAAGGGCACATCCCAAGGGCAAGATCTGTAAAATGCCAAAGTAAGCGTCTCCCCGACAATATGAAGTTAGGAGAATCTGAGTGTCTACAGCAGTGACTGAGTGAATGCCCATCTTACTAAAACCCACAACCAAAGGAGAAATCTTGTTCATTCATCTAGTGGCTCAGCAAGGCTGAATCAGGATGCTGCCTTCTGAGGGCTTCAAGAACCCCAAATCTTATCCCTCTGCTATGGTGAAGCTGAGATTAAGGTACTGAAGGCAGCTCTAGGAAGCAGGCCTGGAAGGAGAAGGAATTTGGTTCTTCCAAGGGTCAGAAATGCTGAGGGGAGGTGTATGGAACTCACCGCAGCATTGTAAGAACTGAGAAGCAGGGGCTGGAGAGATGGCTCAGCAGTTAAGAGCAATGACTACTCTTGCTGAGGACCTGGGTTTGAGTCCCAGCACCAACACGGAGGCTAAAGACTGTCCCTAACTCCAGTTCCAGGGGATCTGAAGCCCTCTCCTGACCGCCACACGCATTGCACAACACAGGTACACTTACATACATGCAGGCAATATACGCACACACATAAAATTAAAATATTTTTTTTAAAAAAAGGACTGAGATGCCTGCAGTCCATTTCTAAGAAATACCACTCAGAAAGCATACGAAGTTAACATGGGTTCCACAGAGAAGATAAGACCCAAACTGCCAAGTCAGAAGCAGTAGACTGGAAATACATAGGTCAATAGGATACCACCCTCTCCCACCCACCTCTCATATGGCTTCTGCTGAAAGTGACTAAGTTGACCAGTTTTCTGTTGCGATGCTACCAAACACACAGAATTTTAAATGTCCAACTTTGAAATCAGGAACAAAACTATACACAGAAACCCGGTAGATCTCTCCTCCCTCTGCTGTTCTCACGTGCTCTCCCAGAACACCTGTCCTCACTAACCACACACTCAGGGAGTTTCCAGCTCCAAACAGAGTGGAGGGGGAATTCGGAGACTTAGAGGAAGGTTTTCACTTTGCAACAGGCCATCCTGCAGACTCGCCCACTGACAAGTGTTCAAGTCCCTCTGCTAACACAACAGCTGCCAAGGGCAGAATCCTGGACGTGTTCTACAGTGACAGTGCTCAAGGGCAGATAGGACCACAGGCATGCGCACCACTTGGCCGCCCACTGGGACACAGCCTTCTGGAAGGCAGCTCAACACAGTCTGACTAAGTGACTGAAAATCACACACACCCTTTGATGTCACAATTCCATTCCAGAACCTAAGGTAGGAACAGATCTGAATAGAATAAAATGTAACTCCCAAGGAGACAGCAACAGGAAAGACCCCTTGCCAACACAGAAAAATGGTGGTTGATCCACACATAAAATTTTACCAAGCCACTAAAATCAGGTTTCATACAGAAGTTGTAATAAGACAATTGTAGTAACAGCCAATCGTTAAGTGGACTAGGTACTACACACATGCACCCCTCCAGCCCTTCTGGATAGTTACACCAACTCAGGCAAGTGTCTTGGTCCAACTTCCCACCTGGAAAATGAAAGGGCTGAGCCAAGACACTTGCTCGAAGTCGTCTGGCTCTCCAGAGATGGTATCGGAGCACACACAGTCTGGCTCTTCCGAAGCCCTGCCCCAGCTGATCGATAGCCCTACCCTGAAGCATGTGAATGTGACCATACATGCACAAGCACTCTTTCCAGATGTGATTAACAACCCTGAGAGCAAGCCAGGACTGGAGCAGGGCCAGCAGGGGCGGCACAGTGAGTTCAAGGCCAATTTGGGCAGTTTAATGAGAACCCATCTTAAAATTGGGAAACAGTCAAAATAAATGGATAATAATAATAAGTTTCTAAAAGGGCTGGAGGGCTGGGATGCGACTCAGACAGAGTGCTCGCCAGTATGTGTGAAAACCCGGGCCTGGGGTCGATCCTGGTGCTGCCAGTGAAAACAATGGTAACCATCACCTGATGGGGCCTAAAGTGCCACACACGCTCTGATAAGAACAGGAACTCTCTCAAAATCTCTCTCACACACACACTTGCACGCCCACCGGAGAAAGACATGAACAGGGAGGCAGAAACTGGAGTGCTGGGGCCACATGGCGAGGACTGCCACAGTTAACAGCATCAGAGGACACAAAACGGACCCTTCTAAAGGCAGTCAGGAATGTGGAAGTCAGATCTCTGGAACCGTGAGAGAGTAAATGTGTGTTGTTCAAAGTCACTCCGCTGGAAAGTCGTTACACCAGCTACAGGAAATCCACACAAACCCCTACATAGGGCTGCAACTGATGCAGAGAACATTCATGCATTAAGCAGAAAAATACAAATCAAAATTTATGCATAATGATCTTAATTTTGCATACAAAACATATGCAAATACAACAAAATGCTTGCAGTGAATATCTCTAGATAGAAATATGGGTAATTTTCAGCATTATGCTTTTTGATATTTTTCTAATTTCTATAATTGGTGTGAATTACTTCCACAAAGAAAAGAAAGTTATTTTTCAATTAGCAAATCAAGATATTTCTGCAACTCTGACTCAAAGATTAGCTATTGAGAGGTCCAAAACTCCCTAATTTTCTTAATTCCATCTTAGGCCAACACCTGAAAAACCTCAGCAACCAATGCCATGCTCTGCCTGACCCCACCTCAGTCTCTCTGCCCGGAGTGCGATGAATTGGAACAAGTTTCACACTTTGGAAACAAAAGATGGCTGAGGATGATGACTGATGTCCTTCCTGTCTCTCTATCCGGATACGCAGGAGGGGCAGGGAGAAGCATTCTCAGAGTTCACCAATCCAAAGTCTGTGCCCAGAAGCCAAGAGCAGCAAGCCCTGTTAGTAAACATGCAAACACCTGATGTCTCTGTAGGTGATTTTACAAAAGGAATCATCAAGGTAAACACTCTCCTGATTGCCTTACTCAAGTCCTGACTCCAAGGCTATCCATCACAAAACTCCTGCCCTTTGCCTTCCAGACACAGCAGCCAAAGCACATCACTGTGCTTTGATTAATAGACCCACATAACAAGCTAACATTTCCCCAATGGCTGGGAAGTACTGGACCAAAACAGACAGTAGGATGTGTCTCTGATCTGCACTAGCTTTATATGGAGGTAAATGCAAAGTGTGAGGTCAAAGAGTGATTCCCTCCAACCTGGGGCTAGCCCAGGGCACAGCACACACAATGTGTGCTGCCTAGCTTCAGTAACCTGGGAAAGAGCAGAGATTAGGCCCCCGTGCAAACACAGGGTGAGGCGTCCTCCAGCCCAGGTTTTTCGAAGCCCATTTACACACTATTTGATTGGCCAGTCAATCACCTACAACTCAATCTGCTGCCTGGGAGGGGCACCCATTCGGCCACACTGCTGACCCTGTCATCATCGTCTGTTTGGATCACAGGGCAGTGCTGGGATAAAGACCCGATGGGCATGCCAAAGCCAAAAAATGGTGCTGCCAGAAATAAAGATTTAGCATGGTCTACTGTCCACAAAGCACTCTGCGGCAGTCTGCACCATCCGTGAGTACACGACGCACTTTGCTGCCTCCCGCTCACACATCCCCTTCACGGTGTATCTGCACCTAGTGGTGTCTAAACTTGGGGTTCCTTTTCAGATATGTGAGGCGGGCAGTTCAGGCAAGGGCAAACACAGGTAGCCAATCTCCTCATCTACTGAAGTCAACGGGCCAGAGGTTCAAGAGACAGCTCAGCTGTTAGGTGCTGGCTGTTCTTCCAGAGGATCTGAGTTCAGTTCCCGGCACCCATGTCAGGGCGCTCACAACCCCGGTAACTCCAGCTCCAGGGTCTGACGCCCTCTTCTGGCCTCCATGTCACACACTCTCTCTTCCCCTCTCTCTCTCACACACACAGGTAAAATTTATCTTTGTTTAAAAATGAAAAGGCCAGACTACACAATCATTTCCCAAAGAACATTCTAAAGACCCTAAACCTGTGCGCTGTGCCATAAAACAAGATTCACAAGTTATGAGGGGGGTGTGCTTTGTGCCTCATGAAGAACTTATAATGGACATTACACAATGAAACCTACTAATTCTTTAATCAAAAACCCGTTAGAGCATTATCAAACCCTTCTATGATTAATACCCACTGGTATCACACTGGGTATCACACTGGTATCAAACTGGGTATCACTGGTATCACACTGGGTATCACACTGGTATCAAACCCTTCTATGATTAATACCCACTGGTATCACACTCAAAGCCCAGTGTTCTCATGAAATCTGGAGTACTAACCTAAGTGCTTCCATCTCTTCAGAAAACACTTAGCCTTTACCATGAAGACAGTGATAATGGGGGAACAGTTAAAATGGGACCATTCTAGTCTGCTTCCTGTTGCTATGATAAAACATTCTCAGCAAAAGCACCTGGCAGGGGAAAGGTTTCATCTGGCTGACACACTCAAGCAATAGTCCATTGCTGAGGGGAGTCAGAACAGGAACTAAGCAGAGACGGCAGAGGAACACTGCTTACTGGCTCACTCCCCCGGCTTGCTCTGCAAGCTTCTTACACAGCCCAGGCCCACCTGCCTAGGGATGGTGCTGCCCACAGTGGGCAGGGCCTTCCTAGTCAATCATTAATCAAAAGAGCTCCCCATAGCATTCCCACAGGCCAGTGTGATGGAGGAAATTCCTCAACTGACTTCCTCTTCCCAGGTGGGTCAAACAGACAACCAAGGTTAACAACAGAGGACCAAGTGACCACCTGTGTCAGGTGTGGTACTTGATACTCCAGCCACCAAGACAGACATGAAGCCAGAATCATCTATTCTAAGAAACTACTGCACACACAGAGCCAGTATTCGCTAAAGTGATGCTCATAATGAATACAGAGACATATACCCCGTGCACATATTACATGTATATGCATGCATGTACACACACACATGCATGGGGACAGAGAGGTAATAATAAGGTATGTATGTGTCCTGGACAGAAAGGTCGTGTAGCTGAGATACACAGAACAAGCAAGTCCTGTATGTGCAGATGAATAAGCAGTTTGGGCTTATCTGGTGGCTTCAAAGTGTGGTCCGGGGTGCTCTGGGGAGACCCTGTAAGGGCAGACCCACCTTCAACTGTGCTGATGTTTGCAGCCACAGCAGAGAAGCAATGGCAGGACGACTGCTGCCTCCTTGGCAGGAATCAAAGAACAACATCTGCCTGTGCCTGTGTGCACGCTCAGTGCTTCGTCCACGCCACTCGTGTGTGTTGTTTGAAAGTGATTTCCTTAAAGCAGTGAGAATTATCAGTTTTATGAAACATCAACTCTTGAGTGCACATTTTCTTAGTATCCTGTATGACAATGGGCAGCACTCATTTGGGACTTTTGCAGGGCACAGAGAATAGAGAGCACTTGTGTGACAAGCCGCTGTTGCTCAGGGAACACCATTTCTTAGAAGAATGAGTGATATTAAAAGCACAGTCATTGGGGCTAGAAAGATGGCTCAGCAGTTAAGAACAATGACTTCTCTTGCAGAGGACCCAGGTTTGATTCCCAGCACCCATATGGTGGCTAACAACCATCGTAACCCCAAGGACAGGGGATTCAGATGCCCTCTTATAACTTCTGAGGACACTGTACAACACAGGTGCACATACACACATGCAGACAACATACCCATACACATAAAATAGTAAAAATAAAGTATTTTAAAAAGCACAGTCATTCAGAATTATGTATTTATAGCTAGTTCTCAAGTCTGAAACACTGTCCCTTCTATTCAAGGAAAATTGTCGGTACCTGTTGTAAAAGGTCAAAAGCAAACTTCCAAACGAAAAGTAAAAGTTCACAGAACTTGAAGGGTTGTGGGGTACCCGGAAGTATACGGCATCCCAGAGGAGGATGGCAGGGCGCTGATAGTAGGACTCTTAGGATGTGATATTTTACACTGACTTGTTTTGTGTGTGCACACGCAATGAGGTGTACCACAGTGCACACGTGAAAGTCAGGACAGTTTGGGGTAACCGATTCCCTCTTCCATCACATAGGTCCAGGGATCAATGGCAGGCTGTCAGGTTTGGCAGCTGCACCCACCTAGCCAACTTGCCAAATGGGATATTTTGCTAATTTCCAAATGATTGCCACATGCTAGGACCAAATGGCACACAAAAGGTCTGCAAGGCTCGAGACCGGTGAACCAGGGGACTTCACACATGTATGATTCAAACTCTACAGAGCTGCCCAGGTCTGAGGTCCCCCACTAACCAAAATGGCTATAAAATACCCTTCCATTTTCAACTACCCATCTGTATAAGGCTGATTTCTGAATATAATTCAACCAACACAACCTCCTGAAACCGTGTGAGTGCAGAAACCTTCCTGAGACCCCAGCAGCCTTTCAGGCAAGTAAAGTAATGTCACTTGTCACTAAATGTGTGTTTGAAATAGTTATTTTCATTATGAATGCTGAGCAAGGCTGTGGAGATACCACAGTGGATAAGCGTTGCTGTGCGAGCATAAGGATGGGAGTTCAAATACCAAGAACCCATGCAAAAGCTGGGCTGCATGGCAGCGGCCTGTAATCCCAGCTCTCAAGAGGCGGAGGCAAGGGGTCCCCAGGGCAAGCTGGCCAGCTAGAATAGCTAGGTTAGGGAGTTCCAGCTTGGGGAAAGACGCCGCCTTGATAAACATGGTGGAGAGCATGCACGAAGATACTCAAACCAGCTTCAAGATTCTACACACACAAACATGCACTTGCCCACACATGTGTGCAAACACACATGCACACATACAAACAAAAACGAATGTTAAGTTATCATGTAATAAGTTTATCACTATTACATTTAGCTTACTGTTTTTAAATTGCTTCCATTTTTAATACATAAATGTTCCCAGACATGGTCCATCGAAACAAAAGCCATTTAGAGGGTTGGGGAGATGGTGCAGTCAGGCAAGCATGTGTGTTGCAGGCATGAGGACCTGAATTCGGATGTCCAGAACACATGTAAAAGCTTTCACAGTGGCAGAATGAGAAGGCAGGAATAAGCAGAGCCCTGGAAGCTCGTGGGCTTGCTGACCTGAGGTACATGGTAAAATTCCAGACCGACGGAAGATCGTGTTTCAAACAAAAGGTGGACCAAGACTCAAGATTATCCTCTGACCTCCACATGTAGGCAGTCCGCATTCATGCACGCATGCTTCTTTTTATTCAGAGAGAGACAGAGAGAGACACCAAAAAAAGCCTATGACTCCTTTTAAGTAAAGGACTCTTGAAATCACAGGCTGAGAATATTGGTCTAGTGTAGCGGGGGGGCAGGGAGCAGAGGCAGGTGAGGGGAAGTTGGGGGGCGCCTAGATGTCTCTGATATCTACTGATCTTTAAAAAGTAAAATGGAGTGTTGAGCACCAAAATTTCCATGGATGGACTTAGCTCAGAGCAAGGAAAACCCAAACCCTCTATACCATGAGGGTATAATTTTGAGAACAAGTGTGACGAGAAGGCAGATTGTGTGGCACTGAAGGCCCACTGTCACAGCCTAAAAATGAAATACATATGTCTATAAAAGAGGAAGAATGGGAAAATGTCAAAATTTGATGAAGGAAGCAAGAAAAGCCAGGCCTAGTGAAACAGAGCTGAATACAAAGCTCTGCAAAGTGAAAGGACTCATGGCAACAGAGCACAGGGCTTCAAGCCTCTTAAAGATGCCAAATCAAGACGATTCCAGACATTCTGGAAAACAAACCACAGGAGCCAGCCAGGGAAGGGGACTGCAGTGGTGCGAGGGAACAGAAGGCTGGAGGGGGCTCACGCTGTAGCCCAGCACTCGGCAGGCTGAGGCAGGAGGACCACTGTGAGTTACAGGCCAGCCTGGGCTAAGGACTGAAACTCCATCTCAAAAACTAGATACATAGAAATAGGCAGATGATAGTGAGACAGAAGACAGACAGACAGACAGACAGATGGATCAATTGATCGATCGATTGATCCAATGCCCTCTGACTCCCATGGGCACTACATGACATGGGTGCACCTATCTACATGCAGGCAATACACTCGTACACGTAAAAGAAAAATAGTATTTTTTTTAATTAAAAAATCACCACTTCAACCACAGATGTGCAGAAGAAAGCTATGCAAGTATGGCCTGGGGCTACACACACTCAACTGATGAGAGCTGTCCGTGACCTGGGTCTACATGGCATTTCTGGTGCCAAGTGGTATGTATCACAAAGGCACTCTGCCCAGCAGGAGACCCAAGACAGGAAAGGTTGAAGAAACAATGCCTTCCTGGACAGTGGGACAGCTATACCAGGTACTAATTCCTCTCCCCTGTCAGGGTGGCTCTGGATGCGAGCTGCCTGCTGTCACCTCACTACGGCCCCTTTACAGAGCAGAAAGCTGCTTCAAGCTCAAGTTCTCCCGCCTCTCTTTTTTCTGTTCTCTCTCTCCCTCTCATGTATGTGTACATACACACACAGGCACACAGGAGAGGGTGCTGCACATGTGTGTGCATACGGAAGTCAATTGCCAGGAGTCTTCCTCAGTGCTGTCTACCTCTGGAGCTCACCACAGAAATCCATCTTTTATTTGTGGGTGCTGGGAATCAAACTCGAGTCCTCAGAGTTGCACTGGCAAGCACTCTACCAACCAAGCTATTTCTCTAACCCTGAAATGCTCTCCTGATTTGAGACCAGGACCCCACAGATCACACTGTGCACCCACCAGGACGGAAGGCCCGTCCAATGGACATGGTCAGCAGTGCCACTAGCAGTTAGGGCCAATGTTGGGAACCACTAAATACTCAAAAGAGTTCGACCTACTGAAGGAGATAAAGGTGGCTACCTCCTTGACACATCAGACAGGAAGGGTAAGGAATGTTTTGACAGGGACAATCAATTTGGCCTAAAATAAGACTGCTTTGCTTCCCTACTAACGCTAATTGAATAGCCAGTAGAATACCTCCTCAGTATGCCAGATACCACCTTCAGGGCAGGGGATCTGAGCCAGCCTATGTCCTGATGCCTTCAGACGGATATTAAAGAGGAAACTTTATGGCTGTTATAAGTTTTGCCAACTTGCAAAGGCAGTAGGTCACAAACAGGCTTAAGTATGAGGTCACCAGAGTAGATGCAATGGCCCTGAGCTCTTTCAGAGCCTGCAAAGGCCAGTGGGCAAGGAAGGTAGCCAGCAGAGAGGCAGGAGGCAGGCAGAGACCAAAGTGCACAGGACCTTGTGACCACAGATTTCACCCTCTTAGAAGCAAATGGGATCTCCCCCCAAAGAGGCTCCATTATGAATGCACAGGGCTGTGTCACACAGAACTGTCCAGCTTTTATTTAACCACAACCTTCAAGTAAGACACTTGAACACCCAAGCAGGAGCCCATGCACATGCGTCTGCGCGGTGCATGCGTCTGCGCGGTGCATGCGTCTGCGCGGTGCATGCGTCTGTCTGTGTAGTGCTGCCATCACTGGAGCCTGGGTCGGCTGTTTCACTTCCTGAGGCTCAGGAACAGTGACAGCAGTGACAGTTCCCCTCTCTCCTGGCTTCATTTTTGTTGTGTGGTAAATGCCCGGACAAAAGGCAACTTAGGATAACAGATTGTTTCAGCTTACAATTCTAGGTTACAGGAGTTCGTCACTGTGGGGAAGTCAAGGCAGGAGCGTCAAACAGCCGGTTGCATCTCATCCACAGTCAAGAGCAGGGAGAACGGAGAGCACACACTCACTTGCTCGGGCTCTGCTGGATCTCTCCACTCTAACGCAGATCAGTATCCTCTGCCTAGGGAACGGTGCTGCCCACAGCGAGCTGGTCTGCCCTCATCAGTGAACTTAATGAAGACAATCCACCACAGACACGCCCACAGACAAGCCAGCCCGAAGCAGGCAATCCCCACTGATACTCTTCCCGGGTGATTCTAGGATGTCAGGCTGACAACGCTGACATCACGAGATGGTTCAAGGTATAAAGACGACTGTCACCAAGCCTAATGATCTGTTGGATCCACATGGTGGAAGGAGAGAACCAACTCCCTCAAGCTGTCCTTTGACCTCCATATGGAGGCTGGGGCAGGCATGCCCATCCACACAATAAATAAATTAATATAAGAAAAGGCAGTGGGGCAACAAAACCCAGCGGTTCTGACTAATTCAACAGGTGAAAATTAGTTTGCACGTAACTTCAGCTCCAGGGAATCCAACATCCTCTTCTGGCCTCCATGGGCACTGTGCTACATGGAATCCACACACAGACACTTACACTTATAATAAAATAAACCTTAAAAATAAAACAGGAGAAAGACAAGGCCATTCATTCATATACATACATATATATATTCACATATCCAGCTATATACAGAGACAAATGTGAATAACATAAATAAATAACATCTTCCAAAGTTCACCATAAACTTTCAGTTCTGCACACTGCTTTCCATGCTAGTTTGACATCAGCCCGGGTCTCCTCTGGGAAGTCCTGCTCCATCCTCCACACTCTCTGAAGCCAGCTTCCAGGCAGCGTGCCTCCTTTTCCACACATCCACGGAAGGCATCCCTCCCCACTCCACCACCACCCTGCACAGAGAGGCATCCAGCAGCAATGGGTGCTTCATTTTTGCATTGACCTACACTTTGGGTGCTTCATTTTTGCACCGACCTACGCTTTCTTTGTTCACACCCTGACCCTGTTTCTGAAGCTGCCATTTTTATAGTAAGGCTGCCTCTGTGAAGTATCCTTCACATAGCTAAGGCCCTCACACCATCTTCTATCACCCTCAGCCTTTTCCATTATTCAAGTGACATGACAAAGCTCAAGACCACACAGCTCAGTAAGAGGCCGCAACAGCACTCAAATGAAAGTTATTTAACTCCAAAGACAAATAAGTGTGCAATTATTCTAAAATTTTAGCACTATTATCCTTGTCATGGGGACATGAAGAACAGCCCATCTGACTTGGAGGCCCCACTATCTGCTCCCCAGGACATTATTAAGGCTCAACTCAGAAAAAGCCTTTGTTCGGCTTGAAAAGGCCATAATTTATCAAGAGCCCTTCATTCATTTCCTATAAATATATATGTCAGGTCAAGCAATTCTGGGACTTAAAAAAAAATAGAATGTGCTCACAGAGCCATTTGTTTTAGATGAAATGTTTAATTTACAGTAAGGAAACCACTGATACTCAGAGCAGTGGAATCAGAGCCACACAGTCTGTAAAGCAGTCACAGAAGTTGCAATGCCTCCTTTATCTTCTGTTACAGTCTCTCTGAGAAAGGCTGAAGAATTCTCAGATGTAAGTCACAGGATACTCAGCTGGGGCAAAAGGAGCTTTGCAACAGAGCAGGTGAACACACCCTGCTTCTGTCAGCTCTCCCCACAGACAGCAAGCCTGCCCATCCTAGCCCCAGGCCCCTCTTCCCCTGCTCTCCCAGGGAGAAAAGGGCTCTCAGGCCTCAAGTTCAACAAGAATATCTGCCACTTGTCTGGAAAACTATTTCCTGTGGTCACCCATCACCTCTCACTCTTACAGTCTTTCTGCCCCCCTCTTCAGCAGCGATCCCTGAGCCTTGGGGGCAGAGGTTTGATACAGATGTTCTACTCAGGGATGAGCACTCTGCAACCTCTTGTCCTCTGCACTTTGGCCAGTTGTGGCTTTCTGAGTTAATCATCATCTGTTGTATAAGGAAACCTCTGGTGAGAGTTGAGAGATGCCAGCCATTTATAAAAACTCAGCAACAGTAACAGCATGCACGAGTATCGTGTAAGCTCATGCCAGAAAAACACCCCAGCACAGACATGAGAAAGAAAGTCAGAAGCTCCAACCCCAAACCGACCTAAGGAAACTGCATCAACAGACAGCTGCTGGGACAGGCAGAGATCTTTCAAGCATGGAACTCCTGGTAGGCTAACCAAGATACAGTGGATGGAACCACACTGAAAGACATTTGAGGCCACAAATCATACTCTATAGGCCTTATAATATACAACAGAGTACATTAAATCGGGCAGGGGCAATGAGGGGAGGAGGAGATAGAGGAAAGGATTTAAATACCATCAAATTATATTGTATGAAAGTTGCAAAAATTAAAAAATACAAAATCAAACAAAACAAAAGTAAACAACCCAAAACAAAAAACTAAATGAAAATGAAAGTACGTCCACCATGCCTCTGCACCTACCCCAGCCCTATGCCTTGGGGTGGGATGGCTAGAATAACTGGACAGATGGTGGCTCCGGTGGCTCTGTCAAACCTGCTCCCGTGTCACAGTCTGACCCCTTTTAACATCTTGGATCTTGCTGTGGGAGGCAGACCCAGTCTGCACTTTTCCTCCGTGATCACTATACCACACAGCTTTGCCTTCCCTCGGTGTGAAAGCCAGGTATGACCATCCCGCAGAGGCAGGCAGGGCAAGCATCAGTGCAAGCATCACTGTGGCAACCGAGACCCAGGTCCTCGTCAGGGACAGCTCCCAGATGACTCAGTGAGGTCAAGGAGGGTTTGGAATTCAGCGAACCAAAACCTCTGTGTGGTAGGCCTCAAGAGTGCGTGGGAAAAGGGGCCTCAGAAGTGGGGAAGGAGTGGGTAGTCCCAAAGAAAGACCGTGGCAGAGAACCAAACTGAGACCCTGAGCGCTCTGTTCCCTGCTAAGCCCTGCTCTCCAGCACCACACCCACTGAGCTTCTGTCCACCAGAGCCAGCACGTGGACACAGAGTCAGGGAGCACAACAGTACACACCCAGCAGTCCACATACAGCTGTGCAGCGGAGATGTTCCAAACAAAAAGAACAAGAAAAGGGAGAGCTAGCGGAGCAGTACCCCAAACTAGAGACAGCACACACCACTCTGTGAAGACCATAAAGAAAGCAAAACCCAGCCTGTCCACCTCACCATTCACCTCTCCACCGTGGACCAAGGGAAAACTTCCTTGGGCCTTAATAATGTGTATGGATGTGTCTATGCCTGTCTAAATGTGTGCGTGTGTCTGACTGTCTGTCAGGAGGAAGTACGTGCCTGTGAGTGTATGTATGTGTATCTGTCTGTGTGTAAGTGTATCTCTGTATGTGCCAAGGAAGAAAGGGGGAATCAGACACTTAAAATCCACCACAGAAGTTAAGTCAGTAGCTCAATATCCTGCAAACAGTGGGGGGCGGGGGGCTGACGCCACTGACTCAGAACAGCACAGAATGAACTGAGAGCCTCTCAAGGCATTAGACACTCACGCTGCTTTCCTTTCTTTCTTGATTCTGTGTCTGTCTGTGTGCCTGTGTGTGTGTGTGTGTGCGCATGTCTGTTTCATTCTTTTGTAACTGTGTGACCCAGGCTAGCCTTGAACTCTCAATCCTCCTAGGTCAGTCTCCTGAGTGCCAGGATGACAGGAGTGTGCCACCAAGCCTGGCTCCATGCTGCCTCAACTGCCACGTCTTGCTGTTCTTCTTTAGCTCAATGGCCCTTGGGAACCTGCTCTGCCAGACACTGAGTGCGGTGCAGGTGCTCTCACAAGTGTCACATAACTGGTGACTTGTAGAAAGAATCCAAAGAGCAGGGCAATTCTTACCCTTTTCTCTAAGCTCCAGCCTGACACGGATGGCTGATGCCCACGCTGGGTTGCTAGCCTCTGTTTCTCCCTGAAGTCATTTCGCCCTGTCTTTCACAGACCTGCCCTCTCCACAAACAGGTGCAGTGTGCCCAAGTGCTTCCAGATCGGTGCTCTCCCCTGACTCTCCTGACAGCCTGATCTTAATTCCTCTTTAAACAGGATGGGAGCAGAAGCCACCTCCCAGGTTAACTTGCCCACAGAACAGAGTACCAAGCCCAGATCCCACTGACACCTACCCCACACAGCCTTTTTTGTACCCATCCCAAAGAGCATGGTCAGGGAGCAATCCTTGTATGACGCCCTGTGAAAGCTCACCTTCACAAAAGTGCAAATGGCGGCCTGTCTGACCGGTTGTTTTGAACTGAGTGGGGAGAAGAAGACTTGTTCACTGCTGGTTGGAGTGCAGCCTCATACAGTCATGACGGAAATCAGCCGTTTCTCCAAAAGTTCAGAGTAGAACTACCACATGAGTCAGCGACACCACGCGTGGGCATTGGACTCTCCTGGATTTCTTAAACAACAAAATTGCACCTAAACCAGAGCTCCACCAGTAACCATAAGGCTGGCTCTGGGAATTTTCAACCACAGATAACGGTCAAGGGACAAGCATGGGCCACTGATGGGACAGTTTCTATGATGGGGAAGCCTGCTGTCTGCTGTCCATGCCCACATTCTCATTTTTGGCAAAACCATTTCTGCTTTGGGAAGGATATCAATCTGAATATGAAGAGGTAAACAGTCTTTAAAGCTCATCAGCGCCTCCTCCCATGAAGGAATCATTCTAGTCAGAACGAGTCAGAACCAGCAAGGCCGCCTAAGACTGGGTCAAACTTGACACCAGGGGAAAGACAGCAAGATGAGAGCCAGTTCCATGCACTCACACCCCCATTCTAAGTCTCAGCTGCGTTCTGGATGCTTAGAGTACTAGTAACTGTAACTAGAGCAAGGACGACAAGATGGGAACACAGAGTCCCTCCCAAAGAGCATGCAGAACACAGGGACCCCAAAACAGCATGAAGAACACAGGGAATCCCCAAAGAGCATGCAGAACACAGGGACCCCAAAACAGCATGAAGAACACGGGAACCCCGAAAACAGCATGAAGAACATGGGGAATCCCCAAAGAGCATGCTGAACACAGGGACCCCAAAACAGCATGAAGAACACAGGGATCCCCCCAAAACCATGCAGAACATGGGAACCCTAAAAGAACATGATGGGCACTTTAAATCAAGCAAAGAACACAGGTAATTAGGTTCAAAAGCCAAGACTAGTATTGATGCAGCAAGGTATTTCCGTGGCCAGGACAGACGGCCAATCAGGTAACAGACAGGAAATTGGCAGCATTTACTACACAGGTGTTCAGTGAGGCAGGAAGTGGGATGCAAACAACTCAATTAATTCATTGTGCATTTTTGTCCAAGAGAACCAGGAGGCAGGCCAGAAACACCAACGGTGTGCCAGAGACTCACTCCACAGCGCCACATTTCCACAAGTGGGGTACTAAGAAGCACGTGTAAAATACAAAACTACACCCAGACTGACTCTGGTCAGCCCTTTCCTAGCAAAGGCTCAGAAGGGAATGAATCAAGGAGGCAGTGACTGTGATCACAAACGCCACTTCCTCCTGATTAGCACCTCCTCCAGGGCAGCCTGAGGGTCAGGGAAGCTTAAAGAGAAACTAAGACAAGCTGTAAAAACCGACAGCAAGGCAGTGGGACCGGCCTCATTCGTAACCTCCCCTAGGAGCTGAGTCTCACCGAAACAGTAGGTGTCCAGTTAGAAACCAGCAGAAAACGAAGGCACAGCCAGGAAGAGGAGGAGCCGAGAACAGAAAACCCAGGGAATAAAAAGGAGGCACCAACATGAGGCAGAGTTCCTACAGGTCCTGCTGGAGAGGGGCCCACATGCTGCAGCCAGTCACACCACTGCACCCAACAGGACACGGAGTGTGTGTGAGCTAGCAGCAGCCTGTGGCTGGTGGACACCTTTGTTTCATAGGAAAGGTGCTAGGGGATTCTGGGGAAGATCAGCAGTAAAAGCACCTGGTGCCAAGTGCCTGGATCCCAGACCCATGCCCATGCCAGGTGGGCATGGAGGCCCGCATCTAATCCCACCTCAGAAGGTGGAGACAGGATTCCCAGAGCAACCTGCCAGTGAGACTGCCCATGTCTGCTAAGTAGGACTGACTGAGACCCAGCCTCAATAAGCAGCATGGTGGCAGAGGGTTTGAGGATGATTCCAGACTTCAACTTCAGGTCTCTATGCACACATGCACCCACACCTAAACATACACACGTGCGCACCGCACATACGTGCGCACAGATGGACAAAGGAGAGATACTAAGGTACTCTTCGCCCACGTCATAGAGCTCTGTGGAAACCCCCAGAGAACAGGAACCTAAGGCTCTGGAAGTCTGAACGCTAAACCATTACGCTCACCAGTCCTTGCACTCGGCTGAGAACACTGGAGAAAGACCCATCTTCAACTGAAAGCACACACTGGAAACTGCCTATCATTGGAAAATTTCCAGCACTTACCACCATTACCTCCCCAAACACAGAAACGATCAGACAGAAGGGACAGACTTATGTTAGCCACAGAAGGGACAAAAGGTTCATGACACTCAAGTTTGATGGCAGAACTGAGCAGATCCAGACCTGAAAACCAGAGGCTACAGCTGAAACCCAGCACAAATTCCTTCAAGTCCCAGGGTAGCGTGAGCCATCAGCTGCAATCTGGGTATACTACAGGGCTACAAATCCCAGAGAATAATCTCAGAACTCAGTGTTTCCCAGATCCCTCAGCTTCCTCTAACTGGGCTGAATACCACTGCAGCATGCAGATTGCTACTTTCAGTTTCAAAAAATGCAAATAACCCACTTGACTATCCATGGTCAATGATTCGTGAACTGGTTAGTCTTTGTCAACCTGACCTAAACTAGAGCCACCTAGGCAGAGGGAACCTCAGATGAGGGATTTTCTCCATCAGACGAGGCTGTGGGAGTCTCTATGGGACATCTTCCTGTTAACTGATGTAGGAGGGCCCCGCCCACTCTGGGCAGTGCTATCCCTAGGCAGGTGGATCTGGGCTGTGTAAGAAAAGTAGCCAAGCAAGCCTATGAGCAGCGTCCCTCCTGCCCTGCTTCCCTGTGTCAGACAGTGTGCTGGGAGAATAAACCTCTCTTCCCCAGGTTGTTTGTGGTCAGGGTGGTTTATCACAGTAAGAGAAAGAAAAATAGAACACTGTTGTTTTCTAAAGCACAAAACCAGGACGCTTCCTTGCACACACCTGCTCTGTTGCAACATCCGCTTCCTTTCAGGGTCACAAGCAAACCACAGGTTCAAGCTCCAAGTTCAGTTCCAGATCAATGACCATTACAGAAGCAGAATTCTGAAAGGGCCTCTTACAGGTGCCCTGGCTCCAGCTGCACTCCAGGACCAAAATTTGAGTCCTAGCATCTCTTGATATTAATCATAAAACCTAGAGTAGCAGGTGCTATTTATAGATGCTTCTTGGACACCGGGCCCTGGGCCAGAAGCACATGGGCTGAGCTAGCTCATCGAATCTCCACAGTATGTGTCATTTTAATACCCAGTTTCAGGGTAGAGGAGTCACCTAAAGTCACATAAGAATTCTCAGCCTCACAGTCCAAGTTCTTAACTGTCACACACTTGTCCTTGTCAGGGAGAATGCCGCCTCTCCTCTCTGAGACTTACATAGGCAAGTCTAAAAAATAAACAGACAGTAGGCAGATTCACAGAAGAAAAGGTAAACACACTGATTTTCCCACACAGGCAACATCATGTGAAGAACAGTGATGGCTGGGGTACCCAGGGAGATGAGGATGCAAACCTGCCTGGGGAGGGAGAAGACTTGGGTGACCTGGGAAGAAGTGAGTTCTTGAAAAGATGAATGGGCCCTCAAAAGAATGGCTTTTGTAATGCTGGGTTTGGAAGATGGGTGTTCTGTGTGGGTTGGGTGCGTGGCTGAGGCTCTGTGGCCTGTTCTGACCTTCCTTGCAGGTAGGCTGGTTCTGGGTACTGGGGATCCCATCCCACCCAGGACAGAAGAGGTGCCCCATCACCTGGAGTTAGTATTAGGTTGTGACTTTGGAGTGACTGGACCAGAGAACTCTGCTTGAGGCTTTTGACTTTTCTTCTGTTCTGCCATTTTTTCCTGGTGTCCTGCCCTATGCACACGTTAAAGGTGTTACTTCACCCCTGCCCCACGTGCGCCAGCTGTTAGCCAGGCCCCCTCCCCTTCAGTCCTTCCTGTCTTTTCTGCAGGTTTGAGGAGCAAGCTGAGTTGGCAAGTGGGCATGTGCTGGGATGTGCTTGGCACATCTCTCCAGCTTGTTCCCGAAGCCACTTGCAGAGTCCTGGAGGAAAGGAATGCAGCTGCTCCAGGTCTGTTATGCTGTCAGTCTGTCAGAGCCACGAGGCAGTCTGCCCAGCACATCACAGAACCAATGCTGTCCAGCCCTAGTTTCCAGGTGGTTTTCACAGGCACCCACATACCTGACACTCATAGAGAGCCTGCTTTCTTCCATACCACAGGCTGGAAGAAGTTTTAGGTGTCCTAAAAACAGGAAGAAGTGTCTTCTTGAACTCTGCTCAGAAGCTGCCTGGGGCTTGCCAGGGTCAGTGGGCGGCTCCATCAGGAGGGGCAGCCCCTCCCAGGCATTACCTGGCTTTGTGAGCTGGTGCTGGCTACTTAACCTTTTTGTGTCCTCATCCTGTGTCTAGTACTACCACACATAAGAGGCTAAAGCAAGGTGGAAATGAAATTGTGTGTAAATCATAGGGGTCAACAGTGGGTTGCTGCCGTTTGTCTTTAGTTTTCAGCCAGCTTAATTTAGAAAATCACTGATCTAAACCTAGAACTTCTCTCTTCCTGGAGGGCAGTGGGAACAAGCTACTCTGTAAACTTGTTGCAAAATAAAGACAAAGGAGTGGGTGGAGCCCAGAGGACCCTAATTGGGGTCTAGTCCTCCAAGGACCTTTCTGTTTCTTTTGGTTTCTGTCTCTGCTTCAGTCTGGGAGTTGAGCACAAGGCCATGTTAACCACGTGGCCTTAGAAATGTCCAGGCCAGGGTTTGAAGAATGAAGCGACAGGGGAGGGATTTATTTAGTGTTTTGTTTTGTTTTTAAAAGATATGGCCTCACTCTATAGCCCAGGTTGGCTGAGAACTCACTGTGTAGCTGAGGCTGGCCTTGAACTCATGGTGCTCCTCCTGTCTCAGCCTCCTGAATGCTAGGTTTACAGACATGAGCCACCGTGCTAGGCAAAGCAGCATTTTGGATACGGGTCTTAAACAGGCATATTAACCATCAGCACTTCGAGTGCACATGCCTTCACATAGTAAAGAATCATCATGAATCTTAAGGCCTCTGGCCTCCTCTCAGAACACCTCTCAAGCAACAGGTAGATTTGCTCTTTTGTTTTCTACCACCTAGGGAGACTTCTCCCTCTCTCCCCTTCCCCTCCTTTCTTCCTTACTGTTTATATATTTGAGTGCAGACAGCACAGGGCAGTTTCAGAGGCACATGGGAAGGAACCCCCAGTTTTTGCTGTTCTTGGTTTCTGCTTCTTCACATATAAAGTGATCAGTTCAGGAAAGGATCCCCCAGTGATGCCATGGAAGTATGTACCCGACAATGGCTTAAAAGGGCCCCTCTGGGCTACAAGATGGCTCAGTAGGTAAAAGGTGCCTGCCACCAAACCTAACAACTTGAGTTTGATCTCTGGAACTCACATGGTAGAAGGAGAGACCCGATTCCTGCAAGTTGTCCCTGACATACACGTGCTAGGGCAAGAGGTACCATGGCACATGCATCTCACTCACACACACATACACACACACACACACAATGTAATAAAAAAAATTAAGGTTAGGTGTGATAATGTCCACCTGTGATACCAGTATGCAGAGGCAAGAGCATTCAAGTTCAAGGCCAGCTTGGATCATCAATCCTGATGTTGTCTTTACTATGAAAATAATATACATCTATGCATGCTAAAAACACGGGGGAGAGATACAGCCCCTCCCTTAGTGGAATGCTTGCCTACGAAGTACAAAGCCCTGGGCTCAATTCCCAGCACTGAATCAACCAATCGAGGTGGTGCATGCCTGTAATCCCAGTGCTGGGGGGCGGGGGGGATTGGCAGAAGGATCAGAAGATCAAGGTCACCCTCACCTACACAGCAGCTTCAAGACCAGCCTGGCAAACATAAGACTGTCTCAAAAAGAAAAACAAATGCCCCAAAACATAATGATACAAACTTCCTAGAACACAAAATTCGCCACAGAAATAACCTTTACAGTATTTTTCCTATGTACAGAAAATTTATAACAGATTTACAACATAATATAATCTTGTGGCCAGGATTCATCCCTTTCTCATTACTTGCATTATGAAAACACCCAGAAATAGAGTCTTTGTTCAAGGCAAGGACAGAAGGCTGGGTGAACCTCAAAAGAACAAGATTAACTGAGCAACTAAGCTACTGCCTCCAGAGCCAATGAGGTACAGCCACATCCTCCGTCCTCCCCACCTGCTCTTCCTCCCTACTACCATGCCCAGAAAGCAAGGGCCTGCAGGCCAGAGACTAGGACCCAGGACAGCTGAGACGGCGGGGCGGGGGGGGGGGGGGGGGTGTCACACTCATGACTTAAGGGAGGTTGACTGTATCAGGCTGGCTGGGATGAAGAATTCATGTTCCCTCTAGGGCAGCCGTGCCCTCAAAGGGTTCCCACCATGACCAGACATGAGGCCAAGGGGTTGCCCAAGTGGAGAGGAGGATACAGGAGAGAGAGAATCACTCCAATTCCTTCATCCACCCTGCAGGTTAAACATCAGACAGCCATAAAAACAGCACACAGTGGCTAGGGAGGGGAGGCTCTGGTGGAGGGAGGCTCTGGTGCAGCTGCCTGCATGTCCTGTAGGGACTCCTGGAACGAAGCTTTTGAGGGTCATCACCCATGCTGGGTGGGCTTTATGGTGATGCAGCCACCTGTGAGTCACCCGGGCTCCTGCATGTAGCCCAGTAAATCCACTGGTACACTAAGCTAAAGAAAACGAGGGTGGGGGAAGAACAAAAAGAAAAGAAAGAGGGGCAAAGTAAAGAAGGGAGAGAGGGAGAGAGGGAGGAGGGAGAGAGGGAGAGAGGAAGAGAGGGGAGGGAGGGAGGGAGGAAGAGATGGAGGGAGGGAGGGAGGGAGGGAGGGAGGGAAGTAGGGAGGGACAACTGAGACCCAAGGCAAGGGACTTCCCCCAGCTGCAGGAATAAGAACAGAATTGAACATTCCAGTTCCAATCTCAAGACCAGAAGACCAAAGTCTCAAAGCTCTGATCTCAGAGCAATGAAGCCATAAAAGATGTCAGAGCCCACATCTAATATGATCCTTCCCATCAAAAGTGTTAATTCACTGGAGTTGGAGAGATGGCTCAGTGGTTAAGAGCACTGGCTGCTCTTGCAGAGGACTGGGTTCAATTCCCAGCACCCACATGGCAGCTAATAAGTGTCCATAACTCCAGTTCCAGGGGATCCAACGCCCTCTTCTGACCTCCATGGGCATTACACAACACAGGTGCACTTATACACATGCAGGCAATACACTTATACACATAAAATAAAATTAAAATAAATCTCTTAAAATATTTATTTACTAAGTGCTTGAGGCACACGGACAGACACAAAAGCCATCCCCAGGCACTGGACCAAGCTGGTTTATAGGGAGGGACAGTTGGAGCTTCATCTGGCTCCAAGACAAGGGCTCCGGCTGAAAGCCGGAAACAGTGCTGGCCCCGCAGGGTCTAGGGGACGCCACCCAAGTCCAGCTTCCGGATGATTCTGGCAGAGAAAGCCTGTGATTTAAAAAACAGTTCTTCTAGAGAGGCTGTTTCAATGTGCTAGAAGCAGCACCCCAAAAACTACCTAGGAGGAGTGAGGCTCAGGAAATGCTTGCACTGTGCAGCTTTGACTTTGTGTGCGAGTTCTGCTGGGAGCGAGTCAGGGAAAGTGTGTGCTCGCCCCCCAAAGGCAAGTCCTGAGATTCCATCGCACAGCTGTTCCTGACACAGGGAATTCTATTTCCATCTCCACTTAGCATAATTATCTTCTAAAAAAGCGGTGTTCTCCACAGGGACTCCGGCAGCATCCAGATAACCTCCAAACAGGGTGACTTCTGCAGGGGAGGAAGCAGGCCCACCACAGCCCACCTCTCAGGGGCCCTTTCATTCAGAGGTTCCAAGAGGAAATTCCTCCCCAGCCAGGCAGGGCAGAGACTTCCCTTCAGCTCTGAGCAATCACACGAACTGACTAGGCAAGCCTCAGACAGGCCAGGCGTGTGGCTGCCCTGAGACTCGTCTTTTTAATGACCAAAACTAGGCTTTTAGGACAGGAACCAAGTGTAATAACCTTGTGAGTTACAAAGCGTGAAGATCTTGGGTTCACATACCAAACACACACACACACACACACACACACACACACACACACACGGCAGCTCACCAGCTCTCTAGGCGTCTCTGTGTGCTTTCCTCTATTTAAGGCCAAACGCAAGGCTGAACACGGCCCACTGCCCGAGGGAGCTAACTAGACTCTTGACAGCACTGAGACACTACCTACAGAAAGATCCGGAAGCTGAACTGCCCTTGTACACCACCTCAGCATTTTCAATATCTGCTGGGACAATGAATACCCAAACTGTCAAGCGGTGTCCACCACTCAGGCCCAGGAATGGAGGGGACAGAACACAAAGGCTCAGGCAACGTGAGGCCCTCGGCTCACAGCAGGCCAGCCGGGCACGCTCCTCCCGTGCATCCCTGCCAGGCTGAACATCATCTTCATGCCTGGGGCTGTATGTGGGAAGGTGGGTGTGTGAAGAGGAGGAGGAGGAAGAGTCGGGAAAGGGCAGTGGATCCAGGATGAAGAGAACACTAACTTTTAAACCTAGAAATGGTTGCCACAAAATTCCTAGCTGCATTCACACACACACACATGTACATACAAGCACACATGCACATTGCACACAGGCATCAGCACAGCCAGCTAAGGTTAGAAATGTCCTCAGAGAGCTGATCCCCACCACCCAATTGCTCTCAGCTGCACTCACAGGGACTTTCTTGCCCCTGACCTCAAGACCAGCACCTTCACCAAAATAGGCCAGGACAAACTCAGATCTTGACTCCGCACACACCCAGCTCCTCACACTCCACCCTCAATACACACACAGTGTGATTCAAACAGTTTTTTTTATCACCTTCTGTGGGAGGACATGCCTACCGCAGCACCTCAGCTAACCTCATCCTCCACACATGGGTGAACCCCAACCCTAACCTAGGATACTTATTCCTTCCTCACTCCCTACCCCAGACCAAAGCTTAAACAGGGCCTTCTCAGCAAGGCCTTCCTCGGCCCCTTCCAACCCTCATCTCCCCTCTTCAGTGTGCTCATGAGTGCTCTCTCTCTCTCACTCTTTCTCTCCCTTTCTACAATCACCCCATCTCACCTACTGCCTGGCTTGAATGATATCCCCAAAAACCCATCATTAATTTTACGTGTGTGTTTTTTTTTTTTTTTTTTGAGACAGGGTCTCCCTGTAGCCCCAGCTGGCCTTGAAGTCTATATGTAGGCCAGGATGGCCTAGATCCTAGAGAGATTCTCCTGCCTCTGCCTCTCAAGTGCTGAGATTAAAGGCAACACCATGACACCGAGTTTCCAGATAATAATGACATTTAAATTCGGGTTCTAACTAAACCAAACTGCCCTGCCTAAAGTTGGTATGCCTATCAATGAAACGAAACCAGAACAGAGTTGACTAGGTAAAAGAGAATTCCCCCAATCTGACTCCTGGAATCAGAAGACACTGGTCATTTCCTGCTTTTGGGGCTTGAACTCAGAAACTAGCTCTTTAGCTGGGCGTGGTCATGTGCCTTGAGTCCCAGAACTCAGGAGGCAAAAGCAGGTAGATCTCCCATGAGCTCCAGAGAGCAAGACCAAGGAGTGCCCACAACCACGAGAAGCCAGGTAAGGTGCAAGAAACAGATTCCCTCAGAGCCTGAGGACTGAGCAGGATAAGCTGCGGCTTGAGCCGCTGTCTCAGATGCTCCTCACCTCGCGCAGTCTTAGGGGAAACCAGCACATACACCAGGCTCAGGAGCCACGGCTCTCACCTCAGCAGGACTGGGGCTTCTTACATTCACGATAAAATCCCCAACACTAATGATGCCCAGTAAAAACGTGCTCAATGAATTGTGGGTTGAACAGGAGGCTGGGGAGCTACCCCCAGCCTAGAGGCCCACACTGAGAGGCCAATGTCCTAACTTCCCTCAGAGACAGACAGCCAGGTCAAGACTCCACAGGAACCTTGTTGGCATACCAGGTAGCGAGGACCAACTCCTTCCCACAAAAGTCACTACAGTAATTGCTAACGAGAACATGGTGTGGGGGGCCAGGGGGAGGATGCAGGCTTGGCCCTGCTCCTGATCAGGCTGTGACCCTGAACAAAGTACCTCATCCCTGGGGACTCAGTGTCTTCATCTGACAAATGCAAGATGGATTAAAGGCCGTGTCTACCTGCCCTCTGAGGACTCATTTCAATTCCTGTGGCTTCTGAGAAGCCTCCCAGACGTCCAGAGCCAGGGGAGGACTGGATTCTACTGACTTCTATTTAGGGCAACACCCTTGGCACCTACTGTACACTGCTCTGAAATCTCAGGCTATTATCCTATTTGCATCATTAATTGTCACATGCATCATCCAGACTCATGGCACAGCCTGTGTGTCTGAAACACTGCAGGCTGCTAGGACCCACAGCATTCAAACAGGGTGCTCTGAGCTTCCAAGGGCCCGCAGACCACATGCTCACCCACCAAGTGTGGCTTGCCACAGAAAGGGTTCCTTTTGGACACTAACATCCATGGTGCTTCTCCACATTCAACCTGCAGAACACACACACACACTCAAACACACACACACACACTCAAACACACACACACACACACACACACACACACACAGTGGTGCAAACACAATAGACTGTAAGAATGAAACCACCACTGTGCTCATCAGGCTGGGACCACATCAGGCTGGGTCCTATGTTCTTAGGACCTAAGAAAGTGAGCTCCAGAGGCATCAGGCCTGATCAGGAATCCCAGCACCCTGGACAATCATCTTTTTCCCCTCTGCACTTCAGTGACCTAGAGGTATAAGGTGACCCTGAACACAAGGGTCTTGGGGTACTGATACCTCAGCCAACACTGTGCACTTCTCTCTTGTCTCACCTGGAAATGGGCAGTGTGGGCTAACTCTGTGGCTCAGAAAGACCCATCACCTTTCAGCACCTCAATCAGCCACCTCAAACAAACAGTGGGGGGTCACTGCAGCTCTCAGCATTCAGTCTCTCAAAAAAAAAAAAAAAACAAAAAGGGAAAAGGCCTTTGCACCCGGAGCTTCGGTGTGTACAGAGGAGGCAGGAGGCAGCTCACAGGAGGTGGGGTATGAGATAGACACTTGAGTTTCTCTCCTGCCAAGGCTGACACCCACACACAGACGTGCACCCCTCTCTATGCCCATCTGTGTGCTGGTAGCTACCAATCTCCAGACCTAGCCCTTTCAGTGTTACCAGGCTATGGCCATTTTCATACAGAGCAAATCCAATGTAAAGTCACTCACTTAAAAGCATTTACTGGACCAGTAAGATAACCCAGTGGGTAAAGGGGCTTGCCGCCTACGCAAGCTGATTCAAGTACCACAACCGACATAAAGGTGAAAGGACAGACCAACTCCACAAAATTGCACTTTGACCTCCACATGTGCGCCGTGGCATGTATGCCCACACAAGCATCATGTGCCCAAGTGTGAGTGCCCACATGCACAATAAAAAAATAGAATGTTAAAGCATTTAGTAGGGAAAGGGCTTTGCAAGAGAATTTATTTGTACTGCTGAGCACTTGTTGGGAATGTGCTGAAAACTCTATACACAGCACTCTCAGTCTTTACAACCTCCTTTTGAGATAGGTCGTGGATTCTCAGTGAGGAAACCGAGGCCCAGAGAAAGAAGGAGCTGATTCCAACGCCACAGGTATGAAGGGCTTGGCCCTGTCCTCAATGGGGACGGTGACGAGGACTGAGCTGGAGCTGGGTTCTGCACCGCCAGGCTCTGGAGTCTCCTCCTCACCCCACCTGCTTCCACAACCCTCTTCCTGGATTCAGCGGGTAAAGGGTGCAATGGCCAGCCAGCCAAGGCTTCTCAAAGGCCCCACGGGGACAGCCTAGCTAAGCTGCCATGCGGGTTCCATCTGCTCCTCTATCAGCCAGCTGTCCCAGCCCTGGCCACCTGCTGACCTCAGTACCAGGCAAACTGTCACAATATTCCCACAACCAGCCAGGAGCAGGAGCGATGGCCACAGGGCAAGGAGGACTTCGCAGACGGGTCCCCACTGATACTTCAGACTCACTCAGGCACACTCCACCAAATTTCATGTGTTCGGTCACCGCACCTACCTCCGGCAGAAGTGAACAGGGCCAGGAGGGCTGTTTCCAGGAGCTCTGTGGCCACCAGGGGCCCTGAGCACAGCAGGGTCCTCCTTGGGCTCTACTTACTCTGGGCCAACCCACTCTGAAAGGCTGAGCAACGGGTGCCAGCGGGAGACCGGCAGATGCACACACTGTCTGAAGCGGAGACCTGGACGTCTCCTAGGCACTCTACCCAGGTTCCGCAGTAATTGTTTTCAAAATATTGTATTTTATGTGTATGAATTATGACCTGCATGTATGTAGGTACACCCGTGCCGTGAAGTACCCATGGAGGTCAGAAGAGGGCATCAGATTCCCTGGAATTGCAGTTATGGACAGCTGTTAGCTGCCGTGTGGGTGCTCGGAATCAAACCCAGGTCCTCTGCAAGAGCAGCCAGTGCTCTTAACATGTCTCCAGCCTCTGATGCAATATATTATGTGAATGTGAACAGCTTACATGCCAATTCCAAACCAGAGAAACTCTGAGATACTGGTGCACATGAGAGACACGCAAACCCCATGAGCTAGCTCAAGCAGCTATCAACAGGAAACCATAAACTGCTACACCTGCAACATAGTCTGTAGCCAAATAAAGGAACAGAGACAAGCTACATGCATGAAAAGAACTCCCAAACACATTACATGAACAAAGATGACAGTAGTGTGACGTAGATGATCAGATTCCGGCTTATGAAACAAGAAAGCCTTATGGACGTATGTCCACCTAGGCTGACAAACGGTTTCACGATACTCAGCCAACTGTTAAACTAGTTACTGCTGAGGCCCTGGCACGGGTGCTGGGGTCTTGATGCATGAAGGTGGGGTGACATGCAGGAGAGACTCACGCACTGCCTGCATCATTCAAGAAAGACTGATTATAAACATCACGACCCAAGCAGGTTCTCGTTCTCATGAAACTGCCCCAGAAATTCAAAAAGGTTTCCACTGCTGTACCTACAGAGAGCTAACAAGGGGCAAAAACTTCTGAGGCTCTGACGACCAAGTGGACTGGGATCAAGGGCAGCACGGAGGCCAGGGAAACTCAGGCCTGCCCTCTCCTCAACCCACCATCCCAAACTCACAATCCTGGGGTGCCTGCCCTCTCCTCAACCCACCACCCTAAACTCACAATCCTGGGGTCTTTCTGCACACACCTCCAATGCTGAAAGCAGGCTTACGAGAGAACTGCCTTGTTCAGCAGAGGTCTCCCACCCTCACAGAGGGGCTTCTATTAGGCAAGCTAGAGAAAGGACCAAGCCAAACTCCACCTTCCCGACCAACAGAACCACCCTGTGCTGGCCTGTGATGGCGGGAGACCCAAGCCTGGCGGCCGGCTCGGTGGAGTCCCTCCACTTCGGCACGCAGCCCAGGAATTTTCTCTCTCACTCCCAAACCCCAAACTGCATCAGTACACAAATCGGATGCCTCTGCCAACAACACAGTGACAACACAGCAAGGAGAGATAAATCAGTGGTCGCCTGCTAAAGATAAATTTATTCTTCCAGCTTGCCAGAGTCATGGCACTTCTGTGGATTCAAACATTTGATAAATATTATTTTTACTTCCTAATAATAATTAAAACAAACACAGACCCCTGCACATGCACTCATGTGCACGTGCACACACATGTGCACACACACACGTTTGAGAACACAAAGAAATCAGTCAAAGAGGCTCTACTTAGGACATAATTCTCAAGAGGTGGGTATGATGACTGCTCTCTGCAGGGGAGAGTGTTCTCCAACACATTCCCTTCCACACAAGATGCAGGACGCCATCAGAGTCAGGTTTGACCCCTCTGAACAAGGATGAGAGGTCACTACTTCAGAAGAGTGAGCAGGAAGCAGATGGCAGTGAGCAAGGTCTGCAGAGCGACTAACAGGACGTAAGGGAAGCAGCACAGTGATCCCACAGGTAACTCAGCAACTCCTCACAGAGAGCACAGCCCGCATAAAGCCAGAACCTGGTAGGCTCATCTCTAGCCTGACCAGAGTAAGAGCAAACCACCCGAACGGCAAAGGTATTACGTGATCCAGAAAAGAGAGGCCAAAAGCAAGCTCATGACCATGTCCAGCCTGGACTAGGGGAAGACAATACAAGACACGCTCGTCCCCAACACCCTAAGTGTGTTCCACGTGAGGGTCCCAATCACCGAGGCCCCGAGGCTCTGCCTCTGCTCCACTGGAGCTGTCTCAGTTCTGCTCTGCACAGACGCCAGCCTCCAGAGCTGGCTGCCACCATATCCACCATCACCACTTTCCCCAGGAACCCCATGCAGGGCAACACCCAGAAATAAGGACTAACCCCCAGAGGGTCTACCTTAGGACCAGCAATTATTATTGGGGTGCAGACCCCTTCAAGGGGAGGCTTCATTCTTTGGCTTCTTTCCACCTGAAGTATCAATGCTCAAACCGGCATCTCCCTACACAGGGAGGAGGAGCCTAATGATAAGGCCCGGTGGTAGGCACAGAGGCCTTTCAGGTCAGATTCAGACACCTGTCTCTAGCTGCAAAGGCCAAAGGAGGCAACACTGGCTATGGATCTGCCAGGAGTCAGCCCCTCAAGCCCAACCAAGCTCAGGGCTACAAGGATGAGGGCCAAGAAGGAAAGGTTCTCCAGATCCACATGCATCCTTTTCCCCACCAAAGGGTCACAGTACTGGTTTTACATTTGCCTGTGTTTTGGGCCCGCTGCATTAATGGACTCTTTTCTCTGCTAGTTTCCACTTGTGCTCCACACAACCCACTGAACAATCTTCCTCAATCATACTTGACCCTCTCTGCTTGATAAAGCTCCTAACTTACATAACACAAGCTCTATCTATCCTCAACAGAGTGAGCAGAGCCCTCCCTGCCTGCCCAGAATCCATGGAAACGCAGACCACGGTCCCCACAGCACACCAATCCAAGGGTATTTGTTGAGTACATATATCTATGGACCATCACTACATCTGCGCATCGTGGGTAACAATGACCAGCCTTTCAGATCCGCCACATCAGTGTGTCTCCGAACCATCTCTACTCTCACAGTGTGATCGACTTCAGGTCTGCTATCAGGGTATGTCCCCATTGTGAGAGCCCAACTCTGCAGGCAAGATCAGCTCTCCATCAGCCCAAAGCCCGACACAGAACTCTGCACGATCGTTACCCTTTGGCTGTCCCACTTCCTCACAATGAATGAGCAAGAATTAACCCAAGAGAAAAAACAGCATAGGCAAGCTCTAAAAATACAAAAACTAGGCTATCAAAATGCGAAAGAAACCAAAATTAACTCATTATTAAAACAATTTGAGAACTGGGAAAGAATGGAAGAGAAAGAAAACAGGACTTTGGGGAGGAGATGCTTTAGAAATACAAATTCCTATGACGTTCTAGACTTAATTTGTTTCAAATATTTAGGAAGATGACATTCCAAAGACTCACAAAGGAGACATTTCTATAATTTAAAAACTATTTCTTAATTAATATCTTCAGGAACTAAGAATAACTTTTATAGACTGGATCTTAATAAAATTCTCAGAGAAATACTGGCATCCATCACAGCACCCTCTTGGAATTTAATTTCCTTTTCGGCACACAACTGACTACAGAACTTCACTGATGTTGCCACCACAGAAAGTCAAAATCTGCCTGGAGTGAAAAACTTCAAAGCCCAGCAAAGAGCCTGGGAGCGCTGGGTGGAAACGGGCGCATACCCAGCTCCATCCCACTCCTAACAGCCCCCGTTCCCCACTCTGCAGATTCAGCTCCTCTGTACCCTTTACCACCCAGTGCCTCCCTCGGGAAGTCCCTCAAATCCAGTATCTTTTCCCAGTCCAACAAATACATAAGAAATGGGAGCAGAGCTACAGGCTGCCACTACATCCACCTTCAGCTTCTCACACACGACTGGCCCTTTCTGGTTCACGATTTTGTTCAATTTCTTCCTTTGGGACTCCAGGTCCAGACCCCAGGATATACAGTGAATATTCTGGGGATTGGTGTGGGGAGGCAAAAGCTGGAGGAATTATTCATAAGGACAAAAATGTACTTTAAAAGCCTTTCTCCCCTGAGGACAATTCCTACTGAAGACTTAATCAATCCCATTATCTGGAGTGCCTGAAAACAGGGAGAGAAAGGGAGCCAGCCTTCTCCGAGAGTTGGAGCTCACAGGTGTGCAGCACGTGACAAAGCAAACAGCACTGCCCTGATTTTGCACACACAGAGCCCAGGCGGCCAAGTAAGGCCGGGCCCTACACCCAGGCCCACTGCACCCCAAGACTGGCCCCGCACAGGCTGCTTCCGGCCCCTTCCAGTGTTTGCACTCAAGCATCCCGAGTCAGACAGCATTTGTTTATATGCCGCTGTTCACAACGGTGGTCTCACTCGATGATCACAACCTTCTGGACAGCTGAGCATTCCTTTTCTGGAAACTGGAGAGATGGCCTAGTGATTAAGAGAATACACTGTCTGCACAGCAGACCCCAGTCTTAGCTGAAGCAATACTGGCAGCTGATTGCTGCTGGATGAGGAAGAGCTGATCTTCCTAAAGCAAGGGACTCTAGATAGGCTGAAGAGACCTCAGTGGATGAACTCACAGTGACGAAGCTTGAACAAGTAGGTCTTAATGTATGAATTCCCAGGGCGGGGGGGGGGGGGGGGTGCCAGTGGACAGGAGGGTATAAAAATGATTAAGAGTGGTTGAGATGTTCTGTATGAAATTCAATAAAAAATTCACACAGAGAGAGAATGTACTGCGCCCACATAGGGTGCTCACAGATTCCTACAGCTTTGCTCTGGGAGATCTGACGCCCTCTTCTGGCCTCCATGGGCATCTGCATCCCCATGTACACATACATTTACATATAGTTCAGAATAAAATAAATCTCAAAAACATTAATTCCTTTTCCACCACTACAAAAGGCTATTTGGATCCAGAGGCTTGCTCTGACAGGGAACTGTGTCCTCTCCCAGCCTGCTTCTTTCTATCTGCGAAGCGAAGACTCCACCTTCTTCCTTGTACCTCAAAAGCAGCAGGGACGCAAATGGTAAATGCGATTAGGTACATGATTTTCAATAATTTAACACCCTCCATTACAGTCATATTAACCCATGGAAACCCTACAGATCTAAAGATATGACATAATTAATCAAGTCCTTATGTGTTGGAGGAAATATTTTACCACTAACCTCAAACAGAGATAACCACCTACTGCGGCTTCCAAGAAACTGACAAAAAACATTTTTTTTGAAAGGATTACTGAAAACGATAAGGTCAAACCCAATATGGATTTTGAAAGCTGTAAGCAGAGGCAGACCAAAGAGGCACATTCAGTTATGATAAACACAGCAGTCCCTCCTCACCTTCCAACACCATGGCTTGATGGCTAATGAGCTGTCTGGCCCCCATTACTACAATTCTGACTGCCCTGAGCACCAAAAACAATTTCCACAAGTTCTGATGAAAGTCTGTCCCCAAGGGTGGGAGACAGGGCTGGGGAACAGGACGCGGTGAATAGGGCTGTTCCCAGCACGGGTTTATTTACTTTCATTTGAAAGAAAGCAGGTTAGTTTAGAAACTCCACAGACCACAGTAACACAGTTCAGTACTTCCCAAGCCAGTGCGAGGAGACGCAGGCCTGTGCAGGTACAGGCAGGCAGACCTGTACTGTGCTAGGGCAGAGCATGGAGCTCAGGAAGGGCCCCACCAACCCAGCTGGGCAACCACTCCAGGCCTGAAGGGTAAAAAAGACAGGTCCCCAGATATGAAGAACACTCTAACCAGAAGAGCAACTTTATAGCCTAGGCAGACGGCCAGCGAAGAACACGACTGCGCAAAGAACAGCACTCCAGTCACATCGCAAACCTAGTACTAATTATTATTTTGTTGTTTTGTGGAGTCTTTGTTTCTCATCTGTTTCCCTTTAAATCTACTAGAATTTCTTCTTGAAAGCAAGCTGAAACATGTGCCACTGTTCGGTCTCGCAAGGAAGTACTTCAGTCCTCTCAGAAACCTACTGCTGACTCCGTCAAAAGATCTGGCTCTTTTTATCTCCCATTGCACAGATAAGAACTTGGAGGTCCTGGGAGAGAAAATGGCTCACCCAAGGTCATGCCCTTGCAAACCTAGCTAGGCTCTCATAGGCCCACTGCCTGGGCCCATAGCAGCACATGACTTGACAATACAGGTCTCTGGAATACTAAGTTTACTTGGGAACGGAGTCGGGGAGGAACCACACAGGACAGGTTGTTCCAAAAATGAATCGGCCTCTGTAGAAACCTTGGTTTGGAAGTAGCCAGCCTCAGACAATCAGAGGCCATGTCTTCCACCCACACCGCACACGTTGTGCCCAGATGTGCTGTGGGCTTCCGCAGCTGCTGGCCCAGCCCAGGGAATCTCTTAAACACTAGGGGCCCGGACTTTTGTTGCACAGCGCTGGGGAATGAGAGGGTGGGTGGGCGAGCGCGCACGGAGACAGAGGTCTCATGCAGTCCCATCCCACTCTGCCTGCGACACCCCTAAACATACCGTCCACTCCGCGGTCCGCTCAACTTCCCCAGCACAAATGCGGGGCAGTGAGAGGCGAACGTGGCACCCGGGAGGGGGTCCTGCAGCCCCGCCGCGCAGGAAGCCACGCGCAGCTGCTTCCCCACCGGGTCCAGCGGGAGCCACCGGGGAACCCCAACTCTGGGCCTGCCCGCCCCCGGCGCCCCCTGGGCCTCAAGGAGGAGGAACCCAGCGGCCCCCGTCGCCTCCCCGGGTCTCCGGGCCGCCCCGGCCCGCGCTCCGGCCGCCGCCGCCACCTGCGCACTCGCGCCCCGCTGCGGGCCGCGCGCGTCCCGCCTTTGCGCGTGGGGCCTCAGCCGCGCGCCGCACTTCCCGCCCGGCCCCCGCGGCCGGCGCCCGCCCCAACTTTTCCCAGCCCGGCCGGAAGGCAGGGGGCGGGGGCCGGGAGCGCGGAGCCGTGCCTCCCGCCCGTGAGCCCCCGCGCCCGCTGCCTCGGCCCAGCGCCCCGCCGCGCCCGAGCCCACCTGCCGCCGCGCACGGCCGGGTACGTGGCCGGGGCCGCTCGCCGCCCGCCTCGCCTCTGCTCTCGCCGCGCGGGCGGCTCCGGAGCGCGGGCTCGCGGCGCCAGGCGCCCTCTGCCGCCGGGAAGCGGAATCCTCGCCCTAACCCTAACGCCGCCGCGCGGCGCGGCCTGGGCACGCGGCCCAAGCGCACGTGCGCCCTGCGCCCTGCGACCTCTGCCCTTACTCTGCGCCCCAACGCCCTGCGCCTGTGCCCTCACTCTACACCCTGCACCCCAACGCTCTCCGCCCCAGAGCTCTGCACCCTGCACCCCAACACCCTACGCCCCAGAGCCCTGCGCCCTGCCCTCTTTGCCCTGCACCCTTGCGCCCCGCACCCCGGCGTCCTACAGGACTGAACGCCTTCCTGCCAGAGGATTGAGTTACAGGGGTTCAGATCAGCGGCCAGCACCGGCTGCCCAGCCAGGAGCACCTAACTGTGCCTTGAGCCAATGGCCCAGTAAGTGCCGGGGGAGGGTTGTCCTGTTTTACAAAAGCAAAGAGCTTTACTGCGTGGTCAGCTGACCATGCGCCTCCATCAGTTGATTGGGGGGAATTCCTAGGACAGAAGGGCTCGAATGGTAAGAAGACAGGGTTTAGGGGTCCGTGTTCCTTGGGGGCGGGTATCACATTCGACCTGGGAGATTTTGAATTTGTCATGTCGAGGGGTCATCGACAACGTGTCCATGCTTTTAGAGCTGCTTTCAAGTGGTCCTTGGGAGCATGTAGAAAACTGCTTAGAGCCTTGGCAGGGAGGGCGTAGTGGGTGCAACTATGTGCCTGCTGCTAGCAGCTAGTGCTGTGACCCGGTGCTGGCCATCATCAAAATCAGTAGGACACAAATTTTTACTTTTCTCCATCCAAGAAGGCCTTTATGCTTCTAGTGGGTAGAGCTCCCGGCCTGTGTTTGTGCCTGTGAATGACACATGTGCTCTCGTGTTTAGCTTGCCATAAGTAAAATAGGATTCCTTGTTCCTGACCTCACACTGGCATTAAAGCCCCACAAGGCCCAAAGCTAAATGTTATCAAGGGCTTTTAGTCAAACACACTTGGGTTTTAAATCAACCACTTAAAAGTTGAGCAGTCTCAAGAAAGCTAATCTTGGACCACAGTTAACTCATCTATAATAATCATAAAAGCTACTTCGTGGGGTTATGGTGAGGATCCACCGAGACCCTCTACAGCACTTAGCACAACCCTGTGTGTGGTCACACTCGGGGTATTGCCACTGGTCTGTCAGCAGCCGGAAAGCTGTGAAAGCAGGCTACTTCTGAGCTGCAGTCAGTAAGCCTCCTACCATAAAATCATAAGGACGTGAGTTCGGATCTCACATAAAAACTGGGCAGAGTGGCCTGGAGTGAGGGCTAAAATCCTAATGGGGGAGGGGAGACCTGTAGATTCCTGAACATCACTAACTGGCCTTCCGCCTGGCTGCAAGGTGACTGAAAGGGAGAGCTCTAGGGTTCCCTGAAAGACCCTATCTCAAAAGACAAGTTGGAGAACCATAGAGGTAAGGCACACACATATCTACAGCCACACAGACATTCAAACGAGAGAGAAAGAGAGAGAGAGAAGAGAAAAGGTTACTTTTTTTTTTTTTAAGGTTTTTATTTATGTGAATGTGTTTGTCTGTGTGTGACCATGGAGACCAGAAGAGGGCCTCTGGTTCCCTGGAACTACAGTTACACAACCACCTGACAAAGGTCCTGGTAACCAAACTTGGGTCCTCAGGGAGAGCAGCAAGTTCTATTAGCTGATGAGCCATCTCTACAGCCTCTAAGAAGGCTACTTTTTCTCCTGAGGTCAACCTTAAGACCCTGTGTGGTGGCCCTGTCACCTCAGCAAAGTCAACCCTGAGAATAAGGCCACCACATCCTTCTTTCCCTGGCGTCCTCAGGAACACAATGGTCTGTTAAGAGCTCTGGCTCTTGTGCAGGTTTCTGACAGCATAATTATGACCAGTCATAATTAACAAGCACTTCTTTCGTGGACATCAAAGGCAGGAGGCCCTTGTTTGTGGACTGCCTCTTCCCAAGTGTCTCTTGCTCCCCTTTCTCAAACATGCTTTGACCAGACATCACCTTCCTTGGCCACACATATGGCAGCAGTACAGTGACATGCTGTACCTGTCCACCGGGGACTCTCTACACCTCAGTCCTATTATCTGTATATTGGAGAATAGCCTGTAACCCTGTAAGAGAAGAAATGATCCGGTATGTCAGGAATTCCCAAGACACACAGTGTTTCCTAAAGGTGCCTGCCTATTAGTTGATTTAGCAAGCATGTAAGGAGTGGCAGCAGCTACCAAGTCAGCACGATGTACGCATGCACAGACATCCCCCATCTAGGGCAGAAGGCGTGGCAAGGATGGCATGCAGCTCCGTGTGACCTCAGTAAGCCTCAAGGTCCAGCCCACAGCAGTGCTGATGTGGATGGCTCCCCATCATAATTGTAGCTATTTTCCTGTAAACGTGATTTATGTAACTTCCCAAGGCCACTGCTAAAAATTAATGATTTTTTTATGAGACATTGATGTAGAAGTCAGTCCTTTAATGAGATGACTCCAGCACTTCCTTACATTGGTAACCTCCTGCTTTGTGTTTTTGTGCAAGTGCCATCAAGTGCCCTCATTTGCAGGTTAAGACTGTGTATCTTGAAGTATAAGTCTAAGAAAGAATGCTCACCTGGTATTCCACTTATGTCTGGGGAAGAAGCACACTCACTGAAGTAACCCATGCCCTGCTGACCATGGGACTCCCTCAGTTGACCCCTCCCCTGCTGACCAAGGGAGATTATGTGCAGGGAGCCGTAAACGCCATTACAAGATGGCGCTGGCTTCCTGGCAGCGTTGTGGTAACAACTCCTAATTAGGTAGTGCTTTGGCGCCAACCTGGATCTTGCTACTGCACATGCGTGCCACATGACCTGTCCTGAGCCTATCCCGTGGCGTCCACCTGTGGTTAGCTACTTGCAGCCAATCAATAGGTGCCCCTTCTCCTTCCGGGCTTTATAAGCAGCCGTAGGTGCCTTGCTCCCCGCCTCTCGCTATCATCGTCCATCTGTTAATAAAAGGCTCTCCAATAAAGTGTGATACTGGAAGACTCCTCGTGATCGCGTGCTTTCTTCCTCCGCTGGCCGGAGGCGTTCGCCGCAAGTGGTGCCGAAACCCGGGAACGCCGGGCGTTGTGAGGCCGCCTGGCGGGAGGCCGAAGAGGAGCCAGAACCAGACACACGGAGAGGGAGGTACCGGTAAGTCAGCCCCATGTATGCTTTTGATCTACAGTCTGCCCTGATTGGTGCTGCCGTCCTTTTTGTGTGGATAAGGAGGGCACTGGCAAGGCATCAGGACAGTCTTTCAGAGTCAGATGCAAGTGGGGATATACAAGTTAGGCCTAAGAAAAGTCAAAGAAAGAAAAAAAGTCATAAAGAGGAGCTTATAGAAGCCAGTCATAAAGAGGAGCTTATAGAAGCCAGTCATAAAGAGGAGCTTATAGAAGCCAGTCATAAAGAGGAGCTTATAGAAGCCAGTCATAAAGAGGAGCTTATAGAAGCCAGTCATAAAGAGGAGCTTATAGAAGCCAGTCATAAAGAGGAGCTTATGGAAGCCAGTCATAAAGAGGAGCTTATAGAAGCCAGTCATAAAGAGGAGCTTATAGAAGCCAGTCATAAAGAGGAGCTTATAGAAGCCAGTCATAAAGAGGAGCTTATAGAAGCCAGTCATAAAGAGGAGCTTATGGAAGCCAGTCATAAAGAGGAGCTTATAGAAGCCAGTCATAAAGAGGAGCTTATAGAAGCCAGTCATAAAGAGGAGCTTATAGAAGCCAGTCATAAAGAGGAGCTTATGGAAGCCAGTCATAAAGAGGAGCTTATGGAAGCCAGTCATAAAGAGGAGCTTATGGAAGCCAGTCATAAAGAGGAGCTTATAGAAGCCAGTCATAAAGAGGAGCTTATGGAAGCCAGTCATAAAGAGGAGCTTATAGAAGCCAGTCATAAAGAGGAGCTTAAGGAAGCCAGTCATGATAAAGGCCCCAAAAGAGGGGATCCTGTTGATGGGGGGCTGCGGCCGTCCCCCCCTCAAGTTTCGTATCCTTCCTTGGAGAAATTTAAATGTTTGTCTGTACAAGACCAAAGTTCCAGCAATGAGAAAAATACTAGTTCCCACCCAATTTTTTTGGCTCTAAATGAGCTACTTCGTTCAAAAAATTTAAAGCTTAAGAAAAGCACTTTGGAGAGATTCTTGGAGAAGTACGATACCATTGCACCGTGTTTCGCAGTGTCCATAAGACTCACGGTTGTACTTCACTTTTCCAAGCAACAAAAGGAGTTTCGTCTGGGGAAAATGTACAGCTTTAAAAAAAAAAAAAAAAAAAAAAAAAAACCGCGCCTTAGGCTTCAAGGCTCACCGCAGGGGCCCTCGCCTCAGCGTAAAGTCCGCAGGGTCCGGGCGCGTGCACGGGGATGCGCGCCGCTCCCGTCCGGTTCCGAACGGCCAGGTATGGGCCCGACACTCCAGCGCCATCTTTAAGACTGGGCGGGACTGACTCGCGCATGTCTGAGCCTGGGGCAGTACTTAGATTGGAAGTCATTCTTAATTGAGTATACTAATAAACAAGCTGCCGCTAATCAAGCCGCAGGGCAGCGCCCCAAACAACCTAAAAAGTAAAACTAAACCTTCCACTGGGCTGGAGGAGCCAGCTTTTATGTAACTTAAAATCAAGCAGTTATTCCATAGTCTTTAAATCCCAAAGAAAAAGACAGTTCTTAAATAGCTGCAATCTGGATTACCTATTCCTTCTGTTATTCCTAAAAATACTTATAAAATTATCTTAAATTTAAAAGACAAAGTTTTTGTAAACAGGAGCCAATGATGCGACAGTTTCAGCCTGGCTCCCCACAGTTAATTGAGTTAAGCATAATTATAAAAGTATTTAAAGCTTGTACCTTTCCCTTTAACTTAATATCTAATTCAACTCATGCCGTTAATACAGTAAAAGTTTTGGAAGTGGCCGGACCAATTAAAAACTCTAGTCCGGTCTGTCAGCTTTTTCAACAATTACAGACTTTAATTTGGCAAAGACAGGCTTGCTTTTTTTATCCAACATATTAGGGCTCATACAGGCCTGCCAGGACCTTTGAGTACAGGGAATGATAAAGTAGATTTATGGACCAGAATGGAATGTATATTTTTAAGCTCCACTATAGAAAGGGCAAAATGTTTTCATAACAGGTTTCATGTGAATGCCCGAGCCTTACAACAAAAATTTCACCTGTCTCGAGCAGATGCTCGACAGGTGGTGCTAAATTGTTCTCAATGTGTAACTTTTCACCATCCACCTAGGATTGGAGTTAACCCACGCGGTTTGCTCCCTTTAAAGGTTTGGCAAATGGATGTGACACATATTTCAAAGTTTAAAAACCAAAAATATGTTCATGTGTCTGTGGATACCTGTTCAGGTATTCTACACGCTACACCTTTAACAGGAAAAAAGGCATGCAATGTTATAACTCATTGCTTAGAGGCCTGGGCTGCATGGGGCAAGCCCCAACAGCTAAAAACTCAAAAACAAAAAGGGGGAGTAGGCCACGGCCGCACCCTAAGGGAGAGACTTTCCCTAGCCTTGTTTACTATAAATTTTTGAATTTGGATGCTCAAGGCCACTCAGCAGCGGATAGACATCAGGACCATCATGACCCTGCATAAGGGATGGCTAAGTGGAAAGACGTATTAACGGGCCTCTGGCGTGGGTCTGACCCCGTGCTGACATGGGCACGAGGAGCTGTTTGTGTTTTTCCTCAGGACGACGAATCACCTCACTGGGTGCCCAGCAGATTGGTGAGGACACTCCAGCCGTCCTTGGAGGATGCTGTGGAACAAGAAAACGTGAAGGCTCCTGGTGATGCTGACCCTGACTCAGCTATGGACATCAAGCCAGGATGAGCTGTGCTGGGGGTTCCTGTCTACCTTCCCACTTCCGATCCCAGTTCGCCATACTGCAATTGTTTTCCTCGCTTCTTTACAACTGAAAAGGACTAGTGTTTTGTATAATAATGCTTCTAGAACAACAAAATTGTCCAGACAGCCTTTAACTATTGGATTGGAAATTGGAGTGATAATTTTGATGTTACTTTGGATGAGCTTCAGAGGACTGTTATTTCTCTTAATTCCACCTGAGTTGATCCAAGTTTGGCAGCTGGGTTTGTTTCCTGGTTTTCCTCGGCATTTTCCTATTTTAAAAAATGGGCAGGAGTTGGTACCTTCTTGGTCCTTAGCATTGGAGGAGGCATATTGTGCCTTTGGTTGATTTGCAAAATGCAAGCCCAGGTGCATAGGGACAAGGTCATTCTTACTCAAGCACTAACCGCACTGGAGTTGGGAGCCTCCCCCCAAGTATGGCTAGCAGCCCTAAAACAGGAGTAGTCACTCTCACCCTTACCTGGCCTTTGCACCCTCAGGGGTCGGTATGCCCCATTGCACGTAGGAAGGCAGGGACAGGGTTCCCTAGGCCGGTCTCCGCCTTTGCACTCCCAGGGTCTGTTCCCATTGCACGGGATAAGGGGAGGCCAGAAGCCTGATTTTCTTTCTCCCTTGATCGATCAACACATCATGAGGTGGGGATCAGATCGGGAGCTTTCCTTTGCTACTCGCAGGGTGTTGCTGCATAATTAATAAAAAGGGGGGAGCTGCAGGGAGCCGTAAACGCCATTACAAGATGGCGCTGGCTTCCTGGCAGCGTTGTGGTAACAACTCCTAATTAGGTAGTGCTTTGGCGCCAACCTGGATCTTGCTACTGCACATGCGTGCCACATGACCTGTCCTGAGCCTATCCCGTGGCGTCCACCTGTGGTTAGCTACTTGCAGCCAATCAATAGGTGCCCCTTCTCCTTCCGGGCTTTATAAGCAGCCGTAGGTGCCTTGCTCCCCGCCTCTCGCTATCATCGTCCATCTGTTAATAAAAGGCTCTCCAATAAAGTGTGATACTGGAAGACTCCTCGTGATCGCGTGCTTTCTTCCTCCGCTGGCCGGAGGCGTTCGCCGCAATTATGGGAGATTATGAGATCCCATCGGCTGAGTACTTGAGCCTTACTGTTTGCTCTCTGGTGTGCCACCCTCAGACTGCCTTGAAGAACCCTGGTCCAACCGACCTCCTTACAGATGAAAGACCCCCAAGGGAGAAAAGCATGCAACCCCAGGCAAATCTAGCCATGTGGGGCAGTCTTGGGCAAAGCCATCCACAAAAGACCCAGGATTTCAAGAAGTAACATGGTGATGATTTTAGATCACTGAGCATCTGGAGTGGTTTTTACATGGCAATAGATAATGGAGACACTGGGCCTCCTAAATGTTTCTGCAGTCATGAGGTCTTGGTGCGCTTCACCCAAGAATGGGTCATCTTGATAGTGTTCCCGGTCCTGAAGCATTCAGCTGCAGTCGGTGTCTGCACTTAGCCAAGCATCACATTTTATGGAAAGTCCTCTCACCACGTTCTTCATTGAATTGACCTATCACCAAGCCTGGCTTCCAGTACGACGAGGGGCTGGCAGAGTCCGCATGTAAGCTACTGAGCATTAAGCCCAACTGATTGGAATGCTGGCTACAGGTGTCATGTGTATTTAACAGAAGTCTTCCTCCTTATTGTAAGCTCCTTTATGGCAAGGTTTTGTGCATGAGTATATGATGCACGTGTGTGCACGTGTGCATTTGTGTGTGTGAGTGCACGTATGTGCATGCCGTGCTGCTCATGTGGAGGCCAGTGGACAACCTTGGGTGTGGGTTCCCACCTTCTACTTTGTTTGGTATGGGGTCTCTTGTTTCTGCTGTCTACACTGGGCTGACGGGACTGTGAGTTTCTGGCATTCTTCTGTCTCTGCCTACAGTAGAGGCATGTTGGAGTTACAGATGCATGAACTTCTGCATCCAGCTTTTTACTTGAGGTCTGGGATTCAAATGTCAGGATTGTGCAGCAAAGCACTTTACCCACTGAGCCATTTCCCCAGCCCATGATGAGGTTTCTGACAAGGTTTATCATAGAAAAGCCAGGGAAATTAGGATCATCAAATTCACCTCTTGGTGAAGACAAAGAAATGGCCTGAGGTGGTAAGAGCCTGACAGAGTCCCAGGATCCTGGGGCTGGCTCAGAGCAGACTCCTTCATACTCCTGAATGATTTTGATTTTCCTTTTTGACGTTTATTGCAAGGTAAAATATTCTCCCCATGCTAAGACGTGTCTCCACCTCTGCTTTGCATTTAGGATGAAATCAGCACTCTAACATGAGGTCTGTCCAGCCTGGCCCCGAGGCAAAGCGCTATTGTACCCTCAACACACAGGCCACCCTCAGCACAGTCTGCTGTCCTCTTTACCAAAGCCAGCAGATCTTCTCTACTTCAAATCTTTGTCATAGGCTGTTCCCCCAAGTCTTTACTAAATCATGCTTACCAAACCCTCCTGGCATTCTGTGGGTGCTAGCAACAGAGAGCAACTCGAGGGATCAGATAAGCAAACCACAACAGGACTGGAGGACGGTGGGCAGTCCTCAGTCTCTTCATCCAAGTTTCAGAAAGGCCAAGAGCCAGGATGGCTCAGGAGTCTTAGAAGGGCAAACAGAGACCAAGACTCGGTTACTGAAACAGCCTGCTGGTTCTCCACTGTCCTTCCCACTCCCTGCTCCAGATCCCAAGCCCTAGTAGAAAAGTGTGCTTGTCCTCATCCATCCTGAGCCCTCCCTCAGTGAGCTGAAAGCAGGACACCTGAAATGGAAGCCCCTCAAGATGATCACCTGACTGGATGAGAACTGACCAGGGGCAACAGGAGCAGGCAAGCCCACTGCATCATCTCCCAGGCCTCAGCCTGTCACCTCAGAGTTTTGTTGTGTTATTGCTGTTTTACTACCGAGTCTCACGCTGTATGTAGCCCAGGCTGGCCTCAAACTCCTCAGGTCCTTTTGCCTCAGCTTCCCTAGTACTAGAATTACAGCATGACCCACCATGCCCAGCTAAAATCTGATGCCTGGGCAAGTCGTTTGTGTCTCTGCTCCGTGTCTGGGTGTGTTGTCTCCGTCGTTTGTGTCTCTGCTCTGTGGCTGGGTGTGTTGTCTCCGTCGTTTGTGTCTCTGCTCCGTGGCTGGGTGTGTTGTCTCTGTCGTTTGTGTCTCTGCTCCGTGGCTGGGTGTGTTGTCTCCACCGTGGCGGAGTGCCGTCCCCACGAGGGAAGCTTTTCTTAATCACTCATCTGTTGCACTCTCCATGACCCTTAGTTTTTCACAACTTATAATACCGTTTATGATTGCTTTCATTTTATCCAAAGGATTAGGCCTGTCTGCCTTGAACTACATCTGTACCATGTACCCAGAGCCTGTGAAGAAACAGATGTACAGACAAACGCATGATGCAGTCCTTGGGGTCCTCTGACTCGGCCCATGTGAGATTAACTTTGTAGGAATAGATGAGAAGAGAAGAATAAGTTCCAGAAGGATCCTCTGTCTGGTCCTGTGTGGAAAGACTTGTATCAGGATGAGGGAGGGAACAGGGTGCAGTGCAGGAATGAGCCATGTTGAGGGATACATTATGTAATCCAGGAAGAGGGCAGTGGGACACCTGAAGCGGTGCAGTCTGTGTGCTTCGGGACGTCTGCAAAATTAGGAACCCTAAGACTGAGACTGGGCTCGCCTCGAGCTGCAGCTGACAAGAACTGAGGTCAGCACTCTGTGAGCCTTTCCCTCGGCCTCTGTTGTGCATTTTCTAAAACAGAAGTCCTGGACTCCTCTGCTCGGACTGCAGATCCTCCGGGAGGTTTATACCACTCACTGGCAGACGGTGAGGATGAGCAGCAATGTGCAGTGTGCTTGCCCTGAGTGTCAGTAAACTAGGAGTAGCTTGGGCTCCTTTGTTTTCATTCTGCTTTGGTCATTTTTTGAAAAATAAAAATTTGGCAGTCCAGTTTCACCTGTTCCCCTACCACCACACACACAAGTGTCTTCGTAATGTTACTGACCTGTAGAACCTGGAAGTCTCAGAAATTACCATTTTGCAATCTCAGGACCCAGACAACATCTGCTAGTTTACGTGCACTGGAATAAATCGGCTGTTGACGTGGTAACCGCCAGCCTCATTGCTGCTTTACAACAGGCATAGCCAGATTCCTCCTCTGCCTTGGACCACGGGAGCTTCACTAACTAGTCAGGCTAAAGACATAAAGAAGAAACCATGTCATTAGCAGAGGAAAGGCTGGAACTGGAGACCATCAAGTGGACTAAGCCAGGCTCAGCAAGACAGACAGCTTTGCAAACAATCAGCACACAGGAAATGAAAGTAGAGGGGACTGTGAGGGAGAGGGAGGACAAGGGGGATAACAGGCACAAAAATGAGAGACGGACAAATGTCACATCGTCTCACATGCAGAGCACACACACACACACACACACAAGCCTAAAGGGATTTTGGAGGAGGAAGTGAACCAGCAGGAAAGGGGGATGGGAGGGAATAAAGTGCAACAGTGCACGAGTGGGAGTGTCATCCGGAAACACATGGTTTTGTACAATCCCTAAAAAGAAATAAGAATATTAGCTTTAAAAATGAACACAGGCTGAAGAGGCTTCACTTGTGGACTTGTTCTGTGGCTGTGCATCAGGAGGGCCGGGCCTTGATCCTTGCCCATTAGGAACAAAGACCTTGGCTTAACACCTGCTTAGTGACTGTGTGGGTTCGCGCACACATGCGCATGGAGGGAAGTGTTGTCGGGTCAGAAGCACAGGGAAACTACTCACCCTTGTTTGTTGTTGTTTTGCTTTGTTTCTTATAAGACAGTTCTCATACATTCCAGACAGACCTCACACTCACTATATAACCAAGGATGGCTCTAACCTCCTGACCCTTGAGAGAAATCTACATCTGCCACTAATCCTCCTGCAAGACTGATTAACTGATTAGAACTTCAGTGATCCTGGAGTTTGGAATGTTATAGGACCAGAGCCCAGTTACAATTTATGTTGGACTTTTTTTTAGCCTCCTAAACAGCCACTCCCTTGTCCACCTCGTGTCTAACCTAACATCCTGTGACTATCAGATAAAAACCTTTGGAAATGTATTAATTTAACAGAACCCTAGCTGCCACCAGCTGGACGGTGAAGAGTGTCATCAGACAGCATCTGAGGCCTGTGCAGAGCTTCCCCAACCCCGCTGTAAGCAGCTCTCCAGCTACTTTCTGTTACTCAGATAAAAACGCTGACCGAAACCTACATGGGGAGGAAAGGGTTTCTGTGACTTACAGCATAATCCATCATCAAGGAAAGCCGGGGCAGGAACCTGGAGGCAGGAGCTGAAGCCCAGAGGAACACTGCTCACCAGCTTGCTCCTCTGGCCTGTGTTTTCTTATACAACACAGGACCATGTGCCTATGGGTAGCAACACCCACAGTGGGCTGGACCCTCCCATATCAAACAACAAGCAAGAAACTGCCTCACAGACATGCCCACAGGCCAGTCCCATGAAAGCAATTCCCCAACTGAGGCTCTTTCTTCCCAGATGTGTCAAGTTGACAATTAAAGCTATCCAACTTGACACAGACACACTGCTATTAAAACACAAACTTTTCATTTCTTGTCTCCAAGATATGATGTTAATGTTAATATCACAACATAAAACAGTACAACTTTAAATGTCCCACAGTTCTTAAAAATTCAAACACTTTAAAGGTCCAAAGTCTCTAAAAGTTTCTTAACTGTGGATTCCTGTAAAATCCAAAAGAAGTTAAATAATGTCTTCTTTCAAAAGGGAAGAACTGAACACACTTAAGCAAAACCTAAGTCCAGTGAAGAGGCTCAAGGCTGAACATCTGGGATTCACTCACCGTCTTCTGGGTTCAAAAGGGCCTGGGAAGCTCCATGTCTCTGGCTGTGCCGTCGACAGCACACAGTTTGTCTTATAGGCTCAGGCTGGCTCCACAGCACACCTGCCGCTGCCTGAGATGGTCATCCCAATATGCTGGAATCTCTGCTGAAACTGAGACAGCATATTCACAGATGCCTCTTTTGGCCTCACATGATGCCAAGCCTCAGATCTTCTCCATGACCCCTTTACGCCTTCAAAACAAGAATGTAGGAGACTTTTACACATTACCAAGTCCTGCTTCCAGCTTCAGATAGAATCTTGGGTGCCTTTTGGATCAGAGCTCCTGTGTGCTGACCCTGAGGAAATATTTCCCAGAAGATTTAGGCTCAGTGATGCTGGTCTCTTGTTACTCACAGCTAACTGGCATCCATTGTCCCAGTAAAGCACAAAAGGTTTCACTTCCAAAAATTCTGAATTTCCACACAAATAGCCTGATAGAGTCTTTGCTTCCCTTTGAAGCTGTACAAGCCAGGCCTCCATTATCTACCTCTCTTTCAGCATAACTGTTCCAAGCTCGACAGCAACAGCTACTAAGTTCTGAGCATTCAATGGCTTTTCTAGTCCAAAGTTCCAAACACTCCCACAGTCCTCCAAAACAACATGGTCAGGTCTGTCTCAGAGCAACACCCCATGATCTTGGTACCAATTTCTGTTTTAGTTTCTATTTGCTGTGACAAAAACACTGACCAAAACCAACTTGGGGAGGAAAGAGCATATTTTATCTTACAGCTCCCAGGTCACAGTTCATCACTGAGGGAGCAAACTCAGGGCTGGAACCTGGAGATGGGCTGAAGCACCGACTATCAAACACAGATGTTTACGGGCTTGTTCCTCTAGCCTGTACTCAGCCTGCTTTCTTATACAACACAGAACCACCTGCCCAGGGGTGTACTGCCCACAGTGGGTTGGGCCTTCTCTCCCACACCATTCAACAATCAAGAAAATCCCCTCCCCACACCACAGACATGCCCACAGGGCCAATTCCATAGAATCAATTTCCCAGTTGTGGTTCGTTCTTTCTAGGTGTGTCAAGTTGACAACTGAAGCTATCCAGTATACCTTCTACTTAATGTTTCCATCAATATGGAAAATGCCTTGATTTATGACTTTCTTTGTGCTGTTACTATGAAACTGTTTCCATGGTGGAATGGAATTTGGGGTGACCTGAATCTGTGTTCATGGGCTATGGTCACTCATATTTGGCTCCAGAATAAAACATCTTTTATACCATTTGAGGTAAAAATTGTGTTGTTTTGAGGACAGCCCCCCACAACCCACCTCCACCTCTACATGCTGAGATTATAGGCTTGAGGCACCACCTCCTGATGATAATTTCGTTTAAATCTTGTTTGACCAAGAGAGTGCCTGGAACACAGAACTTTTAAGTGATTCACTGCAAGGCTGGGTGAATTCCAACCTTAAACCCTAGGTTGACCTCTTTGGTAAGGCTGCAAGTGTTCAGTTAGCGTTAGCTGAATTTGAGTCTGATGTGAGTTCTTGAAGCCAATATTTTGTAAAGACTCTGATAGAAATGTATCTTCCCTAAGCTGAGGAAAGCTGTCCCATTTCTGTCTTTGAAGAGGTGTGAACCTGGCACTCGGCACTTTCACCAAAATAAGCCAGATTAAGAAAGACGTGTTACAGGTATGTGCTCTTCAGATTAAGAAAGACGTGTTACAGGTATGTGCTCTTTCTCGTGTGCACCCTAAATATTACATGGGTCCCTAAACTTGTTTATAGATGTATGACATGAAAGTAGACTCGAGGCTGTCTGTGAAAAGGGAGAGACTGTCGTGTGACGGGGACTAAGGGGAGGGTGTGCGGGTGAATATGCTCGGTCTGTTCTGCACTTGAGTGGATGTCTTTATGAAATCCACCGCTCTGCACGATGAATATGTGCCGATTAAGACAGAAAGTCACGTGGCTTTAAGCCCTGTTGGTTTGCACTTCCAGAATCTGACCTGCTCAAGCCGTGCACCTTGCTGGAACCTGAGTTCCAGGAAGAAAACTAATATGAGTATTAAGTATCTTTTTTCTCACTCACAGTATATAATTTTTTAACAAAGATTTTGAACAAAATTATACCTACTCCTCTGTACAGCAATGGTAAGCATGCTCATTTTACAAAGCCGTAAAGCCCCACGTGAGGAAAGGTTTAGGATCTCTGCTTTCATCTGTACAAAGGCACTGGATGGTGCTAATGAAGTCCAGCCAGCTGTCTTCCTGCTCAGTGGCCCAGCCCCCCGAAGAGTCTAGGTCTTCTGTAGACCAGAAGCAATCCCTCCTTGCTCCACTGCCAAATCCGGTGTCACACTCCTCCCTCTCTCTCCCCCTCCCTCTCTCCCCCTCCTTCTCTCTCTCCCTCCTCTCTCTCTCCCTCCTTCTCTCTCTCTCCCTCTCCCTCTCTCTCCCTCCTTCTCTCTCTCCCTCTCCCTCCCCCCTCTCTCTCCCTCTCCCTCCCTTGCTCCCCCCTTTCTTTTCCCAGTACTGGAAATTGAACCCGAGCCTCACATCTAGACATCTATCACTCCTGGAGTTGCCCACCACCTCCCACCCCCTGCAGCCTTCAGTTTACTTTATTGTGAGACAAGGTCTCACTAAATTGCTGAGGCTGGCCTTGAACTCACTCGGTAGCCCAGGTTGGCCTCCAACTTGCAATCCTGCCTCAGCCTCCTAAGTCTGTGCCACCAGGCCCAATTCAAAACATGTTCTTAAGCCAAGAATACTAGTACGTTTTTTAAACTTCATTTCTTCCCAATTTTCTCCTGGAAAATGTTAGGAAATGCTGGAAAATGTTAAGCTTCTGTTTCAAGACCATCATCAAGTTACCTATCTCTGAGCACCTCTGACTCTTTCCAGGGTTTGCAGGGGGGCAAGTGTTTAGGAAAGCAGGACCCCATTAAAAGCGGAACTGTCAGCAAGCTTAGGATGGAGAGGCCTGCGAGCCAAACGCAGCCCACTATGATCTTTAAATTCCATACTGAAAAAGAGCTCTTCTGAGTTGTCTTAATTTAGCATAGCCCTGAAGATCTTCCTTAGCCATCCAGCCTCTGGCTGTGCCTCTGGGTTTTCCACAGTTCTAGCATCAAAAGCTGCTTCGTGTCACCTATGTCCTGTCCCCAATCAAGCTTCCATACCAGAAAGCAAAGATAAAGTTTCTAGTACAGTCTTAATCTTCAGTCACACATACATATAGAGTGCTAATTCAGCAGAGAACTGAATTTTGTGGACACAAAGGTATGCCTAAAAGACACAGTCCTTTTCATTCGTGAACCACAAAGAAGGTACAAATTTTTTTACAAATAAAGTATGCTGAGGAAAAGAACAAGTTTTTATGAGAAAGTTCAATAAAGGAAGCAGTTTTCTTTTTTAGATAACTTTATTGATTCTTCAGAATTCCATACATTGTATTTTGACCATATCCAGACCCCTCCTCCATTTCCACTCCTGCCCTTCACGCCCCAGCATAATGTCCTGTATTAATATTGTCCTTTGTAAAAGGCCTATCAAGTCTAATTTGTCTTCATCAAATGCTCTTGCGTGTGAATCCATCCCTTAGAGTCTGATCAATCTACCAGGTGTCACACCCTTAAAGGAAACTGAGTCCCAGGGCTGGGGTGATGGCTCTGTGGTTAAGTGCATGGGCTACTCTGGAGAGGACCAGGTTCAATACCCAGCACCCACATGGCAGCTAACAACCACCTCTAACTCCAGTTCTAGGGTATCAGATGCCCTCTTCTGACCTCTGCAGGCACTGCACTTACACGCATGCAGGCATTCATACATATAAAATAAATAATAGGTAAATATTTTTTAAAAAGAAAAGTGATTCTCCCTCTCCCAGTAGCTATTAATTACCAACAGATCCTTGGCAAGGGTCAAGCTTCCCACCCATCTCTCCCCTCCAAGCTGAGATTCTGTCTGGTTTGGGCTCCCTCAGGTTTGGGGCGTGCTGTCACAAGTGCTGTGAGTTCATACGTTTCCAGACACACAGTGAAGGAAGCTCTTTTCAATGGACAGATCATGGAAGGTTTTAGAGGAAGTGATCTAATGAGCAGGCAATTCCTTGAGCAGGTCCTAACTCAAGGCTTCTGGATCTCTTACAAAGGACCAAGACAAAAAGAGTGACTTCCCAGTGCATCAGAGTGTGGTCCTGGGGTTAGCCCTGCCTTCCCACAGACTCAGAAGCAGGACAGGGACTCTTCCTGTTCTCCTGGGGCTCCTTTATCTGCATAACACACACTAGATGCTCAGAAACGCTTGCTTCTCCTTGCTGCGCCTCAGCACTGCGGTTCCTATCCAACTGCAGCCTCCACACTGTTGACCCTGGAGAGCAGAGGGGGCCTCACCCTCCCTTCCCCACCCTCACACACCTCGGCAGCTTGTCTTGTACCCGCAGCTCACTAAACATCTGTCAATAGAGGTGGATTTTATCTCAGCTTGTAGTGGTGTGTCAAACACCTCCTCCTCTGGTGTAGACCTTATCCTCCAGTGTAGACCTGTTCCTCCAGTGTAGACCTCTTCCTCTAGTGTAGACCTCCTCCTCCAGTGTAGACCTTCTCCTCAGGTATCAGGGAACCCAGTGCCATGGCTCTGACTTGTGAAGACCACAGTGTCTGCGTTCGAGGCTCCTCCACTCTGTGGTGCTGTGCTTGCTGCCCCACGCTGACCTGACAACCACTTGCCTTCAGTGTTTGCAAAAGCAGACGTTCCTTGACATTTACCTCCATAAACCCATCATGAGTGGAAAACGTCAAGTCAAGGTGAGTTTAATGCAGGTAGCCTGCCAACACACTGTGTGGCCAGAATCCACTGTGGAGTTCAGCAGTCTGACTATGTGGCTGTTGAGGAGTTGCTGTCGCTGCCAGTGTCATCTTGGTGCATGCGGCTAATCTGGGAAAGCTTCCGCTGTGGTTCCTATTAATGCAATGCACCTCAGAACCCTCACGTGTGGACCATCAGTATCATGAGCCATATCCTGCTGCAGGAACAGTAAACTGTAAAATTCTAGGAGAAAAAAAAAAAAACAGCATTCATAACGTTCATGGAACTTACAGTAGACTTTGACACCTGCTTCACGGTCACACTTTTTGGGAAGAGGGGCATTAAAGCACCTCAGATTCCTTTTGGGAAGTTCTTCTTTCTTCTTGATATAGTGAGTGTCGTCACAGTGCCTAACTTTCCTCTCACGAGGGGAGAGGCACCCAACCCCTAAGCAAGGTCCCTCAGACACAGAACAAGGCGTCTGAAAAGCCTGGTTACAGGTGGAGGCGCTCATTCCGGGTGTGGGGTGAAGGTAGGACCGTCCACATCTGCTGCAGAACTGACTGGCTCCAGAGTCAGGCTCTGAGCTACAGCCAAAGACCTTCATGTTAGTCTAAGAACAGGGCTCCCAACCTGCAACACTTGTAGTCATGGAGCAGTGGTTTGAATGAGAACGTCCCCCACAGGCTCTCAGTATTTGGACTTTTGTTCCCAGTTGGTGGTGCTGTTTTGGGAGGTCTTAGAAGCTGTGGCCATGCTGGAGGAAGCACGTCACTGGGGGCGGGCTTAGAGAGTTCTTAAGCCTTGTCGGATCCCCAGCCGCTGTGCTTCCTGTGTTGGCTTGAAGATGTGAGCACTTAGCTTCTGCTCCTACTCCAGCCGCCTCTGCTGTCATGCCTCCCCACCATGATGGACTCTTGTCCCTTTGGAACCATAAGCTAAATAAACTCTTCCTTTCATAAGTTCCCTTGGACAGTGTTTCTATCACAGCAACAGAAAAGTGACTAATACACTTGGAAATGATCCGTGGGCAGGTATGAGGGGTCAGCAGACATGACCCGATTTTATGTGTATATGTGATGCAATAGTCTCCGAATCTCAAAGAGATTGGCATTATCTGCCTTTATCATTGCTATGATAAAATGCTGACAAACACAATGTAAGAAAGGAGATGTCTATTCGGCTCAAGCCTGAGCATTCAGTCCGTCACAGTGGGGAAGCCATGACGGCAGGAGCGCGAGGCAGGAGCGCGAGGCAGCAATGGTGCATCTGGTCGGAAGCAGGGAGAGAGGAATGATGGTGCTCGGCTCACTCTCCTCCTTTTATTCAGTTCAAGACCCAACCATGGAACAGTGCTCACATCAAGGTGGCCTTTCCCACCTCAACCCAATATAGAAGCTCCTTCACAGACATGTCGGGAGGCCAGTCCCTAGATGAGCCTAGATCCTGTCTCCTGTCACGTGGATTGGGGGTATAGCTCCATTGGTAGAGTGTTCAGAGCCCTGAGCTCCATCCGTAAATTGGATGTGCTGGTGCTCTCCAGTACTCCCAGTACTTGAGAGTCAGATGGATTAGAAGTCCAAGGTCACTCTTGGCTGCATAGAAAGTTCGAGGCCAGCCTAAGGCACGTGAGACCTCATCTTTAACAAAAAGTCCCCTTTAACTGTTTCATAGAAGGCACAAGGAAAGGCTGTGCATGTGCGTGCAGGGTTGGGTCATGTAAAGCACACTCCGGGCTCACCCGACCCTTCCCTGCCTCTTCTTTCGGGTCTTATCTCTACCACATCTGTCCTTTTCCACTCAGCAAGTCAGGCCCCCTGCTCAGTGTCCCCTGACTGTCACACCTGGTCCACAAAGCACTCCCACCTAAAATGGCTCTCCCAGGCGTTACCCACGTCCAACCCATTCCTTAAGGTTTGACTCAGCATCCCCTGAGGGCTTTGTCTGACTCCACTTCTCTGAGTTTTCATTTCTCATACGATGACTCATTGAACACGTGCAGCTACCAGGGTAGAGAGCACGCGCCTGTCCCTCCATTACACCATAACCTCTCAGGTGGGACGGAGGCGCATTCCTCTGTAGCCTCCAGCAAGCGGGAGACGGTGACGAGCAGCTTGACTGTCTCAGCCAGCACGAGGTGGACACTACCAGGCACAGCACCATTCCTCTTCCTAGCTCTGTGCCCTTCCCGGTAGCCATTCTGCCAAACAAGTGAGCTGTCTGTCAGGACACAGCCTGCTCCCTTTGTAGCTGAGAATGAAACGGCCTTTTCCCTTTATATGTCAGACGGCACCCTTTTCCACAGGCCACCCATCCGTGAACATGCAAGCTGTTTTCCATCCCGAGATGTGTGATGGTTTGGGGGTGTATGCAGATTGTATTGGCAAGAAGAAATGGTTCAGGGCCACAGGCACACACAGGAAAGGACGGGGGCCCTGGAGTGGGGCACGTGCCCAGAAGGCCTGCGTCATGTGGTCTGGGAATGCTGGAGGGTTTGAAAGGTGCCCAGCCCTGTCCTTTGAACTTGTAAGGGCTTCTCCACTTCTGTGCTGCGTATTTCAGCTGCTTCTCCTTTAGATAATATTGCCATGTCAGAGCACCAGGCCCCATCTCCAGGATATAGACCCGCCTTTTGTGTGGCTCTCCTCCACAGTTCTCTCTCCCCTGAAAGAGTCTTGACCGAACAGTCACCTGCCTGCACCCCAGCTGCAAAGACAGCTGGGAAAGTGGGTTCCTGGCATCTGCCCTGAGGAGACACAGCTCCTAATGTGCAAATTCCATCAAATAAAGACTCAGAAGATGCTGGGCAGGCGTAAAGTGAAAGAAATACCATTTTTGTAGCCAGCAAAGTTTTTTCAGGAGAATCAAACAATTCAGACATATGAAGGAAGATAAATTAGACTTGTGGTGGTAAGGCTCATATGTTTTCTGGGAAGATGGATCTCCATATGGGAAGAGCAAGGAAGACCATAGCGAGCAACTTTCATTCAATTTCACTTGAGCCCTTTTGACAGACAGAGAGACCAATAAATACAGGGATCAATAGATACAGAGATCCATAGATACAGAGATCCGTAGATACAGGAATCTGTAGATAGAGGGTTCCAGGAAAGCAAGACAGGTATGAAAGACCTAAGTGAGTGGGAAGCATTTGGCACAGGAGCCTGATGAGCTTCTGGACACGGAGCACATTCACGCTGGGCCCAGCACTGGGCCATGGCAATCCAGTCCCTTCAAGGGCCGAAGAAGAGAATTAGGCAAGTGAAGGTCGTGCCGAGCTACCGGCGTGATGAAGGATGGCAGTCAAGGGCCACAATCTGGCATGAAGTAGGGAAGAGTAACAGTCACCACAGCCCCCGCCAGAGGGCACATCTCCAATCCAGCCTTTGCAGAGGACATGGAGAGCGGTCTTTACAGTCAGAGAGCTGAGGAACTATGCAGTTTCTCCACTGACACAATACCTTCTCCTCACTGCATCCGTGACGACAACTAAATGCATTACATTTCTCTGGACCTGCATATCTTCGGAATTTTTGCATGTGTAGATTTGTGTTATATGTGAGTGTGTTCATATGTGTGGGGATGCACATGTACACACCCTTGTGTGTGAAGGTTTGAAGTCGGCATCAGGTGTCCTCCTCCATCGTTCTCCACTTTACCTACTGAGGCAGGTTCTCTCCCTGAACCCAGAGCTCCCGAATTCCAGCTCATCTGGCTACTTGCGCTGGAAATCCCATCTCTGCCTCCCAAGTGCTAGGACTAAAGATACTGTGTGCCACTGCACCCACTGGGATGGCTAATCTTATGTTGTGTCATCTTGACTGGTCACAAGCACCCGGATATCTGGTTAACCCTAATATGAGGGTATTTCTTTGAGACTCTCTGGGTGACAGGAACTTTCATCAACACACTGAGCAAAGCAGATTATCTTCCTTGGTGTGCGTGTCTTTGTTCAACCCCCTGAATGTCTGAATGGAACAGAAAGGACGGGTTAGGGAGCTCTCTCTGCCTGTCTTCCAGCTGAGACATCGGCCTTCTCCAGTCTTTGGATTTGGTCTCAGATGAGAACGTATGCTACCAGTGCCTCGGCCAGAGCAGCATGCACACTGCAGAGGAAGACAAGAGGTCTGAGCTCTGCAGACCTGGGACCTTCTCACCCTCCTGCCTCTCCCTGTTGCACTAGCCTAGACCTCTTCTTCACGGTAGGGCAATCAACACTGTAAGGAGCTATCTCGCGCTGATTCTGTTATGGACACCACATATTCCACAAATGTTTGAGCCAGGATTACCATCACACCCCATCTTAAAAATAAAGATGCTGCAGGTCTGCCTACCATTCTGTTCCAATTATTCCATGGTGCACACTCACATCACGTAAACTCGTCAGAAAACTAACACCTATCAATACCTGAATCTCAGTAATGTTAAAAGTTTACGTTTGTGGTGATTTTTTAACATTCTCTGACTATGACTGTCCTCTCCAAGCTGTCACAAAAGGTTTCATGGACGGTGAGCTTAAAGGCGCTGCCAGCTGAGGGTGCAGAGGCAGAACGGCTCCCTCAGTCAATCAGTGACCCTGGAACACCAGCCTGGGCTCACAAGGCCCTTAGCACGTGCTCCAGGGACCATGTCCCCTGACTGTTCTGAGCCTCTGTCCCTTCATTCATGCAGTCCATTCTCCCTGAGGATCACGGTGGGCCAGGCTCTATGCTGTGTCTGGGATATGATAAGACCTCAAACCAAAGATGATAAGCTCCACACTCAACACCCTCACAGACCCATAGACTGTCAGGAAAAGACAACACACTTACCATTTACTATGCCAGGGACTGATCTTGAACTACCAGCTTATCGGATCCTTCCAACAGCCCTTCATGGAGAGTGGCATTCACATAGTCTGGACGTTTGTGTCTTCGCTAATCTCTCTTTTGAAATTCTCATCTACAAGATGATGGCATAAAGGCGGGGCTTCTAGGGTAGTGAGGTCTGAGAGGAAGTGGATCGGTGTCTGTGATAGGGCTCTCTAGGGAACAGAGCCTATGGAATGAACACACAGTACGAAGAAGGAGTCATTCATTAGACTGGCTTACCTGGTAGGGCTGGGAAGTTCAACAATGGCTGTCTGCACACTGGAGAGGCTGAAGCCTGTAGTCTTCACCTGGTCTAGTATGTGAACTGCCCAGTCCTTGAGGCTGGATGCCTCAGCAATCCTAGTCTTGTACTTACAGCCTGGATGACTCCTGAAGACTGCTGGAATTGGGTCCACATTGGAAAGCCAAAGAAGCTGGGTGTTGATGTCAGCAAAGGACAGTGACATCAGCAGCAAGACCTGAGGGTAGGTAGATGGGCAGGTGCCGCTTTTCCTTGGACCTCTTCCTGCCTGGGCACCTCTGGAAGGTGCTGCCTACCCTGGAGGAGATTATCTCCCGTCAGTCAACTTCACATAGAATGCTCTCACAGGTCGCCCAAAGGTGGGTCTTCTAGGTGGTTCTAGATCCAGTCAGTCCTGACGATCAAGATTAACTGTCACAGTGTCTGCATGAAAGAGAGGCCTCCTCTCTGTGTAGGGTTCCAGTGAGAATATGGCCATCCATGAAGAAGCAGGTCCTCATCACACAGACTCCGCCTAGATCTTGGACTTCTTGGCCTCGGAAGCTGAGAAAGAAATTTCTGTTATTTATGAGATGCCCAGTCCGTGCAGCTGCATCTGAATAAGCCAGTATTCTCAAGGACAGCATGGTTATCTTCACTCTCATAAATGAAGATCCACGGCACAAGTGCTTCAATGATTTGCCAAGGTTATGGCCTGACGGCCCGATGTGAACTGTCTCGTGAGCACTTGGTCCCCAGCTGGTGGTGCTGTCTTGTGGGTGGTGCAGTCTTTGTACACAGGGCTTAGCTGAAGACCTAGGGTCCTAGGTGTGGACTTCGAGAGTTGTCATCCAGTCCTGCTTCTAGTCTAGCTTTCTACCCTCTGGTCTTGTAGGTTGTGAGTCATTTGGGGCTCTCATCACCTTGGAGTTTCCTGTTTCCAGGCCCTTCCTGTCATGACTCAAACTGTGAGCCAGAATAAATCCTCCCTCCCTGGAGTTACTCTTCATCAGGTCACAGCAACGGAAACGGAACTAATACCCAAGGTTAATCATAAGCATCCCTGTAGCCTGGTGCAGAGTCCACAACACTAACTCCACAGAACTGTGCTGCCACATGCATTGACACACTACATCTCCAAGCAGGAGCCTGGAGCAGAGCCATCATTTTTAAAGTTATGGGGCATCAGATGTGACTCTCTCAGACAAGTGCATAGAGAGGAGGGGCTGGGAGCGAGGAGCAGTGGACGGACCAGCAAGGGCGATCGTGGAGGTGCAAGGAGCCGAACACCTCGATGAAGCCACTGGTCAAAAGAGCCAGGCCATCAAGGCGACGGGGAGTCAGGGCATGGGTCCCCTCTTCTCAGCCCTGTGCCTCAGCTGCATCCTGTGTCTCTAATGCTTCCTGGAAGGACCCACAGTGCTTGTCTATGCATAAGGTATCACAAGGCAGTTTAAAGAGGTGTGCTCTCCATTTCACCAACTGTCCTCCAGCCAGTTCACCCACCTGCCACGTATCCACTGAGCACACTGCAAACATGTGATCTGAGCTGGCAGACACAGTGCACGTAATTCAGTGTGCAGCCTGCTCTACTCACTGCACCATGTTCTGGAGGAAAAGCTCCCATCTCGTCTGTGTCCATCCTGGGCAGTGTTACCTGGTCGTTGAATGTCCCTCCCACCATCACTGCTTCCAGTTTGTCCTTGAAACAGTATTCTTACCTCTCTCTGTCATTCTCAGTCTACACCTCATCCTACACCTCATCCTCACCACCCACGACCTGTCCCGCTCCACCCGCATCCATGTCAGACCACTCTGCAGCTCAGAGAGCTCGCCTATGGGATTATCAACCTACCCAACACTTTCCTCCCACATCCCTCCACCCCAGCTGTGGGGAGGCTCACCTTGTCACCAAGCTGCAAAATGCAGGTGGATTCTCCCAAGGTCACCTGGGTCTGCTTTTCTTATTGTCCCACGAGGTGCACGTGATTCTACTGAACCTGTAGAAGCCCATGATGGTACAAATATTGACATAGGGAGGTGATCTCTGTTTATAAGAAGTGTGCACCATTTAAAAAATTGTTTTAATATTTTGTTATTTAATTTTATGTGTATGAGTGTATTGCCTACATGTATGTAAGTGCACCCATGTCATGTAGTGCTGACAGAGGACAGAAGAGGGTGTCAGATCCCCTGGAGCTGGAGTTATGGATGGTTGTTAGTCACCATGTGGGTGCTGGAAATCGAACCCAGGTCCTCTGCAAGAGCAACCAGTGCTCTTAACTGCTGAGCCACCTCTCCAGGCCGAGAAATGTGTACTATTTTTAAAGCAAATATTACTGTATGTTTTTAAGATACACGTTCTTATGATTTATTTCACCAAATACATCTTGAGCATCCGTGTTGGCCACACATGAGGGGCTGGTGAGAGCTCAGTGTGCCAGACAGAGGTAAGAGAGCTGTCGTCAAGGAACCTGCACCATGCTGAGGTTGAGGAGACAATGGTTATGGAAAGGGCTTGGCTGTGAAAGGGCCCAGTGAGTCCTCATCAGCACAAGGGCTGTTGCTACTGGAGGGAGGGCTCAGATTCGGCTGTTGAGGACAGCCATGCCACAAAGGTGACGTTAGCACTGACCCTGAGAGATACACATTAGCAGCTATCAGAGGGGCTAAGCAGGGGCTCGTGACCAGGATCCAGTCAATGAAAAGGCCAGGGTGGAGAAAGGGCTCTATGTGCCACTGTGTCAGTTAGAAAGGGCCTTCTATAAAGATTAAATGAGAGGGAGCCTCTAAGGTGCTTAGTGGCCGTCAGTCGAGGCCACCTGTCCGTCATCACTATGGTTATCACCATCCAGGCTGCTGTACTGGCTCACAGAGCTAGAAAACAGATCATGTCGATGACCACAGCCAGGATAAGCAACCTGGGACTTCATGAAAAAGGAATTCACTGGTGGGCTTTGGACAGATCTGATCTATTGTATTAAAACACCTTATGGCTGAGAGGTTAGAGCAGGGTCAGAGGACACAGGAGGGTGAGTCTGGAGGCCTCTGTAGAAACCAAACTGAAGCTTAACATAAAAACCTCACCTCCATCTTTTACCTTGATCTTAACATGGCTTTCAGAAATGAAGCTGTATGTGTTTTCAATCTGCTGCACACTTTTGACAGAACATGTTTCTCAACCTTCTGATGTCATATTTCGTCATGGGTAAATCTATGTTGCTTCCTCAAAAGTCTCTTAAGAGTGTTTCCCAATACCAGTGACCAACTTTTCAAGTCTCCAGGTGCTCACTGCACATCCTAAAATATCAGCTCCACACTCAGTCCTACAAAACTGTTCTCACGTCAGGTGTCCAGGACCTGATGCCACTGACTGTCTCCTAATTCTCTGGTTGTAAGTCACAGGCTACCGTGAGTCCCTTCTCATATTTGATAACTCGCAAGAACTCACACGGTATTCACATACCATGATCCACTTGTCAGAGAGGCAGCACCTTGGAACAGCAAACAGGAGAGATGAATGGGGCGAGGACAGTGGGGAAGCTCCTGGCCCTCTCTAGGCAAACCAGTATCCCCACACTACCATGTACTCACTCACCCAGGAGCTTTGCAAACTCCATGTTTAGGAGACTCTCTGGAATGGCAGGACAGTCAGTCATCAACTCCATGGACTCTGCTTCCAAGTTCTGGCTTGAGTTCCTCTCCTGGCTTCCTGCAATGAAGGGTTGTATTGCAAACGGAGATAAACCCTTTCCTCCCCAAGCTGTTTTTCATTTATCACAGCAGTAGAAAGAAAATTAGGACAGAAGTTGGTACCAGTGAGTGGAATATTGCTGTGATGGACCTGACCATATGTTTCTGGGAGGACTGTGTAAGTTTTTGGAGCTTTAGACTGGAAAGTGCTTGGAGCTCAGTGAGTTGTTCTGTAGGAACTTGGAGGATAATGCTGAAAGAGACGTAGACAACGGAGGCCTGGATTATGAAGCTATATTTTGAATTAAGAATTTCTGAAAGTGAAACCTTTTGGACTTTACTGGAATAATTGATGACAGCCAGCTGGGGCTGAAAAATTACCTGTAACAAGAGATGAGCATCATTGAGTGAAACTTCTGGGAAGTATTTCCTCAGGGACAGCACATGAAAGCTATGGTCCTGAGGGGGGCAAGGCTCCACATCAAACTGGCAGCAGGGCTTGGTACTCTGTAAGAGTCTCTCGCCTGGTACTGGCTTTGAAGCCATGAACAAGTTATGGAGAACAGTCGAGGCCTGGCACCATGAGAGGCCAGGAGTGGCAGTTGGTGAAGGTGCAGCCTCAGTTGCAATGGAGACCCCAGAACACGGAGCTTCCAGGACCATGGGACAACTACGAAGGGCAGCAGCAGGTGTGGAATGGAGCCAGCCTGAACCTAGGAGACAAGCTGTGTGCTGTGGGTAGCGGGACCTGAGAGCGGAGCTGTCAGATGTCCAACCCTGGGCTACACTGCTGGACTTTGATCTCACTTACATGTGCTCAGTTCTTCCCCTTTGAAATAGGATAGTACATAACTTATTTTGGGTTCTATAGGTGCCCATAGCTAAAAGACTTTTTAAAGAGACTGAACTTAAAAAAAAATCCAATGTTGGCATTTTTTAAAGGCTACCAAACTTTTAAAGTTGTACTGTTTTCTATTGTGGTATTAATCTTAGCATCATATCTAGGGTACAAGAAATGAAAGGTTGTGATTTACTACTGAAGTGGTTGTGTGTCAAGTTGACAAGGGGTCAGTTGTGCTGGATAGCTTCAGTTGTCAACTTGAAACACCTAGAAAGAGCAAACCTCAATTGGGGAATTTCTTCCATGGGACTGGCCCTGTGGACACGTCTGCGGTGTGGGGAGGGGATTTTTTTAATGTTGAATGATGTGGGGGGGAGGGCCCAACCCACTATGAGTGGTGCCACCCCTGGGCAGGTGGTCCTGTGTTGTATAGGAAAGCAGGCTGAGCACAGGCCAGAGGAGCAAGCCCGTAAGTAGCTATGTTCCATGGTCCGTGCTTCAGCTCCTGTCTCCAGGTTCCTGCCCTGAGTTCTGTCAGTGATGAACTGTGACCTGGGAGATGTGAGATAAACAAACCCTCTCTCCCAAGATGGTTTTGGTCAGTGCTTTATCACAGCACAGGAAGCCAGCTAGAACAAGAGCCTGCCTGTTAATGGCCTTTAGAATTAAATATATGGCAAATAAAATGTTACTAGTCTATAAATAACTGTTGGGACCTTCCAGAATACCATGGGTCATGCAGGGCAGGTCTTGTAATTCTGTAATAGGCCACGGACCTCCCTGAATATTAGTTTTCTGAGTTAGTGCTCCCACAGGGCAGACCGGAAGCCTTAGCCTTCCTGTTGGCAATGCTTAGTACAATCCCTGGCACACAGTAACTGCTCACTAAGCATTTCCCAAGCAAATGAATGAAGACCACAGAAGCACTGGCCTCAAGAACTTTGTGCTGCATTTAGAATGGAAGAGGAGGCATGAACACTTAAGCCACTGCTTCTAGAACCCCTCACGAGAGGTTAAACATGTGGTCAAAGCTCTTAGGGTTGGCCTGGACTGTGAGACCCTCACTGTGTGTCCTTCAAAGAGTTGCCTCCCTTCTCTCTGTTTCCCTTCCCTTTTCTGTGAGGACAGTGGTGATAAGTAGAAAATCCTCCTAAGAGCTTGGAAATGGTGCCTACAACAAAGACAACACTAATCATCTGAATCCCAAAGAGGAAATAGTTTTGCCCTGAGTAGGTCCGGTGTCAGGACAAAGCATTTATCTGGGTTAATAAGAAGCAAGATTAATAACGTGGGATGAAAGTCTGTGTGATCTGGCTTCCTGTGAACTTCAGGGGATTAGCCTTACCCCAGTGGAGAGGTCCCTGGTCTTCAAAGGATAAACTCACATTAGCCGCTTGCTGTTGGGTCCTCGGTGGGTCTGGGTTGCAGAGTCAGTTTAGGAGTGATCCAACCCACAGTGGCAGCTGGACCACCTCCAAGACACCAGCTACTCTGCTTTCAGCTGGAGAAAAAATGAGTGGCCTCTGCTGCCAGTCTCAGCTGGGCACTGGCTACGCTGCAGCTGGTCTCTGGAAAACGTGGCCTTGTGTTGTGTGTTCTGCACAGGCATCTTCACAGTTGGCTCTTGACCTCTACCATGGAGCTCCAGGGGGCCATGAATGAAGATGTAGCTGCTGGATGGGGAGACAAACCCCTAACTGTGTGTGTGTGTGTGTGTGTGTGTGTGTGTGTGTGTGTGTGCATGTCGAAGTCAGCAGCTGTGCTCCATTGCTCTCCCTTACCTTTTGAGACAAGGTATGTCACTAAACCCAGAGCTAACGGAGTCACCTAGGCCAGCTGGCCAGCAAACTCCGGGGATCTTCTTGTCTCTGTCTTCTCACACCAGGGTTCTATAACCTGAGCTGTCACCCCACCTCTGCTCACCTGGCTCTGTAATGGGTTCTGTGGGTCCAAATCAGGTGTAAGTGCTTCACGCAGAGTCCCTTCCCCAGGTCCCTCCTCTTTTTTGTTCTATTCAGACTGTCCTTTGAATCCTAACTGTCCCGAAGGCCCACATATTGACAGCTTGGTTGCCAGCCTCCAAATTTTCTAGGATCTTTAAGCCAACATTTTTTACTTTTAAATTTGAAAATGATTTTTGTTAACCAAAAAGAAGCCACTTTTAATCCTATGGCTTCTGCTCCATCCTGAAGTGACAAGCTCTCACCTCTGTCTTTATTCCAACCAGGAACTTTGACAAAAGACTGAAAAGCCCTTGATAGCCTTCCTTTAGCTCATATCTGCATTTTAGATTTTTTTATCTACTAATTTATAAACAATAACAAAAATACAAATGTGATAGCAAATGGAATTAAATTATACAATGGTTTAAAAAATACAGGCAAGAAAATAAAAGGCAGAAAGGTCAAATTCTGCACCAGGTGCCCACAGCAGGCAGCAGGTGCACAGTCCCAAGGCCAAACCATTCTCTCCAAACGGCAGTGGCCTGGAATCAGCTCCTCCGAGCAGAGCTGTCACTGGCAACAGGGCACGCCTGGAGATTGGCTGTTCCGGCTGCAGGCAGGCTACACAGCCCTTGCAGTAGAGCTGTGCCCTTGGACTTTACCTTTGAGAGTTAATGTAGTACCATGTTTTCCAAAAAAAATGGGCCTCCCACAAAGTGTTGAGAACTGCCAAGTCCTGATCTTTAGGATGGGATTTGCTTCTGAGCCTCCCACAGCACATGCCCCTGCAAATTACAGTGTCCTTGAGTCTTCTTCATTCAAAGTAAATGATTCTCCATCTGTGACTTAGAAACTAGGCTTGCTTCATGCTAGAGGGCTACTGCTCCCTCCATCCATTTCTTAGGGGACTAGCTACTCTTTGACAAATGCTTATAAGGACTTGCTCACAGTAAGTCCAGATACATGGAAAAGTATCCACAGACACTCATGGTCTAAGCTTGCCCAGAACTCAGAGTTGAGGTGAGAGACAGACACCAATTCATCAGTGAGATCATAACACGAGTGGACACAGAATACTGAATGGGAATAAAGAGATTCAGGAGGTCAATAAGATTCTGTGCAAATGAGTAACAAAGATCCCTGTCCTGAATGAAGGGTGGGAGCAAGAAGGGCCTGAGGAGAGATGGTGGCAGAGACGGCACTGAGGGCAGGGCTACCCCAGCCAGGGCAGGGAGGCCTAGCTGAGGGTTTGGAGCCTTCAGAGTGCTCTAAGCAGGGGACAGGGTGGCCAAGTGTGTCCTTGGAAAGATGGTTCTATGGCCGCAGAGAGCAGAGGGAAGGAGAAGGCAGCCAGGGGAACTAGAATGCCTAGATAGGTAAAAGACCAGAGATGGATTGTGCTGTGTGCTGAGGGCACAGAGAAGCCACAGTGACATCCATTTCTGATGGGCGTGCAAAATGGTGAAGGCTCTGAGAAAACAGTTGGTTGGCAGTTTCTCACAAGGCTCAACCCTCCTGCCAAGCACATCCACAATCATACCCCTTGGCGCTTACTCAGAGGCTGAAAACTTATGTCTTCACCAAGATCTGCAACAGGCCATATGCGGAAGCCCCATTCTCAATTTTCAAAACTTAGACAACATCAAGCTGCCCTTTCATAGGTGTGTGGTGTCCACACAATGGAGCAGTGTTATTCAGTGCTGAAAAGAGGTGAGGGGACATGAAGGGGACGTGAACACACATTGCCGAGGGAAGAAGCCCATCCAGATATGAATACATGTTGCCAAGCGATTCTACACGGGGTGGTCTTCGCTTCATTTTCTGCTGCTGTGATAAATCATCCTGACAAATGCGACCTAAGGGAGGAAGGGTTTACCTGGCTCACACTTCCAGAATACTCATCCCTGTAGGGAAATCAAGGCAGGAGCAGCTACTCTCACCCACAGTCAGGAACAGAGAAAAAAACGCATGCCTGCCTGCCACTCAGCATGCCTCCTCTTGTACAGCCCAGACCCTCAGTCACAATTAAGAGGGAACTCCTCACATCATCGAGACAGTGCTTCCCAGTGTCAGAGGCCTGCCTCCCAGGTGCTGAGGCGGCAGTGAGGACAAAGCCTTTTCTCTTTGAATGCCATCTGCTCCCCTGGTGTGGAGCTGGCTCTCTCTTCTTGTCATAATGATGACTTCAAGTCTGCATCTATGCTCCAGTGTCTCTGGGTTCCACATGTATTCAACTTCATATGGGTATTTCCTTATGAACAATAAGAACATGTGATATTTGGAAAGGGAAAAACTTTGGCAACAGTAAAAAGACTAGAAGAGACTGCTGGGCATGATGGTGCACGCCTTCAATCCCAGCACTCAGGAGGCAAGGGCAGGCGCATCTCTGAGTTCAAGGCCAGCCTGGTCTACACAGAGACTTCTAGGACCTTTGGGTTATAGGGAAACTCTGTCTCAAAAAAAGATAAAAAAAAAAAAAAGCCTAGAGACTGTGGGTGTGTTGGGGAGGAATGGTTGTACCGCAAGGGAGGTTTGGACCACGAAACTATTCAGGGCACTATGTTGGAGCCTCTAAACCTCAGAACATGCAGCACTAAGGAGATCCTGATTCACACCTGGTCTCTGACAATGAAGATTCTCAGGGGAGATGTGTAAGAAAATGTGCCAGGACTGAGAGGGGCCGGGTGTGAATTGGGAAGGTGGGAAGGACGGCCCATGGTGTCCACCTTTCGAAACTGAGTGGGAACTGGTGTCATGATGAGTGGAGCCAAGAGGAACACCAGATGACGAGGCCCAGTGTCCTGGTTAAGTCCAGTTCCAGGAAGTTAGTGCCTTCGAGATATCCACATCCAGCAGTATGCACACGGAACCTAGAGACACCTGGGTAGAGATGATGCGCACCGGAAGGGTAGAGATGCGCACCGGAAACCACCATTGTGACAATTAAAATGAGAGGGGAGCAGGTGGCATTCAAAAAGAAAAGGGACTTTGGCAGCCTTGGGGATCCCACCACACGGCTTGGTGGAAGCTGGACATCAAAAAGAACTCTACGGTGGGTTTAGTGTCAGTTTTCTTCTCAGATCTTATCAGTGCCCTTTCATAATGCTGTATTCTTAATTTAATTCTTATATTTAGTTATGTGTAGGCGTGGAGGGGTAGTGTATACATGAGTGTGGGTGCCTGAGGTGTCAGAGGCACTGGATCCCCTGGAGCTGGATGAAAGATGGTTGTGAGCTGCCTGATATGTGAGCTAGGAGCTGAACTTGGGTCCTCCGCAAGAGCGGCACACTCTGGACTGCTGCGCCGTCCCCCCAACATCATGCTGTGTTCTTTTGAAGCCAGCCCCCCATGTTGAAAACATTTCAAGCTCCACAAAGCCTGGTTGTACCACACACAGCATTCCTAGGTTAGGAATGACCAACCCAAACTGTTACAAGATGAGAATGAGTGAAATTAGTTCCAAAATACAGACCTGACAGGACTTGGATCACCAGGTAGGAAGAGAGATGTGAGGGGCCCTGGGCCCTGAAAGATCGTCTCAAGGGACAGGGTGGCTGGTGGCACGCAGGAGGAGCAGCAGGGGTCCAGCCCCCTCTCAGGTGACACCACCTCCCCTTGATGGTGAACCAGCCCTGAAGATCTCCCTGGGTCTCTACCTGCTTCCTTGAAGTGAAGCTGCCTTTTTCTACATTGTTACTTTTCTCACTCAGTGCAGACTGAGTGCAGCAGCCCGGGGGAGTGCCTTCCACTCCAGACACAGTCCATGCACCTCAGTGGTTCTTCCCTGAGCTTTCTTCTCATCCTGTTCACTGGTCAAACAAACTATCTCTGAAAGTTAGGTCAACCACCAACTTGACAGAATCTAGAGCCACCTGGAGATGGGCCTCTGGGAAGACCCTGCACTGTGTAGGGTGGAGGAAACGCTGATTGGCTGCTGGCAGCCAGTGCTCTCTGCTTGGCTGTTGTGGAGGTGACGACCTGCCTTGATGACCCCGCCATGATGGACTGCACCCAGAACAGCAAGCCAGAAGAGAGCTTTCCTCTCTTTGGGTGTTTCATCTTCACCACACGGAAAGAAACTAAGACACCGCACCACCAGGGAGTTCACATCTAAGCTGCATGCTCATCTGTGTTTGTGGTATTGGATTTCGTTTTAAACCTAAATGTGCTGCCTTACATTCATCTATTAAAAATAAATTCAGGGCCTGGGGATGCAGCTTAATTGTTTCAGGGCTTGCCTACAGCCACAAAGCCCAGGGTTTAATCCCCAGCACTGCATAAATCACAGCATGCTGCCTCATACCTGTAGTTCTAGCACTGAGGAAGTAGAGAGGGCAGGAGCGGAAGGTCATCCTCGCCTACATAGCAAGCTCAAGGCAGCCTGGGTAACATGTGGCCCTGCCTCAGAATTCTTTAAAGTGCATATACGCATACACACAGACACACACACACACACACACACACACGATAAAAATCAAATTTAGGAAAACAGTTGCCTCTGAAAGGAAAGAAAAGAAACTGCATTGAGAAGGGTCCCCAAGAGACTTTAACTATACTTTTCATAAGTATCTGAAACAAAGGAAAACTGCTAAGCTTCGAAAAGAATGAGAACCTGGGACTTGATGTCATTATTCTCTACACTTTTCCAGACACTTAAAATACTTCAAAACTATGGAGCTGAAGAGATGGCTCAGCCATTGAGAGAACTGAATGCTCTTTCAGAGGGCCTGATTTCAATTCCCAGAACCCACATGGAGGCTAACAACCTTCCATAACTCCAGTTCCAGGGGATCCAATGCCCTCTTCTGTCCTCCAAGGGCATTGCACAACACAGGAGCACTTACACACATGCAGACAATACACTCATACATATAAAATAAAAATAATTAAAAATAATTTTAAAATATTCCAAAAATGTTTTTTTAAGTTCACAGTCAAGTGGCGGTAGAACCCATTCAAGAGAGGCTTGGTGGGGGGGAGTGAGTGACTGCTCTGTGAGATGGTATCTTTTCAGTTGATGAAAACATTTTGAAACTCCATGGTTGTAATCACTGCATGTCATTTGTGATGCATAAATACACTAAATCATACACTTTCAAGTGCTTTAAATGACAGATTTTTATATGTATTTTACCGTGATTTTTAAAACCCTATTCAACTTAAGGATGGTTCGAAGTCCTTTATTCCAAAGTTGTCTCAAAAGAGAAAGACAGGGTGATGGTTAACACTGTCAGCTCTAGCAAGGATCTAGAATCACCTGAGTGAAAGGCCTCTGAGCAAGCCCGTGAGGGATTGTCCAGATTAGGTTAAGTGAGGTGGAAAGACCTGCCTTCTTTGTGGACAACACCGTCGCAGGGCTGAGATCCTGGATGGCATAAAGGAGAGACCTAGCTGAGCCTGGGCACTGTCACCCTCTGCTTCCTGACTAGAGACTCAACTTGATCAGCCATCTCAAGCTTCTGCCACCAGGACCCCCCACGGTGGACTGTGTCTCTACCTGTGAGCCAAACTCCCTTCTTCAAGTTGCCTTTCTTAAGGTTGCCTATCTTGATGGCGGGGGAGGAGGGAGGGGAGGAAGGAGGGGAGGAGGGACGGAGGGGAGGAGGGAGGGGGGAGGAGGGAAGGGAGAAGGGAGGGAGGGGAGGAGGGAGGAAAAGCGGTTTGCCTGGGTGCAGTGAAAAGATTGTCTCAAGATGTGAGAGAACCGAGAGAAGATGCTCCTGGAACGGGCCAAGGTGAGCCTGCTTTGGAGGAGGAGGGAGACAGGAGGGATGACTGCAGAAGAGGACAGCACTCACACGCATGCACGTGCACGCAAGCACACACACACACACACACACTCAGAGGCACACATTCCCATGGGGTTCTGAGTACTTCTTCAGGACCAGGTCACCTGCTGAAAGTTTGCCAGACTGTCTCTCGGAAGGAGTCTGAGCCATGGGGAGGCAGAGGTGTCCCCCGCCCCGAGATGTGACATGTACATGGACATGGTTGCCGTTCCTAACAAAGCAGGCACAATTGGACAGATAATTAATAATAATCGGTCCTGCTCCCCCTCCAGCAGGTGCTCAGCTTGGCCCCTGGAGCTTGGTAGCTAAACAGTTCTTTATTATAAACTGATTTCTCGGTGAATGGTGATATTGGCATTAATAATTAGAGTTAATTTACTATGAGCACTACACTAGTGAGCAGAGGAGCACTGTATAATCAGGAGCACAGGGTGATTTTAAAAACACTGTCCACTGCTTTGCAGGCATCCGATCCCCTACTATATATTTACTTTCTCAATTATGTCGGACCTGGGATAATTTGAAAGTCACATTGCCTCCCCAGAGGCTGAGAAAGCAGCCTTCTCTTGGAGCATTTTAATTCTTCCCACCCTGATGTATTTTGGTCTGGTCTGTTGTTTTTAGTACAGATCTCACTACACAGTTGTGGTGGGCTGGCAATTACTATATAGACCAGGTTGGTCTTGAACTAGTGGGAAATCCTCCTGCTTCAGCCTCCTAGTGCTGAGATCACAAGCCTGTGCCTAGCTCTACTGAACTGCTTTTTAAATTTTCATAATTGGGAGAGATGTTTCAGTTAGTAAAGTGCTTCCATCACAAAAGTGAGGCCTGAGTTCAGTCTCCAGCACCCACATAAATGCTGGGTGGAAACGGGAGCCCGTCTGCAATCCCAGCACTTAGGAGGCAGAGATGGGAGATCCCCATAGCAGGCTGACTAGGGGAGACCAGACTAGTCAGATGGCAAGCTCTGGGTTCAAGTAAGAGACTCTGCCTCCTTGGTGGAGCATCACCAAGGAAGACACCTGATGCTAACTTGTGACCTCCAAATGCTTGTCCACACACCCCTCCACCCTGCAGTCCACACACACACACCTCTCCACCCCACAGTCCACACACACACCCCTCCACCCCGCAGTCCACACACACACACCTCTCCACCCCACAGTTCACACACACACACCCCCACCCCGCAGTCCACACACACACACCCCTCCACTCTGCAGTCCACAGTGAAAATCAGCAGAGCAGGTACTATTAGAATAACCATAACAGTAGTTAATGAGTCTTATTCTAATAGGCCTTAAAATATTGGGGCACTATTTGCCCATCAATAATATTTAAATCTCCTCACTTGACATTCATCCAACTCACAATTTTTTAGGCCATGTAACAGGTACAGAAATGAGCAAGGTGCAACCATAGCTCTCAGGAGGGAAAGCAGACAGAGAAGCATGCATTTTCCCTCAGATTTAATAAATATAAAGAATCAGCTCTACCTGGATCAAGGCATCCATGAAGATGCACATGAGAACCATCTAAAAATATTGCCTTCTGCAGCCTGAAGACACTTTTCTCACAGGTCCAGCACAGATATCTCTCATCTGTCTTTAGTTTTCCACCTTCTGAATCTGGAAACTCAGACCTGTTAGCCTAACTATTCAGAAGACTGAGCAGAAGAATTGCAAGTTTGAGGCCAGCCTAGGCAATATAGTGAGATCCTGCCTCAAAATAAAAAGTAAAAGGCAGGGCTGGAGAGATAGCTCAAAGGTTAAGAGCACTGGATGTTCTTGCAGAGGATCTGGGTTCAATTCCCGGCACCCACATGATGGCTAAAAACTGTCTGTAACTACAGCTCCAGGGGATCTGATACACTCCATAGGCATCACACAACACAGGTGCACCTACCTACCTGCAGGCAATACACTCACACACATAAAATCAAAATAATAAATAAAATAAGTAAAAGGTGCTCTAGGGATATAGCTCAGTAGTAGAGCACTTGTCTAGCATGTATGAAAGTTTGATCCCTGGTAACAGACACACATACACACATGCATGCGCTCAGGCCCCAACCAGATAGTAAAATCAAATGCATAATTGGAATTACATGACCAGATGAAGAGGCATGTCTCCCCTTGTTCCCTCTCTCCTTGTTTATAAGTTTCTGTGGCTTAAAAAATAAACTGTAAAAGGGGAAGAAAAGAATCCATGCATCACTCGCAGAAAGTCAGTCCTACAAAAGTCCATGTATGAGAGATGCGGGTCCACTGGGTCTGCTTGGCTTGTACTGACTCCAGAGCCCCATCAGGGTCCCTGCGTCCACTGACACAGAGCGCCCGCTTTCTGTCTTCTGATGACCTCGCCTTTTACCTCAATCTTCTTTTCATGGCCTTTTATTATAAGGCACTTCTTTCCCTTCCAAATAATGAGCTGTTGTCATGGGAAACCTCAGTTCTGCTGTTCACTAAGCTCTCACGGATAGGGAGAAAGGCCCTGAGGGGGCTGGGAATAGCTGGCTGCACTAACATAGCTGTGTAAACAACCAGGATTCAGAGGGGAAAGGCTGTACGTTTAATAATTTACCCAAACATGCCTGGGCCCCGCCCTTCTCCTGCTCAAATATGAATGCATATAGGTGTATATGTGTGCAGACACACATGTACAGCTTAGTAGAGATATTGATGTATACATACATGGAACTTAAGTCATTAAAACATACATTGCAGGAGTTAATTAGAAGGAGGAGAGCAAGGTAGGAGGAGGATGTTGGTGTTTTCTTTCTTTCCTGTCTCCTTCCTTCCTTCCTTCCTTCCTCCTCTTGACCTCTCTTCTTCCTTCTCTTTCCTTTCTTTTTCTTCCTCTTTTCCTTCCTTCCTTCCTCGTTTCTGTGTTGAGTATAAAGCCATCACCTTGCCCGTGACAGGCAAGCACTCTGTTACTGGGCTACGTCCCCAGCACCAGTATTGGAAGGAGTCAGGCTTGCTGAGGCTCATTTCCATGGGCCTCAGCTGGGTGGGACTCAAGGAAACATATCTCTAAATAGCTGGCTCAAAGACCAGGACAGCTGGTCGCCTACTCTGACACAGCCCATCAAGCACAGTCCTATCAGTGGCCCAGCACGTCTGCTGGGCATTCCCATTTCAGGAGCTTGGCCGAGACTGGCAAAGGGGCCCTGGAAGCCACTGCTACCAATGTTCTACCATTACTGCAGCAGGACTTCCTATAAGGTTGTTCTAAGAGTTGCCAGGCACTGGGAACAGTGTCTCTGATCGATGCCCAAAGCTGATGCTACAAACCCCACTTAACAACTGAGGGTACTGGTCAGAAAGAAGCAACTTGCCTGTGGACACTATACCCATCACTTTATAAACAGATCTAATCTGCCAAGCGTTTATTAAACATGGGCCTCAGTCAAGGGCTCCACATCCATCCATGTGGCATCATTTAACCCTCTTACCAAAAGGCCCTTCACTTCTCATCTGGGAAGAAACTTTCGAGGCCAGTGACATGTCCAGTACACAGTAGTGAGCAGGGTTTCTGGGACTGGGATTCAAACTCAACAGTCTACCTTGCTGACTGTCAGTTGTGAGTCTGCAGTGCGCTTGATAGGAAGACCTCCTCAGTCTGAGATGTTCCAAGGACCAGGGAGGTATCCATCTGAAAGTGATCCACTCTACATTAGGAAATAAGCACAATTGTGAAGGAGGAAGAAGAGGAGGAGGAGGAAGAGAAGGAGGAGGAGGAGGAGAGGAGGAGGCGGCAGTGGCCACCAGGACCTTCTATATACTGAGCTGAAATCTGCCTGCTTGGTGGTGCTGCTTTCTTGCTAGGTGTGTGTCATGAGCTTCTGGTTCTTCCATTCCATAGGCCGCTCTCCAAACAGTTATCAGGAGAGATAGCAAACCCAGAACCAGGAAATCTCTGTCAAACCAGTTTGGCTGTGTCTGAGCAGTTAATCTCCTGGTTGAACCAAACTGGAAGAGGATAGTGTGCCCACTGGGCCACTGAGCACTTTGTGTCTGACTTCCAGCTGCAAGGGATCGCTGTGCAGACGGGCAGGCCTGTGCGGGGACAGGAGGGGTTCTCTGAGGAGCCAGCTCCCACCCGCTTCATTCTGTGGTCCCTGCAGTAGCTTTAATTAAAGTGAGCCTTCAGCCTGCACCAAGGATGCCTGCGCTGAGAACTAGTGTCCTGGGGGGGTGGGGGGGCAGCTGACAGCTGCCTGCTGCAAGACAGGAGCACCAGGAAGCAGGGGCCAGCCACTCAAATAGCCCAGGGGCTCAGGCCCGCAAGGCCCTGCTCTCCTCCCCCCAACTTGCCATCCTCTCTACAGGAGGCTGGTGACCAGTTTCTAGAGTTCTTTATGATTTACTGAAGTGAATAATGTCAGGTATTTAGGGAAGTACTCATATTCCAAAAATGCTTGATAAATGTTATTATTTGAAAGACACACACACACACACACACACAGAGTACTCTACAACAGATGTTATTAATTATATATTATCTTGCTTCTGGTTTTTTGAAATACACTCTTAGAACTCCCTCACAGCTCAGGCTGACCCTGAACTGGAGGCAATCTTCCTACCTCAGCCTCCCTCAGGATCACAGGCATGAACCACTATGCCCAGGAAAAACTCTATTTAATAACTGAAGAGATCAAGGTTTGGAAAGTTAAGTAACTTGTCCAAGATCACCAAACTAGACTGAGAAGAGACGGTTCCACGCCTTCAGGCCTCTATTTTCCAACCCAGGAACCAAGAGGAAGCTTACAGGCCAGGGAAATCAGACCACTGGAGCTGGAGGGGGTGATGAACAGGGAACTGGAAACACTGAGTCAAGCCATGAGGGAGGTCAAGGGAAGGCAAGATCAAAAGACGACCAGAGTCTGCAGAGACGGCTGTGTTAAGAGCCCTGCTGCTCTTACAGAGAACCCGGTTCAGTTCTCAGCAGCCGACAACTGTAACTCCAGTTTCAGGATTCGATGACCTCTTCTGCCTCCATGTGCATTCCACACATGGTACACACATGTTCATGCAGGAGTGTAGGTGTCCAGGAACTCATTCTGGTTACAGAAGCCTCTAAGCAAAATGCAGTTCCGTAGGTAGTGTGCCTGTCTAGCATGCACCAGACTTAGGGTTTAACCCTCAGCACTACGTGAACTGGCATGGTGATGAACACTTGTAACCCCAGCACTCAGGAGGATGGAAAGTTCACATTCACCGTGGCTACACAACAAGGCCAGAGTCATATCACATCACAGTAAACACAGAGAGAAATGCGTGCACACATGCTCGCTCACTCGCTCTCAGCTGTTTCTCCGCTCTCAAAGTTCAGGACCTCTGTCTAGGGACTGGAGCTACACAGGGAGATCCTGTCTCACGCCCCCAAACTTTACTGTTTCTGTTATTGGGGGGGCATATGCCACAGCACCTACGTGGAGGTCAGAGAATAGCAGTGGTCAGTTCTTTCCTTCCACCTCTGTGTGGGCTCCTCAGATCAAACACAGATTCCTAGGCTTGGGCAGCAAGGGCTTTCTCTTCCCTGCTGAGCTAACTTGAAAGCCTCAGGTAAGGTCTTTGTTGCTGTCCTGCTGGTTGGTTAGTTGGTTTCATTTCAAAATAGTGTCTCCATATGTATCCCAAGCTGGCCTTGAGCTCACTGCAATTCTTCTGCCTCAGCTTCCTTGGTGCTGGGATGATAGGCAGGGGTCACTATATCAAGCTTGGATCAATTTTAATAGATGCACAGTCAGAATATACCTGGCATACTATCAGGTTAATGCATGTTCAGTAAATGAGCTAAACAGATCTGGATCTATACACCGAACCTGAAGGGGTTTTCAAGTGCAGGTAAACTTTGTCTTGAGATCCCACCCCGCTTTGGGTCAGTGTGCTATCCTGGAACAGCTGAAGGATTGATTGATTCTGAGCTGAGAGGAAGACTGGATCAGCCTCTAATCGTGCATCTTCGTGTTCCAAGGCTTCGTCACTCGCTCTGATCTGTTTCCTCCTCCTTTGTCCCTCTTCCCTTTGCCTTTTACTCTCTTCACTCTGTTATCTTGCCCAGATAGTTTTCCCATTTCTACCCACAAGAGCTATATGGGAAAGTTGTCAGCAGGTCTGGTCTAGTGCTCCCTGTTCATATGAACTTATACTGGCTCCAGCCACCTTTGGGAATAAACCATCAGATTTCACTTCTTAAGGCTGGTGCTGGACAGCTCCATGGTCAACCTGACACATTGGGAAGAGGGAGCTGCAGCTGAGGCGTTTGGATCAGCCTGTGGCCATGTCTGTCAGGGAGGCATTGTCTTCTTTTGGATTTTTTTTTTTTCAAGACAGATTTGAGGCTTGAAACTCTCCAACCTCAAACTCACTATGTAGATCAGGTTGGCCTAGATCTCAGAGATCCACCTGCCTCTGCCTCCCAAGTACAAGGCATCCTCTTAATCGCTAGTTGATGTGGGAGTGCCGAGCCCATCGTGGGCAGGGCCGCCCCTGGGCAGATGGTCCTAGGTCATATAAGAAAGCAGGTTGAGCAGCGTTCCAATGTCTCTGCTTCTGCTCCTGCCTCCAGGTTCTGGCCTTGAGTTCCTCCCTGATTTCCCTTGGTGATGGATCATGACCTGGGAGTTGTAAACTGAAATAAACCGTTTCCTTTCCAAGTTGTTTTCAGTCATGGTGTTCATCACAGCAAGGGAAAGCAAACGAGGACACCCCTACACCACACTTGGGATCCACAGGCTGAGTCTGGGATCTGCTGGACACAGTATATTATCTGCAGTCATAGCTGCTGCTGTGGACAAAACTGGTCACTCAGGCCAGTTAAACTCAGATCCAAAACAGAAGCAAACCTTTCTAACAAAGTTGTGAGTTTTATCACCAGGAAAGCAGGTCTACAGTCTCTGATTTGGGGCCCCCTATTTTAGCTGCTCAGGATTTACTTTTGCTCCCGAGTTTTCTTTTGTAAGAGATGGGAAGATTTTATTTGGAGTTTTTGCTTTTACTTTATTATGAATCATCCATGCCCTTTTTGTTAGTTGAAGCCACTTCCTAAATGAGCTCTGAGTACTCTTTGATCCTGTGGTGGTTTGAATGAGTACCCAATAGACTCGGATATCTGAACACTTGGTCCCCAGTTGGTAGCACTGTTTGGGGGCAGGTTCGGCAGTGTGGCCCTACCGGAGGAACTTGGAGAGTTCACAGCCTACCATTCTGCTTCCTGTGTGGTTGAAAGTTTGAGCTCTTGCTTCCTGCTTGTACGTCACATCTCCCCGCCACGATGGACCCTTAACCTCTGGAACCATAAACCAAGATAAACTCTTTCTTCCATAAGTCACCTTTGTTTATCACAGCAACAGGAAAGACACTGATCTGGATCCCAAGGGCTAGTCCCCAGACTTTGGTGTCTCTCGGTGGAGACTATTTGCATCTTAAAAATCAGTTGGGTGGAAGATTAGATTGTACAAATTGCTGGACTGGAATTCAAGATTCTGGGCTTCTAATATAAAATTCCCTAGCCCAATGACTGGAACATGGTACATGTCCTCAAACAGTATCCGTTCACGTCCCCAAAGACCATGCCTGAGGCACACCCTCAGGACCTGCGTGGCATTTGTAGCTCTTCTCTTCTTTATCTCCTGCTTTGGTTAAAAGTAAAATTGCTTAAAACACACATGCATACATGGACTAAATCTCCTTCAACTGAGTTTTGCTATATTTAAAATGATGAAATAAGAATATGTGATGCTTAATACTGATGGTCAACTTGACAGGATCAAGAATCTCACAGGAGGGGCTGGAGAAATGGCTCAGCAGTTAAGAACGCTGTCAGCTCTTGCAGAGGACCCAAGACTGATTTCCAGCACCTGCGTGACAGCTAACAACCTCTATAACGGCAGTTATGGACTCTGAGGACACTGCATGACATGGGTGCACTTACCCACATGCAGGTAGTACACTTACACATAAAAAATTAAAATAAAAAAAATCTCACAGGAGACAAACCTCTGTGCACACCCGTCAGGGATTATCTCGATTAGTTTGTCTCTGGGTTTGGAGTGAGGGATTTTCCTCACGGTGTTAAGCCAAATGGGGAGCTATGCCCAGATATGCGAAGGCCTGAGGGACCGGCTTTGGCTGCTGGCCGGTTTGCCAACTTGTCAGCCAGATCATCTACGCCGTCACCGCAGCCTCCACCACGGTCCCCACCACCTTTCCTCACTGTCATTGGCACTCAGCTCCTCTAGCTGAGTGACAGAAGACCAGAGCTCTCCAGGAATCCTCAAAGCCTCCAGTGCCAGATGGAGCGGCTGCGTCATGTAGCTGGGCGGACCTTGTTCTTAGCCTTTCCAGCATGCAGACAGCCGTTTGTTGTTGGCTCTCTGGACTGTATTGTGCATGCCAATTGAATGCATCCTCTTTTAATATAGATTTATATATTTATAGATTTAATATAGATTCATTCTGTCCCTCTAGAGAATCCTGACCCATACAGGATGTGCTTCCGACTCATTTCGAAGTGGCTACGAATGTAAGTAAAGTTGCAAAAGAACACTGACATGTGAAAAGTTAAGAAACAGATGCTGAGAAATAGCACTTTAGAGGTACAGGCTGTCTCCCTCATCCAAAATGCTGGGACCAGAAGGGTTTCCGATTTGGGAGTTTGAGGGGGATTCTGGAGTATTTGCCTAGACTTTACAGGTTGAGCATCCCTAATCAGAAAATCTGCTGAATTGAAAATGCACTGAAAATCCCAATACTGTGGAATCTGAAACTTCAGAGTCTAAGAGTCTTAACATGTGCGCAGTAACTATGGTAACCGTAAACCCCATCCACACACTGACCTTCCCCCAGCCTGGATCTGACGACACTTGGATCTGTTGTTCTAAGCTGCTATCTGAATTTAGAAAAATTGAAATTGCATTTCCTTGAAACCCTCCGTAATTCAGACACTTCTTTCTCCTCAGGTGGCTCTGACCCGGAGCTATGCCAAGGAGGCTCTTCATTTTCTGCCCTTTCAGCTTACAAAAGGAGCCAGCACTTTTGATTTGCCCAATGTCTTTTGACAGTGTTTACTCGCAGCTGCTCTTGCAGAGACACCAGGGTCTAGGGTGGTGCCACATTAGAACCATAACGGCTTTTAAACCTGGCTCCTCCACAGTTATCACTAAATAAAGTAGGCTGTGTTTTAAGTTCTTACGTGGTTCAGTCTGTACAATGGGTTTACTGCAGGAAAGAACATTAGCATCAAGTGAGTATATCCTAAATCCCCAAGTCATGAGGACAGACACAGTGGTTTAGGAAGTGGCAAGGGAAAGCCTTCACATGTACATTTCATAAAACAAATTGTATGTCATGAATTTCAAAGTAGCAGGTTCTCTGCACAGCCTTCTGCTGTTATCAAACAAGATGTTTGTTATAAAAAAGAAATACGCATGACTGTTGGGAATGCTGTCTGATTAATGGCTGTGTTCTGCACATTGTGAAAGACTTCCCTAGAAGGTTATCACCTGTGCTGAAAGATACACAAACTTTCTTGCCTAAATTATCTTGTGGAAGACATTCAGAATGTGCTAAGCCCACAAATCCCTAAATAAAAAGTCAGTTTAACAACCCTAGATTTCTTCAATCTAAAGAAAAACAAAATACTAAATCCCTGACATCTGTGGTTCATTTGTTTTCAGTGAGTTTTAGATACTCCTCTTTAATACCTACAGTGCAGTCAGTTAGCAAAGTCTGTGTTTAAAAGGCAGATGGCTTACACTTTTGTTGCTGTTGGTGTTTTAAGACAGGGTCTCCCTGTATCCCCAGCTGACCTGGAACTTGCTACGTAGACCAGTGTGGCCTGGACTAGAGGCATGCACCACCACACCCAGCACTCTTACACCTTTAATCCAAGAATGCATGGCAGGTCTGTGGGGTGTTATCAGATATCTACGCTGTGCTTCAGTCAGAGGACAAAAGTCAGGACTCAGTAGAGGCCAAGATCTGCTGTGCTGGCGGCAGCGATGGAGCCTAAGTATACCTAAGGGTCCTTTCTCACTCTAACCACCCTCCCTGGAGCTCTTGGTTCCACCTATCCCAGGCCCTTTCGGGACCGTTTTTTTCTTTGAAGTACTGGGAATTTAACTCGGGACCTCATGTGTGCTAGTCAAGCACTCTACCACTGAACGGTCCCCAGCCCTGGGATCAGAATGTGCCGGTTAGCCTCATCAGTCTCTCTTTCCACTGCTCCTCCTCAGTCCGTGATCCTGCTCAGGTTTGCTCCAGATGGAGACCCTTTCACTCACTTTCTTTGTGCTAATTTTATTTTTATGTGTGTGTGTGTGTGTTGTGTGTGTTTTGTGTGTGTGGTGTGTGCCTGTTCGCAAGTGCACCCATGTCATGCCATGCTCGAAGAACACAGAAGAAGGCATCAGATCCCCTGGAACTGGAGTTACAGATGGTTGTTAGCTGCCATGTAGGTGCTGGGATTTGAACCCAGGTCTTCTGCAAGAACAGCTAGTGCTCTTACCTGCTGAATCATCTCTACAGCTCTCACTTGTTCATTTACAGGAGTGTAGGCTTGTTTCTAAAGTAAACCTTGCCCCACAGCACTCCTTCAGGGCCTGCCTTCGAGAATCCTGCCTGACAAACCACCCCATTTTGCCTCTATCTCCAACACTCAACCGCGGCAGGAATGCTCAGCCACGGTTCCCACCAGGGCATCTGAACCTTTGCTGTCAGACTCATTTTTCCTGTGACAATCAAAGAATAAAGCACATCTACCCATTGCTTACTAAATAAAATCATGATACAGTCAGAGTCCCCCCAACAGGCTAAACCATCAGGTCTGTCCCCAATGCTCCTGGATGATGAATTACTCTCTTCTGACAAACTGATTTACTCACTGTTCCGATATTCCTTATCTTAACCATTACAAACACCAATACACGTTGTCAACTTGACTGCATTTCAAATCACACTGATGTGTCTACAGGGGCATTTCCAGGGAGGTTTAACTGACCAGAGAAGAATCCTCCTGAATGCGGGCAGCACCATCCCATGGGCTGGGTCTGGACTGAGGGGAGAGAAGAAAGTGAAGTGAGCGCCAGTGTTCTCCCTGCTTTCTGACCATGGATGCAGCGTGCCCAACTGCCTCACACTCTCACTGCTTATGCCTTCCGTCCCATAATGCACTGCTCTCTCAAACTCTGAGCCAGAGAAAACCCATCCTTCTTTAAGTTGCTTTTGTCAGGAGTTTTGTCACAGCAACGAAAACAGTCATGCCTGGACCCACCCGAGCTAACTGCTCCTGAACCTCATTTCCTGTCTCTCTCCTCTGGTTCATTTATTCAAAATCAACACATCAAAGAGAAAGCCCAGCATACCTCACCTCCTACGGATTCCACTGCAGAGACTTGCCTCTTTCAACTACAGTGATTTCTGTCTTTATTGAGCTAGTTCCTAACACAATTAGAACTTTTCTCTATGTAACTAGTCTATCATAGGCACCCGGATATTCATTCCCAGAATGCTTTCTCCATTTGACACAAGATAAAACTATAACACAGAATTTCATTCTCAACAGGCCTTAGTCACCAATAAAAAAAGAAACAAGCATTATCTATGGCCACAGTGTGTTTTGATTTTCAAATCAAACGAAATGTATCTATTTTAGCATGGAGTTTTGTAGCTCTCTATCTTGTGAGATTCATTAGGCTCCCCTCTCTGCTTCCCCTTGATCGATGCTACGTTTCCCTAATGCAGTCTGGGACATTGGCGCTACCAGGGTGAAGGGTAGGCACATATTTAAGTCCTAGTTCTGAGAAGCCTGAGGGCAACAAAACCCTGGGAGAGAATATGTGCGTGCAGTGCCCAGATCCTGGATGCTAACGACCAGAGGAGCCAGGGACCTTGGGAGCTAGTTTATTCCAGGGTCAACCCAGGGAGAGAGATATACATTTAACATCAGAAAGTAAGGAACAGATCCAAGACCAAAGAAGACCTGCTTAGTGGAGCTACAGCCATCTTTGTTTCATAAACTTTTTATTGAATTTTTGTGCATTTCAAACAAAACATCTCAATCATGTTTATACTCCTCCCTGATCCGCATATGTGCCTCCCACCAGACTTTATGCATTCTGTCATATATGTTGAGGCACATCAAGTCAAGTTAGTGTCCCCTGACGTCCCTCAGTACAACTTCATGCACTAGTCAGACTATCTAGAATCATTCCCTTAAAGAAGATCAACTCCCCTTACCCAGCAGTAATCAGTTACAGACAATTCTTCAGCTAAGGATGAGGCCTGCTGCTCATGGAAGCCTCCTCCCAGAAGACTAGCTCTCTTAGTTCTGGAGGACACTATGCAAGCTGCTAAGGGAGAAAATCAATGGTTCTACCCAGCTGTAAAGTCTAATAACCACAACAATGACCAGCAAGGCAAACTGTGTGTCCTGATGCAGCAGTGGCACTTTTATCTAGGGGTTAATCAGCAGCTGTCTAATTGGACCTAGAGCCCTCTCGATGGGAGGGAACTCACGTGTGGTACTGTAAACATGGCCAAATACATGTAGCTGCAGAGTCCTAGATCCTAGCGAAAACTATGTCTGTCAAATCTCTAGACAAATGTAATGTCTTACTGTATGCTAAATATGGATCCTTATATTTACAAACAAGTACACCGGTCACCACTCAGCTACAGCTGTCTTGAAGAAGCTTTCCAACCAGTCAAATCTGTGGCATTTTAGCACAAAAATGAATAGAGGTAGTAATGGATTACAATCCACTATATAAAATTCACCAGTTCACACTGATGTTCATTAAAATTTGAGGAGAAATGACATAACTAGCATGTCATAGAGTGACAATAATTACAGAAAGGCTGGTGAATCTTGAAAAAAATCACCATCTGGAAACTGTGACAGTAATAGCTGATTCATGCTAGAATCATCACTGGGTACAGAAACTAACATAAAGCATCGAGGGGTGGCGGGTGATTTGAATAGTGTCAAATGCTGCCTCAGAAAATGCTTATTATCTATTAAGTAAGGCATTAGAGAAACCTGGTGAGATGGCATCTCATCACCTCTCTGGTCCTCAGCAGCAACAGTGTGAGCCTCCCACTATCCCACACTGGGAAGGGCAAGACATTACGTTATGGTGATCCTGGCACAAAGGGCAGACACTGAACCTAACCTGTGGAGATACTTATGGCCCCAAGAGAAGGATGTTCCACAAGTGATTTACATCCATGTCACAACCATGGTACACAATGATGGACTGCAGGACAGTCAGTGGTGTGTCAGAATGATGTCCCTTCCCAACTCTGCAGCTCAGTTAGCACAAAGCATAACGACATCTGCCAGAGGCTACCAAGTTGCTGACAACTTGAGTTCAATCCTGGGACCCACATGGTGGGGAGAGAACCGACTCCCAGAAGTTGTCTTCTGGCTTCCCCACAGGCATGACTGTATGTGTCACATCCTTGCATGCAGAAATAAAGTTTAAAATGAATAAATAAATAGTAAATGTCAAAAAAAAAACCAATTAATAAAATCAGCCAGAATGGGAATATCTGCACCACAAAATGAGAGACCTCTACCAGTCATCACTCCTCCCACCAAGCAGAGGGGCAGCGTGCCCCTGGAGCTGAAGGGAGTCAGGAAGACATGATAGCGAAGTGCACCTGGTCCTGGAAATCTAGAGGACATTACTGGGACATTTCGATGGGTACTGAAGATTAGCTGGCAGGACTGGGGGCTGGGGAGGAGGCTCAGTGGGTAAAGATCTTGCTGTGCAGGCATGAGGGCTCAAGATCAGATCCCATCACCCATGTAAACACTGAAAGTGGTGACAGCTGGGACCCCAGTGCCCAGGTGGGGCTCAAACAGGTGATCTCAGGGGCTGGTAAGTACGCCAGGCTAGCCAAAATGGCCAGCTCCAGGTTTTTCTCAAAAAAAAAAAAAAAAATGAGGAGAAGCAATGGAGGAAGACATTCCAGCATCTACCTCTAACCTCCATACGCACCACACACACAGACCACACACACACACACACACACACACACACCTCCATACGCACCACACACACCTCCATACGCACCACACACACACACACACACCTCCAAACGCACCAGTGCACACAGACAACACACATAGACACATATACAGACACCAACCTCCATATGTACCAGCACATGCAGACAATACAAAACACACACACTAGCTAAAATTTCTTCTGGGAGCCATGTAAACAATATTCGTCCCCCACCTCCCTCGGTCCCAATGACAAACTGAGGTACAATTTTGCCAAATTGCAGGCTGGGAAATGGGGATATCTGGCGCTTACTTACGGAGAAATGGGTAGGACATCATATCTGCAATTTATTCTCAAAGGTTGAAAAATCCTCTATGTACGTAAGCGTATCTATGATCCAGAAAGACAGGCAATGACCAAATGCTACTTCATTTTGCAGAATCTGCAGTTAGGAGACAAAGGTGTGGAGCATTCGTTTTTACTACTTTCTATTTCTATTACATTCGTTTTTACTGCTTTCTATTTCTATTTCTATTACATTCGTTTTTGCTACTTTCTATTTCTATTATTTCTATTACATTCTTTTTTCCTATTCTTACCACTTTTCTAAACTATTACTTCAGAATCTTATTAAGCAGTTCTGTTCTAATCAAGTCTAAGCCCAGCTGTGGCTCTTGCTATTCAGCTGGAAGCTGAATTTCTTTCCTTTCACATTCAGCAAAATTAGAGAGAGGCCAGAGGGGAGGTGCTAAGTGAAGTGCGGATCCAAGGCTACTCTAACCGGGTGCCATCTCCCCTGGCTGCTCTCCTGCCCATGGTCTCTGGAGAAGACCCTGGGAAATCTGTCTTTTATTTCTCTCCTCTGGAACTCAGACATCAGATACAGCAAGAATGTTACTTCACATGATTAAACGCAAAGTTTTTAGGGGAAATAAACTTTCTTGTTGGTTTTGCTTTATTAACAGACTTCGATTATTAGGATATTATATTAGTAGTATAACATTCTAGATCACTTCCATTATTGTAATTAAGTATTGTTTAAGTTCCTTGGGCAATAACCTGAATTGTCACCATAGATGATCTGGGAAATCAGAATAGAACTAAGCCCTGATGAAGATCCCACGCTGATTGAATGAGAATAACGGCCTCTCCCTTTGCAGTGTGCAGGGTATTGCAGTGGGGTAGAGATGAGGAGAGCCGGCTCTGAACTCAGCAGTTCTTTACACCGTGGCTGCTCACATTTCCCAGTTTGAGCAGCGTTTATCTTAGAGGAAGAATAATGCCCGTCGTGAGTCTGTTTCTTAGTTGACAGTCACACTCTATACCTTGAGTTTTAAAAGAAGCAAAGAAGGGTTTGGACAGATAGCTCAGTGGTTAAGTACTTCTTGTAAAGGACACAGGTTTAGCTCCCAACACCCCTGTCTGGCAACCCACAACTGCCTGTAACTCCAGTTCCAGGGGATTCCATGCCTTCTTGTGGCCTCCATGAGTACTGTCATGCAAGCACAGGCTCATATAAAATTCTATAAATTAAAAAAAATTTTTCAGGAGACAGGATCTTGCTATGTTATGTTCCCCAGGCTAGCCTCGAATTCCTATGCTCAAGTAGTTCTCTGGCCTCAGTCTCCTGAGTACCTGAGACTTCAGGTATGTGCCAGCACACCCCACTGTATGTCTGCAAGTCCACTTAATTGTTTCAACCTAAAACAAGCTTTTGCTCTTTATTTTGATCACTGCCTAGGGATGTTATAAGAGGTGTTTCTGCAGATGTGCCCTCACATGAGTAAGCGCTGCTTCTGATGTAGGAGGAAGCCTTCTATGATGTCACCCCACCTCCTCTTCCACCAACAGGGCATATTTCAGTTGACTAGCCATTAAAATGTACAACTGGCATGCACTTATTACTTTTTAGACATAGCTATACAAGCCACATATCGTATATTAAATATGTCTCCCAGTCACCCCTACGGCCCTTTGCTCCTAAATCTTAAACAATTTAAATGATGTTAAATGACTACAACAGCAAGATAAACTCAGACGCACTGGAATTCACCCTCTGAAATGCCATCTCAAAGCTTCTCCTTTGCCTAATGGTTTATACACATTAACCTGCAACTTTTTGCAAATACATTGTGCATTCAATTATTAACTAGTGTAAACAAACAAACAAAATATTCTAGATGCGCCCTCAGAATCTAATTTTAAATCTTTAATTAGAGCAGGGTGAGGTGGTACACACCTTTAATCCCCACACAGAGGGGCAGAGACAAGAAGGTCTCCGTGAGTTCCAGGTCACCCTGGTCTACATAGTGAGAGGCCTTGTCTCAAAAAAAACAAAACTTCAATCAGGTATTTCACACACATTCTCAGTGAGTAGATATTTAAATTTTTTCCTTTATTAAAACTGTTCCTCTGTGGGGCTGGAGAGACGATTTCAGGGGTTAAGAGCACTGGCTGCTCTTGCAGAGAACCCAGGCTTCATTCCCAGCACCCACATAGCAGCTTACAATCATCTCCATTCCAGGGATCTGAGGCCCTCTTCTGACCTCCTTGGGCACTGTATGACATGGTACACTTACCTGCATGCAAACAATACACTCATACACATAAAATAAAAGTAATAAATAAAAATACATTTTTTAAGGTTGTTCCTTTGTTTCCTATCTCTAGCTGGTTCCATCTAGTAACCTTTGGAAGGACCTTTTAACTGCATGCTGCCAATCAAAATTTTGACACAGTGGGATATTTCAGTCCCATGGAAGACACTGGTCTTGAATTACTCTTTCATTGTTTTTAATTCCACTTCCAAAGTATATTCTCATCTGCAGTGACAAGATTTTTTTTTTTTAAAAAGCCTTACATTTCACGTTTGCATTTACAATGTAAAGTGAGCAAAACACAATGGTAATCAGACTGTATTGTTTCAGCGCTAAAGCACAGGGGCAGGGGGTGGAGCTCCTAATGGAAAGAATTGATATTCGTGGTGCAGAGAGAGATAATCTCATGGCAGCCTGGCATCTTCCTGAGAAGCCCAGCTCTGGCTGTGAGACCCACTCCCACGTGATTTCCTTCTAACAAGCCAGAAAACTGCTTTAATCTTTTAACATGAAGCCTGTTCGTACAGTATCAAAAGTAGGCACATTCTACTGAGGTTCAAAAGCAGGTAATGATGGGAACCCAGGTCCTAACATCAGCCTGGCGCCAGGCCTAGAATCACTTTTTGCTTGATTGAGCCATTTGTCCTCGCTTTGTTCTGCTCCTGCAGCCACAGTCCTGAGCAGCACACAACTCCTCCTAGAGGCTTTTTGTCAGAGGCAGAGCCCTGCACAACAGGCAAGTTAGTTAATTCTCAAACTTCACTTAGCTCAGGACAATGAGGGGTTTCTTCTGTATGACACTCCAGAGGCCCGCCAGCTGCCATTTCTGAACCTGAGTTAGGAGGACAGTTTCAGCCAGCAGATCCTCCAGACACCACACTTGCCTTTTGCTGGAAAGGACTGGTCTGGCTTCTGAGAGGACAAGGCCTAAGAAAAACCACAAAAATATCCCTCGTTCCACCTGAATTATTACAAGCCCAGGCTTGTTGAGCAAGCCAAATTGTTACAGGTCCCAGGCCCTCTGGACAAAAGGGAATAGGCCCAGGCATGTTAGGCAAATCTAAAAAAAATAAGACCAAATAAGGTATAAACAGAACCCTGCAATGTACTTAGGTAATGGTCAGCACATTCATTTGTCCTAAAGGTGACTCCCACCAACGAGAGACACGGGCTTTCTTGACCAACCTGGAGGGAATGCAACAATTCCCCCTCCTCCCTTTGTCTCAAACCTATAAGAAGTCCCTTCTATCTCTACTCCAGGCCACCATCCCTCCACCTCAGCATGTTGGGCTGTGGACCTAGCTTGAGCTTGCAAATAAAGATCCTTGGCAGTCAAAAAGAAAAACAAAGAGGAACCCAAAAAATGGAAGCCTTTGAAAGTCCTTAAGCAAGAAATTCTAATGGACTTTGAATTGGACATTTGAACTCTTCCCTGTTATGACTATTTTAATTTCATCTTCCAGGGACCAGTCAAGGACTTTCTTTTCTCCCTACAACTAACAGTTATGCAATTCAGGGGTCTTTTAGATAGACTCACTGAAGGGGTACCCCTATTGCCACAATCTACGACCCTATTCAGCCTTGAAGAAGCCAGAGCGGTCTGCGCCCCAATTCCCTTTTGGCAATTAGGGTGACCTCTTCAGAGGGTGGTGTGATGAGAATAGGAGGTAGAATTTGGCTAGACAGTTTAGGGTAAAAAACCCCAAAAGACCAAAAACTGTTCTTGTGCCCTTCAGCAGCCTACTCTATATCAAAGGTCAAATATGTCCAAAGTATTTGGGGGCTCTTATTTAATTCCTAAAAGATTTTAGGTTTACCTCTTCAAAAGGAGAATGTTAGAGAACAAATAGCTAACTAAGAGACTATAAATTCTCTCACTTATACCTTTCATAGACTAAAACCCATTATCCCCCCTGGCTTGCCAATCCCTCATGGCCTGGCTCCTCCCTTTACTGGGCCCTTATATACCTCCCCATCATATATATATAAAAAAAGGGGGAGACGTGAGGATCTGGGTATTGAGCAAGGCAAGCAACTCTGGATACCCTAAAGGGATGGCAGGTGTCTGACCTGCTCTGCCTGATGTGAAGCTACTATACATATGAATCTTCCTTTCCCCCACCCCAGACCAGAACCAGGTTTTTGGGTTTCGTTTCCTCATTCCTGAACTTCCACAGCCTCCCCGCCCTTTACCCCAACACCCCACCTCTAACTTTCCTGCCTTCTGTAATGGTCAGGAGGCCTCCCTATATAAGCCCGTGCGTTGGCTCTAATACCCGAACTACCCACCGACGGCACTCCGAGCCTCCTGAGGTCCCGTTCCATCGTCCTCCATTCTCTGGCATGGCTGGAGCACCACAGCGGTGCTGGAGATGGAGACGCACCCACACAGCCCCATCTCCTAAAACTTCCATAACCTCCAAAACAGCGCCATTACCTGGGGAGCAGAGCCTGTGGGGACAACACGTCCACACCACACTGCCAGCAATGCAGCTTGAGAACTCATCTTGTAAAAAGTCTCCTAACAAAAACAGAGTGAATGAAATAGAGACTCTCAAAGTGAAATTCCGTTAGATAAGGGACAGCTGGGAGAAAGGAAAACCAAAGCAATACCTGTCCCCACAGACCTGTAGCCTCTGTTCCGCTTTGGTTCTGTTGCTGTGATAAAATACTCTGGTCAAAAACAGCTTAGGGGAGAAAACATTACTTCATCTCACACTTCCAGGTCACAGTCCAAGCAGGCCTGCCTCGGGGTTCTGGCCTTGAGAAAAGTCAGGGGAGGAACTCAAGGCTAGAACCCGGAGACAGGCCTGCTGGCTATTCCTCACAGTTACCTCCAACCAGGAAACTCACTCACAGCCGCGAAGCACAGCAGAAGCATGGATTGGACTCAGCTGGCTTTCTCACCCAGCCCGGGACCACCTGGCCTGGGAAGTGGGGCCACCCACAGTGGGCGGATCCTCCTACATCAATTAAGGCAATCAACAGTCCCCCACAGACATAACTACAGTCCAGTTTGATCTGGGACATCCCTCAGTTGAAACACCTTTCTCAGGTGACCAGACTATGCCACGTTGGCCATGAATACCAGCTAGGAGAGCATCTGATGTTGTAGACACATCACAGCATCGGGTTGAGCAAATGCACACTCTGAAGCCGGGATGTGGAACAGGTTTTGGGATGTCCCCAAATTCCAACCTCTGGTGGCTTCTGGCCCACTTTGCTATGACTAAGAGTCACCTTAGATCACTTCACTTCGGTGTTGATATCAAGTTCCTGGGGTGCTGTACCACATTACCACAAATGGCGTTTTCACACAAGAAAGCTTTATCTTCTTATAGTCATGGAGGCTGGACATTGAGCATCAAGGCACTAGCAAGGTCATGCTCACTCCAAGGGTTCCAGGGGAGAATCCATTCCTCATCTTGGTTCTGGTGCCTCTGCCTTTCCCTGGCTTGTGGTCACATCACGCTACATCCACTTCCACGGTCGCCTTGTCTCTGTCTATTGTCAAATCTCCCTCCATTGCCCTGTTCTCAGTGCATAGGAATCGCATTTAATGCCCAACAGGAAAACCCAGAATACTCTCCCTACCCCAAGACTCTTATTTAATCTCATCTGCAAAGTACTTTTGAGTCATGCAAGGTGACATTGACAGCCTGTAGAATTAGGATGAAGACATCTTTGTGGGGAGACATTATTCAGTCTGCCCTATTGTTACTAAAACCTGACTCTCAGCACCTGAAGGTGAGGGCTGGCTGGAAGAAGAGAGCTGAGCTGTGCATTCCAGCTTGGTCTCTTAGCACATCCCCAACTCCTGCAGCCTTCCCTGATGTAAATTACTAAATAGGACAGAGCACTTGGCTTCCAATCAGGCTGAGAGCCTCCAGATAATCAAGTAAATTATAAAGAGCTTTTGAAACTACCTTGAAATGCTTTTGGGAGGAGCATGAAGAGATGTTAAGTTCAGCGTGTATTTACTTCAAATGAGTACAGAAAATGTGTACATCTGAGGGTGCTGGGGACACTGCCCCACATCATCGTGCAGCCTTCAGGTCTTTTGTTACTCTGGGCCAACTAGCTGTGGAGGACTTCACTCGACTTTCAGGGCTTAGAGCAGAGGTCAGTCGCATTTGAATGTTACATACAAGCCATGAGTTCTGAATATTTTCTAACGTGACCTTAACCTAAAATCCATTATGCTCTAAATCATCTGGCTGGCTAGCCTATGTCAGCCAGATACACTGGACAACTAGGCAGTAGTGAACTTTGCTTCAGGTGGGGCCACACATTTTAACCTAACAGCAGCAGCAGCGCAGCTTGGATATGTGGAAGCAGTGCCTGCACAGCAGCATGGGACAGAGCAGAGAGCGCAAAGTATCGAGGAAGACACAAGATGGCAGCAGACCCGGGCGGCAGCGGACCCGGACGGACTGATGGCCATCAGCGAGACCCCGGAATCACCCTTTCAACTTTGAAGCCCCCTTGCTCGGCATGACCCACCCAGAGACGCTTACTAGCGAAGTCTCCTCTGCACCAATGGATACATTTATATTTCAGAATGTTCATGGATGATGGCAGCCATTAGCTGCTAATTGGTTGTGAAATGCTTTAAGAGCTTTATGACACAGGGAAGGCATAGATGAATTCATTAAAGGCAAACAAAACCTCCTTGTGAGAAAGTAGACTTGTCTGTTGGAGACCAAGTGGTTCATTCAGCGGCAAGTCCCATATTCTGACCAACAAGGGGGGAGGAAGGCAGGAAATAGGGAGAGGGAAAACATGGGAGCTGGGCAGGGCAGGGCACTGAATGGCCGAGAATAACCAAAGTCACGCGGAAGGAAAGTGCCGTGGCCCCGGGCCCACGGAGAACCAGCAACTCAGGTGGCAGTGTTCCAGGTCCCGCTGACAGCGTGAATGGAAACAGAACTCAAGCTGGGAACAGGCAGGAGCTGAGTACCGTGGCAGTACGGCGTCTGGCCGAGGGCAGTATGTTTAAACAATAACTTCATGAGTCACCTTAAATAAATTAATCTCTCTAAATAGAAGACCAGTTTCCATTTTATTCTGCTGGAATGACCAGACCCTGCCTGCCAAGGCGTGGAAAATAAGTTTCATAAGACAAGCTGCTGCCACCAGCAGGTGTAGTAGATATTCCTTTCCCTTGCATGTGGCCTTGCCTTGCCACTTGCTTTGACCTCCTGGTGGAAGTGACTCTATGATCACTCCAGGCCCATCCCTTAGGAAAGTGAGGCTGCTACTCTGTCTCTCAGAACCAACATACACACATTAAAAACTTGGACTATCTTCTGGAGGTGGAAGGCCTCAGGGCCAGACCTAAGAGAGAGGACCACAAGGTTACTGCAGCCAGACCACGTACCAGCTGAACGCCGCTCCTTGTGAGCCACACAGCACTGCGCAGGGATCCATGTGGGGCTAATGGACAGGAGGAGGATGTTAAATTACTCTTGTTTTCAGAGGTGAAGTTTTCAGGTGCTTCGTTATCCAGCAATGGATAACAGAAACAGTCATTTAAATATGGTGGCTGTGTTCTCCCCAGACAAGAAAGCCTGTGGAATCTGTCAGCGTGGTACAGCTGTAATTTGAAATAACAAGCTATTCTGCATGCTGGTCCAGAATACCTCAAAAGTGTAAGAGGGCTGACATGCAAATGAAGGGCCCCAGCAGGCTTAAACTAGAAAGAGGCTCCAATGCTACCTGAGTCACTGTTCTTTCCCCTCAGGCAATCTGCTTTTTTAAAAGGGAAGGAAAGAAGAGCAAAGAATCTTTTTTTTTTTTTTCCAAAAACCCTTCAGCTCCAATCACCTTTCAAACTTAGGCAGAACGACTTTCACAGCTTCGCTCAAGTTTGTCAAAAGGTAATTTTCTACCTAATTTACTTTCACAGGACATAGACCTTTCTCAGGGCTGGAGGAAAAATTTCTTTCCCATAAGGGTGAGAATGGAATTCAGATTTCTCCCACAGTTTCCTTCCCATGGCTACTTGGCACGAGGTAGACACCAGGGCAACCTCGGAGGATGGCTGGTGCCTGAGCATGGAGCATGAAGAATCATCCTCCTGTTTACTGCTCAAGCTCGTCAGGCAGAAAGCCTGGCTTTCTGGGGACCCAGTATAGGACTGGATCCAGTGTGACTTCCTGTTTCCACACAGACCAATGGGGGTAGAAGAGGCTCGGCCCACTTGACTCCAGCCCTACTACTTCTGATGGTGTGGCTAGAGGTAAAAATCTTGTGCTCTGTTTGGCTCCTTGCCTTTCGAACTGCTCCTTCCGTATTTCTGCATCTGAGAAGGCTTTGCACCTGCAAACTGCCCTGAAGGATGACAGCATTTCCCAGAAGGGACTTGGCAATGTCTGTTCCCCACCTCTACAAACAAACCCCAAACTTCTCCTTTGTGCCCTCCATCTAATTGTAGGCTGTCATAAAACATTAGTGATTTTTCATTGCAGCCTAATTGCAGCCATAGATGTTTCATGCTGAGAACAGCCCTGTATGTGTGCTGGTGTGCTCGCCCTTTGCAATGTGCTTTTATGGGCATAGCTGGACTTATTTGCCCATGCCATGTGTGGTGGGGCGAAAGATGGGAAAATAGCGGAATCCTCTTGTCATTGAGTCTTTCAACAGGCAGGCTAGAGAATTTATAGTCTAGCCCAGTAAATCTTCCGAGGTTATTTGCTGTCTAACACTGGGACCCCAATCCAGTGGACCAGTGCTTGCCCACATTCAGGTTGGGTCTCCCCACTCAGCTACTATGCTCTGGAAACCCTCTCACAGACAAGGCCAGAGAGGAGCTTCACCAAAGCCTTATATATTTCCTACTCTAATCAAGTTGACCTCAAAAGGACCAGCATACAAAGATGGGAGATACAGTAGAGTGAAGCTCTGAAGCCCTTACACAAAGGCTGTAAGATTAGCACAAAAGAAAAACTTGTTGTGTAAGAGGAAGGCTAGAAATTCCTGGGTGGAGGCCAGCTGGAACTGGCGGGAGACACTGGCTCAGAAACAGAGGTAACTTCGATGTCTAAAGGTGACCTGTGGCTCATAAACTACATGTGACAGAGAAAACACTGCATAAGAAAGGTTGTGCATGCAAATGAACCAGAAAGCCCCTGCTATGCAAATGACCCTCCCTCTTCCCTCGCACAAGTGACATAAAAGCTCTGTCCTTTGAGTGAGGATGTCCTTGAGCTTCTAAACTTTGCCTCTGCTCTGGCCCACTTCCTCCCTTGCAAGCCTGTTTCTTAACCAAGCCTCTCAAGGCTGACTGCTACTAGCCATGTGATTCTGTCCAGTTCCTCAATTCCTTATTCCCAGGTTACAAGAACTTGGAAATTCCAGTGGGTGCCTGTTAACTCTGATACCCAGTAACACCAACCGCCAAGGCAGCCAGGAGGTGAAGCTAATGTTTCTAATCTCTCAAACTCTCTACTCATTCCAAGGACACCCAAGAAAGGAGTCTTTCATTTTGCACACAGGTCAGGTATAAGACGCCATTATGGGGCGGGGGTGGGGGTGAAGAAATGGTTCAGCGGCTAAGAACACTTGCTGCTCTTCCCGGGGACTTTAGTTCAATTCCCAGCACCCACATGACAGCTAACAGTTGTCCATAACTCCAGTTCCAGGGGGTTTGACGCCCTCCTCTGACCTCTGTGGGCACTGCACTCACGTGGTGCATTTTACATACAAGCAGACAAAACACTCAGAAACATAAAATAAAAAGTATAAGTAAAATATTTTTAGAAAAGAGCTGCATCCACCTCCTGAAGGCTCCTACGAGAGGATGATCTACGAGCCAAGGTTAGAAGCTAGCCCTCTCCAGATACAAGAAAGTGCTCGACACACACTATAGAGCCCTGTACTGCCTGTGTCCTGCGGTTAATGCCCAAAAATGACTGACAGCCCCAAAGGACTGAGATGCTTTCCCTCTCCCGAGAGGCCTCCCACTCTCCTCCAGCCTTCCTTTGCCGCCTCCTCATCATTTTACCCAAGGCCTGTGGAGACAGTGGACTTGGAGATGAGCAGGGAGGGGCCTATCTGGGTGCTCACTGACTGGACACCAAGGATCCAGGTCACAGCCCCCAGACAGTGCAGTGCCAGGAAACCCAAGCATGCAGGTGGGTGCTCACTGAACCGCCAGTCTAGTGGTATCAGTACCAGCCTTTCCTGAAATATCGCCCGACATTCTCTCAATTTCCCAGGCAGCCTGCGTTTGACAACTCAGTTTTGTCCTGCGTGACTCCTGGTAGGAGGACTTTCATCTCTGGGGCTGTCAAACTTAGTACAGTCTAGCGTGGCTGTATGCTTAGGCATATGAACTGAGTCAGGAGCACAGTCACCGGGCGGGGCTGCTGTGCCCGTTCCTGTGTATGGCGCCGGCTGTAGCCACCCTTAGGACTGCTATTAAGTAGAGGCGGGATGCAGAGCATTGTTTCAGCAAAAATGGAAGAGGAAAACTCATTATCCAAGTTTAAACTGATGTTAGAGGTCATGGGGAATCTTCTGGCATGCTCAGTGAGTGGGCAATCTGAGCCGCGTTGCTGGTAAGGTGGGGTTAGTATTGCAGCTCTATGCAGTATGAGCCAGTTGTCTGCAGACACAAGAGCAATGCGGGCAGGGAGAGTCAATAGAAATGATCCTCACAAAGCCTTCAAAGGTGGGCTGAAACTTAACGTGCTAATTACCCGGCAGCCCCCAATGACTTGATTTTCTTCCTGAAGGGAAAAGATCTGAAGCAGATTGCTTTTCCTCTTTACATGGGAGTGTGCAGAGTGTGCTCCTGGAGAGGTGCCTCAAGGTTACAATGAAAGAAGTCAAGGGCAGAGGAAGACTGGGACCCCAGCATTACCACGTCCTCCACCGCCACCACCTCCACACTTCTCCGCTACTCAGCTCCTTCTCTACCTCCTATCCACCACCTCTTCCATCTCCACCACCTCTTCCACCCATCAACTCTACCATCACCCCTCCCCTGCATCATCACCTTCATCGCCACCTCCACCTCCTTTCACCACCATCCTTCACAACCTCCTCCGCCGCCGCCTCCTCCACCATCACCTCCTCCACCACAGCCTCCTCCACCACAGCCTCCTCCACCATCACCTCCTCCACCACCGCATCCTCCACCATCACTATCGCCTCCTCCTCCGCCGCCGCCTCCTCCACCACCGCCTCCTCCACCATCACCTCCTCCACCACAGCCTCCTCCACCATCACCTCCTCCACCACCGCATCCTCCACCATCACTATCGCCGCCTCCTCCACCACCGCCTCCTCCACCATCACTATCGCCTCCTCCTCCACCACCGCCTCCTCCACCATCACCTCCTCCACCACAGCCTCCCCCACCATCACCTCCTCCACCACAGCCTCCTCCACCATCACCTCCTCCACCATCGCCTCCTCCTCCCCCGCCTCCTCCACCATCACCTCCTCCGCCATCGCCTCCTCCACCACAGCCTCCTCCACCATCACCTCCTCCGCCACCGCATCCTCCACCACAGCCTCCTCCACCATCACCTCCTCCGCCACCGCATCCTCCACCACAGCCTCCTCCACCATCACCTCCTCCACCACCGCATCCTCCACCACAGCCTCCTCCACCACAGCCTCCTCCACCATCACCTCCTCCGCCATCGCCTCCTCCACCATCACCTCCTCCGCCATCGCCTCCTCCGCCATCACCTCCTCCACCATCACCTCCTCCGCCATCACCTCCTCCACCATCACCTCCTCCGCCATCACCACCACTTCCACTACTAGACAGCTTTAGTGTCAACTTCACACCTGGGCAGAGGGAGCCTCAGCTGGGGAATTGCTCCATTGGACTGACCTGGAGCCACATCTGTGGGGCACTGTCTTGATTGCTGAGTGATGTGAGAGGGAGAGCCCAGCCCACTGTGGGCGGTGCCAACCCTGGGGTGGGTGGTTCTGTACAGTGTAAGAAAACAGGTTGAACCTGGGCCAGGGGAGCAAGCCTGTAAGCAGCGTTCCTCCATGGCCTGTGCTCCAGTTCCTGCCTCCAGGTTCCTGCCCCGAGTTCCAGCGATGAATTGTGACCGTGTAAGCGGAATAAACCCTTTCCTCCACAAGTCAATATTAATCAGAGTGTTTTGAACAGCAATGGAGAAGCAAACTAGAACTACCATCACCTTCACCTCCACCACTGGCTACACAGAACAAACAGCACGTATGAGAAAAGTCCACAGAAACCCTGAGAAGGCAAATGTCATGTAAAGACCCATAAAGACTCCCCGTACTTGTGACTGGGCTCACTGCGCTTCCAGCCTCTGACCTGCTTCTGCACTCAGATGTGTTCTCATTCTTAGCAAACTGTTTCTAGCCCTGCCACACGTCCCTGGTCCAGGCCTTTGCTCTGGGACACATGACCCTGGAAATCTCAGTGGGTGTCCCCTGGATTCAGATCTGCTTCTATATCTAAAGTTCTCAGAGAGGACAGAGGCGTATTATTAAGCACAAGTGGCCTAAGAGGTCCACTTCAAGATACCCTTGAGGACTACCTAGACAGGCGGAAGTGGCGCCCAGGGCGGGGCCTGCTGCACCCACTCTGCATGTTCCACAGCATTGGCCCTGACTCTGAGGAAACTGGTAAAGATGTATTCCAAACTACACACACACAGAGTTCTTTATCCTCTCGTTGTTACAGTAAAAATCTTGGGGCTCAAGATTTTTCTTGAGTTCTGGGGCTCAATAACTCTATCTTTTCTGTCCTCCATCTTTAGGATAAAGAAGTTAACCAAAGGAAAATAAACTGCAATCAAGAATTTGTTTTGTTTTGTTTTTTGTTTGTTTATTTTTTAGGGCATTTAAGTTTACTGCAGGACAGAAATAGTATCTTTTTTCATAAAGTCTTTTCCTAACTGATGGGTTGCATGAGAATGTCCCCCATTGACTCCCAGTATTTGGACATTTTGTCCCCAGTTGGTGGCGCTGTTTTGGGAGGTCTGAGAAGGTGCAGCCATGCTGGAGGAAGCAGTCACTGGGGATGGGCTTAGAGAGCTCTTAAGCCTTGCTAGTCTCTGCTTCCTGTGCTTGCTTGAAGATGTGAGTGCTCAGCTTTCTGCTCCTACTGCAGCCACCTCTGCTGCCGTGCCTCCCCGCCAGGATGGACTCTTGCCCATTTGGAACTGTAAACTAAATAAACTTTCTTCCTTTTAAAATATTTTATTATTTTTATTTTATGTGTATGAGTGTTTTGCCTGTATGTGTAAGTGCGCCCATGCTGTGTAATGTGAAGGTCAGAAAATGCCATCGGATTCCCTGGAACTGCAGTTACGGACGGTTGCTAGCCATTATGTGAGTGCTGGGAATCAAACCCAAGTCCTCTGCATCTATTCAGCCCCTAAACTTTTTTCTATAAGTTGCTTTGGCCAGTGTTTTTATCACAACAACAGAAAAGATCACTAAGACACGAAACAGAGATGTTCGTATCCGTTAGCTCACTGTCCTCCAAAATCTTCCAAGTTAGCAGGTCAGGAGGTTCATCATTAAGGAAACTGGAGTCCAGCGAAGTAGCTTTACTTATTACACAAGCCTCATGTGAGGAAAATAAAGAACTAGGACCCAAATCCAGCTCTTGTAATGCCATATTCTGCAGTCTGCTGTCATATCAGCATTTGCTGAGTGCTCATTGTGTGCCAGGCTTCACGGTGAGGCGTGGGACTTACTGTCTCATTTAACTTCCACACTTTCTGTTGTAAACAGTTCACCTCCAAATACAAGGACAGTGACATCTCACCAGCATGGCCAGGAAGCTCCCTGTTCAGACACTTTTTTAATGACTTCAGGAGAAATATTGGAGTGACTATCTGTGACTTCTCCAGTTTGAAAGTTTGAGATGGGCACAGGATATTAAAATTTATCTTGAGTTGATACTCATCCTTAAGAGTCTAGACCAGGGGCTGCAGAGATAGCTCAGTGGTTAAGAGTACTGACTGCTCTTAACTGAACCCAGGTTCAGTTCCCAGCACCCACATGACAATTAACAACTGTCCATCACCCCAGTTCCAGGGAATCTGATGCCCTCTTCTGACCTCCACAGGCACTTCACGAGACAGGTGCACTTACATACATGCAGACAGTACACTCACACACATAAAATAAAAATTTCTTAAAAGAGTCTAGACCAAAGCTAGGCATGGAGGTACATCCAGGTAAGTCTAGCACTTGGGAAGCAGAGGCAGGATTTTGGGTTCACGGCCAACTAAAGCTACATAGAAAGACTATCTTAAACAAAAAGAACAAGTTTAGACTAATGCTCACCCTAATCTGTCATGATGGACATGTCCTGTGTTTGCACTGTCTGGTTCACTGACCGCCAACCACAAATGCAGAGAATGAACATTTCAAATGTGACTAGAGGGGCTGAAGCAAGGGCTCAGCAGTTAAGAGCACTGGCTGCTCTTGGAGAGGATTTCCAGTACTACCTACATTCTAGCTGACAGTCATCCGTAACTCCAGTTCCTTGGGAACTGGACACCTCTTCTGACCTCCGAGGGCATTGTACAACACAGGTGCACTTACATACAGGCAATCTACTCACATGCATAAAATAAAAATAAATAAAGTAAAAATATGGCTAGAATGGCTGTTAAATATTTCAATTTAACACCATATTATGTTTAAATTTAAATAACCACGTGTGGCTTGTGGCAGCCATATTCAATAGAGTTAAGATTCCAGACTGTCCATTCAGGCAAACAGGAATCCAGATTCTAAATCTGTATACCCTTTATTAAGCCCCAGTACCCTAAAATGGACAGGACAAGACTGACTTCACATAAAGAATGGATGCAGTGTCCGGAAACTCTGACACTTAGTAGGACCATCATAGTTGTCGTGTCTGGACTGATCTGTGAAGCATGCTGAACTGTAAACTCTGTGCAGACAAGTGACTCCCTCGCTCCCCTCTGCAATTAGACGGGATGTGAGTCCACTTTTCCTTGCTGTGATAATAAATGTCTGAGAAAATCAGGTTCTGGGAGCAAGGGTCTACTTGGGCACCTACTTGTAGAGGTTCAGCCCATGTTCTCGAGGTGCCATAAGTTTCTGGTCTGGGCGAGGTGGAGATTCAGGACAGGGAGCATGTGTGGAAAAAAAGCTGCTCTCTCATGACACTCAGGAAGCTAGAGTGAAGCTGGCCATGACACAGCCTTCAGGGGCTGGCCTCCATTTCACGAAGATTCGACACCTCTGCTGGGGTAAGTGTGTGCTCCATTCCACCAGGCTTGTTGTGTTTAAACAAATGTTTGAGTGCCTACAATACAAAACTACCCAGGACCCGGTTCCAAGAAGCCCAATGAAAACGGAGCCTTGATGCCCACTTGGATAAAGTTGCCAACAGCTTTTGAGGCCTGTAGGATAAAAGTGTTCAGAGTGAAAACCCAAGCATACCACAAGCTCCTGACACCACGGGAGAGTGAACCTGCACTTCATGGTACTGTCTGAGGGCAAGAAAATGGGGTTGCTCGTTTGGCAACATTTTCAGCACGATCTGAACAAAGGAAGTTTCATACTTAACTTGTATAAACAGAACACTCCATCCCCAACCAAAAGCCCTTCCAGTAAGGGCCCATGTCCCCCAGGGAAGAGAAGAAGAAAAGCTAAGAGAAAATATGTGACCATGGAGAAACATCCTTTGTTGGTAGGTAATCGATTATTTCCTGCTTGCAGGATCTGTGTCTACCTGAAGAATTATACTAAAGAAGTGCCAATCATAAATCAAAGCAACAAATTTCCCACCTCTGAGTGAGACTCAGGGGAAATCCCACTGGGGTCACTGCAGCACAACTATAACAGCAGCCAGATCGGGCAGCACTGTGCTGGGCACTTAGTATCCAGTAATATTTAAATACATTAAATACATGTACATATGCATATGCAATTACATACATCTACATGTTTGTAAATGGCTGGCATATAACTCTTAGAGGCAGAGATCATTATTCCCATTTTACAGAGGAGGAAACTGGGTTAAAGGATTAATAAAAACCTTTTGATTTCTCAATCCACTCTGTTTTTCAAGAACATTTGGTTGCTCAGTGAGGTTTAAAGAGTAGAAAATAACATAAAGCTGAAAGACCATCCGTGAGGCCTCAGTAGTCATCCAGACCAAACCAGATACTTCTGTCTCAGAAATGGATTTTAGAGGGACAAAATTTGTCATTCATACAAACAGATTTTAATTTTAGAATTTAAACCACAACAGCCTCCGTCCCAAAACATGCCAAAAAAATGATGGCCAGCAGAAGAAGTCCCCCAGCGTCTACCTCTCTGCTTCAGCAATGGAGCTCAGCCAGGGAGATTTTCAACTCAGGCACACATATCAAGGAATGTCACAATTACACTGAGTCGAAAACAAATCTGACAACAGGCAAGTCATCCAAGAAAGAAAATCATTCCGAAATCACAGCAGAGCGGCTTGTTAAAAGTCCTCATAAGCCACAGTGCAGATATTGGTGTCTATCAACATTTTTATATTGTCATTTTAGGTGGACAGCTAAGCAGACTATTCATTTACCTGGACTGGGACCTCCACTCTGCGCTAATGAGTTGGCCTTACAAAATCACTGAAATCACACCATTCTGTAAAAACTGGAGGTGAACATCCCTGTGAGGGCTGCTCAGAAAAAGCAACAAGTTACACATACCGAGTTATCAGAAAGGGACAGTGTCCTGAGAAGCAGATGGAGGAGCGAAGCTGCCTCGGCAAGAATGCGAAATTAGGTCATTTTGCAACAAGAGGGGGAAGGCATTTTCATTTCACTCACAATTGTGGGTGAAGCTGTCATGGTACTCACCCCTCAGAAAGGAAAGAGGGACTCTTCTCCGCTGACCTCCATGGAACTTTTCTCTAGGCTCCCTGAGCAGTGGGAAACCTCCTGTCACTCTTGTGCCCACCAATCCCCAGATACATGTGCACAAACTGGTCTATCTACTGTTACGTGCTCATGATAGTCTGGAAGACAAGAGCCGAAAGCAAATGTCCACAGTCGGGGAACAGGGAACAGAGTTACTGCCTCATGAGCAGAGCCCTGTGGCCACTGCCCAGGCCCCATCTGCCTGACTTGCACAATCCTATATGCTCCACATAGAGCCTGGTTCGGTGCAGAGCAGCTACCAGAGTCACAATGGAACTAGCTATGACAAGTCATGTGGCGGAAACGTAGGAACATTTTTGTGGGTGGGGCAATGGTTCACAGGGCAAAGTGCTCACTGTGTAAGGGTGTGGAGGACCTGAGTTTGATTCCCAGCACCCATGCAAAAAGCTGGGCATGTGGTACATGCTTGTAATCCAAGCGCTAGGGGGAGAAGGACAGCAACAGGAAAGTCCCTGGGGTTCACAGGTTGCCAACCACAGTCCAGTAGTCAAGTTCCAAACTGAGTAAGAGGTAAGAAGTCGTCTCAGAAAACAAGGTGGTCAGCTCCAGCAGAATGACTCCAGGCGAATGGCACCTGAGGGCGCCTGAGGTTGTCTTTGGCCCCACATGCACACAGATGTTCAGATGCTCACACCTACACATACACGAACATGCACACACTTAATGTTTTGGTGGTGGTTGGTTGGTTTGTCTGTCTGTCTGTTTATTTGTTAAAGAAGTGGAGTCCTGTCCAGTCTGGTGCTCACCATGTAGCCCAGGCTGGCTGCGAACTCACAGCTCTCCTGCCTCAGCATCCTGAGTGCTAGAGATTATAGACATGTGCCACCATGCCCAGGTAATGGTAACCATTTAAGGAGGGTTAAAGAAGTGAATATTTGTGTGTGTGTATGTGTGTGTGTGTGTGTGTACACTCACATGTGCAGATATGTATGTGTGTGCAAATGTGTTCCTAGGGATTGAACCCAGAGCCCTCTACATTCTGGAAAGCACTCTACCTCTGAGCTACATTCCCAACTCTAGGAATGGCATTTGGAGCTGGATATGGCAGATTTCTGTGAGACCAAGGCCAGTCTGGTCTATATAACAGTGCCTGGCCATCTGGGGCTACAAGGAGACCCTATCTCAAAAACAAACAAAAGAATCATATTCTGGATAAGAGTTCCTTCCGTAAAATAGAATATTTAGACTACAATTAAATATGTAAGAAACCAGTCACCTAGCTTTTTCTGAGGACTTGGGGGCCAGGGATGGGGTAGACAGATAACTCACATTCTACTTTAAATCTCCTTTTTTCTTTTGAATTTTTCTGATTTATTTATTAATTCTATTCTTCATTTGCTCACAGAACTGATTATAGCAGGGCGCAAGCAGGACAAGTGTTCTTCATATAACAACTGCTTCTTCAATGACCTGGCCCTCCAGTGTTCCACATTTAGTAACATCTCTGAGATTTACCAGACACATAGCACTGATAAATGCTTCCTTAGTCTGCCATGTGCTTTGCTGTACTATAACAGAACAACGTAGTCTGGGTCATTGTAAAGAAAAAAGTACTTCCTACAGTCCTGGAAGGTGGGAAGGCCAAGGGACTCACGTCTGGTTAAGGGCATTCTTGCTGAATTATCTCATGGAGGATGGTTGTAGGGCAGGCGAGTTCACATGGGAGAGAGAGGGGAGAGGGGTCAACTTCGTTCTGTTATCAGGAACCGACCCCATGATAACAGCACTACCAACCCCTCTGTGACCGCTCATGTCTGTCTCTTTAGGTCTGGCCTCTCAGCACAGTTACATTGAGAATCAAGTTCCCAGCACTGGAACGTCAGAAGCTATTCAAACCATAGCTGCCAACACGACTGAACTTATTCCCATGTGCAGCTGTGAGAGCTGGAAGTAAGGCGTGTTGAGTGATTAGGGCAAGAGATGGAGAAGCAGCTAAAAGCACTTGCTATGCAAGTATGAGGACCAGGCCCAAGCTGGGACCACTGTACCCATGTAGCACACTGAGCATAGTCCCATGCACACCTATGACCCCAGCACTGAGGTAGGCAGAGAGGATTTCAGAGGCTTGCTGGCTGCCAGCCTACCTGGAAAACAAGAGATCTGGATCATCAAGAGACCTGCCTCAAAAAACAAGATGGTGATAGAGGAGGACACTGACAGCCTCCTCTGGCCTCCATGTACACAGAGATGTACAAGTGTCCTCTACACACAACACACACACACACACACACACACACACACACACACACACACAGGACTGCGCAGAGCAGTCACTGACTCTGTTCTAAGAGTATCATATCAGAAGACCAGGCACCAAGGAGAGATGGAGTGAGAAACAGAGCAGCTGCAGGGGGCCACTTGTGACCCAAGAAACAGAAGAGCATGGGTTTTTCTGTGACAGGCTTGTTTGGGTTATAAGAGTAGCAGACTTGGGGGCTGCAGAGATGGCTCACAGTTAAGAGTACTGGCTGCTCCTAAAGAGGACCCAGGTTCAAATCCCAGCACCCACATGGCAGCTAACAACCACCTTAACTCCAGTTTCAGGGAATCCAATGCTCTCTTCTGACCTCCACAGGCATTGCATGACACAGGTACACTTACACACATGCAGGCAATACACATAAAAAATAAAATAATAAATAAAAATAGTAGCAGACAAGTGCTTTGACGCTGCTAGCGTAAGCACAGAACAAGTCTGCAGCAGTCCTTGGCAGAGTCTTAGCAGGAACCTGACCCAGCAGGGAACAGCCAGGACAAGGTCTCCAATGTCCTGCTACTGGCTCACAAACCACCGTGACTTGGGTCAGAGGCAACAATGGCAAAAAGAACCTGGATGAGTTTTGGAGATGTGTCTACCGGGTCAAGCAGCCATGTAGAAATCTCAAGGAGAGAAAAAGATGCCAGAACTAGGAGGCAAAGCAACAGTCCCTGTGTGTTGAAGCGATGCTGAGCAAGCTTGCAGGCCCTGCCTTGAAGCACTCAACCCTGCTGGGGCGGTAACATCAAGAGGAAATCCAGCGCACTAAGCTCAAGGCAATGAAAGCTTAACAACCTGTAAGGAAAAGCTTACCCTAAACGAAGTAGAGTGCCTTCTCATAATATGGATCCTCCAGAGTCTTTGAGCCTCACCAACTGATGCCCTTTAGCTCCCGTCCTAACACTGGCCCACCAAGGGGGACATGGTCCTGTGCAGACGTGTGTGATGGAGTCTCCACCTCGGGGAACTCCTGGCCTGCCCTGCTGCTGCTGCTCCTGGAAGCTAGTGCTCCCTTGGTCCTCGCTGGCCCCTCAGCCTCCTCACTTTTAGCCAATATCTGACCAGAATTACTGCACTCTCCTTGGACCTTTGACATTTGGGATCCTAACATCTGATACTGCCCACGATTGTCACACTCTCCTGGGTCTAGGACCCACCTCCATCTAGTGACCCACCTAGGCAATGTCCAGACCTAAACACTGCCTACTGTGCTAACCCTTTAGCTTCAGGAGTCCTACTGTGTATCTCCTTGGGTTGATACATTCTTGCCTCAGTCAAGTGAGCCAGATTCTAATCACAGACCTGTCAAATTTTGCACATCCTATGTTATCCCAATCCCTCCTGAAATGCTGGGAAACCAAAACAGGTCTAGAAGAAATTAACCAAGGGATCAATAGAGCAGAGCAAGCCCGATCCACTTCCTACTTGTGAAATTAATGAACCCTACGGAGGAAGGCAGCAAGCACTTGACTACCACCGAGAGCCCCACAAAGCACCACAGCTGAGCACTGAGTGCTCCAGAGGCACAGACACGTGGGCTTCATTAAGGTCTGAGTCCTTGTGTGGCTGGAGTCTGCTGAAGAAGGAGCAACGGAAAGCTGACTCAGGAGACAGTCAGGCCAGCTTTCTCTTCTTGCACTATGCACCAGATGTGAAGAGAAGCTCCTGCTCTGAGGGTGATTCTGGGGTTCCCCCACCATGGATGAGGAACACAGCTCACTAATTTTTACATCCCTGTGCTAGACACATAGCAACAACTTCATTAATGCTTGGTAAAAATCAACACAACTGTGTTCAACTCCATGTTGAAACTTCCAGTGCCAAGTGTCCCTTCAATTAATACCACTTGAACTCAATTCGATTATCAATAATAAAGGTTAGGAGCCCTTTCTGAAATGTTGGCTCTGGAAGCTTAGAATTGTTAATGAAAGTGAATGTTTTCCCCTTCTTCAGGAAGCTCATAATCTTTACCCAAAACACCTTCATCTGGAGTCAACCAAATCTGAATAGTGAAGATTCTTCTCTGAAAGCTGAGGTCGCTGACCTGTGTCACAGAGATAAAAGTTTATTGTTCAGAAGTCTGATTTGACTAAGATTGAAACAACCAATTGAACAGAATTGACTAAGTTTTCATTTGGACAAATATCAAAAATTATTCTTCTAACATGGACAAGAACACTAATGGACATGGGATTAGCCCTCACCCATCAGGAATTCAAAGCTCTTCACTGGACTCTTGAATGACACCTGTATTAGTTACTTTTCTCATGGACACAAAGCACCTTAAGAAAGGGAGGGAGGAAGGAAAGGAGGAAGAGAGAGAGGAAGGAAGGAAGGAAGGACTTATTTTGCCTCACAGTTGAAGGGATACAGTCCACCGAGGAGGCGGTGTGGACTCAGGAGGTGTCGGATCCCGGTGGGAAGGAGTATGCTGCTGGGACTTCTCACCTCTCAGAGTAATAGGAAGTACAGAAAGCAGACAGGAAGCAGAGCTGAGCTAAAAATTCTTCACACCCCACACCCTCGAGAATGAGTCACTTCTTCCAGTGAGGCTCCACTTCCTAATGATTCTACAGCCTTCCAAAGCAGGGCCACCAGCTGGGGACCAAGTGCCGAAAGGTGAGCCTCTGGGTGGCGTTGCACAGGCACAGCATGATGACTTGTATGTGCCTTTTGAGGAAGTGACCTGCCTCAGATCTGCACCTGGGACAGAGAGCTGGCGGCCCACATGCTCTCCACTTGAGACAGCGTGTGCATGGGGCTGCTGCAGACTGGTGCAGCCAGCTCTCAGTCCAGTGGGAGACGTGCTCCATTTCCCCCAAATGCCAGTCTGTTTCCCCGGGGAATTGCCCCAGGATCCAGGAGCTGGTATTTCCCTCTTAATGATCTCCCAGTGGCAGTACCATTTTCTACAGCATTTGGTCAAAACCATCACATCTGCTTGCCAAGGCTTGTGGCATCTTAGGGCAGACTGACTGCAGGGAACACTGTGACTACGTCCAAGATTATCCTTGTGGCTCAACACATAGTTCTACTTTTCCCTGCACCCTCCATGCTATCCCTCTCTTGCCCAGTGCCTCTACGTCCCCAGGCCTCAAGGTGGGCCTTCTTACTCTGTTCACTGGAACAGCCAATCATATGGATTTTCTATTAGAAAAGTGTTCTTGAGCAGGCCATGAAGCTCAGTGGTAGAGCATTTGCCTTGTCCATATGAGGCCCTGGGTTCAGTTCCCAGCACCAGACAACTGAAGTTGTTCTTAAGGACTGGTAATAGGGTGCAGGGTGAGCAGCAGAGTACAGGCTAATTATATGCATTGATGTGCCGGCATGTGGAAGTCTTAGTGCAGTGCTCTTCTCAGCCAGCGAATGAGTTCTCAGCATCTTGCAGAGGGAGAATTGCATGGGCAGTGACATACAACCTTAATTACATGTTAGGATCACCTGGGGAGCTTCTGAACCATGCCAGTGTCTGGGACTTACTTCAGCCCAGGCAATCAGACTCTCAGACTCAGAGCAGCTGGCAAGGCAGAACACGCCAAGATCTGGCATTGGCAGGTGTGGCACGATTTTGAATGAAGTAACTGACTTTGGTTTTTCCATAAAAGATGATGAAGATTGTAATCTTCTCACTGCAAGCTCGGCCAGACCTGCCCATAGGAGGGGCTCGGGAACTTCGGCTCCTTCTCCTTAGTCTGCCAGACATCTGATTTGAAATCCCACATACAAAGAACCCAGTACATTAATGTTTGGCTTTATGTAAACACAGAGTTTTCTTTTGAAGGAAAGACATTCCTTTAGCAGACTGAAGAAATAACTCTTCTCAGCTTATCATCACCTCTGAGCATAGATATAAATCTTTAAGTGCAGATTCACATTAACCCTACCCCAAAGTGTCCAGTTGGATCTACCAGGGTAGGACCTGGGGATTGTTTGTATGTGTGTATACGCATGTGTACACATGCATGTGGAGGCCAGAGAACAGTCTCCAGTGTTACTGCTCAAGGGTCGTTCATCTTGTTTTGAAATAGTCTCTTGCTGAATGTGGAGCTCACTAAGTAGACAAGGCTGGCTGGCTGGCAAGTGCCAGGGCTCCACCTATCTCTGCCTCTCCAGGGCTAGGATTAAAAATACATACCAGGCTAGGAATGATGGTGCACATCTTTAATCCTCACACTTGGAAGGCAGAGGCAGGGTCTCTGTGAGACCAAACCCAACCTGGTCTACATAGCAATTCTAGGCCAGCTGGAGCTATAGGGAAACCCTGTCTTTTTAAAAAAAAAAAAAAAAAGCCAACCAAAACCCACACATCACCACATCTGACTTTTTGTGGGGGTTCTTAGGACTGGACTCTCGTCCTTGGGCATGCAAGGCTGAGCTACCTCCCTAACCCTGGGAAACAGTATTTTTTTTAACATTTCTAAGGTTAAATCCAGGATTAAACCCAGTGATCCAAAAATAGATTTCCCTTCCAGCTCTGCCACTTAGAATGACCTTAAATATTACCCAGACTTCAACACCGAGCTATGACTGGCCTGCAGGATGGGCATGATGGCACAGTGAGATAGCTAGAGTCGGAGTGCTTTAACCACAAAGCACAGTGACTTGAGCTCTCAGGCTCTGGAGATGATAATCCCTCAAGCCATCTGTGTGACGGGCCGCCATCGCCCCTGTAAGACTGTCCGGTACTCAGGGGTGGGATGGCAGACGGAACCCAAGGGCACCCCAGAAGACATAGGATCGACTATGACAATGCTTCACAACTTTCTGTGTTGAGACTTCAAATTTAGCCGAATGGAAATGATAAATTTCTCACTGTGCCAAACAATTTACCTGGCTGCTGGGATCGCGGCCTTCTGTGACACAGCTTCTCTGGCCCTGGCAGCTCCCTCCTGTCCTCTGAAGTTCCCCCAGACAGGGATGGAAGCGTGGAAATTCATTCCTCTGCTCACATAGGTCCTGGCATCAGGTTAACTGAGCTGCTGGAGCAGTAGGATGCTGGGATATTTTCAAGCCTTTAGCCCTCGGCACTGTAAATCAGTCTGAATGTTAGCCAAGGAAAGTATTGTGACATGAGCTAGCCTTGTGTCCACAAATACCATTCATTACTTCTGTAATGGGGGAAAACACTGGGGCTGCAGAGCTTAGACTTGACTTTGGGGCAGGTTTTCCATGTTAAGGATGAATTGGGAAGTTTTTGAAGGGCTGCTGTGCCTGTCCCCACTCTCCTCAGTTCACTGCACCTGCAGTCCCTGTCCTAACCCATCTTCAGTTGGTGGTTCTCAGCTTGTCATTTTGTTGAGAGTCTGGGAGAAAACAGCACCTCAAGCTCTGTCTCAGACACACTGGTTCACGCTGACTCAAACCCTGCATTTTAGGACTGAGGAGATGTTTGGTCTGTGAAGTACTGCCTCAAAAGCATGAGGACCAGAGTTGGAGCCAGAACCCAGGTCATAACGCTGGCATGGTGGTGTGCACTTGTAATCCAGAAGCTGGGGAGGTCGAAAGAGAAGGCTTCCAGGGCTCCCTGGTCAGATGGCAAAGCCTAAACAGTGAGCTCCAAGCCAAGGACAGCCCCTGCCTCAAAGGAAGTGGGCAGTATTCCTGGGCATGACACTCGAGGTGGTCAAACATTCATGCACACGCAGACACACACATCTGCATTTTAACCTGCATTCCACACCTGATTACTCCCACACTGGCTTGGAGCATCCCTGTCTGATAATACCTTGTACCACAGCCTCCTGAACTAATAGGCTGTTACTTTCCTATTCTCCATCTCCCAGACCAAGCAACCAAGGCTCAGGAGGGAGCAATGTCCAGACCGGCTAAGGACCTCACAGCTGGTTACTTAGCAGAAAATACTTAACTCCACCGATTTGAGGAGCAGGGCACTTTGCACCCCACCCTTCAGCCTGGGGTTAGGGTCGTTTGGGGTTTTTTAGAACTGGCACTAAAAACACAGCATCTATTGTCGGGAGCCATTTGCCTGCCTTTAACTATGCCCTAGTTTTGGGTTAGGCAGAAGGTCAATCTCGTACACAGAAGTACTGATTGGAAGCAGGAGTTTTCATTATGCAAATGCTTTACACCTGAGAAGTTTATTTTATACCCAAGACTGAGGTCACCTGAAGACCTTTGAAGGAAGCCAATCACATCTTAAGTTATTTTGCCTGTGTTAGTATTGTTTTTGAACATCTGACCCATTGTTTTGCTCATTTCACAGTATAAATAGGGGGCACTTAATAAAGGCAAGCTGCTTCAGTGTGACTGACAGCCCTCCTGAGTCTGTCCTATTTTCTCTCTCCCTCCCTCCCTCCCTTCCTCCCTCCCTCCCTCCCTCCCTCCATTCATTTTCTCATCCTCACTCCCCACTTTGGGTGCGGTTCAATTTCTGCCGGCGGGCTCCGGCAATCTATAATTTATTTTGTCTTCTGTACAAAGAAACTTCCCAGGGATTGTTCTTAACCAACTTCCTGCAAACAGAAGAGACAAGCAGAGGGAGACACAGGACATGCAGTCAAGATCCCCACTTACAAGAAAGCCAGAAAACAGCTTTGGCCATGGGTTTCTGGTAACTCTGGAAACACGCCTCTATAGCAAAGGCAAAGTCTAAAAACCCTCAAAGGATAGAGATCAGTAATGTAATTAGAGACGGGCTGAATTTGGTCTCTTGAGGAAGAAATCAGTCTCCACGTGGAAGCTGGCTTCCAATCTAGGAATGCTCCCTTGCCAGGCAATGCCCCTAGGCAAAACTCTGTGGCTAGGGCCTAGGTGAGGCCAAACACTGGGGAGATGGATGGATGGCATCACCCTGTGTTTCTTGTACCCTTGTCCTGTTTGTTCAAACCTCAGGCACTTATAGCCCAGGATGTCCCAGAGACTGAAGAAGCCTTATTCAAAGAGAGCCCTGGAATAAGTTTGATAAACTCACTGATCACTTAATTTCTCTGAACCTCAGTTTCTGTGTCCATAATTTGGGACAGTGAGCCTGTCCTTTCTCCACCAAGTTCATTATTTTTAGATTTAATTTTATTATTTTTTAAATATATGTATGTGTTTGTGCTTGTGTCCTTGAAGTCCAGACGTCATCAGATCCCTGGGAACGGGAATTACAGAGTTTTCTGCTCTTACAGAGGACCTGAGTGTGATTCCCAGCACCCATGTTGGGTGCCACACACTCAGGTCCTCTGTAAGAGCAGAAAACTCTTAAAGACTAAGCCACCTCTCCAGCCCCGCACCATGGACTTTTTAGTACTGACTAGTTTAATCTGTGTGAAAGTGCTTGAGAACTATTGGAAACTGCTAGTTGGGTGGGGGCCTTGTAGGCACAAACACCTGACACTCAGACCTGCGCTACCACTCTGAAAGTGGCCAGAACTTTGCAGAAACCATTGGTTGCTGGGCCGCCCATGCTGTGTGCTAGGCTGGGTGCTCACAGAGTTAGTGAGGAAGAGGCTAGGAACAGACCTGGGAAGGCTCCCTGAGAAAATGGGCCCCCACCAGTGACGTCACTTCATCTCCACTAGCATGGCATGGTGTGTTTAGTTGAAGCATTGTCCTAGGGAATCTGTGAAATTTTTCTCGAGAAAGACATGTATACTGACTACCACTTATGCTGTAGTCTGAATGAGTCTCTTCCGAAGTAAATGTCCTGTGGGGGGTTTTCAAAGCCTGCCCCGTTGAATTCTGGGGCAGTTGTGGGCTCCTCTGGTTCACTGAAAACTGAGCAGGAGTGACTCCAAGCGCTAGGGCGTGGCTTGCTGTCTCCTCTCCCTGCCCCAGTGACAGGAAGACGGGAGACTCGACAAGTGAGCCCACACAACTGTAAAGTGGGGGAGACTTGGGGGTCTCCTCTGCTATTCCAGTACGACTGCTTTATGTATCCTGAGATTCCTTCCTCTTAGAGCGAGTTCAGAAAGAGATGCACAGACAGCTCCCAGATTCAACTCCAGCCCTCAACACACCACAGTCTTCCCATCATCCAAGGAAAGGCCATGTGTTCTTGGATGGTTTCAGGACACCTATGGTGCTGTGCCCTGAATCCTTCTGTTCCACCTCTCTTAACAAGTTGAGATCCTTTGTGAAATCTTATCGCTTTCAAACATCATGCATCGCACCACAGTCCCCTTTGGGTAAACTGTGCATCATGGCAGAAGGCCATGGTGGAAGGCCAGTGCCTGGCTTTTAGACTCTACAAAAGAAAATCTATCCAGCCTGGCTCAGACACCCTCTTCTCTAGAAAATTACCAAACACCAACCCAATTATAAGTTGAACTTCTATAACTCAGCAGTAGTCGTTACGGGTGTCACTCTCTGTGTCCCTTTCTCATCAGGATTTTTTTTTTTGTCACCCTTAAACCAGGTGGTCAGGTCAGAAACACGCTGCTGTGCTGTCTGAGAACACACCCTCTGACTGTGTTGTCCCCGGGGAACCTTGGGAACATTTCTGCCCTGTTCTCTGCCAACCTGGGATAATCGCTCACAGACTTCTGGTGACTGTGAAGTGTGTCTGACTCTAAGTAGGCATTCCTCAAATGGGAGCTGCACCCCATTACATTTCCCCAGCCCAGACTTCCTCCCATGGGCAGCTGATATATTTTAGAGAGGCGTCTTCTTTGTTTATTATTTTTATGTGTATTGTCTGCATGTATGTAAGTGCACCCATGTCGTGCAGTGCCCTCAGAAAACAGAAGAGGGTGTCAGATCCCCTGAAACTGGAGTTATGAATGGTTGTCAGCCACCATGTAGGTGCTGGGATTTGAAACCCAGTCCTCTGCAAGAGCAGCCAGTGCTCTTAACTACTGAGCCATCTCTCCAGTCCCACACATCTTCTATATTAATCTACTGTATTAAAACTGTGTTTTCCCACCTTCCCCTCTGCCTAGCCCCAGGAAACCCCTGTGCCTTAAGGTGATAAACTCCTTTTTACCATTTAGTGGGTACCAAATGGCTTGGGGTGCGATCAGTGTTCAGTGTTAATTAATGATTGAACAGTGAGTCTTACAAATGGAACACAGATACTTATTATTTCCATTGTTTCCTCCACTAACTCCTTTCTGTGCTACGTCAATTCTGGGCTCACTTGTGGCAATCGACTATCAGGTGACAGAGGAGTGTGTGAGTGTGTGTGAGTGTGAATGTGTATGTGTGTGAGAGTGTGTGTATGTTTGTGTGTGAGTGTGAATGTGTATATGTGTGTGAGTGTATGAGTGTGTGTGTGAGTGTATGAGTGTGTGTGTGAGTGTATGAGTGTGTGTGTGAGAGTGTGTATGTGTGTGAGTGTGTGCATGAGTGTGAATGTGTGTGCATGTGAGAGTGTGTGTGTGTGTGTTGGGGACAGGATGCACAAAGCGCTCTGAGCTGTTGAAAAGACAAAGTATCATGTCAAACAAAGCATGCTGCTGAGGTCAGCTCCTGCACCTGTGCGGCTACTTGTGATCGCTGCTCTTTGCTTTGACAGTGCCCCAGGGGTTCAGCAGCCCTTTCTGCTGTGCTAGCTGCTAAGGCTTGTCTTCAGGGCATATGCAATTTACTAGCAGGAGTTACAGCCATCCAGTGCTTTAATTATGGATGAAATCATAATAAAAATTTTAAAAGGTAACCAACGCCCCCACCTATATTTTATTTTTGTACTGGGTAAAAAATAATAAATTTAGGATTTGTTCTTGAATTGGTGTGAGATCATTCCTTAGATGCACTCTGGATGTCTAGTGCCCCATAAAATCCCTGCCTTGAAGTGTCCATTCTGTTTACAGAGGGATCTGCATTTTCTCTCAAACCTTGGGGTTGGATTCAGAGATTTCTAGGGGGTCTTGATCCAGCACTTGATGGAAATTATCATTCAAGACTTTGTTCTGAAGTTCTCTGGACACACAAAGTATTTCTCTCCTAAAGTCTGTCTGGTAAGTACAAACAGAGCAGTGCTTTGCAAACATGTTTTATGGCAATCTGCCTCAGAATCCCTGGATGTGTGCAGGTTGAAAGCTGATGTGTAGGCTCTGCCCCAGGGGGTTGAGAATTTCAGGGAGAAGTTCAGGAATCAATATTTTCCCCAGGTAAATCTCCCACATACTCAACTGTGAGAATTACTAGCATATTGGTTAAAACATGGGTTCTAGAGTTAAATGAAGTCAAGTCTGAATTCCTACTGACCTCAGGCAAGCACCTAACTGTCCTTAGACCTCAGCATCTTCACAGTTGAGAAAATCTTCATAGATGGAAAGATAAAATGAAACCAAGGGAGATTATGCCTGAAAAGCAGGCCTTCTCTATGCATACCAATCACCCAGGGGTCTTGTTAAAATGCAAATTCAAATTCCATGGATGTAAGTCTGGGCCTGAGATTAACTTTTCCTAGTAAGCTCCTGGTGAAGCAGATGCTATAATAGCCCTTTGCCTGCACTTTAAGTGATTACCAGGCACATCACAAGTTCTCGATAATTGCTATCGCTTCCATTATTCAGCCAGTGAAGAGAGAAAGAGTGGATTTTAAACCCTTCCTTAAAAAGTGCAGATCCCTAGGATCCCATCTCAGATGGTTCTGAGCAGTATCTCTAGGCAGAACACAGGAATCTGCTCTCAAACATGTGATCCAAGATGGACATCCAAAGATTTGAGTGAACTTAGCCACTGGGAGTCTGCCCCAAGCCCTCCCTACTAAGAACTCTTATTCACTATTGTAAGTGCAAGTTCCCAGAAAAAACCTGCATCTTCAAACTGACCCTCCTGCAAGGCTGATCAGCTAGCTGGTTAGAACTTCAGTCATTGTACAGAGTTCAGAATTTTGCAAGTCCAGAGACTAATTACAGTTTATCTAGGGCTATCTTAGCCCCCTAAATAGCTATTCTTTGCTCGTCTCTGAGTTAACATCCTGTGACTAACAGATGAAATCCTTTTAGAATATACCGACTTAGCCCACCCCCAGCTTCTACCAACCCAAGGGCTAAGAATGCCGTCAGGCAGTATCTAACCGCAGAATGGCCCTGACTTTGCTGTCACTCACCTCTTTGATTTCATTGTCACTCACCATTGTATTTGAAAGTATCTTATTCATGGCTTTCTCTGTTCTATTACTATAAAAACGTTGTGAACCTGCTACCACATTGGAACATGGAATTTGGATGTAAACTGAATCGGTTCCTGGGCCATGGGCACTCCTATTTGACTCTAGAACCAAGTGTCTCTTATCCCCTCTGAGGTGAGAGTTGTGCTTTTGTGCTGACACTGGGATGCCAGTCTGCAGGGAGCTTGCCTGAGTCACTACGAACATGGGGGAGGAGGGAAGGCTTTGCCCACAGACCTCGGGCTGCTCCAGAGCCTCCATGACACCTGTAGTCATTCTCCACGGCTCTGCCATCCCTTACCACACAGAGGAAAGGGGGTCAGAGGAGGCGGACATCAAGCAGGCCCACCCCACTGCTTACTAGCTTTGGGATCTTGGACATGGTGTTTGGCCTCTCTGTGCCTCAGCTACCCCATGTATAACCTGGGGATAATATCCAGCCCATTCACCCACAAATATGATGTTGGAAAATAAAAATAATTTTGCTTTCAATATATGGACATAGGGCCATCAGTGTCAGCATGCCCTGAAAGGACTCTTGAAATGTAGGATCTTAGATCTACTGGTTAAGAAGTATGCAATTCAGGGACTTGGACACTTGCCATGCCAGCATGAGGATCTGAGCTCCTTCCACAGAACCCACATAAAAGCTGGATATGACAGTGTTAGAAATCCCAGCACTGCAGAGGCCAAGACAGGTGGATTCTTGGGGCTTTCTGGCCAGACAGCCTAGCCTAATCAGTGAGTCCTAATTCCCCTTAAAGGATGTTATTCAAAAAACATCTTCTCAGGATGGCTCCTGAGTTGCAATCTAAGGTTGACCTCTGGCCTCCACACATGCGCACTTGGACACAGGCGCACACGCAATTACATAAATGTCTTTAAAAAGTCTCCATTTTAATAAAGCACAATAATCTCTAGACATGATGAAATACAACTTTGCAGTGTTTAAAGGATCTGGAGAAGGGCTCACTACAAGATGGAATAGTCCTTAAACTTTAGGGTCTCGGTCATATTAGAAATCCTCACATTATGTGTAGGCAGAGAGAGGGTACAAAGGCAGAAAAATCCAGTGCTGAGCGGTGTTCAAGCTCTTCTGGAAACCAGAATTACTAAAAAGCAATGATATCAACAACACTGTTGGACACCATAACTCTGATTCTAGCCATCAGTGCTTGGAAAATGCTTTCACAATCCAGAGTGACAAGACTAATCCATCAAAGTGCAGTTGTCTCGGGCAGAGCTTCCGGAACTTAACCAGGCAGCTGTCTGAGCATTTTGACATTCTGCATTTCTAAGATTTCCCAGAACATACCCAAGCTGCTAGATCACAAAACTGAGGAGTTAGTATTGGGGATTCAGGCTACCCAGGCCCTACATCAGTACCCTTGAGGGCTGGGAAGAAAGATTACTTCAGTACACCTTGATCATCAGTGCCACAGCAGATGACCCTAACTCTTCCCATCCAGAAAGCACTATTTCTGCAGTGCAGACATCACACACGCTTATGCCCATGCAGATGGTAGATGAAGAGACACCTGCCTCAGCTGGTGTACACAGCACAGCACAGCACTGTGCACTGCTAGGTCAGCCAGTACTGTGAAAAGGGACTGGAAATGCTGTGGCTGTGGCTGCACAGGTCTGCAAGCGAAGAGTTCCATCAGTGTAAACCCTCCACAGTGCTGAACAGTTATGCACATCTCCATGTCTCTCCTTGGAGCAGAATAATGCGAGTGCCTGGCGACTCCCTCCAGAACCTGCTTTATGTGCAGACCTCTAACAGCTGTATCAGCTCACCCTCTCATGATCTCCATGGCAGTCTACCTCGGTCCAACATTCCTGCTCCTCAGATTCATGGGACTACATGTTTGATAGGCTGGGGAGCATTGTATTGTATCCTTCTACCTGAACCCATGATGGACATTTTGGCAAGACATTTATCTATGGCACAGCGTGCTTAATAAACATTACCAAGAAAGTCTGGGCCACTTCATTCAAACATTCATGTAATTATACTGTTACGGGAGAAATTTTTTTTAAATCTCAATGAAAAATGAATAAATTTGATTGCACAAAAATGTTTACTTCTTTTTGGCAAACACTATAAACAAGGTTGAAAGACAAATAGCAAACTAGAAGACATATTGGTCACTTAAACAAAATTTTACACACAAAAAACAAGCCCACATGGGTGATAATCACAGTAGAAAAGTGAGCAAAGGCCACAACCTGAGAATCCACGCAGATAACACAGGTAAAAATGGTTGAGGAGCAAATACAAAAAGACGCAAATAATCTCAGAATGCAAATAAAAGAGGATTTTTGTACCAGGTTACTAAAGATAAACACCATTAACAAAACTCATTTTGGTGAGGAGCGGGCCAACAGGACTTCTGTGTGTACCGCTGATAGGTGTTTATGTTGTGATATTAAGGTGAGATCTTGGGACTAAGAAATGGAAAGGCTGTGGTTTAATAGTGAGGCGTTTATGTGTCAGGTTGACAAGGGGTTAATTGTGCTGGATAGCTGTAGTTGTCAACCTGACACACCTGGGTGTTGGGAGCCTCAGTTGAGGAATTTCCTCCACTGGACTGATCTGTAGTGCTGCCTGTGGGGCATTTCTTCATTGTTGAGTGATGTGGGACAGCCCAGCCCACTGTGGGCAGTGCCAGCCCTGGGCAGGTGGTCATGTGCTGTGTAAGAAAGCAGGCCGAATACAGGCCAGAGGAGAAAGCCAGTGAGCAGCATTCTTCCAAGGTCTGTCCTCCAGGTCCCAGCCCTGAATTCCCACCCTGACTTCCGTCGGTGATGAGCTGTGACTCAGGAGATGTCAGAGAAAATCAACCCTTTCCTCCTTCCAAGTTTGTTTTGGTCAGTGTTCATCACAGCAATAGAAACAAACTAGAACAATGGGAACATAAGTTAGCCAAATATGTCAATAGGCCTTTCAGATTCATAGCCATGAGGTCAACAACCCCATCCACAGAAAGCTCCCCATGAAGAAGCTCGCAGTAGATGGACATTCCTCCATTCTAATGATATCATAGATCCCCATAAAGAAGCTCACAGTAGGTGAACATTCCTCCGTTGTAATGACTTCTGTTGAGCCTTTGTCGGTGTACGATGTTAAGTCAGGAGTTAGGGATAAGACGCAAAAATCTCTGACATTTAGAAGTATATGTTTCAAAAAGACACATGATGGAGGGTGTGTGTACACACCTAGGTACATGTGGCTGATACTGGTAAGAAAAGGCAAAGCAGTTTAGGGCAGCAGAAGATGGGTGCATCACTCCTGCAGGAGGATTAGGAACATCCTCCCTGATGACGACAGCTGAGCAGACGATGGCTGGAACGTGGACAGTGGGGCATAGAATCCCCACTGGGGAGATGGCACCAGGCCGAGGGGAGAGCAGGCACAACACAGGAGCATCCTGATGTGCCCAAGGGGCAATAAGGAAGCCTGTGAAGCCAGAACAAAGTGAGAGAGGCTTTGATGGCTAGAACGGTGGTTACTGAGGCTGCAGTGGGGGTACTGTGCACTGGGATCACACAGGGCCTTGTTGGCCTTGGTAAGGCCAGCAGGGTTGTATGGTCAGGGGGACAGGCAGAGTCGGAGACTCTACAGAGAGCAGCAACACATAATGGTTCTAATTTGTAGACACTCTCTTGACTTTGTGTGGGCAGAAGGCCGGGCATGGGCAGAAAGAAGTGACAACCATGAACCCAGGTGAGACATGATGTGGTGGGGTCGGGTGGTAGGAAGTACTTAGCTCTAGATGTGACGGGAGCAATCAGGACTTCCTAACAGGTGTGCTGTACAAGAAAGCAGTCAAGGATGGCTGTGAGACCAAAGACAGGGTGTGACACTGGCTGAGGTGGGGAACCCACTGTCAGAGAAACAGGGCCAGGCCAGGGCTGATAGTTGTACAGCACAGCCTCCGACCACCTGGGATGCTAACCTCCTCACCGGGGTAGATGGCTAGAGGTGTTGTCTACATCACCTGGGTCTGTGGACATGCCCGTGAGGGATTTTCTTAATTGAGTGAATTCAGGGAAGACCCACCCTGAATAGGGCCGTCCCACATCACTCAACAATGAAGAAATGCCCCACAGGCAGCACTACAGATCAGTCCAGTGGAGGAAATTCCTCAACTGAGGCTCCCAACACCCAGGTGTGTCAGGTTGACAACTACAGCTATCCAGCACAATTAACCCCTTGTCAACCTGACACATAAACGCCTCACTATTAAACCACAGCCTTTCCATTTCTTAGTCCCAAGATCTCACCTTAATATCACAACATAAACACCTATCAGCGGTACACACAGAAGTCCTGTTGGCCCGCTCCTCACCAAAATGAGTTTTGTTAATGGTGTTTATCTTTAGTAACCTGGTACAAAAATCCTCTTTTATTTGCATTCTGAGATTATTTGCGTCTTTTTGTATTTGCTCCTCAACCATTTTTACCTGTGTTATCTGTGTGGATTCTCAGCCTGTGGCTTTGCTCACTTTCCCACTGTGGGTTTGGGCCCTGGAGGAACGAAGCATGCGTGTTGAGCACGGGGAGCACACAGGCACTCCCTCTCTGCTCAGCTGTGGGCCTGACCGGTTCTTTCCTGCTGTCCTGACTGTGGACTGTGACCTGGAACTGTGGGCTAAAGTAAACACTCCCCTGACTTGCTTTGTCAGGTACTGCATCACAGTGGTTGAAAGGAAGCTAGGACAACCAGGTCACAGAAACCAAGGGCTTTCCACTTGCGTAACTGGATGTGTGTTCCACATCTCAGCAGAAATGCCAGGCAGGCAGTAATGGGTCTGGAGTTTCAGGAGAAGCTAGGCTGAAGATGTGCCTTCAGGGTATATTCATGGCAAGTGGTCCTGAGACCAGAGGAGACCACCTAAGGAGTATGTGTGGGAAGAGAAGAGAGGAAGCATGAGGACCAAACCTTCCAAAACCGGGAAGTCAGGAAGATGAAGAGGACGGATCAAGAGAGACTGAAGAGAAGCAGCCAGATCCGGGAGAGACTCAGGCTGCCACCTAGAAGGCAGGTCAGGAAGTGTGCGATACTGCCTGCAGACCCTGAGACAGGGCTCAGGACATGGAGGCCTCTGGTGACCATGCCAAGAGCTTTTGTGGGGAGCACGGAGGGAAGTCTGACTGGGGCAGCATTGAAAGAGAAGGCTGGCAGGGTGAGCAACACTTTCAAGGACGTTGGGTATCTAAGGAAACACGGATAATGGGCTACAACTGGAGATGGCCATGACACAAAGGAGGAAGGAAACCCAGCCAGAACCAGTTACCTCATTTTGGTGCACTAAAGAAATGTTATTGCAAAACAGGGAAATAACAAAAGGGAAACAAAGGACAGCTCTTCGATTGTGAGAGATGGGATGTAATCCAATCAATAAAAGATGGAATTCCTCAGAAGCATATAGCACAAAGAATTTATTATGCAATTACTGATAGCCATTAAAAGCCTGAAAATTAGGACTGAAGATATAGCTGAGTTGGTAAAGTGCTTACCTAGCATACGTGAAGCCCCAAGTTCCAGTCCCAGGACCACCATAAACTGGGCATGGTGGTGTACAACTGTAATCCCAGCACTCAGCAGTTAGAGGCAGGAAGATCAGAAGTTCAAGATTATCCTCACCTAGTAAGTTCAAGGCCAACCTTGCCTACATGAGACTCCTGTCTCAACAAAACAGAAAAAGAAAGAAAATTAATAAAAAGTTTCTCGTTAAGTATCAGTGTTTACAGAGTCTAAACACAACAGAATAAAAGATAATAATTCAAACTGAAGATGAAGATTCTGCATTTACTCACATAGTAATGTATCAACAATAAGACCACAGCAAGAGAAAAGCCAAGAACAACCAAACAAAAACAAAAACAAAACAGCATGGTGGGCTGCTGACTGCAGATGGCTTCCAATGCCTTATCCAGAAGACTTGGAAGCATTTTCTGCTTTCTTCTTACAATATTCTGTATTGATTGCACATTGTAATGAACAAAAAGAATTTGCTTAGAACTATTTTCTCCACTTAAGAGCTACTGCTGTAAGTCACACAGTGACCCGCAAGCCTCTGAGAAGCTGTAAGAGATCATCATTTGGTTTCCAGCCGCTTCAGGACAGCCTCACCCCACTTTCCCCCACACAAACAGCAATTCAAAGCCCGAGCCCACCACTCATCAGCTGCTTGGTTTCAGCAAGATAGCGATACATTTAACTTTTATAAGTCTGTTCCTTCATCTGGAAAAGAATGAAAATTTGCTCTTCTGTTAATAATGCACATGAAATTATTAATTTAAAAATCCTCTGCATAAGGCTGTTGTGGCAATCAAAGGCAGTGGATAAAATGCTCATGCTTTCCACACACCAGATACTAGGTGCTTGGCTGTTTTGTTTGGGTGTGTGCCTGTGCGCTCCCCTGGGGCAGGCCTAGCATGTTAGACATACTTAGAGAAAAAGACTATGATGGGGGTCCATTCTTGTCATGATGATAATGGTGCTCTTGGTGCCTCCCCGGGTCCAGTGGCCCCAAGTCATTCTTCTGTTTAAGCAGGGGAATTTTTGTTGCTAGTAGTGGTGGAGGAGGAGGAGGAGGAGGAGGAGGAGGAGGAGGAGGAGGAGGAGGAGGAGGAGGAGGAGGAGGGAGGGAGGGAGGGAGGGAGGGAGGGAGGGAGGGAAGGAGGAAGGAGGGAGGGGGGAGAAAGGGAATAGAGGGAAGGAATGGAGGGAGGAAGGGAGGAAGGAAAGAGAAGAAAAGCCCCCCTGGGGCTGGGGATGTAGCTCAGTATCAGAGCATTTACCTCTATTGTGTGAGGCCCTAGGTTCAATTCCCTAGAGCCACAAATAAATTGAAATTTAAAATTCCCACTGCTTCTCAATTCCCAGAAAACATTCCCAAGTTTGACTAGTCTGCCCTCTAGTGTCAGATATTTTCATCTGACTTAAAGGCCTGACGTCACTTCCCACTGCTGGCCCCTCTCTGCCCTTTAGCGGCTTCACCTTGCTGTTCACTGTCTCATTTCAAGGCTTTTTAAAATGAACATGCATCTGGAAAGAGAAGTTTGAATCATTGAACTTGCACTACACTAACCTGAATAATAAGACACAGTGTGGTTTACCTCCCTGTGGAAGAAGGGTCACGTAGGGAGCTAGCCATGTGGGGGGCCCTGGCTGTCCCGAGGCTGAAGAGCAGAAGGCACCAGCCCCAACACGGCTGCTTCTCCCTCAAAAGCTGCAATGTCTGAGGAGCAACACCTCAAAGCAGAGGTGGGAGAGGCCAGCTGGAACACGGGTCTCAAAGGAAACCCATCACTCTGCGAGAGCTTCCCGTGCCAGCACCCACACTCTCCCTGCCCCTGCCCCTCCACTTCCTCCCGTTTTCATCCCCAACATTTCACTACAGAGCTCTGCTTTGGGAATTTCTCCCAAGTCCCATAACAGGGATCTACCAATCCTGTATCTCTCTGCTTGGCTTCACTGAAGAGCTGAGGAGAACACAACCTACGTTGATGCCATCAGACCACCAGGCCCAGGCCAGAAGACAATTATTTCTTTTCAGCCCATTTAACCCTCAACATTAACCAAAATGTACAATTCTAGCATATTCCTAGGATAAACAAAAGAATCACAAGGTGTATGGTTTCCCCATCCTTGCCCTGAGGACAGAATTATTGCCTTGAAGTTCATTCCACAGATGAGAAAACTCAGGCTTTGAAAATCTAAAAGGTTTTCTGGATATGATATGTCTTATCAATAGCAAGAGCGATATCCATTCCTGTCTTCTGCCCTTCCAAACCTAAGGCTCCCTGTGCCAGCAAGAACTCATCTTAAAGAGTCCCAGGGGCTGGAGAGATGGCTCAGCAGTTAAGAGCTCTGACTGCTCCTACAGAGGACCCAGGTTCGATTTCCAGCACCCACATGGTGGCTAACAGTCATCTGTAACTACTCCAGGGGACCCAGTGCCCACTTTTGACCTCCAAGGGCATTGCAGGACACAAGTACACACATGCAGGCAATATACTCATACACATAAAAGAACATAAAATATTTTTTAAAAAGTCATCTTCTAGGCTAGAAAGACAATAATGGTGGTCAGACTACTCTCAGTCATGTGACTTAGAAGTAGTGACACCAAGTGCCACTTGTTTAGGAACATGTCAAGTAAAAGAATACACACCAGAGACACTCTTAAAGCCAAATTTAGCATATCAGACATATGGAGTGTCCCACGTTGGTCAAAAAATCGAAGCCTGGAGTTGTTTATTAACATTAGGTCGTATTATATGGACAGTCATAGACGGATACATACATTCTGTTATCTGTTCAGCAGCTATTTTCTAAGGTTTCCTGTGGCTCAGACGTCTGGCTCTTCTAAGCCCTGTAAGAAGGCAGGTAAATCAGACATGGTATTTTCTTTCCAGGTAGGAAGTGTGATTTGTGGTGAGAGAAAGCTGCAGATACAGATAGACCACAGTAGCTGTCGGTGGAGCGCTCCACAAGCCAAGAGAAACAGTCACACAAGTGTTGAGGAACCCCACAGCAAATTTACTCAGAGCAATGGGAGCGGAACCCAGTGCAGTGAACAGAGAGGATCAGAACAACATGGGCTTGAGCACCAAAAACACCTCAAAGCGCTTCTCTCGGACCATTACCCCGGCAACGCTGGGGCGCAACACATGGGTAAATAGTGGAAAAATTTTTTTTAAATTTATTTTTATTTTATGTGTATGAGTGTATTGCTGCCTGTAGGAAGGTGCACCTGTATCATGAAGTGTCTGCGGAGGACAGAAGAGGGCGTCAGATCCCCTGGAACTGGAGTTACAGACAGTTGTTAGCCACCATGTGAGCACTGGGATTCAAATCCAGGTCTTCTGTAAGAGTAGCCAGCGCTCTTAACCATTGAGTCATCTCTCCAGCCCCAATACTGGAATTTTAAAGACTACATCAGCCTTGAAAGACAGATAGGTTTGAAATCTGTGGAAAACACGGAAGGGCACTTTTATCCTCGGACCCACCAGTACACACCTGTGGTCACTCTGCTCATTTAGAAGCTGGCCTGACAAGCCGGCTAAGGAGCATGCTGGGAAGCTGAGCACAGTCCTGCAGCCGCACTACAGGGAGGCCACACCAGGAAGCAGTGAGGAACCCCACAGTCTGCACATCTACGCTGTTATGCCTCCCCACTCTGGAGTTCTGAGGTGTGTGTGGACAAACAGGGCTGTCCACACACTTCACAAGCTTTGCCAGCTTCAAGAGGCAATGTGGTAGATGGAAGGACATCTCCCAGGGACTGACTGGTACCAACCTCAGGCCCTGACACCTCAGAATTATGACAGGGTCACTAAACACATTGTGAGCTGAGCTCACATTGGAGTAGGGTGACACTTAAATCCAGAATACCTGATGTCCTCATAAAAGGGGGAATACAGATAGACACACGCAGGGGGTGCCATGTAAAGCTGAAGGCAGAGATTGGGGTAGCATCAACGGGAGCTACCAGAGCCAGGAGGCTGGAAGGTCCTTTCCCAGTGCCTTCTGAGGAAACCCAACTGTGATAGTTTGTTTTCCTGTTGCTGTGATAGAAACACTGACCAAGGGAACTTATAAAAGGAAGAGTTTATTTAGTTTACGGTTCCAGAGGGGCAAGAGTCCATCATGGCGGGGAGGCGCCGGGACAGAGGAGGCTGGAGTAGGAGCAGAAACTGAACGCTCACATCTTCAGGCACAGGAAGCAGATCGTGACTGCTTATGCAGCAAGGCTTAAGAACTCTTTAGGCCCGCCCCCAGTGACTGCTTCCTCCAGCGTGGCCACACCTTCTAAGACCTCCCAAAAGAGCGCCACCAACTGGGGACAAAGTGTCCCAATACTCAGAGCCTATGAGGGACGTTCTCATTCAAACCACTGCACCAACCCTGCCAACAGCCTCCAAAATTGAGGTAGCAAAGTTCTGCCGTTTAAGCCACTCCCTTTCTGGGACTTTGTTATGGACTCAGTAAATTTAAACAAGAAGGCTTTAAGGCATTTGAGAAGAGTAAGATAAATGTTGTGGGGTGGAAATGCATCAAAGAGGCACAAGAAGGGGAAGGCAAAAAGGCTCAGAGCAAAAATGTAGAGATGGCCAAAGAGAACCACACAGTGAGTGGTGTGGCAGCCACACATGATGCTGACAAGCTGGGACTTGGAGGCAATTTGGCCACAGCGCGTGCCTACTGACTCTAGGAGACAAGATCTGGAAACAGGAGACCAGCACTAAGAATACCATGCTTAAGAAATGGAGCCGCATCTGCTCATCGGCCTACTCCAGATATATAGTGGAGCGGCAGGACTGCTCATATGTTAATGTATGAGCTGTGGGCAGATCTATTTTAATAATGGATTCTGTGGGCTGGGGGTGTAGCTCAGTGGCTGAGTGCTTGTCTGGCATGCATGGGGCCTTGAGTTCACTTTCTAGCCCTTCGAAAATTAAACAAATAAGTAAATGAGTAAATTTCAGGTTGTGGACCAGAAGGTCCCATTTCCAACAAGCTCCCGGGTTGTTGGAGACCAAGTGACCTCTGTCTTGCCCTTCTGCAAATGTAACATCTTGTGATTCGGTGCAAAACATCCTGACACCTGTTGACACCAATTATGTTAGGCTGGAGTCTCTTAAGTGCCTTTTAGAGTTTCTTATTGTCTAGCAAACAAGTTCCCCCACCTGTAGCTGTCCTTGGCTACACATGCCCTTGGCTCCTGGTTCTTCCAATGACTTGTCTCCTAGCAACCCTAGTCCACCACGCCCTACCTAGCCCCTTGCAGCTACAGTATATAGAGCTCTGTAAAGAATAAAGAATTGCCGATTTGATCAGAAGATTGTCTTGTCGGCCCTCTGTGTTCCTTTTTGTCTCTTTCATCCCAGGTTTCTGAGGACTCGTGCTCTGCTGAGGCCAGCCGGCCGGGGCACCGGGTGCTCCAGCTGCTGCTGGTGTTGGGCCACACTTTGAGTAGCAAGTGTGTAAGTGTGTGTAAATCACTGTTCTGTTGCTGCTGTTGGTGGCATTTGCGTTTTTTGCTGTTTGGTTTTGAGGCAGCATCTCCCTGGGCAGCACACACTGGCCTAGCGAAGCCTTGAGTTTACAAGTCTCCTGTTCTGTCTCTCAAGTTCTGTGATTTCTTGTGTTTCATCATCATTGCTTGACTTTGGAAATGACTTCAGATGAAAGGAATGTCAAGTAAACCACACTGGTTCTTGTAGGATAAACTAGAGTAGGTCAGGTGGCATGCGCATCATCCTACCCAGATCTGTAACAGTGACCGAAACAGAGTGCGATCTGTTGTAGTCATTCATACTTCTAAGGAAGATGTCTAGAAGTCTTCTATTTGGTGTTTACAACTTGAATTCTTAAAATGCCGTCTTTACAGCTTCTCTATTAGAACGGGAGTTGTATCATGAATTTCTCACGGTGAGGCTCCACATCCAGCCCCATCCCACCCCCAGGCTACTTACAAAGGATTCATCCCCAGGGAAAGAGGGGGACTGAGGTGTTGTATGGCTGGGGTTGCATTTTCATATGTGCCCCCAGGACCTCTGGAACATGCATGTGAGAATGGCCCCCTGGCACTGCAACCGCCTCTTTCCTTCCCAGCCTTCCCTGCATTTCTGCTAAACCTCCCCGCTTAAGTCATTGTTAGTTGGCTGTCAATCACATTTGGAAGCTCAACCCTTGCAGCAGAGAGAAAACCGCTTTCCTATGCAACAGGAGTTAACATTTCTGACACACAGAATGTTAGGTAAGAGTTGGAACCCTTACTCACACGAGCTTCAGCAAGACTAACTGCTCAGACTCCAACTGCAAAACTAGTCCTGACTCTACCTGGCCCCACTCAACTACGGTGCACTCTCCTGCCTTGTAAATGATCTCTATTTTTCCTTTTAATCTAGACCTCCCTGTCTTTTAAGCATGTAGCCCATAGCCTACACATTACGGCTTAATAAATACCTGTCAAAGGTGCAATATGCCGTATGTGCTCATTGCTTTCCTGGGGGGTTGATAAGCACCAGGGCAATGACCAAAAAGCAGCTGTCAGCTTGTTTCTGCTGACAGATTACAGTTCATCTTTGAGAGAAGCCAAGGCAGGAACTCAAGGTAGGAAGCTGGAGGCAAGAACCTGAAGCAGAGACCAGAGAGGAATGCTGTTTCCTGGCTGGCTTCCCCTGGTGTGCTAGGCTACTTTTCTTATCCAGCTCAGGACCACCTGCCCAGGGAAGGCACCACAGTCTGCTGGGCCCTCCTACCTCAATTAGCAATCAAAAAATGCCCACAGACATGCCCCCAGGCCAATCTGATGGAGACAGTTCTGCAGTTCAGGTCCCTCTAACCAGGTGTGTCAGGTTGACAACCAAGATCTGCCATCGCACCAAGAAAGAGTTCAAGGATGGAATGTGACAATGAGTTCTCCTCTCTTTCTTCTCTTTTGTTACTCCCAGCAAAGGCTCAACCCCTGCTCCACAGCTTTAAAAAGAACTCAGAGTTGTGAAGAGCCTCACCTCTTTTCTGTCCACACACACTCCCATTGAGATACTATCACTTGTTAAGTTCTTGGACTCATACCAGAGGTGACCCAATTAGCGGAGGGTCCATTGGAAACTCCTCCATTACTTCTGTCCTTGCAGAGATTCCCTTTCTTTTGGTCTCACTATGAATCCCTGGTTGGCCAGGAACTTGCTATGTGGATTAGACTGGCCTCAAACTTGTAACCTCCTGCCTCGGCCTGCTGGGTGCTGGGATTACAGGAGTGCACCACCACACCCGGCATCCCTCTGGAATTTACACATAAGAATTCTGAGGCCCCACCTCTCCCACACACTTGTCTGTATTTGATCCTGGATGTGGTGAAAGACTGAAGTGAACCCAGAACAGTGAAGCCACCGCCAGGAGGGAAACATCTTACATTGTTCTGCCATGGTTTGAACTGTTGTCTCTGTCTCATGGTTGTAATACTTCGTCTCCAGATGCCTCTATATGGAGAGATAGTGGAAACTTTAGAGTGAGCCTAGTTTGAAGAAGTCACTGATGGTGGGTCCTCGAGGGCTTATCACCCCTCACTCCTTCCCGTTGCACTCTGAAGAACAGCCACCACCACACACTCTTACCTCCTTAACAGGGACTGCTCCAGCATGCTTCCCACTGTGATGGACAGTGACCCTCTGACACTGGGAACCGAAACAAGTCCTCCTTCCTCAAGTTGCTTCTGCCAGGCGCTATGGTCAGTGTGATAAAACCATGAACACTTACACTTGCTCTAACCTTTCTTATGCAACTCAGACCCACCTGCCTAGAGATGGCAATGCCCACAGTGGGCTGAGCCGTCTCACATCAAATAGTGATTTTAAAATGTCTCACAGACATGCCCACAGGGCAATCCAGTGGACGTAATTTCTCCATCGAGGTTCCCACCTTCTAGGTGTCTCCAGTTAACAAAAACTACCCAGCACAATTGGCTCCGTGTCAGCCTGACACACAAACACATCACTATTAAACCCTACCTCCCTTTGTTTAGCCCCAAGATCTTGTGTTAATTCCTATGCTGGTTAGTTCTTGTTAATTTAATAAACTACAGTCACCTAGGAAGAAGAAGCTTCAGTGGAGGAATTTCCCCTCTTAGACTGGCCTGTGGACGTGTCTATGAGGCTTTGCCTCCGTCATTAATTATGAAGGAGGGCCCGGGCCACTGTGGGTGGTGGCATCCCTACACAGGTGGGCCTGGGCTGTATAAAAAAGTAGCTGAGCTCACCAGGAGGAAGTTAGCCAGTAAGCAGCTCTCCTCCATGGTCTCTGTTCCAGCTTCTTCCTCCAGGTTCCTGCCCTCAGTTCCTGTCCTGATTTCCCTCAGTGGTGAACTGTGACCTGAGAGCTGTAAGATGAAAGAAGTCCTTTCCTCCCAAAGTTTATCACAGCAACAGAGAAGCTAACTAGAACAACAGCGCATTGTAAAGGACCCGTCTTTAACTAATAAACCACAGCACAGCATAAAAGCATAGTATACCCATCTTTAAATAATTCAAACACTTTAAAAGTTCAGAGTCTTTTAACCAAGGGCTCCTGAAAAATAAAAAATCAAGTTAAATGTTTCCTCATTTCAAAAGGGAAGAACTAGGCACATTTAAGCAAAACCAGCTTCCAGCAGTATAACTCAGTGTTTGACATCTGGGACTCACAGTCTTCTGGGCTCCAGAAGGGATCTGGATAACCCCTTCTCTCCAGCCTCAGCACACACAGCTTGTCTCACAAGCTCAGGGCTGATCCACCACACTTGCCACAGTGCTAGTTGGACATCTAATGGCCCTGGCATCGCCAATATGCTGGGGTCTTCTTACAACCAAGGCTATGCTTTCAGCAATGGCCTTTCCCTGCCCCTTCAGAGACTATGAGCCTTACATGGTGCTAAGTCTCAACTTCTATGACCGCTTAAATCCTGGGGTTTCTACTGCAACATCTTCTCCTGACCTCTCACAGGATTAAGCCTCAGCTTCTCTCCATGATCCCTTTCAGCCTTTAAAGCCAGTACCACATGAGAGACTCTCACATTTCCAGAGATGCAGCCTTCCATCCTCTCACCCTCAGTCCCCAGCTTCTGTGTGCTGATCCTGAGGAAATGCTTCCCAGAAGATTTCACCTCAATGATGCTGGTCTCTCATTAATCACAGATGATTCTTCAGTCTTGGCTACCCAGCATCAATTGTTCCAGTGAACTACAAAAGGTTTCACTTCCACAGGTTCTTAATCCAAAATGTATTCCAAAACTTCCTTAGTAGGGTCTTTTCTTTCCTTTGAAACTCCATGAGCCAGGTCACCACTGTCTGCATATCCTCCAACACTCATATTCCAAGCTCCCACAGAGCAACCCATTATGCTCTGAACGCTCATTTCAGTGGCTTTTCCAAAGGTCTGAACACTTCCACAATTCTCCCCCAAAACAACATGGTCATGTCCTTAACAGTAATATCCCTTCTCCTAGTACCAATTTCCATTCTAGTTAGCTTTCTGATGTTGTTATAAACACCATGACCAAAAGCAACTGGAGATGGAAAGGGTGTATTTGGCTTACTGCTTATAGTCCATCATCAAAGAAGACAAGGCAGGACCTTCAAGGAGGAAGTAGAAGCAGAAACCGAAGTAGAGACCACCACCGAGGAATGCGGTTTGCTGTCTTGCTTCCTCTGGCTTGCTCAGTTACCTTTCTTTTGTAGCCCAGGTTCACCCGCCTAGGGATGGAACTGCCCACAGAGCGCTGAGCCCTCCCACATCAATTAGCAATCACGAAAATACCTTAGAGACATGTCCATAGCCAATCCAATGGAGGAAATATCTTAATTAAGGTTCCCTCCTCCAAGGTGTCTCTAGTTTATATCAAGTTGATAAACACTAACCCAGGCACCTACTAGTCGGTAATTCTTCTTGACCAGTAGTCAGTTTTTACTACTGGGCTGAGAAAATGGCTCAGTCAAGAAAGTGCCTGATGTACAAGCATAAGAACCCACATTCAGATCCCCAGCACCCACATAAATACCAGCACAGTGGTGCACATCTGTGACACTATGCTGCAGGCACTTGGTGGGAAGGTGTGGAGACAGGTGGATTTCCAGTCACTCTAGCCAACCAGTCTATCCCATTGATAAGCTCTGGGTTCAGTGTTTCAAAAGATAAGGTGGAGACCGTTAGAAGAAGACACTTAGCAAGAACCTCTGACCTTGACACATGTGCATCCACATGTGCAAACACACATGCCAACACAAATGTTCATTCCCAACGGGATGACAACTTTAGAAGCTAAATGTATCTACTTTCTCTATACCTATAAAGTACAAGGACCTAACTAAAAATCAAAACCAAGGGCTGAAGAGATGGCTCAGTGGTTTAAGAACACTGGCTACTCTTGCAAAGGACCCAGGTCCAGTTTCCAACCATCCATACCTCCAGTTCCAGGGGATCTGGCACCATCTTCTGTTCTCTGTAGATTCTGCATGCACATGCTGCGCTTACACACATGCAGGCAAAACAATCATACACATAGAATAAAAACATTTTAAAAATTATAATACACATTTCAAAGTTTCAGCCCCATACAGCCAAAATCAAAATAAAAAATGGGGAAAATGTTGCACTCTTTCTGCCAAGCACCGTCCCAGCTTCACAATAACCTTTTGAGCACTGTTACTAACTACATTTCCTTCAGAGTTCAGGAAACTGAATTTTAGGGAAGTATAGGAATTAGCTCAAGGTTGGGGTTAGTAAGCTGGAAATCCATGCAGTTGGATCATCATTCTCTTTTATGTCCCAAGATGCCCAGACATTATGTCCATGAGAATTTAAGCATAAATCTATAGGCTTGTCAGGCGTAGTAGTGTACTACCTTAATCCCAGCACTTGGGAGGCAGAGGCAGGAGGAGTCCAAGGCTAGCCTGTTCTGTATATTGAACTCCAGGCTAGTAAGGGCTACATAATGAGGCCCTGCATCGAAAATAAATAACTTGTAGCCTCTTTTAATCTACAAAACACAAAAAGCTCTACTGGAAGCATCTTAAGTCAAAGAATGGGATTAATGGCTCCTGTTGGTAATATAGAGGAGGAGCAGGTGTGTATTGCCAACCTCAAGAAGGGTTGGATCCACTTGAACACCATCAGACCTGTGCTTTCAGACAAGTGCAGAACACTGTGATGAAGAACTTTCTCAGGAAAGCTCCAGAGTCATATCCTAGTGTGAGCCCAGAGACGAAAATACTCATTTTGGCCAGCTCCAGCAGGAACAATTACTGCAAAAGACTGTGGTTAGCCAAATTAGGTCATGTGCCCATCCCTGGGCCAGTCACTACAGCAAGGGAGACAGAGGAAAGACTTGTCCAGTATCCATCTTAGTGATAAGAAGTTATTTTGTTTAATCTTAAAAATATTTTATTATTTTTACGTGTACAGGGGTAATGCTTGCATTTAGTTAGGTGCACCCGTGTTGTGCAATGCCCATGGAGGTCAGAAGAGGGCGTCGGATCCCCTGGAACTGGAGTCAAGACAGTTGTTAGCCACCATGTGGTGGTGCTGGGCTCTGAACCCGGTTCTCTGAACCCGCGGCCAGTGCTCTTAACCGCTGAGTCCTCTCTCCAGACCCAAAGTTACATTCTTATAATCAAACTGCATTCTTACATAATGTCCTCCTGAGTTTAGGGATTGAAGTTTCATCTTGTTTTATCTACCAGCGAGATACCCTGAAAATGGAATCCTGTGATGTTTTACTACCCTGCAATACCTCGAAGTTCTGTGAGGTTGTCTACGTGAAACTAAGAAAATGTAAAGTTCATCAAATGGTTTAATTTGGCAACCGACCCAACTGAACCAAGAAAAGTGTAGATAAAGTGTGTCACATATCTAAACTTCCACCAGTGATAACTGTTTTTATAAACTGCAATGGTCACTAGATGATTCTTAGCTCAATTAGCCTGGTGTAGCCATAGATCAAAGGGAGGCAGATGTCCTGACCCACACCTGGGCTATCTCCTCTGTAAACTATAATTACTAGGTGAACTCAGGAAGCTTTCTTGAGACGACACATCAAAGAGCCATAGGACCCAGGTGGCAACTGTTAAATGACGTAAAAGCCCTATATAACCTGACTTAATACATTGCTCTGGGCCCAGAAAAACCTTAAAGCCTTGGTTCCTAGTTCTGAGATGACAGGCTTTCTAATTCTCGCCTGGGCAGACGAGTGATCTCTTGGTTGTTGGGGGAATTGTTCCATAACAATCCTCTGTGCCTCCAGGGACTACTCGGTGAATGGATTACGATGGCACTCGCTTCTCCTCCCTCCAAACTGGCTTGGTCCTCCTCGGCCAAATCCACGTGCTAGCCTCAACTCGGCCTGCCCGCAAAGGCACCCCCAGCTTTCTCGGTGAATACTTAAGACTCTCGGTCTGAAAACCCGGTGCCCACGGCCCGGACCCGCTGCAGAGCACACAATCAGCCCAGTCGGCTAGGCAAGCTCGCGCGACCCGACAACCAGCAGAAAACCCAAGCGGCTCCACCTCCTCCCCAAGGCTCCAGGAAGAGCGCTTCCCCTCCTGGACTTCAGTTTCCGGGTCTGTCTGATGATCCGGCCCTCACTCCGTCCAGGGAGGAAGCAATATCCGACACCCCGGCGAACGAGAATTAACGGCCTCTGCGCAGGACTGCGCGTGCGCACTGCTGGGGGGGGGAGCCTGGGCCTGGAGGGGCGGGGCCTGATTGGGCCGGGTTGGGGAGTGGGTGGGCCCGGGAGGGCGGGGCCGAGAGGGCAGGGGTGGGGCGGGGCCTGGAGGGTGGGGCGGGGCCGGGCCGGGCCGGGGCCTGGGCGGGGCGGGCCAGGACGCGGCGCGGCCCGGCCTTCCTGGAGCCGGGCAGAGGCAGAGGCGGTCCCGCTGCTTCCCGCGGTTCCTCCCGCCATTGGTCGGCGGTTTGAATGACGGAAGTGACGAGAGCGCGGCTATGGACGCCCTACAGCTCTCCAAACCGCTGCTGGGAAGACGGCGGCCCACGGGCGTCCGCACGCCGTGAGGGCCGAGCACACACAGTCTCGGGTGAGTGACGGGCGGGGTGCTCCGCGGGGACGGTGCTCCGAGCGGAGGGTGCTCCTGAGGACCGAGGACCGGCCCCTCTCCGGGTCCGGCGCCCGCGAGCTGGCCATCGCGGCCTGTGCACCGTGCTTTGCCAGACGCCGGGCCTTTCCTGGGCGGCTCCTACGGGATCCCGCTCCCGGGGGAACCTGCTCCTGCGGGGACCCTCCCCCCCGTGGGAACCTGCTCCTGCGGGGACCCCCCACTCGGAACCTGCTACAGCGGGAACCCCCCCCCCGTGGGAACCTGCTCCTGAGGGATTTCCCCCCTTGGGCCCCGGGGGAAGCTGCTCCTGCGGGGTTTCCCTATCCCGTGTGGGAACCTCCTGCCGTGAGTCCCCCGTGGGAACCTGTTCCTGCAGGGACCCCCCCCCACACCCGGTGGGAACCTGCTCCTGCAAGGTGCCTCCACCGAAGCTCCCTCTTAGGGGTTCCCCCAGCTTGGCCCGCACTGTGTTCCACCACAAATTCAGCGTTGGGACGTAGCTGCCACCGCGTGTGGCACGCACCTGTAACCCCAGCGCTCAGGCTGGGTAGGACGCCTTGAATCCAGGCCAGCCCGCTGCATAGTGACACCCCCTCCGTGGTTGTCGGTGGTTGGTCCCTGACCTTAGAGTACTTAGGATTTCCCGACCAAGTCACGCAGCTGTGAGTGCAGCCCCTCATGCTGAGTGAAAACAGAAGATCCAAGCGACTCTGCGACCAGTGGCGTCTGCTGCAGGTTGCATTACAAGTCTTGGCCCCGTCCTGAGTAGTATTTCCAGATGGCTGCGTCGGGTATTGCTTAATCCTCAGGAGAAATCTTACAGAGTCAGTCGTCCATCTCCACTACTGGACAGTAAATAAGCGACAGAAGAAAATGTCCGCGTCGGCAGGACTGTAGCAAGCCAGGCAGCGGGTGCCCTTGACAGGTGTAGCAGGGATTCTCCACCACAGTGAACCGCAGCTTAGGGCATTGCGCTCTCTGGAGCTTCCCTCTCCCCCAAGTTCCTGGCTGCTGTTTCTTCATCTGCATTCCCACTGCTTAAAGAAAAGATCATAAATAGTGAAATGTTTCTCCATTTGTTTTCATGTATGTCGGAAGTTAAGGCCTTAGAGTAAAGACCCCAGGTTCTCCCTGCTGTGCCACTGCTTGATGTCACTGAGGTCAGGTCCTTGAACTCCAGAAGCCTCTGTTCATGTGTAAAATAAGATAGTTGACAGTTTACCCACCGTTCCTGCAGTCTTGTGAATGTCAAGTCAGTGGGATGTCCTGGAAAAGGTTTTAGTTCCACCATTACTACTGTTTGGTACCAGCATCCAACTGTGTGCAGTCAAGACTGGGTCTGCCTGTGTAGGTGAGTCATCACTGCATGTCTCATCCAGACCCCCTGAATGAATTACCCGGTAGATGCCAAACCGTTTTTAGATTCAAGTCATGATGCTAAGACTGTAATTGTCCTGACCACTCTTGTGATAGAAAATTCTCTGAAAAAGCATTGGTCCCTACTAGATAACTCAAGCACTTCCTTGAAAACAGTAGGTTGACGCTATTTACTAAACTTACTTGAATGTTAAAAATATTTTTTAAAATTTAAAACCATAGCCACCATTGTTATAAAGAACTTCCCTATAATAGACAAATTATAATTAATGAAGAACTAAAGGAGGCCATATTGGACAAACTGTCCCTGTATGGATATGCAGATAGATGATAGTCTGCATTCTGGGCAACACGAGGGAGTAGAGCAGAAATGACTGGAATACCAGTCCTTGGAAGGGCTAGAATTGAGCTAGCTAGACTGCAGAGATGTAACTGTCTAGCGTGCACTTGAACTGAGTCATAGCTGTGGAGAGACTGGAGAGGTGTACACTTAGAGAAAATCATAGTTGTATAGGGATTTTGAGTGTGCTTCTCGGTAACAGTGATAGCAAGGACAGGTTGATAGCAGGCACCCTGGGAAGGGCTTCCAGTTACAGCCACTGCAGAGTCTTGCCCTTCCATTTTCCCACCGTTCTCCTCTAGCTGAGAGTGTGTTAAAAGTCTAAGTTCTAAGGAGGAGAGATGGGTATGTAGCTCAGTAGAAGCATTTGCAAGGCCCCGATTCCACCCTGAGCACCACCAGAACACACACACACACACTCTAGAGAAGACAGTACAAACACCCCAGACTAGCAGAAGAATGAATCTGGGTATCAAAGTACTACACATCTGAATTAGTCTAGGGACTTTTTAAATGGTCATTTGTTAAAAATAAAGGTATGTTTGTAACTGCTAAAGAATTGTTTACTGTAGACTAAGCCTGTGGGGTTGATTTCCATGGGGTTTAATGGTGTTTGGTGGTCAACTTATATATAACAGATCAGAAGAGTCTAATGACCAAGAACCATTAAAATTACATTTATCTTATTGTTCATGTACAGGTTACCAGTGTGAAATTGTAGTTGTAGAAACATCATGTGCCATACACACACACTTAGTAAACTCTAGAAACCCCAGTCAGGAAAAGGTCAGGCCCGAAATGTCCGTGATAATCAGTTATAGATGGGGCCACACTCCAAGCAGTTTCCCCTCTTTATTCTCTTTCTCACTCACCTGAACAAGTGCTCTGAAGACTGGTTTTATAAAGTTAATTTGCTTGAACCCTTTAAATGTCAAAAATACTAATGTGAAGTTTTAAAATTATTTTGCTTACTGCCCTATTTCAATAATACATATCTCCATGGGCAATTACATGTTATTTTTCTTTCTCTTCAGATCCTTTATATTTAAGATACACAGAAATGAAAAGAAAGGTAGGGAATGCTGGGAAGCTGAGACTGAGTCCCAATGAGGAGGCCTTCATTTTGAAGGAAGATTATGAAAGAAGACGAAAACTGAGATTGCTGCAGGTATGATTTATTTGCAGTGAGCTTTGAAGTTCTTTATCTTACACAAGTCATTTGTATTTTTTGGATTAGAATATAATAAGAAAATGTTGAATTTTAAAACTTTTTATGTAAAGGCACACCTATGGTGGTGCATGCCTTTAGTCCCAGCACTTGGGAGGCAGAAGCAGGTGACTTTCTATGAGATCGTGGCCAGTGTAGTCTACATAGTGAGTTCCAGGCCAGCTGGGGCTAAGGGAGGCCCTGTCTAAGTCTCCTTCATATACTCCTTTAAGCATTCGTCTTTCAGGTTCGAGAACAAGAAAGGGGCATCGCTTTCCAGATAAGAGAAGACGTAAAACAGAGGAGAAGCCAGCAGGTTACTCGCTTGGCTGAGGAGCTGCGGGCAGAATGGGAGGAAGCGCAAAGCCAGAAAATACAAAACTTGGAAAAACTGTATTTGGCAAGTTTAAGGCACATGGGAGAGGGACATCGACAGGCCAAAGAAAATGTGAGTGAGCAAGCGTTATCTGATTACTGGCTTAGGCAGTGCAGTTATATTGTGTTTGTCTAATGCTCATATGGTAAACCTCTTTTACTGTTTAGGATTAGGGGGCAGGCTGAGCTTTGTTTTATAATCAGCTTACTCTAACTGAGAATGACTGTGTTTCTTAGTGAGCTGCGCTATGCACGCCTCTCTGTGGTGTTCAAGCTAGTGTCATTTCTTCTAGTTCCTATCTTTGTGAAAAGATGATCCCCTTTTCAACCAGAAGTTGTCTATCTCAGGCATTTTGGATAGATTCAGGGAACTCAATTCAGATTTCCAAATTTAAATATACTCCTGATGTCTCTAAATGGGGAGAGAGGGAGATAGGGAGGGAGGGAGAGTGGGTGGGCAGTCAACAGGCTGTTTCCAAAGAAGACAAATCTGTAATTAGGAAAGGAAAACCTTTAAGCAGTGTAGCAACCTGTTTTCTGTTGTGTTTTGTGCTTCTTTGTATGTTTGGTTTTGTCTCGTGTTTTTTGCATTAGCCTTAAGTTCTGACATTAGATTTTACCTTTATGTAGGGTTTCACTGTGGTCTTCCCATTAGGGTCCTTTGATGTCCATATGATCTTTTCCTGACTAGGGATCCACACGTATTACTATATACTTGGTGTCTTAGTTTAAATAGAAATCTTTCATCATTAATTTCACCCATTTCACTCACTGGTTCATTCACAATGGTTTACTCACTGTTTATGGTTTGTGCTCAGTTAACCAACACTGCATGTCATGGTGGTTCCATTGCTGTGCCTTGGGGAAGACCTGTGGATGGTGGGAAGAGAGGGCGGAACTGAAAGTTCACTTGCATGCTGCTGCCAAGTTGATGCCTGTCAGTTTGCCTTGTTGGACATGACTCTTTAAGTAGTTTATGCTTCTAGGAACCTGATCTGGACGCTGTGGCTCAGCGGGCAGCAGAAAGAAAAAGAAGAGCGGAAATGAGGCACAAAGAAGCCTTGAAAGTCCAGAGAAATCAGAAAGAAATGTTAATGAGACAAAAAACCAGGTGACATAATAATTTTACCGTGTCCTCAGCTGAAGTCAGGATGACTAGAAGTAAAGAGTTCCTAGGGCACTGTGCCGGGGGCAGCACATAGAAGTCATATTGGGTATCTGTTATACCCAGAACAATGTGGGAGGGGGTCACTTAGCCTGAAACAAATTGATAGAGACTGAGCATTCAGAGTTCAGCAACAGTAACTAAGTTTCTGGAGAAGTATTTGGCCAGTTCAGAAAGCATGTCAGCCAAAACCTATCTCTGATGTCAAAAGGGAGTGAGAGCTAGTATAATCCAGGGCATTAAGAGCTGTGGACTGAGGGCGCAGTCATTTGGGTTTGTGATGTAAAGCCAGCTGTTGGCGGTCTGCGCTAGTTGTCTTACACAATGGCCATCTTTAACAGCATTTCTGATCTCACTGTAAAGAGTACGAGATGCTTGTTGAGTTGGTCCTGTCTCTTGGATAAGTCTCTTGAAGTAGGTAAATGTGTTCTCATGTCCGGTCTGTTAACCAGCAGGCTGAGTGGTCAGACTGGATGGGTCCTAGTCTCTGTCTCTCATTTTCTAGCCTCTCTGTACCAACATCAAGTGGTACCTCACAGTCATCTTGTTATAGGTATTGCCTGAGAGTTAACCAATGGCATCTTTGTATCTTAAGGCATATAAAAGCTCGAAAGGACGCACTGCTTGTGGAAAGAGAGAGATCGGCTAAAATGACCAGATTGCCGCTTCCTGTTCCAGCTCCTTTTGAGGTGAATTACTTGGGGCTTTTAAAAGGCAGGCAGTATTTTATCTGTGATGCCCTACAGTGACCTTTATTGTAATTCCTAGTGTTCATAAGCCAAATAATCTACAGATGTGGAGCAAAATATTGTCTGCACAAGGCTTGGTAGTTACGACTTATATATAAATATGTTGTCCCTGCAGCTTTTTATAATGAGAATTTTCAAAACACAGAGAAGCAAGAATAGAGTGAATGTCTGTTTATCATATTTCAAACAAATACAGTTGTATGTGTACATGTGCACTGAAAAGTACAGGGTTACAGTCCCCCCTGAAAGTTTCAGCAGGCATGTATAATTAAGGACATCTGTGTTATGGTTATTGCACTGTGAAAGTTAACCGTGTAGTGCTTGGTGTACAATCAGAGTGCTCGTGGCCACAACCTTTTTCTATCTGTCAGTACTGTGGCTTCTCATGCCTTGTTCTGTCTCTTAATCTAGAACATCATTTCCCCAGTCTGACCAACTTTCTTTCCTATTAACATGTGTTAATTACACAAAATAATGGTTTTCAGTGTGATGTCTTCATATATGCCAACAATGTACTTTGTAAGAAACAGAAGATTGTGTTACCTGCCACCTCTGGGTTTTGAGTCATTCTTTCCTTTTTGTTGGCATACATTATGTATTTCAGACTTTTCTTGGACTCTTGCTTTCGCATGGAGTCACGTGCTGCATCCTCACTGAATTGAGAAGCAGGGGGACAGGTTTGGTTGGGTTTGACGTAGTGTACAGGTAGAACGGAGTTGTCCATTGTGGCATACCTGAAGGCACAGGGTGGCAGGTGGCTCTCCTGATCATGTGGGCTCTCCACCCAGAAGCTTCCCCAGCCTTTTCAGTGCATGGTACTCTGAGTGCTGCTTTGGCACCTACCTGACACCTATATGGTCTGTTCCAGTCTCAAAGACACTTTTTCATCAGGGACCATGAACTTCAGCCCCTTTTTTTGAGGCAGGGTCTCCCTGTAGTCCCAGCTGGCCTAGGACTCACTATGTAGACCAGGCTGGCCTTGAATTCAAAGAGATCTGCCTGCCTCTGCCTCCCAAGTGCTGGGATTAAAGGCATGCACCACCGCGCCCAGCAATACTTATTATTTTTATCTTATGTGTATGAATGTACTGCCTGCATGTATATAAGCGCACCTCTGTCATGCAGTGCCTGTGGAGGTCAGAAGAGGGCATCGGATCCCCTGGAACTGGAGTTACAAGCAGTTGTTATCCACCATATGAGTACTGGTAATTGAACCCAGGTCCTCTGCAAGAGGCAGGCAGTGCTCTTAATCTCTTGAGTCATCTCTCCAGCCCCAGAACTTTGGATTCTTTAAAGAGGTCAGCAATTTTCAGAGCAGAGGATAGATAGAATTATCCAATTCCAAGGGTAGCAAATATATTTTTGTTTTTGAATTTCTTTTTTGTGTGAATTTGGAGGTGTTGGTTTTTATTCTACAGTAAGTAGTTATCATTATTCTTGTCTTTCTGAGGTTCATAGTGTCTGAAGTTTTATGAGAAAAGGCTCTTCAAGGTGGCCCTGCATCCCCATTTCTCCTTGCTCCCTAGACAGCAAATGACTTTGACTCTCTGTGGACTTACTGAGTCCCACATCTGAATCTCCAAAGAGCATTGGGTCTGTTGTGCTGTCATACTTTGTTGAGAAATGACACTTAGAGACCAAGAGCTGAGTGATAATATTCTTACTTGGTTGAAAACCAGCATTTCACAAATAGGTCTGTCACTTGAGCCTATCACGATGTTTGAGTGTGTGGTGTGGATGAGAGGACTAGGACTTTGGTACCCTTCAAGGTAACTTGTGTTACATGTACAGATGTAGGTGAATCCTATCACCTATTCTAAGCAGATAACAAAAATACTGAGAAACCCTCAGAAAGAAGTAAACTGTTCATACTCCTCAAACCAAGAATGCTCCTCTAGGTGGAGACAGGAAGAGTTCAAGGCCTTTCCTGGCTACATGGCAAGTTTGATGCCAGCTTGGACTATGTGAGACCCTGTTCCTTAAAAAGAAGCCAAACAAGCAACCAAGTTACGTAATCCAAGGAAAACAATTGGATGCACTGGTGCCAGAGCTAATGGCCCTTGATGAAGAGGCCCCAAGATGCAGGTGCATAGCTGTTGCAGTCTGTGGTTTAGCTGTGTTACTTTCATTCACTGTGGGAGCCATGCAAGGTAGAAACTGTGCCTAGTAAACAGATGGAAAACTGAAAGGTTGAATAATCTGACTGAAGTCAGCCCAGTGATGAACCGGCTGCATGTCAAGATCTGATTCTCCAGGCTCCTGGGCTTTCTGCTGTGACCCTCAGCCTCCCACGAATATACTACCTTAGCCTTCACTCAGTCAAAGTGCGACACTAGGTCTCTAAGTGCATATCACCATCTGGTGCTGTGAACACTTCTCATGTGGTGTACTGCATTTAAAAACAGGTTCTCTTTTGTGCTGCCTTTAGAGATAACACTGAGCACAGGAGAAAGCAGCCATGTTTCTTCTCAGTTTGGGGACCTCTAGGTGAGCTTTCCTCTGCTGTGGGCTATCTCAGGAGCTACAGAGAGCTGGTTTGGGCTGCACCCATGTTCTAAGTCTAGCAGTAGCTTACTAAGCTGGAAGGCCATGGCAGCTGAACAGTTTTAGTTTTAAGTCCTTAACAACTCAACCTAATTCGAACAGACCAAGATCTGACTAAACTCCTACTTCACTTCACTGAAAAGTATGTTTTAACAAATAACAATTGGTGGTAATTTAAATCTGTATATATAACTGCTTGATTTTGGAAGTACTAGTTCTTAGATGTTGCTTCTAAATTAGATCACATTTTTATTATATTTTAACATCCTTATGAAGAAGTCTAGGATTTGTTGATTTGTTGTTATAGTTTTCTTGTCTGACTTTTGGAGGCAGTGTCTCACTATGTAGCCCTGGCACGGTGTAGACCATGCTGACTGCTGGCCTGGATCTCAGAGATCCTGCTGCCTCTTCCTGAGAATTAAGCTGTAAACCACCAAGCTTGGCTTTTTTTTTTTTTTCACAGTGTTGATTTAGTAACTTAAAATTCTTTTGTAGAGCGGTACATTCTTTTCTTAAAATAATTATTCGTTGACCACTTCATACATGTACGTGTGTATCTTGCTCTTGTTCACACCCACCTCCCCTTCTCTCTTATCCCTCTGCTCTCCAACAGGATACAAATTCGAGTGCCGGGCTGAGAAAGAGCACTGGCTGTGCTTACAGAGGACCCGGGTTGGAACTGGTTCCTAGCACCCACATGGGTGGCTAGCAACCACCGTAACTTCAGTTCCAAGGGATCAGGTGCCCTCTTTTGGCCTTCATGGGCTTTGCATGACAATGGTGCCCTTACACTCCTGCACATATAAATACGAAGGCTGAGAAGCTGGTAAAGTGTTGTAAAACTTGTCCAGCTGCGAAGGTCCTGGCTGGCAGGGACGCCCCTGTAGGTGGACCCTTCTTCCCCCACCCGCCTTTCCTCTTTCCCTGTCTCATTTTAACTAGGGATGCTTGCATGTGCTTGAGTGTGAGGTTATTTGTGAATTGTAGGCAGCACTCCTGAAGAAAAATGATTGCCTATCCCCCCATCAACCATTAACAGCCAGTATTACCTCAGTGAGTGGCTTAATCTTGTGCAGGTGACCATAAATTGTTGCTTAGTGGTCGTGTTCAGAAAGACGGCATCCCGCAGTGCCCCTCCTTGTCCCACTGTCACATTCTTTCTGTCCCTCCCATTCCCCTGATGTTCCCTGAGCCTTGGGCAGGGGTGTGTGATATGCACCCCTCATTTAGGGCTGAGCACTCAAAAGTCACGTGTTCTTAGCAGTTATGAGTTTCTGCTTGAATTGCTGCTCACTGTCAGTGATGTTTCTCTGACTGAGGTTGAAAGCTTTAGAAATATTTAGAGGGCAGTTTGACAACATGTCCGTTTAGCAAAACAGTAGGAAGTTCTTCCCTAGGACCTATTATCTTCCCATCCATGGGCTTCTGACCAGGCTTACAGTACCAGGTCTACCCTGAAACAAGCCCCAAATCTACTCAGAAAGTGATTGGTTATTCTCATCACAGTCAGATCAGTTTTGGACAAGCTGACACATTTATTTGGAGGATCCACCACTGGGTAAGATTTCTCTGCCAGGGGCCTGCACAGCCTTCTGGCATTGTGAAGGCTAACCAGCCAGGAGGAAGTTCCCAGCCCAGTTCTAGCTTGATTGCTCTTATCCTGCAACCAGAGTGTGTGGTGTCTTAAGCAATAGGATCTTTCCATCTAGTTCCAGTGGGTAACCAAGAACCATGACAATAGCCTATGTTGCCTTAGAGCCAAGGTACCCCGCACCTGGTGCTGAGACTTGCATTTAAGAACCTGGTCCGGTGGGTCATTTCTGTCTGGTGTGTATCACCATCTTCCGAGTTTTTACTTTGTGATTTCAGTTTCTTAAAAGGTTATTTGATTGTCCTGAATTTGAGTTGTAAAATTAACCAGTTAAGCAAAGCATGGTGGTCTGCAATGCTAGCACCTAGGAGGTGGAGGCAGGAGGATGAGGAGTTCAGGCCCATCCTCAACTACAGTGAATTTCAGGCCAGCCTGGGTATATGAGATCCTTGTCTAAAAAAAAAGCTCATGCTTTCATTAGTGGGAAAATGTCTCTGTTCATAGCCTCGTCCTTTGCTTCAGTTATAAGACCTGAATGATACCACCCTAGAGCAGCCAGCTGTGTTTCCAGGTATTTATCACCTAGGGGCATTAAAAAGTGCTAGGCCATATCTCCAGATATTCTGATTGTAATTGGTTTGATATGGGACCAACATGTCAAGTTTTGAAAACCGATCTAGACAACGCCTGTGGTCAGACCATTTTACTGGTTTTCTCTCAATTCTTCCCTCTTGCCTTTTGTGTTTTCTTCTTTTTACTCAAGTCCTTTTCATTACTCTACAGTCATTTGTGTGAAGACTTTAACATTTATTAATCTGTTATACTTTTCCCTGTGAACTGTGTGTTAAATTTGTGTGGTGATTCCACCTCACAGTTTCATTGGTGGCTTTCTGAGACACATGATTCCCCTAATGATTGTCACAGTGAGCACGTGGCATAGAAATAACTGTGCCTTCTTTTCCTGAGAAGGCTGATGGAGGGTTATGGGACCTGCTCCAATGTCAGCTAGTGTACCTCAGAGACTTCAGGGAGTTGTTGTGAACAGGCTATATCAGGTTACAGGCCGAGAATCACCATGTTAGAACTTCTAGTTTTGAGAACTGTTAGATTCGTTTTGGTGGGGACCATTGCTTTATTTTACTTCTCCATACTGTTTACAGTGCCTTACTTGTGTGATACATTGTAAACACTTAAGAAATCCCTCATTAGTTAATTGATTTAATTACACATGATATAGTGATGGACTGAATCTCCTTTTATGACAAAGTATAGGACAGGAAAAGTAGTTTACTTCATCTTTTCTTTTTAAAATTTTTATTTATATTTATTCTTAGTGTATGAGTATATTGCCTGCATATGTACAAATGCACTGGTGTCCTGCAGTGTTGAATTCCTCTGGAACTGGAGTTACAGATGGTTGTTAGCCACTATGTGGGTGCCAGGAATCAAACCCGGGTCCTCTGCAAGAGCAGCCAGTGCTTTTAACCACTGAGCCATCTCGCCAGCCCTTACTTCATCTTTTTGAGAATTGTTGTGGAATCAGTGTGCTTAAATGTTGAGTAGTATTTCCAGAGCAAAATTTAGAATATCATTAAACATTGAGAGGTGAGACTAATGTGAAGTCTGGGATGCTGTGACCAGCTGCGGAGACATCATAGAATGCTTTCCTGTAGGTGCAGTGAAGTGCTCATGATTTGATTTGACATATCTTGTGAGCATGTTTTTATTCAGGGGATTTAAAGGTGTTCTTAGTATAGGAAATTGGGTTCAAGTGGAAGAGCACCTGTCTAGTGTGTAAATATTTCCTTATGAAGCAGATTTTTTATCATCAGCATCTTAACTGAAGCTTTCTGTTGTTAATAATACAGTATCACGGACAACCTAGATCATAAAGATTGGCTCAGGGTCCAGGTTGACAGCTGCAAGGCAGTCTTCCTGCTGGCAATAGCATAGACAGGGCGTCTCAGCCAGAAGCAAGCTGTGCAGCAGAGACCTGGTAGAGTTGACCTTTACAGCAGACTCATCTTGAAAACAATTCATTAGCCCAGGGGTCCATTAGTCACTTGACAGGGTGAATCCATTCATGAGAGGAGAGACCTAGTCATCCCCCAAAGGTCCCGTGTGGTTCCACATCTTAATATCTCTTAGTGGGGATTCAATTTCAGCAGAGACACACAGTTTTACTGTTTGCATTGGATCTAGTTTTAAGTGAAAAGTCGTGCTTTGAACTTAACTGTGTGCTTTGTTTTCCAGAACATTGACGTAAACAGGATTTCTTCATTGAAAACCAATAGTTCCACATATCATCATATTTCCACGCTTGTGAGCAGACAGACGGACACAAAGCAGGTGACTGACTTAGTGATTGTCGTTACCTTCACTTTATCATTTCTCTGTTCAGTGAGTTGAGTTATATTTTGGTTCCATCTGGGTAGCCATTTGTCAAAATTTGAACAATTTTACTATTCTAGACTAAAACAGATCCAAAAACCTAAACTTTGAATTTTTGTGTCAGGTGTATAATGGTCCTGTGTAAATAAAAGAAAGATAGCTATTTAAGTGACTGTCTTAAAGTGGTACATATATTTGTTAAACTATATCCAATAATGAGTTTCATTATAACATAAAATAATCTTTAAACTTTTTTTTTTGAGACAAGGCCTCACTGTAGCTGTGGCTGGCCTGGAACTCACTAGATAGACCAGGCTGACCTGGAACTCACAGAGATCCTCCTGACTCTGCTTCCCAAGTGATACATTAAAGATGTGCAACATCACCCCCAGTAGGTTTCAAAACTTTCTGCCATAAAATAATACAAAATCTTTGGTAATCATGGAACCTATATAGAAAGTCAACCAGGAGAAACATCACTGAGCCCTTCAGCAGAGGGTAATCTGGCTAAAGCTTAATGAATTAGAGTCTTGATCTAGCAACATGCACACATTTAAATGCAGGATTTTTAACAGCCACTTAGTAATTCATCACAAAATTTATTAAACCATTCTCATGAGTTTGGGGTGTGTTTGTTCTGCCTTAAATAATGCTAACATGACTTGTTCATCTACATCTGTGTCTATTTTCACAATAGAGTCTCAAGGAAAAATTACTGGTTCAACTGTGTAACGTTTGATAGAGATTGTTAAACTGCCTTTTAGAAATATCAACATGAGGATGGCTCTTTCTCCCCCTTTTCTGCATAGACTGTCACGGCTTAGAAGCCCCCACCAAGATAGGAATGACAGCTGATAGACCCTTTTTATTATCATTGCTTTTTGGCTGTTTATTTGGAACAATGGGTTTTTGTTTTTGTTGTTATTGTTTGGGTTTTTATTTTGTTTTGTTGGAGACAGGGTCTCACCATATAACCCTGGTTGGCCTGGGATTGCTATGAAGACCAAGTTGGCCTCAAATAGGCAGATCTACCTGCTTCTGCCTCCAGAGTGCTGAGATTAAAGGTGTAAGCCACCACACCCAGTGCAACAGTTGGCTTTGCTATTTGTTATATTGTACATATTTGGCTACTAGGAAAAGAGACTGTCACTACATGTAGCGTTAGTACAGACTTTAGGGTGCAACAAGTGGTACGGAGAAGCATTTTGTTAGTAACATTACTTTTCAAGCTATTTCTTTCACACTGATTTAAAATCTAAAGTTGTGTTATTGACTGCTAGCCAGATGCTCATTCAGCTGCGGAAGAAACAGCTAGACAACTGGAGGAGCTGGGGAGACAGGCAGCACAGCAGAGACTGGAGCAGCTTAAAAAGGCACATGTGCGGGGTTCCCAAGCCATGAGAAAGATCCATCTGGCCCAAGTAAGAGCTAATAGTACCAGTGACTGCTGAGTGAGTTCAGGCTAACCTGTGACTGCTGAGCATGGGCTAACCTGTGACTATACCTGTGACTGCTGAGCATGGGCTAACCTGTGACTGTACCTGTGACTGCTGAGTGTGGGCTAACCTGTGACTGTGCCTGTGTCTGCTGAGCGTGGGCTAACCTGTGACTACTGAGCGTGGGCTAACCTGTGACTGTGCCTGTGACTGCTGAGCATGGGCTAACCTGTGACTGCAGACCTGAGCACTGGCTGGCTGGTGACAGTGCAGAACTGGGCTGCAAGTACCTGGTCCTAGAGTGCAAATCTAGTAACTTAGTTTCCTTTTCTGTCGCTGTGATAAACACCCTGACAAAAGAATGTAAGGAAGAAAAGATTGGTTTAGCTCACAGTTCAAGGCGCAGTGGGGAAGTCGAGGCAGCAGGAGCCTGCAGCAGCTCGCCACATCCCACCTGCAGTTTGGACCCAGAAGGGTGGGTGTGGCTGCTGCTCACCACTTCCCTTACCAGGCCAGGATTCCACTCGGGGAATGGTGCCACCCAGAGTGGGCAGCTGTTCCCACCTTGATCAGTGCAGTCAGATGCTCCCTCCTCCCACGCCCAGAGGCCCATCTCCCAGGTGGTTCTAGCTCTGTGAAGCTGCAGCACCAGTCATCATCGCGCCTGGCCTCTGACTCCTGAGTTTAACCTTTGTTAGTCACACACTCTTAAAGAGATACACAAATACTGTTTAATCATGGAAATAGGGCCGGAAAGACCGCTCAGTGGTTAAAAACTGGCTGCTCTTGGTTAGGTTCCCAGCACCCACTTGGTAGGTCATAGCTCCAGTTCCTGGAGATCTGATAATCAGTCTCTTCTGGCCTCCACAGGCATTGTACACATGGATGCACTTACCATGCATGCAGGCAAAACATAAAAATTAATTTAAAAAAAAAATTTTAAATCATTGAAATCCAAGTTTGGAGTGACAGGAAACATCCATCAGCTAAGCCACTGTAGCTCAGGACCTTAGTGCCTTGAGAGGTTTCTGAAGAGCGAACTACAGTAACCTTACGGGAGCCATGTAGTAAACAAAGTAATTTAGTGGCTTTCCTCAGCCAGAAGCAGAAGTGGCAGGACCTTTCCAGACTCTGGTCTGACTAGTACCATCTTTCCTTAGTACTAATGGAGTGCTGCCTCTTTGGTCTAGTGTAGGATTGAGAATTTTCCCTAATACTGAGGGTACCTCGAATTGACAGTGTTTGTTGATGGGTAAATTAGGGAGTGTCCTGTGTCAGAACAAATGGAAGTGGAGGGGAGGGAAATTTTAAGTTTCATTCTTCATGCCTTTGCCTCTGGTTAATGTTATTGTCCAAAGTTTGACCTCCCTGTCATTAATATGTTTTTTTCTGAAGAATCAGGAGAGACTCATGGAAGAACTCAAACAGCTGCAAAAAGAGGACCTGGCACGGAGAAGACAAACTGTAGCCCAGATGCCACCCCAGGTGGTTGAACTCCCGTACAAGCGAGGCGAGATGAAAGAGGACTGGCAGCGAGAGCTGGAGTTTGCCTTTGAAGACATGTACGGTGCAGACAGGAGTAAGCATTTCAGCACTTTCCACAGTGCCTTTAAATGCTTTGCTGGGAAAATGGTGTTTGTAGGATCAGCAACTTTCATCTGGGAATGCGTGCTCAGTGTGAACGGGGTCAGAGATTTGGGTTTAGAAGCTGGTGGCCTTCAGCTTTTTATAATCAAAAGTTCTGGTCATGGTGGAAGGAAAACATATCTCTGTTTCTTTCCTGAGAGGTGAGAGGAGACCTGATTCTGCATCTTGAGCCAGAACCTCTGCCCAGTGTGACTGTGACTGATCAGCTCCAGGATGAGGAACTGGATCTTTCAATGGAGCAAGAACCCGAGAAGCCACAAGCACCAGCTGCTGGAATACAGTGTTCTAGTGAAACAGATGGTAATTTAAGTTCAAAAACAGTGTGCTAATGGGCACGGTTGCTGGAGGGGGCGTTTTTACATTTCTAACATTAGAGACCCGGTTCCCGTGTGGAGAGAACGCCCTGACAAGCAAACCTGTAGTTCATTTGATAGATGCTCAGTTAGGAACTTACCAGAGGGTCAGCAGCTTTGGATTCATAAGGAACACAAGAGACTTCCTGTGTCGTGACGGACTGTACAAACTAATCTCCTTTCCTGTGTCGTGATGGACTGTACAAACTAACCTTCTTTTCCTGTGTCGTAATGGACTGTACAAACTAACCTCCTTCCTTCCTGTGTCGTGATGGACTGTGCAAACTAACCTCCTTCCTTCCTGTGTCGTGTCGGACTGTGCAAACTAACCTCCTTCCTTCCTGTGCAAACTAACCTCCTTCCTTCCTGTGTCGTGAAGGACTGTGCAAACCCGTCTCCTTTCAGCACCTTCAACGTTCTCACTTGCTGTCCCACAGGTACTTAACTCTCTGTCCAGCACTAACTTATCAGTCATCTCTTGTCCACTAGGACCTTCTCTTCCCATCTGTATTATGTGAATGAATGTTGAAGCCAGTGGGTGGCTCGGTGGGTAAAGGTACTTGCTTCCAAGCCTGACGACCTGAGTTCAATCCCTAGGACCCACGTGATGGAAGGAGAGCACCAACCCCTGCAAGTTGTCTTCTGACCTCCATCTTCCTCCCCAGCAAATAAGTAGATGTAGTGAAGTGACCGATGGTCACCTAAGGCCAGGCGCTGGTCTCTCTGTGTTCCCTAAAGGCCAAGTCCTAATATTGGACGAGCCCCTCCCCCCCCTTCCACCAGCAGTGCCTCTTGAAACCCTTCAAGTCGTGGGTCTTGTCAGCTGCCCCCCGGGCTGCGAACCTAGCTCTTGAGGGTTCTGACTTCACATCTCTAACTCTGGGCCTATCCTGACTTCTTCAGCCCATGTGCTTCTCCCTGTTGCACACGGGACTCTGTGATTTGGCTTTGCTATGAACTCAGTGGACCCTGGGGTTCGGGGTTCACTTGCATTTTCTTTTTTTAGGGTTCCTTATTCCTTTCTTCTAAAGAATCTGATTTTCCTGCTAGATCAACAGTGTATTTAAGGAAATATTTTTGCCATTTCGTCCAGTTTTTTACTTGTTCTCCTGAAGGTCATCAGATTTCTCGATTGTTAGAATTAAAACATAGCATGTGGAGCCAGGCTCGGTGGCGCACACCTTTAATCCCAGCGCTTGGGAGGCAGAGGCAAGTGGGTCTCTATGAGTTCAAGGTCAGCCTGGTCTACATAGCAAGTTCCAGGCCAGCTGGGAACCCTTTCTCTAGAAGACCAAAAAAAAAAAAAAGAAAGAAAGAAAGAAATAAAAGACCTTAGCATATCTAAAGAGACTGATTTCCTCCTGATCCAGGGTATGCTCTGGCTAGTGTGGTGAAGGCTTCCAGTTTCTCACAAAAAGCTAAGAAACTAGGTGCTGTGGAGTTCCAGCTCTCAGGAAGCTGAGGCAAGCAGACTTCAGGAGTCAAGGCCAGTCGGGGCTGTGTGACAGCACCTCCTCTCTGTGTTCTCTGTGTTTCCTGTGTATGGATGTATATATGTACATCACTTGTGTGCTTGGTGCCTACAGAAGCCAGAAGAGGGCATCAGATCTCCAGAAACTGGAGTTATAGATGGTTGTGAACCACCTTGTGGAGGCTGGAATTGAACCCAGGTCCTCTCTAAGAGCAGGAAATGCTCTTAACCACAGAGCCATCTCTCCAGCCCCTACTGTGTCTTGAGGACAAAGATTAAAGGCTAAATAAAAATCTTCCACCTCTTAAAATAAAAAGCAAACTGAGTGCTCATTTCCTCATTTTAAATAATGACAACTAAAGGCTGGTGACTTGGCACAGTATAGAGTGCTCACTTGGCACACACGATGCTTGGGAGTCATCCTAGTACTACACTATACGAGATACATATATATCATGTGAGAGAAAAGAAAAGAGAGAATCTGCCTTGAAAATAAATAGGTCTGGGACTGGAGAGGTGGCTCAGCAGTTAAGAGCACTGACTGTTCTTGCAAGGACCAATTTCAAGTCCCAGCACCCACATGGCAACTAACCGCCCTTTGTAACTCCAATTCCAGGGGATCTCATGCCCTCTTCTGAGCTCCTGGGGCATTACATTAAACAGGTGCTCTTGCACACATGCAGACAACACACTCATACACATAAAATAAAATTAATATTTTTTAAAAAATAGGTCACAGACTGATGGTTACTGAAAGAGCAAAGTGGAAAACTTTGCCTGGGTATACGATTCCATCTTCTACATAAAATTAAAAAGCAAGGGGCTGGAGAGATCGCTCAGTGGTTAGAGCTTTCTGTCTCTCAGAGGACCAGAATTCAGTTCCCAGCACCCATATGAAATGGCTCACAACTGCCTGTAACTCCAACTCCAAGGGATCCAGCGTCATCATCTGGCCTCAACAGGCACTCAGATACACATGTACTTCTGTACATAATAAAACAAAACAAATCTTTAATAAGTAAAGTATTAAAAAAAACCACAAGGCAAAGCTACTGTAGCCTTGAGGTTAGATACGTTTATCTTCAGCCTGTGCCGACTGGAAGGCCAGAAAGAACCAATAGGACCTGGAAGTTGCAGAGGTTCTTGATTAAAGAAAGACTAACTCTTGGGTTGTTTAAACCAGGTGTGAGACAGAGCTGTCTCTGAACAAAGAACTCTTTGTATATTGATTTAAACAACATATCCAGCATGGTATAGGAAAGGAATGGAGAACTGTGTCTTAAAAACTCTGCCCTGGAAAGAAGTTTGCTATTCCTGAGCCTTACAGACCAAAACAGCACATACAACTGCAGACAGACATTATCAGTCTATGTCCACATGGTGCTTGCAACATTTCCTGTGGGTAATTCACAATACTCCTACACATTCTGGGTCAGGGACAGGGAAGGGCCATGAGGTAGAAATAGGTAACATAGTTTAAGATGAGAGCCATATGTTTAGCTTAGCTTATAAAAGCTGATTACATGGGAAGCCCAAGGACCCATGAGATTTTCTTTTTTAAAAAAATTTTATTATTTTTATTTTATGTGTCTACCTGTATTGTGTGCATGTGTATACATACACCTGGGTCATGCAGTGACACAGAAGGCAAAAGAGGATGTTGGATCTCCTGGAACCTGAGTTACAGGTTATTAGCCACCATATGGGTGCTGGGAACCAAACCCAGGTCCTTAGCAAGAATGACCAGGGCTCTTAACCACTGAGCCATCTCTCCAGCCATCATAAGACTGTTTTCTTAAAGGCAAGTTAAATGTAAACAAGCTGATTAAACAGTAGGAAGGCAGTTTAGAACATAGTGTTAAATGATCTCAAAGTATGTGATTAACTTAGTTACAAGATTCAGGTAAAATTCTCATTTGTAACAGAAGACATTTCAGAAGTCATTCCCACAGGAAATGTTTCATGTAGTCCAGATGATACTGACAGATCTGTGACTCACTGGACTGCACACTTAAGTTTTATGTATTACACTGCTTATTAAAATTTAATTCTACTAGAATTTTTCTTTAAATATGGGTTTTTAAAAAACCCATTAGTTTACCAACTTTCAACCTCTAGGATTTCTTAATTTTTCTGGATTAAACCAAAGTGCTATATACTTACGTCAGTGCAGCCTGATCCCCAGAGAGAATTGTTAAGTCTATAGAGCTTTAACTTGTATCTCTGTGGAAGAGTGCTTGAAGAATTACCTTGTTCCTGGTGTTTGGTGAGTAAAAGGATCTGTTTATGAAGATAACACGGGAGGAATTTTCCCAGGTATTACCCAGAGTGAGTTGAGAACAGTTGCTGACTAGTTCTAAGATTATAAAGTCCTATTATCTCTGTAGCCTACTGACAGACCAGAACTGTGTTTGGGAATACTCTGCAGCAGAGCATGGGGCCTTCCAGTGTGCTCCAGAACTGACTAGTCACAGACTGATCTGGAGTGTTTAGTCTTTCCTCCCTCGCAGCAGAGTGCGTGTGCTCTTGAGATTTAAGCTAAAGTGTGTGTATGTTGTTAGAAAATAGGTTCGTTTTAGCATTTTTATTATTTAAATATAGGTTGAAAAACATTATTCCTGATTGTTAAACTAAGTTAAAAAACATCACTGGGGATTTGGAGAGATGACTCAGTGGTTAAGAGCACTGGCTGCTCTTGCTGAGGACCCAGCTTTAGTTCTCAGCATGCACATAGCAGCAAACAACTAACTGCCTATAACTCCAGTTCCAGGGGATCTGACACCCTCTTCTGACTTCCTCTGGCATTGTACAACACAGTGCACTTGCATGCATGCAGGCAATACCTTCGTACACCTTTAAAAAAAAGTATCATTGGCTATATTGTTAAACTGTAAATATTGAAAATAAAGTATGTTTGTTTTAAGAAAGTAATTGCAGCAGGAAGTGAGTATAGAAATAGAACTTGTCTGGCTGTAATGAAACTAAGCCTCCCTTTCCCCCTTTATTTTAGTACCATCGGCAATGAAGACCCAAAAGATCCCCTCGAGAATTATTTTTAAAAAATTACTAAATAAGATTCGAAGCCAAAAATCTCTCTGGACAATTAAATCTGTGTCTGAAGAGGAAATGAAGACAGCTGTCAGTGAGGCCGAGAGTGAAGCCACAGTGCTCGGCTCTGGAACCAGCGCCAGTGAAGAAGGGACGCTCTCCTCCAAGCGGGAGCAAGGTGCTTCTCTCTGGCAGTCTATTTGATGGCACATAAACCCTCTTTAGTTGTTCAAAATTATGTTCATAGTCTGGGGTGGGGACTTAGCTCCATGATAGCGTGCTTGGGGGACCCTGGGTTCAGTCCATAGCACTGCGGAGGGAGAAAGCTCGTTCATACTTGAAAAGAAAGTAGAAAAGTTAAACAGTTACATTACTTAAGGCAGAGACTGTGCAGCACCTGAATGAGTCTCGAATGGTTCCTGCTTGCTACTCAGTATGCATTAGCCCCACTGAAATCAGTTAACCAAGTAATAACCACTTACTTATTACAGCATTTAGACTGTTCCTTTTTGTTTTCAGTTTTGTAGTATGTATGCAGTCTAGGCCTGCATCTTTTATGTTCTGTGTGCATGTGGAATGTATCATGAACCTGGTGATTTTCCCATACCTGTATTTTTAAGACGAAATTTTGAAAGAGCTTGTTCTGACTTAGCAGGTACTCCTCTTCCAGAGGACACAAGTTGTGTCCTCACATCAGGCAACTCACAATCCTGTATAACTCCACTTCCAGTGGGAATCCAATGCCTTGAACCTTTGCAAGCACCTGGACTCACGTGCACAAATACACATATAATTAAAAGGTTTTTGTTTTTTTAAGACAGAAACATGTTAGTGTTTTTTCAGTGTATTGTGTATTTTTTTACATTCCCACCAGAGATTTGGTTTCCATATTTGTTAACTTTGAAGAATAGGAGAGTGGCTCTGGAATGGGCTAGTAAATATAATTCCTGAAGTTAGAAGGGTCAGGCTGATGTCATCTCTTTGAATTCTATGTGCGCAGATGAGCTGTGAAGGCATAACTCTCATTCTAGTTTTCTGTCTTAGAGGTTTATCTTTTGGATTTCTTAAGATGTGATTGGACGTGTGTGGAAGTGATTTGCCAGGAGACGTGAAGTGTCTTGGTTGGTTTTACACTGTCCACAGAAAGCCCTGAATGTGCCCTTCTGACACTTTCCTGGTTTTCTCCTTCATCGTTTCTTATGCTGTACAATCAGCCACTGCTCCCACAGCTGATTGGTCAGATTGTTTTCCTTGTGTCGGAACTCTGCGGTTCATCAGTGGCATCTAACTTTACATTGTTGTATATTTACTGATACCATCCAAAGTGTGCTTCTGGAATTGACCTCCTGGGGTTCAACTCATTTGACTACCTGATAACTTCACTTTTATATCCAGAAACATTTGTCAGTTGAGTACCTGGTAATACTTTAATTCCTTTGCCCAAGACAAAAAAGTTTGTGATCGTTCTGGCTTCCTTCTTTCATTGCCTTCATCCAAACCATCAGCAGTTTCCGTTGGCTTTACACTCGGGATATAGAGAGAGTGCAGTGTCAGAATCCAGTAAAAGGAACTTTTTCCTGTTAATCTGTACTTAAATTCTTTTGAAAGCATTCTACATGTGTCTTGAATAAGCAGAGTTGTATGTGACCTTCAAGCCTCCTTGCAGTCTTGTTTTACCAGAGTCCCTGGCACCTGTCATGTCAGTCAGACAGAGGAGTGCTCTGGGCACAGGTAGCTCTGGCTACCCTGATGTGTTGGGAGCAAAGTACTTTAAGAGATTCTTGTAAAATCCCCAGAATCTTAATTTATTAAAGATACAGTTAGTTCTTTCCTTTTCATAATTTTAGTTTTCCATTTTTCTTGTCATATTAGGTTTAGGTTTTAGGGTTTAATATATATGCCCTCAAAAAGGTACTTGGCCTTCAATGCGTGTCCGTGTCATGTGGACTCTGAGTGAGTGGTTGATCTGAATGCAGGTTGTGGTTAATTTTGCTTCCTTCAAGCTTGACAGTGATAACAATTGTCATGACAGTGGTTTCCGTTACAGTGGTGGACAGTGATGTGCTGACTATTGAGTCTGGAACGACTTACAGTAGTGAAGTTAAACCCTTCCCCTGCCAAGCAGGCTCCGGAAAGGAACAAGGTATTTCTGTCACATCCTCAGATTAAACTTACTTGGCTCAAAGCTTTTCCTAAGTAATAGTATGTCTGATCATTTTAATAGGGGACAATAGTGGGATCGTGTCTAAATCACTGTAGCTAACTCTGTTGGGTCCTTGTAGCAGTGATGGCGTCTGCACCTGCCACACCTGTGCTTCCACATTCCATTCTGCTTCACCCTCAGGAAGAAGCAGTCAGAGTTAGGATGTCGGCAAGGCACAGACAGGTAATCGGAAAGTCACTCTTAAGCTGTCCTTTTGTTTGACCCTGTAGTATGTTTCTGCCCACCTCACCCACACGCTTGCTGCGAGGAGGTACTTTGTCTTTGCTTGTGCTGATCCCGCGGTGCTGAAGACTGCTTTTCCATTTCCCCACTCTCCCGTCCTTTGGGAGGACACGACAGCGCATGCTTCGTGGACACTATAGGTCCTTTGATGATGAAATATATTTCTTTATCATGTAATGCATGTGAACCTTTGTGAGAGTCTGCTGACTAGACCAACAGTATTTTGCCACTCAGATAATGGAAATTGAAGAGCAGAAGCGAAAGCAGCTGGAATTATTGGAGCAAATCGAGCAACAGAAACTAAGATTAGAGACAGATTGTTTCCGGGCTCAACTGGAAGAAGAAAAAAGAAGGAAAACTCGACAGACCGAGGTAGGGTTCAGGAAATCTAAACCTGGCATAAGCCGTAAGCCCTTGGGGCCCAGAAAATGTGATCAGTTGTAGTGAATTCCACACCAACCTGATGGCTTTTGTCTTGGTTTTATGTTCTGTGCCGGCATAGGTATGACCGTGACTCATCTGAAATGTGGATGTTAGGCTTTTGGACTTACTTGGTATGGGAGGAAATAGTTATTTTTTTACTTAAGGAATTGTCGGTCTTTTTTTTTTTTTTTTTTAATGTGTATGAGTGTACTGCCTGCATGTGTGTAAGTGCACCTGTGTTGTGCATTGTCCACAGGGGTGAGAAGAAGGCATCGGGTCCCTTGGAATTGGAACTGCAAATAGTTGTTAGTTGCCATGTGGGTGCTGGGAATTGAACCTGGGCTTCTGTAAGAGCAGCCAGAGCTCTTAACCACTGAGCTGTCTCTCTAACCTGTCTTTTTTTTTTTTTAAGTTACATAGAATTTTATAATTATAGAACCTTAGTTATGTAAAAAACTTGTGCTTCTTGTGTCACAGGGTGATGCTGCACCAGCATGGTATGCCGTGGTTTCTGACGAGGACTGTCACAAGCGGATGATCCGTAGCTACCAGCAACAGCTTTTACAACAGAACAGGTGTTGGCTGGGGTGTCATTTTCATGGGGTAGTGTGTTGTGTCTTCGAGGCTTACTTGCCTTACATGAGAGTTTGATTGGGATTCCCTGGGTACTTGGTGTGGTGATTCCTCCAAGAGATGTGCAAGTGTTAGCCCTCATCACTGATATGATCAACCGTAGGTTGCTGTTTGCTAGGATTAATGTGCAAACATTTGAGAATTTGAGGCTTTTTTTTTCATTAAAAATTTGTGTTTTTTTTTTTTTTTTTTTTTATAGATTACACAAGCAGTCTGTTGAAACTGCCAGGAAACGATTACTTGAGTTCCAGACTCTATTAAAAGAAAGATACCCGTCCATGTCAGATTCTGTTATATCAGTGCCACAACAGAAATCAAAAATACTCACTCCTGCATCAGACCACTGGAATCAAACTCAGAGACTGAAGCTGAGTCTTAGCAAACACCAACCCACACCACCCATGCAGAGCCCCAAATTAGAACAAGGTCCTGTTCAGGCATCAAGACAAGATCATTTTCCTCAGGGAGAAGCATTAGGCACTTCAGATGTGTTGGCCAGGGAGCCTTTGGAATCACAGGAACACCTGCAGCAGTTCTCTCGGGTGGAAACACAGCACAGAGACTCTCAGTTGATCCCTGAAGATTCTAATCCACTCTCTAGGACTTCGTATGACAGGCCACAGATGTTACAGGATGCTAGGAAAGTGTCTGAAGCCTTGAGGGCAACAGCATTTCAGACTTCAGATCCCCAGCAAGTGTCATCCAAGGACACTGAAAATATGTCTTCTAAGCCTGCAGAAACCTCTTCATTCCTACCACTGGTACCTGAGCACTCTTTTGTTAGTCTCCCAGTTAGAGCTGAGTCTGCGAAAGTTCAGGAGCCCTGTTCAGCCATAAGCAGAAGTACAGTTTCTGTAAGCCAGTCTGTAATCAGCCAAGTGCATGATCAGCCTGTGCCATCAGAGATTATCAGAGCCCAGAAGGGTCACTTAAAGATGCTCCAGGAACAGTTAGAACTGCAGAAGGACGTTCTTCAGGCAAGACAGGAAGCACAGAAGGACCTAGAGAAGCAGGCTGGCCTCCCGGGGCCCCTCCCGGGAGCAGCTGGAGATTTATTTGGTTTACTGCCGTCTGCCAAAGCAGAATCCCAGAGAATCCAGGAATCTTTTCTTACAAAAAGTGATGCTATCGTTGACTTGGGTAGTATGGACAGGCCTTGGGGTCTTTCACAACCGATCCCATCCCAGCAAAATAATTTAGAGTTTCTCCAGGAACAGGCACATATTGAGAGGGATAGCCTTCAAGCCAGGCGGGAAGCCCGAGAGGTCTGGTTTTCACACAAGCAGAGTGAGCCTGATAGGAGTGTGTTTTCTGAACAGGCTGTGCCATCGCCACCACACCAGGGGGCTCAGCATCCCTTTGCTTCATTACCGTTTGCTGACAGACAGTCTAGGGAAAACCAGGAGCAGCCCTTACCTACAAGTGAGAAAGGGCTTCTCTCAAGCCAGTCTGAAATCTCCAGACCTCAGGATGGGCCTTCAAGTTTCCTACAGCAGTTTCTACCTCTGCAACATAATTTAAAGTTGCTGCAAGACCGGCTAACTACACAGAGGAATATTTTTCAAGCAAGACATGGTGCCCAAATGGAATTACTTTTACATAGACAGAGGGATCTAAGGGGCAGTAGGTCTAGGCCAGTGGTGTCTCCATTCTCCCCCCCAGCTGTTGCTCAGCACTCAGCTGCTCCTCAACCACTTCCTGGAGCTGAGCCTCTGAGATTTCAGCGATTGTGTTCCTCTGAGGAGAATGCAGTTCTCTCCGGTGATTTGACCATCCCAGCACTTCAGGATCAGTCTCTTGGCTTTCCACAGCACAGCCTGCCAAGGCAAGACAATTTAACAGCACTCCAGGAACAATCACACATACAGAGGGTAATACTTGGTGCTAGAAAAGAACCTCAGGAATTGGTACACAAGCAAAGTGAATTAGAAAACAGATTTTTTTCTCAACAGACCGACACCTCATCTTCTCCATCCCAAGCAGCTGAATGGGAAAGATTCCAGGAGTTTATGGTAGTGAAGAGTGACAGTTCATGTCCCTCAAGCCCTTTTAAGACTCCGAGATCTCAGGAAAGACTATTTAGATTTTCACAACATGTGCTCCCTCTACAAGATAATTTGCTGGAACGCCAAAAATGTGTATACAAAGAAAAGGATGCCTTTCAGTTTACTCCAAAAACCCAAGAAAATTCATCTTCTCAACAGACAGGCTTTTCCTCGTTGACGCCCTCATTAGCACAGCCTTCACCTGTGCCCTTACCTTCCGCAGACTCTGGCACAACTCTGGAGCCGCTTTTGACAGAGAGTAACGATAAAGTAACGTCAAGGCATTTTCAGATCCCGGAATTGCAGGAGAGACTCTTGAAGATATCACAACTTATCCAGCCTCAGCAAGACAATTTGAAGGCCCTCCAAGAAAAATTAACTACACAGAGAGAAGCCATCATCCAGTCTAGACCAGAAGCTCATGAAGGATCACTTGGACATAAGCAAAGAGGACGGACGGGAAGAGTGTCCCCAGAGTGGATCGGTGCGTCCTCACCCCTGCTAGCTCAGCAGTTGTCTACATCCTTACCTGTTTCTGAATCTGAAGGAGCCCAAGAACTTTGCTCAGCAACCAGTGATTTTACCATATCCTCAAGTCATTCTGAGATGCTGGCTTTGCCTGAGAGGGGGCTAGGGTTATCACACACTGCTTTACCCCAACAGGGTAATTTGATTGTGCTTCCGAATCACTTACTTGCACAGACAAATTCCTTTCCTTCTACCGGGAGAGCCCAAAAAGAGTCAGTGTTGCCCAGACCTCCAGCTTTTGAGGAAGAGGTGTCTGCTGAGCATTTTATCCAGCTTCATGGTGATTTGAAGACTCTTCAACAGCAGTTGGATATGCAAAGAAAAGCCATTAGATCTGACCAGGAGATACAGGAGGAACTGCTTTTGCGAAGACTGCGAAAGATGGAGCAACGGGTTTCATCCGAAGAGATCGGCACTGCTTCGTTTTCACCCCAGGTGGTGCTGCCTGTTGCCCACTCTGAAGGCTCCGTAACGTCTGTCCCAACCAGAAGTGATGATACTGAGTTCTCGACGTCTCATGGAAAGCTTCCAAGCTTTTCACAGCTTCTCCCTCAGAGAGATAACCTAATGATGCAGCTGGACTTGGAAACGGTGTTTCCTAAAGAACTGCTGTTACGCAGGCAAAGTGACCTGAACAAAGGTGCGTCCGCTGAGCATGCCCCCGCTTTGTTCCTGCCCAGTGGAGCAGGGCATGCATTCATTCCACTGCCCTTTGCAGAAGCTAAGTCTAAAAGCATTTGTGAACTGTACCTCTCTAAGAATGAATGTGCAACCCCCTCCAGTGATTCTGAGATTTCAAGGTTGCCAGGCAGACTTCTGAGTTATTCCCTGCCTACCTTAACTCAGCAAGACAACTCAGGTCTTCAGAAGCAGCTGAATCTCCAACGAGAAGTTCTGCATTCTAGGCAGAAAGCACAAGAAGATTTGCTTATCCAGAGACAGACAGCATTACAGCAACAGATCCAAAAGCATCAAGAGACTTTGAAGGATTTCTTCAATGACAGTCAGGTATGTTTTAAATATTTCAGCATCAAACAGTAGATGTTGTTTAAAACTGATTCAGTTTATTCTTAAACCTACCTTCTTTTTAGTTACTTGGAGTGATTTGACTTTAATTGTGCTTTTATTTTCTACCCTTAACAATATGGAAATGCAAACAAAAATTGGTCTACTTCATATGGTCTCTGTGAAGTAATGGTTCTCTGAACCCAACTGATTTTAAATGCAGTCACCATTAAAGAATGTAGATTTTCATTTAGGAGTTTTGTTACCGTGTGTTCTCAGCTGAACAGAGATTGAAACTGTAAAGCTGACTGATGAATAGAATTTTCTTATGCTGTGGTAGACCTTGTACTCTGAGTCAATGAGTAAAGATCTTCCTCTGTGACCTCTGGCGTGGTCACTCAGATACATTCCTGCTCCTCACAGGAGGCACTTAGGTCCAGTCTCACCAAATGGTGTAGAAGAAGCTGGGGTCTGGGTAGGGTTTGTCAGCGTGGTCACACTTGCATTAGGAGCATCATCCCTTCAGTGTTGGAAACATGTCTTTTAATCTGTGAGCACAGAACAGAAATTGTTTATTCTGATCCAAATATGAATGACCATAGCCTGGGAACATGAGCTCAGGTTGTCATCATGTTCCGTGGAGGAAGTAACAGGAACTTTTAGAGTCACAGAGCAAAAGAAGGTTGTGAATCAAGGCATTCTTCCAAATATATTGAGAATATCAGTGAGGCAGATCACGTAGAGTGAGGCAGAAAAACTGCTGTAGGCCTCAAAGTTGATGATATTCTTAGCTTTGGGGTTGGTAGAAGCCATATGTCTGCTAAGACAAGAATCCATTAGAGGTTTTACCTGATTGATAGGATGCTGTCTATCGGGTCAGTACAGATGATAGGGTGCTGTCTGTTGGGTCCTGCACAGAGAGGCAGTGAAGGTAGCCCAGGAGAGTGTGGGTCTGGGTCTACAGCGTTTGAGCTCTTCACAGTCTTGAAGCTCGATTAGCTAGCCTTGTTGAGTCTTCAACATAAGGGTTGCTTTTGAGGGGACGGCGACTTAGGTTTATAGGTCTGTAAATAAAACTACACTCGTGTGAGCAATGGAGCTATTTACTTGGTACCTCATTAGTTCATGTGACCCCTAAACACTTGTCCTTCCTGGGTCCCCTTTCTCAGACAAGAAGGTCCACCATTGAGAGTGATTCAAAACTGCAGAAGATGGAACAGCCCAGAGAGTGGCTTCCTCATGTCCCCAGTTTAGCCTGGCATGATGAGGAAAGCACTAGTCACGCAGAGAGGCACAGCTCTGATGGCACGCAGCCGCTTTCAGCAGCCGTCAGTGGCGAGCACAGTGGTAAGATGATTGCCTGTTGTCATTCTGCTCACAAATGCTCTGCCCTCATCTCTGCAGCACGTGAGTTGAAGAAAGCGTCCTCCATATGTTTAGAGTTTCATGTGCTTACCTTCTTCGTTGACCTGGTAGGTGGGGACCTGGACGGAGAACTGGGAAGAAGAGCCTCCAAACCGCCCAGATCCAAGGTGAAATGTGGTGTGGACTTAAACCAGCATGAGCTGAGTACTATTCAGGAAGTGGAGTCACCCACAAGCGGCAGAGCTTCCACGCTGGGTGAGCAGACTGTGGTGCCTGATAGAAGCTGGAGTTACTAGCTTTCCCCTTTCAGTATGCCAGCATTTACTCAGAGTCTCTGAGTACTTGTAAAAAAAAAAAAAAACAAAAACAAAAACGATTTACATAAAAGAATTTAAAAATTTGGGGCCATCAAGATGGCTCAGCAGGTAAAAGCACAAATGTGGCAGCTTGAGTTTGATTCTCAGATCTTGTAGTGGAAGGTGAGAACAACTCCCAAAAGTTGTCCTCTAACCTCTGTGTGCATACATACCCACACACACAACACGCACACTCTTAAGTAAAATAAAAAATTTTGAGTATATAAAATGTGGACCTAAAGAAATAATGTAGGGGCTGGAGAGATGGCTCAGTAGTTAAGAGTAGTTAAGTAGACTGTTCTTGCTTGATTCCCAGCACCCACATGGTGGCTAACAACTGTCTATACGTCCAATTCCAGGGGATCTGATTCCCTCTTCTGGCCTCTGTGGGCACTGCACATCACAAGTGCACTTAATATACATGCAAGCAGTACACTCAGACACATGAAATAAAAAAAATAAAGGGAAGACATAATGTAGCACTGGCTTCTTTACTTCGAACTAACTTTTTCATCTTGTTTGTATCTTATAGGATAATTATGCTTAATACTGATTTAACAGCCTTAGAATTGGCATGTTTGTTTACCACAGTTCTTAGACCCTGTTACCTAGAAAATACCTCCTGGAAAGCCTCCTTGAACTTCCTACGTTTCTTGAGATTTCAGAGTAACTAAATAATGTTCTTCACCAAATTTATTAAAGTAATCTTTTTTTTTTCTTCCCAAACCTGGCTTCTATCTCAGAGGTCAGCTGGCCTCTGTCCCTTGTGCTGGAATTAAATGCATGGGCCACGATGCCCAGTTCAAAGTCAATTTTATTTAAGGAGAAAGTTAACTTTTTGTTGATGGAAAGGTGCAGAGAAGTGAAATGTTAATATTAGGTGCTCCGGCCATAACACTGTGCCTTCATTTCTGGTTGAAAGAATTAAGGAAGGTAGAAACTCATTCTGAAAATCAGTCCCTTTCTGTTTCGAGTGGGAGAGAGGATAATGAGTTCTTTGGAACGTAGAGTAATGACTTTATCACTGACTTTTAGTTCCCTGTTCAGGAATTGAAGTTTGCCTAATTCAGAATGATTGTGGGGAAATTTCTTGTCATTGGCTCCTATAAAGTGATCATGTTTGAGATTATGAAAATGACATCTTTCCAAAATGGAAATCAAATATTCTTTTTCCTGTTTATTGTTCAGTCCTCTTTTTGATAAATAGTACCCAGATACCGAGGCTAGACCCTCCCTTGTCAGTACCCATTACCCACTAAGTTGCCATGTCTAGTTCTCTGGAACTCATACCCCACTTTGTTCTGTCCCCACCTAATTACGGCCATCCTGTTTCTTTACTTTGGACGGCTGCTGGAACTCCTAGTGTTACTCTTTCGGTTCTTTGAGGCAAAGCCTTGCAGTGTGACTCATGCTGGCCTGGAACTCACAGTGTCCTTCAGGTTAGCCTCAAACTTACATTCTTCCCTCAGCTTCCCAAGGACTAGGATTACAGACATATGTCTAGCTAAACAAGGTCAGTTCATTACAAGTGTCAGTTCTCCCAGGGCAGTGAAACTGGTTAAGAGAGAAGGGAAAAACCTTGTGATACTGTGTGTGTGTCTCCACATGAGGAAAGGTACCCTCAGAGTCTACAGGATGGCATCAGACCCTCTGAAGCTGGCATTGCAGGCTGTTGTGAGCTACTTGATGTGGGTACTGAACTGGGAACTGAACTCAAGACCACTGATCTGGGTGACCTTCCCAGTCTTTCTCATCTCCCCTGTAGTTCATTTCTTCTGTTTTTCCTTTCAGTGTAACTTTCCTTAATTCTTTTATGAAGTGTTTGCAATTTTGCTTATCAAACTGCAGTTAACAAAAACCTATTCTTTTTGTTATTTTCCCCACATCGCCACCTCTGTAACATTCTGCTTTTGTTTCATGAGTGCAAAATAATAGTCACTTTAAACATTTATAGCTTACGTTTGTTTGGGTTCTGTATTTGTCTAAGTAGTTTAGGTTGTTGTTTTTCCCCATTATATATTTTAGACGCTGTCGTCCAGACCCGTGCATATTTGAGATACTGAAAGATTGATTGGATGTCCTGTGGGTGGGCTTTTTTGTACTGTCGAACTTCATGGGGAAAGGTAGGGCATTTTCAACAAGGACCCAGGGTGGTCAGTGCAGTAGAGTAAGATGATTGAAGGAAAGAACGGGGGACCTGGCTAAGCACTCAACATTCATTGGTTTCTTGCTGTGTAGATCAAGCCTTTAAGAGTTCAGATTTTTACCTGTCATCTAAATTGACATTTTAGTTTCAGCAACTGGAAATTTAATGACTCAGGTTTCCCCCTACTCAGGTAAACCAGATTTCTATCAAGACAGGGACCCCCTGAGGGTCTCAGTAAGCCGAGAACAAAGTTTCCTGGGGAGCCCCCTGGCCTGTGACCCATCCAGTTGTCACCACCCAGCAACCCAGGAGGATACCAGACTACTACCAGAGCAAACTGACCTGCTTCCTGAAGAAACAGGTGAGGGACAAATCAGGTTTGGAGTGTTGTACACAGGGACATGTGGACAAAGGTGTTTGTTAGGGTTTGTGTAGTGATGATGGGTATCCTTGGTGACCTTGATAATGGACTGATGCCATCTAGAGGCACAGGAATGGGCTTCTTTTCTCTGCTAATTGAAGAATTAAAATGCAGAAGTGATACCACAAATCTTGGAAGTCTCAGCAAAGCCATCATGTGGTATCAGGAGATCAAGGTCCCCTCTTGGGCTTCTTAATAAACGAATTGAAGAATGGACCCAAGTGGAAGCTCGAGGGCAAGTAGAGTTGAAGAGGAAAACCCCAGGGCAAGCAAACTGTGAATCTCACAACTGCTTCGTAGGGCAGAGAATGGAGGAGAGAAACAAGGGAAACCATCCTGCTTGAGATGCGGCTACACGGAGGTCAGTGAGCCACACTTTGGGGAGGGAGCTTTAGAAAAAGTAAGGAAAGCCAGGCATGGTGGCACATGCCTTTAATCCCAGCACATGGAAGAGGCAGGCGGATCTCTTGAGTTCAAGGACAGCCTGGTCTACATAGCGAGTTCCAGGCCAGCTGGGGCTATAGGGAGACCCTCTCTGAAAAAGACCGAAAGAAAAAGAGTAAGGAGGCCCTAAGCATGTGTTTGGAGGTTTAAAGCATACTGGGCTCTAGCCAGCTTCCAAAAGAAGAAATAGTTGAAGATCGCTGTGGAGGACGCATGCTTTGTTGATTGATGCAGTCACTAACAAGTCATGGGGGGGGGTTGGGGTGTGGCTCAGCAGTGCTTAACAAGTGCAAGGTCCTGAGTTTGATACCAGCACCTTGTTAAAAAGTAACAAAAACATAACAGAAGGGGAAAAGAAATCTGGGTGGATACAAAGCCAATGGTATGAAGGGATAAATGTCAGTGGTCATTACAGGTTCGCCTCTGTCCCTGGGGGCCAGCCTATCAGACTTTCTGAAATAGAGGTGTGGGATACTTCCACACAAAAGTTGAGAGTGTCTCATTCAGTGGGTCTGAGTGGGAATGTGGGCGTGTGAGCTGATGCTCTGCATACCACTCAGAGCACGCTGTGAAAGACCCTGGAATCCCTGTGGCAGCCTAAGCTGCTTTATGCTGCTCGTCTCTTTAGATAATCAAGTAATAATTAAGAATTTATCAGTTTTTCCACCCAGTGACAATTAATGCTAATTTTCTTGCTTTTGAATTTATGAATATGAATAGATAAGCACTTGTAAAATTGCTTCCCAGCCTTGTAATGCATAGTTCTAGTACCAGTTAGTTAGTTACAACATGCTTCTTAAATAGTTGTGCTTTCTGAGATGGTCTGTTTTAGCTGTGGTTTATGCTCAGATCATTGATACCCGAGTTGTGGCTAAAGCCCGAATCAAAAGACACAAGACTTGTTCTTTTTGAAGGGTTCATAGAAAAGGAATTAACTCTAGTATGTTTTTTTAATTATTTGAAACAACTATAAAGGGTGTAACTTCTAGTCAGCTGTAATTCTCGATATTTTAAAGTAAACTGACGACAGTTTACTTTAAAACTGAGTAAAACTGAGGCCACTTGGGCAGGTGATCTCTGATCCCCACACCTGCCTCAGCCTGCAGTTACACACACATACACCCCAATGTTTTTTTGTTGTTTTTTTTTTAAAAAAAATGGATGAATATATCAATTCTCTGTAAAATTTCACCATCTCTGTTTTCATATTTAAAAATGAGAGGGGGGCCCCGCCCCTCTGTCTTCTCTGCCCTGGAATCAGCTCTCCTGCCTTGGCTCCTCACCCCTGAAAATGTACGCCTGCTCCGAGTTCATCTCTACCCGCTCCGTGGTCGGGGCACCTCTCAGCTCTGTCTGTAGTGGGGTGCTGAACTGACCAGAGATGTTGGCAGATGAGACCCGTAGCAGCTTGGCAGATCCATGTCCTCTGATCTCACTCTTTCCTAGTCACAGCTTCCAAACCAGTGCCATTTTAAAGGACACTGACACAGCGGACAAGTTCATTGAGGCTGGGGCTGCCACAGTTGGGGTGGCTCGCTCTGGGGCTGGGACCGGGACTGTTTGGGAGCCTTGTCTTGGTTATGACAGGAACCCATCTCTGAAGCAACAGCTCTTCTTTACAGTTCTGGGCTTTGCCCTCTTGGAGGCCATGGGACTCTTTTGCCTAATGGTGGCCTCTCGCATCTTTTTCTCCATGTGAAACAGCTGTCTTCCCACCTCCTGTAGTTCTTTCTCCCGGGTCCCGTCTGCCCTGTATGTTCCTTTTCCTGTTCCTCCCCAGGAAATCTGGGGAAAGTGGTGTGTTCAGGGTTTGATGGAGAGAAGACAAATAAATACCGTGTTAATACGGTATTAAAAAAAATGATAGTGGGGCTGGAAAAATGGCATCCCAGGTGTGAGTGCCTCAAGGTAGACTCAGGCACAAGCGCCTCGTGAGTGACCTGACAGATCCCACGGGAAGGAGAGAATAATTTCCAGGGCTGTCCTCTGACCTCCATACTCGCTGCACTCGCACAGTGTATCATAAATAAAACAAAATTAAAATTAGACAGGGGCTAGAGAGTTGGCACAGCAACTCTCTAGCCCCTGTAGTAAAGCTACTCTTGCAGAGGACCTGGGGTTAGTTCTCAGCACTCACATGGGTTCAGGTTCAGGGAATCAGACATCCTCCTCTGGCCTGGCTTCCAAGGGCACCAGGCACACTTGTGGTACAATACACGTATGCAGGCACAATAACTCCTACACATAAAATACACATATATCTTTTTAAAAAAAAATTTTTTTTGTAAATTGAGGGTGTGTAGGGGCAACCAAATCACAATTATATGTTATTTTATCTTTGTTTTTTAGGACCAGAGAGAGAACCTACAACGTCACACACACTAGGCAGGTGCTTGGCATCGGGGCTATATCCTAGTTGTTTATTAATCTTAAGTTAGTGTCTTCCTGAGTTACCCAGACTAGCCTCAAACTCTGTCCTGCTTCAGTTCCTAGTTCCCAGGAGTTAACCTCACCACGTGTTTAAAGACGAGCAGTTTGCTACTAGCTTCCTTCTGGGTTCATTGGGTGTCTATGGGCAGTGTTCTATGATTGAATATGTCTGTGTGTTCACACAGCACTATGCAGGTAGCTGCGTGGAGATCTCTACATTGTTGTGTGTTGAGATTCCATTTAAACAGTTTGGACATGCATTTAGGAACTAAATCTTTAAATGAGCTCTTTAGTGACATCACAATGTTAGGTTTTGTTTGCATTTCCTCAAGAACAGATGATGTCTCAGCCAGCCTCCCTCTCTGAATACCAGGGCATTAGTAATTAGGTACAAGCTGTGATTTTTATACATTGTAATGTATGAAGCTAATTAGGAGTATGAATTAATTATTAATGTATGCTTGTAGTGGATTTAGAATTACTAAATGGCATGGAATGGTTAAAATTGGACTGGGGTGTATCTCAGTGATAGAGTACTTACTTAGTATGTGAGGGTCCTGGGTTTGAGTCCCAGAAGCCACATTTTAAAAATTGACTCAAAGCCAGACTTGGTAGTATACACCTGTAGTTCCAGAAGCTAAGGCACCGAGATGAGTGGAGCCTAGGAGTGTGAAGTTCAGCTCACACAGACAGAGTTCAGCTTCCTGAACTCAGCAACTGCCAGCACGCTTCGCCGTCTCCACTCTTCCTGTTTGTCTTACACGCACTGTTCATGTCTCTGAGACTACCCACACTTGGGATGATACTCTTGCTTCTTCACATTAAGTGACTGAAGTATTTTCTATCACTTTGACTCTTTTCCAGCTTTACAACTAATGTTCACATATTTTAAAGGATTCATTCGTGAAATAACAGTATTTTTTTTAGCGGTGAGTGTTGCCTAGTGAGTGTTACAGATTAAAAGTAGAATGATATTTTTTCTTTGGTCTAAGGCAAGGCAACTTTTAAAAGCAAAACATAAAAACAACTTTTAAGAATGATACTCACTGGTACTAAAGATAGCCCTAATTCCCTCATTCCCATTTTGAACCCCAAATCCATGTTTCAGCTAAGGTCAAGGACTCCAACATTGAGGACCATGAGGTGTTGAGCCATGCTGTCTCAGAGGAAAACACATATACATACCTGGGAGCAATTATGAAGCCAGGTGATAAGGTTAGTAACGGTGTGAACACTAAATGTTTTAGCTGTTTGGTTTCAGTGTTGCATGTGGTTTGCTGGAAAGTTAGGGTCACTATTCTCTGAGGTCTGCTCTATGTGGATCAGTGATGAAAATAGCCAAATCTGAGTGTCTGAAGGCCTCCTGGTCTGCTTGGCATGTGATCTCCACAGTTCTGAGAAGCAAAGCTACAAAATAACTACAAACACAAAGGTGTGTGTGCATGCATGTGTAAGGTGTGTGTGTGTGTGTGTGTGTGTGTGTGTGTGAGCGCGTACGTCTGTATGTGTGTGAAGCTAATCACTTCTGAGCAATGATGAAAAGGCTCTATTGCTGAACTTTCTTTCTATGAAGGTTTCTACACTTGACCTGAGCTCAGAATTTATAACCACTAAGCTTGATGGTTTGGGGTTTTCTTTGTAGATCTCAACTGGATATATCATCATCTAATATTTCCTATTTCTAGGATGAAATACAAGAGATCTTGCAGGAGCCATTATCTTCAATAACTGTTTCTACTGGGAGCTTTTTAAGTTATGAAAACACAGATTTGAGCCTTACAGATTCAGGTACCATTAAACTTTGTAAAGAAATTGAAAGATCGGCACCACATGACCTACGGTGTGCTGGTGGAGGAAGCATGGCTGTTCACAGTGCATTTGGGGTGGGGAGGCAGGTTTATTAATTATACAAAGGAAAACAGCAGTGCTTGGCAGAATATTTTACAGTGTGGTGTTCTAAAAATGACAAATCCTAGGCACTCTGTACAGTTTTCTGAAGACATTTTGAGAAATATTTGCTAATGTCACATGTTCCCAATACTGGAAATCTATATGAACAGATTTCTTGGTTGCAATATATATTGATTGCTATAGCAAAATATACCTGTAAGAAAGTAGTCACTTATTAAATTGATAGACTGCAAATGTCAGTTACATTTCTCATTAAATTTGATTTCAGAGTCATTTTCAGAACAGGTAGACCATCAAGCACAAGAGTCTACCTCCTGCAGACAAGAGGAGGCGGGTCCCTTAAGTTCTGCAGCTCCATCAACCCACGTGACTCAACAGCAGCAGAACTCTTCAGACGCTCATGGGTCTCTCTTGCCCCCAGTGGAAGGAAGTGCATCTGACTGCACACACTTGGAGCAGACAACAGGTAAGGATGTAAGGGAAGCAAAACTGATACCTGGAAAGAGACTCACAGGGTGGAATGATTTTAAACAAGTGTTTTGTATAAATGTTTTTAACTTTTCACCTTGCATCCTCTTTAATTCTGAGTAGTTATTGCTTGAATTTGGTAATTTCATGAGCTGTGCTGCAGTTATTCTCCATATAGTACTGAGGGCATTTATAAGACAGGGCATCTGGGAGCATGGCACAACAAACAGAGACCAGAAGACTGGCCTGGTTAAAGGAACCTGCTGTCAACCCTGATGGTCTGCCAGAGTTCAGTCCTAGGACTCGTATGGTGGGAGGAGAGAACTGACTCCAGCAAATTGTCCTCTGACCTTCATACCTGTGCTATGGAGCCTGTGTGTGCATGCTCCCCACCCCATGATTCATACATACATACATACATACATGTAATTTACACTTTTAAAAATAATTTTTACAAAGCTCAGAGTTAAAAAGATAACTAGCATACCTCCTTTTCCCTTTATTACAATGGAGGCAAGGTAGAGCTCAAGTAGGGCAGACCTGAATTTGAGTCAAGATTAGATAATGTCCTAGCTGCTGGACCACAGACACATCAACTTGCCTATTTCATCGTTCATAATAGAATAGAAAGACACTGGGGTAGTGCACATGGAGTCCATGGTGTAGTACGTGCTATCCTTGTTTTGAACTCTTGGTCCCGAGGCAAGCGAAGTAAGAGCAGTAGAGCTTCTAGCACAGCACGACCATGTGGCCTGTCGTTCTTAATTGACCTTAGAGGTCTTCAGAACAGGGAGGGTAGAAGTGATTTTTGTCCGAAGTTTCAGTTGCTAGAAGATTCCTGTTTTCTTAGACCTTGAGAATAATCTCGATTGGACTTTCTTGAAAGCATCTGGTGACGTGGGGAAGAAAGTAGAATTGATTTTGTTGCCTTAGCAACATTAGAACTTGTAGAGTTCTTTAATTTTTTTTTTAAAGACAGGGTCTCCCTGTAGCCCCAGCTGGCCTGGAACTTGCTAAATAGACCAGGATGGCCTTGATCTCTGCCTCCTGAGTGCTGGGATCAAAGGTATGTGCCACCACATCTGGCCAGAAACATTAAAACACTCTAACAAACATGTACTTAGTACCCGTTTTTTACATTTTGCTGTAATTTTAAAATTAAATGTATCTCTTTCCCTCAAAATTCCAACAGTTGATCTTGACTTTCTGGAGTTGGAACATTTATTTCCAAACTTGCATCGTCAGCTCTTTAAACCCTTAGAACCACATCTGGATTTTGATTTATCGTCATCCTCTGGGATTTCTCAAGACAATAGAGACATTTACCAGGTAAACTAACATTCGTTGCAGTGAGTATTGATGGACAGATGTCTTGGTTTGCTCTTCTTTGGGGGTGGGAGGAGTGTGGATGAGTGTTTTGCCTGCATGCATTTAAGTGCTCCACAGGCATGCGATTTCTATAGAAGTCAGAAGAGAGCGTTAGATCCCCTGGAACAGGGCTAGGGATGGTTGTCAGCTACTGTGTTGGTGCTGGGAGCTGAACCTGGATCCTCTGCAAGAGCAGCCAGTGTTCCTAACTGCTGAGACAGAATCTCTTGGAGTCCAAGCTGGACTTCATCATGTGGCTAAGAGGTCTGACCTCTTGACCCTCTTGTCCGTGTGCTGAGATTCCAGGGGTGTACCACCATACCCAGCCTAGGTTTTTAACTTTTGTAGAAAAGGAGGCCTAACAGGCCATTAGTCCCTTTTCTTCAGTGGTATAGACACAGATTAAGTTGCCCATGTTCCAGTAAATAACCTCCCACACATGCTTATGCAAGCAACCTGAATTACATTCAGTGAGTCACACAGAAAAAAGATGAATGTAGGAGGGCTTATGGAAGGAAAAGGCTCAGGAGGTGGTGGTGGAAGATGGTAATGGAGTAGAAGTGACTACGAGTCTTCATGTACATGTAGGAGACTTGAATAATATACATACACATGTGTATGTATTTATATTTTCATTTGTATCAGTTTGGTATATTTAAAGTTTTGTTTTCACTGTTTAAAATAATAATTTGAGATGGCTCAAGGGTTAAGAGCACTGTCTGCACTTCCATGGTCCCAGGATCTGTTCTCAGCACCCATATGGTGACTGACACTTATCTGCTAACTCCAGTTCCAGGGATCCAATGCTCTCTTCTGGATCCACAGGCATTGTATTCGTGTGCTTATATACGTGCAGGCCACATATACACATACAAGTAAAAAACAAATTTCAAAAAGTATTGATCCACTGACTGAAGTTACTGACTTGATAGGCATAAAACTAATGTTTGAGTATCTATTTTGGTGTATGTGTTTGGGAGTGTGCATGTGAATAAGGTGCCTTCAGAGGGCAGCAGATCCGAGAGCTGAGGTTACAGGCCGTTGTGCACTGCCTGACCTGGGTGCTGAGAACTGAAAGGTGATTTTGTAAAATTTAGTGTCTTACTGCACAGGGAAAAAGTCCAATTGTAATTGTATAGCTTGACTAATTTTTTGCTTTTGGGGGGTGGTGGTGGATATTTTTATGTATATTGGTGTTTTACCTGCATGCTTGGAGGAGTCCAGAAAAGGGCATCAGAACTGGTTAGGGACAGTTTTTAGCTTACATGTAGGTGCTCACAACCGAACACCAGGTCCTCTGCAAGAGTGGCCAGTGCTCTTAACTGCTGAGCATCTCTGCAGCTCACAGTGACTTATTTTGTCTGTGTGTACGTATCAGCTGAGAGCTTTGGGGACTCTTGGGTTTCTCATTCTACCTTTTGGGTCCTGGAGCACACACTGAATCATCTCACCAGCTCTGTAGGCTGACACCCTGAAGGTTGTTTCAAACTACTTCATTTTTGTTCTGTTGTCTTTTCTTTTTCAGGGTTTGGGGAATTTTATTCTCCAGCACCAATTGGGTAGGGTGTACTTTTTCACGTTGACAGCAATGAGGACTTGGATCTGTCACCAAGAACACCATTAGTACAGTTAGAGGCCACCACAGGGATGGAGGTTAACTGGTAACTGTTTCGGCCTTGTTTTTCAGCAGAGTTCAGATTCTTCTGAAAAGCACCGTGCTGGCGCAGTCTCCTTTACGGCACCAAGGACCAGCTTACATTCCATTTTTAACACAGAGCCAAACCAGGAACCAAACATTAACCCTCTGATTGGAGATCAAAGTTTTGTTACAGAAAATACAGATGGTATGTGTGACTAGCTTAGAAAAAGCCAAATCAATCTCAAGTCCTCCTTTACAATTCTGCTTTTAAAAATATTGAATGTAAATATTTCCTCCTCCATGTGTAAGGGCAACCATCATTGAGGCCCATGGAGGTCAGAGGACCCCTGCCTGGCTTTACAGATGGTTAACTGATATATGGGGGCTAGAAATCAAAACCGAGTCCTATGTAACCACTGAGCCATCTTTCCAGCCCCCATTCATGTATGTCACCTTTCTGGCCCTCAGTTCCAAGAGACGGTGTAATTCATTTCAATAACAGTATATACTTGGCTTGCATTATGCAATACTTTATTTCATACAATGGAAAGTACCTTTCACCCCTACCTGAACCTGACCTGTCCTTCCATAACTCATGCATGTACACATGATGTGTTCATGCACATCAACTTTTACTCCTAGTGTAGGGCACAACTTCATTTCCACCGTGTTTAGGGTATATATATTTTTTCTTTTTTTAATGCAGGATCTGAGCAATCTTTCCAACAGCTTCTACCTGAGTTGTCCTCACAAGACAGCCAGCATGCTGATCTACCGAGTATTTACAGCATCGAAGCAAGAGGTTCTTCTCGAGGCATGGAAGATCACAAGAATCCTGAAATACTACACAGTAAGAAAAAAAGTGTCCACTTCCAGCTCTCCATGGAGAACCTGAGCTCAGCCTGCAGTTCACCAGGTGACAACCAGCTGGGTGGACGGCATAGCACTCCATGCAGCTCTGTCTCCAGTGGGTGCTCGGGAAAACAGGAAAACAGAGAAAGGCTGGGCTTTCAGGGGCAATCAAGTAAAGTAGTCACAGTGTCACCAAGCCAAAGATGCCCTGAGGATGACAGCACAGCCTGTAGCAGCCTGGGCCTAAACCCAGGTGCGGAAGAGTTGGGAGCTTCCCTTCAGCCACCACATTCATTGAGCACTCAGAGTGAATGGTCTTTTCAGAACTCAACTCTGAAAGCCCTAAGAAACATCCCTCATCTAACACAACCAGATCCTGTGGCGTGTTCCCAATCCTCATTACGGAGCTCTATTCCAGTCTGGGTAAGTGGGTTCTGTGTTGTGTAACACGGTAAATCCCCTGCTCACATTATCAAAGCTATCCTGAAATCCCATTTAGCCACCAAGTGGTACAATGCAGCCTGTGCTCCAGCACATTCAGCACTGACCCCCTAGAGACACGTTCTAGGTCCTTGAAAGCTCATGCCTTCCAAAGAAAGGGAAGGCACCAAGCAAGCACAAGGACCTTAGATCCCAGAACCCACATAAAAGCATTGCAACATGAAACAGTGAGCCCATCCTAGAGACAGATAATACTGGCCCAGCCAAGGCTAGTGGAATCGGTGAATGCAAGTAAGAGACAAGGCATGCATCAAAGCTACGATGACCCCATCCCTAAAGGCTCCACAAGTACATGCTGAGGTGCAAGTTATTTTTGTATTTAGAACATACATCTCTTCTATTGTACTACACAGGAAACAGAATCTGGTCATGGCATAATGGAAGAAGCAGAACCGACTTTAGTGAGCATCAGTGACGTCAGTGCTACTGAAGCTGATTTTGCAAATTTAACCCTAGAGGAGAGAGAAAGTGAGGCAAAAGGCTATTTCCAGGTAAACATGGTCCTCTTCCTCATTTCTTTGGAACTCCCTGTGTTCTGTGACTTCTCATGCACTATAAAGCCAGACTGTTCCCCGCAGACCGGCACTAGCAGGTGTTAGTGCCCATGCTGTCAGGGAAAGCCTGGCTGAGCGGAAATTAAGGCTGTTGTGCACTTGATCCCAGCCTGATTGGTGTAATGAACTCAGTGGTGACTTTTTTACAACCAGGCAGGTGAATTTCTGCCTCTTCCATTGGAAACCTCAGACTGTCCAGCTGTGTCAGAGCTTCCCACGGTGGAGGCACCTACAGGTGAGTTCAAACAGCCAGACAGCCCCAGAAAGAAACTGCACAGACACCTGTGAAATGAACATTCCAATTTCTAAAATTTACAGCTCCAAGTAGTTTACAAGAAGCATTTGCAAAAAGGAAAAAGTCATTCATAGAACGATCCTACCAGAGACTGAGAGAGATACGGAGTAAAGCCCACCTCTCTCACATGTCCAAGGAGAAAACGTCTGCAGGTAGGTCAAAGTCCCTTCCAGATTGGGCAGCAGCAATGATCAGGGACTAACAGATACAAAAATCTGTTTGGTACTCAGGCTCATCCCTGAGTCGCCTGAAGGGTGTAAATAAAGTCAGAGTATCTCTGCCTGAAGAAAGGAGGACAGCACAAGCTCTCACGCACCAACGGGCTCTAAGGTAGTTCTTTTATAGAATTGTTTTGTGCTAAGGTCTAAGCTGAGAAAGGTCACGGGCCAGCCTTATACAGCAGGGCACCTGGGACTAGGACTGATGGATATAGTCTGGTCCTGCAACAGGCTAGGAACAAAACTGATGAGGGGGGGGGAGGCGGGGAGTTCCAGTCCCTTTGGGCCCAGATGGAATGTTTGGTGTCCTTGTCTTTTTTCCAAGATTCCCTTTCTAGGGGAGCAGGCTAGTATCTCAAGGCCCTTAAGGAGACAGTTGGCTCCACAAGTTCCAGTTTAATGAGGCCTTTGAACCCGCCTTTGAAGTTACTTTAAAGTTACATCTATGATGAGGGGGTCAGGGTTCTACAGGTTCCACCTTCTATTGGATTTGATCTCTTGCAGATTGTACAGCCAGTTAGCAGAAGTGAAGCAACAAAGGGAAGAGAGAGCCAAGCAAGACGTGCACACTCACAGCAGGGCCGAGGAATTTCCTGAGGTGAGCGGGCAGGGCTTGCCCAGATCCACACCCACCTCAAGGCATCTAACTGCAACAGTTTCATTTTCATTCCCTCCACAGAAAGCACTAGAGAAACCTGGAGCCAAAAATACATGCTGACCTCCCACAAAACTGTGTAAATGGGTCTTGTGTGTGTGAAATTAGGCAGCTGATAATTTATTATACTGTTAAATAAATCTTTATTTAAGGGATTTCATGTGATTCCTTTACTGTCCATTAAGGTTGCAGAAGTTCAAGATGATCCTAAAGAGAACAGACCAGAATAAACTCAATACTAGTGAGCTAGGGAATCGCTCGCCTGTATCTCCTCAGAATAACAGCACTACCAAAATGCACCTGGCATTCTGTGGAGAGCCTCAATCTGTGGTCACAGCGTTAAGAGCTTTTGGTTTCACAGTCCAATAAGCCCTCTTTGAAATGACCTTCCTGATCTTTCATCATGTGCATACACACCTTTTCTCAGGTATTCCTTAATCCAGTCACGCAATTGACCCTGCAGAACAACATGGGAATAATTAGCTAGTGTTGGGATATTCAACCTCACACTTCCCTTTCATGTAAAAGACCTTATTAGCAACAGATTTACAGATAGAAATGCCCTCCAGGAAGACATGTTCCCAACAGGTTGAGTGCTAGCACAGCAGCACATCAGAAAACCTGGTGGGCTGTTTCTTTCTGGTCATGTCCACAGCAAATGAGAAACCACATTCTTAAAGCCTTGGTAATGACCATATAAAATAATTATAAAGCATTTACTTACCACATGAATTAAGTACATGGTAACGTCAAAATTCCCCACCTGTGAAAAAATTTGAAGGATTTAACAAAACCGAGGTGTGGCACATGCATCCTGTGACCACACATGTAAGTATAATGGAAAAGATGGCCATAGGCCCAATCCTGCAAGCCCCAGGGTGGAAAGAAGTGACTACCCAAATCTTATAAAATACAAGGCCTAAATGATTTCTTTACCCCAGTCTACATTTATAGGATCTCTGATCATGAACAAAGACACAAGCAATGTGGATGTTCAGAATGGTGACTTTCATTCAGCTGGTTCAGAGCAGTTGAACATTTTGCCCATCATCACAACATCTTATATCACTGGTAATGTCATGTCTGTCAATAATAGCTCCATCTTCATCTAATGCTGTAGCTTACATACAAAGGTACCTATATTGCCATAAATTAACATCTTACCTGAGATCTTTGGCATCCAATTAGTTGAAACCATTCACTTTAGGAACCTAAAAGATCACACAAAATACTTGATATTTCAGCAAATTAGAATTCAAAGTGATAATCTCACCACTCTTAGGGTGAGCAAAATGTTACAGGTCTCATTGTCACCACTGCAATGCACTTACGGTGATGGAAGCATAACCTGCTTTAGTTTTAGCCACATTGACCAATTCTGGACACTGACAGACAGTGCCCATTCTCATGTAAAATAATGAGGCTCTGAAAGTTCCTGAGAACTGTAAAAGCAGCTATAAACAACAGAAAAAGAAAGCCTTACCATTTAAGACCTAATCTGTTTTCCAAGTGCTGACACCCTAAAAAAACAGTAGATAGTACTCAGGAGCCTGAACCAGTACAAGACACCACAAAACCTATAAAGACTGTTCAGCAGATTAAAGCACTTTCAAGCAATCCTGAAGCCCTGCACTTGATCCCTAGGACTTACTTACATGGAATGAGAAAACTTTTGAAAGTAAAATAAATACACAACTGTATCAATAGAAATACCAGGTTTAACAGGCACCAAAGCCAAGAAAACCAACGATGCCGAATAGTGAATTTCTATCGCACTGTTCTTTGAGCACAGCAGCAGGGGTGGACTGCTGAGTGCAGATACCAGCAGTGCACAGGACCTGTTCCAAAAATCCCAAATCTACTGAGAACAGTGATCTTCTACCTTAACTGCTCAAGCTATGCAGCATAAGTACTAACATTTACACACTAGAAACCAGGCTAGCCTCACTTTCGATCCTTCTGCCTCAGTCTCCCAACTGCGGGATTCTAGGATGCTGTACTACTGTCATTTCCACATCAAGTCCCGAATTAATGGAAATTTGCTTACCTGAACTCTGCTTTGGAACAAGTTCAGATCATGTTCATTCCTAGAGACAGTGCATACTAAGACTTAGAAAAAAAGATACCACACCAGTTATCAAAACTGCAATTTAAATTTGCTGTCCAGAATAGCTATCATCAGTTCTGTCAGAATTGAGTTTTAGTTCATATCTTTATCATTCAGCAGTTGAACAGTTAAATTCATCATCTGAACTGTGTTCCTCAGATTACATTGTCACCACTAAACTCACCTATGCCGTCATACTCAGGAGCACAATGGTCTGCAGGACATGCCAGTGCCTGAAGCCAAAAGACAAATTAGTCCTTCATAGTTTAAGGGTCTTGTAGCTCCTTCCCATGTTAACTGTCTTGTAGCTCCTTCCCACAGGCCTCAGAAGTAGTCCTATGAGTTAAGTAAAACCACAAGTGTTTCTGTATGAGGCGTTTCCAACGATGTGTGGCTACTGGTGAAACCCCATCGGGATAGACCTCAGTGTGCAGTCCAGGAAGCTCCACAGAAAATCGTTTTCACGGTCTATGATGCTCTCCAGCCACCTTACACACCTATGAACAGCTTAATCACAAAGTCAAATCAGTTCAGAGCTGGAGAAACTCAAATACTTGCCTACCATAAGCAAAGCTCTGAATTAGCCTTCTTTGTAGTTCACAGATATGCATTTTATTACAAAGATTCTTTACTAAGCTGTTCTAGGAGCCATTAAATAAGCTAATAAACAGATTCTAATTTTCAAAGTGCTATTTTTATAAATATTGTTAGCATTTTTTTCCTTTATGAGATCAAGTCTTCATTATTTATTCTTATACTGCTAAAAGGTTAAATGATGGGCCAGGTTTACATTTTTATTAATCTTAAGACTGGCTTTTTGGAAGTATAATTTGAAAATGTCAGGAAGATAAAGAAACCCACTGAAATCCTATCTAACCTATTTCAAGAAAAAAAAGCTGGCGCTGTTATTTATCCCAAATGGCCTTAAGTCACCCTCAGCCTCACAAAATGAAAACCATGAAGATGTCACAAAAACAAAGTACTTACTACATTGAAACACACTTCCATTCAGTTAAGGGGAATCTTCTACACCAGACCTCATATTCAAGACAAGCCTTAAAAAAAAAAATTCACATATCACATGAAAATACAAATTCTGATCCATACATCTTCACATCTCTGTGCTCTTATTACCTATGCTAAATTAAGACTACTCTTAAAACTAACTGATCATTACCAACACCGTCCCTTGCAGCTCTCTTGTCATGTCCCTTCTTGTATGTATCAAAACTCATACTGAACAATGAGCTCTGGGTTGCAAAAGAGGATTTATTTTTTGCACCTGTCTTTCATGCCTTTGTCCACCAGTTGACTGAACAAAGACACACACACACACACAGTAAGTGCTACAAACCATTCAACATTCAACAGCCAACTTTACATAGTGAACACAAAATAGTTGCACAAGCAATTACAACACCTTAAAGGAGAGATGCAAACAGATCTGTGAGCTGAGGCTAGGCTCATCTACATAGCACGACCCTGTCACAACAGAGTCACAGTATTGTGTAGTATTTCAGATGTGTAAGGGAAACCTCGGGGATTTCCACCACTGCAGTAGCTAGTAACTCCCTAATCAAAAAAGGGAAATTTAGGTTGGGCACACTTTTAATCCTAGCACTCAGGAGGTTCTAAGATCAAGTCAGCCTGGTCTACATAGTTCCAGGCCAGCTGTGGATACAGGGAGACCCTGTCTCAAAGAGACCAAAGAAAAGGTAAATTTAGGTTCTTTTAACATTAAAACTCAGTGAAAAGTCATTTAACATTGAGTGATCCCCCCACACTTTTCAGGATTAAGATTATGTTTGTGTCAGTGGTCTAGTAACCCTGTAGTTTCTTATTGTGAAATGGGTACACACTGAAAAGCTTTATTAGGAAGCAAGATCTCTGCTCTCCCCAGACTTGCTGAGGTGGTTGAGCATCTTCAGAGGTGGCTCTTGGTTTGGGCCTGTGCAACCAGTCCCTTGTCCTCCTGCCCATGAAGTCCCTTTCTCTGTGTAGTCTTTACCTCCACAGCACTCCATGTTCATGCCCTTTTCAGGCACTTCTGTCCTTTTGCCCGTACGTTCTACTTTTTTATTCATCATCTTCCTTGGGAATTCTGAACTTATTATGAAACAGCCATCGTCCTGAATTTTAAAAATACAAGTTCATCAACTACCATCTCTAGTCCAAATCACATCTGTATTACATTTCCTCATTTACTATCCTAAGCCAGCAAATCATATACATTGAGATGTCCATTACAAATATTTGAAGGGGCTGGGTATGATGGCATACACCTTTTAATCCCAGCAGAAGGCAGGGACAGGTGATCAAGGGTAGCCTGGTCTACAAAGTGAGTTCTAGGTCAGCTGGGATTTCAGGAAAATGCAGTCTCAAAAAGGACAAGGACCCCCACCCTCTCACAATTATAGCTAGCCAAACTTTGTGGCACACGTTTAATGCCAGCAACAGGGGAGGAAGGGACATGCAGATGCAGATCTGAATTTTAAGTCCAGCTTAGTCTATGTAACAAATCCCAGGCCAGTCAGACCAGTTGTAGCCAGGGTTAACTGCACATCTGTAACAAGAGGAGCAAAGATGGTGCTGTCAAGTCAATCTGGTTATCATTAAAAGCTGGAGATACCTACACTGACTTCTGTCCTCCATATATGTGTGCACAGCTGCGCGGGAGCAGTACATACACACAAAAAAATAAGATTGGGACTACAGCTTAACAGTAGGGTGCCTTGTCATATATGTATGTTCTATTTCCTGGACTTTGAACTCCAACACAGGGTGAACAAAGAGAAAAGCTCAGACCCCAATATCAAGTATTCTAAACACAGTATTTTACTTCTTGTACTTCTGGCATTAAATAATGTGGAAGTTCAAATAGAATGTCTACCTTCTTCAGATGAGAGGATAGAAACAAGATACTTACCACCAATGTGATATCACATTCTTCAGGGTCAGGATGTGTCACCTCATCATCTGCTCTGTAACATTAAATTTGTTTTACTGTGAATGGCATCTTCTGACCTCATTAATTATATTCTAAGGCAAATGAAGCCAAGAGTCAGGGCAAAATCAGTGTCCCGTTTTAATACCCAAAATGGATGTCTTATATATACAACTCAGCTTACACATAAATAGTCCTTCTTAAGTGGCCTGAGATTTATGCTTACCATCTAAGCACAGCAAATATAGAGACACATTTACATCAGACTAAAAAACCTATGCCCAGTTATTTACAAGGTCCAACTTACAGTGAGTCTTCAATAGGAGAAATGGAAGCATCATCATCCAAATACTTGTATTTGCGACTGTCAAGATCTTCTCTTTCTAGATCATCACCAACATCCATCTGTTTCAAGGATTCCTTAAGGTGGTGCTCATACTTCAGTTTTTCAATGTGGTGAAAAAATCCTCTTGCAACAGCTTGCTTCAAGTTGAAAACAAGACCGTATTCCTTAGCATCATGCCTTTAACCCCAGCACTCAGTAGCTAGATTTCTGGTTCCAAGTCAGCCAGAGCCATATGTTGAGATATCTCAAAACAGCCTCCTTAACCTTACACCTATATCTTAATATAGCCCATTTACATTTCTGGACCAAAAATAATCAAATTGGGCCTGGGGGATAGCTCTGCAGGTAAAGTACTTGCTATGCAAGCTCGAGAACCAAATCTGGACCTACAGAAAGCATGGAATGTGGGGGTGAATGGTACTTAGACTTCGACTCCTTCTTGGCAGTAACAGGATCCCCAGAGCAGGCTGTGTAGAAGACTGCCCACACTGGCTGAGGTCTGCTCCAAGGCAAAGGGCAGCTGAAGATTTCCTTCATCAAACTGTGCTTGTACGGGCAAGCATGCTCACATATGCACAGAAGATTGGATTACAGATTCTGTATTTAACCATTACCATTTAGTGCTCAAATAAAGAATGTCAACTTATCTGTGTATGTCACAGAATTAAAGACGACACAGGGTGTGGAGGCAGGGCAGGGAGATCTCTGGAAACCGTGTCTCAAGACCAAAACAAAACAAAAAGTTTGACTGCTAGTATAAGGAATTCTCTTCAAATCTTTATATTCACTGGAAATATTCCAGTGCTGGCTCCACCTAGAACCCTAGTCAAGTCTGCACTGACGTGGGAGCAGTCTTCGTGTGGAAGCCAGTCAAGAGTACGGTCAAAACTGCCCGTTCCAGGTGTGCCAACAAATCAAGACATTTTATCTGTACATTGATGTAAATACTGACTCACCTCATAGGTTAAAATTTTCCTCCAAGGCAATGGTTTTCTTCCATTTTCAGTTTGTAAACATGGAAACCCAGGCCCTTTCTCTTTGATTTGCTTCTTATCTATCTGGGACCTTCTAGAGTTTCTCCTTTCTTTTGGTCTTCCCCTGGGTCTTAATTTTGGCTTATATTTTCTCTTTTTTGTTTTTTTATGTTTTTTTTTCTTAAATCTTTCAAAAATAGCCTTTAATGTCAGTGCTCTTGGTTCTAGAGATGAGTCACTTGAAGAGTCAGTTTCAATTCTTGCAGGTGAACTAACAAACTTTGCAGAGACGTTTCTTTGCCTTTGTTTAGGTGAAGGAACACATTGTGTTTTAAATATACTGCTACCAGATGTGTCATCACTAGAAAAAAAATTAAATTACAGATTACCAGAAATGATCCCTGCAGTGGGGAGGCTGAAGGGTCACAGTTCAAGGTCACCCTTAGAATGCAGCCAGCTTAGAATAAAGAAAATTAGGGCATGCTCAGTATCAGCTAGCCAGATTCCTGGCTACTATATCTGAAACAGACACATACTTCTTAAAAGCAGTTCTATCTTTTTCATCCTTCAAGAGAACAGAGCCTCTATAAGTCTCGTTAACTACTAGAGCTTTCCATTAAGTACTAGACAACAATGGGACAATTTACTCAGATATCACCCAAAATGTAGTTTCCCTAAGAGAAGAATGTGTCTAGGGCTGGAAATAGCACTGTATTAGTCAAGCTTGGAAAGTCAATCTAATCACTTTGTTCCCAACTCCTGAAAAATTATCTTCATAGACAATCCTAACAACGATTTACCCTTTACTTAATTAAATCATGCGATCTACGGTTCTGGTGGCACAGACCTTCAATCCTAGTACTCTGGAAGCAAAGGCAAGAGAATCTTTTTGAGTTGGAGGCCTGGTCTACTTGGGGATTTCCTGAGGTGCAACAAAGACTGCCCTGAAAACATTTGCATCAAAGATGCTCAGTTTTCCACAAAACTTACCTCTGGCTTTCGACTTCCCCATCTCTATCAGATGGCATGCCATCAAGAAAGGTCACTTCTGTCTGATCCATCACGTGCTCTCCTCATCCAGGTTTCTAGAATTATGAAAGCCGAAACACACTATTCCCCTCTGGGAGTTTCAATAAAATCATTTACTAGACTTATGACCTAAGGATGGCCCACTCTGACAAAGCTTTAGAAACCTTCAAACTGGAAGGGAAACAAAACCTTGAAGTCTGTATTTACAGATTTTTCTGTCTGAACACCCATGAAAGAGCCATCAAAGTCATACCCAACAAAAGCACAGAACGACTATATCACCAGCCAGCCCATGAGCGCCCAGGCTGAAACCTCTGAGCTAGTGAGACCCAGTAGGACAGACACTGGTCAAGATGGCTCTCCTGGCTAGAGCCTCAAGAAGCTGGGTATGGCTCGGTGGGTAGCACTGTCCGCTCAGGCAGAGACCGGGATTCAGATCCCAGCACTGACGTGTGGGCTAACTGTCCCTGGCGCCAGCCCCGGGGGATTCGGGGCCCGCACTGCATGACAGGAGTGCACCTTCGTACATGCTGGCGAGGCACTCACACACGCTAAGCCCACCCTGCGGACACCGGTCCTGCAGTGGAATCGAAAAGGAGGTCCAAAAGCGCTGAGCCGCGGTCTGCGTGAAGTGCACCCGGGCGAAAAATCCCTCGGGGGCAGAAGAGGGCGTGGGATCCCCCAGAGCTGGCGTTAGGACTGTGCCTGGCGGCCACGTGGGTGCTGAGACCCGAACTCCGGCCCCTTACGAGCGCGGCCGGAGCTGCGACCCACCAGGTCTTCCTCTCACTCGCAGGCTCCGTGTCAAGCGCCGGAAAGCGCCTACCGCCGCCGCCGGCCCTGGCCTACCTCCTGGTGCGCCTCGTCAGTCTCGAGCCAGAGCCCGTCGGGCCGCGGCCACCCGAGCGGGGCGCGGAGCGGGCGGAACCGCACGGAAGGGCGCGGAGCCAGACGGCGGAGCAGGCCTCCGAGAGCACAGCCAACGCCGGAAAGAGCGGGCTGCGCGCGCGGCCGGGCTAAGACGGCGCTGAAATCTCGCGAGAGCGCGGGCAGGGACGAGAGGTCGCGGCGGCCGCCCAGAAGGGCACCGGAAGGGGCGGGTTCTGGGGCGGGACCTAGGCGCCCCAGAGCCCGCGAGGTCCGGGATTCGGGTGAGTGGGCCCTCGGGGGCGTCCTTCCGGCCCGGAGTGCGCGGTGTGCCGCGGGTTGCGAGGACTGTTCGGTGTACCTGCGTGGTCAGCAGCCGCCCGTCCTCAGTAAAGCCAGATTGTCGGCGGGCGCGCTGGGTGGCACGTGCGGCTGCTACTGGGCAAAAGGACTGAGGGCTGCTCCCCCCTTGTGCCCTCCGGGGATCTGCCCCTCCCAAATCTTCTCCCGGACCCGGCAGGGAGGCCAGCGCCTTACCCAAGTGCTGCCTCTCCCTGTTCGCCTTTCTTTGGCTCCAGGCTGTTCTGAAGTCACTGTGTGAAAACCATTACCTTGCTAGTCCATTTCCAGCCCCATACACAGTAATAGTGTCACACGGTGCAGGCCTGCCTGTCTAGTTCTAAACCAGTTATTCAGGTTGAAGCCTGCCACAGTTGGACTTTGCTTTTATTTTGGTAGAGAAATCAACATACAAACAGACTGAACTTCTTTTAAAGATAATAAGATTGTAACAATTAGGAATGTATTTGAGTTTAATTTGTATTCTTATTCCTGCTATAAGTAAATTTCCTCAATATATACTGAATATACAAAGGCCAGGTATGCACATGAAACCCCAGCACCTAGGAGATTAAAGCAGGAAGATTGTAAGTTCCTGGACCATATAGTGAGCCCTGTCTCAACAAATCAGAACAACAAACCAAAAAGCAATACTAAATGAATATACTATTCACTGTACAAATGCTGACTATTTCATGGAAAGGAGGTGTCTGTGGGTTGCTCAGTAAAGAATGTGATGAAATGGCCACAGCTGGGAGATCTGGGTAAAGAGTACGTGAGAGTTGTATGTGAATATATATATATATATATATATGTATGTATATGTATCTGAGATTATTACAAAAGAAAATTAAGAGGCCTTCTAAACAATTATGGATTAGTCCATTGAAAATACATTTAAGGTAATTCAGGTGTTATTGTAGCAGTTGGGGGTCCATCTTCAATTGTTATTTATATTCGATTATTTGAGAGACGAGATTGTAAATGTTATATGACCAAGAAACAATAAAATCTATGTTGATAAGTACTAAAGTAAATGTCCCAGCTACCTCAGAGGCTGAAGGAGGAGCCTTGGTAGAGGAGCCCTGGGTGGACATTGTGGGGAAGTCTCACTGCTTTCTTCTTTCTTTCTTTTTTTTTTGCTTTATTTTTATTTTATGTGTATGTGTGTGTTGCGTGCATATATGTAAGTGCACCTGTGTTATACAATGCCAGCAGAGAACAAGAGGAAGGCATAGGATTCCCCTGGAACTGGAGTTACAGACAGTTGTTAGCTGTCATGTGTGTGCTGGGATTTGAACCCAGGTCTTCTAAACCATCTCTCCAGCCTTCCATGGCTTTTTTCAAAGAGTAAAAATGTGAGATGCTAAATATAGGCAATAGCACGTTCCTGGAGGATATGTGTTTTGGAAGTATTGTCAGAAATAGGAATCTCAGCCAGGCATAATGGCAGGTGAATCTCTGTGAGACTGAGGCCAAGCTGGTCTACCTAGTGGAGCTCCAGTTCAGGCCATCTGGGTTGACAGGGAAAGGCTGTCTTGAAAAACAAACAAAAATCCTGTGTCTAAGAAGCCTAGGAACCTGCAAGATACTTGAACAGATTCTGCGGGACCCACCTTCACTTCCTGGGTGAGCATCTCTAAAACTACTCAGATTAATGGGGTTTTCCATTAACGAAACATAGAAATACAGCCCTGCTCAGGAAGCAGGACTCTGCTGTGTCCTGTGCTGTGATTGGCCTAAAGTGAGGCCTCCTCGCCCTCTGCCCTCCCTTTCTTTCCTTCGTTCTTTTCCTTCATCTCAGTGTGCATGTACAACTCACCTGAACACAGGCGGTAAGTGCTAATCTCTGCATGCCTTACACACTCATTTTCTGTAAAGCACACTTTCCATATGTTTGTGAAATATAATTTATAATTAGTGAGACTATCAGATTAACTGAACACTGAAACTGCTTAACAAGAAAGTATGTATATTTGTAAATTAAAATAAAACTTTCATTTTCAGAACCTGATCATTCCATAGGTTAAAATTTCCTTTCATAAAATGATAGATAAAAGAAAGAACTCAAATGAGAGTTGACAAAGTGTTTTATAATATGATAATTAAATTCCTATTCCTTTTTTACTAGAATGAACAGTTTGGGAAATTTCATCTGTTACTGAGATGTATTTTTAAAATAGTATTTGTTCTCTACTTTAAAAAACAATAATAACCAAGCCATTGAGCTGGCTAAGTGAGGAAAGGTGCTTGCCACCAAGCCTGACAACCTGAGTTCGATCCCCAGGACCCACCTGGCAGAAGACGGGCAGGTTGCCCTCTGAGCTCTGGACATGTGCTGTGGCAAATGTGTATACACACATACACACACACACACACACACACACACACACAAAGTAAATAAATGCATAAACACACACAAAGTAAGTAAATGCATATACACATACACACACAAAGTAAATAAATGCATGCATACACACACAGTAAATACATGTAATGATTTTTTTGAAAATTTAAATGACAGGGAGCTGGAGAGATGATCCAGTGGTTAAGAACACTGGCTGCTCTTGCAGAAGATCTAGGTTCGGTTCCCAGCACCCACATGTCAGCTAACAACCACCTGTACCCCTAGTTTCAGGGGATCTGACGCCCTCTTTTGACCTCCATGGGCATTGCACGACATGGGTGCACTTACATATATGTAGGCAATACAATCATGCATAAAATAAAAATAATAAATAAAATATATTAAAAATTTTAAATTAAAAAAACTTAATTTTTAGCTTAAATGTCAAATCTAGAGTTGGAAACACAAATGATGTATTAACATTTTAAATGTTAAATAAGAGTGCTGGGGCCGGGTGTGGTGGCACATGCACTTAATCCCAGCTCTCCAGAGGTGGAAGCAGATGGCTCTCTCTGAATTCAAGGCCAGCCTGGTCTACATAGTTCCGGGCCAGGACTACGGGGAGGAATCAGTGGTGAAAAGGTCTCTTGCTCACTAGTGACACAGATCACCACATGCTAGAAGCTGTAGTTGCTTTTCTGTGAGAGATTGACAGGCACTTTGCTCTCTCTACGTAAGTGAACTAACTCCAAGGTACAGAAGCCTCTGCCCTTTGCCCTCCTCACATAACTGAACTCTAATGTGCATTTCCAGAACAGTGACTGCTCTCCGTGCCTGTGACCTGGGGTAATTATCAGCGGTGTTAGAGCCACCTCGCTGCTCAGGAAGAAAGAAGGATGGCGTGTACTGAGTTTCCTTTGCATGTGCCAAGTCTAGAGGAACTTGCTCAAGGTAACATTACTGTGAGTTTTTAAAGACTGTCCAAGGAAACAAGCTTACAGGACTCTAAGATTTGACTAGTTACTTATGCCTGTATCTTATTCAAATGGTATTTTTTGTTTCTGTTTGGTTGGTTTTGGTTTTTTGACACTGGGTCTCCGTGTAGCCCCAGCTGGCCTAGAACTCACCCTGTAGACCACACTGGCCTCGATCTCAGAGAGATCCACATGCCTCTGCCTCTTGAGTGCACCACTGCCCCCAGCTGAAATGGTATTTTTGATCCAGAATTTTCCATTTCAATAGCTTTTGGTATTTTTTTAATTGAAAAAGTCCAAAATTCTGTTCCTCAAAAAAAAAAAAAAACCCTCAATTATGATTTTTTACGTTATAGACATTTACATTTATTAATCTATCTTGATGTTAACAAAGCAGAAATTATTGTTTTATTTCAAAATCTTTAGCATCACAGAAAGTTGCACATAACATTAAAAAAAAATCAGTGCTTTCCACATAGAGACATGCAGGGGGAAAGTTTTGTTGTTGTTGGCAGGGTCTCACTATGTAGCCCTGGCTGGCCTGGAACTCCCTATATAAACCAGGCTGGCCTGAAACTCACAGACCTGCCTGCCTCTGTGTCCCACGTGCTGGGATGAAAGGTTTACAACACCACACTGGCAGGTATAGATTTTTAATGACGACAGAAAGATGAGTACAGATAAATTCCAGGTTCTTTTTGTCCCCCCATCCCCACCTCTCCATCTGGTTCCCTGTGTCTGTATTCTCCTAGAAGCAAGCATCATCATGAACATCTCTAGGTTCTTACTGCCACCTTCACACAGTGAACAGAGTTAAGTCTTGTGTCAACTTCTTTTTAACAATTACGATATCCTCTATAATCTACTATTGAGTATTTATCAGATTCCCAAATCATCTAGTTTTGTCCCACCTTCTGTTCACATGTTGGCAGTAACCTGGATATTTTTTTTTCCTTGTTCAAAGAAGGTAAATTTAAAAAGAAAAAGACAAAGACACAAAATTAAGCTGGGAACGGGACTCATTCAAAACTGTCCTGCTTGGGTTCTGCCCTTTTCTTACACAATTAGGCTGCGTTCTGTGGTGCCTGTTGCCAGAACCATCCCTTCCATCTCGCAGCACACTGTCTTGGTAGTTAGCCTGTGCTCTTCAGGAGACTGAAATCAGAAGTGTCCTTGTTCCTTGTTTTCATGTTACCTTCTTCTTCTAATGTTTCTTAAAATTATATGTTTGGGGGCCAGTGAGGTAACTCGGTGCTGACCACCAAACCCGATGACCTGAGTCCCTTCCTGGGCCCCGCCTGGTGAGTGGACTGAACTAACTCCTGAAGTTGTCCTCTGACCCCACATGTGCTGCGGCAATGGTGTACTCACACACATGCATGCGTGGACACCATATAAATATGTGAAGTACATATATTTCTATTAAAAAATCCACTGCTCTTGGATCTGTAACGTCAGGACACCTGTGCCTTTTCACTTTTTGTTGTGGTATAGCACACCCACAGGAAAGCACATGGCTCTCAGATACACAGTTTCCAGGTGCTAGCATGTGCTTACCCCGGGCACCTGCCATCCGATCACTGCATGTGTCTGAAATAATGAAAGTGGAGCTCTGAATCAGGCTTTTCTGGCTCAGTGTTTTCTCTGTAACCTTCACTGACATTATGGCTTGTGATTCCTTTCAGAAGGCTTTTGGGAAGCTGACTCTTACCTGTGTGAAGTCTGTTTCCTTTCAGTGGGTGTTACTATGGGCATTCAGTCTTGGGTCCATTATAGTTTCTAAGTGTGCCAAAGTCTAATTTTATTCATCAGTACGACCATTTCTTAATTGGCAGTATAGCTTAGTGGTAGGGCATGTGCTTAACCCACTAAGGCCCTGGGTTCTAGTCCCCTTTTATAAGTTTAGTTTGTGAATGTAACAAATTTTGAAGTATATTTAATATGTGGTGGCCAGATTTTTACCTGAGGCTAAATAACCCTTTTCCGGGTCTTTACTAGTCTTGCAGAAGGGGTTAAAGGAGAACTTTGCTGCTGTCCAGGTCTCTGTGGTTGACTGCCCGGATCTGACTAAGGAACCATTTGCCTTTCCTGTAAAAGGTATGTGGCTTTTTAAATACGTTTTTGGTTTTCAGTTATAATGTTTCAGAAGCCAGTATTATTTTCATCTTTAAATAGAGGTTTTTATTAAATTTTTATACTCAATTCTGCTTAATTCTGTGCTCATTATTTTCTTATGTTGGTCAGATTTCATTTTACACATCATGTAAAGAGATTGTATTTTAGGTATTTTCATAGCCCTCAATGGTTATGGTTGTATAACAGGTATTCAGTAGGCTAAATCTTTTAAAAAATATTTTATTTTTATTTTATGTGTATGAGTTTATTGCCTACATATGTGTAAGTGTACGTGTGTCCTACAATGCCTACAGAGTTCAGAAGGCTTCAGATCGCCTAGAACTAGAGTTCTGGATGGTTGTTAGTCAGCATATGAGTGCTGGAACTCAAACCCAGGTCCTCTGCAAGAGCAGCCAGTGTTCCCAACCACTGACCCACCTCTCCAGCCCCATAATTCTTTTTTCTTTGTTTTTTACATTTATTTATTTTGTATCTGTGAGCATCTATGTGTGCACATTGCACTGTGCGTGTGTGGAGGTCAGAGTACAACTTTGTAGAGTTGGCTCTTTTCCTTCCTTCCTAGGAATTGATCTCAGTTCATCAGACTTGGTGGCAAGAGCCTTTCCGCAGGTCCCCAGCAGGCTAATTCTTGATATTATAAGAGTTTTGTTTTTAATTTCCTAAGTGTCTTATGGAAACTTTCTTTAATTTTTGGTTTTCTGTATTTACTCAAGATCAGAAATGATCTTATATTTAGGGTTAGGCCTATATTTGGGGCTGGAGAGAGGGTTCAGCAGTAAGAGTGCTGACTGCTCTTGCAGAAGACATGAGTTCAGTTCCCAGCACGCTCATCAGTCAGCCTCTAACTGCCTAGAACTCTTGTTTCAGGGAATCCAGTGCCCTCTTCTGGCCTCTGTAGGCATCTGCACTCACACACACATACAAAGTGACAAACACATACACATAATTAACAATAAATTCTAAAAAAAAATATTTTGGGGGTCTGGAGAGATGACTCAGTGGTTAAGAACACTGGCTGTTCTTGCAGAAGACTTCAATTTGAATTTTAGCACCCACATGGTGACTAACAACCATCTAAAACTCGAGTTCCAGGAGATCCAATGCCCTCTACTGTCCTCTGTGGGAACACAGGTGCACTTACACACATGCAGGCATCACACTCGGAGATATAAATAAATAAATAAATAAATAAATAAATAAATAAATAAATAAATAAATAGATGCAGTGCCCACAGAGACCATAAGAGGGCATCGGATCCCCTGGAATGGGAGTTACAGCCAGTTGTTTGCCACCTGTGGGTGCTGGGAATGAACGCAGGTCCTCTGCAAGAGCAGCCAGTCCCCTTAGCCACTGATCATCTCTCCAGCTCCCATAAATCTTTGTTTTAGGCCTATATTTGATTCATCTATTAAATACTGATAACCCTTCAAGGAAATGAATAATCTCAATGTGGCAGACACCTGGGTTAGATGTGTGGATTCTGCGGCAACACTGCAAAGCAAGTACAGGCTCAGCTTACTGAGACCTGAAGCTGAGAGAGGCCTAGTCAGCTTCTGCTGCTCCTTGGCTGCTTCAGAAATGACTCCTCCCTGTGTGCCCTGCTGGGAGAGGAGTCTGAGATTATCACAGGCTGCTTTCCTTATGTTAATTGACATCTTTTGTTAAAAAGTAGCCTACCTTAGAAGTCCTAGGCACTAGGCCTGCCTCTCACCTAGAGCACTAGAGATACTTTTAAATGGGAGGTTATCAGCTGAATGTTCTTTTGAGGTCTCTCCTTTATACATTCTTTTGTCATAAGTGGACCTGTAACTTCTAGAAGGTTTGTGTACCACATGGCAGTTTCTCTGAGCACCTTGAAACCATTTAGAATCTTTTTTTTTTTATTCTATGTGTATGAGTGTTTGCCTGCATATGTGTTAAGTGCACCCATGTCATGCACGGAGTTCAGAATAGGACATTGGATCTCTTGGAACTGGAGTTATGGACAATTGTTAGCCAACAGTGGCCTTAACCTCTGAGACATCTCTCCAGGTCCACCCTGGTAGAGGTGGCGCCTTGCTGACCTGCTCTGACTTCTGCTATTTCCTATTTCTGACTCCCCTTTCGCCCTGCAGCTGTGTTTTGATATAAGTTGAATCATGAATCTCACTGTTCTTACTAAAGGTAAAGGTGTTTTTCTGACTCTTGATGTGTTCTTCATGTTAAATTAACAAAGGGTATTCCAATCAGTAGACCATAGAGGCCGATCAGAGCTGGCCGACCGTGACTTGTGAAACTGACCGGCCCCAAAACTAACCGACCCCTATGTCATGTATGTCATGAAATTTTTTGAGAGACTTTCTGCTGTAAGTTAATGCTAAATTGCTAACCGCATACTTCTGCTTTTGTTCCAAGACTGCTTGCTTGCTTGCAAGGAGTCATGAAAGACATTTAGAAATACTCTGACACTCCAGCTCAGGGTCACGTGGAGGGTAAGTAGGCCTGATTGCAGTCATAAAAAGCTCCTTGCTTTGCTACACATCCATCTCTGGGACTTACTGGATCCTGACTCTGAGACCATTAAACACCCCTCCCCCCTTTTTTAGATAGGGTCTCACTGTGTAGACCTGGCTGACCTCTGAGATAGCTCTCCTGCTTTCAAAAGACTATGCTTTGAAAAAGCTCCCTGATCAGTAATTTATGAGTCTCCGAATGTGGCAGCGGAGGCCAGGTGTGTGAGCGCAGTCGTGATCTCTCTAAGGCGCCTCCTGCTGAGGTGGCACCCGCTTGGGTGTGCTGGCAGGCTGCTGTCACTGCATCTTACCCTTTCAGGCTACTGGCCATTGCTGCCTCACACTCCACTTCTGGCTCTTTACTCTCTTCCTTGGTTTTCAACCTCTTTATTCCCCTTTTCTCTTTCTGGCAGTCTTTATTTATGTTTTCCAGGATCTCCCCCCTCTTGTTTTGAATAATCTATCTGGATTTTTTGTCATCTAATCTTGTTTTCATCACTAGCAGCGTCCATCGAGGCTGAACCCTCGACCTCTTGGCTAAGCACGTCCCTGTTGTGGTTGCCCCTTTACAGCTGAGCAGTCACTATTGCCAGCTATTGCTGTCTATTCCTGGAGCCCTGTAGTTGCCCCTCTCACATCATCATGTCTGTCACTCAGTGAAGACCTTGTCTGTGGATAATTTGTGCTCTTAACATGGAAGACATTTCCTAAATCTCCAAACACCAGCAGCGCCTGTGAGACTTCTGCCCTCTGCGCAGCAGGAGAATGGAGCAGGTGTACTCTGCTGTGTAATATGCTAGTGAAACTGGCAAGACTTTTTGTCAAGCAAGAATTAGTTATTTTCCACTCTGCTTTTGTGGCTGGAGAGATGCTCAGTGGTTAAGAGCACTGTCTACTCTTGCAAAGGACTCAGGTTCTATTCCCAGCACCCACATGGTGGCTAATAACTAGCTGTGACTCCAGTTCCAGGGGATCTGACACCCTCTTCGACCTCAGCAGGCACTGCATGACCCAGGAGCACTTACATGCAGGCAATGCACTCATACACGTAAAAATAAATTTAAAAAAATATATAATGCCTTCTCCCAATAGCTGTATTCTAATAATAATTACTGAAAATGTAAATAGAGGGTCCCAGTTCTAGCCCTCGCTGACGCAGTAGCTGTCAGTGGCCTGTGTGCTACCAACCATGCTTGGTGGTGATGATGTCAGAGCCTTGGCTAAAACAGGATGCTAGACATGACCCTAGCACTAAAGCAGAGGCAGGTGGACCTCTGTGGGATTAAGACCAGCCTGGTCTACATGGTAAGTTCCAGGCCAGCTGGGGCTACAGAGAGACCCTGTCTCAAACAACAAGAACACAGGGCCAAAGAACCAGCTGCACCCACCATCCAGTCTACTTGTTCTAGAACACTCGAAGCTACTCTTACATACATTGTCAGTGAATCAGCATCTTCCCAAGTTTCACATTTAAATGATGTGTTTGCCCACTTTTAAGATGGCTTGTGTTTTTTTTAGGCATCTGTGGTAGAACCAGGATTGCAGAAGTAGGAGGCGTGCCTTACTTAATGCCGCTTGTAGACAGATCAAAGGTAAGTGTGCTTTCACCCCTCCCACTCACAGACTGCAGGAGTGGGTCTTTCACTAGAGGACCATCGACCACTTCATCAGGCAAGGGAGCTATCGGGCATTGTAGAAAGTAAATCAGGACATTGTCATGTACAATTCAATATTTCTGTTCTCTATAGGTTTATGATCTGAACGAGATTGCTAAAGAAATCCAACTGCCTGGAGCTTTTCTTCTTGGAGCAGGCGCAGGCCCATTCCAAACCCTCGGGTTCAATTCTGAGGTCGGTGTGTGTGTTATTTTAGTGATTTGGCATTGTTTTATTTTTGCCCTTTTACCATCCAGTCAAAACCTACTTTATCCAGGTGTTGTGGCATATACCTTTAATCTCAGACCTCAGGAGGCAAAAAGCAGGCAGATTTCTGCACAATAGAGGCCAGCCTGGTCTATGTAGCAAGACATAGGACAGCAAGACCTACACAGTGAGATCCTGTCAAAAAACAAAACAAGAACTCAGTAACTCTACTTTTTGAATGAAGTGTAAGTTGTTGATCTCTCCAGATCAACCTCTCCATGGTAATAGAGGGCCGACCTTTACTTTCAGATTTCAGTGGAACAGATTTAACCTAAAAGAAAGTTTTTGTGTGTGCGCACACCACACTTGATTTTTGAGACAAAGCCTTGCTAGGTAGTACAGGCTGGACTCAGGCTCATAGTCCTCCTTCTCCAGTTGACCACTCCTGGGATTATTCAAATAGCAAGAGATTGTCAGGTGGTCTGGTGGCTACTTTATGAGTTAATAGCTGGTGCTGATGTATGACATGTATACTTGCATAGCTCACTGAATATGCTCTATGCCATTTGGACTTAATACAGTATGTGTGACACATGGCATATGCCAGTAAAGTGCCTCACAGTTCATGGTGGCAAGATGAGGCTGCCCATCCACGTAAACTTCTTCAGATGTGTTATTAACCAAAAGTCACATGAGTTCTGACTGGCTTACTGATTGATAGAGAAGAGTTAAAGTTTATGATTAGACATTTTGAGCCAGGCATGATAGCTCAGGCCTATAATCCCAACATCTGAGAGCTTGAAGCAGGAGAATTGCCACAAGTCTGAGGCCAGCTTGGACTTTGTGGTAAGGTCAGTGCAGACATTGTGCCAGATAGAGTGGTGCACACAGTCATACCAGGAGGTTGAGGAAAGAAGATCCTGAGTTTGTGAGTTCCAGGTTAGCCTGGGCTGCATACCAAGTTATAGCTCAGCCTGAGATTTACAAGAGGCCGTTGCCAAAAAAGAAAAGAACTGTAAACATTTTGTTAAATTTCTGTATTTGTGACAAAATAACCGAGACAGCACATCATGGAGATGAAAGCCTGCCCTTTGCTCCTGGACTCAGGTTTCTGACAAGGCTGTTTTCCTCATGGCTTCGGACCTGTGGGGTGACAGGATGCTGTGCTGGGGAGCACATGGCATAATGAAGCTGCTCATATTATAGGAAGTGGGGAGGGGCTCACTCAGTGTAACCCTTCTGAGTCCCCCAGGCCATTAAAGGCCATAAATAGATTATTAATCCATTCATGAGGTCAGTAGATTAATCTGTTCATGAGGTCAGAGCCTCCGTGATTCACTTGTGTTCCCCCACCTCCAGAGGTCCTATGTCTGAACACTTCTGCTTTGAGGACCAGACTTCCGAGCTTGAGTGTTGGGCGAATCAAAGGGCCAAGCCGTACCTGTTTCTTCCTGCTTGGGCTTTTTTTGTATCTAAAATTAAGTACTTCACATTTTGTGGTTTAATTTTGTTTTTTTGTTGTTTATTTTGTGGTAGGGCACAATCATGTTTTTATTATTATTATTATCATTATTGTTATTATTAAGATCTGAAGTAAGGGCTGGGATGTAGGTCTTAGAGAGCACTGTTCTAACATGAAAGAAGGCCTGGGTTCAATCCCAGTGCCACAAAAGTATGTGAATGTGTAGGAAAGACTTGAACTATCTTAAAGTCTGAACTAAAACATTTTATTGCAGTGACATTAAGATTACCTATTTTCTTTTCAGTTTATGCCAATCGTTCAAACAGAAAGTGAACACACCCGTCCCGTGAATGGGAGTTACTTCGCCCGCATTAACCCTGCAGATGGAGGATGTCTGCTAGAGAAGTACAACCAGAGATTTCATGATTTTGGGTGTGCGTTACTGGCTAATATTTTTGCCAGTGAGGGCCAACCTGGCAAGGTGATTTTGACCATAAGAACAAAACATTCTTTAAATGTTCTCAGATAGCTAAAAATCTGAATTTTTATGGCCCCAAATAGTTTTCCTAAGAAAATCAGAACAATGCCAAAGCTTTTATATAACCTTGTTAATAAAAAAATCAGAAGAGTGCAGGCATCGTCAAAGTCTTCTTTAAAACCAAAGCTGAAAGTATTTCCTAGTCAACATGTTTCTGAGTGACTAAAAGAGAACAGGATACTGACTCGGGGAGGCTGTCACTTGTGTTAAAGCACAGAGATAACATCTAGATAGTGCATTAGTTACTTCTCTGTTCCTATGATAAATACCATGACTGAAGGCCACCTAAGGAAGAAAGGGTTTGTTCTGACTCACTGTTCCAGAGGGAGGAGTCCACCCATGTGGTCGGGAGGCACAGCAGAAGCAAGAAGCTGGCTGGTCACATTTCATCCACACAGGAGCAGAGAGAGAACAGGAAGTAAGATGAGGCTATAAACCCTCAAAGCCCTCCCTCGGTGACTTACTTCCTCCAGCAAGGTCCCCCCATGATGTCCTCAAACAGCACCACCAGCCGAGGACCAAGTGTTCAAACACATGAGCTGGTGGGGGACTTTTCTCAGGTAGTGAATACTTTATTTCTGACTAACCACATGGTGCTAGAAATGGTGAAAACAAAAACAGCCAGAGAGGGAAAGGAGAGTTAATGCTGTCTTGATCTCAGTGTTAGCCTTGGGAGGACTTGCATCTTGTAAGTGAGGAGAACCACTTCAGCTAATGGGACATGAGAGAGAGAAGCAAAGGTACCTCGTAGCTCAGAGAAAGCCTCGTCTAGAATTCTGTAGGCAGTGAGACCACCTAACCCTCTTCAGCCCACATACCTGGGTGGATCTCTGTAAGGTGGGTAATTCCCAAACTTTCCCCAATTTGGTATATGCAGCAATGGTCTCTAGAGTTTAGAATAGGACTCAGTTCAAGAGCTCATAAGTAAGATTGCAGAAGTTATAAAAATGATATATAACTAAGGTGTGTGTGTGTGTGTGTGTGTGTGTGTGTGTGTGTGTGTGTGATGAATATTTAGTTGCAGGCAGCTTTAGTGGTGACCTGCATAGAGTTTTGCAGCCTGCCCAGCTGTGTGCACACTTATGTTCTCCATAGGTCATCGAGGTACAAATCAAAAGAAGAACCGGACAGCTCAACTTTGTGACCTGCATGAGGCAGACTCTGGAGAAGCACTATGGGAACAAGCCTGTGGGGATGGGAGGCACCTTCATTGTGCAGAAGGGAAAAGTCAAGGCCCACATCATGGTAAACGCTCTGTGTTGGCTTGCATGGACGCATGCACATGCTTAAGACCTTAGAATTCCTAAGTATATTGGGAATTCTGCCTTCAAAGACACACTGAACAAATAATTTTGCTAGGAATGTATTACTTTAAAATTTAAATATTGCCAGGCGCGGTGGTGCGTGCCTTTAATCCCAGCACTTGGGAGGCAGAGGCAGGCAGATCTCTATGAATTCAAGGCCAGCTTAGTCTACATAGAAAATTCCAGGCTATCTGGGGCTACAAGAAGACTATGTCTCAAAAAGACCAAAAAACAAAATAAAATTTAAATAGCAGTCAAGCAGGGTGATGGCACTCAGATGGTTGAGGCAGGAGCATTAAGATTTCAGGTCTAGCCTGAGATACATAGCAAGATCATGTGTCAAGAAATACCATAAACTATATTGAGAGATAATGTCTAGGTAGAGTTACTCAGAAGGCTGAGGTAGGATGATCACTTGAGGGTAAGACCAGCTTGGGTAACACAAGTGAGACCCTGACTCAAAAACTCTTCTGCATTAATTATATGGTAAGGACGTTAAGGATGGGTGTGGGCGTGAAGCCAGGCTTGTGGTACTTGGGACTTTATACTTTTGGGTAGCTTGAGAAATGAGTAAATATCGTGAAAGTGATTCCAGCTCAATTTCCTCTTCATTTTTCATCAGGAAACTACTCTTACTTTACTTACATATTCAACTTTGCACGCTAGTGATCAAACCTGGGCCTTGGCTAGTCTAGGCAAAAGCTCTACAAACTAGCTAAATCCCAGTTCTGGAAAAGTAGTGTTTTCATGTTGATAATTTAAAATAGCAAATCAAGCCTGCTGTGGATTAAAGCACGCCTTTAATCCCAGCACTCAGGAGGCAGAGGCAGGTGGGTCTCTCACCTGGTCTACATAGCAAGTTCCAGGACAGCTGGGGCTATGGGGAGACCTTATCTCAAAAAGACCAAAAAAACCCCAACAACAAAGTAAAATAGCCAATCAGTTGGTCTAATACACAAACAGAAAGCACTGCTTTCCCAGGCTAGCAAGAAACTTAGAAATACCAAGGGACTGTCGTATAGATTCATATCATTACGGAATTTTAGATGAGGAAGTTTGCATTTCTTTTCTTATTGAAATAAACTGTCTTCAACAGTGAGAAGTACACCTTTCCTCCTAACTCCTGTCGAAGCACAGACCTGTGGCCCTTACTCATTATGAGGAACTTATAATTTCATCTTGTGCATTTAATAACTCTTGCACCAGAAACATAGGTGGATAATGTCACAAATAATTCTCTATAGACATTTATATTTACAAATACATTTGAATTAAAAAAAAAGTGAAGAAAAACCTTTCCTCCACTAATTGTTTAGTAGCGCAGTGACTATGCATAGCCTACAACTGAACGAACTCCTCTAATTGTTTAGTAGCGCAGTGAGCTATGTGTAGCCTACAACTGAATGAACCCCTCATATCCTGCCATTCTGGAAGGCTCCACCAATGCACTTGATACTTTCTGTTCCTGTAACTCTGATGATTCCACATGTAAGGGCGTCGTGAAGTCTTTACCCTCGTGACTGGCTTCCTTCACAAAGCATGACATTGTCAAGTTCAGCCACAGAATAGCATGTATGGGAATTTCTTTATTGTTTTCTTTATTACCTTTTAATTGAGTTTGTGTGTGGGGGGGGCTGTTGGCCGCATGGCCAGGTGTGGTCAGAGGGTGCTTGCTGGGATCGATTCCTTCCACCTAGTAGGTCTTGGGGATCACACGCAGGTCACTGGTGATGGCGGCCCCTTTGCATCTCCTGCTTGCTTGCTTGATTGGTTTATTTTATCTGTATGAGTGTGTTGTCTGCACATATGTAAGTGCATCCTTATCGTGTAGTGCCCAGAAAGATTAGACGAGGGCCTCTGATCCCCTGCAGCTTGAGTTACAGACAGTTGTTAACCATCATGTGGGTGCTGGGATTCAAACCCAGGTCCTCTGCAAAAGCAGGCTGTACTCTTAACCACTGAGCCATCTCTCCAGCCCTGCATCTCCTACTTTTAAAAGGCTGAATAATGGCTGGAGAGATGGCTCAGTGGTTAAGAACATTGGCTGCTCTTAGCAGAGGACCTGGGTTCAGTTCCCAGCATCAACATTGTGGCTCACAACCATCTGTAATTCCAGTTCCTGGAGTCCGATGCCCCTGTCTGCCCTCCATTGTCACCAGGCACACACAGTGCACATACATACCTGCGGGCAAAACACTTGTACACATAAAAATAAATGTAAAGGCTGAATAACAGTCCACTGTATCTGTATGCCACGTTTCGTCTACCCATCCCTGCATCAGTGGACATCCCTGCATCAGTGAACATCCCTCCATCAGTGGACATCCCTGCATCAGTGAACATCCCTCCATCAGTGGACATCCCTCCATCAGTGGACATCCCTGCATCAGTGGACAGCTGCCTTAATCACATTTCAGCTGTTGCTGTGGGCATGGAGCACTCCCTTGAGACTTCCTTCAGCTCTTGCTGATGTACCCACAAGTGGAACTGTTAGATTATGATGATTCTGTATTTAATGCTTCTTATGATTTGTGTACCTGGTGTGTATGGGTATGTATCTATATGTGTACATATGTGTAGGTGTAAGTGTACACGCATGCCCACAGCATACACATGGAGGTCAGCCGTTTCTCTCCTCCCACCATGTGCGTCCCGAGGGGAGTGAATGCCAGTTATCAGGTTTGCCGCAGAGCCTTGTGCCTTTCCCTGCTAAGCCGCCTCTCTGAAACTAATCTTTTTTTATTTAATTTATTACTAATCTTTTTTTATTTAATTTATTATGATTATGTGCTAAATATTGGGAGGGAGTTGTTTGTGTGCCGCTATGTGGGTAGAGGTCGGAGAACAACCTTGTGGAGTCACTTTTCTCCCTCCTCCTTTACATGGGTTTCCAGGGATCAAACTTAGTGGTCAGGCCAGCGCTTTGTCCTCCAAGTCATCACACACACACACACACACCACGTCTATGTTTTGTCTTTTGAGGGGCTGTCTTCTATGGGGCTACATCACCTTTCATTATATCAGGAGTGCAGAGAGCTTCCGTTTCTGGGCATCCTGTCCAACACTTCTGTCTGGGAAGATACCATCCTGCTGGGTGTGAAGTGGTGTCTCAGTGTGCTTTTAATTTGAATTTCCGACAGGATTAGGGGTAAGCACCGTTTTGTATGTGTGTTTGAGACAAGATCTCACTATCGGACTTGGCACGTAGCTCGTACTGGTTGGCATGCATTCCTGCCTTCATTGCCTGATGCCAGGATTATAGGGGTGCACCACTTGCATGCATAGCAGAACTTCTTTATTTATGTGTATGAGTGTCTTACCTGCATGCATTAAGTGCAGGATGTGCATGCAGTGGCCAGAAGAGAGCAACAGATCCCCTGGAACTGGAGCTGTGAGTTGCCATGTGGGTGCTGGGAGCTGAAACCTTTCCTCCACAGGAACAGTCAGCACTTGTTATTGACTGCTGAGCTATCTCCCCAGCCCCATAGAAATTTTAAATTTTGAAAGAGTCAAAAAAATTGTGACTGGCCTCAGTGTCACAAAACTTTTCCCCTGTGGGGATTTTTTTTTTCCTGTAAGTTTTAGCTTACATTAGATCCTTGCTCCGTTTGAAGGCAGTTTTTATATGTGGTATGGGTAATATGGCTTCGTTCTTTTGCATATGAGTATTCAACTTCCCACACCCTCTGATGAAAAGGCTCGTTTCCTCCTGGTAGGGCTGGCACTACAGTGGGCCATCACTCAACCCCTGTGCCACATGCTTTACTTATGACTTTTCTCTTTTCCTTTAATTGTATTTATTATATTTTATGTGTATGAGTGGATTGCCCGCTTGTATGTAAGTGCATCCACGTCATGCAATGCCCATGGAGATCAAAAGAGGGCGTCAGATCCCCTGGAACTGGAGTTGTCAGCCGCCATGTGGGTGCTGGGAATCAAGCCCGGGTCCTCTGCAAGAACAGCCAGTGCCCTTAACTGCTGAGCTGTCTCTTCAGCCCCTTCTCCTGGCTTTTCTAGTTCGCAGTTGGTCTCTGTGTCTGACTGTATGGCAGGTGCACCGTTTTGATTCCTGTGGCTTTGCTGCAAATTCAGAAGCTCAGAAGTGTGAAAAATCTGACATTGATCACAGAAATTTTAGGATGAGTTTTTCATTTTTCTTTTTTGTTAAGATTTTTACATTTTTGTTTGTTATGTGTGTGCCTTCAGAGGCCAGAAGAGCACATTGTATCCCCCGGAGCTGGAGTCACAAACAGTTGTGAGCCCCACCATCATCCCCTACTCCCAATGTAGATTCTGGGAACTGAACTTTAGTTCTCTGGAAGAACAGCTCTTAACCCTCAAGCCATCCCTCCAGCCCCAGGGTGACTTTCTCTACTTAAGAAAGAAATCAAGATGTCAGTACCAGGTAACAGTTATGGCTTCCCTCCCTGTTCTGTGGTTGGTGATCAAACACAGGCCTCACAGACACCAGGCAAGCAAATCCTTTACCTCTGAGCTACATCCCCAGCAACCGTAAGTTGTGGGTTTTTCTGTGTTTTTTTTTTTCCTTGTGTGTGTGTGTGGGGGGGCGGGATCCTAGGAATAGAAGCCAAGAACTCACAGCATTGGCTGTGTTAAGATGCTCCGTTAGCACAGGGCTGAGTCCTTAGAAGCCTTCCTGATTAGTACTGAATGCAGACATCTTTAGCCATCCCATCCCTGAAGACAGTGCATTTTTCTAGTCTACTTTCATTCTGGTCTTTAATTTATGTACTGTATATGTGACATATGTATGAATGTGGGGGTATACATGCCATAGCATATGTGTGAAGATCAGAGGACAACTTTCAAAAGCTGTTTCTCAGGCTGGTGAGATGCCTCAGTGGTAAAGGTGCCTGTCTCTTAGGCCTGGGTTCCTGAGTTTGATCCCCAGATTCCACGTGAAGGTGGAAGGAGAGGACTTGTTCTGTACACTTTCCTCTGACCTCCACAGGAACACCACTGAACACACACAATGATGATACATTTTTTAATGTAAAAACTTTTAATTCTGTGTATGTGCATACCTGTGAAAGTTGGTACATGAGTACAATGCCCACAGAGACGAGAAGAGGACGGCAGATTCCTTGGAGCTAGAGTTAGAGGCAGTTATGGTCTGCCTGGCGTGGCTTTGGGGAACCAAAGTCCAGTCCCATGCAGGAGTGTGCTCAGCTGCTCCCCTGCCTCTCCAGCCCCCAGTACAGTCTGAAATAGTTCTCTCCTTCCACCATGGGCTCCAGGGATTGGACTCAGGCTGTCAGGTTTGCAAGCAAGCACTTTTACCTGCTGAACCATTGTTCTGGCTCAACTCCAATCCTTTCAGCAATGTTTAATTTTCTGTGTAAGGCACTTCCTTGTTAAGTTTATTCTAAGGTATTTATTCCATCCGATGCTTTTACCACTTTCATCATCTTGCTCCCTACTCACCCACTAATTACTAGTAGTAGGTTTGAGGTACAGGATTAAGCTGGCAGCCTGGGGTGTAGCTCAGCAGAGAATCCTCAGTTAGCATGGGGAGACCCTAGATTTGAGCCCCAGCAATGAATAAGAAACACAAAATTAAAGTGGAAGGCCTGAGGAAGGGGTGCTGTGTAGTTCAGTGGCGAGTACTTGCCTAGAAAGCAGGAAGTCCTGGGTTCAACTCCCAGCATCACAGAAGAAAAAAATGGTTTTAGAGATTAGAATGGGGAGGGTCTGGTGTATGATAGCTCGGTGGTACAGCGCTTGCCTAGAGTGCACAAATCCCTAGGTTCAAACTTCACATAAAATGTGGGACACATCTGAGGAGAAGCTGGGACTCTGTGACAAGTAAAAGGGGTGGTTCGCACGGAGCAGTTGCCTCCGACATGGGAAACCCCAAAACCCAGAGTGGGGAACTGAAGAGTCACTGCCTCATTCCTTCATTAGCTTATTCTAAGGTTGTTTTGAGACGGTCTCCCTGGAGCCCCAATTGACCTGGAATTCTCTATGTAGACCAGGCTGGCCTTGATTTCACAGAGATCCACCTGCCTCTGCCTGCCAAGTGCTGGGATTAAAGGCATGCACCATGCCCAGCCCTCTAAATCTTAGATTGTACAAACTGAGTGGCTTCCTTTTAAAAATGATGTATCACTGATGCCAAAACCAGCCAGTAGAATGTGTGAGTGGGGAGAAGATGTGTAGCTTGAGATCATACTTTAACATTTCTTAGTTCTCAGTAACGCTCAGCGCGCTTTCCTTAACACCCTTTCGCCACAGCCTGCAGAGTTCTCCTCCTGCCCGCTGACCTCGGATGAGGCGGTCAATCGGTGGCTGCATTTCTATGAGATGACAGCGCCTTTGGTTTGCCTGCCAGTTTTTGTCTCCAAAGACCCGGTGAGTCTTGGTTTTCCTTTTATACACAGTGATAATGCTGGGTAGCATATTGTTTTTAACAGTGATTTATTTATTTGTATGCATGTGTTCATGTGTGCACATGCATACAAGTGTGTGCAGGCACATGTGGAGGTCAGAGGACAACTTGCAGCTGGTTCTCTTCCTTTCCCATGTGGGTTCCAGGGACTGGAGTCGGGTTGTTGGGCTTGGCGGCATGCACATTAACCCAGTGAGCCATCTTGCTGGCTCAGCATTCTTTTAGAATGAGATCATTTGTGGTTTTGTTATTTTAAGAATGAGGACAGCCTTAGAAATGATCTTTAAAAAGCAATTTACTTATTTTTATTTTATGTGTATGAATGTTTATGTGTATTAAACGTATGCCTAGTGCCCATAGAGGCCAGAAGAAGGGTCAGACCCCAAGTACTTGTGAGCTGCCATGTGAGTTCTGGGAACCGAACCTGGTTCTCTACAAGCACAGTGTACGCTCTCAACCAATGAACCATCTCTGCAGCCCCTCACCCCATGTTTTTCTTGGTATGGTCTCATGTTTGTCCAGACCAGCCTCCACCTCCCTATGTAGCCAAGGATTTTCTTGAACTTCTGATGCTGCTGCCTCCACCTACCTCCTGAGCCCTGGGGTTACAGGCATGTCCCACCATGCTCAGTCTATGGGAATTCCTTGAAAGATGAGGAAAAGTTTTGGTGCTTTCCTTTGAGAGGTAGGCAGAGCAGAATTAGACCTTTAAGAAAGTAAAGGAACAGGCATTAAATAACACAAAAGTTGTGCTATTAAATAATAAAATCGGGGGCTGGAGAGATGAGTCAGTGGTTAAGAGCACCAGCTCTGCTCCTCTTGCAGAGGACTGAGGCTCAAGCCCCAGCGCCATGTGGTGGCCAACAACCGTCCATAACTCCCTTTCAGAGAAACCCGACACCTTCTTCTGACTTTCTCAGACATTACATGATACGGTGCACACTCATATCCTGCAGGCAATGCACTCATCACAGAAAATGAAAATAAAAAAATATTTTAATAAATAATAAAAGCACAACAAGGACTTGAGTCTCCTGCTTGGTTGTCTGATGCTCTGTGCTGCATGCTGGAGAAAACTGTCAGACCAGGTCACAGTGCCTGCCGGAACGCTGCCTGGCTGGATAAAGATCCAGCCATTACATATCTAAGATTTGTAAAAGGATTTTTAAAAATTATGTATGTTTGTGTGTCTGTGTGTGGGCATGTACATGCAAGCACAGTGCTTGCAGAGGCCAGAGAGGGCGCTGGATGCCCTGGAGCTGGAGTTACATGCAGTTGTGAGCTGTCCACATGAGTGCTGGGAACTGAGCTCAGGGCCCCACAAGAGCAGTGCACACCCTAACTGCTGAGCCCCCTCCACAGGATTTTTATCTGTAGATATATGTCAAACTGATTATAGGTGACAACATTCATAGTAACAGAAGAACTGGAAATGATGTGTTTGTTGACACACTGTGTTCCTGAATGGAATGCCGTGCAAGTATGAATGCAAAAGCCCTTCATATCAGCCAGGCAGCAGTCTTAATACTGTATTGTTGATTTTCAAAAAGCAACAGGCAGAACTGTATGGGCTGCAGTTTGAATGAGCGCTTCTAGAAGGCCAGACAAGGAAGTGCTTGTACTTGTTGCTACAAGGAAAGAAAATGATGAAGAGGAGAGGGCATTTGCCAGTTCAGTGACTGTATCCTTTTGCATCCTTTGATTCTCTTAAAATATGACTGTATTGTTTAGTTAAGAAACAAGATGGCTCAGTGGTCTGGAAAATTAGGCCAGTGATAGAGCCCTTGCCTGGCATGCATGAGGCCCTGGGTTTAAGTATAATGGCACCCCTTATCATTCTGCCACTCAGGAGACACAGGTAGGAAGGTTGGGAGTTCAAGGCCAACCTCAACTGAGTTCCTGTATCAAAAGAACAAAAAATATTTTTTAAAGCCTTGGTAAGACAAATAACACTTTTTTCCCTCCTCTTGAAGACACTGTATCACAGTAACTTGAGTGCATACTCATAGCTCATCTGCTTCCCAGGGCCTGGACTTGCGGCTGGAGCACACCCATTTCTTCAGCCACCACGGCGAAGGTGGGCACTATCACTGCGACACCACTCCGGACTCAGTGGAGTATCTCGGCTACTTCTCCCCAGCCAAGTTTCTCTACCGCATTGACCAGCCCAAGGAGACCCACTCCTTCGGGAGAGATTAAGTCAGCTGCTGCCTGCTTAGAAAAGAAATGATGAACTAAGAATAATAATTAATACTTTGATACTAATCAAAATCCAGTATTGGGTGGGGGTGTGGCAGTGTAGAGTGCAAGAACTCAGGCCAATCCCCAGCACTGAAGAAGGTGATTCTGAGAGTGATTTCACCACTTAAACATCCTCCTCCTGTTGCTGCCTTTTCTTTTTTGAGACAAGGTCTCCCTGTAGCCCCCAGCTGGCCTGGAACTCACTATGTAGACCAGGCTGGCCTTAATAGAAATCTGCCTGCCTCTGCCTCCTGAGTGCTGGGGCTAAAGGCAGGTGCCTCCACTCTTGGTCCTTCTTATTAGAAGTAGTATTTTACATTTGAAATGCAAGGCTCAGGCTACCTGGTATTCTTGTACTTTCTTGTCTCCACATGAAGGAGATAATTGGGAACAGAGACATATAGTCAAGACATTGTCTTTTCTTATATGCTCACATTTGTTAAACCAATTTCATTCTTTATACTACCAGCAAAGCTTATCTCATGTTTATACTCCAGATATACTAAGTGGATTCTTACTGGATATTAGAATCGGTAAGATGGTTGCTAAATCTTTGCACCGAAGTTTTTTTTTTTTTTGGTGAAATTAAACCACACTTAGAAGTTTGCGGTCAGACTTCCACAAACATCAGCAACTAGGTGATTAGCACGACTCTTATTTGATTGCCGGCCAGGAGTTTGTACCTTCATGCCGTCCCCAAGATAAGAAGAGAAAAGAAACAGCAACAAAATACAGGATTGATGTGAGTGCACTTTAAGGTGGTTGTTGAAGAGACATCAGGAGATACATAATTACAATCTTGGGGCTGTTCAGTGGTTAAAAACACTTACTGCTTTTGCAGAGGGCCTGGGTTTGGTTCCCAACATCAACATAGTGGCTAACTAACATCTATCCTTAACTCTGGTTCCAGGGAATCAGACACCCTCTTCTGGCCTCCATGGGCACCAGGCACACATATGGTGTACTTACATACATGCAGGCAAAACATTCATACACATAAAATAAAAATCAATCTTTGAAAAAATAAAATTACATTCTTTTAGTGACTAGTGTCTTTAAAAGACACCTCTGTGCCCTTCCTTTGGCTATTAGACTGTGGAGACGTAAACCCCAACAAATTGGACTTCCCCTCAGGAACCTTATGCTGGGAGGAGAGGCTGAAGCTTGGCACCAGCCTCCCAGAAAAAGATTTTGTACTGTTCTGCAAGACAGACAGGAGCCGAGACAGTGGTGGTGGCAGGCACACCTTGACCAGGCTGCTTAGTCAGGAGTACCTTTTGCCTTCTGCTTGAATCTGAACCTCACGTCAGGATACCAAGATAAGCTTGGCAGGATGATGGGGGTTCGGAGGGTGGATGTCCCTGGACCTCTCTGCTCCTCTTCCCAGTGTGCCCACATCTCTGAAGCCTTCCTCTGCTTTTCAAAAAAAAAAAAAAAAAAAAAGACACTCTTTTACTGGTGGTAGTAGTTGAAATTCTCCTTGATACTCTTCTATATTACAGATCAGATCTAATGGTTATCAGGCAGAAATCAACTCTCCAGTCTGCTAATGTCAACAAGGCACAGATTAGGAACTTCAGTGCTAATCTTGTAATGGTGTTTTCTGATTGTCTTATGAGTATAAATTGCCATGTGTTATTTTTTAAATAAACACTATTTTGAGGCAAAACTAAAATTGTATTTATATTGTTTCTTTCTAGTATCTTGCCTGCAGACAAAAACAGTTGCTCTTTATTTGAATGTGTGTTGTGTTTGCACGTGTGCAGATGTGCATGTGTGTGCCTATGGAGACAAAACTGGCATCCAGGGTCTTCCTGGTTGTTCTCTACCCTCTGTATTAAGACTTGCCAAAGCTGGTGCTTGCTGATTCAGCTAGTCAAGTTAGGCCGCTTGCCTGAAGGACCTGTCTCCCGCTCCTGAGCACTGAAATTACAGGTGAGCTGCCACACCCACCTGGCCTTTTACCTGGGTGCTGGGGACCCACTCTCCTCAGGTGTGCTGCAGGCCTTTAACCCTGAGCTGTCATCCCACCCAGTGCTAGTATTACCCCAGCCTGCCAGGATTGACCTCAGGGGCTTCTTCTGTCACTCTCCACCTTTTTGAGACAGTCTCTCTGCTGGTGAAGAAGTCCTCTGCGCTCCCTGATGCTGAGGTGGCTGACAGGAACACACTGCCGTGCAGAGCTTCTCCATCGGTGCTAGGGTTCTGAACGTAGGTCCTCACGTTTGCCCAGCAAGCACTTTACCCAGTAAGCCACCTCACCAACCCCTCACAGTCCTGAAGGCACCTGTACACACAGGTACATAAACATACATACATACATACATACATACATACAACACAAAACCCTGCTGGGATTAGACTGTCAGTGAGTTAAATTTAATCAAGAAGAATTGATACTTTCAGCAATCAGCCAGCTGAGGATTCTTTACCTTATGGAGCAAAATCCTGGGTAGAAGAGGAGCTTGTTAAATGCTGGTCTCATCTATTTCAATGGCAGTGGCAGTCGGCAGGGGGAATCATCAGCAAGTGGCACTCTAATGCTACAGTCCCTATATCTGCCTAGATATCAGGACCCTTAGCTCTACAAGCCTTACAGCCCCAAGGAGGCCTCAGATATCACAACACTGGACCCTTGGCTGCAGGCAGTATTAGAGCACCCAGCCTGGGATGCTTTGGCCCTGAACAGTTCTCCGGAACTCTCCTGGTGACTAGGGCCTGCAGGCTCTCTTATCTGGCTTCTCACAGCCTTCTCTTAGTCCTCTGTTCTCTTGATGTCTCTTCTGTGAATGACTTCTGGGAAAGACTCTTTGTAACTAGCTTTACAAATTGAAATTAAAAGTTTATGTGTATGACCGTTTTGTTTGCACATATGTAATGCATGCAAAGCCTGTGGAGGCCAGAGGGCGCTGCATCCCTTTGGAACTAGAGCTGTGGATGGTTGTTAGCCACACCATGTGGGTGCTGCGAACCAAACCTGAGTCTTCTGCAAGAGCAGCCAGTGCTTTTAACTGGTAAGCCATCTCTCCAGCTCAAACTGAAACTCTACATAACCTTATAAACCAGTTTAATATGTCTGGCATTCAGAACTATGTGCTCCTAAGAAAAGGAACAGGATCAGTCCCGCCATGGTTTAGAATCCCAGCATAATTAACTCTTCAATGAAGCCGGATGCATGGCTTTAATTTTATACTATGTCTCCTATTTGTGACTCAATTCTGCTCCAACTCAGAACAATGTATGTGTGTAAGATGTGACAAGGGCATTGCGACAATGCCCTTGGAAATGCCTTCCTACAGATGTTGAAGGCGACACACTGGGCACAGGTTGATGACACTGGTCCGTAGTTTTAAATGCTGAGTCAGCAGGGTCAGAAGAGCAACTTCTTCCTTTGTAAAGACCATTATCAAAGGTTGCTTAATATGCTGTTCAACAAATATGAGAGGAGCCCTGTTAGAAAGAATCCAGTAGAAGAGAAGAGAGCAGTTCTGGGAGACCAGTCCTGAGAGAAATCAGAACAGACTGGGCCCACTCTTGACTGAACTACTGCAAGAATTTTTTCTTTGCTCAGGCTCTGCCTACAGTCTCTGCTTCAACTTTGTTTCCTTCCTGTCCTGGCTGTTTAGAATGTCTCAGCATTTCCTTTGGCTTGCAGTACTGTGGTTATGACTACTTGGGGTGCCTGCCTCTCTCTGCCAGTTAGTATTTGAAAGCCAGGGCACCCGGCAGGCTGTCCAGACACTAGACATGGCGCCCAATCAGGACTGCTCAGGCAAGCATCCCCTCCCACTGCCAGTGGATGGGATCTCTGGGTGGGATCAGTGAGTAGTCCAAGCTTTGGCACCCCCAAGGTGATTCAGGCCCATGGGCACCGTCAGTCGACAAGTCCAAGGATTCTGCAGGCCTGGGCCTCTTTAGCCATCAGGTGGCAGCTGTGCTGAGGCCTCCTTGTGTCAAGCACTTTGTCCTGGAGTCAGGACCCAAGGACGTGAGAAAATAGTCACCAGTCAGAAGCAGTGCTGTCCGGGAGCCCAGCATCAGGTGGAGGGAGGTACTGATGACTGGGTATACTCAGGGTACCTCCATGTAATGTACGGAAACTGAAGAATAACAATAGTACATAGAAACATGGTACCTGTCATAGGGGCACCGTGGGCCTCACACATACTGGGCAGTGATGGTTTCCTGACACCTGCTTCCTTAAGTCTTGTGCAATTTCAGGTACTCTCTGTCCTCATGAGGCCATGATTGGTGGTACCTGGGGGAGCAGACCTGGCCAGAGGTGGGGCTGCCAGCCACAGTGGCCAAACCACTGGTACTTCTTTCCGTCTCCAGCTCAGCCTGCACTGCTGAAAGTGGACAGGGAGAAGCCTTGGGAGAAGTCTTTATAGGACCTGGTATTGCAAAACCAGGAGAGGTGGTAGAGTGGAGCCTCCCAGCTGTTATACAGCCCAGAAAGGGGACATCTGGACCAATCATAGCCATTTCTTTGGCCCATGACAGCTGTTCCTTTTGTCATTAAGGCACCAGGCAGTTGTCACAGTACATGGTAGTCCCTCCACCTGGAGAAGTGCGCCCCCTCTGGCCAAGATGGAAATGGTTCTCCAGGACTGTGACCCAAAAAAGTCTGGTACAAACTGTCCCAAAAGCCCTGGGTCTTGCTATGTAGACCAGGCTGGCCTCAATCTCACAGAAATTCGCCTGCCTCTGCCTCTTGACTGCTGGGATTAAAGCTGTGTGCCACCAAGTCTAGCTTGGAATGACTTATAAAACAAAATCTGGACTCCTTTTCATCAACGTTGGCAAACTCATGAACCATGTGCTCTTGTAACCTGGGTACCTGATATTTCCTGGGAACCCCAGTTTGCTACCCCACCCCAACATAGAGAAGGAATGTATGTTTGAAAATTAACATATCAAAGTGAGCATCTTCACTGAATACATGAAGACTGGGAGATGGCTTGGAATTAGGTGTGTTTTAGAACTAAAGATGAAAAGGCTGGCAAGGCTGGATTCAAGTTTGTAGTTCCCCACTTGAAGGTGGAGAAATTGTTTTGAATAAAAATGTGGGTGAGGACTGACTGGGCACAGTTCCGGGTGCAGTTCTAAGAGTTATTGGGGACCAGGTGTTCAGGTCCACTCTTATATACTACAGTTGAGTCAGGCTTTTTATTCAGGAACAAACTGTAATGTGGCCTGTAAAACCAGAATGGCTAATCCTTACTGTCAACTTCACTGAATTTAGAATTACCTAGAAGACACACCTCTGCTGCACCTGTGAGGGTTTCCAGAGGTTTATCTGAGGAGTGTGAGATGGCTGTGTAAACTGCAGAAGTCAAAGTAACCAACTAGCCCTAAATTGGCAGTCTGGCCTCACTCAACGTCTCACCAACAGGTTATGTTGTGCCCAGGTTATAGAATCATCTCAAAAGACCACCAGGGAGGTCAAATCTGATGCAAGCATAAAGGGTCTTTATTTACAAGCTCAAGCTCGGTCCACAGACTGACACCGACGAAGTAGGTGATAAGACAGTGGCCCCAAGTGGAGGGTGAGGTGATCTTTTATAGGGTTAAAACAAAGAGAGGAGGGACAAGGGTTGGGATTGGTTAAGGAAGCCCGCTGGTGTGAAAAGCATCTTACTCATATTAAGGTTACAGGGCCCGTGGAATGTGCAGACCAAAGGATGTTACAAGGTCTTGTTTATGTCTCTGATTTTAGCCTTGGTCAACCTGACCGGATTTTGTGTTCTTCTTTTTGAGTCCTAAGTAGGGTGTTTTTACAAAACCATCTGGTATTTGAAGGCTACTTCCTTGCAGGTGTTTTCCTACGAGTGTGAGAAAGCCTGTGGTCTTTCCTGGAGCTGGGAAATCAAGCTTACATAGCAGAGGTTTTTCTCTAACAAAATGGAGTCAGGTTTGCTGCAACCTCCATTCTTCATTTCTGGGGGAGTCCTTACAGTTACTCCCTGAACTGAGGGAGTTCTGACTGGAGCCAACCTGTCTCCTTTAGGACCTCCAAATACCAGCCTGCTCCTCCTGGGAACCTCTTCTTGAAAGAGGGGCTTCAGGCATGCAAGAACACTGCATCTTGGCACCAACACATTCCAGCTGGGCACAAAAGAAAAAAATCTTTCACCTTACTCATTAGGACACAGAGTTCTACCCATGGAGCCACCTCTCTGTCCTCACTGCATAGAATATGCATTCCTTGCCTGTTGCAGGTTTGGATTTGGTTGTTATTTCCTAACTCTAAATTCCGTGCCTTTCTCCTCTCCTAAAGCCTGGCAGTGCAAACCCCCTGAAGGCAGGTGGTAGCCTCCCACGAGCTGGAGGCCCAGCCTGAACTCAACTGGGAAACGAAAGCTCTGTGTCTCAAAAGCCAACTAACAAGAGGCTAAGGAGATGGCACTGCAGAGGACTGGTTCGAATCCCAGCACCCACATCGCAGCTAACAACCATTCTAAATCCAGATCCAGGGGATCCGACGCCCTCTTCCGACCTCCGAGGGTACTGCCCGACACGGGTGCATTGACACATATGGACGCAGTGTACTCATGCACATAAGATAAAAACAATAAAACATTTCTAATCAATCAAGTAACTAGTCAAGGAGACAACCAGCCTCACTTCCGCGTCTCTGTGCCGAGCCAGTGAACCGGTCTTCTGGCAGCGGACCCGGCCATGTTCAGACGGAAGCTCTAGGCCAGAAGAAAGCTCACCGGACGTGTCCGGACGGCTGGCGCTCGGCCCTCGCTCCTGTGGTTCCGAAAGGCCGGGCGTGGACGGGAACGTCGCTGGGCATTCTGGGGTGGCGGCGGAGCGGAGGGCTTCCGGCGGAGCGGAGGGCTTCCGGCGGAGCGGAGGGCTTCCGGCGGAGCGGAGGGCTTCCGGCGGAGCGGAGGGCTTCCGGCGGAGCGGAGGGCTTCCGGCGGCGTCGGGGTCGTGCTCCCGCTCCGAGCTGAGCCCCGCCGCCCAGGCCCCTCTCCGCCGCCGGCATGTCGGGCGTCCGCGCCGTGCGCATCAGCATCGAGTCGGCCTGCGAGAAGCAGGTGCAGGAGGTGGGCCTGGATGGCACCGAGACCTACCTGCAGCCGCTGTCCATGTCGCAGAACCTGGCGCGCCTGGCGCAGCGCATCGACTTCAGCCAGGGCTCGGGCTCCGAGGAGGACGAGGCTGCGGGGCCCGACGGCGACGCGCAGGACTGGGCGGGCGCGGAGCCGGACGACGAGGACGGTGAGGCGGCGGAGCTCTGGGGCAGAGGGGCTCCGGAGCGGGCGGGCCACGAGTGGACGGCGGGGCGGGCCGAGGCGGGCCTCCGGTAGAGCCCGCGGCCCAGACCCGCGCGGGCTGGCTAGGGCGCTGGCGGCCCTGGGGGCTTTCGCGGACGCAGCTGGTTGGTTTCTTCCGAGACATGGTCTCCCCCGCAGCCCCTGCCTGTCTAGGGCTTCTTGTAGACCAGGCTGGCCTTGAACTCCCGGAGAACCCCCTGCCCTCCCCGCGAGTGCTGGCTGGGATTAAAGGGGTGCGCCACGCTCAGCGGAGACCACTCCCGAAAGTGGTGGTAATGAACCCGAGGAGAACGAACCCCAGGGTAGGGGGATTTGGATTCCCATATCGGGGTTCATTTAAACCACAATTCTTGATTGAGATGCCACAACATGACACGACAGTTCATGTGGAGGGTGACACAGGTCATGTGTAAACATGACAGTTCATGTGGAGGGTGACACAAGTCATGTGTAAACGTGACAGTTTGTGTGAAGGGTGACACAGGCCAGGTATAAGCATGACAGTTCATGTGGAGGGTGAAACATGTCATGTGTAAACATGGCAGTTCATGTGGAGGGTGACACAGGCCAGGTATAAGCATGACAGTTCTTGAGGAGAGTGACACAGGTCATGTGTAAACGTGACAGTTCGTGTGGAGGGTGATGCACGCCAGGTAAAAGCATGACAGTTCGGGTGGAGAGTGACAAGGTCGTGTGTAAATGTGACAGTGCATGTGGATGGTGACACAGCTCATGTGTAAATGTGACAGTTCATGTGGAGAGTGACACAGGTCATGTGTAAACGTGACAGTTCATGTGGAGAGTGACAAGGTCGTGTGTAAACGTGACAATGCATGTGGATGGTAATATAGGTCATGTGTAAATGTGACAGTTCACATGGAGGGTGACACAGGCCAGGTATAAGCAGGACAGTTTGTGTGCCTGGTGGTAGTACAGGGTTGTATGCCTACACATTCCCAGCACTTCTGAGGCAGAGTCAGGGAGATTTCTTCATGTTCTGTGCCAGCCTGGTGTGATAGTGAGACACTGTATCAAAATAAAACTAATGCTGTTTTGATAAACTTGGCAGAAAATAAAAAAGATATACCCGCTGGTGGAAGACAGTTTAGTACGTGTCAGAATTTTAGGTGTGCATTTCCTTTGATCCATGAGTCTCCCACATAAGTTTTGAGGTACTTGTAGTTACCCTGCCTGACTGGTGCTGAGATTAGACCAGGGCTCCCGGCTTTGCTGCTCTCAGGAGCACTTTGACTGCCCTCCTGGGCGTCCTTATTGGAAGCTCAGTGTTTGAAGCTCACACAGTTTACATATGACAGGAGTTCGAGCAATGCAAACATGGGGATTTTCCCATCATAATAGTAAGAAAAATAGCACAGCGTGCCCCAGGCCAAGGAGACCCTCCAGTAACCTCCTTTGCTGTATGCTGAAACAGAAAGGGGGGCACGTGGCAACGCAGCAGTCATTCCAAAAAACAGTCTTAAGCCTCTGCATCATCAAAACCCAAAGAAGTCTGATAGCAGAGAGCTATTTTCCTTAAGGGATGAGGGGGTGACTATAGCATGTGGGTAAATTGAACAGGAAAACCTTTGGAATGGTGCACCCCAACTAATAATAGTGGGTATGTTAGAGGGTGGAAAATTGAGACTGAGAATGAAGGAAAGTTTACGCTTCTGGGTTTTGTTTTTGTTTTTTGGTCTTTTTGAGACAGGGTCTCCCTGTAGCCCCAACTGGAACTAGCTGTGTAGACCAGGCTGGCCTTGAATTCACAGAGATCCTCCTGCCTCTGTCTCCCCAGGGCTGGGATTAAAGGCGTGTACTACCATGCCCAGAGAAAGCTTGTTCCTTTATTCCCTGACATTTTTAACTCAGTCTCTGTAGTGAACATATATTTAAGAACAATTAAAAGAGAGATGTACTTATGCAGCCAACTGCACCGCAGATGTTAAGGCCATCTTTGGCTTTGCACATTTCTGCAGCTTGGAAATCCTCTACAATTATTCAGGTCTTGCAGAGCTGGGGGTATAGTTCAGTGCTTGCCAGGCTTGCATGAGGCTCTAGGTTCAAAGGATATTTGAATGCTAACTTGAGACAGAGTGGTAGATTGGCCTGTAGATAGCTGTTTGATTTTCTGTAGAAAGAATGTAGTGTTGAGTGTTAACACACAGCTGGAGAGGTGGCTCAGCAGCTTAGAGCACTTGCCGTTCTTGCAGAGGATCCAGGTTCAGTTCCTAACACCTGCATGGTGGCTAACAACCATCCATAACTCCAGTTCCAAGGGACTGGATAGCCTCCTGTGGCCTCCACAGGAGCCAGGCACATGTGGTACACATATGTGCACGCAATCAAAACATCCGTACACATAAAAATACCTGGTTAACAAAGATCCAAGAAAGGCTGGAGAGAGCATGGTAAGAGAGCGGCTTGAGGTGGGGTGTACGCTCTCCTCGTGCTGCCTTGAGCCCTGTGATGAGTTTTTTCTCGTTCATGCCATGTAACCAGTGCATACGTGCTTCTCTTTTTCCTTTGTTTTCAGGGTTGGTAAAATTTCAGCCTTCCCTATGGCCTTGGGACTCGGTGAGGAACAATTTGCGAAGCGCCCTTACGGAGATGTGTGTGCTCTATGATGTCCTCAGTATTGTCAGGGACAAAAAGTTTATGACCCTTGACCCCGTCTCTCAGGACGCACTTCCTCCGAAACAGGTATGTGTGGTCTTTGCCGACAGCTTTTCCTCTCCTCCCCGACTGGGTTGTGTGCCCTTTGCTCCCTTTTCCTTTCTTGAACCTTCTGGTAAATGTTTGTGGCCAGAGGGGCCCCAGGTCTCCTTTCTTTAGGATTCTCCCTCTTCTGAGTCTGGCATGTGGCACAAAGAGGGGATGGTAAATGGCTTAGGAGCTAGTTGTGCAGACCCAGGTTCAGATCCTGCTTCTCACAGCTGAGTAAGGTAGGGTTAAGGGGCTTATTGATACTGAGCGAAATTGTTGGTGCTTGAGAGAGGGTTTAGTATTTGAATTGACAGTGGAAGGGGCAGCAGAGTGGTGAACTGGTGAATGGGCCATGAACCAGGGGGGCGACTTGGGTCCCTAGGAAAACAGGCATCCAGAGTGACTAAGTAAGCAGGAGACAAGGTGGTGGGTGTAAGATGTGACTGAAGAAAACCCCCCAGCAACTCTAGGACTCAGGAGGACTGACAGACACCTTGGCGACACCAGCCAAACTTTCAGAATTCGTAAGCGTCTGTGGAAAAGGACTGCAGCCCCTCAACACCGAGAAGATAAGCTTCCTGACACAAGTTATAGGCTGATTTTTGTTAACTACTCTCCCCTCATTTAAAAAGCCCACCAAACAGTCTAGGCTTTTAATAGTTTGGGAGTCGAGGAACACTGTGCTGGAAGACTTTGGGTTTCATGAAGTTAACTTCTTTCCTTTTGGGGATGAAGGCTGAGACCAGAGAGCTGTGCGGCAGGCTCAGGTTGCAGTGAGCCTGTAGTTAGAGTTGTGGCTAGACCTGCAGAGTCCCTGAGGACACCTGCCTCCCACCTGCTGTCCTTCCCCAGAGAGCGATCTCTCTGAAGACTTCACACAGGGAGCATCTTTGACCTGGACTCCCTGAAGGAAGAGTGCACTGTGCGGCCTTTCTCCATGCACACTGTGCGGCCTCTCTCCACGCACGCTACCCTGGCCCGGCCTGCTTCACTTCCGATGTCAAAGGCGATTAGGTGTGTTCAGAGTGGTATGGCCACATGATGGTCGCCTTTTCACGAAACTTCTTTTTTGACTTTCCCCTGGTCAGAAACTTGCTTTTGTTAGACTTTGCTTTGGAAGTGTGTCTACTCAGTAAAGTACACAAATTGCTCATTGTGGTATCACATGTATTAAATGGTTTTGATTTGCAATCAGTTTTCAGGATCAGCAGTCAGGGAGTATGGTTAATGGAACACTGCATGAAGGGTCCCAGCCTCAACTCCAGAGGCACATCATAGGTTGTGACAATCAGTTTTGTAGTCAGGCTCCCTGGAGTCACCACGTATTCATGGGACCATCCGTAAGGCAGGCTCTGGTGTGACGTGTGCAGGGTTCTGTACACAGCTTGCACGGCAGGGATTTGGGCTTTGATGAAAGGTGCGAGGGCCACAGAGAGGGTTAGGCGGGGGCATGGTGGGGCTGCAGTGCCGAGCAGAGGGGCCCTGACCCAGCTTGACCAAGGTGATGAATACTAAGTTGTTCTGGTTTCTGGGCCATTGTGTTTGGGGCTTAGCATAGGTCTTTTTGTAAGTTGGGTAAAGAAATAGGTAGTTACTTCTGTTGCTTAAAGCATTTTTTTTTTTTTTTTGGCGGAATATAAAATGATTTTTTCAAGCTGGTCATGGTGACATACACCTTTAATTCTGGCACTCAGGAGTCAGAGGTAGACAGAGCTCTATGAGATCAAGGCTAACCTAGTCTACATAGTAAGTTCCAGAGTTCTAGGCTAGCTGGGGCTACAGGGAGACCCTGTCTCAAAAAAGAACAACAAAACAAAGATTATTTTCCAAGACATTCTGTGCACTTTGTCACCTTTTTCTTATTTCTTGTGTGTGTGTGCACGCGTGGTGTGCCAGAGCTGACTACATGCCTTCTTCATTCATTCTTCACCTTACTTTGTATTATTATTTTATTTGGGGGCATCAGGTTTCCTTGCTGATGACTGGGTCAGCTGACAGGGAGCCCCCGGAGTCCTCCTGCCTCTGTCCCCCAGCACCTGGATTACAGGTGCATGCTGCCATACCAGACCTCTTTGAGTGGGTGCTGGTAATTGAATTTCCAGCCAGTCCTTATGCTTGAATGGCAAGCCCTTTACCAGCTGAGCCATCTCCTCCTGCCCCTGCTCTTTAACTTACTCCTGAGTAAAGTATTTGGTGATTGCAAAAATGTGTAGTTTTAAAGTTGTCTGCAGCAGCATGGAACCCCAGCTTTGACAGGAAGTCTGATGGTTGTTTTTGGTAGAACCCTCAGACATTGCAGCTGATCTCTAAGAAGAAGTCCCTGGCTGGGGCAGCTCAGATCCTGCTGAAGGGGGCAGAAAGACTGACTAAGTCAGTGGCTGAGAACCAAGAAAATAAGCTGCAGCGCGACTTCAACTCTGAGCTCTTGAGACTACGGCAGCACTGGAAACTTAGAAAGGTTGGAGATAAGATCCTTGGCGATCTGAGCTACCGGAGTGCAGGTATGCATGAGTGTCTGTGCTGCTTTTGTGGCCGTGTCCACTCTGACTGCAAGACGCACAGCCTCCCAGCGTGTTCCCACTCCGTGCTGCATACCAAAATTTTAATTTCTTCACCTCTAAGCCCAAACCGTCTTAACCAAGCCTGGTGGCACACATCTGGAGTCCTAACACTTGCAGGCTGAGGCAGAAGGATCAGGAGTTCAAGGCTGGGTTAGCCTATATGAGTCCCTATCTTAAAAACCATAGTAGACAGCTAAGCCAACCATTATTACCATAGTTCTATAAGAAATAGCCTGTCATCAGAAAACCTTTCAGGAAGAGAAAGTTCAGAGATGGGCATTTAGGGTTCACAGCTCACAGGGGTGAAGCTTTGAATGCTGAGAGAGGAGTCAGGCAGTCCTGGCCAAGATACTTGGGAAAATCTCCATGTGCTAGAGCAAGGCTGTGTTACCTAAATTAAAGTAAAACCCGTTACAGAGGTATACTCGAAGTGAGAAGCCCCTTCTAATTGAGTAGATAGAAGGTCTTCCAGGGCCATGCTTTCCAGTTTTGCACATTATCATTCTTTCCCCCCAATAATTAGGGGAAAATCCTTGACCTAATTGTAACTTCTCTTTGGAATGAACATTGGTGATTACGAAATAATTCAGTTACACTGTTTTAACTGCAAGAAGATCTTGAATATCTTTCTTTGTTAATGATGCATCGCACTTAACGGTCCATTCATATAATGTAATAGTCACTCCAACTTCTGACCTGCACAGAAATGTATCAGTAAAAATGGTTGAAGATAGTATTTTGTGCTCTGTTCTTTCATCTTTCTGTTGCCGAATTCAGAACACTTCAGTTGTGTGATTACAGGGCTGGGCCCCAGAGGTTTTTCATTCCTAAGGCATAAATCTGAGGAATGAATTCCTGGAAGCACATCCATTTTTATCCAGACTCCATGGACTACAGCAGTGTGTGTGAAACCTGTGAAGGTTAGGCTGCTGTGACAGTGTCTTCAGACAGCAGGGGTCTGTGCACCAGAGTCTGCACACCATGCCCGTGTGGTGTTATTCATAATATTAAGTAGCTTTTTTTTTTTTTTCTGCTTCTTTCCTTCCTTAGGCTCACCACTCCTCTCTCCCCTCCCACAGCATGCACATTTCCAGGGTTTATGGTTCAGTGAGGTGGGGTTGAAGTGATATACTTGATAATGCTTGCTAAGTTCATCTGCTAACTGTATTAAATATCCCATTAGGATCCCTGTTTCCCCACCATGGCACTTTTGAAGTAATTAAGAACACAGACATCGATCTGGATAAGAAGATACCAGAAGACTACTGCCCCCTTGATGTCCAAATTCCTAGTGATTTAGAGGGATCTGCATACATCAAGGTATTGGTTAAAGTAGTTTTTGTTCTTTTGGTTTTTTCTTTTATGTGTTTGAGTGTAGTGCCTGCATGTATGGAAGTGTACCTGTTTTGTGCAATGCCTGTGGAGGTCAGAAGAGGGTGTTGAATCCCCTGAAACTGGGGTTACAGGTGGTTGTTATCTGCCATATAGGTGCTAGGAATCGAACCTGGATCTTCTGCCTGGTCTTCCAGTGCTCTTAACCACTGAGCCACTCCTCCAGCCCCTGGCTAGTTTATAGGTGATTTCTTATTTACCTAACTGAGGCTACTTTGCTAACATTTCCATGTTTTGTTGTTGTCTAGGTTTCCATTCAAAAACAGGCTCCAGACATCGGTGATCTTGGCACAGTTAACCTCTTTAAGCAAGCTTTGCCCAAATCCAAACCAGGTATATCATGGCCTCTCACCTCAGGCCTTCATGTACATAATCAATAAGCCAGATATAAAGAGGGAGAGGAAAAGTAAACTTTTGGAGTACGAATACTTGGAAACAAACCTTTTAATGAAGCAGAGCTGAGGTTTATTAAAAATAGTTTAATATATATTTTAAGCATGATGGTTAAGAGAAAGAGGGTTGCTCACAAAGAAGGACACCCAAGACCATGTGTGTGGGATTCTTGAAATGCCGCCTGCTTTTTGCTTTTGAGACGGAATCTTTGCCTTTAAACTCCTGCTCTTCCTGTGTCCACCTCCTGTGTTCTGGCATTACAGTGATGCTATGCCATGTCTGCCTCTGGAGGTGTGCTACTTACACTTTACAGATGAACCATTAGTGAACTGCTGTATGTTTTTGTAAGCTGAACTTGGCTAGTTTTCTCTGTGTTAAAAAAGTGAGATTTTCACCCCCTTCAAGGCTCAGGGAACACGGAAAGTGGGGACAGAAAGAATGTCAGAGCCAGAGGTTGGAGGGAGTATTGTGAAACTGTGTCTTCTGGACATGACAGGGCCAGTACACACATGAACTCAGTGCAGCAGTGGTTACCTGCTCAAGACTTATACAAGATTGGGCCCACCCCCATTCCATCATGGTGGGTCCCATCCCTTGCTGAGGGACAGTGTGCAGCTGATGACTGATGGGGGGGTATCATTTCCCTCAGGGATGTGGCCACTGATGAGCTACCCTTGTTCTAGTACATAACCCCCAACGCACATTCATGAAAGCAACCATAGTTAAACTCCCATCAGTTACCAAAAAGACATGTAGCTGAGGGGCTCATGGGGAGAAGAGCTTGAGCAGGAGAGAGGGTCCTGAGAGACAGTGATGGGGGTGAAAACCAAAGTTGACTAGGTGCGTGTATGAAATTATCAAAGAATTTTGTGAAAGTAAGATGTCAGAGATGGCTTTGTGTTTTCTGGACCTTTGAGAATTCAGGTTACTGCTTCATGCCATCTCGAATGGCTGACACTGGGCTTCTGCGTGTGCTCTTGTCTTTCAGGTTCCCCACATTGGCAGACGAAATTAGAAGCCGCACAAAATGTTCTGCTCTGTAAAGAAATTTTTGCGCAGCTCTCTCGGGAAGCTGTTCAGATTAAATCCCAGATTCCTCACATCGTGGTGAAAAACCAGATCATCTCTCAGCCCTTCCCAAGTAAGCAGCCAGCCCTGCAGAGACCTGCAGGTGGGGCTTCATGGTGGGGCGGGGAGAAGCAGTACAGTAGCTGTGCTCCGTCCTGGGCCACACAGCTGTTGCGCAGCGCACCGCCAGTTTTGTTCGGCAGAGAGAGTGTAGTCTTGGGCTGCGGCAGCTGTGGATAGGGACAGTTGCTTTGAAGTGAGATTTTTTTCACAGATACACTGCCGTCTCTGAATGATGTATCAGTTTAAAAACATTTAGAATATTACTTAATTTCTAGAAATCAGCTTTTATTATTCAGAAGCAGCATTTCGGTGTCATCTGCTGCATGCTTGTTTGTGTACATTCTTAGGATGGTACCTCACTGTCTTATCAAGGAAATGGGTTTCAGAAACAAACAGTTCCACCTTACTGTTTATGGAAACAGGGAAAGGCCAGGTGCTAACTCTGTTAAAAAACAGGAAAACTCTAAAAGGAAAATCTGTATTTCTGGAGATGGGAATTGAAGTCTTCCAGCCTTCAGCCACAGCCCAGGGCCAGCAGCCGCAGTATAGGTCAGTGGAACTGGAATTGTTTGAGTTTGTATTGCTGAAGGTCATGTGAAATGTAAGTACTATCTGAAACCTGATCTTCCTGCTCATGGTGTGTCTTGCTAATGACTTGAGTGTCCCTTGTGAAGACAGTTTGACTCATCTGCATCTGTCCTGCTTTTCATAAACAGACTTGCAGCTGTCCATTTCCTTGTGCCATTCCTCAAATGATAAGAAGTCCCAGAAATCTGCCACAGAGAAGCAGGGTCCCGAGGATCACCTCTATGTCCTGGAGCACAGCCTGCACCTGCTGATCAGAGAGGTAACAACACGAATGCAGATTTCTGTGTTGTGAGCACATCAGAGTGGTGAGTGTCACACACCTCCCCTCTGCCAAGTCTCAGTTACTCCAGCAGCAGTCCCAGCAGCAGCATCGTCCCAACCTGGTGAGAGACCATCCTGCTGTGTTGGAGGATTCGGAGATCAGTGCACAGTCCTTGTTCCCCAGCATCCTTAGAGCAGTAGGAACATGTGGCAAGTTCTGTAGTAGAGACGGGAGTGTGCCACAGGTCTCAGAGAAAGGGGGAGCACACTGTGGAGTCTTCAGAAACATATATTACTGGGCAGCTGCAGCTTGCTGCCATGTGGGCTCATTTCAGAAGGATCTCTTGGGCCAGCAAGGTGGTTCGCATGGTACACACACTTGCTCATGGGTCTGATGACCTGAGTTTGGTCCCCAAGATGCCACAAGGTAGCAGGAGGAACCACCTCCTGAGAGTTGTCTGACTACCACATGTAGGCCATGGTGTACTGCTTGTTCTTGGATGTCTTAGCTGTGAACATAAAATAAGTAAAATTTAAACAGGTATTTTTTTTTTAAATATTTTTTTAAAAGAACGTCTTGCTGGGTGCGGTGGCATATACCTGTAGTTCCAGCACCCAGAAGCCAAAGCAGAGGGGCCGAGAGTTCTAGGCTACCCTGGGTTACAAAGTAAGATCCTATTTTGAAGAAGAAAAAAGAATTTCCTGAGATGCTTCATAGAAGTGTATATCCCCACCCCCCTGCCTCACCCCAAGATGTGGTTCACTGGATTGTGATGGTGCAAAAGCTTTTAAAAAGTTTTCAGACTGGGGTCTAGCTAAGTGGTAGAGCACTTGCTGACCGTGGGTGAGGCTCTTTGTTCAATTACAGTGAGGTAGAGGTTTCTCGGAGTTCTGGTAGATGGTGTAGAACAGGGATTGACTGTCTACTGATCACACATTCCTTGATGAGAGGAGACTTAGTGAAGAACACTTGTATTTAAACTTTCAGTGGGGTATTCTCAGTACTGGACTAAACATTTTTGTTATGTTTATTGTGAGTGCAGTCATTAACGGATCTCTCTCCGTTCCTCCCCTCTCTCTCTCTCTCACTCTCATCAGTTTCATAAGCAGACCTTGAGTTCCATTGTGATGCCTCACCCAGCCAGTGCTCCTTTTGGCCACAAAAGAATGAGACTATCTGGCCCTCAAGCTTTTGATAAAAATGAAATTAATTCATTACAGTCCACTGAAGGGCTCCTGGACAAAATAACTAAGCAAGCGAAGCACGTCTTCCTGAGGAGCAGGTGAGGTGGAGAAGCTACTGTTTCTCTGAGAAATTGAGTCCTTTTTCTCTTCTCTTTGTGTATGTTAATTTTTGATGCTTTAAACTTTATAGGGAGAAGGTGGGTAAGTGTGACTTTATGGTGGTAGGCTGGGTATTCTCCAGTATGGGGAAGGCAAGGCTAGCAGTCTGTCTGAAGGGATCGTTCTTAACACTGATAATGTTGTGTCTAGTGGGAGTCAGCTAGGACACTGTGTTTTGTGTTTCTTTTGGTGCTTGGGATGGAACCCAGGACCCTGTGCACAGTGGACAAGTGCCCTGCCGCTGGGCCACATCCCCAGCCTGTACTTTCTTTAGTCACCTGTCCAGGCGGCCCTCACAACATGCTGACTGGTTAATTCTTCTTACTTGGAGCAAATAACATTAAATTCATTTTACTGATGGGAAGGTTGAGGCCTGGATAACTTAACCAGAACAGCAGAACTGGGGTTTTGGCCCAGGCTATGAAGCTGCAAAGCCCAACCCACCCCATCCGTCTCTGATTAAAGGCCAACATCATGTTTGGCTTTCTTGGATTTCTTTCATGCACAGTATCTGTAGGCAAGCTTGCTTGACTGGGCAGAAATGCACCTTGTTCAGTGCCAAGGCTGCGTTTCTGTTTCATCACTGCTAGTTGGTAAAGGTGTCTGTTTCTACTCCATAGATACTCATCATTAAACAGACATTTCCTGATGGAGGTTTTTGATTTTCAGTGTCTTCTTCTTACCAGTAGTCATGGTTTTTTAGAGCATTAGTTTGTGGTCCAGAATGGGAACTTGGGTCCTTTTTTTTTTCTTTTTTGGATTTTTAAAAAATGCGCTGCGGTGAACATCAAGCGCTGTGCGGCACCAACGCGCAGGCTTCGAGGACCACCTCACTCAACCCGCAGCTTCACTTTTTCTTCCTTCTTTTGCTATGTGTTTGAGTGTTTTGCCTGCATGTGTGTAAGTGTATCTGTGTCTTGCAGTGCCCTAGGAGGTCAGAAGAGGGCATCTGATTACCCTGGAACTGGAGTTGGGGAGTTGGTAGCCAAGCCCGACTCCTTTGCAAGAGTAGCCAGTGCTATTAACTGTCGAACTCTCTCCAGCCCCCAAAGCTCCACTTTTCAAATTGTGGTATCATCAAAAAGTCCGCAAAATTGGATAGTTTTCAGATTTTTGTAACATTCGTGATTTAAATCCTTCCCTCTTTAAGTGGTGATCTTTAATTTTTTCTTTGGAAGAACTGCTGCCACGATTGACAGCTTGGCAAGTCGCATTGAAGACCCTCAGATCCAGGCTCACTGGTCCAACATCAGTGATGTGTGTGAATCTAGTGTGAAAGTTCTGATCACATCTCAAGGTTATGAGCAGATATGCAAGTAAGTGCTGTCTCCTGTGACCATGGAGGTGATGGGCCAAGGGCTACAGGCTCTAGCATGTGCTGAGGGCTCTAAAGTTTTGGGCTTTTCTTTTCAAGGTGCCATAGCATGCTTGTAAGAAGGTCTGCAATATTCTGTATTAGGTAAATGTCACACATCAGTATTAGCCTGCCCTCTTTCAGGGATGTCCCACTTTTTGACATTAGGGTAGAATATTGTCATTTACAGAGTTCCTGTTTAAGAACTGTGGAAATTATCCAAAAAATTTAAAACTAAAATGAAAAGGTCTCACACAAAACTTGTGGTTTGTGTTGGGCCACATTCGCAGCTGTCCTGGGCCACATGTGGACTGTGGGCTGCTCACGTGGACTGTGAACCTAGCATTGAGCAGAAAGGTGCGTTGCCTGCCAGGATGCACAGCAAGCCTGCCTCAGGTCTTACACAGAGGCTGCGCAAGTCTAGTTGTTAGGAGCAATGATGATGGGAAGAATTGGAGCCTGTGTTCTATGTAGTGTGCTCAGGGCAGCTTGAGTGTGCAGCTCAGACCTGGTGCTGCTTTGGGCCTGATCCGTTAGTTGATGACGATGTCCTCTGAACCAGGTGGGCCATTGGCCTATGAACTAGCACATGGTCTTTTCCATCTTTCGTAGACGTGCTGGCACTTGGGCTGGGCCATGGCTCAGTGGTTGGGTGCTTGCTTGGCATGTGCCAGGCCCTGGGTTCCATCCCCACCATTATAAGAAAAGAGGGTACAGGCTGCTTGCTCTCCCTTCACACATTTATGGCGGGGCATTAGAGGCATGACATGTAGCAGCTGGCACGTAGAATGGCCGGACTGGGGTACGGCCCAGGTGGTGTGGTGCTTGCTGGGCATTCATCACATCTTGAGTTCTGTTCTAATACTGCACAAAACGGGGTGTGGTGGTACACACATGTAATCTCAGTATTTGGGAGGTAGGGGCAGGTGAATTGAGTGAGTTCAAGGCCAGCCTGGACAACAAAGCAAGACTCTGTCTTTAAAAAGCTGCAGTAGGAAGGGGTTGGTCTTAGGGCGAGCAGTGCGCACACTCCAGCTCTGCGAACCCTTGCCTTTTGAGTAAAGCTGCTTTATTTCAGACAGCACTCACTGGCCTCCGTGAGCAAAGTCGTGTGGCACCCAGTCACTTCCCCTTGAAGAGCGAGCAGTGTGTGGTCTTAACGAAGAACAGTAAGGGAGCATAAGGTCAAATACAAGTCCAGGCAGTTCATTTTGAGTGTTGGCAGATACACATGCCACAGTAGAGGTCAGAGGACAGTCTGGAAGTCCGTTCTCCCCTCCACACCCTGGTGTTGATCTCAGGTCCCCAGGTTGGCTACAAGTGCACTTACCTTGCAGTCAGGCCCTGCATAGCCCGGTGTGGGGAGGGTCTGTGCTGCGCCGTGCAAGTCCTGCTCTGAGCACTGCGAGGGAAGACGAGCATCTGCCTGTGTGGAGCCGGTGCCCGGTGTGGTGTGGGAGTTCTGCCCTGGATCTCCCTGTTGTGCATCCTGAGCAGCCTCCCTCGTTCCTGTGACCTAAGCAGCGGCGTGGGCTGTGAGGACTGTTGCCATCTTCCTTCATGCCATTAAACTGTGAGAAAGCTTTATGGGATTGTGAGGTGATTTGAGCATTTGTGACTGTAGTGTGTGTCTGCAGGTCCGTTCAGCTGCAGTTGAACATTGGCGTTGATCAGGTCCGCGTGGTGCACAGAGATGGGCGAGTGATCACGCTGTCTCACCAGGAGCAGGAGTTGCAGGATTTCCTTCTGTCTCAGGTGATAACCCCACACTGCTTTCTGTTGATTTGTATTTTTGAGATAGTCTCACCCTGTGGCTCAGGCTGGCCTGGAGCCTGCTACACAGCCCAGTGGTCCTCCGGGTTCCTGAGACTGGAAGTGTACACTCCCATGCCTGGCCCCTTCCTTTCAGTAACTGCTTGAGGATCAAGTTGGTTAAAATAGCAGTGTCAGGGGAAACGTTCTCTTCCTGTCCTGTCACTTGATTTCCAAAATGGACTTTTGGTTTGATTGGCCAGTTGAAAGTGTTGATTAGCTAGCCTGGATTTATTTCCACTTGCCTTGTGCTAAAGTGAAGGGTTTCTGTTTTTCTACCATTAGAGTCTCACCTGCTCCAGGAATAGGGCAGTACTAACCCAGGGGGGCTGGAGAACAGAAATAGATGCAGAGTGATCACAGCACCGTCACCTGTAGTATAGTGATCACAGCCAAGATGAGCAGCTTTCTGTCCTGAGATTCATCCAGCCTAGCCAACCTCCAGGGGCCATGCTTTGGGCCCAAGCCTGCACTCAAACTGCCAGCAGATGCAAAAAGTGGTGTCCCAGGCCATGGTCCTTGCAGTGGAAGGTAGGGGTCTGCTGCCCTCCTAGTCGTCACTTGGAAGTGTTCTTCAAACCTAAGATGATGCTGGGCTGGGTCTTGAAAACCCCAGCAAGCTCATGGTGTCAGATCACTGCAGTGTGCCTGATTGTCTGCCACGTCTTCTCGTTCACAGATGTCTCAGCACCAGGTGCATGCAGTCCAGCAACTTGCCAAGGTTATGGGCTGGCAAGTCCTCAGTTTCAGCAACCACGTGGGACTTGGGCCCATAGAGAGCATTGGCAATGCCTCTGCTATAACAGTGGCCTCCCCAAGCGGTGACTACGCTATTTCAGGTACTCCGCTCTCCGAGGGGGAAGTGAACTTAACATAGGACTGTATAGCTGAGCAAGTGTAGATGTACTTCATTGCTGTGGTGAGCTACCAGTTGACACTGATGTCATCTGAGGGTGCCTGTTCAGAGCAGGATCTTATTCTCTACTTAGTGTGTGTGTGAGGGTGCTTGAGTGTGCAGGGAATGTGTACACGTCTGTGTCTATGTGGAAGCTGGAGGACAGCCTCAGGTATTATTCCTTAGGTGCCATCCACTGTAATAGTTCAGCAAGCTCTTTTATTGACCTGTCTGTGTGGATCAGGCCAGCCAGCCCTGGGGTCAATCTGTCTGCCTCCCCAGCGCCTGGATTACAAGTATGTGCCACCAGCATTTACACGTGGGTGCAAGGGGTCAAACCTAAGTCCTCACACTTGCAAAGCAAGCGCTTTACCAACTAAGTCATCTCCTCAGCCCAAGGACTTATTCTCTAGTAGTTATAAAAATATTTTATGTGGGGGAGGTACAGCTCAGTGCGGGGAGGAGGAGGATGACTATGACAATGACAGAACTCCAGTTCCAAAGAATCCAGCACCCTCTTCTGACTTAATGGGCATTGCACGCACTTACGTATATGCAGGCAAAATACTCCTATGCATAAAAAAAAAGTAAAATATGCTCTTGTAACATGGGAAGCGTATCTGCTCCTAGAAACAGCAGGGTTGAGACTGGATGGAGTCTCAGTAAGCAGGGACTTCCGTAGGCACATGCACATGTTCTGTGTAGACTAGTCTCAGCTTCTGAGTACTTGTGTTTTTGTGGAATCTTCTTTTCTGCTGTTGTCTCTAAATTTTAAATTGAAGAATTAAATTATGAGAAGTACTTCACAGATCCCAGCTTGTTACTAGACAAGCTTGTGCATTGAAGCATATTTATCACTAGGAAATGGGGTGTGTTTGTGATCGGAATTAACTTACATTTTGTCCTTACTGAGAATATTGGTGAGAATTTCAAAATACCCTGTATTTATATTATCTGAGTAAAAACTTCACTAAGATCCAGAATTTTCACTGTTTTTTGTTTTGTTTTGTTTGGGGGGGGGGTTGCTGTTGATTTGTTTTTAATTTTTATCTATTTTGTGTGTATGAGTGTTTTGTCTGCATGTATGTGTGCTCTGTGCATGCAGTGCCTGCAGAGACCAGAAGAGGGTGTCAGATCCCTGGAACTGGAGTTACAGGTGGTTGGTAGCTGCCATGTGGATACTGGGAACTGAATCTGGGTCCTCTGCAACAGCAGTCAGTGCTCTTAACTGCTGAGCCACCTCTCCAGTTCTTTGGTTTGGGGTGTTTTTTTGCTTTTTTTTTTTGTTTGTTTGTTTGAGATAAAGTCTTGTGTACAGTCCATGCTGACCTTGACTTCTTTTTGTAGCTCAATCTGGCTTTGAACTTGATATGTAGCCCAGGCCAGCCTTGTACTTTTGGTCCTCCTGAGTGCTTGGATTACAGGCATAAATCACCCCACACTTGACACATTTTGTATGATTTTTGTAGAACAAATAGTAATTCAGAAATGTTTAGAACAGCTTAGTATGTGCCTCCGGGTGTCCAAAAATTTAGTATTTGGGGAGGTGGTGTGATGGATTATTGAGTAAAGGCATTTTCAAAAGGCTTGCAAGCTGACTGCTAATCCTTACAGCCTGTTCCATCCCTGAGACCAGGTGGAAGAGAGAGAACTGCTCCAGTTTCTCCTCTGACTTCCGTGCTTGTGCACACACGTGTGCACACATATGCATAGAAGACATTTAGTATTTTGTCATTGAAATACACCTTTTTCTTGGCTTTTTTTTCTTTTTGATACAAAATTTCATGTAACTCAGACTGTCCTTAAATATTCTCTGTAGCCAGAACTGGCCTAAACCTCCTGGTCCCTGGCTTCCACTTCCTGAGTGCTGTGATCATAGACATGCACTTTGTACCAAGATAGTCGTAAGCTGTTGGCTGGGTTTCTAGGTACACAGATACACTGATAGTTGGTTTTCCTCCATAGTTCGTAATGGACCTGAGAGTGGCAGCAAGATCATGGTTCAGTTTCCCCGAAACCAGTGCAAAGACCTTCCCAAAAGTGACGTTCTGCAAGACAACAAGTGGAGCCACCTTCGAGGACCATTCAGGGAAGTTCAGTGGAACAAGATGGAAGGTCGCAACTTTGTTTACAAAATGGAGCTGCTGATGTCTGCGCTGAGCCCCTGTCTGCTGTGATCTTCTCCAGAACAAGTTCCAGAAACTGACCTTGATGCTTGCAGATCAGTTACAGGTACAGGGGAGAGGGATCTTCTGTGTAAGTTCTGAGTACTGGCTGCATCCTGGAGCTCCACTGGGCCACAGGAGCCTTGTTTTAAAAAGCTGCTAAATGTTTACTGAGCAGCCCAAAACCTTTCACTTTGTAAGTGACAAGTGCTTTGAATGGAAGTTTGTCTATAGTTGTATGGGGAGATGTAAAATACATTTTTTATACAGTTAACTTGAAGACATTACTAACTTAAGGGCTTGAATTTTTTTTTAAAAGAAAATATCCCTTTGATGTTAACATAAAATATGTGCTTAAAAAAATCTTCAAGTACTTTCTGAGTTTTGTTTTTATTTTATGTGTATAAGTGAACCTGTTTATGCAGTGCCTGCAGAGGTCAGAAGAGAGACAGCTCCCTAGGAACTAGAGTTGTGGACGATTGTTAGCTGCCATGTGGGTGCTGGGAATCGAACCCAGGTGCTCTGCAAGAACAGCCAGTGCTCTTAACTGCTGAGCATCTCTCCAGCGCCACTTCCTGAGTTCGTAATGACCCACAAGAATTGCATCCTTAGAAGAAGTTCAGCTACTTCTTCCATTTCTTCACCTCTGAGTTGGTGTGGTGGCACAGGCCTTTAATCCCAGCAATAGGGAGGCAGAGGCAGAGGCCAACCTGGTCTACAGATCGAATTCCAGGCCAGCTGGGGCTACAGAAAGAGCCTGCCTGCAAAAAATACAACGTCAGAACTCTTAGGACACAACTTTCATACACGCATTCACTGACTGAGCACATGCGGCCCTTCCCTGGAGCACAACAAGAACATATGGAGGAGTGGTCCTCCCCAGCACAGAGGTACAGTGCCACTCCTTTGCAGCTGTCCCTCATCCTCCTGAGTTACCACGAACAGGCGAAGAACCTCAGAAGGGAGAGAGCTGAAGGTGGGGTGCAGATGGAGTCTCTGGGTTTGATCTGTAGGTCTGTTCGCCCATTCGTGTCCTCACACCACTTGAGACATGCCGAGCGCACGCCCAGCCACCCCACTCTCCTGACTGCTGCCGCTCCATCTGCCTCCTTAGCTGCAGGTTAAGGGTTAAGGTCGGTTAAGGGCCTCAGAGGACGTGGGTTGTTTCAGTGCTCCTGTTTGGTTCTCAGCTCCTGCTGTCCGTGGAGACCCTGCTGACAGGACTGGTTCTGCAGGGAACTCACCAGGACTGTCAAAATTTCCACCTTCCCAGAGGGGAAGAGCTCTAGAGTTAGAAGCACAAATCTCAAATCCACCTTCTGGCTGCAGCACAGGGAGTGGCTCAGATCTGTAGGATTAGTTCTGCTGTCAGTGGAGGCAGGTATCTGATGCTGGCCAGTGGTTGACTATTTTATGTATGTTCAGACTTTGACTCTTAGCTCACGCAAAGGATTAGGGCTTTATTTTCAGAATTATTTCTTTTCAAAACATTTTTTTCATGATCTGAAATATAACTTATTGCAGTGTCATTCTCTGTGATTTAATATTTTCTTTAGAAAAGAAAAGACACAAAACTTCAAGCCCTAGAATTTAGAAATGGAGCAGCTTTGAAAGTGTACAGGTCAGTCCTCTTTCCAAAGAAATGTTCTGGAGCAGTCTGGTTTGTGAACGACCTTTCTCCATCTCTCCTTTATCCTGAGGGTTACTACCCCTAACTCCTGACAGGCAGGGGGCTCGGTGCTGAGGAGCAGAAGGCAGCCAAGAAGCTGGGCTCAGCGACAGGGAGCACTGTGGGCTTGTGTGAGGGGGGAGGTATGATTCCCTGTTCCCTCCTCAGCACTGCTCACTCTGCTTTGGCATGGAGCGTGGAAACGTCCTGGCCCAGCCCCCAGGCCCCCATTCCTGTGCTGCCGGGAAAAGGCACTGCTTTGGGCATCTGTCTGCTTGCACAGTAGGCGCGAGGGGGAACGCGCTGGTGAGTTGGCACACAGCTGCTCTCTTGCTTTCTGAGCAGTGTGCTGCCTTCAGAGCCTTCTCTAGCCTCCGCAAGCTGAGGTCTGAATACCCCAGACCCTCCCTCAAGTTCTGAATTCGGTGTCCAGTGAAGGGCCTCTGACGTCTCCAGTGACTCCACACCTAGCACATGGGAAGTGGAAAAGATCCGGACCTTGGGGATCCGAAAGGAAGGAGACGAGAAGGGATGTTCTGCACACCTCTAGCCTTGCGCACACTACTCTGCAGCCAAGGCCCTGCTCATACCTCAATTTCCACCACAGTTGGTGGTAATTTTGGGCTGCAGCTGTGGGTGCTAGAGAATGCGACAGTAGACCCATGCCTGCAGTTAGAGCTTGGCAAGTGGAAGCTGGGGAGGAGACACTCAGGTAGACCTTGCGACTGCAGCCTGAGAGAGTGGGCCAAGGTGACTGGGCCCCAATCCCCAAGCTCAGCCGGAACCCCATAGTGATCCAGACTTCACCCCTCCATGCAGCACTTTCCCAGGCCGCTTTCCAGACCCTCTAAGCAGCCCTGTGCTTTCCGTAGCCACTCGGAGCTCTGGGCTGACAGGGTCTCTTGATGCCCTAACTGTGAGGTAGGCGCAGCCACGTGCTCCTCAGCCAGGGCCTTTCTGGAGGTGTGATGTGTGGTGACCAAGGAGCAGACATTACAGATTTGTCCCGTGGAGCTGCCATCTGGCTGGGAGGCCAGATGCCGCACTGGGCCAGGTGAGCCATGTTTCCTCGCGACCACCCAGGTGGACCAGGAGAGGAGAATCAGTCTGGAATGACAGATGCCTATCCTACTCCCAGTACTGAAAGTTGGTCCCTCAAGGAGCACTCAGCAACCCTGCCTCAGGCTCTGGCTCCTGGCACTCACCGCAGCACCCCAGCTTCCACCTCAGTGGACTGTCTTGAAGCCTCAGGCGTTCTCCCATCAGCTCCACAGCAGTGTTGGAGGGATGTGAGACAGGCATGGTGGGTGCAGTGGTTTGCAAGTCAGATAGGAGCACCAAGGCACAGAGCAGGTCCCAGCGCTGTCTCCACATCGGCCATTCTGCAGATGCTCTGGCCCTGAAGACAGGGCCTCTGCCAGCAGGCCAGCTTGGGGCTATAGCCAGTGCTGTGAGCCCCAGCCAGTGCCTGCTTGTGGCATTAAGTGCCGGCATGGCCCCAAGGCTGCAGCTAAGCAAAGTTCCTAGCTGAAAGCCTCAAGCTTCTCCTTGAACTTCCTGTCAGGCCCAGAACTGACTGCACCCATTGTATACAGCTCCTCCGCCAGCTCTGCGACCCTGCAGCTGTCCCATCAGGAGGGTGCAGGGCAGGACCGCTGGAGGCTGCAGCAGGGCTTCAGCTCAGTTTGTCCTTCGACCGGAAAGGATGGCTTTCCTCTTGAGGTAACAGTGCAGCTGGTCCCGGCCGGCCTAACACTCAGCATCTTGCAGCTCGATTTCTTCAGTGGTGCTTTCTACAAAGCAAAGACAAGTCAGGGCACTCAGGATAAGTCTTGGTAGGTAAGGTGCTGGCTGCACATGCACGAAGACCTGAATTTGGAACCCCAGCACCCAATTAAGAAGTCTGGCATGCACATCTGTAATGCTGACAGTGACAGGTGGATGCCTGGAGTTCGTCTGTCAGCCATTAGCCAATCAGTGATCTCCAGGTCAGTGAGAGAGACTCTCAAAAATATGGTGGAGTGCACCTGGACATTGACCTCTGGCTTCTACACGTGTACACAGGTAGTCTATACATGTATACACAGGTACACACATACCACCCCCGACACCCACCTCTCACACACAGTCACATAAAACCAGCCACCACCTTGGTCTCAGAAGCACAAAGGGATGTCAAGAGCCAGAGCATTACCTTTGAGTTTGTGTCTCTTCCTCTGGAATTGATGTGCACACCTATTGCAAACCCACATGAGGCTGATCAGAACTGCAGCCACGGCGGCAAGCAGAGCTAGGAAGACGACGACGAAGTGGAGGTCTTCATAGAGGACCTCTGGGCGGGACAGAGGGAGGCCGCTCTCTTTAGAACGGGTTTGTATCAATTTTTTGACAGCTTCATACATTCATGCATTTTGGGTCCACTCACCTCTCCTCCTAGACCCTCCTGAACCTTCCAACCCGCCCCCCCAACTTTGTGTCTTTTTAAAAATTGTTTTTGTTTTTCTGCTGATGAGTGTTTTGCCTGCATAAATGAATGTAAGTATACCACATACATGCAATGCCTGCATGGGTCAGAAGAGGGTGTCGGATACCCTGGAGCTGACAGGAGTTACGGTTAAGAGCCACCATGCGGGTACTAGAAATCAAACCCAGGTCCTCTAAGAACAGCAAGTGATTTTAACCACTCAAGCCTGTCTCCAGCTCCTCCTCCACCCTTTAAAAAAATAATAACTCCAGTTTGTGACAAGGCTGTTTTCATGTCTGTGAAGCTACCCAACCACACCTGCGCTTAGGAGGATCTCTTACCAGACACCTGGAGCACAATGGTGCCGAACTGGCTGCTCCCCGGGTGCTCTGTCACTGTGATGACATAGTAGCCGGAATCCCTCAGGCCCACGCTGAAGAGCTGGATGGAGCCATTGTCGAAGGTGCAGACTCTGTCCCTGTGGCTTTGAGAGATGTTGGCTGGGGTCCCTGGTTTCCACTCCACAATCTTCTGCACACCCCAGTTCGACGTGTGCTTCCACTCAATGGTGGGCACCCCGTGGCAAGCGTAGTCCACCGAGAGGAGGATGTCTTTTTGGACAGTGGTGTTGATGACCGACTGTGGAATGTACAGCGACACCCCCTGACCTGAAGGGCAAAATGCCAGATGTTGGGCATACCTAGAAGCTTGTGTGTGTGAGTCTGTGCCTTTAATGACTGTGCCACCTCTCCAGCCCTGAACTTAGAGTCGAGTCAACTTACTTAACTTCTCCCATGAGTGCCTTTTGTATACCAGGAGGAGACACAGCAGCTCCGTCCAGCTTTCCCAGGTAGCCCCACACAGGGAGACAGACAAGTGGTCAGTAAACCAAACAAGCTGATGCAAGATAATGGCAGCACATGAAGACAACAGACAGTGACCGTGGAGGGTGCACAATGACTGGGAAGGCCTGGCTGAGGAGATGACATTTGAACTCTGACCCAATGGATAAGCAAGAAGAGGCAGCTACCCCGTGAGGACAGAGTGGAGCATTTTTAGGGGAGGGAGTCAGGCAGGGCATGCAGCCTGTATGCTGGGGATGACCGCCAGAGCGCTGGAATGAGGGAGCACTGGGCAGGGCTTAGGAGAGAGACCCCCGTTCAGCTCTGATGTCAGGAACTCCGGGGTCACGGGAATCCCAAAGTGACTTAGGCCCAAGGGCAATGCCAGCACCTGACACGGAAAGCACTTTGGGCCTTGGAGCCAAGGGTGGAAGCAAGAGGAGCAGTCGGGTGGTCACCGCAGGAGACTCCAGGGCATTGGAGGACAGGCTGGTTGAGGACATGTACTTGGAAGTGCTGGGACAGAGCATGCTGACCCATTGGGGGGCGAGGTAAAGGCATCAGGTGGATGTGTCTGCTCAGTATGGTAAATAATGCCCGTTGAGGGTGTGTGTACTTGTCACTGTGTGTACCACGCACCAGGTCCACCGCAACTACTTCTCATTTGTTATGCTATCAAAGCCTCCCACAATCCATTGTGAATTAATCAGTGATTAACCCTCAAGTTCAGTGGGATTGGAACTCCTGTCTAGGATCACTGCAGGGCTAAAGTCCACGTGTGAGCAGCTGCCCCCAAAACTCAAACATTTACATCTAGGCTCAAACTGAAGGTCAGTGGTTGGCAGTGGAGGAGACAGAATGCTGTAGTGACCCCCTTGTCCATTAAGGACAGTAGTGCGTTGCTCACTAATAGTTAACTGGCTCTTGTCCTCAGCTCAGTAATAGTTAACAGACTTTGTAGATGTAGAGGCTTGAGGAGCGGGCAGTCTGCTCCCTGAATGCTGGGAAGAAGGCCAGACAGGCTATCTTTGGGATGCCAGAGCAGGCATATCACCGCCCTTGAACGTTTCTACATACATCAAAGAAGGGTGGTTACTGGGCCGGTCCCCAGGCCTCGGGTGCACTGTTTGCTTTCTCACCATTATGGCGGGAAGATGCCTATGTGTTTTGCTTAGAAGTACTTAGAAGTAAACCGTCAGACACTGAGCTTACAATAAAAGCTCTTGGGAGCTTACAAATGCCCAGGGTGGCCTGGTCTAATCCGGTTTCGGCATCTGTCAAGGAGGGGTCTACACAGTAGGAGCGACGCTATACAGAAGTGGTGGACTGCTTACGTGAATGCTTCTTGCGCACAGGGAGGTTGGAAACCGGAGAGTGGGTGGGCAAGATGCATGCTCAGACCCCACCTTTGTTTTCTGTTTAGCTCCCTCCTCCCTTGGTGCCCAGCTGCCCGGCACCAGGACCCCGGCTGTCAGCTCCAGGTAACCTCATCTGCCACATTTCCAGACCTTTTTTGTCATCCTCTGTCATCCCCAGCAGCTCCTCATCTGTACCCCTTTCCTGAGGCCTGGTGGAGTGGCTAAAACAATTGAACGAATATCATGCTAAAAATGGAATATAGGACCCCACATGATATCTGTGGAGAATCTGCAAGTCACATTGTGTCACATATAAGAGGGGCGATGGTGTTCTTAAACTCAACTTCACAGTGTAGAGAACACTGAGGACGGGCCAGGGAGGCAGCTCAGCTGGGAGAATGCCTGCCTAGCGTGCACGAGGACCTGGGTTTGGTTGCTAGCACTGCATAAGCTGGCCATGGTGGCCCACACCTGTAATCCCAACACTCAGGACTATCAGAAGCTCAAGGTTATCTGCTACACAGGGAGTTTGAGGCCAGCCTGGGCTGGCTACATGAGAGACCCTTTCTCAGAAAAAGACTTACAGGTTGAAGGGTGAGTACAGTGAACATCTCGCCTCTCCTCAGTTCCCCAGTTGCTGACATGTCCCTGTGCTTGCTACTTTCTCCAAAAACCCTTTTCCTGACCCATTCGGAAGTAAGTTACAGCGTCCTGAACAGCGCCTGTTCCCCTCACACCCACACCATCATCCACCCGAGAGGTAGCTTTGGAACACCGCTGCTTTCTAATGCCCAGCGTATCTTCCAAGTCCCTCAGCTGGTCTTGTTTTCACTTCGAGTCCAGTCAGCGGCTCACAGGTTGGCACATCTCTTCACCTTGGGGGTGGCGTGAGGTAGCTTCCGTGGCAATAGCATCTTGCTCTGGATTTGTTTTTTAAAAGGTAAAACTACTGCAAAAGTGATGCTTCCATTTGACATTGGTCCAGAAGACACAGTAGGAATGTGTCCTGTGGCTGGGGAACCTGAGTGGACGGAGCTGGGTGACTGACTGGGTGGTTTTCTCCTGTTTTAAATCATTCATTACTTTTTATTTTATGTGTTGTATGAGTGAGTGTATTGCCTGCATGTATGTAAATGCACCCTGTCATGCAGGGCCCACAGAGATCAGAAGAGGGCACTGGATCCCCTGGAATTGGAGTTACTGAGTTAGTAGCCACCGTGTGGGTGCTCGAAACCAAACCTGGATCCTCTGCAAGAGCAGCTGGTGCTCTTAACCACCGAGCCATCTCTCCAGTCCCTCTCCTTCTTTTCAATAGATGGGTCAACTGTAAAGTTCAACCTGAGACCATGTGGCTGCCTTGTTACCCTTGTCGTGGGGCAGTGCAATGGGAGGTTTTGTGTCCACAGATGTGCTTGCCGATGTGGTTATTTCATAGATGGCTGCAAAACAGTGATGTTTCAAATCTATCATTAAATTTATTGGCTGGTACTTACTCCTCCATAAAAAGTAATAATAGTAACATCTGTTTCTCAAGAGAGACCCTGTCTCAAGATGAAACACTGACCCCCACATCTGCAATGAGGTATACACACCTCCTGTTTCCCCTCTGCCCCCCACATATAAAAAGCTATTTCTCAAGATGAGCCTAGTGACCTGAGAATCCCAGCATTCAGGAAATTAAGGGAAAAGCTTGGGAAGTTTGAAGTCAGCCGAAGCTACATCATAATCTGAGGCCCTCTCCTGACCTCCACGGGCACTGCACAACACCAGCGCACTTACATCCATGCAGGCCATACACTTGTGCACATAAATAATAAAATATTTAAAATAAATCCCCTTTCTCCTTAGTGTTTCTACTACAACTGGTGGATTTCGCTTTCACAAGTGTGTCCTGGGTTAGCCTACATGTGGCCAGTGAGAGCCTCTTTAGGCCATTTAAAGGTTCTCTGAACTGTCCTCATTGATCTTTAAGCATTTTCCTGAACTGATTACAAAGGACCCACATGTCTTATACCAAAGAATGAGAAACATGGGCAATTCTGGGGTTGAGACAGACTGGTGCGGAGGTGACTGAGGGTCAGTGGTCAGGAGATCACTGGGGGTCAGAGTAAGGAGATCTTTGAGGGTTAGAGTGAGGTGATCACTGAGGACCAGAGGTCATGCAGTATCTGAGGACCTGTGATGTGGTCACTGAGGGCCTGTGGTGAGGTGGTCGCTGAGTGGTGAGGTGGGGTCTCTGAGGACTAGTCAGGAGTCTGCCGAGACCAATGGTCTTCTTGAATCTTGCAGTCCTACCACTTGCGGTGACCACAGGGCTCTTGTGAGCACCCTGGGGACAGACAGTGGCACAGCCCTGGTCTGGTGTTGTGCACAGGTGGATCTCAGACTCTCCAAGTGGAAGGCCTCTTCCCTTCATAAGGGAACTCACAGTTCGGCCTCCATCCTGTGCCAGGACTCTTCCTTGTGGGGCGCTGTCTCACAGTGGCCTTTCTGATTGGGAGGCTCCATTTAGGAAGCTCCCCTGATCTCAACCTGGAATAGAGCACTACAGACGTCGTCTGGGGATGGAGCCTCTCAGCTACCTAATGACCTGCCCATGACACCCACGCCGCCCTTCGCGTTTCACTCAGCCCTCAGAGTGTGGTGGTTATTCTTTAACAAAGAACATAGTACAAGGTTTAGTCTCCTAGAATGAATAAGAAAATTGAGGTCAAATTCCAGGTCAGCCTTTGGAGGGCAGGAGTCCTGTGACTTCATCTTTGTGCCCCCTCTGCCCAGCACCATACATGGTGCACAGTGGTCAGTGTCAAGTCAGTGAATAAGTGAATGTCAGTAAGACGTGTCAGTCGTCTCCTGGGAAAGTGGCTGTTCCTGGAAGATCAGGCCCATCCTCTGAGGCTGCTATGTGGAGGGAAGACAACTGTCATCAAAGATTTTTTAAATGTACTTATTATTGTAAGTATATGTGTACAGTGTATTCCCTGCATGTAGGTGCCCCTGCGCCGAGGTGAGAAGATGAGAACGGGGCATCGGATTCCCTGGAACTGGAGTTTTGACCCGTTATTAGTCATCATGTGGGAGCTGGGAATCAAACCTGAGTCCTCTTCAAGAGCAATCAGTGCTCTTAACCATCTCTCCAGTCCCTATCAAAGATTAATTTACTTATTATTATTGTATGTGTTTGTGTATGATGGTGCAGGTGCCACATTGGGCGTTTGGTCAAGAGGACAGCTTTCGGGAGTTAGTTTTGTCCTCCCACTTTGGGCTTAGGGGATTAAACTCAGGTCATCAGGCTTGTAAAACAAGCACTTTACCCACAGAACCATCCTCCTGGTCCCAACCCAGGCTTTTTGTGCTTGTCTACCTTACAAGCTCCAGTTGTCGTCTGCCCATGTAACATCTCTCATCTCTATCCATCTGTCACCTATTAATTATGTACTTATCATCTGTCTGTCCATCTATCATCTATATGTCTATCCAAGTATTTTCTACCATCCATCCATCCATCCAGCTATAATCTATCATCCATCTGTCAACCACCTTTCAATCTATCATCTATCAATCATTTATCTAACTGGCTGTGTGTAATCTATCTGTCCTCTATCTATCGATCTATTCACAGATCATATGAAAGGAGATCTTGCTATGTGGCCATGGCTGGCCTGGAACGCACTGTGTAGACCAGGTTGGCCTTGAAGTCTTATTGAAAAACTAAATCGTAAAGAACTTTATTTTAAAACACTTCTTTGGCATACTGTGATTTACCGTCTATGGCCTTGAGAGTTCTATCCTCTGGCCTCCACCTCCCAAGCACTGGGATTTAAAGACATGGGGCAGCACACCTAGCCTTTTCTTTTCTTTTTTTCTTGATCTTAGCCAAAAGGCTGAGCAGTGATTTCTTTTATCTTTCAAAAAAGAGTCTGCCACACCCACTGATAAACATGGGGTTCACTGCGTGTCTGCCCTATCCCAGGCTCCTTTAGGCTGTGACTATCTCATCTATCATCTGTTTATTGACGTTCCCTGACCTTAGATGTGAGTAGTGATTGCTGTAATACTGGAGAACTATTTGACAATTTTTTATTCTAATCTCTATACATTTTTTGTAGAGTTAGTCAAAAACTGCTAGGAGACTACCAGCCCTTTCAGTAAGTAGCCTTAGGGACTATAATTTTGAGCCCTTTGGCATCCAACATAGGGCCTGGCACCTTGTTAGAGCTCAAATATGCTCTGTAAATGAACAAATGGCCACATGAATGCCCTGCTTGTCAGACTGCTGCCAAATTGAGACGGTCACCAAGAGGGATTTATTTGTTGGGCTAAGAGGCACTGGCTCTGGGTGACTTGCCTGGCCTCTTTCTTGTCTCCAAGCCTTGCCAATGGTCAAGCATCTCAGAGGAATCAGGACATACATTTAAGCAGCAAAGAAAAAGCTCATGTCCTGGCCAGTTCCTGCCACTCTTAACCCAGGGCGAGGCTGGATTTGGAAGACAGCGCTGTGTCAAGGCTGCCAAATTCTGGCCTGCCCTCCAGTGGCCAAGAATCAGGTTGATGGCTGACGTGTACGTGCAATGTATGGAGTAGTAACTCCTGTGAGTTCTGATCAATGGCTGATTACTCAGTAAACAAAGTTCAGCCCACCCTGCAGGGATTTCCACTCTCTTGCTGTTTTCATGACTGGTGAGAAGATCACCAAGATAGAGGCCAAATCAAAGCACCGTGGGTGGAAGCAGGAGGGTTCAAGTACAAGCTACAAGGCTGTCTGCCTTCACTGGGTGAAGAAAAATCACAACAAAATAGCAAGCCACCATTTCTTAGGAATGACGCACGTGGGGACTAGACCTACACCACAGTTCAGTGGCCTGGCCATTATCAAACTGACAAAGACGAAGACATTTGATAGTATTATGCTGTCGGGGGCGTGTGCAAAGTTATACTGTGCTCATCATAAAGGGCAAAACCTGCTGGAGGGCCATCAGCAAGTTCACAAAAATATTTAAAGCTCTATTTTTAGGAATTTATCCCACAGGCTCTCTGGGCACAGAGATGCAAAGACTGATGTGAAGATACGGGTGGAAGTATTGTCACAAGGACTGCATTAGCAAAAGCTCAGCGGAATCTACGTGATCACTGCTAAGGGACTTGTTAAAGAGTATCAATATTCATGTTTTGGTAAGAAACATTAAATATTAGTCTTTTCTTTCAAACTCTATAAAACTTGGTTTATGACAAGGAATTCTAATCTTTAATCTCACTACACCCTGTAAGACTTCTGTTTTAAGGAAAGGCCCTGATGTATTCCCGAACCTGGTGGCCTGGAACATTGGAGCTCTTCCTCTTCCCTTCGTGCCCATTCTTTAAAACTAGTCAACTGGGAAAGACTGTGAGGTTGGACCCCAGCCAGTGGGGAAAAGACACGGTACTCTTGGGTTAGGGATAAAAAGCCTACCAAGTTTTCGGGTCCTGTGTGCTTGCTGGATCTGACTGACCTTCTCCAAGAGTAAAATCTGCCTGGCTGAGTCACTTTCACATTGTGTGTGTGTTCTTTGTGCATTATCGATTGGGTCCTTGGACCTCAGATTTTACTTTAACTTTGTAATACAAAGACATTCAAAAGTACAAAGTAGATCTATGTCCATCATTCTCAATGATCTCAAAAACAACAGAGAACACAGGCAGAACGTGCAGAGACGACCATTTCCACTTGAACTGTGTACATGTATAAACACCCACAAACACAAACAGACCCGCACTTCCCCACACACACAGCACATCCCAGAACTGCGACCGCCTGTGGGGAAGACTGAGTGTCTGGGGAGAATAGGTTTTACATTTTCCCTTTCCCTCCCCTTTTGTTTCTTGAGACAGGGTCTCACTATGCAGCCCTGGCTGACCTAGAACTTGTTATGTAGACCAGGCTGAACTTACAGACATCTTCCTGTTTACCAAACGCTGGGATAACAGGTTTACCGTTTACCCTTTTGAACAGGTGAAATACTTTAGATAATTTGTGAATTGCTCAATAAAAACACAGAGCGCCTAAAAATAAATGAAGTACACCAAGAGTGAGTCTAATTTCCACATTCGAAAGTATGATTCAGATTTGACAAAGAACTTCAGGGGAACTGACATCTGCACTGCCAATGGACAGGCAGCTCTGAACCAATATCTTCAGAGGTAAATGCATGCACATGTGTGTCAAAACACCTGACTGTCTCAGGAAGGACACAGGAGAAGCTGGAAGTTCCTGTGGCTCCTGGCTGCAAGGGGAAGATCTAGGTGGCTGCAGCTCAGCTTTTAAAAAGGTATTGATTTTATTTCACTTACATATGAGTGTGTCCGTGGGTGTGCACATACATGTGTGCAAGTTTTTACGGAGGCCAGAAGACAGCATCACATCTTTTGGAGGTGGAGTCTCAGGCAGTTGTGCACTGCTTGATGTGGGTGTTGGAATCTGAACTTGGGTCCTCACGATTGAATAACGGAGCTCTTAACTGCTCAGTGTCTCTCCAGCCCCGGTGGATGGAGGCTGACTTTTCAGTAAAGACATTTTGAATTTGTAATGCAGAGTACTGCATATTGAAACTTAAATAAAATTGGAAAAGAATCAAATTGATTTAAAGGCAAAACAATACATGTAAAACCCTACCCCACTCTCACACTTGTCCTGTCAATTTCAGGTCGATCTCTGTGTTCATTTTCTTCTCCCATCACCCCAGTCCAAGCTGCTCCCTCGGGCACATCTCAATCTCCCCATTCGTGTCACGTGGATGCCCACCCTCCTTTCATCTACTGTCCACACACTTCTGAGTGATGTCCTCAAAGTGGGAGCTGTTTAAAACCCTTCTTTGTCTCTCTGTGGCTCCAGGAAGAAGGTCAGAAGTCCTTCAGTGGCCTGGCCAGACAGGTGTGGCTGGCCACTGCCTTCCCCTCCAGCTACAGGTCCTTGGCATGCCCTTAACTCTGGCTCCAGCTCCCTGCCTGCAGCTGGACTCTACCTTCTGTCTTCCCCACCACATGTCCCCCCACCAGGTCCCCCTCCTGCCAACACCAGGTTGTCTGGCTCCTCTATTGCGTGCTGTCCTAACATCTTTCCATGACTGTACCTACCACAGTCTGCACGTCCACACTCATGTGACTACTGAACTTCCTCCTCCCTTAGACTGTAGTTCCGTGAAGGCAGATGCTATCTATTTGGTCCTTCTTGCACCCCAACAACACTACCGAGCACCTGGCACATGGAGTTCCTGGGCACTGGCTTTATCAGTTTCGATGTCTGTTCTGAAGGTGTGGGGTGCGGGCCACAGGACTCTGTCAAGCTGAGCAGATCAGGGCTGAGAACCCCATGGCCTGGTCTTGTGCGACCCTCAGGACCCAATTTGCACCGTTGTGGTGCCGGAAGTATGCAGTGATCCCACGCAGAGCCCAGACCCTTCCTTTCTGGCAGATGGGAGCCATGTATACAGACGATCCCAAGGAGTCCCACTAGGGAAGCAAGCCCCTGACAGAGACAGTTGGCAGAGGAAGGCTCCGGCTACCCTTAGTTAATGTCATGACTGGCCAAGTCTTCACCGAGCCGCTTTCTGAGCTGCTAAAAGTGAACTCCTTGTTTAGGGGCTCTGTAGCTTGGCTGTCAGTGATTCAGCGACAGTTACCTCATGGGTCCGAAGCTGACCTCAAGGAAGAATGCCGGCCACAGAGTTCCTTTCATTTTTCATTTGAGGCCAGCTCTGACTCCAGGTAAGCATCTCACCCACTCTCCCTCCAGCGGGCACCCGGGAAGCGTAGAGCCTGGGGCTGACAGTTAGCGAGGTCCTCCTGGCCACACACAGGCAGTCCCTTGTCAGGTCATTTGGTGCCATACCAGCTCCCCCAGGTCTTCTCAGAGCTTCTGCAGAGGTAAGCCCACCTTGATAACCACAGATGACTGGGCCAAGGCTAGCCACCTGCTTTGGGTTTGGCCAATCAGATTCTCTCCATCTGCAGCTGGGACGCAGGGTCTTCTTAAGTCCCCACCAAACCTCTGACAGGGATGCTATGAGGTGCCAAGGCCATAGGAACTCAGTGGAGAAATCTGGTCCTGGGCATCAGAGGTTGCAAGACAGAAGTCATGAGCTCTCCCTGCCCATAAACCACTGGGGACAGGGGCTGCTACAGGTGCAGATGACTTCCGGGATCCAGGCTCCAGTCCTGGGCAGAAGCCTGGCTGCTCCTCTGTCCCTGATAGATTTGGTCCCTCTGCTTCCATCTGAGCACTTTCCCTGCTGACTCCTGGTTCCTACAGCTCCTCGGCTTCCAGGGATGTTGGTGCGTTCCTTCCTCTGTAAAGCGGTGTTGTACAACACTCATGTGGTGTGGGTGTTCAGTTCTCTGTCTCTCTCTCTCTCTGTCTCTGTCTCCCTCATTAAAAAACTGTTATCACAGGTTGGAGAGATGGCTCAGTGGTTAAGAGCACTGGCTGTTCTCGCAGAGGACTCTGATTCAGTTCCCAGCACCCACATGGCAGCTAACAACTGTAACTCCAGTTCCAGAGGATCCAACACCCTCTTCTGACCTCCTCGGGCATTGCAGGACACAAGTGCACTTACATATATGCAGGAAATAGACTCATACACATAAAATTAAAAAAATAAAATATTTCTTAGAAATGTTATCAGCCCCTTCGAGCACTAATCTGAGGGTTTGGAACAGTGAGCGATCATGGCCTGGAAGTGCCTGCAAGAGCCACAGGGTGCACTGAGGCTCGATCTAGCAGCGACAGGGCCAGACCCGCTCCCTACCCATGGTCCCTCACTTCCTGTCTACTTGTTATAGTTAAAAGGTGTCCTTCTGGGCTGGACAGTGGCTCAGTAGTTAAGAGCACTGGCTGCTCTTGCAGAGGACCTGGGTTCAATTCCCAGTACCCACGGTCAACAACTGTCTGTAACTCCAGTTCCAGGGGAATCTGACTCCCTCTTCTCACCTCCCTGTGCATTGCATGACCTGGGTGTACTTACATACATGCAAGCAATACATTCATACACATAAAAATAATAAAATATATATTTTTAAAAGATGTCCTTCCAAATGGTAAGTTGGCATCCTAACCTATCTTTGAATGCAATCTTTGAAGATGACATCTTTACAAAGGCCATTGTTAAAGTGGGGTCCTCTGGGTGGGTTCACAGCATGATGAGCCAGTGAAGGTGGGGATATGGTGATGTGTGTGCAAGCAAGGAACACCAAAGTTTGCCAGCTGTCAGAAGAGGTCTGGGAGAGGCCAGGAACAGAGTTCCTCACAGCTGCCCCTGTCTTCAAGCTCCCTTCTGAATGACGCAGGCACCTGGTCTAGCTGTGTGTGGGAAGTGCTGTTCAGGCAGCTGGTCTAGCTGTGTGTGGGAAGTGCTGTTCAGGCAGCTGGTCTAGCTGTGTGTGGGAAGTGCTGTGCAGGTAGCCCAATGCATTGCTTCTGTGGCTTTTATCTTCCAGGAAAAATGGTCCTCCGGGATTTCGTTTTCCGAGTGCAAATCAGCGTGGCTCTGAAAGGCCTTAATTCTGGTCCCAACTTTCATTGCCATCCCTATCCCACAATCCCTCATCATCCCCAGTCCAGTCACACCTAGCTATGGGCCACTCCCTAATGGGCTCAGCTTGGCTCTCTGCTCCCTGCAACCAGGGTCCTTCTCTTCAAGGACTGTCTTAAATGCCCTCTGCTCTGCCAGGCCCACCAGGCTTCTAGAGCACAGTTCACAGCCGGCTGACTTTGCACATCTGTAAGATGAGAGACTGCCAAGTCCCCTGCTACAGGGGCAGCCGACCCCACAGCATGTTAGATCTGGGTCTCCATCCCTGAGTACACCAGCTTGTACCACGAGGATCAACCATTCCAGCAGGACTGTTGAACTGAACTGACCTTTCACCTTGTGAGAACAGGAACTGCTGGCTCAGATCAGGCCACGCCTGCTGCAGCCTCTCCAGGTACTGGGTGGGAAGAATTGGTCGGCCACACCTGCAGTAGCCCTGCCGTCCCCCTCCCCCACCCCCTCGCCTCTGTACCTGGGAATCAGAGGCGACCTGGCCACAGCACATACTGTGGGGTACTTATCAACATACGGTGTGGTACTTCCCCTCTCCCCCAAAACCTGTACGAATGGACAGCTAACTATGTCCAATGGGAAGCCGACACCTCTCTGGTTTCAGACTACTATCTGAGGCATTCACTAATTCTCCAAATAAGTCTCAAACCCTGAAGAACAGTTTGTCTCAAGCCTCCAGCTGTGTCTAACACACCTGACAGACAGGAACAAGTTCTAGCTCAGGAATCTCTGAAATTCATCCCCACAGTGTGTCAAAGGGCACTTGATCACACAGTGTATCAAAGGGCACTTGATCAGGAAAGGAAAGGGAGGGTCTGGCTTTCACAGTGAGGCCTGACTGTTAGGCCCAGGCATGGGAGCCTGGGGCACGGATCTTATTAACATAGGAACGTCTGTGCAGGACCGCAGCAGAAGAGCTTCCGGTCAGGTCCCCTCACCAGTGCCCAGGGCCCATACGTGCCTCCTCCTCTAGCATCAGAGTGTGCTCCACAAGACCTTCCCAAGCTCCATTCTCTTAACTGTCAGAAATTCCTTAGAGTGACTAAGAAACACACATGAACTAAAAAAATCCCTCTGGGGACCTGGCAGGGTGTTAAGCAGAAGAGAAACCACGGAGCCCGGAGTAACTAAAGAACGGTCACCTCTTTGCTGACCCAGGACGGGGCTCCTCATGATTCCCCAGTCAGCACTTTCCCAGCCCATCTACCGTTCTACTTGGCCTTTAAGGTTTCCTTTTTTTGTTTTTATTTATGATAGTTTTTTGAGACAGGATATCCTTTGTAGCCCCAGCCTGCCTGGAACTTGCTATGTAGACCAGGCTGGCCTGAATCTCAGGCCTGTTTCTGCCTCCCAAGTGCCTGGATTAAAGGCATGTGCCACCACATCTGGCTTTATTTTTGAGACAGGGTGTGCTGGATAGCTTCAGTTGTCAACTTGACACACCTGGGTAGAGGGGGCCTCAACTGAGGAATTTCCTCCATTGGATTGGCCTATGGTTATGTCTGCAGGGCATTCTTGATTGTTGAGTGATGTGGGAGGGCCCAGTCCACTGTGGGCAAGTGATCCTGGGCTGTATAAGAAAGCAGGCTGAGCATGGGCCAGAGGAGCAAGCTAGGGAGCAGTATCTCTCCATGGTCTGTGCTCTGGGTTCCTGCCTCTAGTTCCTGACTTGACTTCTCTTGAGGATGGACCGTGAGCTGTAAACCAAACAAACTCTTGTCTCCCCAAGTTGATTTTGGTCAGTGTTTTTATCACAGCAATGGAGAAACTAAAAGAATGCAGGGTCTCCCTATGTTAGGTCTGGGTCTCTATCCCTGTGTACACCAGCTTGTACCACGAGGGATCACCCATTCCAGCAGGAGCTGTTGAACTGAACACCTTGTAGTCCTGGCTGCCTTGGAACTCACTATGTAGACCAGGCTAGACTCAGAAATCTGCCTGCTTCTGCCTCCTGAGTGCTGGCGTTAAAGGCGCACACCAGCACACCTGGCCAGGCTTCTTTTTATGACTTTCCTCCGCACTCCGACTGCCCCCCACTCTCTATGCCCCACCACCAGCGTGGGGACATCAGCTTACCCTCTTCCCATGAGACTTCCCCAGGGCCTAGGCAATCCCTCAGGGCAGGGACCTCATGCAGCCTCCAACTCCTAAATTCCAGCCACAGTAAGTGTTCAGGACTACTGAGCCAAATGAAAGTGCAGCGAAGCAGCCTTGTCTCCTGCTGTAAACCTTCTGGGAGGGTCTGTATAAGTCTGTACGATGAGACCACACATGAGACATAGCCAGCTCTAAGGGCAGGTGTTCTAAGAAATGAAGGCAGGAGACAGCACATACTTCTTGACAAACTCCTCCCCCAGGATCAGGCTAATGAAGGACGGATAAATTTCTAGGTGAGATGCACTCTGAGATGGCCACATATTAGGATCATTAGAGAAGTTTAACTGCACAGTGTGGGGGAGGGTGTGGGCACCATCTTTGTAAGCAGGTTCATTGGAGAAGTGTTGACTGAGAACCACTGAGCTCTCCTCCTTGCCCTATGCACTGACAGGTAGAAGGTGACATCACATTCAGGTGGTGTGGACCGTGACGATGTGGGCACTGAACTCTAGGTCTCCTTCTTCTGCCATTTGGGGAGTCTCTGCACAGGGCTCCCCTGGGAGGCCTCAGCAGGGGGAAAGGCCAGCATGCCTCTGTTTATGATTCAGTTTGCCATTTTCCCTGTGCCCAGAGGACTGACTTGTGACCAGCAGGCTAGCAAATCAGTTACAAGAAAGTCTTTTTTTGGAACTCTGAGCTTGCCAGTCCTCCCTCTCTTACCCTCATTTTAGCTACCCAAGCAAACACAGCCACACACTGTATAGCCATGGCCCACATATATGATGGTGACCCAAAAGATTCTACCTCTGGTGACATTAGAGCCACCGTGGTTTCTGAAAGCCTCCTCTATGATCTACACTGAAATTAACTAACGATGTGGTTCTCAGACTGTATCTCCATCTCAATAGCATGAACTATGGTTTTTACCTCAATCTCACTTTCCAGGGGAAATGTAAGCTCAGGGAGTCTGGGGTTCTTGATGAGGAGAGGGCTGTCTTCATGGCCATCATGATCATCTTACTATGTCCTGATATAGCGGAGAGAAGGCACATTCTAGTTTTTAATTTTATGGAAACACAGTCTATGCCCTTCCTTTTCAGGTCCCCCAAACTTATTTCTTGCATGAAAAATACATTTATCCCACTGCAATAGAGCTGGAAGTCGAAACCCACCCCAGCACTGACTCTAAAGTCCAGCCTCATTTAAATGTTATCTAAAAGCAGATGTGGTGAGATGTCAGGGGCAATATATTCTGAGGTAAGTTCCTCTCTAGCTGCTCTGAACTAGGGAAGTTATGTGTTTCTAATATAATGTAGGATCACTACTGGCTAAGACAGAGATCCATACTGCATTGGGAAGAAATGGATGGGCGCACAGGGGTGATGGGCTTCAAGCAAGTTCCAAGCTCAGCAAGGTAAACTGTTAAGACTCGAGAGTATCTTTGGTTGGATGCTCTTCCTTCAGACCCCTGGAGGAGACCTCTGAAGTTCTACCAGGCGGCCAACGTTCACCAAAGCTCCAAGCAATCACTGTTGGGGCAGCTGAGGTTGAAACAAGGTCCCCTCCCCTTTCTGTTGTGCTGAGACAGCCCCAACCATCTTGAAATGGGTTTGGTTCCTCTACTGTTGGGAAGAAGGGTGTGTCTATGGCAGAATAGCTTTGTGGCTCAGCCCTGCAGGACCTAGGGTGCCTACATTCTTCCTTCATTTTGTCCTGGCCAGTCCCCTTGGTTCAGATGGGCAGTGTCTGCTGGGGTGGCTCATTAGTGCCTAAGTTCACACTTACACGAATCTTATCAAGGATGTTCACCACACCTTTCTTCACAACAGGTTTAAAAATTTTTTTTGCAGTGTGGACAGGCTGAAAGTTTGCCAAGTCTTTAAGTTCTGATTCCTTTCTGTTGATTAGTTCTTTGATTCTTTTTTTGTTATTATTTTGTTTTGGGTTTTTTTTGAGGCATGATCTCCCTGTAGCCCCAACTGGCCTGGAACTCACTATATAGATCAGGCTGGCCACCTTAATCTCACAGAGAACTCCCTGCCTCCGACTCCGGAGTGCTAGGGTCGAAGGGGTGCAACCCCACACCTGGCTCTTTTATTTTTTCTATTTGAAAGGGGATCTCACTATGCACCCTGGCTGGCCTGGAACTTGTTCCACAGACTAGGTTAGCCTCAAACTCAGAGAGATCCACCTGCCTCTGCCTCCCTAGTGCTGAGATTAAAGGCGTGTACCACCATGCCTCTCTCAATGTCGCCCCAGCTGCACAACCAGCTGCACGGCTTGCAACTTCCGTCTTCCACCAAACATTAGAACACAAAGAATTCAGCCTGCAGCTCCTCCACCCACAAGGACTCTCCACTCTTCGCCGGACAGCGGCACTCCTGTGTCTCTGGAGCCCTTGCCAGGACGGCCCTTCCTACCCACGTTTCTAATGTGGGCCTCAAAACTCCAGCCTCTGGGCTCTGCGCCAAGAGTAGGGGCTTGGAAGACAACAGGAAATGTCACTGCCAGGGTTCCCACCGTGGGACTAACAACCAGCTCCCGGCTCCCCATCTGCCAGAGCAGCAGCACCCCCTAGTCTCCCTGAGCGCCCCCACCAATGCGGCTCTCTAGAGGAAGCCAGGCAAAGGACAGGGTGCCTGATGGCCCAGCTTGAGTCCTGGCCTGTTTACACACTAGGTAGTAGTAACCCTGTTCAAGTAACATGGCCTGCCTCAGTTTCCTCACTTGTGGGGCAGAGAGAAGTGACTTCTTTTTATAAGGTTGTCCTGAAGAAAAGTTTGGAGACTTGTAGAGGCTGGGGGCTGTGAGCGCCAATGCGTGGCAACGGCTGACTCTGTCTCCACTAGTCCTCTCCCCACAAGCTGGTCTGGTCCTGTTTATCTATTTACTCATTCATTCATTCATTGCTTTTTTGAGTCAGGGTCACCCTGTAGCACCAGCTGGCCTAGAACTTGTTATGAAGACCAGGCTGGCCTAGATCTCATAGAGATCCTCTGCCTCAGCCTCCCGCTGCTAGGATTAAAGTCAAGAGCCAACCCACCTGGCTTTTGGTCCTCTTTCAACTTCTGCTAAATAGGATGATGATAATGATAGTCTTTGAGAAAGTGAGCTTACCTATTATCTGTCCTGTCTGTAGATGATGTGGGGTGAATCTGCAGGGGTCGGAGCCCACCTTCTGCGGCCTTGGGGCCCCAATGCCCAAACCAACCCCCAGGACTCTTCTTCCCCAGGGCCTGGATGCCAGGGGTTCTTCGGCATGGAAGAGGGCAGGTGGCCTGGATCTTTCTATGACCCAGGAAGCCCACGCAGGATGCCTACCACGGGACGGGCGGAGGGCTCCTTGAGCGGTGCAGCCTGGTTATTCCCAGGAAGAAAACAGAAACTGCAGCTGAGGAGGTCACCGGTTAATCGGTTAATCGCCGGCCCTGCTTCCTGTTCTGATAAAGGCAGCAGCCAGGAGGAGGGGTGACCCCAGCCTCATCACCTCGCCCTCGGCCTCCACTGGTGATATGCCTCCCCCGTCCCGCGGTGCGCCCCCTCCCCGCGGTGCACCCCCTCCCCGCGGTGCGCCCCCTCCCCGCGGTGCGCCCCCTCCCCGCGGTGCACCCCTTCGGGAGCAGCCATCCCTACCGGCACCGGCACCCTCCCTGGGGACGGTCGCGCCGCGGCCCCTGCGCGGTCCAGCACTCACTCTGCAGACAGCGGGCGGCGGCCACGCAGAGCGCGAGCAGCCCCAGAGAGACGCCGGCGGTCCGGCTCCTCCCGCCGCTCCTCCCGCGCTGCGGCGGCCTCATGGGCGAGCTGCGAGCTGCACCCGGCCGGCATGCGCCTGGGAGTGCTCCGCAGGCCCCGCGTGAGTGCTCGCGGCCCCGGCCCGCCTCCCGGCCAGCGCTCCGGCTCCGCAGCTCCCCGCGCGCCGAGCAGAGTGGAGGTGGACCCTGGGACTGCGGTGGAACCAGGTCCCCCGAGAGGGAAGGAGGGCGGAGGAGGGGTGGGGAGGAACGTGCACCGGGAAGAGACGCAGGGATGGGAAGGCACGCACGGAGAACTATGGGCAAATAATGAGCAATTTCCTGACGGTCACACCCACGGTATCCATCCAAGCCTCGGTGGTGCCGGGATGCCAGGGCGGAAGGGAGGCTAGGGCTTGGTGATGCCCAAGGACCCAACGGAGCCTTCGCCTGAAAAGGGGCCGTCTGACGGCTTTGGAAAAGCGGAGTGACAGCCACCCCCGGGGGTTGGGGGGCGCTGGGGGCCGGACCGGGAGACCAGGCAGCTCTGGGACGGGCACTGCAAAGTCATGCTGTCCGCCCTCCGTCCCAGGAAGCCGGCACTGAGGCTGCTTACTGCGCAGGACTCGGGTCCCCGGAGGACCGCGGTGGAAGGAGGCCCGCACCTGCTGCCCAGATCTGGACAGGCCCCGAAGGGGAGCAGCGGGCAGTCAGGATCTTTCAGGACCTAGCAGGGGGCGGGGCAATGGCCAGGAGAAGTGGTACCGCGTGTCTGCCGCTGGGACAAGCAAGCCCCAGGATGCTCTGGGGGCTCAGAGCTAGGACGACTGGCCTCCAAGAGGAGTGTTGCGGGGAGGTGCACGCAGAGGCCAGAAGTAAAACTCGGGCTCTTCTGCAGTCACTCCCACCTTATTTTTCAATTATCTATTTAATTTATGTTTTAAGTGTGTGAGTGTATTGCCTGCGCCTGTGTGAGTGCACCCCTTGTGCACTGCCTACTGAGGGCAGAAGAGGGTGCCCGACCCCTTGGAACTGGAGTTACAGCTGGTTGTTAGCTGTCATGTGGGTGCTGGGAATCGAACCCCGGTCCTCTGCAAGAGCAGCCAGTACTCTTAACCTCTGAGTCATCTCTCCAGCCTTTTCACCGTATTTTTTAAGATAGGATTTCTCACTGAACCTGGAGCTCAGTGATTTTGCTACATTGGTTGGCCAGCACCCCGAGATCCTCCTGTCTCTGCCTCCCCCGCGCTGGGATTGCAGGCATGTGCTACCACAGATGGCCTTTTGAAAAACGGTGGTGAGGACTCCCCAGGTCTTCATGCTCATGTGGCAGCCATTTTTTCGGTTGAGCCGTCTCCCAGGTTCCCCACATAAATAACATCTTAGAGGTGACTTACAGTCCCAGCATTGTGTTTTAAATCTGAAACGCTTCACACAGGCTTCTGTTTTGGTTGTCCATTCAGTGATTCTTTTTTTTTTTTTTTTTTTTTTTTTTTTGTCTATTTGGGACAGGGACTCCCTGTAGCCACAGCTGGCCTGGAACTCACTATGTAGACCAGGCTGGCTGCCATCTCAGAGATCCACCTGCCTCTGCCTCCCAAGTACTAGGAATAAAGGCGTGTGCCACCATGTCCGGCTACAGTGATGCCTTTTTGGGTGACTGTGGACCCTTTAGGAAATGGAGCCCAGTGGGTGAAGTGTCTCTAAAGAGACAGTGTGAGATCGTTGACGGTTTCCTGACCTGCTTCACTCTGCCTGGTTGTCACGATGTAAACAGTCCGGTCCCCCTCCCGTCTTGACCAGGCCATGAACTCCTGGTCTCTCATGATGTGAATGCCTTCCCACCGCCATCCATGAGCTGAGCCGCTCTGCCCTGCCGTCCTCTCCCTGATGGACTGAAGCCCTCTGAAGCTGTGAGCAGAAACGATCTTTCCTCTGCCACTTGCTTCTGTCGGATGATGTGGTCAGAGGACTGCAAAAGCAACAAACACACCCACAGGTGGTAAACTTTCTGAAGGCCAGAGTGTCAACAATCTCCCCGTTTGAATCTGACGAAAATTTCTATAAAGAAAGGAGAGGGGCTGGCAGTGTGGCTTAATGGTGGAGTCTTTGCCTGGCATTCTTGAAGCTCCGAGTTTGGTTCCAAGCCCTGTAGATAAAATAAAGAAAATGATGGGGAAAGTTTTAAAATTGAGACTCTCCTGACTCAAACAAGGGGTCTTGCAGACATTTCTGCTTTCTGGACCCCACGTGAAAGGGCTCCAGCCATTTCTGGTACTTACTTGTTTGTTCATCAAACATTTATCCAGTCACCCTGCACCTGGCCCTGTGGCAACCCCAAGGTGCATGACTCATGGTGTGAAGTCCCCAGGAACCACTGGCTGGTTGAGAAGCAATGACCCAGGTTAAGAAAGGACCCACATGCTGTCAAGGCCAGGGTCAGGACACCTGCCTGTTTGGCTCGCTGAGGTTAACCTGGCACCTGGTGTGCAGTGAGCACCTGATGATTAGTTGTTGGGGGGTGGTGAAACTCAAGACAAAGTTCACAGAAGGCAGAGGGACTCCATGAGGTCGTCTCTCCTGACTCTGCCACCAGCTCTGGCCACGGAGGAGTGATATAGGCCCTTGACCTCTGAGGGTCTTGCACTGTTCCCCTAGCAGGGAAGTAGAAAAATGCACCGTGGTCTGGACCCCGACCAGTTGAAAGCTGTCAGGTTTTCTGGGGTGGGTTGCAGTAGCCTATTGTCTTGTTGCTGGGATAAAATACTGGACAAAGGCAACCTAAAGAGGCAAGAGTGTGGCCCGGCTGACTCTGCGAAGGGTCCCCGTACCACGGCTGGAAGACACGTCTGCAGGAAGAGGAGGATGGCTGGCCGCAGCGCATCCACAGGCAGGAAGCAGATGGTGAACAGGATGTAAAGACTCAAGGCCCACCCCCAGTGACCCTCTTCCTCCATCAAGGTTCTACTTCCTAAAGGTCCCACTGCCTTCCCAAACAGTGCTACCAGCTGTGGATGAAATATTCAAACACATAAGCCTGTGGGGTTCATTTCATGCTCAAACCACGGCGGGGCCCCAGGGGTTGGTTTTCAGAAAATTCTCTGAGTGACTTTAATGTGTAGCCTGGGAGGAAAGTCATAGCTCTGGATTGGTTGCTTGTCATGGTCATGTGCCTGAATTCCACAGAGGGAAGAGGGAGATGGTGTGCATCCAGTATTCGACTATATTTACCATTTCTTAATTTGTTCAGAACATGTGACTTGTCTAAGGCGCTCAGACATGGCTTTAGTCTGGTTGAGTCACATGGCACAAGTGGGCAGGAGGAGCTGGAAATGCACATCGTGACCAAGGTCTGAACACTGACAGGTACAATTCAGGTCACAGAGTGTGGACAGCTGGTTGTTTCTTCTGAACTCTTGGCATACTGTGGTGCTCAGAAGCTGGCAGTTCTTGCAGTCAAACCAGCTGGGATTTGTTTTCTCAGTACCTCAAGGGCTCTTCTCACCTTCAGCAGAACAGACTGAATGCTTCACTTGGTGACAACCTTATTTCTGAGGACAGTCCTGATATAAAGATTTTTCTTTATCTTTTAAAATTATGTGTATTTCTGTGGGTATGTGGGTATGTGCATGTGATTGCTGGAGTCCTTGGAAGTCAGAGACATCGGCTCCCCGAGGAGCTGGAGTTACAGGAGGTAGTGAGCTGTCTGGCGTGTTTAGTGGGATGTGAACTCAGATCATCTGGAAGAGCAGTATGTGCTCTTAAGCACTGAGCCATCTCTCCAGCCCCAGGAGTGATCTTAAATGTTGTTTCTCTAAGCAGTTGAATCTATGAGATCATGTATCTGAGTATTTTGCAAAACCTATCACCATGTTTGGAGGTCTACAAATACTCTTGTGTTTTTCTGGAAATATGCTTGTTTCTTCTGGGATATATGCTACAGTGACAGGTGGCTGGACTAGGAGAGAGTGCGTTCAGTTCTACAATATGGAAGACTTACTAAGGTTGGCTTTTTGGTGTGGGCTTTCGTGGTGTCATATCAGGCTATAAGAGTCTATAAGGTGACTGATGTGGTTTGTGGTGCTCCGTCACCTGGGGACCACACCGAAGTCAGCTCTGTTAAAGGGAGAACTATATAAGGTATGGTACTTTCCTTCTTTGAGCTCTGACAGTCCAAAGTTCCTGAACTACAGAGGGTTTTTTTCAGGTTCTATAGCCAGAAGGGGTGCCTAAAGTACTCCAGTCCTCCTTCCCTGAGTAGCCTGAAGGAACCTTAGGGAGTGTCCTTAAGTAGGCTGCAAGTAGGGAAGGAATGTCGGCACTGGGCTATAGGTAAAGCAGTCCTGAATTAGAAACCACCTCTGACAGGATTAGCTTTGTGAACTGAGCAAACTGCTCCACCTTTGTGAACTTTCCCTACTGAGTCTTTGAGTGAGTGTTATCATAGAACTTCAGGAGGCTGCTGTGAAGTTGACTATTATCATAGAACTTCACAAGGCTGCTGTCAAGTGAAGTTGGCTACTGACAGTGGAAAGCCTGTAAGCCTGTGCTGCCCCAAGACCCTTATACGTGACGACTCATCACTTAATCAGGCTCCATGAGGAAAACACTATTATCACGATAGCCACTTTTTCTTTTGTCAGAGCAGCTGTGACTATCCACAGTGACCCTGGGGATCAGAACTGCTGACATCCAGGAAGGACGGATTGCGGAAGGTCAGTAGCCCCTTATCTGAGATCTCAGCTGCTCCCCGCTGTCCCTCCCTGCCAGCTGTCTGTAATTCTCCCTCAGCTGCCTGTGGTTTCGGTGCTGGGCTAAGAGGAATGAGGGAGGTGAGCAGTGGAACTGTGCCTCATGCGGCTAGGAACGTTATCATGCTGGGATGAGTCTTTTCGGGGAATCACCTGTGCTGCAAGTGAGCCTGTTAAGGTAAGACCTTGGTGGAGTTGTTTGGTTTGTATCATAGTTTTTGTCAACTTGACACCAACCTAGATAGACTTCTGAGAAGAGGGACTCTCACTTGAGGAATTTCCTCCAATAGATGGCCCTGTGGCCATGTCTGGAGAATTGTCTTGATTGCTATTGATGTAGGCGGGCCCAGCCCACTGTGGGCAGGGCCACCCCTGGGCAGGTGGTCCTGGACTGAATAAGACAGGTAGCTGAGCCAGCCGGGAGGAGCCAGCCAGTGATCTTCAGTTCCTGCCTCGAGCTCCTGCCCTGGCTCCTCAATATGGTGGACTGAACTCGTAAGTTGAAATAAAAACCCCTTCTCCATCAAGCTACTTTTGGTGTTTCTTACGGCAGCAGAAACCAAACTAACAGTCTGTAACTGGCATCCCGTGTGAGGTATGTAAATGTTAGTTCAAGTCTGCTGCCACAGTTCAGTTGGGTAGAGGGGCTCAGCTGAGGGATTACCTCCATCTGAATGGCCTGTGGAGCATTCTCTTCCTTTCTGAGAGATGTGGGCAGCACCACCCCAGGCACCTGTGTTGAATAAGAAAGTGGGCTGAGCACGCGCAGGGGCAAGCGCCTAAGCAGCAGCCTCCACGGTCTCGGCTTCAGCTCCTGCCCTGAGTGGCTGCTTGGCTTCCCTCATGATGAACTGAAAGCTGAAGGTGAGATGCGCCCTTTCCTCCCCAAGTTGGTTTTGGTCAGTGTTTTTATCACAGCAAAAGGACGTCACTAGGACATTTCCCCTGGAAGCGCCCATGCAGCAGTACAGTACCCAACAGCTCTGTGTTGATACCTTCTGCCTCCTTAGGTTCAGAATCACAAAGCAAGATGGCAAATACCCCACAACTTACCTCTAACCTGGGGACCTCGAGCACAGACACGGCAGGTAAGTGAGGTCTGCTGCATTAGACTGTCTTCTCTTCATTGTTTTCATGCCTCAGTTTCCTGATTTAAGATATGATTGTGGCAGAGTATTTGCCAAGGAAATAAGATTGACACACATTTTCAGTCAGTTGACTGTGAATCCTTGCTTGTTGTGCTCCAGTCCAAGAAAGAGCCTTTTGCACCCTTCCTAAGGCCACTGGGGTCTGAGCATCTAGACTGGCTTTGAAAGCAAACCACGACCGACCACAGGGACCAAGATATGTCAGAGAATCAGTGTGAGCAGGTATCAACCCTCAGGGATGGGCCAGCTATTTTCCAAACTCTTCAGGAATATTATTTTTGTCTGTTTTTGAGATGTGGACACACTATGTAAACCTTGAGCTTGCTATATATAGACCAGGCTGGCCTTAAACTCAAAGATCTGATTGCTTCTGCCCCCCAAGTACTGGGATTAAAGGCTTGTGCCACCACATCCGTCTGTAAGAATATTCTTAGATCTATAGGCTGTGACCTCTGTTAACAGTCTGTGATTTGAATGGCTGGCCAACCAACAGAGGCTCTCCAAGGGAAGGCATGACTAGGGGGAAAAACAGGCTGCTGTTGTTCACAGGAACATTGCTCTACCTCAGTGGGGCTTGGACCCAAGAGAAGTAGGTAGTCTTCCAAAAGACCCACTTGGAGAAAGAGCAGAGCCCAGTGTCCCCAGGGCACAGGTAGGGGAGAGGCCATGACAGGAATTCCAGGCCTCTTGGAGTGGGTAACTCTTGACTGGACTAAACTGTCCAAAGCTGGCTTCATGGCTGAATGGTCTGCCATATTCAAGAGGTTTCATGTGTGGCTGCCATCATGAAATTATTTTCAAAGATTTATGTGTATGTGTGGGTGCCTGCATGTGTGTATCTGTACCATGTATGTATGGTGACTATGAAGACCAGAAGAGGGCACTGGAGCTCATAGACCTGTAGTTACAGGTGGCTGTGTGCTGGGATCCAATTCCTGGTACTCTGCAAGAGCAGCAAGTGTTCTTACCACTGAGCCATCTCTCCAACAGTTTAAAATTCTTAACTTTTGAACAAAGGGCCTTGTGGCATTTACTACACGAAACTGAGTTACATTACAGATACACCTTAATAAAAATACAACCTGACTCCTGGCATCCATTTTGAAGCCAAAAGCAGACCTGAACTGCCGTGAACCAGTTCTTCAGAATTCTCTCAGAACTGTACCCCTGAGCCCTTAAGGCCTTGCTCATTCCTCACTGAAAGAGTATATCCAGCCTAAGATGGAGGAGTAAAAGTCAGAAAGATTTGTCTTATCAGATTATGTCCCTTCTGACCCCTGCTGACCTAGAATACCACACACACAACCACAAACATGTTAACAATTGCCTTCCATCTATTGCCTGTGACACAACTCAGATAAACCTATATTCCTCATCATCACTCTTGGCAAAACTTCAGATAGTTGCCATATGCACACATCAGCTATTCCAGGTCCAGGGCAAGGAAGGGTTGTGAGAGATTAAAGCTCTTTTAGGTTACTGGAGGAGCTCAAGGCTCAGTGGGTTTGTCTACATTACAAATGCGCAGAGACAAGGTTAAGGCTTTGGTGGCAAGGTTAGGTGGAAATCATCTGAGCAGTGTATGTCCATATTGTAAAAGTCATCACACCACAGGGCCTGCAGACTACACCCTGATCATCAAGATGGCTACTTCTGGCATCTAAGCTACTCTTTTCCTCCGAGCCCACCTCAGCAAAAATGCAGACTTCCTCCTAGTCTCTGGACCTGAATCCTCAAGGTGGCTATATTCCTGCCTCAAGTTGGCCCTCCCCCTGCCTCTGGCCCTCCCCCTGCCTTTGGCCCTCCTGCATCTCATCCCACAGTGCAAGGACCTCCCTGTCATCTGGAAACCTTTGAGAATGGACACCCCACTTGTAGTGAATCTCTTGTCTGAACTCCTCTCTTCTAGATGCTAACCATCCATGTCCCTTGTCTGCACTCTGCCAACACAAATATAAACTTTTGGAGTAGTCTAGAAAGTTCTCCAGTCCTCTAATAAGAATACTTTTTTCTGACTTGCTACAATATCAGTTGGTTTAACCAGTTTTAGCTCCCTGCTCTTACATTACAAACAACAGCTGATGTCTTTGGAAGACTTACCAAAGGCCAGACACAGTTCTAGCTCTTGCAAAAAATCCTGTGATTAGCATGACTATTAACCTCTCAGCGAGGGGGGAGCAGAGCAGGAAAGGGTCCCTTGCTTCCCATCATACCTACTAGTGGAGCTAAGATTCCAGGGTTCATGCGTTATATGAAATCTTTCAGTGTCTACATATTCTTATTTATATTAGTTATGACATTGCTTCACCTAAGAGACAAAATTGGAAGTGCCATGGCTGTCCAACAACAGGGAAATGGTCCAGGAAACTGAGATACCCCTTTAGGGTAGCTTTTAATAGCCATTAAGAGGTGTTTTTTGAAGACTTTTAAAGACGGGGAAATGGACAAATTGAGGGAAAGAGACAAAGGTAAGGAAAGCAGACATAAAGGAGCAGAAGTGGGCAGAGGATGAGGGAGAAGAGGGCGCGGGGGAGACACCAAGAGGAGGGGTGTGCACAGAAGAGACACTGCCGTCAGAGAAGGCAGGACAGACAGGACAGAGGCCCCGAAGACGGAGAGAAGCCAGGTCTGCCCAGCTCCACCCATCCATTAGGTAGCCTAAGTCTCAGCCTCGGCGCGGCTGGAGGGCGATGCTCTTGACAGCAGCTCTGCCTGTGCTCCTGGGTTGCTGAAAGCAGCACCCACCACTAATGTCAGAGGTGCCAGCCAGCCTTAATGGCCCCTGGGCTGGAAAGAGACTCCGGATCTGAAATGTTGCTTGGGTGGATGCCAGGATGTTTTCAGAGGGCTGGCCTCTTCAGATTGATCTGCTGCCGAGATCTGGAGACTGGGGAGTTACCCAGGCTTGTTGGGAACAAGCAGTTCAGTGCCTGCTTTCCCTCTCCCAGCTCAGCCCAACCAGCAGCCCTGCTGGGGACCTAAGAGTCAGAGGGAAGCTGTCTGAAGATCCTGTGTTTAAGAAATGGTTGGTCCTTTGCACTCGTTTGTTAGTGTCAGACTTGCCTGGAACCACGGCCCTGTTCTAATGTAGCAGCTGTACATGACCACCTCATCTACCACAGTCACCTTATAAGAGGGGATTTCTTTTTTCAGCACTGGGGATGGAACCCAGGGCCTTAAGCATGCCAGGCAAGAGCTCTAACAGAAAGCTACATCCATCTACAGCCCACATGGAGACTTATCCCCATTCTAGAGTCAGGGAAAGTAGGCTCAGAAAAGCCAAGCCTACATGCCCCTGGTCAGACCTAGGATTCCAGTCAGTTCTGCTGACTTCATAGTGCTCACTCCTCCACTGCTGTGGCTATCCCAGGTAAGTCCCGTTCTCCTGGTCCACACTTTCCATTGTGGCTTCCAGAAACCCCCTGAGAGTAGACACCTCATTCAGACTCACGCCTCTGATCCAGTCATGGATCATCACCTCTCCCTCAGTTCCAGGGACTCATCTGTTAGGATTCTTGATTTCTCAAGATGCTACGGTTGGTTCCTGGAGTAAAACCAACCCCTGACTCTCAGTTGCTCAAACATGCTCAGCTGAGTCGGACTCCACAAATGGGTACGACTCAGCTTTTCAAAGCAAGGGACTTCCTTTCACAGAACGTTGGCAAGAGCCCAGTTATTATTTTTGGATGAAGTAAAGTCTTCTTGTGTAGCCCGGGCTGACATTCAACTTGCAGTCCTCCTGCCTCAGCATCCTGAGTTCTGGCAACGAAGATGTACATTATTACACCGGCTTCAGAAGAGGTTTGTTTCCCTTTGGGGGCTTTAACTGATGGGAATTGTTCCTTACTAGGGGGTCCAAGGAGGGTCTGTGACCTGAAGGGATGATTTTAGAGCAGGCCCTGGGTTGTGGGAGGTGGGGAGGGAGAGAGAGCGAGTGAGTGAGTGCAAGAGAGATATCTGTTGAAGCTGCAGGATGGCTGGAGGAGAGAAAAGAGGCCATCACTCATTTCAGAGTTTGCATTATTTAGAGACCCATATTCCTCATGAAGGTCTGCTGAACAGTCTAGGGGAAAAACAGAAATGGTTTCTGAGAACAGCTTGATGTTCCTGGATGAAAAGGGGGTAGCAGGCTAGGGACCAAGTCTGCAAGGTTGGACTCAGCCCTGGGGCTGCTTAGACTTGGGAGGAGGAGCATAGAGAAGATGTAGAGCAGGGACAGAGCTTCCCATGGTGGAGATGGTATAATCCCAGCCTGGCTGGTGCTACTCTGGAGGCCTGGGGCAGGTATTTACTGCTCTCCACATGCTCCAGTGGGATGAGCCTCTGCCCAGGCTTGCCTACCCCACTGCATATTGGCCCAAGGTTGGCCACTCTGGTGCTCGTGTCCAGCTGGGATGGTGAATTTTTTGCATCAACTTAGCTAGGTTGTGTGTATTTTACTTTTGCTAAACACTCATCCAGACATTGCTGTGAAGGTACCTGAGGGTGAGATTTACTTTTACATCAGTTCACTGTTAACAAAACCTTCATAATGTGGGTGGGCCTCACCCAATCAGTCACATGTCTAAGGACAAAAACCACGATTTCCCGAAGAAGCAATTCCTTCCAGGGAGAGAGTGGAGTGCTCAGGATCAGGAATTCCAGGTCAGCCCAGGCTACAAAACAGACAAGAAAATTAGAACTGGCTTGGGCAACAGCATCTGAACCCGAGACTTGCTGGACTCAAACTCCGTGAGCCAGTCCTTCCAGCTGGGCCTGTTTTCTCTTTCTTCCCACCCAGCTCTTTCTTTTCCTTCCGCTTGAGTTCTTCCTCTGCCCATGGCTCTTCCAGGCCCTGCAGTGGTTGTGCTCAGTGGGGCTATCGCAGTGGCTGTAGTGCCCTGGCCTCAGGCAGGACTGGAAGACTTATGCAATTATTCTCCATCACCTTGCTCCTACTGACAGGAGTCCCCTTCTGGTCTCAGGAGCCATCTGCCCTCAGTCCTCACACTGGGACATGGCATCTCTCCCTGTTCTTAGAAGGGCCACCCTCTTCAGCCCCTCAACCCGTCGTGTTGGTTCATCTTCCTTGTCACCATGACTAGATTTGGAGTCTCCTAGGAGACCCAATCTGAGTGTGGGTAGCATCATCCTGTGGGTGGGGCCTGGGACTGAATAAAAGGAGAGAAGAGGACATTTGTCTTTGCTTCCTGATGGTGGACACCATGTGACCCACCAGCTGCCTCATGTCCTTTCTGCCTTGTCCCCTTCCTTGGGGCTGTATCCTACCCCAAACTCTGAGTCAAGGTAAACTCATGTCCCTAAAGTCGCTCCTCTCAGGCACTTTGGCACAGTGACAGTGAAGTATAGCGCGCCGATGGAAGGGAATACTGCCACCCGAGGTCCCCCGGCTCCTTCCCGCATGGTCTGCGTCAGCATCGGTTAACCTACACCACACAGTTCAGGTGAGCCTGCACCCGGGTGTTAACAAGCCGATGTCAGGAGCATTTGTACAACTGAACACAAAAGTAGACACAGAGGTCACCGAGGGTGAAGTGGACACTCGCGCACCAAGCTTCAGTATAGAGACTGGGATGTCAGCCCTGCCCAGAGGCCCCTTGTGCCAGAGCTGCTCCTGTCCTGTCTTGTAACTAGTCTCTCTCATTTCTGATTCTAAGGACTGTTTCTACGTGCAACGCACGGTGTTTATAAGCAGAATGATGTTCTTGTGATTTTATTTATATGTAAATATTTGTTTTGCTTTATTGTCTTTCTTGTCTTTTAAAATATTTTATTTTATTTTGTGTGTATGAGTGTGTTGCCTGCATGTGTGTAAGTGAACCTGTATCATTGCAATGCCCACAGAGGACAGAAGAAGTTTGGATTTTCCTGAAACTGGAATTACAGACAGTTGTTAGCCATCATGTGGATGCTGGGAATCAAACCTGGGTCCTTTGCAAAAGCAGTCAGTCATCTCTCCAGCCCTCCCCATCCCCCACTTTTTGGCACAGGATCTCCCTGTAGTCCCAGCTGGCCTGGAACTCACTGTGTACACCAGGCTGGCCTCCATATCACAGAGATCCACCTGCCTCTGCCTCTAGAGTTCTGGGATTAAAGGCCAGCATACCCAGCTTCTTCTTTTTTTTTCCCTCAAAGATTTTATTGAATTGTGTGTGTTTCTGTGTGAGCATATGAATTATTGCCCACGGAGGCCAGAGGTGTTGGATCCCTCAAGCTGGAGTTCCAGGAAATTGTAAGTCTCCCTACTCAGATGCCGAGAACTGGACTCAGACCTCTGTAAGCGCAATCTATGCTCTCAACTGCCAAGCCATCTCCCCAGCTCCTTTGTATTTCTTTTTTAAATTAATTTTATAGGTCATTGTACAAAGTACATGACATCTTTACACACAGATGTATTTACTCTTTGGTCCTTTGAAGAAAAGCTTTCCAACCCTGGCTCTCTGGAGATGGTATGACTTACTTATCTGTTAGCTTCTTGATGGGCGTCTGAGTGGCCTACAGTTCTTTGACTGAAAATTGGTGTCATGAATTCTCTTGTATATGTTTTTTGTTCCCAGGCACATGCTTCAGGAATTACAATTCTAGATTAGTAAATTTACATGTATTAAAAGTTAACAGTTAACCCTGAACAGTTTTCTACTGTGGTTGTTCAGTCATGTGTAGGAGATTCCCAGTTGCTGTAAACCCACCCACATGTTAATACTGTGAACGTAAATTTTTTTATTATATAATATTATGTCAATATACTGTAACTCAGCATATCTGTAAAAGTCACTGGACATGGGCTGGGGATGTAGGTCAGTGTTAAAGTGTTTTTTTAGCACACATGAGGTCTTGGGTTTGTTCCCCAACACTGGAAACAAAAACAAACAAAAATATTGCTATTGGGAGGCTAGGAGGATCAAAAGTTTGAGGTCAGCTTGGTCTATGCATCCAGCAAGATCCTGTCTCAAGCAAACCAGAACAAATAAACCCCTTGGACGTGGAGACCTGGGTTTCCTCTGCTTCCTTTCTGTAAAGTGCTGGTTCAGGGCTCTGGCTTTCCCATTCGATGTTGGAAAACGTTGTTTTTTACAGACTCTGGATATGAATCTCTCATTATGAATATGTAATGTGAATATTGACTTGCCGTCTTGCTGAATTGTTTCTTTGATGAACAGAACTTGTTCTTTTTAATGTAGTCAAAATTTATCAGGATTTTAACAACTAGTTTGCTTTATATCTTTTTTTACATTTATTTATTTTGTATGTTGTGTGTGTGTGTGTGTGTGTGTGTGTGTGTGTGTGTGTGCGCATGCCATGGTCCATCCATCCGTTTGTGGGAGTCAGAGGACAGCTCATAGACGTCAGTTCTCTCTTTCCACCATGTGAGTCTGGGGATCGGGCTCAGGTTGGCAGGCCTCTACTCACTGAACCATCTTATTGGCCCTAGTTTATATTTTAAAAGAAAACTTTCTTCCCTCAAGGCGTGTGTGTTTTATGTTCTGAAAGTTGTTTAACTTCGAACATATTTGAGATCACACTTAAAAAGTTGTGGCAATCCTCTTGCTACTGTAACCTAAGTGCTGGGATTACAGATGTGAGGTTTAAATTTACTTTCCACTTTGGCTTTCTATCCAGACATCAGCATTAATCCAAGTGAGCCATTCCTTTGTTAAATTGGAAGGCACTTTAAGGCATCTATTTGTTTAAATTATTTTGATTTTATTTATGTGTATGAGTGTATTGTCTGCATGCATGTAAGTGCACCCATGTCATGTAATGCCTTTGGAGGTCAGGAGAAGGTGTTGGAATCCCTTGGAACCAGAGTTATGGATGATTGTTAGCCACCATGTGGGTTCCGGGAATTGAACCTGGGTCTTCTGCAAGAGCAGCCAGTGCTTTTAATTGGTGAGCCATCTCTCCAGTCTCTGGTGCATCTATTTGTGATCATGGTGCTTGTCAAAGTGTTTGGGCCTGCAAACATTTTTCTCATTTTTCAGGCAGTACCCAGACAATAATGTAATATCTCGAAGCCCCACCAGGTGGTGTGGCAAGACTGCCTAGTGCAGATTATACTTGGCAAGAAGTCAGGTACACAGAACCAAGCCGCAGAAGGAGGAGGAAGGGGCAGAAGAGAGAAGTTGTCTTGACACTTTTTCATTTACGGCCGAGCCCCGTGTGGCGACAGGCATCAGGAGTCCTCGCTTGTTCTGCCGGAGCACAGCCTTGGTACTGCCCCCGCCCCCGCGGTGGGCTGAGCTTGATGCTGCTGATGGAAGGCACCGAAGCTCTTCCTTCTCCATTCTTACTTGGCAGATAAGATCTTAGTGCGAGAAATTTCAAACTGAACAAACAATGTGGAAAACAGTATGGTGACCCTTCAAAAAAATTAATAGGATTACTGCACAGCCCACTTCTGGATACATACCCCAAAGAATTACAAACAGGGTCTCAAAGATACATTCACGGCGGCAGTATTGACAGCAACCAGAAAGGCAGAAGCAGATCAGGTATTTGCTAATGAACCTCGGACTAAAACCTGATGCTTCTATATGCCACATGTGTTAGAGAGCGAGTACTGGCACACCATGGCAGCAGGGGTGGCTGTAGGTGAAACCAAGAGAGAGTACATTCCCGTTAAGTGTAAGAAGGATGGGGAAAGATGAAGCCTGCAGGGAGCTGGGCGTGTGGGAAGAGGGAGCCACAGTACCGATAGGTGGTCAGCAAGTCAGACGGAGCATCTGTGTTACTATCGGAGTGAAGGACCTCAGCTGAGGACACTGAAGGACAAGGGCCCTGCGGTCAGGATGAAGGCTGGGGAAGTGCAAGAGCAGGAGACAAGGATTGTGAGATTCTTGAGGGATTTGACGATAAGGCCAGTGGGAATTTCTGGATGTGGAGGAGGATGACGGGCGTCAGGGTGGTTCTGGCCTTGTGGGTTGATGGAGTAGAAGGATGCGGTTGTCACTTCAGAGGACGGAGAAGACGGGAGGAAGGGTTGTCTTAACTACTCCACCTTCTTCCCTCCTCCTCCTCCTCCTCCTCCTCCTCCTTCTCCATCTCCATTCTATTCCCCCTCCCCCTCCGCTTCCTTTCTTCCTCTTCTCCTCTTCCTTCCTCCTCCTCCTCCCGCTCCTCCTCCCTGTACCACTCCCTCCTCTTCTTCTAAGCCTGAGAAGAGAGGCTCAGTTTCATTGGCCTTAGAGATGGCATCACAAGCACCTTATATCTTTCCCACAGCCTGCTCCTTCAGAGAGGGGCAGAAGGACCAAGGAGGCCTCACCCCGACCTGGGAAGAGGCAGAAACTGCTGGCTCTGCTCCTGGCTTATGTGTGGCCCCAATAACCCCCTCCTGATCCCCCAGGAGTTCTTTATTCATCTGTAAAATGGGTGCAGTAATTTTTACCTACCTCAGAGGTGTGTTGGAAGGTGTAATTACTGGTGGTTAAAGCCATGTGAAGGCAGATGAAAGCCTGGTGTGAATACAGGTCATCTTTACAATGAACGGCATTTTCCTTTGGACAGCCTGGAGACTGCCCTTTTGACTGAGTTCTTAATTGTGTCTCAGCTCCCCTAGCAGACTAGAGATATTACAGCCTCCAGGCTGGCCACACAGCCTGAAACTGCTGCCATCCTAAAAGTGATTTTAACTTCTCTGTCATAATCTTTTGACATCCCCACCAATGATCTGATTTGGAAAGTCAGTTTTTCTGTTATGAATAATCTGTTTAATCCAAACCCTTTCAACAGTATGAAGAGAAGGAGAAAATCCTTCATTTTAAATGAACAAAGCCTTGATTTTCCTAGGTCACAGAGAAACGTAGACGGCCATGTGCAAGAGGGTGGGCCGCAGTAGCTTCCCATGAGGCAGTGTGGAGACTCTTGGGTCCCAGGGCTCCTGTTTCTGAGCCTGAGCTTGCTCCGAGCTTCCCACCCAGATGTCCTGCACTTCTGCAGAGCGTCTGGTGCAGGCTGCAGCCAGACCCCAGCCTGGACACTCCTGTCTGTCTGCTTCTCAGGAAGGTTATACACCACTCTGTTGCCCAAGACTGCAGGCGGCTCTTAAGCTGCGAGGAATTAAAAGAGAGAAGGCATGGGAAACGTCCCAGTGCCTAGCACATAGCTGACTCTCTTTCCCCTCCTCTGCCCCTAAGGGCCTGAAGACTTTGTAAAGCTGCTGGACAGATGTGTAGCCATAGCCCAGGCTGAGCTCTGCGGTCACTTCTTCCGGAGCAGGGATGAGACTGTCCTCCATGAAGGCCAGTGGAGAAGGGGCGTTCAGTGCTCAGGAGGGCATGAGGCAGCTCCTCTAGTGGTGTGCACATCCTTCCATTCTAGAATATTCTGGCCAACTGCTGTAGCATTCATATTCATGGACACAAGACAGATGAGTGTGGGAGGGGTGAGAGTCAGCAGTATGTTTCACAACTGCTTAGAGGGATCTGCTGAGTAACAGACTTGGTGTCCAGAATGCCTGTGTTCAGAAATGGCTCCATTGTCCAGATACAGATACAGCCTTATCATGGTGACATGGGCTGTGTGTGTATTCCAGGACCCAATCGGTGGGGAGCTGGCTTTGTTTCTTTCTCTTGACCAGGTATGCCCTGAGGTTCAGGTCGTAATTCTGGGTCCCTCCCCCCCTTCCTCTCTCCCCCCTTCCTCTCTCCCTCCCTTCCTCTCTCCCTCCCTTCCTCTCTCCCTCCCTTCCTCTCTCTCTCCCTCCCTTCCTCTCTCCCTCCCTTCCTCTCTCTCTCGTACTTATAATAGCATTCTGTACTTAAAGCTCTAAGAAAAAAGCTTCTACCTTGCACAAAATACTGCTAAACATGTGAGCATAGACTTCAGTTGTTCTGTGGGTGCTGCAGAGTGGGGAGGGGGCCTGGCAGCACACACAGGGCCAGTGGAACCCCCTCCTCGATCACCTCGGCCAGTGTGAAGAGGAGCCCCTAAAGCAGTCCGAGTGGATTACTCGGCTTAGTGATGCTGTCAACATGCGTGCGAGGCATGCTCAAGCTGGGAGGGGCCAAGGTTCGACAGGGACACTGGCCTGTACGGTCTAATCCGCTCTCTCAGCTAAGATGCAAGTAGCTTAGAACTTATGACAGAGCCAGGCCTGGTGGTGGAGGACGTGATTCCAGCTACTCAAAAGACTGAGGCAGGAAGATCACAGGTTCAAGGCTTGCCTGGTTTAAAGAGTGATACCGTCTCAAAGAATTTAAAAACCAAGGCAGGATGTAGCCAGTGGCAGAGCCCTTGCCAAGCGTGAGGTGCCCTAGGGTTGGTCTTCCCATGCTTCAGAGGACAGGTGCTCGCCGACACCAAGGAGCAGAGTGCTAGGGTCCCAGGGTGGCCCTCCTGTGGCACCTGTTGATTTATTCCTGGAAACCTTTGCCTCTTGGGTCACTTAAGGTTTCCTGGACTTCTTAAAACCCAGAGTGCTGCAGTCGGTAGAGTGGGGTGAGACCCTGAGGTGGCTTTTCTAGCAAGTTCCTGGGCCACCACACTGTTTGGAGGCATGTAGGGAGGAAGCTCAGATGGGCTTCAAACCTTCAGTTTGTGTCTCCTGTGGGGATGAGATCAGGGGTGAGGTGGGGGCAGGCTCTCCTACCCCTGTGGGCTGCGGATGGGACATGGCAGGTCCTCCCAAGCTGTGAAACACAGGAGTTGGAGTCTGAAGGGGATAAGCAGCCTGAGGCCTGGGGGTGAGCCTGGCATGGAGAATGTGGGCATCTGGGGCAAGTTCTGGTAACACATATGAGATGCACACTCAGATGCTGTGTTTGGTAATGGCTAGTTTTATGCATCTACTTGGCTAGGCTATTATCCGAGATGCGTGTGTGTTATAGATATTTCTATGAAGGTCTGTAAAGATTTCTAAAGGAAGATCAAATTTTTGAAAATTTCTCTCCATGCACTTCTATGGGGCTAGATCTGCTGCAGTTAGAGCTACAGGGATTGTGAGTCATCTGAGGGGGTGCCGGCGGCTGAAGCTGGGAACTCTGGAAGAGCTCCAAGCACTTTTAACTGAGCCGTCTCTCTAGCCCCAGGGTTTCTTGTTTTGTTTAGTTTTGAATGAAGATTAGGCTGACATTGAACTCTGCAACCTTGGTAAAGCAGGTTATCTACTATACTGTACATGGCCTCATCCAGTCAGCCTTCTCCTAGGAAGAAATGACTACTCTGCCCTATCTGACTGCTGCACCATGCCTCACAAACAATAAATCTATTCCTGAATACAGCAGGAATATTCTGCAGCTCTGGAAAGCCCATTGAGCCCTCACTGAGACGTGGCTACTGGTGTGGTAGGAATGCACATACACTTTCATTATAGATAAAACTGAAAACATGTTTTATCAGCATAGTTGTTAGAAATGCTGATTGCCTCTTTGGGCTGGATGTAGGTGGCACATGTTGTATCCTGGTGTTGTTGAACAAATCTTACTCAGCCTGGGTCACAGAAGGGAATGGTGCTAAAGAGCAGATCTTTGGTAACAAAGAGGCAGGCATCAGTGTGATATTTTCCTTCTAACATAATATGAAAACTATATTCCGCTTTGGAATATTTAGTCCCTGTAGCTCCAAAGGGCACTGGAAAGGGGACAGTGATTAAAACGCCCTCAAGAGTCTGGAGAGATGGCTCAGTGGTTAAGACCTGGGTTTGAATCCCAGCACCCACACGGTGGCTAACAACTGTCTATAACTCCAGTCCCAAGGGATCCAACACCCTCTTCTGTCCTCTGAGGGCACAGCATGACAGGGGCACCTGTATACCTGCAGGCATCACATTCATACACATAGAAAAATAAATAGCCTCAGAACTATAGTAGATGGCAGTGAATGGCACTTCATGTATCTCTGGTAAGATGGCGTCTCCAACACACCTAACAGTCTTCTTTCTGGTCTTCTTTCCAAGTTGGGGGTCTAATATTGATCCTATTAATGTTAATCTACCACGTCTTAGGATCTGTCACATAGCGGGGGTCAGACAACATGACTTCATTCTGAGTATCCACAACCTTGGGCAGCTGATGAGATTAGATGCAGTATGAACGCAGTCTTGCTGAGTGCTGGGGTCAATGGCCTGTGTGACCACGTCCAGCCTTTAAAATAGTTTTATATAAGAGGAGGGTGTTGCATAATGTCCAATGCTTTTCTTTACCAATTGAGATGATTGTGTCTCTTCCTTTATTCTATTAATACAGCATGTTGCAGTGATTGAGTTTTCAACATTAAAGAAACCTTGTATTCCAGGGATAAGTCCTATTTGTAATATATAATTCCCTTGATATCTGTCTCGATTGATTTGGCCAGTGCTGTTTCACTGTAGTTGCATCTCACAGATTCTTTCTCTTTTTTAAAGCAAACTCCTGCAGTAGACTTTAGACACTGTTAGATGGTACGTTCTAATCCGAATGCTAAGCACCATCCAGCTTGATTTCTCAGAGACCCACAGAGATGGTCAAGATCAGCACAATGGCTGCTCAGGAGCTATGCTCAGGTGTGATGCTCAGGAGGGTTGCTACTGTTTCCATCCTGTGTCTGGAGAAGCACATTGGTGGATTAACCATGTTTAGTGAGCTGAGTAACCCAGGCAACAGCATTCTGCAGCAGGCACCACTGTCTATGGCTGCGACTTAGGCCTCTGGCTAAAAGACGATGTCCTGTAGTAGGTCCTCTTCTGTTGCTGTGATAAAACATCACGGCAACTTAAGAAAGGGCTTGTTTCAGCTCACAGTTCCGAGGGATGGAGGCCATCAGGGTGGGAAGACGTGGCAACAGTCAAAGTTTGAAACGGTGGGAGGTGCAGGAACCTAGCTGGTCTCATTTTCATCCCACGCAGGAAGGAGAAAGAGAGAGCAGGAAGTAGGGTGAGGCTGTGAAGTAAGTCCCCTAGTGATGGCCTTCTCCAGCAAGGCTCTACCTCCTAAAGGTTTCATAACCTCCCCAAACAGCACCACCAAGTGGGGCCCAAATGGGCCCGTGGGGTACAGTTTTCATTCAAATGCCACACTCCGGACTCCGACTCGGACTTGGATTCTCTTTTCCTGCCTGGTCTGGTGGGGTTTGCGGCCGCTGCTGCTTTGTTCTTTTTTGGTGCATGTGGGTTTTTTCTTCCCTCCCCTCCCCTCCCCTCCCCTCTCCTCCCCTCCCCTCCCCTCCCCTCCCCTCTCTCCCCTCCCCTCCCCTCCCCTCCCCTCTCTCCCCTCCCCTCCCCTCCCCTCCCCTCCCCTCCCCTCCCCTCCCCTCCCCTCCCCTCCCCTCTCTCCCCTCTCTCCCCTCCCCTTCCCTCCCTTCCCTTACCCTCCCCTCCCCTCTCTCCCCTCCCCTCCCCTCTCCTCCCCTCCCCTCCCCTCCCCTCTTCCCTTTTTTTTTTGGAGACAAGATCTCACTGTGCAGACCAAGCTAGCCTGGAACTTGCTCTGTAGACCAGGTTAACCTCAAGCTCACAGAGATCTGACTGCCTCTGCCTCCTGACTGTTAGGATTAAAGGTGTGTGCTACTCCATCTGGCTAAAGGTGCAGCCCAGGTTGGCCTTGGATTTGTGTTCCTCCCCAATCCACGGCTCCAGAACACCCTGTTGGCAGGCACTACCACAACTGACTGTTCGACTTAAAAAAAAAAGTATTATTTTTCTTTTATGTGTATGAGTGTGAGTGTATTGCTTGCATGTGTGTAAGTGTGTTGTGCAATCCCTGCAGAGGTCAGAAGAGGCTGTCAGATCCCCTAAGACTGGAGTTAGGACAGTTGTTAGCTGCCATGTGGGTGCTGGGATGGAACCCAAGTCCTATGCAAGAGCAGTCAGTGCTCTTAACTGCTGAGCCATCTCTCCAGGCCCTGTTTGATTGAAAAAAAAAAAAAAAAAACTATACATAATCCACAAAGAAAGACTCTGAAGCCCACAGGATGAAACTGTAATAGCCACTGCCTGTTGGCATACTAGTGACTCCATTTAGAGCACACAGCCAAAAACATACCTCCTGTAAAAGAAGCATCAGTCAGAAAATCATCTTGGAACAAATTAATGCATATAATCAGAAGAAGAGGAGCTTTGTCTGGAGTTAAACTGAATGGAGGAGCATTCTGACTTCATGACTACACTAAGCACTGTCAGGGTGTCTTAGTGTCACTTGTTACATAAGGGCAGGAGAATAAAAATCTCGAGTCATCCAAGGACTTTCTGGGCCTCAGGGCTGTCGCCCTGGCAACTCCTGACTCCTCTTGAGTCCACTAGGCTGAGGACTTAACCTATCTTCTTTTGGGAACTGAGGACAGTTTCATGTTTCTGCATAAAAGGATGTTTTAAATGAGCCTTTCCCATCGACAGCCTGCACTCACCCACTCCTGCGCCACCGGAGCTGAGCTTTGAAGACTGAAGCTGTGTTTCCTTCTCTGATGACTGAGCTTTCCTCCCTGGAGTGACTTCCTGCCTGGGACGACCGGTTTCCCTTCCTTTCTTTCATGAGGCTCAGCGTGCACCTTCTGGCCCTCTCTGGGGAGTCTGTCCCTGGTCAGGTGCAGGCGGCCATGAGCCCCAAGATGCCATTACTTACCCTTTTTAAATTTTTAAAAAAGATTTTAAAAACTTATTTATCTCTATTTTATATGTTTGAGTGTCATGCCTCATGTGTGTAAATGGATCCGTGTCATGCAGTGCCCACAGAGATCAGAAGAGGGCATCGGATCCCCTGGAAGTGGAGTTATAGATGGTTCTCAGCTGACATATGGGTGCCAGGATTTGAACCCAGGTCTTCTACAGAACACCCAGCGCTCTTACCTGCTGAGCTGTCTCTCCAGCCCCTCCCTACCTATTCTATTATGATTTATTTGTTTTTGAGACAGGGTCTCAAGTGGCCTGGAGCTCCATGACCCTCTGTCCTCCACTTCCCAGGTCCTAGGATTGCAGGCATGCACCAAGCATTTGGCTTAGTACCACTCTTGAGAGCTTGTTTTGATGGTCTAGCTGGGAGTGCAGCAACTCGTCCTTCTCTTTGGGGAAGCTTGTCCTCCAATGCAGTGTGATGCTTTGGGAGGGGTGCATATGGAGCAGTGAAGGATCAACCCTGGCAATCAGCAGGGGTCAGAGGTCCCATCTGGATCTCCCTCAGAAACCACCCTTTGTATGTGACAGCTGCCAGTATGGGATGCAGGTTAGTCACAGCTCCACTGAGTTTGGATTCTGCACAGCTCATGACCTCAGTAATGACTTTATCTCTGAGCATTCATTTCCTTATCTATAAAAGGGACTAATGACCCCCAGCACTGGTTTCCTGGGCCTGTGGTGAGCTTGAATATCTGTTAATAATTACTGAGTGTGTGCACGGTTGGTGAAGTGCCTCAAGGGTGTTTTGAGGCTTAATAGCAACTCTGCATGATTATTTTCATTTTGCAGATGAGGAAACTGAGCCTCCAATGGTCATTAATCTTGTCCAAGGTCATGTACTTACTGAATGTCAAAGAGCCACACTCAGTATTTCTCCTCAGAGGTAACTTGTGAGGTGTAATGAGATGACACAGAAAACAAAGGCTCTAATGACAAGCCATTGATTTGGAGGGTGGTGAGATGGACACTTCTTCATCCATGAGAGAGGATCAAACACCCTGAAGATGGAGGCCCGAGACCCTGTCCCAGGCTCACCCACTCTGATTCTGCTTACCTAGGGATCATCCTATACCCCTTGGGAAGCTATCAAGGGAGAAGGCCACCCTGCACCACATGGAAGCTTTCTCATAGGGACTGCCTGGCCAGGTCCTCAAGGGCTGGACAGGAAGAAGAGACGTGAAACAGAATGATTAATCATCTGCTGCCAAGAGGAGACTGTGGGAGGCCGGGCTGGAAGAGATGAGGGTGGAGGCCAGTTTCTAACAGGTGCTGGGTTTTCTATACACTGACTGGGACTTGGAAAGGGTCTTTTTTGAAATTTATGAGATGAAAGGCTTTGCTGGCGCTCATTGATCTGTGGCCTGCAGCTAGGGATGGAGTGCTTGGTGTTAAGTTAATTTACATATATTATAGGTAGAAATGAGTAGGTATATTTTCCCACTGATTCTATCTGTAGGATGTTGTCTTAACAGAGGCATCCTTGTGTGTCCCAGGCCATTGCCCTTTGCATCCCTCAGAGTTTCTTGGTAAAAGAGCCATGAACATTCACCAGGCTTCCTTTTGGCTTCAGTTTGCCCTTTGGCCTGCAGAAGATCAGATAAGAAGTAATCTCTGTTCAGTCAGGGGAAGTGGCTGAGCTGGTTGGGTGTAATGAGAAGGCTCTGGGGTATCTGCCTCCGTCCTTTGTGGGCAGCATGGAACAGCTGTTTAACTTCCCACTAAAGGACCATCAGCCCATCTGATGAGCTGATTCCTATAGCGGTCCATCCTGGTGTGGCGGGCAGGGTCTGGGCTTTGAATGGAGGGATCTGGGAATGGGAGCTGTGTGTAAACTCTCCACTCAGCTTTGCTTGCCTTGCTTTGTGAGGTAGGTATATTAATTTCTCTTTATTTTCCCATAAGATAGTGGGTATGCGTAATAAGAGGCTTCGTGGAGGAAGAGGCTTAGAGCACAGTGTGGGGAGAGGCCACAGGTGACCACTATGCTGAGAAGTGTTGGCATTAGAAATTTATTTTGATCTATTTATTTAATTTGTATGAGTGTTTCGTTGGCATGTTCGTAAGTGCACCGAGTGTGGGTGATGGAGCCCCTGGAACCGGAGTTATTCAGCTGCCATGTGGGTGCTGGACAGAACTGAGAGCCTCTGCAAACTGCCAGTGCTCTTAACTGCTGAACCATCCTCCAGCCCCAGATGTCTGCATCTTAATTAAGTTTCTTTGGAGTGAGCCTTTCCCCTTTGTTTTTCTCAGGAACCCCGCAGTGACATGTGGAGGATAATGTCCTGGGTGAAGGTTCCTGGGTGTGTAATGGGATGTGGCTAGGAGACGTGGGCTGGGTCGTATGGGGATACGTTTCATGACTGGGCTCACAGGCATGTGCCAAAGAATAGCAAATCGATGAAAAACCAACATGGGAAGCTCCAGGCTGTTCAACTGAGCATTAGAACATATTGTGCATCAGCTATAAATTCAGTATGATTTCTGTATTTGTAGGTGTAGTATATGTGTGCACACATGCTCGTGTGTATGTGGGATCACATGTGTGCATGTGTGTAGAGGCCACAGGTCGATGCTGAGTGTCTTCCTCAGTTGCTGTCCTCTGCGTTTTTTGAGACAGGGTCTTTCACTGAACTTGGAACTAGCTTAGTGATTCCGCTGGCCTGGCTGACTAGCCAGCCCCTGGGATGCCCCTGTCTCTGCCTCTCCTGGGCTGGGATTGCAAATATCTGCTGCCAGGCTGGCTTTTGATGGCTACTGGACATTGAAACTTAGGTCCTCAGACCTGCAAGGCAAGCACCCACTGAGCCATCTCCCCAGACCTGCTTCTAGTCATTTCAAAGTAACTGACTGGGCCAGCTATTAAACTATTGTGTCCCAGACTCCCCCGCTCCCCACCCCACAGTTGGAAATCTGTCTCCTTTGCCAGTTGCCCCTTGGTAGGCTCTGCCAGGAGGGGGTGCTAGAGGAAGGCTGGAGGGGAAAGGGGCCGTGGCCGTGGCTGGTCCAACTAGCCTCTAGTGCCATCTTAGCATCACCACAAAAGGCTTTCTAATCTTTCGTTTGTTTTAATAGGTTCGAGGGATCCAACTGCACTTTTGCAACTCTTGCAGAATTGTACATTCTCTTCTCTGTATAACCCGGGCATCAGCTTCAATGGTGCCTCCTCAGAGTGCCTCTCCCCAGAGTGCATGTGTGGAGCTCTCTCCTTCAAGCTAGTTTTCCAGAGTTTTCACCTCTTCCCCTATGTGGAGTAGGAACTGAATCCTGTGCTTGTTACCTCTGTGATAGTTTCTGTCTATTAAATTCTTTCTCTGAAAGTAACTGATGTGAGAACTTTCCAGGCTCTAGTAGTTCGGTATATAAGGAGAAAAAAAAGATTGCTACTCCATTGTAACAAGTCAAAAGTGGAAGCACCAGAAGATCACAGTTATGTCACAGCTATAAATATGATCCCACAGAAAATGGAGCTCAAATCGGAGAGGTGGGTGCATACTTTACAAGACTTATGTACAAACAGAATAAATGAAACCAATGCACAGGGACAGGGTGGGGGGCAGTTTGCATTACTGGGCTAAGACACTCCACTACAGTGAAGCAGTTTAATGTTATTTGAAAGTAGATTTGGATAAGATGCAAAATTGACTTTAGGGCCATTACTGAAAGAGTAAAGAAAGAAGTGTAGCTGGTTGGCTAAGAAAGGGTAAAGGTGGGATAGTAACTGTTAGAGTGGAGCCACAGGAGGTGGAGAAGAAGAAAGGAATGGAGATCCAGAAGAAAAAATGGAAACAGAGCCCTGTAGTCCTCACCCTTAGGAGGCTAAGACAGAAGAGTTTCCACAAGTCCAAGGACAGCCTGGGCTACATAATAAGAGGCTAGCCTAGGCTACACAGTGAGACCCCCCCCACACCTTGAACAAATGAACACCGCCCAAACAGTAAATAAGAGGAAAACATAAATGAATGTGGTAGATAACCCATAAATAGGTGGTAACTAACTATATTAATTATCACTTTGAATATCAATGGTCTAATGCACCAAATAACAGAATACAAAAATGGTCAGAACAGATTAAAAATGACCCAAATATAAGTTGTCCACTAAACATCTACTTTGGATATAAAGAAATATTAGGTGAAAAGTAAGTGGATGAAGAAACACAAAGGACACAGTGGCCCGGGATGGGCAGGCACCAGTTCTTCAAGACGACTGACCACCCCTAACAGCAGAATGTTAACATGTGTGAAGCAAATGCATAGAACTGTGAAGACAGAAGAACCCACTGCTTACTACAGTGGAGATCAAAACACTTCCATTTAAGGACTTCAGGACTTACTGTAAATCTACAGGGATCGAGTACAAAGGGGAAGAAAATAGATCAACAGAGTGGAATAGAGGCTCAGAATAGCTGACACAGACAAACTCAGCTGACCTTCAACAAAGGAGCAAAAGCAACTCATTCTCTTGGTAACCTCACCATCTGGACACTCAGCTCCTTCTACAGTCCAGATGCATGCCTCCAATCCCTTTGTCCCACTTACAGTGCTTAGCGAGCCAATGGCCTAGGCATATCTCCACAGAGGCACAGGTAAACTGTTGACACAGCTAAACTGGTTTTTCTCTTTAAAAACAATTTATTTTTAATTATGTGTCTGTGTCTGTGTGTGGGTTTGTGCATGAGTGCAGGTGCCTACAGAGGCCATACGAGGGCAATGGATCCCAGGAGCTGGAATTACAGGTGAGTGAGAGCTAGTCAGTAGGGATACTGGGAACTGAACTCAGTCCTGTGGAAGAGCAGTGCGCTCCCTTACCCACGGAACTCTCTCCAGTCCCTACATCTGAGTCTTCAGTTTCCCAAGCTGTACCTGCTGCCTCTCAGTGTCCGTCTCTGCAAATGGAGCCCGGGTTCACGGACATCCTCAAGTCAAGGAGCCTTGGTGCTACCCTCAACGCTTCCTGATTTCATCTCTCACACCTAATTCACCTACAAGTCCTATGGATTCCAACTTGGAAGGACATCCAGGACCTGCCGCGCCACCTCCCCGCAGCCCCCTGGAAGGACATCCAAGACCTGCCGCGCCACCTCTCCACAACCCCCTGGCTCTCTCCTGGACCGCTTCCAGGCTCCCAATGGGTCTCATACGTGCGCTTCTGCTATCTTCCATTCTGTTCTCCACAGCCAGACACACTGGACTTCAGAGGACTTGAAACACACATGCTGAGCCTTGAGCTTGCCCAAAACTGCTGCCTGGAAGAGAACGATGCAGGGAGGGACTGGAGTTTGGAGAGGGCACAGGCAGAGTCATGAGGAGAAGTGAGAAACAGAAGGAATCTACCAGTGGTCCTCCCGAATCTGCTGCTGGACCAGAGTACTCACATGGAGGGCAGAACTCCCAAGACTGGGCGGAGAACAGAGTCCAGAAGTGTTGACATCCCCAGAGCTGGCACAGGGCTGGAAGATGTTTACGCTCCCATTATCCACTGTGCAGGCACCATTGAACTCTTGGGGCAGTTAATAGAGGCTCTAAAAGGGTAATGCCTTATTTATGTGAGCCATAAGTACTGGCCACTTTAAAACCTCTCTAGCTACACTTGCAAACCAGGCTTAAAAGGAACAAAATGAACCTCAAGTAGCTTGCCTACCAATAAAAAATAAAACTCTTTTTATAGAACAAAATTCAGTACTTAGTGCAAAATTCATGATGTGTAGTTTCTGAGTGAAGATTATCAGATGAACTGGCATGGTGGCTCAGCAGTTAAGAGCACTGACTACTCTTGCAGAGGACCTGGGTTAGGTGCCCAGCACCCACATGATGGCTAACAATCATCCCTAACTCCAGTTCCAGGGGATCTGACACCCTCTTCTGACCTCCAGGGGCATTGCACAATACTGGTGCACTTACATACATGAAGGCAACACACTCATACACATAAAATAAAAAATAAAGGAAATTATCAGACAGAGGAAGAAATAGGAAAATGTGATACAAATCATTCCAAACAGTGTGTACCTGTGTGTGCACACGTATATATGTGTGTGTACATGTATACATTTGTGTGCGTGTACATGTGTGTGCACACATCAAATCCAGGTCTAGGCAGGTCTCTGCATTAATACCTCAATTCATGTAAGTACCTGTTCAAATTTTCCCACCCTAGAGAAGCTTTGACCCTTATATAAAACTGTTGCCGCCTGTTGGTCTCCTTCTCCTCACTTGTTCTTCACAGCATTTGGTCGTTAGAGTACAGGTCCTTTCAGAAAGTCTTTTAAAAATATTTTATTGATTTTATTTTATGTGTATGAATGTATTGCTTGAATGTATATAGGCGCACCCGTGTCATGCAGTGCCCTCGGAGATCAGAAGAAGGTGTTGACTCCCCTGGAACTAGAATTAAGGATGGCTGTTAGCATCCATGTGGGTGCTGGGAACTGAGGTCCTTTGCAAGAGTAGTCAGTGGTCTTAATGCTGAGCCCTCTCTCCAGCCCCCCGAATGTCTTTGCTTTGACATGGTTTGTAAATAGTAGATAATAATAATGCTTATTAAATGACTGAATGATTGTGGTAAAATACTGTCCTTCCTTGTGAGTAAAGCTAAAACATAATGATCTAAGTGGTGGTAAATGCCACCAGCATTATGTACAAAATCAGCTATGTGTCACAGTGCCCACATTCCTGACATGTCTGTAGCAATGCTAGCATAAACATCAAATGCAGCCACCATTGGTTTATGTTTTTACTATGTATATAATTTTTAAATTCTAAAGATAAAATATATTTAATAATTAAACAATATAGTTTATATTTTAATTATGTTTAATATTTTAATATCAAATGACCATTATTAAATATTTACTTTTTAAGTTAACATGTAATATTTATATTTGTAATATGATTCATATTTATGTTTTATTTTAATAATTAAAATAATATGTTTAAAGATACTTAAGCACAGCCGGTGTGGTGGTGCACACCTTTAATCTCAGCACTGGGGAGGCAGAGGCAGGCAGAGAGATCTCTGTGAGTTCCAGGCTAGCCTGGTCTACATAGAGAGTTCCAGGCCAGCTGGGACTACAGGGAGACCCTGTCTCAAAAAGACCCCCCCCACACCAAAAAAAAAATCCTATTGCTTTGCCCCCCTCCACCTCTCCTTGGAATGAGGTAGAGTCCTTGGTGTTACACAGCACAGTGTAACATTGCACTGTGTTACCAGTTGGTCAACATGGCATAGAAGACCCAGGTGGAGATGAGGTGTCGCTCTCTCTAGTTCCTGATGCTGGCCTCACGGTTGTATCTGAATAGTCTAAAGGGGAAGAAATCCAGGTGCAGGGTGACGGCATGCTCGGTGCTGTCATGAAGCCAAGCCAGAGCGCACTGTAGAAAGAGGATGCTTGCCTCTGGGAGGAGTGGCAGGGCAAGGTTTGAAGTGAGGCATAAGCCAAATTTTAAGGGGTGAGCAGCAGCTTTTCAGAGGCCTGAATGAGGGGGAGTACAAACAGCACGGAGATGAGGAAGGGTTTCCTGGGCCGACCATGTGAATTTGGACACATGGGGAGAACAAGCACTCCCTGGGAGGTTTTAGAATCAGATCAATGTGCTAAAAGGAACATATAAGGCAACAGTGCACAGGGCAGGTTTAAGGGAGGACTGGAGACAGAAACCTAGTAAGAGAGCACCAGACAATGAAGATAACAAAAGACCGAAGTTACACCACTATGTAACATGAATTTTAAGTTTATTATATGTCAGGTACATAGTAGACTCTCATTTTATCCTAATAGTATTCCTATAGGGTGGGGAAACTGAGGCATTTTGTCCAAGGTCACACAGTGAGTGATGAAGCTGGGCAGAAGCCCAGGAGCGTCTCCAAGAAGCAGAAGGAGGGAGCTAATCTTCCTGGGAAAGATTCCATGTCCCTCCCAGCACAGTGCAGCTCGAGAGAGGCCCTGAGGCCAGCCTGGCTTCCATGGTACTGAAGGCCGGCCATTTGGGCCGTGACCAGGCTGGTTTCTGTCTCTTCCCAACTCTGCTGACTATGCCTCTGCCTCGTCACACGTGCAGTGGATTCAATGATGAGCTACTGAGGCTGGCTGCAGCACGAGGCGTGACAAACACATGCTCTGCACAAGAGTATAAACTTGCTTGTGACCACTGCTTTCTGCTCAGTATGGAGAACAGTTCTCAGCCCTTCATAGACACTTAACACATGTTTACAGAAGACCAAATAAATAAACTCCTACCTCACTTCTTTTTGGAAAAAATTTAAAATTGTTTTTTTGTAAAGTTTTTGTTGAATTTTTGTGTATTTCATACAGAATATCTTAATCAACTTTATACCCACCCCACTGGTGCCCCCCATAGGCCCACTCCCCACTGCAGTTCATATATTCTGTCATTTGTGGTGAGGCCTATCAAGTCAAGTTAGTGTTCCCAGACATCCCTCAGTACAAGTTCACCCGCTGGGGTCTAGTCACACTGTGTAGAGCCCTTCCCTCTAAGATGATCAGCTCTTCCTCACCCAGCAGTCATCAGCTGCCAATTCTTCAACTAAGATTGGGGCCTGCCATCCATTTCCCCAGTTCTGTGCTGGGGTTTTGTCTGCTTGAGTTTGCATGGGTCTTGTGCCTGCTGACACCATTGCTGTAGGTTCATATGCAGGTCCCAGGAGCCTGAAGACTCTTTTTCCATATGGTCATGCACTTCCTCCCTGGCTCTTCCAATCTTTTTGTCCCGTCTTCCACAATGGTCCCTGAGCCCTGGGTGGGTGGAGTTTAATATAGGAGTCCTGTACCCATACTTTGCAGATTCTTATTCTCTAAGATTTGACCATTAGTGACTTTTCGTGTTCCTGGCCCTCTGTTGCTGAGAGAGCTTCATTGATGAGATTTGAGAGATTCATTAGTGTTCTCTTTACCCTGTGTTCTATGTTCCGTGAGCCCTAGGTGTAGAGAGTACATTACAGATGTGCCACTTAGGCTTGGGCAATTCACAGACAATCTCTATGTATGACCAGTTGTGGGACTCTGTAATAGTCTCTGACTGTTGAAAAATTCTTTGATGAGTGGTGACTAGGACACTTGTTTGTAAATACAAGGATCCATATTTTGCACATAGTAAAAAATTACATTTACCTAGGGATGTGACAGTCTTGGCATTTCCTCTGAGATCTACTACCTCTCCAGCTATGTGTATTTGGTTAGGTTTAAAGTACCACACGTAAGTTTCCTCCCATTGAGTGGGCTTTAAGTCCAATTAGGTAGCTATTGATCACCCCAAGATAGAAGTGCCCCTGCTGTACCAGTGTCATTTGCTGTGCCAGTCATTGATGTTATTAGATCTCCAAGCTGGGATTGGACCATCAATTGATGTTCTCCCTTAGCAGCTTAGATAGCATTCTCTAAAACTGTGAGAGCTGGCCTTCAGGGGATGTGGCTCTCAGATCAGTTCCAGCTCCACTGCTCCAAACCCTGTGTCGGAAGCATGTCCTGTCTTCAGCAATAGGGTCTTTCACATTCTGGGAGGCAACCAAGGGCTGTGGCCATAGCTTGCGTAATTTTGGGAGTCTTTAAGACTACCCTGGTCAACAACCAAAGGAAGGCTGCTCCTGTCTGGCCCTGTTTCTTGTTATGTAGCTTTCAAATTACAGTATCTGCAGGAGTCAGTGTGTACAGCTGAAGCCTCCCTCATTTCTAGCTCCCAACAGTCTAATGGGACTTCGGAGTTACTGCTGGTTCTCAGTCATGTTCTCAACAGCTTCCTGCTACTGAACCTGTCGGGAGCCATTTTGCCTGCCTTGAACTATGCCATAGTTTAGGGTTAGGCAGAGATCAGTCTTGTTCACAGAAGTGCAGTGGGAGCAGGATGCTTTGCTATGCAAATAATTCACACCTGGAGGAGGTTTTTCTTAGGCTCAAGGCTGACACCTGAAGACCCCTGAAGGAAGACGTGATTGGCTTAAGTTATTTTGCCTGTGTTAGTATTGTTTTTGTGTTGAACTTTTGACCCGTTGTTTTGTTCCTCATTTCACAGAGTATAAATAGGGGGTACTTAATAAAGGCGAGCTACTTCAGTGTTGACTGACAGCCCTCCTGAGTCTGTCCTTTATTTCTCTCCCCCTCCCGCCCTCCCCACTTCAGGTAACGATTCGATTTCTGCGGGCTCCGGCATGAACCTTTGCTTTGCTCTTACTACAGACTTGAGAAGTCCCAGCACACCTCAGATGTGGCAGAATTCTGTTTTGAGTGTCGTTCCTGTTCACCCTTCAGACATTAGCACACTCCCTTCCCTCCCACTCTCAACTTCCTTTTGCTTCTTCTGTTTCTGTTTTCAGGGTGCCTCTCCGTGATAATCTTAGTAAGTCCTTCACCCTGTCTGGCACAGCAGATGTGTCCTGATGCATGGTAGGGCACAAGGCCACTGCTGAGAACATGTGTGGGTCTGGGCGCTTGCTCGGTTCTGCTGTGTGATGGTTCACACAGCTCAAGTTCACAAAGAGCTGCGCACGTCTGGTCCCAAGGTCACCCTGCACTGCTACCCTGGTCGCCAGGCCCTTCCCACTCCACTTCCTCGTCCACCTGTCCGGCTCTGGGCCCTCCTCTGGCGCCTCCCTTGCTGCTCCGTGCTCCCTGGTGTCCCCTTTGCTCTGTCCTGGCCATATCCTGTCACTTGGGTTATGAGCAGTGAGGTTCCATAGGCGCAGTCCTTTGATGGGCGCTCCAAGGTCGGCTTTGAGCCTCCCAGCTGCTGTGTCCGGCCAGATTCTGTCGCCGTTTCCTCCTCAGTGGAACAGGGGCAATCCTTGCATTCAGGTCATGGGATAAGACTGTTTCAAGGTCAGACCTGATATGTAGGAAAGCCACTTTGGAAATTATTCAAAAACCCAATGATCCCAGACTTCCCGACATGGGGTTTCTGTACGCTATGCTGCAGGAGAACAGTGTGGCCCATGCAGAGGGCCTCATATAGACCTTGGCTGACCGGCAGTGGTGACAGGGCCCCTTGTAACTGTACTTGCAGACTGTCAGCTCTGGCTTTGCTTCCTTTTGTGAATTTCTACATTCGGGCCATGGTGATCAAAAAGAGGAAGGGGGAAAGGAGGCCGCAGTGGCTTCTTATAGAGCTGTGTGTTCACTTTGTGTAGCCCTGTTTCCGGTCCTTTGTAAGTTTGGGACATTCAGTGATTCATTCATTTGCACATCTACCGAGCACCTTCTATTGCCCTGGACATCACAGATACAGAGATACAATGTATCACAGCAGGTTAAGGTTACTGACAGGGGGCACTGAGGACTACAGTGTGAGCCCTGTCCAGGGAATGGATGGGGCTCCCGACTCTAACCCGGGAGCTACAGACTGAGCTCAGACATAAGGGAGGAAGGGTTTAGCCTGGCTCACAGTCTCAGGGAATACAGCCCACTATGGTGAAGAATGTGTGGTGGCAGGAGTGGGAAATGGTCTCCACATTCAGGAAGCAGAGAAGAGACGGGACGTAGGAAGACCTCCAAAATTTCAAATCCCATCCCCAGGCCCACATCCTCCAGCAAGGCTCTACCTCCTAAGTGTTCCGCAACCTTCCAACACAGCTGCCATGAGCAGTCAGTGGACCATGTGTTCTGACACAGGAGCATGCTGCGGACATTGTACATTCAAACCAGAACAGGCAGTAAGAGGGTAGAGCGTCATGTGACTGAGTTCCGTAAGGGGAGCAGACATCCGAGGGACCGAGGGACCGGGACCGTCTGCTGCGTTCCCAGATCCACGTTCTCAGCCACTTTGGATGCCCTGCTGCTTGATCAGGGTCAGAAGGCAGGTGTGTGTCCATGATGTGAGAGAGCCTCCTGTGAACATGCTGCCTCAGAGGAAGGCAATCAGGGTCCCTGGCACAAAGAACCCTGTGTTTCACCACTGTGTGTTGTGCAGCCGCTCATGTGACTGTTCCCACTGGGAAGATCTTATGTCATCACAGATCACTTGTCACGACTAAGAAGTCAGTGTTGGCACATTTCTGTTCCCTGAACTCCATATTTTATTTGAATTTCACTAGTTCTCCCGAGTGTTGCTTTCTCTTCCAGGATCCCATCTAAGACCCTGCATTCCAATCCTAGGCTTCCTTCTAGCATCTTAGATTTTCAAAAACCAGGCTATCACCAAATATCCCAGGTTGGTTGGCCTTGAACTTGCCATCTATCCCAGTTAACTTTGAATTGATGCTCCTGCCTCAGCTTCCCAAGTTCTGGAATTAAAGTATGCAAACACCATATCTGACTTTCCCTGTTTTTGGATGACCTTGATGGCTTTGAGGAGTGCTGGCCAGATCCTTTGTAGAATGTCCCTCAGTTTGGGTTTGCCCGATGTTAGGCTAGGTTCTAGGTTTCTAGGAAGCAGAACACAGAGGCAGAGTGCCTCGACAACGTTCATGTTGAAGTATGTGCTGTCTCTGTGACGTGTCATGTCAGTCTTTATCACCCATCCACGTGTCTTCTCTATTTTAAAGGTTTAAAAAATTATTTTAATTTTATGTGTGAGTGTATTGCCTGCAACTATATAAGTGCATCGATTTCATGCAATGCCCTTGGAGTTCAGAAGAGGGCATTGGATTCATTGGAACTGGAGTTATGGACAGTTGTGAGCCACCATGTGGGTGCTGGGAACAGAACCTGTGCCCTCTGCAAGAGCAGCCATTGCTCTTAACCACTGAACCATCTCTCTAGGCTCCCCACCCCGTGTCTCTTGGCCTCTCCCTATTTCTTATGCTGTATAATTTTCTGTATGCGTTTTTGAGACAGGGTCTTCCTATGTAGCCTAGGCTAGCCTTGAACACTTTCTGTAGCCCAGACTAATGGTGAACTCACTTTGGTCCTCCTGCCTCAGCCTTGGGAGCAGTGGGATTGCAGGCATGTACCTCCATGCCTGGCTCTCTGTTCTAGCTGGTTTTCTGTTGCTGTGAAAAAACACTGACCAAAACCAACTATGAGAGGAAGGGTTTGACTTACAGCTCACAGTCCACCATGGAGAGCAGCCAAGGCAGGAACTCCAAGCCAGGATCTGGAGGCGGGAACTGATGCAGATCAGGGAGGAGCACCGCTTTAGTGACTTGCTCTCAGGCCCCTTTCTTGCATAGCAGGCCCACTTGCACAGGGATGGCACTGCCTACAGTGGGCCAGGCCCTCCTACACCAACTAACAGCGAGGAACATGCTCTGCAGACATGGCCACAGACCAATCCGATAGAGGAAATTCCTCAGTTGAGGTTCTCTCTTCCTAGGTGACTCTACTTTGTGTGAAGTTGACAAAAGCTAATCAGCTCACCCTTTACACTCTGTTCTTTAGAAGTAAGCCACTAAGCCCTGGTCAACCTCAAAGGTTCATTTCCTAGAGAGAGACTATGTTGCTATTGGAACTCCTCTGTAAGCAAGGGAGGCTCCCTCCCACTCCACTTATTATTTACCTACTTATTTTTGTAGCTAGGACATGGAAACATTAATTTTATGCTCACACTATTTTGTTCCCTCAGTTCCAGCACTGGACCCTGGAAGTCCCTTCAGGCGGGCTCCTGTGGCTTTTGACATATTTCTAATTGTTTCCTGACTTTCTGGCACACAAAAGTGTTTCAGGTTTTCTTGTGTTCTCCATCTCCATCTACCAAGGCCTGTTTTTCACTTCCACAGCACTCTTGATACCAAATGTGTGACGATTCCCCAACCTCACACAGCTGAGCACTCGGCCTTCCATTTAAATTTTGACACCATCTAGCTCGAGTTAAGTCAGGCACTGCCTGACTGCAGATGCTAGCTGTGAGCCCAGGCCTTCCACACTTTTAGATGACTTTCTGCTCTGCCTTCTGCTCTGGGTTTAATAACTTCCAAAACAGCTCAGGGAATTCTGGGAGAATGGTTTACTTGAGATGGGTTTATCAGGAGACTCAGCTCAGGACAGCTGGGTACAGCAGATGTGCAGGGCAAGGCACAGGTGTGTGTATGTGTGTAGGGAACTTTGTATCCTTCCAGGCCACATCCTTTCAGTACCTAGATGTCTTTTCCAGTCCTGGAGCTCTCTGGAACTCTGCTGTTGAGGGTCTTAATTTTTATTAATTTATCTTTGTTTTATGTGTATGTTTTGCCTGAGTGTATATAAGTGCACTCAGGTTGTGCACTAACTGAAGGGTTAGAAGAGGGTGATGGATCCCTGGAACTGTTAGATGGTTGTTAGCTGCTGTGTGGGTGCTGGGAACCAAACCCAGGTCCTCTACAAGAGCAGCCAGTACTCTTAACCACTAAGCTATGTCTCCAAACTCTTGTTGAGGGTTTTCTTGGAGGCAGGATTGACTAAAGTATTGCCTCCCATAGGTCTGGGTTGGGGCTGGAAATTTCAACCCTTGACTTCCCTGGTTGTCCTTCTTGAGAGAAGCCCCCATCCTGAAGCTCTGGAGGTCAAGCCTGATGGAAAGTGGCTTCTGATGCTTTCTTACCTACCACTTGGGAGAGCTCAAGGGTTTAGAATATGTGTCAGTATTAGAAACAAAGACAAAAAAAATAACAAAGTGTTTTTCTCACCCCAATAGGACAGGAAATTATAGCATATTATATGTTCTGTGCCAGGAAGAAGATATTTCAAAATATCATACTAGTCTTCATTTCCTCAAGGAACCCTGCTTGCTTTTATTGGAGAATAATCAGAGGATGGTATGGGTGGTCGGGTGCTTAGCTTCTGTCTCTGAACAGATTTGAATATACACATATATGTGTGTGTAGATGTATATATCTACATCACACATATATGTGTATATATATATCTACATCACATATATGTGTATATATATCTACATCACATATATATGTGTATATGTATATATCTACATCACACATATATGTGTATATATATCCACATCACACATATATGTGTATATATATATCTACATCACACATATATGTGTGTCCATGTATGAGAAGCCATGTAGACATGGTTCTAGATTTTCCCATCAATGTATATTGGGCTAAACAGTCTTAAGTGATTTCACTGACTAAGCCACTAAGCTGCATGGATTCATTGTAGACCTCCCTTTTTATCTGCAATTTCTTCCCCCAATAGTGAGAAATCTGGGTCCCAACACCCAGTATCCAACCCCAGGACACAAGAATTGCCATTTTATTATTTATTTATTTATTTATTTATTTATTATTTGCTTATTTGGAGACAGGATCTTACTATGAAGCTCTGGATGGCCTGGAACTTGCTATGTAGCAGAGCAGGCTGGCCCAGAACTCATGGAGACCCGCCTGCCTCAGCCCTCTGAATACTGGGGTTAAAGGTGTATCCATGCCTGGCTCATTCCATAACTCTTAATTCATACCTTGGTGAGAAACAACTTTTAAAAAGATTTTTAAACATTTTGTTATTGTTATTTTACGAATGTATTGCCTGCCTGTGTACCAGTGCACCAGTGTCACTGCGCACACACACCTGTCAGAGGTCAGAAGAGGGCATCAGACTCCCTGAAACTGGAGTTACGGACGACTGTTAGCGGCCACGTGAGTGCTGGGAATCAAACCCGGGTCCTCTGCAAGAGCAGGTGCTCTTAACTGCTGAGTCCTCTCTCCAGCCCCTTTAAAAAGGTTTATTAGCATATGTGTGTTATACAGAATAATAGGTTTCATGATGATATTTTCCTGTGTTTACAATGTTCTTTGATCTCATTCACAAGAAACAACTATGGAATATGATGTTTATATATAATTAATGCTGTGCTGGTGTGTGCGTGTGTGTGTGTGTGTGTGTGTGTGTGTGTGTGTGTGTGTGTGCAGGAGTCCACGCTCTCCTTCTATGCTGTGGGACATGAGAGTTCAATTCTCACATCATCAGGCTTGGCAGCTAGCACCTTAACTCACTGAACCATCTCAGTGGTCCAGGGAATTTTTTCTACAATAGCAAAGCATCAAGAGAATGGGAAGAGTGTTTAAAACTCATGGAGGAGAGATATTTTATTCATAGCTCCAATAATGACCTTTTTTTTTTCGTTTTTTGAGACAGGGTTTCCCTGTAGCCCCAGTTGGCCTAGAACTCAATATGTAGACCAAGCTAGCCTCGAACTCTAAGAGATAAGCTGCCTGTGCCCCCTAAGTGCTGGGATTAAAGGCCTGCACCACCACGCTCAGCTCTAACGTACATTTTATTAGCTGTGCACTGATGTATGCTGCTGGAGAAACAATGACAAAAGTCTGGCATACAAACTGAGAAGTATGTCCATCGGCTCTGGTCTCAGAAATGTGTAGCTTCGTGAGAGCGTCAAGAGTTGAAGAAGCCTAGCTGTGCTTGAAGACCGGGAGGAGGTAGCCAGGACCTCACCCTTGCGGCCTCACGTCTGGGTGGAAGTGTGCTGAGATTCTCCCATGTCTTAAACCCTCCCTCCAGAACTGAGATTGCCTCCACCTGTGCTTTCTCTGTTTGCTTTGCACCATGTGGTAACTCAGGAAAATAATTGTTCAGCAGCCAGTGAATGCAAATCAGCCTCAAAAGTCATCTGTCCCTGCCTGCTTTCGGTGACCTCTTTACTGTTTGGCAATCAACACTTTTAGTGGTTTAATCATGAATCCTTTTACAGTTGGCTTCGTGTTGAAAATGTTGGTGGTGCTCTTCCAAAGCCCTTTGTGGAGCTCCACAACAGATCCCTGCCTGCATTTATGAGCTGAGCACTGCCTGAGGTCCTCTCGGGCCTCCCTCCACCCACTTTATTGGTCACAGAGTGGTTGAGCTCAGTGTCTTTAAAGTGAGTTTCTTTTACTCACCAAAGGAAGAACCGAAAGAGGGAATTTATACAGAGGCAGAGTGCCTTTGTCCTCCCTTGCTTCAAACCCACCACTTTACAAAGAGGGAATTTTCATGAGGAAAAGCTGATGACATCTATGCTCCTGGGGAAACAGGATTTGGCCTGTATGTAGTCATCTCTTTAGTGGGCAGTCTGTGCTAAAGATGTCCCTCCTTAGCTAGAGGGTTAGGGAGGGAGCAGGTGGCACGCTGAATTCCCCCTCTTCCCTCTGGTCCTGTGAAGATGGATAGCTAACTGGAATTGAAAGAGGCAGCTGGACTGCATGGCTGACCAGGATTTGTGGCTTGAGTGGGCTGCTTCTGTGCAAGGCGGGGTGTCTGCAGCAAGGGAGGACTGTGTGTGTACAAGTCCTGGGGCTGCTGTAGCAGATGACCAACAGCTGGAGTCCTTGAACAGCCAGTGTTTATTCTTCCACAGTTCTGGAAGCTGGAAGCTTAAAGTGGTGGCTGGGCTGTGGAACACCAGAGGGAGAAGAGACTCCTGGTTGCCAGCCATCTTTGAGCACTCCTTGGGTTGTGGCAGTGAGATGTCAATCTGTGCTGCTCTCTCCGTCTCTCTCCGTCTCTCTCTTTCTGTCCTTGCCACGGTGTACGTGTAGAGGTCAGAGGGCAATTTGCCAGTTCTCTCCTTCTACCATGAGTCCCCTGGAGACGGAATTCAGATTACCAGCTTGGTAGCAGGCATCTTTACCCACTGACCATCTTATCTTGCCGTGTGTGTGTGTGTGTGTTGTGTGTGTGTGTGTGCTTCTCCTCCTCTTCCTAGAAGCATGCTACTAGTCATCTTATATTTAGGGCCATGTATGACATCATTTTAACTGTATCCTCAAATACCTTACCTCCAAATAAGGTCATGTACTGAGGGTTGAGGGTTAGCTGAGCAGAGTTTTAGAGACATTATCCAACCCGGTATAGACTGCAGCAATCCAGCAAAGAAGGTGCTTTCAAAACTCTGCCCTCAGCCCTGTGTCCTTGCCAAGCTGTTCCCTCTGTGTTTTTCTCCAATTTGATAATTTCCTTCCAAAAATATTTACTTTTATTTCTATGTGTATGAGTGTTTTGCTTGCCTGTATGTGCACCCGTGTCATGCAATGCATGGAGGAACCCAGAAGAAGGCGTTGGATTACTTGGAACTGGAGTGATGAATAATTGTTAGCCACCATGTGGGTGCTAGAAACTGAACCCAGGTCCTCTGCAATAGCAACCAGTACCCTTAACCACAGAGCCATCTCTCCAGCCTCTGGGTTTTCAGTTTGAAGAAATGGACCAGCATGGGCCTGGATGGCTGCTATGGGGGCTGTTAGCTGTGCAAGGTCACAGCGTTTACCAGCTCCCTAAGCAGGAACTCCGGCTGCCTCTCTGCAAATGGCTTCATCCACAGATTTTTCAGGCAAGTCTGTTGCAATGACAGGAAAGAATTAGGATATGATGTGACAGTGCTTTCTGATTCTAGCAAAACCTCCAAGTGTTTACTTAAAAGAGGTGAGTGTTCCTTAATCTGTTTGAACTCCCTTCTCCTCTGGTGGTTTGGAAAAGTCAGATTTTAGGTTTGAATATGGTAGAGTGTCCCTCATCACTGTGCATCGTGATATTTTGTGCTCTGTGGACACATAAAAGTTGTCCCAGGAGAACAAGGAATTGTGTGTTTGCTCCTCTCGTCCTGAAGATTAGCAATTCACGATGGTTTGTAAAGGTTCTGACAAGGGCCAGCAAGATGGCTCAAAGGTGCTTGCTGCCAAGCTTGGCTGGTTGAGTTCTATCCCCAGAACCCACATGGTAGGAGGAGAGAAATGACTCCTAAGAATTGACCGCTGACTCCACACTCACAATATGGTATATACACACACTCTTAAAAATATATAAAACTGTTCTGAGAAATCTTATCATAAACATATTAAACTTTGTTTTAATATAGTATGTCCCAAATTAATTTGACTATTGATCTGTCCCTCATTATTTTCTTCTTTTGGTATTTTTTGAGACAGGGTCTTCTAGTAGCCCCAGCTGGCCTGGAGCTTGCTATGTAGACCAGGGTGGCCTTGAACTCACAGGGACCTGCCTGCCTCTGCCTCCCAAGTGCTAGGATTAAAGGTGTTGCACCATCAAGCCTGGCTCATTCTTTTTTAAAAAAATATTTTACTTATTTTTATTTTATGTGCATGAGTGTATTGCCTATATGTGCATAAGTGAAACCGGGTCATGAGATGCCCAAGGAGGTCAGAGGGGGTGTCAGATTCCCCTGGAACTGGAGTTATGGATGGTTGTTAGTGGTCATGTGGGTGTTGAGAATTGGGCCTGGGTCCTCTGCAAGAGCAGTCAGTGCTTTTAACTGCGAGTTATCTCTCCAGGCCCCCTTATTCTTTTTTTTTTTGATAAATGAATAAGATCTATTATAATGTATCAAAGTAGTATCAGCCATAAACTCTGACAACCACTGGAGAATGGTCTAGAATATTATGTTGGCATCAGGTTGAAGTCTAAAAGTTAGATTTATTTGATGTTGGGCAAGTTGCTGGATCTCAGAGCCTGAGTTTCCTCATTAGTAAGGTAAGGCTACTTGCTTTGTAGAACTAATACTTGAAATAATAAAGTGCATAGCACAGAGCTGAAACCACCAGAGTGTCGACCGTCCCCGTCGTCATGCAGCCCTGGGTGTCAACTGTCCCTGTCATCATGGAGCCCTGGGATTCCCATTTCTTTCTCAGAGACCATTTGGGATCTTGATTGTCACAAAGAAAAATGAGTGTCGAAAGGGGTTGACTTTTATAAGACACTACCTTAGCAAGACAGCTGAGGTTTTTCTCAGCTTCTAAGAATTCTGGGATTGAACTTTCTTCAAATCCAATTCATCTGTGCTTGGGAACCTCATCTGTACCTGTCAATCAGTAAGGATTTCTCCTGACTGCTCATAAGTCAGTTATATTGCGTGGAAGCCGATGGAGATTTATATCTCAAAGTCATTTCAGAGTCCCTTGCTTTCCCCAGGGAATGCGGGCTGGGCAGCAGAGAGCTGCTAGACAGGTCACAGTACACTACTGAACACAGATCATGAAATGGGATCTTTGGCTGTGGGACTATCTATCACTTGCCATTTCGGTCTCTATCTTTGGCTTCTCCTCTGTCCACATCTGTACCTACTGAGTCTCCCATGAGATTCTCTGTTCCTTAAATGTGATGATTTCTTGGCTTTAGCAGTGCCATTTTACACAAACTGATCTATCGGGGAAAAGACTGAAGGGCAAAATGGGACTGGGGTGCTTGCTAGTACTGTAGGGGTCCAAGCAGCGGGTGGTGGAGGTTAGAACAGGTAATAAGGTACGAGGTAATAAGGTACCGTGGTCAGAGTCAGGGTGTGTTGCCGAGGTGATCAAAGGCTTTGGTGGTGAACTGATTGTGGGAAGGGAGAAGAGAGAAGGTTCAAAGGTGATTCACGGTCTCAGATGCCATCTAATGTATGGAATGACTGACAGCGGTCTGTGGAGGACTGACGGGGATCTGTGGAGGACTTACAGGGGTCTGTGGAGGACTGACAGGGGTCTGTGGAGGACTTACAGGGGTCTGTGGAGGACTGACGGGAGTCTGTGGAGGACTGACGGGGGTCTGTGGAGGACTGACGGGGATCTGTGGAGGACTGACGGGGGTCTGTGGAGGACTGACAGGGGTCTATGGAGGACTGATGGGGATCTGTGGAGGACTTACAGGGGTCTGTGGAGGACTGACGGGGGTCTGTGGAGGACTGACCGGGGTCTGTGGAGGAACATCAAAGGCATTTAAGGCACACTAATATTGCAAAGCTGTGAGAGAGTCAAGAAGAAATCTCAACAAAGCAATTAGTTATGTGAGTCAGGAATGCAGTAAACTGATGAGGCCCGAGTCTTCACTTGTAGACGACAGACCACACAAATATCCTTGTATTGCTTCCAAAGTGCACAAAAAATAGGCACTGCAGCTGGTAAGCTGCCTGTTCATTCATTTGTCTCAGTTGCAACATTGAAGAGTGAGATGATCTGCTTTACAGTGATGGGCAGAAAGGAGAGAGGTGTATCACGGAGCCAGTGCCAGCTGCCAGCACACAGGAGTGAGGGTACTGCCAGGGTCCTTGTCAGAGTGAGGACCACTCACCACAGCTGAACTTACCGTTATGGAAAAAAATTACCTCAGTTGTGAGATGGTTGATAAAGTGTCTGGGGATGCAGGTATATGGGCGCCCTGGTTCTCACTAAGGTGAGCAAGATGTGTCCTGGGAAATGCATGGCTGCTGTGTGATCATTGCTGCAGGTGACTGCTATCTAGCTTTCATATACATCCTTCCAGCTGGTAGTCTGAGGCGTGGATATACACTCAGGGGCCTTTTCTGTTTGGAGGCAGGGTATTGCTATATAGCATCAGGCTGACCTCAAGCTTATGGTCTTCCTGACACAGCCAGAGTGCTGGGATTACAGGTATGTACTATCGTACTTGGCTAAACACAGGTGACTTTAGAGGCTAGGTGGATTAGTTTAAGTAAGACAGTGCATCCTGGGAGTGTTGAGGACTGGGAAGCTGGAGGCCCACACCCTACTAGAGGCATCCAGCTCATCAGAATCAAAACAGCAGAATGTGACAAGCAGACCATCTCTGGGCTGGCTCATAAACTTCACAAAATTTTAATGTGTGCTAGGTGGTAGTTACGTGGCATCCCATAAAAGTAGACTGAGGGCTCAGGCTGAGGCTGCAGGAGGGTCACAAGTTCGAGGCCATTCTGGTCTGTATGTAAGACCTGTCTCTCCTACATGCAGTTAATGGTTACTTGATGGCAACCTCTACCTGTGCTATAGATAAAGTTCTACAGTTCACAGTTTTACAGGAACATAGTCATGCCCATTTATCTACATATGTTCATGGCTACTTTGACCCTAAGATGGCAGGGTTGAGGAGTTGAATCAAGAGGTGCCAGGGCCTACAAAGCTAGGCGTAGTTACTATTTTGCCTTTACAGAAAATGCTTGACAATGCCATGATTTTGCCTTTGGGAGCCTCAATGGGAGCAAGATAATTGATTTTTCAAGACTGTCTTCCTGATAAATCCAACACACACTCTGTTACTGAGCTCTGATAAGTCTGTCATGCAGTTCACAACCTTGGGCAAGTTATGTCACTTTCTCTATCAGAGGTCCCCAGGCCTGGTGTCTACTGTGCCAGCTCCTCTCTGGGTCTCTTCTGCTGACCTCCGACATGCTTCTCTGAAGGGGTGTTTCCTCTGAGCTCTGGCACAAGACTGGGAAGGATGTGGCTGTTGGAACAATGGTGGCAGGCCCACCAACCCCACTTGAATGTTGAGGCCAGGTTACCAACTCAGGAGACAAGAGCTCACCTCTCCTTCACCGAATCGAATGTTGAGGCCAGGTTACCAACTCAGGAGACAGGAGCTCACCTCTCCTTCACTGAATCATCTTGCACCTCATCTGCTGCCCCAGGACTGCTGATGCCCTACAACATTGCAGGCGCAGGAACCACCGCTAGCCTTGATTTCCCCTCTGACCAGGGTCTCTTTGCCAGCAAGGGAAGGGAGACGTATTGTCCAGAGCCTCCTCTCTCCCATCTCATCTGCTCTGCTGGGTCCTAAGCTGTGACGGTCATGATAAAAGATGGATGAAGATCAGTTCTGAGGGGTCAGGATCTGGTCCCTTCTGCACTCCCAGTGGCTATGCTCCCATGACTGTCTTTGTGGCGGGGAGAAGGTCTTCTTTGTTTTCAGACTTGCCGCAGCCCCTCTGCTTGAGACGTGTCCTTTCCCTTCAGTTATCTGCCAAGTTTAACTTTTCGTGCATGCTGTTGACCAGTGTGCTGCTAAAATCAGAGAAAGTGAAACCACATCTACCCCTCTCAGAGGCCTGTGTATGATTCTAACCTGTGCAGAACACATGCACATACAGGAGGTGTCTGTGCTGCACACCACACAGGTCCGTGAGTGGTGACTCTTGTCTTCTTTGTTCTTTCTCAAGACTCCTTGGTGTTTTGGGCCATCTTCTGTCTTCCCAGGATTCCACCTCTCAGCCAATGGTTCCAGTCAGTCTGTTCATTGATGAAGCTCAGCCAGTGGCAGCTGCAGGGAGTGGACAGAGAGGGTGATGAGGACGCTGTGGACTTTTTGGTCTTTGGTCTCTGTAGCTGTGATCACCCATGTCCAGCACACCTGCACGGTGTATCTGGGTGTGCTTCTGCTGGAATCTCAGCCTCTTTCCCAAGTATCATCAAATGCTCTTCCTCCACCTTTGTGGAGCTGTGATTATTTGTGCAGTAACCCTTAGGCACACCTGCCAGGATGAAGGTGCTGTGCTGAGTGCTTTATCTTTGATGCTTACCTTCTTCGCCTGTTATATAGAAACAGTTCCATTGTTTACCTACTAGTGAGAAGTGGTTGTTTTAGATGATATTAGCTATTTGATCCCCAAATCCGTGTCCATGGAGGCATGTGCCCCATCCCCATGCGCCCCCGCTGCATGTCTTCTTGTCTCTTCCTGCAACCTCTCCTTCCCTGGAAGTGACTGTGTGAAGTCACAGAACCAGCTGTCAGTGTGGGGTCTTTTCTCTATTATGTATATGTGAATACCACAGGAGGTTAGAACTGCTGTGGTGACATCAGGCTGCTAGCCCATGAGTGAGGCATTGATCTACGCAATGGCTTTGAACCTGATGCCCAAGACGGAGGCAATGTGATTTGTGCCTCAGTGACTGATGTGCTAAATATCTTTGTGTTATTTGATGCTTCCTCTTAAGAGCTCGGTTTCTAAGGATCAAATATAATGCCAATCTCCTCCAGAGAGTAGCGGTGATAACATTCCCCAGGAATGTGCTTCCTACAGCTGACAGAGCCACGGAGAAGCCTCATTGTTTGTGAAAGCATGGGCAGAGATAAGACAAAATGTCAGGCAAGTCACTAAAAGATATATTTCACATACACATAAACACACACATACATACATACTTTGACATGTGATTACTTACATTTTTAAAGGTTATGTTTAATTGTTTGTGTGTCTGTGTGGGAGCACACACGTGTGAGCACAGGTGCTTATGGAGGCCAGAAGGGGGCCTTGGAACCCTTGAGCTATAGTTCCAGGCAATTGTAGAGCTGTCACTGGGTATTGGGAATTGAACTCAGGACCCTTGCAAGAGCAGTATGTACTCTTAACTGCTGAGCCATCTCTCTAGCCCAACTCACATTTTCTAAATAAAGTTTTTTGGTTTATGGAGAGATTCCAAATATATTTAACATTACAATTCAGGGATTGTGTTGGGGGAGTCAGTTACCTTTTTCAGAATAGAAACCTGAGCTTTGAGGACAACAAGTGACTTGCCCCAGATCTCACAGTTAACAGATGGAAATGTGGAATTTTAACCCAGGAGTGTCTGGTTTTCACTCACATATGAGTATTACACTTGTTGATCCTGGTGATTGTATGTCAGTGTGCAAAAAACAGGCACAGAAATGTCCACTTTGTTAAAACATCATGGAGACAGTGTGCTTATCAGGTCTCTGACTTCGGTAGTACAGGTTCTTTATGTCCAGATGTTGCTCACATGGAGAGGAACCTTGCGAGAGCAGGAATGTGGATGTGGTTATTGTACAAACCCTGATACACACAGAGCTATGCTGAGTTCTGTGTGGAGTTCTGAATTCACAGTTCTGCCCACCAGAGAAGCGGCAGAGGTGGATGCATGGGAAGGGTCCGCTCTGCGTCTTTCCCGAGGCGCTATCCACTCTCCATCTATGCAGGCACTGATAGCATCTTTGGGCGGCCAGAGCTACACTCTGCTCCTTACCAGCTATATGTTTTGGGTTAAGTCATTTAATTTTACTCAGCTACAGCTTCCTGCTCTCAAAAGTGGGATTACAATACTGGCAGGTGACCTCACAAGTCAGAATTGTGGGGGAATTAAAGGTTTCTCATACAGAAGTCATAGTCATCAGTAGAAAAGTGGCAATCACAACGTGCTACACAACAGTGCCTGAAGTAGACAACTTGCCCTGGAGTCCCCTCTCCCAGTATCACACTTGGTGGAGCTGACCACTAAGCCCTCTGAGGAACCATTTAAAATCACCTTTGTGCAGGGCCTTGTCAAGGAGGCCTGTGTCCCTTCCTGGTCCCAGTGGTCCTGGAGCCTGCCAAGCCCCAGCTGTGGCGTTCTTTAGTCCCACCAACTGGGAAGTGTTACACATCTTGTGGCAGGAGGAGCGCCTGGGAAAGGCTCACACTGCAGATGGCGACTGCCCCGTCTAGAGTAGACACGTGGGTGCACTGAAGAAGCGTGGGAGATCATGAGACAACTGAGGGGGATTCCTATGGTTCCCGCAAAGGATTGGTTTTGGGTGCTAGGGTTTAGGTTATGAGCATAGATTCTAAACTGGTGATTCTCACCTCAGTTCTGCCACTTTTTCCTGTGTGATCAGGGCGAGTCCCACAGCCTTTCTGGACCTCAATTCTCTAGTCTGTAAAGCAGGGACAGTTATGGCAGTATCTGCCTTCCAGGGTTATTGTGAGAAGCAAATGGGTGGATACGGGTGAAGTTCTGAAAGCTGCCCAGTTGTGAGAGTAACTGTCCGATATTATAACTAAGCAATCCGCAGACCGTCTGCTAGCTCTCTTCTTCTGCTAGCTCTCTTCGTCTAGAGAACCCTGACACATGTTCTCATTAGCTTCTTTCTGTTAAAACACTGACCGAGAAACTAGGGGAGGAAAGGGTTTGTTTCAGCTAATAAGTTATAGTCAACATCCTGGGAGCTGGAGCTTGGGCAGGGCAGGAACCTGGAGGACGGAGCTGAAGCACAGACCACAGGGGAACCTGCTTACTGCCTTGCTCTCAGCCTGCTTTCTTATACAACTCAGGACCCACTGCTCAGGGGTGGTACCGCCCACAGTGGACTGGGCCCTTCCACGCCACCAACAATCAAGAAAATCCCACAGACCACCCACAGGCCAGTCTGGTAGAGGAAATCCTCCAGTTCAGGGTCCCTCTTTCCAGATGTGACAAGTTGACAACTGACAACAACTTGTCCGATACACACACCAACCACCGAAAGAAACAACAGTGCCTCTAGATCATCTTCAGGATCTATGCTGGAGAAACAAGGCTTCAGAAATAGAAGTTCCGTTTGTATTAGTTTCTGTTTGGGATTTTAAGTATAGATGGTATATGTGTAATTTATCTGTTTTTAATATGACTGGATAACTAAATAAGAAAATTAAGTATACACACACATACATATAATACTTCTGAAATACTAAGAAGGGGTGCTTTCTCTCCAGTTTTGTACACGAGCAGCATATTTGCTGTCTGGTTTCTGGTTAGACTCGCAGCTGAGCTGGGCAGCCAGAGGCAGGTTGTGTAGACTGAACAGAAGGTCAAGTGACTGTGGAACACGATGAAGTGTAGGTCCTCTCACACCTCTGGCATCCCACGGGCTCAATGTTTGTCTGTAATTCTTGTTCTTCTTGATGAAATGTGAAGATTTCAGCACCTCAGCCTCTTTAATAAGATTTCAAAAAAAGCATTTACCTATGATTTTCAATTTTACTTTGGGGATAGGAAGTGGCTCTATTGGTACTGAGGACCTGAGTTCAAGTCCTAGGACCAATGCTTAAAAAAAAGCCAGGTGTGTGTGCTTATAGTCTCAGAGCGGGGGAGGCAGAGACAGGAGGATCATTGGGGAGTTACTGGCTAGACAGCCTAGCTTAATGGATGAACTCCAGTGAAAGAACCTATCTCAAAAACAAGAACAAAAACTAGTAGTTACTGCTGGAGAAATGACATGGGCGGTTGTCTTCTGAACTTTATGTGCACACATGTACACACAGATTGCACACACTTGTGCACACTTTCCTCCCAACACAGAAAAGAGAGAGAGTAGAAAGAGGGAATTTTCTATTACTGTGATAGAAACACTGGCCAAGAAAACTTATAAAAGGAAGAGTCTGTTGGGCTTACAGTTCCAGGGAAGCTAGACTCCGTTGGGGGGCGGCGTGCTGAGGGCAGGGGTGGGAAGCATAGTGTTCCCATCTTCAAGCAGGCACAGGGAGCAGTGGGTGACCGGAGAAGGCTGAAGAATTCTCTAGGCCCACCCCCAGCTGTGCTTCCTCCAGCACGGCCACACCTTCCAAGACCTCCCAGAACAGTGCCACTAACTGAGGACTTTGGCTTCTTTTCCAAAGATCAGTCAAGAGGAATTTGGATTACATGTTACCTTTTAAAAAAATTTAATTCATTTTTATTTTATGTATATGAGTGTATTGCTTGCGTATAGGTAGGTGCACCCATGTCATGCAATGCCTGTGGAGGACAGAAGAGGGTGTTAGATCCCCTGGAATTGGAGTTATGGACAGTTGTTACCTGCCATATGGGTGCTGGGAATAGAGCTTGGGTCCTCTGTAAGAGCAGCCAGTGCTCTTAACAACTGAGCCATCTCTCTAGTCCTGCATGTTTTTAAAGCTTTTGTTTCTCCCAAGTGAAACCATGTCTGAGAGGCTGTGCCCCATCAGATGGAGCTCACCAGACTTCTGTGTGAACTCCAGGAACTCATTCCTAACCAAATGTGACTGTTAGAGGGAGTCTAGGTCTTGTGCTGCTTAAAACTGCAAACCCTAGAAAGATGGTGCACTGTATGATAGGAGCCTGGACTCTCTGATTCCATTTTAACCTTTACTTGTTACAGACATGTCTGGGAGACTGCACTTCTGTTTGCTGAAGGCTCACAGACAAACCCATCATCCCATAGAGGTTCTTAAGAAATAGTTACTAAAGTTCACTCTCATTAATTATGAGAATTTATGGTGATTTGACAATATTAGTTACAACTAATCAAACATTTACTGGAGGCTAGTCAATCTCATAGCCTCAAAGAAAACTGACTCTCCAGTGGCTCTCAGTTGCCAATAAGTTCCTCAGCTAAGGTTAGAGCTTCTTATCCACCTTCCTACTTCTATGCTGAGATTTTGTCTGGCATGAGCTTACATGTGTCTTCTGTACACTGTCATCATTGCTGTGAGTTCAAATGAGTAACTGACCAGATGTCTAGAAAACTGTTCCTTGTGGTCATCCATCATCTCTGGCTCTTACAATCTTTCTGCCCCCTCTTCTGCAGGGATCCTGGTGCCTGGGAGGCAGAGGTTTGATATAGGTTTCCTATTCAGGGATAAACACTTTGCAGACTCTTATTTCTCCGCACATTGGGTAGTTGTAGGTCTCTGTGGTTAAGCACCATCTGCTGCATGAGGAAGCTTCTCTGGTGAGGGTTAAGAGATGTACTAACCTCTGGGTATAATGATAAGTCACTCAGAGTTGACTTGATACTTTGTCCATTTAGTAAAGTAGTAGTAGTAGACTTTGCCCTCTGGCCTGTCACCTGCCGCAGATTACTACGCCTGATATGGCATCAGGTATGGGTTCCATCTGTGGCATGGACCTTAAATCCACTTAGAAAGTCATTGGTTACTCTGATAAGATTTGTTCCACTATTGCACAAGTAAATATCTTTCCAGTCCAGTGTTGCAGATCGTGGGAAGGCCAGGCAAGGCCAATGATTACTAGTCTGTCCTCTGTGGCATCTTCCGGCTCCATGAATTATAGCCAGTACACATGAAGCTTTGAGGTCAGTACCAGCTTGATTTCTCCCTGTTTGTTCTACAATGCATGTATGTGGTATCTTGGTGGGTAACCAAGAGCAGGGACAATAACTAGTATTGTCTGGGGGTCTATGGGACCCCTGGCCAACAGCTTTGGGTACACAGACTTGACTCAATAGGCCTAATATATAGATTATAGGCCTAATATATAATAAAACTTTAATATAAAGACCTTGCTTTATATATATCTACAGATATATAGATATATATATAGTACATGAAATCGAATGGGGGTATTAACAGAGTACAGATAGGGGAGGAGGCCTAAATATGATAAAATAAATAGTATGAAATTTATAAAAATTCAATTAAAAATGAAAAAATTACTGTGAATATTATTTTAATTTATTACTTTTATGTGTATGAGTGTACTGCCTGCATGTATGTAAGTGTACCCATGTCATGCAATGCCAAACAGAGGTCAGAAGAGAGCATTGAATTCCCCTGGCAGTTGTTAGCTGCTATTGCTGGGAAATTGAACCCAGGTCCTCTTCAAGAGCAGCCAGTGCTCTTAACCACTGAGTCATCTCTCCAGACACAAATATCTTATGAGTAATAATATCAACCGTATGTGTCTAGGAGAATATAGCGATGTGTATAACAGTTTGGGAACACAAGGAAAATTGAGACAAGTCTTGCAGTGTTGACGGACCCCGAGGAACTGAGTCAGCCCTGGGCTGTATTGCTGGGTCTACAGGACGGGAGGACTACAGGACGGGAGGACTACAGGATGGGAGGACTACAGGATGGGATGATGGCAACAGGGCGCCAGTGCTCAGCCAGTGCTCAGGAAGTTTGCAGTCTGCAAGCCAGAGAGGTCCTTCACCAGGACCCAGCCCTCCTGCACTCCAATGATGGATTTCCCAGTCTCAGCACAGGCCTCACAGGCTAGGCAAGCACTCTGCCCCAGAGCTCAGCTGAGTCCTGAAATGATCTATCCAACAGGCAGGTTTCTCTGCAGGCCTCTTCGAGCATGGGTTCCATGTGCTCAGAGAGGACTAAGGCATGTGTCTGGTATGACTCTACCCCAGGAAGAAGAAAAACAGAAACAGCCTTTCATCTTGGGGTTCTGCTGAGACATCTGCTGTTTTGCCTGCAGGAAAAGATGCTTGGTGTTCAGAAGCTGAAGATGTGACAGTGTGGAGGGCTGTGTGTGGAGGGCTGTGTGTGTGGAGGGCTGTGTGTGGAGGGCTGTGTGTGGAGCCTGCCTGTTCTCCATTCATGCAAAGGGTTTCCAGGGTTGTTTGGGAGGCATGAGACTCAGTCAGGGGACATCTGCCATGCCTGTGTCCTGCTTGAATGATAGGGAAGGGAGTTGCCACAGTGTGAAGGCAAAACAGCAGCAAACCATCAACTTGGGGCTAGAGGTAGGAGTGACCATGGACGAGTGCAACAATGCCACCAAAACCCGGGGCAGCGGACATGCCCAGGTGGAGACAGGCCAAAAGGCCGAGGGAGGAATTAGGATTCTGATGCTTACAGGCCCTTCTCCAGCCTGTCCTGGTGTCCTCAGCTCCTCAGCTCGGCTCCGTGCTCCAGCTGCTTGCCAGGTGACAGCGGACACAGCGATGGCTTTGGCTGTAACAGAATGCCAGGCTTTTCCTCCCTAGATCTGATGTGCTGTGACAGAAACATGTCGGGGGTCTCCAATAAGGCCCACCTGGGGAAGTGTGCACTGCCATCTACTCCTGCTGGGAACAAGGCGGGCAGGCCTCAGCCCACCTCTACTCAGGTGGTGACTGAGGTTCGTGCAGAAGGAAAGGAAAAGAGATTTTAGGTTTGCAGAGACTACAAAGCAATGGACACATCCTGTTATTTCTAACTTGGATGGCTGCCCGAAGACGTTTTCTAGAATGGTTTTCAGTGAGTTATTTTCCCACTGGTCCTACAAAGTCTGAAGCTAGGGTCTATCTTACTACAAGAAAAAGAAACCATACATAATATTTAAGATGTAGAGCACTTCATTAGAAAGCTGAATACTTCCAGAAAGTACTCCTTAAATATTTGCTTTAAAAACTCATTCTAGAGGGGCTGGAAAGATGGCTCAGTAGTTAGGAGTGCTTGCTACTCTTGTAGAGGACCCAAGGTCCTCATCAAGTTCCCCCTCATCAAGTGGCTCACAACCACCTGTAACTCCAGTTCCAGGGGATCCAACATACTCTTCTGGCCTCCACGGGCACCTGCACTTATGTGGTGAACATAAACACACACACGCACAAAAATAATAAATACATCCATTTAAAAAACCCTTTCTGGGACTAGAGAGATAGCTCAGTGGTTAGGAGTGCTTGATGCTCCTCCAGACACCCTGAGTTGGGTTCCCAGCACCCATATCAGGCAGTCCATACCTGTCTGTAACTCCAATTCCAGAGGAGACAACATGTTCTGGTCTCAGCAGGGACCTGCACGCACATGGCATACACACACACACACACACACACATATACATATAACTAAAATAAGTCTTAAAAGACAAAGAAAAAGGCTTTCTAATGAATGAATTTCAGGAGACAGAGAAGACATTTGTGGCACAGTAAGCCATGGATTGCTCTGGTTTCTCTGTATTGAAAAGCTGTGATTAGGACTAGATTAGTCAGGATGTGTCAGGTACAAAATACCTGACACAAAGCAACTTAAGGCAATGAGGGTTTCTATTGGTCTGCAGTTTACACAGGAATGTTCTCCACCATGGTGGGAAAGACAGCAGTCAGGAGTGTGAAGTGATCTCTGAATACAGGAAGCAGAGAGCGGACAGGAAGTGGGGCCTGACTATCAAATCTCTAGGACCACCCCCAGTGACATACTTCCTCCAAAAACTTCACCTCCTAAGGGTCCCATAACCTCACAAAACAGCACCACTCCCTGGGAACCGAGGATTCAGACACATTGGACATAGTGGGGATTTCACATTCAGGTTACAGCAAGGACTTTGTCTATTATTTATATAGAAAATGTGCTTCGTTCTAATTCTTTCATATCTATTAGGGTGGTTTAAATGAGAATGTCCCCCACGGGCTCCAAGTATTTAAACACTTGTCCCCAGATGGTGGCTCTATGCATGGAACTTTAGGCAATGTGGCTTTGTTGGAGGAAGCATGCCACTGGGGGCGGGGTGGGCCTTAGTGTTCTTAGCCTTGTCCATCTCCAGTGTCTCTCTCTGGCTTCCTGTGGCCGGTTGAAGCTGTGAGCACCCAGCTTTCTGCTCCAGCCATCTCTGCCGCCATACTTGTCTGCCATGATTGATTCTATTTCTTTTTTATTTTTTGGTCTTTTTGAGACAGGTCTTCCTATAGCACCAGCTGGTCTGGAACTCGCTATGTTGATCACGCTGGCCTTCAACTCACAGAGCTGTGCCTGCCTCTGCCTCCTGAGTGCTGGGCTCAAAGGTGTGAGCTACCACTACCAGCTACGATTGACTCTTTCCCCCTGGAACTGGGAACCAAATACATTCTTCCTTCTATAAGGAAGATATAAGATCTATAAGGTCACGGTCTTTCTTTTATAAGGTCACGGTGTTTGACCATAGTAACCGAAAAGTGACAGATACAGAGAAATGCTGCTGATTGACTTGTTCCTCTGGCTTGTGCTCAGCTACTTAAAAATATGTTTTATTTATTTTTATCTTATGTGTATAAATGTATTGCCTACATGTATGCAAGTGTACCTGTGTCATACAATGCCCGAGGTCAGAAGATGACATCAGATCTCCTGGAACTGGAGTTATGGAGGGTTGTTAGCTATGATGTGGGTGCTGGGAATCAAATCCAGGTCCTCTGCAAGAGCAGCCAGTGCTCTTAACCACTGAGCCATCTCCCCAGTCTACTTTTTTATACAACCCAGGAGCACCTTCCCAGGATAGCACCACCACAGTGGGCTGGGCCTTCCTCTATCACTCAACAATCAAGAAAATGCCTCACAAGCATGTCCAGAGGCAGGAAATTCTCCAGCTGAGGTTCCCTGTTTTCAGGTGTGTCAAGTTGACAATCGAAACTATCCGACAGAATTGACTCCTTGTCCACTTGACATACAAACACATCAGTATTAACCATCACCTTTCCATTTCTTGTCCCCAAGAACTCATGATAATATTATCACAATATAAAACATGCTACAACTTTAAAAGTTCCACAATCCTTAAAAATTCTAATACTTTAAAACTTCAATGTCTCTTTAAAAGAACCCAAAGTCTCTTAACTGTGGGCTCCTGAAAAATGAAAAACGAGTTACATGCTTCTTACTTCAAGAGGGAAGAACCAGGGCACAGCCATTGGTCAGAGTGCTTTATCATAGCAATAGAAAGCTAACTGGTACCCTTCTCTCTTTCTGTCTATCGTCTATCTCTATCAGCCATCCATCATCTGTCATCTGTCATCTGTCTATCCATCTATCTATGGTCTATCATCTATATCAGTCGTCTATCATCTGTCTGTGTTTGTATCTATTCAGTCCTCTTTCTCCTGTTCTTGTCTCCTTGCCCCTCCCACTGGTCTCCTCCTTGCACCAAATACTCAGCTGGGGCATTTTTAAGATGACTGAAATTTGCTATAACTCAGGACATAAGATGTCCTTAGGGGCAGTTGTTGGTAGTTTAGAAATATTCAGATCTTCCTCAGGTTCTGATGATTCAAACCTGTACTACTGACCATCAGGCAGGACAGACCGAGCTTTCTGAGAGGAGGAAGTGATTTCTAAACACAGGGATATCTGACTGTGTATGTCTTCTTGTGTCGTGATAATTTTAATTTAAGTAAAACGTCTAAAGCAGAATCAGGGCTCCTCCTGAGGAAGGGGCCGGTGTGTGGGAAAGGTCAGACTATATGGAGACTATCGACACATGAGGTTAAAAGTGTTAAACGTGCTAGGTGTGGTGGTGTAGGCCTTTAATCCCAGCATGAGAGAAACAGAGGCAGACAGGTCTGTGTGAGATAGCCTGGTTTACATAGGGAGTTCCAGGCCAGCTGGGGCTACAGGGAGACCCTGTCTCAAAAAAAGAAAGTTATGCTGGCTAAACAGAATTGTGAAAGTGTCTGGATACTACAGACACAAGGTGATGCTTCTTCATGCAGCTTCTTGAAGGGTTTATGGTATGTAAATAACAGAGTCTGTGCTATGGGATTGCTGGGGGATCCATTGAGATCTGCAGAGGTTTTATCTATAGAATAGCTGTTTGACTTATTATGACCTATTAGAAGAGGGTTTCCTCTAACTCTCTTTAAAGTTGATTAGAAGGGAGGGGTGTGTAAGACCAAGCTGACTGGGAGGGACTTGGCTTCTCTGAGTTGGGCTTTTTGAATACAAGGCTACTCTTCTGTCTAACATCCTTGCTAAAAGCCTTTCACTTGAAAATAAACCATAGAGCCACAGCACTGCCCTTGCCTCTCCTAAAAGTTCAGAACCATAAAGAGCAGCTGTTCAGAGTTCTTACGAGGAAGGGCCTTTTGCCTGTGTTGTGGTAACACAACTCATGCTTGTGTTAGTCTATTTATTTTATTTATTATAGCTTAATTAATTAGGTTTCTTTTTTCAGTCTAAACTGCCTCCAAAATTGCTGTGCAGCCAAGGATGACCTTGAACTCCTGATCCTCCGTCCTCCACCTCCCAATTGTTGGCATTACAGGTGTGAGCCACCATGCTTGACATGTTTATTTTTTAGGCTGGGTTTTATGAATCCGAACTTACAAGGCATGTACAGCTCCTTTTGCACACCCTGTCAGTTTATAATTTTTCATCAAAACCAGGCATTTCTATTTCTTCCTTTTGGAAAAATTCTCTATGCTACAAGCATAGACCACCAGTAAGAGTTGTTTTCCCACAGCTTTTTGAGGTGGGTTATGAGTCTGCCCATTAATGTCTTTCTTGGGGTACATTTTGGCTGTAGCATGGGTGGAGGAATATTATGGTATGGACCTTTGTTGCTTCAGAGTCTATTACTAGAGCCCAGTCACAGACTTAGTTTCCCTCCCAGCTCTCCGCCTAGGGAATGTACTCACCACATGCAGTCAATAGCTGTGTACAATCTATTAGAAACCTACAAATTTGCTTTGTACTGTTTATGCTCTTCTATGCTTACAAGTATAACCTCTGCTAGGAACTGAATGACTTCAGGCTGAGTAGGTGTGGTTAACACTGTCAATTTGTCCGCATCTAAAATCACCTTTGAGACAAGCCTCTGAGCACGCCTGTGAGGGATGGTCTCGATGAGCTAATTGAAGTAGGAAGACCCATCCTAAGTGTACTTGAGTCGGTCTGCATAAAAAGGAGTGAGCTGAGCGCCAGCAGCACCTCTGCCTCTTCACTGTCCATTCAGTGTGCACAGCTGCCTTGCCTCCGCACCGTGAGGACTGTTCTCCAGAGCCAGATCTGCAGTCACGCCTCCCCACCATGAGGATCTGCTCTCCAGAGCTGGGAAGCAAAACAAATGCCTTCTTCCTTCAGTTGCTTTTGTCAGGGTATTTACCACTAACACAGTAGGATATTAACAAAGCTCTGCCCAGACTGGGATCTGCTTGTGTTTGCATAGTCAGCCTTTTCTCCAGTGACAAGGAGAGCCTTTCTGGATATGGAATTTTTACCTCATCTGTCTGGGCAGAGCATGGTTGGTAGCAGGAGGTGTTTGAAATCCCAGGATGTTGTAAGCTTTGGGGACGGACTGCCTTACTCCGTTTTCTGTTGCCACGATAAAATAGCTGAGAATATTTAGCTTGGCTCATGGTTTCAGCCAGTGGTGGCTGGGCCCAGCTGCTTTTAGTTCGTGGCGAGATCAGGTGAGAGTATGTGAGGAGGAGGTTACTCAGCTCAGGGCAGCCGGGAGCCAGAGAGCGAGGAAGGGACCAGGGTCTCCAAGTCTCCTTCAAGGGCAGACTGCTACCCCTCGTGACCTAACTTCCTCCTTCGAGGCCCCACTTCTGAAAGTCCTACCACTTCCCAATAGTGCCACAGACTGGCAGTCACACTTTCAATACATGGCCTTCGGGGGCCATTAAGACCCAAAGTGTCACACTGGCCCAGAGCACAAAGACCACCGCTTACTGTGACACCAGAAAAAACAGATGTGGGGCCTGCTGTGGATGTGTGGGATGGTGCATTGAGTGAGGACAATGCTTGGCTTTCTTTCACCAAGCCCAGGGGCTCAGTGGGAGGCATGTCAGGGAGAATTGTCACTTCCTGACATGGTCCCACACGGTCTCCTCCTGGTCCCCCTTCATGAGCGCCAAGGGGCTGGGGATGTCGTTCACTCCTTCCTCAGTGAAGTCCGAGGCTGTCTGGGCACTGCTCCTTCAGGGTCAGTTGGGTGATCCACACAGATGACGGGGCTGGAACGCCGCCGGGACTTCAGGCTTGGAGAGATGCTCTCGACACTCCTTGTTGTGTCCAAAGTAGAACTTCATGGTGCCAGAACCAGTTGGAAAGCAAAGGAGAAATATTTGTAATGAAGAATACTCTTGCTGGGATTGGTGGTGTTAAGCCTGTACTCTGAGCCCTGGGAGGTGAGAGCAGAATTAGGAGTTCAAGGACAGTCTCAGCTTACATAGTGAGTTGGAGGCCATCCTTGGCTAAACAAATGAGACTCGATTTTCAAACCCCAGCAAACAAAGAAAACATAAGAACTAATATTAATAAATGGAAAAACTGGCTGGAAATTATTTGGCGAACAGCAGTCTGGAGGCCATTGTTAAAGGTAAGGGAGGAAGAGGAAGAGAGACGAGGAAGTGGAGACAGGACCTGTTCTGTGCCTCACTGTCCCCCAGAATCTCACTATTCAGTTCCTGACTTCTAGTGCACACTGGTTCCCATACTGTTCAATGTGTACATGTCTCACACATTCAAGTAAGTTACAAGTGACTGACAGTTGCGCTCTAGTCCGTGCTTTGTGAATCTCCCTGGCATGGGGCATAGACCTAGAAACCTTTGGGTTGTTGGAGTCAAGTCTCTCCTTCCACTGTGTGAGTCCTGGGGGCTGAACTCCAGTTGTCAGGCTGTCAGGCTTGGTGATGGGCGCCTTTACCTGCTCAACCATCTCCTTGCCCCGAAATGCTGTCTGCTGTACGTGGTGATGAGCAGACGCTGTGACACTGATGGAGCCTCTCTTTCTCCATCCTATTCTCACCTTCCTTTGTGACCCCCCACTTCCCACCTGGGCTCTACTCCTGGCCCCAAACCACTCAGTAGAAGAGGAAAAAGAATGAAGCCCACTCAGTGTCTGTAGAAAGAGCACTTCTCAGGATATAAACAAGGTTAAATCTCCCAGAATCCCTTACAAAGGTCATGAGGCTCAAAGATCTCCCTTCACTCTGGGCTATAGAACCAACCTGACAAGTCAGCTGTGAGAGTTCCTGGTCTCAGTTTCCCCAAGTGTATATAATGGGGTTAATAGCACCTGCCTCCCACCTTCCCCACAGGCACAAACTTGCAGCAGATCTTCAGATGAAAGCCACTGTATAAACACAGCTGTTATTAGAGGCCCCTGACCGGTGGGGGCCACAGAGACTATGGTGTTCACAGCAAGGAGGATGAAAGGGACAGCACTGCGCCCACGGACTCCTTGGCACCAGGCCCTGGGAGCAATCCCGAGCCTTATGATCCGTAGCTGAAGCAAAGGACTTTAAAAATAAAATTGGCAGTGGCTGCAGAGAATCCTTTAGAAATTAAAATAAATGCAAAACAATTTCCCCTGGTTTGTAAGTTAAAATAGGAGAGAACACACTCCTGACAAAAGTCCAGGCTTCTTACCTCACTGCATCCTAGCGCCGGGTCCTGCCCCAGGGCAGGCACTTCCAATTCTGTCAGTGTTTTCTTTTGATGTTAACTGCTAGGTCTTTGCCTAAAATGTTTATATTTGGGTTTTTTTTTGAACAATCATTTTCAATACTAGCCATTGGATTTCTGCCGTGGTTTATTGAACTTTTGCTCATTCTCTTCCTTGGCTATTTAATGTGGTTGCATCGTCTTCATTTCTCTGTCAGTTTCCTTTGAAACTTTCAGTCATTTCGGGTTCAAAGATCAACAGTGGCTGTTGACTGTCCGCCTTGAGATGGGGGCGTGTTCAGGGCGGTTTAGCGCTCCCCTCAGAACTCCTGCTTCTGCCTCTCACCTTCCAGCCCTTGTCAAGATGGGAGACATTTGTATCCTCTTCTAAAATCCTAGCTGTCTCTAGGCTTTACCAGTGGGGTTGGGCTGAGGACTGAAGAGCACTTAAGAATTTTAGAGCAGAGCATAATTTTGTCGCATAATCATTTTTTCTGGTAGAGCTTTGGGGTTTTCCCACAGTCTCGGATCCCCTTTTATTCTGGAATTATTACTATTATTATTTTGTGTGATGTGGGTGTGCATGCCACAGTGCGTGTGTGGAGGCTGGAGGGCAGCTCCATGGAGTTTGTTCTCTCCTTCCACCTTTAGGTGGGTTCTGGGGATTGAACTCAGGTTGTCAGGTTTTCATGGCAAACACCCTTACCCACTGAGCCATCTTGCCAGCCCTGGCACTGTTTTTTTGTTACAACTTTATTTATTTTTGGAGACCTGGTTCAGATATCTTTCCTCTGAAGGGTAGCCCTCTCTGACTGAGGGTGCTCAGGATGCTGTATAGTCATTGTTCTAAATTTTCTTATTGCCCCCTAGCCCCAACCCCCCCATTCTTGGTTTCCTCTTTGTTTTACTGGGCATACTTTCAATGGCTTCCAAAAGCTTGTATTAAAAATAAATTCTAAGTTTTGAATGTTTGGGAATTTTTAAATTCCATGTTCAACTTAAGTGCTAGTTTGGGTGAAAGGTTCACAGCTGTGGATCTCTCTCCCTAGATCACTGAGGACGCTCTTCCGCTGTCTTTTAGCGTCTGGTTTGTCACTGGGAAGTGACCTATTATTACACTTTCCAGTCTTTCAGAGCTGTCCTCACTGTGGGGAAACTTCACACTAGTATGTGTTGTGTGAGTGCTTTGCTGTGCAGACAGACTTTTCCTTGTCCTTCTCTCTCTGTTTCCCAGGCCCTGTCCCTTTCATGCTGGGGTTTGAACCTAGGGCTTCATGCATGATGCGCAATCGCTACCTCTGAGCTTCCCTCCCAGCCTCGGCGACTCCTCGATTTAGGATAGCTGGCAGCCTCCTTCATTTGCTTTCCAATCCTCTTCTGTATTTTTGACTTCCCCTTTTTTCAGTTTAATAAGCAGAATTGTGTCCCACTAAAATTCCCAGATGAAAGCTCTAACTTCAGCCTGTGGCAATACTTGGGGATAGGGCCTTTGGAGAAGGACCTAGGCTAAAATGAGGCCATTAGGATGGGACCTAACCCAACCTAGTTGGGTCTATTAGGAAGAGGAAATTTGTATACATAAGAGAAAGTACAGAGAAAAATGACTCATGAGGAGAAGCAAGAAAGTGGCCATCTGTTAGCCAAGGATAGGGTCCCCAGGAGAGGGTCCCTGTGTGTGCACTTGGAGAGTTTATACCCTCACCCTCTGCAGTTTTCTCCCCTTGCTTCCTGAATGCATATGGAAATGTGATACTTCATTTTCCTGCTCCAACTGCCCCCTCCCAGACCCACCCCAACCATGACGCACTCTTCTCCCTCTGGAGCCATAAGACCAAGTAAACCCTTCCTTCTGTAAATTGCCTTGGTCATGGGATTTTATCAGAGCAACAAAAAGTGACTAATACAGCCAGCATGCAAAACCGATAAAGGAAAAAGAAAAACAGCTTAGTGCTGGGCTGCGGGGGGTCTGAGTTCAGAGGGCGCCACAATTCAGGCTCTTGTGTTCCGGGACACAAGACCGCACCAGGGACCCCAGCTTAGAAATAGAAATGGAGGGTGATTAGGAAAGGGAAGGCATTCCCCAGCACAGGAGTGGGCTAGTGGGCTGAGGAGGGAGGGAGCCCAGTAACGTGACCAGCAGCCATGCAGCCTTTCACAGGGCTTTCCCATAGTTCTGATCTCTGGCTTGCTTTTGGGGAGTGGGGAGGGCTTTTCTCCTGTACTGTGTTAAACAAAGCCCAGTTCCCTTGCAACTGGCTTCTTTCATATGTTAACCTTCATGCTTCAGTCTCCAGTCCCGACTCTCCAACATGGGTGTGTGTGTGTATGATATGGATACACAAGTCTCTTCTTTAGAATTCTGAAAATCTTCTCCTCAGGGCTCCAGCCCATTCTCTGTCTGTGTGGGATCACTGCTCAAATGTTACCCTCTTTCCTGTCCATTCTTCCATCTTGAAAGGTTAGGGTGATACTTGGGAGCGATGTTAGGGTGCCTGGAATATGCCTGAGAGGAGCATCCCAAGCAGAGCAGAATGCTTGTAGGAGCCAGAGTGAAATGGACTCTGTTAGGGTGCGAGAACCTTTCTAGAAGCTTTGGCTTTGTTCTTTCGGAAGGGCTGGCACAGGTGACCGCATTCTGATGATGACAATCCCCGAGCAGCTTTCTCTGGAGACACGGTGATTAGCCATCCTGCAGTTGGTTTTGGTGCTCCCGCTTCACCAGGGTGAGGTTCTCCTTTCCCACTTGGTCTGGTCCCATTTTGAGGCAGAATGGCAGGCATTCGGGAGCCAGTGCCGAAGGCTCTTTTTCTTGGCCAAATTTAAGCAACTCAGAGATCTAGTAGGAATGATCTTGAGCTGACTGTACTAGGAGTTCATCTTAGATTTTTAAGAGAATTGCATTTCCAACGGAAAGAACTCCCAGTCCTACACTTGACAGTGTTTGTTTATGCCTTTTCTTTGGCTAAGATTATATTTCAAATATGGATTGTCAAGCTCATCAAAATGTTAGTTCATGTCTGAACGTGGTGTGTAGCTGCATTGTAGCTTTCTAAGTGTTTAGCTGGATAATTCATTTTCATATAAACTATATACCAGAACCTATACACCAGAAAGATTATGGGTGTCATGTACAGAGGAAATCACTGTATATTCATTTTAGACAGAGTATGTTTGAGGTGTGAAAAGTCTAAGAATTCTTTTTGTCGCCAACTCTTTTTATCTAAAGCTATCTGACAACATGAAGATTTTTGCCACACAAGGAAATATGGATGTTTGTATACAAATAGGTGAAAACCATAAAGAGAACAGAATCTCTAAAGACTTTTCCATTGTGCCGCATCTGCCGGAGCGTGACTGGCTTGGTATTCTAGTACACAAGGCCAGTAACAGGATTGGCAGCTCTGCAATATGTATCCAAAGAACATTTTCTGTTGTATATTATAAAACTGAGTTCAGTTTTCTAATGAATGTAGAGACTCTAAACTTAATATTGCATTTTAAGAAATAATATTGGTTTTATCCTAATAATTTTATAAGATAAATATATACCAGTTAGATATTAAAATATTTTTAAATGATTTCAAAATATTTTATTGACAATTTGAGAATTCTACACAATGTATTTTGATCATATTCAGATCCCCTTCACCACACCTTACTACTCTATGAATTTATGTTCTACATTATTATTATTATTTCCAAAGGCCTATCAGGCATAATTTCTGTTCCTCAGATGCACTCGGTGTGGGTTCGCCTCCTGCAGGCTGTCACTACCTGGTGTCATGCTCCTAAACAAAACTGACCCTCAGTCTTCCAGCAGCTCTCCGCCAACACCAGGTCCTCAGCCAGGGCTCGGGCTTCTTCCCCCCCCCCCCCCCCCCCCCGCTCCCTGCCGGGCTGGAGCTTCTCCCCCCCCCCCCCAGCTGCCCCGGGAATTTCCCAAGAAATGCCGGGATTTTAAAAAATGGCTTTTCTTTAATGTTGGTGACTCAGTCTTCCTGGATGAGCCCGATCCTTTAATGGAGCGTTTTGTGGATGTAATTTTGTCGGTGCTACTGTGTCTAATGAATGAAGTGATAATTTATGGATGCGGAGGGTATACGCGGCAACCACAGGGGCCAGTTTGGTGAGCCAGAAGCGAAGCGGAGACATCAGTCTGATTTGGAAGCTGCTGGTCTCACCCCATTCCAGCGCACCGAGCGCAGGGCTGTCTCGAGGGGAGGGTCCTAGGAAAACACTGTCTTTTTGAGGAAAGCGGCAGGCCAGACAGTCGTTCCAGTCATTGTAACTGAGTGCAGATCACAGGTTCCCCACCCTGGGAGCCGGAGATCCCTCCTCAGGCAGGTTTGCTCCCCAGCGGCCACACGGTTCCGTTTGGCTCCTCACAGGCTGACGGGCCATTCCAGGGGACGGCCCAGAAGTCGGGACTGGCCTCGGCCGTCTTCCGGCGGCTCTCTGCTGCTGTCCCCTTCTCCAGACCCTCGCGAGCTGCGGAGGCTCAGAACAGCATCCCATCCACGGGCACACCACCCTGGGGCCCCTCCCACACCTCCCTGACCCTGGGCAGCAGGGCTCCACCCATCTACAGAGCCACAGGACTGCCATTCTTGTTCACAGCCCCCACTGGACACGGACTGCTTTGGTTCCCTGAGGTGTCGGCTGCCGTGGTGCCGGGCATAGCTACAGGAAAGGGACCCGGCTGTCACGTGGCTCTGCGGAGCCAGGAACCGTCCTCCCTCTTCAGCTGTGCTCCCTCCCCGGGTGACCGGGTCCGGCCAGTTCTGACCCTAAGATGTGTGAGGCTTCTCTCCCGGCCTCTGCTGGTTCCAGACTGAGACTGTCTCTTGTCACAGCTGATAAGAAAGACACCCGATTTTTAAAAAGCAAATAACTTTTTACCTCAAGTATGTTCTAGCCGCTGTGCAGGTCACACTCAGCTCTTACCTGAACTCCAAGTACAACTGGACGGTCTCGTAGGAAACGTCATCATGTTTCCCTGTGCCCTTCCCGCTGGTCTCCTTTTAAATTTGCTTAAAGTGGTAAAATACACATAATTAAAATTCTCTATTTTATTTATTTTTAAATTTTAAGCTGCATTTATTATCCATTTGGGGTGGGGTGGGGATATGAGCCAGGGTGTGGGAGGGTCAGAGGACAGCTTTCAGGAGTCGGGTCTTGCCTTCCACCATGTGGTTGTGGGAAACAAGTATGTTTACTTGCTGAATCATCTCACTGGCCCCCAGATTTGCAATTTTAATAATTTCCCGGTGTACAGTTGATAGACACTAAGTGCACTGTTGTGGAGCCATCTGTGCTCTCTGTTTCCAAAACATTTCATCATCCTAAATAGAATCTTGATGCTGAATGGCTCCTCCCTCTGCACTCCCCGAGTCTCCCAGGAACATCTACGGTGTTTTCTGTCTCTGTCTTTGTCTTTCCCCTGTGTTCTAAGTGGCTCACAGAAACATTCAGTGTTTGTCCTGTCATCTGGCTAATTTTGTTTGACAAAATGTTGTTGTGGTTTATGTGTGCTGTAGCATGTGGCAGAGTTCCACTCCTTTCTATGGTTGGCTAATGCTCTATACACATGTGGAGCACATTTGTTAATCTGCTTGTCTTGTTCATGGAGTAGTTCCATGTTTTACTCTTCCCACAAATGTTGCCAGGAGCACACGTGCTCTGTCTCTGGGTAAATCTCAACATGGAACTGCCAGGCCAGGTGTGATTTTATGTTTCACTTTTAGAGGACCCGCCAAACCACTTTCCACAGCAGAGACATAAGTCATGAGTATTCTGATTTCTCTACGTCCCCCACCTTCCCTTTAAAAATAACGACATGGTAGGTGTTGGAAGTTGTGCCTCATTGTGGCTTAGATTTGCATTTTCCCAGTGATTAACGGTGTGGAAAATGTTTATGGGCTTACTGGGCATTCATGAATCTGAAGAAGCACCTATCCAAGCCTGTCACCCAGGTCTGAATTTGGTTGCTTTAGTTGTTGTATAGTAGAAGTTCTTTATTGTCTCTGTTTATTTTTATTTTATGTGTATGAGCATTTGTTTACATGTATGTAAGTGCATCATGTGTGTGCAAACCCACAGAGGTCAGAAGAGGGTATCAGATCCCCTGGAACTGCAGTTACGTATGGTTGTTGGCTACCATGTGGGTGCTGGGAACCGAACCTGGGTCCCCTGCTAGCAGCCAGTGCTCTAAGCTGCTGAGCCCTCTCTCCAGCTGTAAGCGTTCTTTATATGCTCTGGAAATCAATTCCTTATTCTTTACAGATCTTTCCCCCATGATGCGAGTTACCCAGGATCCTTGACCGCTCAGTGTAGGTGGGCCCATCTACACCAGTGGTTCACCATCAGATTCACATGAAAGGACATCTGGAAATGTCTGCATACAGCTTTACATGTTTCAGCTTGGGCCGAGGTGCTGATGTGCAGTGCACAGAGGCAAGGACATTGCTAAACACACACCGAGTACCAAGTCGCACCTGGAGAAACCCTCTGACCGTATGGTGGCAGAAGCTGCTGACTCTCCAGGGTCTAGTGGTGATGACACTGGTCCCGGAGCGTCTCCCTGTGCATTCCGGGACTCGGTTCCGCTCCTGGGAATGGAGAAGGAAGACTGCAGCAGAGTAGTGCAAGCAGCATCCCAGGGAAGTCCGTTGACAGAAAACCTGTTCTCTGGCAACATGCTCTCTGTAAACTGTTTTCCTTCATCAGAGACCAGAGCAAAAGGAGATTGAGCACCTATAACGATCACCAGGCACTTCCCTGGGTATCTTGACAAATATTGACGTCAATTCTAATGGGGTATCTTTGGTATTATCTCCTGTTAGTGCGTGAATAAGTTAAGGCTCAGGAAGGTTGTAATTTTTCAGTACTTCATAGGTTGAAAATATTTTTTAAGACCTCTGTTTTCCCACATTCAGCATGTAAATTTAGGAATAGTATAAAATAGTGTTAGTCGGATCACACAGTGCTTTGCTGGCTGGGGCAGCAAAGTTTGCCTTTCCAGTTCTGAGGTCTCCAGAGCAATGTCGTTTTCCGGTCTTTCCACTGGTGTTCCAGGTGTCTGGCATACTGGCAGGAGTCAGTCGGCATGCTGTAGACGCTTCACTATTTGGACTAAAGTGAAATGAGTATCATTTGGGGGGCAAATACCTCTCCTTGGAGCACGAATGCCCGCCTACTGTGTGAGAGTCTTTGATTGTACAATCATCACCTGCTAGTTCCAAAACTTTTCATCACCTCACACAGAAACTCTGTAACATTAGGCAATAAAAGCTCACCTGTAAGTCTTGGCAACCTTGAATAACATTTCTGTGCATGTGAATTGGCCTGCTGCACCTATCCACATAACTGGACGCAGACAATGCCTGCCGACTGTTTTCTTTGCTATGTTGCTTTCTAGAATTGCCTCTGGAGACCCTGAGATGTGAATTACAGTTTTCCCTTCAAAGTCCTTGATCGGCCTACCTAGAGATTTTGGAAGTTTCCACAATGCACAGGTTATTTCCTCGTGCTATGAGGACCCACGTACTGTGTCTAAGGGCATGGTTTTAAAATATTAGCTCTGTCTATAGTTCAATGTAAAACTTTTCTTTTTTAGAAATTTATTATTAGTCGTAATGCTGGTGTGTGTGTACATGTTCTGTGTGAGAGTACAGGTATGCCATGGCACATGCATGGAGATTAGAGAACAGCTTGTGGGAGCTGCTTCTCTCTGCTCTGAGGGTCCTGGGGACTGAACTCAGCTCATCAGGCTTGGAGGCAAGTGCCTCTACCTGCTGAGCCTCTCATTGGCCTGGGCCCTTGCATTTTACACACATGACACCTCTTGTTTTCAACTAACTCCAGGTGGCCAGTGACCACTCATCAAACAGAACAGCACTCAGTCCATCTAGTTTTTCCTAGAGGCTCAGAAAAGATACGAGCAAGCATCTAAAAGTTAGAGCAGACTTAAGACACTTCCCAGTCAATTTTCAGTCTAATAAACTTCCTACTGAAGTGTAGCTTCCATGTAGAGAAGACCACGGGCCGTGAACATGCTCCAGTCGTCACACACTTCAGCATAATGTGTTTCATGATGAGACTGAAAAGTACCCCGAGCCTGGAAGCTGCCAGGCTCACTATTGGTCACTCCCACCGCCCCCACCCAGGGAGACCGCCCTGCCTTTGGATGACATGGAGGTGTTTTGCCTGCCTGAGAGAACTTCAGGATCAGCTTTGGTTTTGTTTCTGCCTTTTTGGTATTCAGCAGTATTCTTGCGTGGTGACCCATATCCTATGGTGTTTCGTGGTCAGACTCTCTCAGGGCCTTTTGACCTCCTGTGTGGTTAAAGAGTGTGGGCTTGGCTTGGGCTCTGCTGTGAATACTCTCAGGTTTGACTGGTGGCGGCAGGTTGGCACCCTGGCTCCTTCGCTGATGCTGAACTGTGGAAGTCGCCATGTTCGTTTTTCGCCCTTTGCTCTCAGGACTTAAACTGCGGTTTGTCTTTAATAAAATCATGGCAGAAACACGATCTGTTCTGTAGAAAGAGATAATTTCTTTTTGTTTAATATCTACTGACAGTTTTTGTAATATTGATGAAATAGGTATTAATAACAGGCTAATACAATTTAGTATGTTACAACACAAATCTTGTAAAAAATTTATTTTATGTTTGTGATTGTATTGTTTGCAAGCATGTAAGTACACCTGTGTCATGCAGTGTCCATGGAGGTCAGAAGAGGGTGTTGGATCTCCTGGAACTGGAGTTAGGGATGGTTGTCAGCCTCCATGTGGGTTCTGGAGATTAAACCCAGGTCCTATGCAAAAGCAGTCAGTGCTCTTAACCACTCAGTCATCTCTCCAGCCCCATAATACAAATCTTAAAATACTTTCTTCATTGAGTAAAATAGAGTTCTCTGCACAAGTATTATTTATTTGCTAGGAAGTGTGCTGGCAGGGTAACGAGAGGGCTCTTGGCCCCTCAGGCCAGCGTTCCAGCAAACCTGGATAGATGGGTGGCACTTCCAGCTGTTGTCAGGAGACTTGACCTGACCCATGCTTTAGAGAGCAGAGCATCTTTCAACTGTGATCCTTATCTGTCTCTCTGCATGGCACAGGCAACTGTTGGAGCTAGGAAGACCAAGTACAGGCGAGTGCGGGCTGAGCAGCCATTGCTGAGCGTCTTTAATTAAGGCCAAGATCTTTACTATTGAAAAAGAACTTGCCATGGAATGTGGCCAGGTATCTGGAGTAAGGCCAGCTGGAGTGTGGGTGCTTTCCGGGTGTGATTTCTTGGGAACAATGTGGCCTCTGGGCACTTCATGTGCGTCTCATATTCCTTCTGCTTTCTGCAGGGTTGCGTTTGAACACAGAGACCATGCTTGTTATGAGGTGGAGATTATTACGATAGGTAGCAGCCATGACTCAGAGAAGATCAAAATCACCTTCCTTCCCTCAGGGGACCCAGTCCTCAAAGGCTTTCCCCCAGTGAGCAATGGCCTCCATAATCTCAGCGACCTGATGACACAGTATCACAGGGTGACTCTAATCTGAAATGCATAGTATAAGAGGGTTTGGAATGTTTTCATATGTGTAACAAGATATCCTGGGGGTGAAAACTGAGTCCAAACGTGAATTCCATTTATATTACACATATTCCTTATACTCACAGTCTGAAGGTAAGTTTTGTTTGTTTCTGAGACAGGTTTCACTGTGTAGTCCAGGCTGGCCCAGGAATCACAATCCTCCTGCGTCAGCCTTCAAAATACTAAAATTATACATGGTCCTGGGGCTGCAGCCTCCTTTCTCTGCTCTTAGAACCGGCTTCTTCAGGTTTCCCGGATCCTGAAGACCAGCAGCTCCAGGAACCCGGCAGGGCTACAGAGTCAGACTGGAACTGCGGGGACACCCAGCTTCCTGCACTGAGTTCAGCCTACAGCGCTCTTAGTAGTGACCAGGAGGCCTACTAGGCTCTTGGAAACAGAAAAGAAGATGTCATCATACATACATACCCTGGTGAGCGTATCATCGTACATACCCCTGAGTGCTGCAGGGTGAATACAGTGGATAGGACTGGAGAGATGGCTCTGCCTGGAAGAGCACTGGCTGCTTTCGCAGAGGACCCTCGTTCAGTTTCCAGCACCCACATGGTGGACGACAACCATCCCTACTCCAGTTCCAGGGATCCGACGCCCTCTTCTGACCTCCTCGGACATTGCATAACACAGACGCTCTTACATACATGCAGGCAATACACTCATACACATAAAAATGAAAATAAAATAAAATACTTAAAGTATATATAATATATGCATATAATGGACAGGAAATAGGGAGAGATGTAAGGCTGCTGCTGTCCAAGCTCTTTGTGTATATCCTGGAGAACCCATAGGTGAAACTACCATTATTTAATTTTACAGCTAAGGGAGCTCAGGTCAGGTGCTGAGCCCAAGATCATATGGCCACGGCATGATCATCTAAGTTCTGGGAGCTCCAAGGCAGGACAGCTGACCCCATCTGGGAAGAAACACATGTTCAAGGGCCCCCTTCCTCCCCGCCAGATGCCCAGGAGGTCACAAACTTTCACTGAGAGCAGCAGAGTCAGTCAGACAAGGGCAGACCATGTGGGTAGAGGGTGCTCACACGCCATGCTGGAATGCTGGACTTAGTTATGGCTAATTTGTCTTCTGTGATAGAAAGGAGAATGTGTGTCACCCTACAACAAACTCTTCTGAGTGACTGAAATGACTATGTCAATAGATTTTCTTGAGTTGGGGTCAGATGGAAGAATGAAGCTGACTTCTGAAAATGAGATTCTGAGTAAGAAAGATGCAGACTTCACGACAGAGAAAGAAAGGGAGGAAGTGCTTTGGAAATCCACATGGGAGGAACGGAAAGGGGCGAGGTGGAGGTCAGCCCAGCATGGCAAGGGGAGCCCACGGAAGCCCCTCCAAATGGATCGTGGTCTTTCTATGAAGTTTCCTCTGTTACCTAGAAGTGGGGTCCTCTGACTCTAAACCTCTTCATGGGAAAAGCCCCAATAAACTCATCCACTGAAGGCCGCACAGCAGTGAGATCAACACACTGAGATGCGTTTTTACAGGTTCATCTTAAAGCAAAGGTGGAGTGTGCTGATGGAACTCAGCAGTCATGAAACCAGACAGTCTTGGCTGCTCTCCAGGGCCCATGCGTGTGTCTACCTGCCCACCTGGGAGTGGGAGATGGAGCCCCATCATGAAGCCCTTCTCCCAAACTCTGGGGCTTTGATGGTCAGAAGTGTTTCTCCTGGGAATCCATGTCCCTGGGAGATCTCAGGCTATGTTCCTCCACGGGACAGCTCCCCTATTTCTTGTTGACTCAGTAAGAAGATGCCATCAGAATCAGCTATGAAGTGGTTTTCAGTAGAACGTGATGAGAATAATATTCTCAGAGTATTTAAACCAATGACAAGACCAATGAGCCAAATGCTAATTAAGACCACAAATTACCCCAGTCCATTCTTTTATCCCATTTTCAAGACAGTTGATGTTAAAGATGCAGGAAGAGAGAAACAACTTCTGGATCAAGTCAAGAAGTCACATCCTGGGCTCTACGCCACTGAGCGTATGGGGACCCTGTGCCTAGTGAAGGCCACGGTGGTGCCGGAAGACCATCCACAATGACGTGTAACATGCATTATGAATACGCAGGAATGTTTAGCAGACATAACAGATTCCATTTGAATGAGGGAGTCGTCCCATCATTGAACGTTGTGAAGGATTTCCCTGGGAGCTGGGATTTCCTTCTGAAGAAGTACTTGTGCTGTGTCAAAGCACAGGAAAGGAATGACAGCATGCTGGAGGGGAGGGGTGACTCTAAGGCCTGAGCTAAATAGCCTTCAAGCTTCACTGAGACAGGTGGGTTTGGAGATGAACCAAGAGCTCTCCATGGAGGATAGAGCTGGAAAGAGAGGTGTAAGGCAATAAGACTAGAGAAGGTGTCCGGGGCTGGATCATGAGGGGCCCCGTGCTACTCAAGAGGTTCAGTGGGGTGAGCCATGACCAGGTGCTGTGACATAAAGTTTACTCTGGGGGCAGAGAAGAATCCTGAGGGACGGGACAGGACAGACTGTGGGACCAGCAAGGACACGAAGACCGTATTCTAAAACTGGATAGTGACTGTCAATTCTGAAATGTTGTGACAGTAGAGGACTCTGGCCTAGGCTCCTTGTGGTGACCCCTGGTCTCTAGCCTAGGTTCTCTGTGGTGACCCCGGTTTCTGGCCTGGGTTCCCTGTGGTGACCCCTGGGTTCTGGCCTAGGTTCTCTGTGGTGACCCCAGTCTGTGGCCTGAGTTCCCTGTGGTGACCCCTGGGTTCTGGCCTAGGTTCCCTGTGGTGACCCCTGGGTTCTAGCCTAGGCTCCCTGTGGTGACCCCTGGACTCTGGTCTAGGCACATTAGTGAGGAGAAGAGTCAACCTGTCATGAGAGGTTCAATGCCTCATAATGGCCTCTCCCTCAGTCTTCTGATATATTGCATGTCATGTACTTTTGGGATAAAGCAGGTGCTGCTGAGGGAACAGGAGTCACAAAAGCAAGTGACACAGCTCTGTATCATCATGAAGACAGTTTTGATAACCCCAGCCCACAAAGAGTGTCCCAGACACCCTGGAAATCACTGCATGAGTTGTCCGGGAGGTGTCTCAGTGGCAGACTCAAGTGAGACATCCCTATGCAGCCACCCAGATCCCCACTATCTGCAGCCGTGCCCTGGAGCAACTCTGTGGTGCCAAGCAGGTCCTGCACCTCTCTAGGCTTCAGGCACATCACCTGAGCAGTGCTCAGTGAGGCCACTCTCCCTGCTCTCATCTGCCTTTGTGAACCTACCTGTAGTGGGGCAGTAGGCACCTCTTCATTGTGTGTGAGTCAATGAATGATCAGGGAAGCTGCACTGTGGACTGATTGCATCGACTGGAAAACTGGCCTAGATATAAGGCTCATGAACATGTACAGCTGCAGGCCAGCTGTCTGAGCAGATGATGTAGAGGGCACAAGACAGTGTAATATGCTGGGGTCTGTGATGAACTAGAGGAATCATATCCTTAAAGGAAATCAAGTGCAGTTGCTTTATGAGACATTACTTTAGACCAACAGAATGATCTGGAGACGGCCTGTGAGCTGACAGTGGGGTCTTCTGGACAGGATGGGTTCTGGGGTCCCCTCTGATTGGAGAGCTTACCTGTCTTTCTGGAACACTGGGAGCCTCGTGCTCTCTCTGCTCCTCCTCTAACTCTAAACCTCTTCATGGGAAAAGCCCCAATAAACTCATCCACTGAAGGCCGCACAGCAGTGAGATCAATGCACTGAGATGCGTTTTTACAGGTTCATCTTAAAGCGAAGGCGGAGTGTGTTGATGGAACTCAGTAGTCATGAAACCAGACAGTCTTGGCTGCTCTCCAGGGCCCATGCGTGTGTCTACCTGCCCACCTGGGAGGTATGGCAGGCTGGGAGATGGAGCCCACCGTGAAGCCCTTCTCCCAAACGCTGGGGCTTTGATGGTCAGAAGTGTTTCTCCTGGGAATCCGTGTCCCTGGGGGATCGCAGTCCAAACAGCCCCTACCTGCAGCTAGAGCCATCCTTTTACAAACTTTGTAAAGAGCAGGTTCTTTTGTACATGTGTGTGGGCGTGAGAGATCAATGTCAGGTGACCTCCTTGATTGCACTCCACCCTATTTTTTGAGACAGGATCTCTCACTGAACCCGGAGCTCGCTGATTTGGCTAGACTTGCTGGTCTACAAGTTCCAGGGACCCTCCTGTCTCTATCTCCCCTTGCTGAGATTTCAGACGCAGACTGCCCACGTGGTTTTTACATAGGCGCTGGGGACGGAGCTCAGGTCCTCGTGTCCGTAGGACAAGCACTTTCTCGGGTGTTAGGGGCTTCTTTCTAACACAGATTTATTTTCTACAGCCCCTCATAGCCAGAAGTTGACCACAGCTGAGTATCATCTTTGATGCCGTGCAACAGGGTTTCTCAAAGATCTCTGCTCCTCAAGCAGGACTTTCTAGATGTGTTGGGCTAGTAGCTTGCTACTTCCCCAGGAAGCAGATTGTGGAGCTTGTAAACCCCTTCCTGTGTGCCCTGCCCAGCTTCTCTGCCTTCCCAGGTCACTGGACTCGTACTAAGAGCAAACCTAGAGAGGGAAACATGGTCGGGAGAATCGCTGTGGTGGGGCAAGGGAGAGGACTCTTCCCTCTGCTAAGAAGGATCAGGAAGATTCAGATCTGGATTGATGTCAACTAGCCAATCCTAGGGAGTTTCCTGACTTCCAGATGACCACTGTGAATTCCATGGCCTCAGACAAGGATGTTCCCCTGTGCATGGGGGTGCACTCCTTTAATTCCAGCGCTCAGCATTTGGGAGGGGTGGAGCAGGTGGTGGGAGACGCTGGAGCAGATGGAGCTCTGTGAGACTGAGACCACCCTGGTCTCTATGGCAAATTCCAGGCTAGCTGGGGTTCCAGGAAGACCCTGTTCCCAAAAAAGAGAGCACTCTCTAGGGCTCTAAGACTCGTTCCCTAATCACGATGGATAAGGGAGAATGAGGACTTCTCTGCTAGTATAAATCATTGCAGGGTTTGTTTTGGTATTGGAGAGGAAGGGGCAGAGGTGGCTGGCACAGTCTAGCCACTGTGGTCTAGATACAAGACTTTCCCACGCCCCTCGTGGGTGGAACTTCTATACCCTTCAGGGCAATAATTCCTTTCTCATTCAAAGAAAGAAGCCAGAACAAAAATGTGAGAGATCCCAGAGACCCAACCCTGCCCTTCCTTTCCCCTCACTCCTCCATGGCACAGACTTACCCTTCCTCAAGTTCATTCCTATAGATCATTACAGCAAGCTTCACAAGTCAGGGAGAACCCACTTGTTCTAAGAGACTGTAGTGTATGCAGAAAATCCGGGTGCAGCAAAAGCCATGGCAGCAGTGGACTCTCTGGCAGGGAGCTGCCAGAACTTTGCCTTTCTGTTTCTGAACTGTGATAGTGTTGGAAGCCTCAAGAGACTCTCGTACTGGGTTTAGGAGGTAACATGACCCCACGGGTACACACAAGGTACAGCCCAGTCAGCTGTGAGATTCGAGCAGCAAGGGCAGGGACATGGTTAGGGGACACTGAACTTGAGGAAGGGTAAGTCTGTGCCCTGACTGAGATCTCAGGTGTAGTAGAAAGGCCGTGGGGAGGGCTGGTGAAACGCTGTTTTCAGGAAGATTCCAGTGTGTAAGAAAGAGGGATGTGAAAGCCATCCGCAGTACGGAACAGGGCTGAGCAAGTCAGCCTGTGCCTAGTGCAAGGGAGGGAGGATTAAGGTGAGGAAGGACTGTGGGTGTTCTGGGTGTGGCAGGAAGTTGAAGTGCATAGGACTGGGGAGGATATGAAGGAATCTCCTGGGGGTGGAGAGTGGGGTGGGCAGAGGGCTGGAACCAAAATGGAGAAATTGGGGGGTTGTAAGATTCTACAACCATTACAGTGTTGTCTGGACTCTCAGGAGGGCGGGCACTGCATGCAAGGAGCAATTTGGGGTCTTCCTCCAATGGATAGGTGTGTAACAGCCCGGGCTCATTTTTCTTTATAGAGGCCTGAGGCAGGCACCTGTGGTGAAGTGGGCACCTGTGGGTGGTCTCTGGGTACCTCTAGGAATGCTGGAGACGCCCAGAACTCCCCTGTTTCTGTGTAACACTGTGAGAACCACATGACCTTTCCCACCAGTAAGACAAGGTAAAGACGATACACACCTCAGAAGCCGCTGCAGTCAGTAAATGAGGTCGTATGTGTGGAAGTTTCCAGATTCAAAACAGTTACTCATAGCAGCCCTAGAAAAATAAAGCAGGAAACTTTGAGGGAGGGACAAGTGTATATCTGCCTGGTAATAAGAACAGAGCATAGGAGACTTCCAGAACCACATCACAGCTGCAGGAACATCAGCCCTACAATGGCCTGTTCTGTCCAGCAGGTGCCACCTCGTATATGATGTTATTTCCTTCCATGAAAAGGCTGCCTGACCTGGCCTGGCCTTTCAGCTTAACACAGTTCTACAACAATGTACTGAGTGTGGTGGTCTGGGGTGTGGGCTTCAAGTTTGAATTGTGATGCAGCTATTTTCTGGTCTGTGAATTTAAATTATTCACCGTCCTGGGATTTGGCATACACTGTCCCCCTCACAAGCATTACAGTTGCACAGGATAACAAATACAGAAAGTATATCACACCCTTTATGGAAGGAAGTGATGACAGAAGAGACAGCATCAACCCAGGGTGGGCAGGCCCTGATGACATCATAGAAAAGACAGCATTAGCCCAGGGTGGAATAGGCCCTGATGATATCATAGACAGCATCAACCCAGAGTAGAATAGGCCTTGATGATGTCATAGAAGAGACAGCATCAGCCCAGAGTAGAACAGCCCTTGATGATGTAGAAGAGACAGCATCAATCCAGGGTGGGGCAGGCCTGAGGCAGACAAATGTGCTCCTTGAGTAAGGTCCCATGCTCCATTTTGTTACCAGGAACATGTGCATGTGGCCCTCCCTTCATAGTTTCCTGCTTTATTTACTTTTCTGGGATTGATATTAGTAACTGCATTCCATGTATTTTGTGATTAATTCTTTGAGCCAAGGATTATAGTTTCAAAACAATTTTCATAATCTGCACTTTTACTGCTTAAAAATATCCCCTTTGTGATCTCATAGCTCATGTGTAGCACGTAAAAGACCCTGGGTTTAATCCCCAGTACTGTCAGAAATGAAAGGGGAGAGAGAGGGGGGCGGGAGGATGGAAAAGGGAAGGAGGGGCAGCTCTTTAGTTCAGCTTCAAGCTCCACCTCATATGGGAGTCGCCTGTGACCTGTGACCTGTCGCCTATGACCTGTGACCTGCTGCCTGTGACCTGGCATGGCATGTACATCACAGATTTGCACGTCCCTCACTGCTTCCTGTTAAATTAGTTTTGTCTGGTATTTAGGTTGGCCCATAAAACAGCTCGGTACAAAGATTGTTGTATGGCGTGAAGCAGCGTCTCTGTAAGCAGCCAGTGTTCGTTCTTTCATTCACAAGCACAGTTTACCTTGTCACCAGTGCCTATAAGGTGTCAGACACCAGAGACACTGGAATGGGCAAGGTCTGGCCTCATGCCTGTGCTAAGCACATGTAGGAGGCAGACACGTAAACAAGTGATTACTGAGTCCTGGGATAAATGCCTGCAAGACTGGCTGTGCAGAGACTGGAGCACAGGGTGTGGCGTTTGCCGTCCTGACGGAGTAAGAGTGATGGGAGGTCCACGTCCCCACGAGTGGAGATCAGAGTCAAGTCAAGGCCACCAGCCCTTGTCCTGCAGACCCATGTCCGCGGCCATGAAGAGTCACTGAAACCTTCAGGTAGTGGCTCTCTACTGGGACGTTCACTCTAGCACCAGTGAGAAAAGTTAGGAAGCTCAGGTTCCTGGTGAGAGATAATGAGGCTCCAGGAAGCCAGTTAGAGCCCCAATAAGGTGGGGAGCCGTGGTCTGCCATAACACTGCAGTGGTTAGGCTGACAGAAGTTTATAGTCAGAATTTGGCATGTCAAGAATCCTTGAAGGGACATTTAATGCTTTTCTTAAAAACTCCAGTCTAGGATACGTCATCAAAATTATTTAAAAATGATACCTCAGGGGCTGGAGAAATGCTCTTGCAGACCACCTGGGTTCAGTTCCCAGCACCCACATGGTGGCTCACAACTATCCATTCCAGTTCCAGGTGATCCAACACCCTCTTCTGGCCTCCATGGGCATTTCACAACATGGGTGCACTTACATATATGCAGGCAATACACTCATACATGTAAAATAAAAATAACACCCCAGCTAAGGCTATCTAGAATATTTTTGTCTGATTGACTTCTCCCAAGCAGAAAGCTTTGTTGAAATGCCTTGTGCGCCAACACTGTGCTCATCGGCTTTCCTCCGTGGAAGGAGGAGGGGCTTAGGAGGGCTCACGTCTCTGCACTGGCAGCTAATGGCTGCTGAGTGCTGGGGGAGGGGTCAGGCATTGGCCGCTCCGGTCACTCATGCTCCAGTAAATACCATGTCTTCCCCATCATCTTCAGGCAAGCAACCCTAATTAAACTCGCTACCCCCAGAAGACGTCGAAGTAGGCGGGGGACTTGTTGGAAGAAGAGGCTCCGTGAGGGGCGAGAGGGCATTGGTGGTAAATATGCTCAAAATATATTATGTACATGGCATGAAATTGTCAAAGAATAAATGGCAAATTCCGTGTGCTGTACCTCAGAGAGATGTGTGACATCACGTCACCATAGCTCACACCGCTGGAGCTTTGAGGGACAGGAGTGAGTGGCGGCTTGGCCGTGCCACCCCATCTGTAAAGGACAGGTGACATGCTTCTGCTAGGTTTAAGTCAAGTAATACCCAGCGGAGCTGAAGCCTTTGTGAATGTCACTCATGGCTTCCTAATCGGATTCCTGACATTGGCACTACATCGTGTTCTGTCAATCACTGTTGTTTTTGGAGTGTTGAAGGAGCAAGGACTTTCCTTACACCAGTTGCTTCCCTTTCTCTTAGAGAATTCAGGTGGTGTCTGAGTTAGCACCTGATTGTCATGGCACGAAGTCCTAGCTTTTTACATGTAGCCCTGGCTGGCTTTGAATTCTCTGTGTAGCTAAAGCTGGGATTCCAAGCTTGTACTGTGCCCTGCTCTGCATACCTGGTTTCAAATCAGATGTGCTGTCTTGATTGGTGCATCATGTCCTGAATCTTGAGCAGAAGAGTTGACTCTGCCATCTTTTGATCTTCTTGGGTTTTGACCTTGTTCCTTATCTGGAAGAATTTATCCTAACAGAGTATGTTCTAAGGTTTTAGTAGATCAAGAGTGACTTGATCTACTAAATCACTGATTGATTTGGTTTGGGACAATTCCATGTTCCAAATCCTTTTAACACTTCAGTTCTTTTGTTTTTAAATGATTTATTTTATTTTATGTGTGTGAGTGCACCCATGTTGTGCAATGCCCATGTAGATCAGAAGAGGGTGTCGGATCCCCTGGAACTGGAGTTATGGGCATTGTTAGCTGCCATATGGGTGCTGGGAATTGAACCTGGGTCTTCTACAAGAGCAGTCAGTGCTCTTAACCACTGAGCCATCCCTCCACACCCCAAATTTTATTTACTATTTCCATTTTCTATGAATGAGTATTTTTCCTGCATGTATGCAAGTATGCTACCTGTGTACAAAGCCCACAGAGAGAATCCAGGTCCTCTGCAAGAGCAAAGTGTTCTTAACCGCTAAGCCATCTCTCCAGACCCACTCCTTACTTCTTTAGAGGCTGTTCTCAGAGTCGCTCAATGTTTCTACAGTGGCTACAAATGTACCAACCCCATGGAAATTTCCAGAATCATAGTGTCAAGTGGACGCGAGTGAAAGGAAAATGTGCTATGAGAATTATTCTACCAGGATTCCTCGACAGAAAAACAAGCCAGTAAATCCACACCAGAAGGAATCTGGCTCTGAGGCAGGATATTTGGTGTACATTTTACTGGAGAGATAATACTTGAACACTTGTGCTATGGGATATGTTCAGTTTATAGAAGGCCTGGTGAGTGGAATTCAAGCAAAGAAAAATGGAAAGAAAGCAGAAACTGTTGGGGAACAAAGTGCATGATGACACAGTTTCTCTAGTGGGCCTGAGAGCAGGGTCATCCAATGAGCCCCCATTTCTGCTGGGGACTAAAGCAGGCACCTTGCAGGCAACATCTTAAATCTTCCAAGGAGCCCCTCAGTCCTGTTTCATAGACAGAGGCTCTAGTGATTAAATGATTCCTCAGTGCCATGAAGTTGGCAGGCAATGGGACTTGGGTTCAAACTCATGCCTGGCTTCAGAGTCCTGGAGGCTGTTCTCTTCACGTCAGGGCTGCTGGATCAGGAGCAGCTCTGTGTGGTGATCAGACTGGCTGTCTTCCAAGGTCAGACAAGGTCTCTTTCAACAATGAGGTTCTAAGTCACGGCCCAGAGTGCGCAGAGCAGCACTGCCCCCTCTTTCTACCTGAAGACCAGCTTCTGAAAGGGGTCTCTGAGGCCGTGTCACTCATCTTGAAGAAGGAAGGGTGATTCAGGTGTGACAGCATCTGAGACTGCAGCTAAGCTCCTCGGCAGTGCTGGTGGGGTCTGAGAGGGCCGGGGGAGATGGAGTGTGAGCTGGTGGAGCACTGGTGGGGCTTTATGGTGTTGTTAGGAACTTTATGGTGTGGCACGGTTGTTTCATGTAGCCTCATAAAACAAGCTGGAGGGCATTACATCACTTCCTCTGCCATCCTGACAGGACCAGACCTTCCTTGGTGCTTGGAATACTTCCTGATGGTCCACAGGCCAGCCCTCTTCTCTGGATATTATGATGGCTCTGTAATAGGAAGAAAAAAGAGGTGGGAAGAGCCCATGAGCTTCGGTTGTTTCCTTGTCATTCTTCAGAAAGACAAATGACTCATGTCAGAGCAGAGCACCAAAACTCTCAGAAACAGGCCTGTTTAGCTTGGACAGTCAATGAATAAGCTACTACGAATCTCTTGGGTGGCTCTTTAGTCGTCATAGCAACTTTCCCACCGGCAAGCTCTGCTTACACAAGTTGTCAGCCAGTGTCCCAGCCCTAAGCTACCTGAGGAGGAGGAGCCGGGCCTGGTCCATTCCTTATTTATAACACACTCCTTGCGAGGGGGAGGGATCAGCAGGGTTGACTCCCTTGCAGGCGGCCTGCCCGAGTTCCAGCCACAAATGTTTCAGAAGCAGCCTGCTGGCTGCATCCTCCTCACACTCCTGGGACTGCCGGGGCTGGTTGGTGCTGTTACCAGAACCTACTACATCGGGATTGCAGAGGAATACTGGAACTATGTACCTCAAGGGAAGGACATTATCACCGGGAAGAGTTTCTCAGAAGACAAGTGAGTGAACTTGGGGTCCTCCCAGACTCCCAGGTCTGACTACTCTTGGCTCTGAGGGAGGGAGATTGGGTTCCTTGGGTGGTTATGGGTGTGAATCGATTGAGAACAAAAGCTGGAAGCCTGAGGAGCCCTCTCCTGGCAGGTCTGAGACCTCTGAGAGAACTTCCTAGCTCCATACATTTGCTGCACAGACTGTGAAGAGAGAGCCACAATCAGGGGTTTTGAATACTGCGCCCCTCTCCATCCATCTGCTAAAATGAAAAAAAGGGCAAACTTGTGAAAACTTGAGAACTTTCAGGAACTCTTAAGTGTCACCCCCCTCCCATTTTCTTAGCCTTATTTTAGGTTGGAGCTTACTGATCAGAGATAAGTATGTGTACGGCCTTGGTGTCATTTGTGATGCAATATTCAGAAGGGGAACATGCCAGTGAAGTGCTTGGTGTTCTAAGCGTTTCCTTGAGCCTGCTTAGAAATAGCTCTTTCTCTGGCAAGGAACTAGCTCCAGCCTTGATTCATTCATCCTGAAAGGCCACGTCCTCTCGGAGCTCATGACATAGCTGGGGAAGATGGCATCAGAGTGTCTCCAGACTCTGGTTTCTGATCTTTGTGAGAATGACTCTCACGGGGCTCGGGGGCTCAGCTGTGGCGTTGATTCCGTGATCTCCCGCTGACATCACCTGCTACTTACCAGAGCTGTAATGTGTGCTTTCAGCATTGTGATTCTCAAACATCACAGATCTGGCAACTACTGTTGGGTTATTCAACTTCTTTCTTGATGGGCAGAATCCATTACATCCAACATTTCATTCCATTCCTTTAAGATGAGGCTATTTGCTCAAATTCAAGCATGACTTGGGGTCTGCCAGTAAGACTTTCAGAGCCAGGCCTCCCTGCCTGGAGGGAAGAACCAAGATCCAGTTGGCTCAGATATTCAACTTCCTGCCTTTTTGAGGAAGCAATGGCACAACCATGTCTTGTTTACTAAAAGACAGTGAGGCTCCTGCCAATCTGGAGGCCAAAGACTTTTCCTTGAGCTTTGTATTGAGAAGTTTAATATCTGTGGATTATTTCTAAAGAAAGTGCTTGATACATTTCAATCCCCCCATCTTCAGGCCATTGTGGTGGTCTTTACTGTGACAAAAGGGTAAGAGATTTAAAAGTATCTTAACTGTCAGTAGTCAGGTCTGAAATCAGGGTTCTACTCCCAAGAGAGGGGCCATCGTGAGCAGCTATGGGGCCCTGGAATGTTTGGAATACGAATGTGGAGCCTTGTGAGGAGTGGTCAGCCTAAAGGTGACATACGTGTTAGGCCTTTTTTTCTGGTTCGGGACTTAAATTATTCCCATTTTACCAACTAGGATGGAGCCTCTGAAACTGAACACTTGTAGAGTTTACTGGGCAAAATGGCCTCCCAAACACCTGGCTTGGGTTCCAGGTATGTGACCTCTTGCCGATCTGTGTACTTCTTAGAAAAGCTGATCCTTGGCTACTGAGTTAAACCCAGCTTTGTTGGAAGACAGATCTCAGCAGCCAGAACTTGCTATGAGAGTCTCCATTCTTATCAAGGGTGCATTTACTGTCACTCTTCTCAGAGAAAAGTTGAAAATGATCATCAATAGTCAGTGGCCAAACTGACTTCCTGGGTTTATTAAACAAACAAAAAAACCCAAACCCCTTAAATACTCAGACTCCAGTGCTGGGTCTCTGTAGGTCCCTTCACCCAGAAGAAGGTGCTTGGAATAAACGGCAGCAGCACAAGTGGCGATTCTTAGGGTAAAAAAGACAACAGACAAGCTGAAAGCTGTTCCAATGGCATCAGATCAGAGCGAGGCGACCTCACACAGGCTCTGCTCTATATGAGTGGGCGTCTGACTTTGGAAGAGCTGGCACATGAAGTGGTCACACAGAGGATGTCAGGGGTCCCCAGGCATTTCCTTTTGCAGAGGGATAGCTTTGTAGGACTGACGGCTGACTCGAAAGGCAAGCAGGAGTGAGCCTGCGGTGCTTGCTGGAAGCTGGGGTGGCTGTGGCAGGTGGCTCAGAGCAAGCCCCTCAGACGTGTGGTTGTGGGTTGCCTGCTGACTTTGCTTGTATACTAGAGCACATATCCCAGCTGCATGTGAAGACGCCGTGGTGGAGGCACATAGTTGAGCCCAGCATGCGTGCTCCAGAGAGACTCAAGCACCACAGAGACAGGAAGGCCGCCTGTATTGAACAACCCCCTCTCTTCACAGGGCCTTCCAGCGGCAGTATCCCATGGGGCCAGAGCAGAATGCCAGGCACTTGAGGTTTCTAGAGCAAAACGAGCTGCTTTATCAGGCTGGCATGCCTGGCATACAGAGGACCCAGAGAGCCCAGTGCCCAGAGCTCCCCCAGAGTAAAGAGATCTCGAAATAGGATCTAGAGACCTCAGTTTACTGAGGGGTCTTGAAAACGTGCTGTCTCTATGAATATCACTTTTCTTAATACATCTAATGGGGGAATTGAAATGTAATTCCTGAGGTCCTTGAGCATCAGATATGATTTTTGGAACTGAATTGGTAAAAAGTTCCTACCTGATTTGCCAGTTCTAGAAAGATTTTCACAGTGGTGAATGAGAATAGAGAAATGGTTTACTAAAGTCCAGTCCTAAAGTCAAAGCAGAGAGGAGCCAGGAATGAGTGAGTACCTATGTGACAACTTCTGGAGTGTTCTGCATTTTATTTTTTCATTTTCCCCAGTCTTATAAAATATTTTTATTGATTCCTTGAGAATTTCATACAAAGTATCTTGACCATGTCAGAGGTTTCGCCATCGCCGCTCAGTCTACTCCTCTCTCCCAAACTTTATGTCTCTCTTTATTATTTGTTTTTTTTTAAAGGCCTCTCGACTGTAATTTGTGTCCCCCAAACGCTCTCAGATGTGGGTCCCCCTGTCTTTTAATATCTCTAGCTCCTCATTTCATATCACTAAAGTTTCCTGCTCTATTTACTAACACGATTGGTGTCTCCTCCACACTTGGATGAGACGCACTGTTCTATGATTGTCTGAAGTACATCCTCACCTCTAAGGCTGGAGTCAGAGCGCGAGGACCCAGAGGGGAGGTCCAGATCTAATTAATAACTCCTTTGTCTACACGGAGCCTTCTCACTGGCAATAGTGAATGGGAGTGGGCGGGGGTCCCGGGAGTGGGCGGGGTCCCGGGCAAAGGGCCAGGCATTGGGACCTCTAAAACAAAACCAGGTTGCTTTATTAGTGCGGCTGTTCTGGTGGCTCCTCGATGAAGAGGAACGGAAAAGAAAAGGAAGTAGGACAACAAGACAGTTACAGTTTCAGCATTTCAGAAACATTCAGATACCAAAACTACGCAGCACAGAGAATCTTCTAAGTTCTTATGCCGAAGATGAGGCAGGGAATGGGTGGGAACCATGGCAGCCAGATGGTGCACTTGACCTCTCAGCGTGGCACCTTTGTGAACAGTGTTCAAAAATACAACCAAGAGTGTAATCACCGGTGTTTCCTAGACAGTACAGGGTTTCAGATATGTGTTCTACTTAGAAATAGCTGCTGTAACTATGTACGCTCCTCCCTCCTCTCTGCATGTAATGAGGACACCGGGTCCTTTGATTTCCCCGGGCATGGTGTCAGCATTTTCATCCATTTGTGCCAGGCCTGCCGGAGCTCATAAAGTACTTAATTAAGGTGTGACTGTGCTTCGGTGGTAAAGCCTGGTCTTTATGGATCTGAGTGGGTCACCTTAGTTAAAGCCAGAATTTTTACCACAGACCTCATCAGTTAAGTGCCGTCCACACGGCTTCTTCCTGGTGGAACTCAGGGGTTCCCAGGGATGTGACCTCATGGCCAAAATGCCCCTGAGCATAAGTGTGGCTGACCTCTTTCAAAACCTCAACTTTAAAGGGGCCTCTTCGGAGAGTTTGCCTAACTATCCCCACATAGTCCAGCGGGTGGGAGAGGGCTGTGAGTACTTTCCAGGAGGAGGCCCCGGGATGGGTGTGAGGGAAAGAAAGTCAATTTGGGGAAGCAGGGGGAGACAGAGAGACTTCCATAAGCTATGATGTAAATGGGAAGAATTCACTTGGTCTTAGACCAATAGTGACTTTCAAGTCTCCTATCTCACCAGCATCTAAAATTGTGAGTTTGGAGGGGGGAAATGCCCAGTAGGTAAAGTGCTTGCTATGCATGAAGACCTGAGTTCAGATTACTAGAGTCTATGTGAAGCCAGATAAGACAATGTCCACCTGAAATCTCAGGACTTCTGCTGTGAGGTATAAAGGACAGAGAGGAGAGCTCAAAGGCCAGCCAGTCTGGCACTCACAGGGGCAAATAAGAGACCCTGCCTCAAACAAAGCAGAAGGTGAAGACTGATACCCAAGGTCATCTTCTGACCTCTGTACATGTTGCATGCATGTACACGTCTGGACTCACAGACATAAACTTATACACACATAAAAACATACATGCAAAATTAAAAAAAAATCATGAAGGGCTTGGAGCAGCCATTACACTTTATAGCTGACTGGTTTTAGCTCCCAGAAGAGTCTGGAATATAGGAGGTTTAATACATTAGGATTTTGGATATGCTTGAAAATAAATCCAGATGTGGGCAGTCCAAGGTTGGTGGACAGATGGCGTGATGGAGCCTTAGTGGCTATCTGTATTTTTGGCCCCACCATCTTTAGCACAGAGCTTCCTTCCTTATGATCACAAGATGGATTTGGGGACCCCGTGCTGCATGTCTGTGTTTAGAGAAAGGGGTATGGAGGGGTCAGAGCACAGTCTCTGCCACAGCAGCCTTTAAGGGGTCCTCACAGATCTATCAAATCATTTGAGAGCGTAGCTCAGTGGTAGAGCACTTGCCTGGCATTCACGAGGCCCTGAGTTCAATCTCCAACAATTAAAAGAAAGACCAGAACAGGAAAGGAAAAAAGATAAAAGAAAAAACAGGATCATCGGATGCTCACAGATACAAAGGAGACTCAAAAATGCATCTAGTACGTGCCTGCCTATCTGAAAAGGGTGGAATTCAATTCTACTTCTCAGAAAGGGAAACGCTAATGTCGGAATGCTGCTGGCGCAGCAGCCTCCCTTAGGTTCCCACCGCCTCAAGCTGGGGGCGGCTTCTCAGCCCCGCTCCCTGGTCCTGCCTCCCTGGCCAGCCCCTAAGACCTGCAGAGCACAGTCTGCCTCAAAGCTTAGTGCTTTGGCATCGTTACCACCCTTCGGACATTGCTCTCAAAGCTTTGCCTGGACATGGAGGGAGACCATTTCATCTCCATGGTCAAAGGGACCAGGAAGCACAAGGAGGCTTCCCCACCTTGGCTTCTGCCTTCTCTTCTGTCACATGGGAGTCACAAGACTTCTCTCAGGTACATGGGCTTTCTGCGTCTGTGAGCAAATGACTACCAGCTAGGTAGACTCAGACACCAGCAGTTTAGTCTTTCCCATTCCTTGTCTCCTGGGGTTTGGGTGACTTCCAGCCTTCCTCAGCTTGTTGACAGCATCTGTCCCATGTTTGCCTCCACTTTCATAGTGACTGGACTGTGTCTGATCTTGAGGGTTCTGGAGACTAGGAGCTCTGAAAGGCTTACTAGCTACTTGGCCCTTTTTTCAAAGAAAGCCTTCTGAGAAGCGATCAAAGCAATGCCGAGCGAGCATTGCCAGGCACTGTGTGCAGGACTCTGCATCGCTTAGTCCTCGTCATGGTGCTGGTTCCCGGGTGCAGCTGAGGCATCTGGGGTTCAGCAACATAAGTCACTTCCCTAGGTGGGAAAGTCGGGGTTTAAATTCATTTCCTTTCTCCTTCACTCTGTGGATGTGCTTCTTGGCACACACTGGGCATGCTCTGAGGGGCCTCGGTGAAAACCAAGACATCAAGGAAGGACTCAAGCTTCAGGCAGCACTAAAGGACTCAGGATGAGAGAATATTTGGGAGCGCATACCGTGGATGGCTTAAAAAAATCTAATTAGGGAGGGTGTGTCTCCGGAGTTCAGATGTGTCATTTGTCCCTACCCTTTCTGCTCAGGGACATGTGTCCCAGTCTGGGCCTATTTTCTCTTTTGTGAGTAGCTTCCTTGCTCAAGCTCAGACTGTGTGTTCTTCCTGTACTGTGAGAGCCGCACACTCCACTCAGACAGTACCTTCTGTTCACATTAGTTTGGGCAGCTTATCTTCACCCCGCATTCACATGCCACCCAACACTCGGGCTCCATGAAGCATAATGGGCACTTGATATAGAAAACTGTGCTTTGCTATTTATCCTCCAGTGCATAGATTTCCCAGCAGAATGTAAATTTCTTGAGAAGAGAGACTGAGACTAACATACTAGGCCCCCATTTCTAGTTCCATGCCCCATGTTTAATAGATGCTCAACAACTGCTCCAGGGTGAATGATGAGGAAAAGAAACCCTAACATCAGGGGACAGATTGCTGGTGAAGTGTACACACCTGGTGAGCCATGGACACCTCACACTCTGGCCTGGAAGTACGCCTTAGCACTTTGGGGATGATTCTGGACCGTAGTCAGTCTAACCTGCTTTTGGAAGGCGACGCTCATTGCTGTGAGGCCCCTTGGCCTTGGCAATGTCAGAGCTGAAGTCCCCACCTTGGCTTTAAGACAGTTGCTAATGGGAAAGTTCTAGATTATAGTGGATTCCCTCACATCAGGAAACAGACACCTCCTTTCTGAATCAGAGGCTGCTTCTGGTTGGTTTTCTCCAGTAAGCCTCTGCTTGGTTTCTTGGGTGAGGTTTGCACCTTGTAGGACCCACCAGAGTAAGCTTCGGTCCTATGATTTTAAATGCGTGATGTGTATTCACTGGACCTTTGCTGTAGAAATGCTCAAAGAACTTTTATTTTCCTTTTCCATTTTCAATGTGTCATTAAAATATTTTGATTGATTTATTTTAATTTTGATTGATTTATTATTCATTTGTTTTGTTTTGTTTTGTTTTTAAAAGAAAGGGTCTCACTGTATCCCCAGCTGGCCTAGAGCTGGCTGTGTAGAAGAGACTGACCTCAGTCTCACAGAAATCTTTCTGCCTCAGCTTCCTGAAAGCTGGGATTAAAGGCCTGTGCCACCATGCCCAGCTATTTTTATTTTATGGTATGAGTGTGTTGTCTGCAGGAATGTAAGTGTACCATGTGTGTACAATGCCTGTGATGTCAGAAGCAGGTATCTGATCCCGTAGAACTAGAGTTATGGATAGTTGTTAACTGCCATGTGTGTGTTGGGAACTGAGCCAGGCTGTCTGCAAGAGCAGCCAATGCTCCTAAACACTGGGTTGTGGCTCCAGTCCCTGAATGTGTCTTTAAAAAAAATCTTGTCTATATATATATTCTTGTATTTTGAGACTGTCGTTTGTTTTTTCCTTTCAATGCTTTTCAAATAGTTGGTTACTATGTGTGATTTGTTTCAGCCTTGGCCACACACCAAAATCATGTTTTCTCCGTAGGTCAGGTTTTGAGGGACAGTCAGCGTCCTATCACAGAGGTTTATTTCTTACCCCTCAGCTTCCTAGAGGGCCATGAGTTCCAGGCACGCCCTATGCCCTGGGCACTCGGAATCCCTGGCTGCTTTGACCGTGAGGCATCACTCTGAGATGATGCCTCTGAGAATGACAATTAATGCCCCAACCCAGAAATGCTTATTCCTCCTGCCACTCGCAGCCCATCTGCTGGGAGCCTCAGAGCTCTGCCTACATGGGACTTTCACATGCTCTTTCTGCTGGAAGGAGGAAGAGGCAGAGAGTCAGGCTCAAGAAAGTTCTACCACAAGAATCATTTGGTGAAACTGAGCAAAATATGGACGCCATAGCTTTGCCAGAAAGTCTGATTCAGTCACCCTGAAATGGGGCAGATAGGTAACACTGGAGATCAATTGCTGTAGAAACTCCAAACCCTCTCCTGGGGTGACTGTTGGAGGTCTAGGTGACAGAATTGACACAGGTCCAGGAATGTGCAAAACAAGCCACCGTGCCACTCAGTGATGAGTTATGCGGCTCGGTGATCAGTGCTGTGGGAAGCCACATTCCCTCCCTCGGCTGCTTTGTCCTGCCTCTTTGATGGCTTTGCCAGGCCAGCCAAGGTAACACCCGGGCTCCTGAGGGTGATAGAGAAGGCTCCAGCAGGGGTGGGACCTTCTTGAAGGAGCAGTATGCACAGTAGGGCGTGAACATGCCGGAGTTTGCCATACCTCCACTCGGGTAGGCACAGATGCACTCTCCGGCCTGTGCTAGCTCCAGCATGGTGCTGGAGGGCCAGAGCCTACGAACAACCTCGTCCTGGTTTTTGCCCATCAGGCTGGACCCAGAGGTGCACCAACCTGCCTGTCGCTGCCTTGCTGAGCGACCCAGTGTCAGCAGCAAGCAGGCAGCTCTGCCCAAGCTGGTGCTACCGAGGCAGCTTACAGGTGACTCAGTCCTTCCTCCTCCTTTGAAGTCTGTTCAATTAGGAGTTGTGCTCATCTGCTCCTCAACAGAAGCCTTAAGAAAATGACAGTGTGTTAATATAGTAGGGATTTCTTTTTCTTACACAAAACGGGTCTAAAAGTTGGCCATCCTCCGGGTCCAAGGTTCCTTTTTGGTCTTCCACTTGAGTAACCCTAGGGTGTGGCTGAACATCCTGGATTGGTTTTCAAAGAAAAAAAATGAAAGTGCATCCATAGGTTCAGAGAAGGCACTTCCACAGTGTGAAAGAGGATGAATGAGCAACCCACCCCCCACTTCCTCTGTGGCCTCTACCCATCACCTAGAAGCAACACTTTTATGGGCCCCTGCCATTGCTGGGGCACACACTACATATATCATGTAAAGCCCACAGGGATGGAGTCCTTTTACATGCTAATCTGCTGTTTTTGTTGGCATTTTGGTAGTGGCGTGGCATCAGCAGCGCCCTACTCCTGTGTGGCATGGAGCTGTCACCCTGTATACACTCAGGCACCAGCTGAGGAACATGTCTATCTTCTAGACTTTCACATGGCAACCATTCTCTGACCCTTCAAACTGGATTCCTGTCTTGTTGGTCCCATTGTACAGACTGGAAGCTGGACTCAGGTTGTTGCTTCTGGAGGGTTGACCCTGTGGATCTTTGGGCATGTGCCCTTTTCTGGGCAGGTTCCAACTTCTCCATGAGGGTCCTAAACCCATGACTTTCCCCTTCATTGCAATAGCTTCCCCAAATGGCTTAGCCTCAAGGGCTGGCAGAGCTGACACATCCTAGTCCTTTGCGCAGAATAGCAATGTGGTCCCTGGGCAGGTAAGTAGCACTGAGCTCATCCAACTGACACTCACAAAGGTTCGTGTTCTGCTCTCACCGGAAGGAGAGGCTGACTACTGGGAGCGAAGGTAGCCTGGTGGTGGCAGCTCTCAACCTCCCTCTGCTGTTGGCTGCAGCAAAAAGAAGCTCGCCCTGGGGTCTCCTGGGCCAGTCCTCCCAGAAGTAGGTTTTAGTGATCACCTGTTAGCACAAGAGCACAATCCTTAGGATTTCCCCACCTCCCTCCCTAGCTCCATCTCATGATTAATCAAACCCCAGAGTCCTCACCCTGAAGAAGTTGGAATTCTTGTTTCCTTCACAGTCATTTCTGGCGAATTTCATGCTCTCAGCCTGTGATGCTCGGGCTTGCCAGAGATGCTGCTCTGCCCTTCATCTGAGTCTGCTGAGGATCCCTGCAGGTTCTCCCACCTTGAGGCTGAGGTTTGCTTCGCAGAATAGGCTTAGCGTTTCTGAGTCTGACCTAAGCACATGATCATATTAGGAGGTCTGGGACAGGCGGTGCCTCAGTGGGTTAGAGAGGGCGTAACGATAATTTTTCCATATATTGACTCTGTGTGCGTGTGCTATGGATGGTGCTATATGAGTGTGGAGGTCAAAGAACATCTTGGAGGAGTCATTTCTCTCCTTCTGCCACACGGGCTCTGGGGATGGACCTCCAGTCATCAGGTTTGGTGGAAAGAGCCTTTGCCTGCTGAGCCATTGTCTTAGGTCGTCTTTGAAATTTTGGCATGCTCCATTTAAATGTTTTCCTCTTTAATTCTGCTGCTGTATAGCCTTTTGTTTTAAATTGCAAAAAGGCAAGGTGGCTACAAACCCTTCTTTCCAGCAGAGGTCTAGAACAAAGTCAGACCCAGCAAACCTAAGCCCATGACATGCTATGTTGGATTTCAGAGTCATGCTCTGATATTCTGTGCTGGCTGCAAGCCGCACCCTGGAACCAAGCGTCATGCCTAGTGTTTGGTTACTGGGGGGGTCTAGTAATGAACATGGATGGATTCCTCCCTAGCTGTTACCATTCCAAGAAACTAACTCCAGTGTGTTCTGATGTAGTAAAGCATGATGTCATCCAGGTGTAGACAGGCCACATTCAAAGACCCTGAAGCATCACATGGCCTGGCTGGTTGGTCTGAGTACAACTCCAGGGTGTGTGCTCTTGGCCCAACCCACGCAGACACCGCTGAGGTCTCCTCCTCCCATCTGATCTACACCAACCTTCACTCCTGTTCTGAGCAATCACTACCAGTCGGCCAGATCTGAGGCATGGGACAAAATCTGTCTGTCATTTTGGGCCTCAAGCTCGGGAACACGAGCTTTTCTACACATACAGTTTGCCAAAGTCTCCCACCTTTAACTTCCCAATCTGGGGGTGAATTCATGGGGTTTTTGTCCTAGTCTGGCATCTATTTGTTGTGATAAAACACTGACCAAAAACAATATGGGGACGGGGGTCATTTGGCTTATAGCTCCGTCCATTATCAGGAGAAGCCAGGGCAGGAACTTGGGGGAGGAACCTGGAGGCAAAAGCTGAAGCAGAGGCCACGGAGGAACGCCGCTTACACACTTGCCCCTCTGGCCTGTGCTCAGCCTGCTTTCTTATATAACCCAGGACCACCTGCCCAAGGGTGGCGCCATCCACATTGGACTGAGCCCTTTTGTATCATTCCATAATCAAGAAAATGCCCCGGGCTGGAGGTTAAGAGCACTGGCTGCTCTTACAGAGGAACCAGATTCAATTCCCAGCACCCAGCTGGTGGCTAACAACTGTCTGCAACTCCACTTTCAGGGGATCTGACACCCTTTGCTGATCTGCTTGAGCACAACAAGACTACACCTACCTACGTGGAGGTATACACTCATACACATAAAAACTTTTTTTTAAAAAAAAGAAAAGACATGCCCGCAGACCAACAGATAGAGGAAATACCTCACTGAGGTCCCTGGGTGTGTCAAGTGGACAACTGAAGCTGTCCAGAGTTTGCTTGCTTGTTTATGTTTCTGTTTTAAGTTCCAATGCAAGTAGTAAGCCTTCCAGGCAATTTGCAATAGAAAGTTAGGCAGAGGAAATTAGATGGGTGTTAGGAACAGAAAAGATATTTGAAGGGGTTTTGTCTTCAGTAAGCACACAAGCCAAGGATCGACATAACTTACTTTACCATGTTTTGTGAAATGCTATTACTAACGTCTGAGCAGAGCACCAGATAGAGAGGGATTTGAGCTGGCACTAAAGGGTGCTCAGGTGGAGAATGTGTTAGTTACTGAGACCCAGGAAAAAGACGTTGTGGAAGTCTTGTGGAATGCCGGAAGGGCCCACACCAGTTACTTTTCTCACTGCTGTGGTAAACTCTCTGAAAAGAAACAACTTAAGAGAGGAAGGATTTATTTTAACTCACTGTTTGTGGGATACTGTCTGTCACTGGGAGGAATGGAGGCAAGGACTGTCTGGGACTTGTCATGTAGACCAGGAAGCAAGCCTGGACCCTAAAACCGCATGCTGCCAGCTAAGGCCCACATCCAAAAGCTTCCACAGTCCCCCAGACAGTGCTACCATCTGGGGACTACGTGTTCAAACGCAGCCTGTGGGGTACACGTCACAATCAAACCACAATAGATGTGGTTGGTTCCAAGAAGAGGGACAAAGCCTGGGTGCTCAGGACTTGGGCAGAGAGAAAGGAAAGAGGCTGGAAGAGAGAATGGGAGCTGGTCTCCTGGCTGGATTCTGCCGCACCGCTGGGTTCTTTCTCTAGCTTCACCTGCGTGTTCTACTCCATCCGCCTAGATGCTTCTACCATCTAGGAGTTCCCATCCTCTGCTCACAGCAGGATGGATTCCTGGTGACTGGACATCTTGACTTCTATCTCCATCATCCTGGGATGCTGTGTAGGGTGGGGAAAGCCACCATTCAGAAGCAAGACTGTCCGGGGCTTTGTAGAAGGAACCATTTGGTGTTTGTAATTGAGTCCATGGAGGTCTAATATTTGATAATCTCTGTGAGAAAATAAGGGGAAGCCCCCAAATTACCTTCAGCTTTTGAATCTCTGGTGCTGTCCCCAATCTTAATGAAGCTGATGCAAGCCCATCAGTGAATACCAACAGCATCAGACCTGCTGTGGCTCCAGCAACAAAGAGGTGACTCTGCTTGGATAGGGCTGTGCCTGGACCGCAATGAAGTAAAGGAAGGTAGTGAATTCTGCTACACTGGGGGGAAATAAACCTAACCAGGCCAGGCAGGAGGACGCCTCCTCAGGTTCACAGAGCGTGAGGCGCTCAGAGAACTAGAGGCTAGGGAACCTCCACATCAAGCTGGAAGTTGAACAGAGGCTTGGCAGCCCCGTGGCTATAGCACTGGGTGTCCAGAGGCGGAAATTCAGAAAGGGACTAGTGAGCCAAGAACAGACGCAGAAAAATCAGGTGGCAAGTATGATGCCAAGAAGCCAGAGAGGAGCTGGCCAGAAGTCTTTGTGAAATGCATCTGGTTACACATCCCCAGACAGGTCTGGAGAGACTCAGGTTTGCAGATGATGTCAGACCTAAATGCCTTCACCCAGCACCCATGTTTTCCCACGCAGCCCTCCCATCAGGTTTCCTGCCGTGTAAAGCTGCTTGCTTCCCTAAGCTGACCTCTAACCCCAACTTTGACACCTTGTTCAAGTTACCCCTCTGCTCAGAGTACCCACCACTCCCTCCCTCCTACATGCCTAGAGTGTGTTGTCCTGCTCTTAGGGTCTCAGCAGTTCAGTGCCAGCGTGAGTCTCTCCCTCTTGTATGTAAGTGCTCCCATTCAGCATCCTGTACATTTCTGTATCTCAGACACCCAGCCCAGCACCTCTGTTCCAGGTCACCAGTTTGTTCTTGAAAGTCAGCAGGATGGTCTTTAAGTTCATCCAGGGCTGACCTGGAGACAAGTCCGGGATCTGCTGAGAAGCTCTAAAAGCAGGTGTGCACACTCATGTGGAAAGATGGAGGTCCCCATTCCAAGTGGTCCTATGTCTTTAAGGGCTTGCTCCTCTGTGAGGACAGGGTCACAAATGGTACTAGACTTTGTCTTGGTTTAAGGAATATGTCTATCTCAAGAGGATCAGGGTCCTTGGTTGTGTCTTTGGGCAGAATGAGAATGTGGAGAGGTCTGCTTAAGGGGCCAATGGATTTACAGTTCCGTCTGTTATATCTGAGGCCAGGGCCCGGGACAAGACAAGGAAGCCCAAGGCAGGGTGTCTGCCTAGGATTTGGACTCAGAGAAGAAAAGAGACAGGAGACAAATGGGATTATTGTGCCCTGTACTGAGAAGAGGTGGAGGGTACAAAGGGGAAACTGAGAGAGGAAACTAGAACTCTCGAGTCACCTTGCATCCCCCAGGGCTCCATGCCACAGAGCACATCTCCGGGACGCCCCTGGTCTCGCCACCTAGAATTGCCGTACATTCACTGTAATGCACACAGCTGCACGAACTGTTCGTCCAGGCCCAGCGTGGACCGCTTGGTTACTCTGTTGAAGATATTACGCCTGAGCTTGGTATTCAGTTCAGTGACGGAGCACTTGCCTAGCATGTAACGGGTCCAGGATTCAGTCCCCAGCACTTCAAGACAGACACATAAAGAAGCGTGTTGAGCTACACCCTTCAGCAATGTCTAGGGAAGAACTGGAAAAGAATAGAGAGAAAAGGGCCGGGCACAGAAGAGAAAAGAGAAACACTGGGCCAGACCTGGTCCACCAAAGAGTGGAGTGTCGGGCTGCAAATTTCTACTGCAGCCTTCTCTTTCTCCTTGGCTTAGGCGAGTCCTCTTTGCTCCTTGGGAGCATATTTTAGGCCTTGCTTCCTCTGAGAAACCCCTCCTCGCCATCTTTTCCAGATTCGATGCCCCAGAACATCATCTGTGTTGTACAACTCTCCCTTCGGGAGAGGGGCTCCTTCAAAGCAGGGACTGTGACTCTTCTCTGAATCCAGGATGTGACATGAGCAGTTTGTTGAATGACTGAGAGGGACTGCATACGTCTATGTTGCAAGATTGTATCCCAGGCTGGACTTGACCTCCTGCCCTAAGAGAACACAGCTGTTCCGGGATGGCTGCACTCAACAATGGCAGAGCGCTTGCTCAGGCAGAAGCCAGGGTGGCTGAGTTTGGAGCCCCAGGCTGAGCAGAGAGTGCAAGGGGCTTCGCTCTCCCTGGAAGCTGGCATGGCCACTGCAAAGTGGTTCCAGCAGTGCCTCTGGGACAGTCTCCCCTTCACCCCGAGGCCCCAGGAGGACTGTCACATCCAGTCCTAGAATCCCGCTCCCTGCGTTCCCTCTGCTCTCCTGACAGCCTTTCTGCTCTTGCAGGCATTTTCCCCTTTGCCTGACTCCTAAAATTTTCACACCACTGCCACTGAGGAGTCCTCAAATGCTGGTTTTCAGGTCACCCGGCTGTGAAGAGCCCCAGTGGGTGGTCAGCACTTCCCAGATCAATTCCACATATGCTTCAACTGGAATGAAAGTTCTCATGCTAGCCATGGAGTTCACATGCAGCTTCAGTTACCCGATGTAACCAGCTTCCCACCCGCTGCTCCCCTCCGTCGTCTCTGCTGTGATCTGTCCCGTGTGTACCTTCTCACACCCCTCCCCTCAGACATATGTTCCTTCTTTGAGCTCTCTGGAAAAACTGTGCCGCATCTCTTGCATCCACCACCCAGTCAGCACTTAAAGCTCAGTTGACGCTTAACCACTTACTGCTTTGTCCAGTACTCCATTTCCGTGTGACTAGAGTGAAATCCCTTTGCGCCCACGAAGCATCGGTGCAGTGAGGACACGGTAATGCGTGTTAAATGAAGTCTGGTGGCGGGGGCTCTGAGGGGCTGGAGCATTACCAGGCAGTAATGTTCTTGGTATGATCATGGCTTGAGCTTGTGATCCACTGATGTTAGGAGGTAGAGACAGGTGGATTCCTGAGCCTCACTGGCCAGCAACCCTAGTTAAATCGCCAAGTTTCGGGTAAAGTGGAGACCTTGTCTCAAAAAGCAAAGTGACAGTGACCAGGGAAGACATCTGAGGTTGACTCTGCCCCCCAGACTGGAGGCCTCTCTGTGGCATGAAAGGGATGAATGGGCAGCCTGACTTCAGAACGCTTTGCTTTTGCTTGACTGTGATTACTGCTGTGCCTTTTGACTCGTCGGTTAGCTGAGCCTCGTTTCCATGTTGATAAATGAAGATAATCCTGCCCTGTCTACAGGGGCCACAGGGGTGGCAAGCACCCAAAGAGCAACGCTAACGCGAGCATTCAATGGGCCCTGACAGACTGGCTTCCAGTTCTCTAGTCATCCAGCGGCGACGTTTTCCTTCTCATTCGCAGACTTGCAACCCTATTTCTCGAAAGAGGGCCGAGCAGGATAGGTGGCATCTACAAGAAGGCGGTCTACAGACACTTCACGGATGGGAGCTACTCCACGGAGATCCCCAAGCCCGCCTGGCTCGGGTTCCTGGGCCCCATCCTGAGAGCTGAAGTGGGCGACGTGATCGTCATCCACTTGAAGAACTTCGCGTCTCGACCTTACTCTCTGCATCCTCATGGCGTTTTCTACAACAAGGATTCGGAAGGTAACTGCCCCTGTCTGTGCTGGGTCTTCCTTCTGCCTTGCAGGTCAGATCACTGAGCTACACTGCACAGGGTCCAAGAGGGCACTGATCCCGCCCCTCTTCTGTCTCTCCCCATCTCAGCTACCTGCTTCCTCCTCTTCCTTCCCTCCTTCCCTTTCTTTTCTTCCTTTTTTTTTTTGCAGACGGGATTTCACGTAGCCCAGGCTGACCTTGAACTTGCTCTGTAGTTCAGGATGACCTTGAATTTCTGATCCTACTGCTTCCACCTTCCAAGTTCTGGGACTGCAGGAATGCACCACCACACCAGTCTGTGGGTGCTGAGGATAGAACCCAGGGCTTTATGCGTGCTAGACGCGCACTCTGGTGATGGAGCTGCAACCCCAGCCCTTTTATGTTGACACAGAGTGGAGTTCCGGCCTGTCGCACCCCTGAAGCTGACTAGCTTTCCTTTGTGCCCTTCAGGGGATCTGGGACCAGCTCCTGTCACCAGGCCCAGCCCAGGCTGTGAGGGGCCATCTCAGTGTGTGCTCTCTGCAGCCTGGCTCAGTTGCACAGCCCGGGCTGTGTGTGCTCTCTGAGGCTCTGCCTTAGCTGCTGTCCTTGGTGCTTCGTCCTGGCTTCCTGTGTGGTCCTTAAGTGTTTCTCGATAATGTTACTTCTGGATTCCTCCTTAATTAAAAACCAAATGAGCAGTTTTAGACTTTTAAGATAGAATAACGTCTCAGACACTGGAAAGAAAAAAAAAAAAAATATATATATATATATGCACACTGTGTTAATTTCCCATCATGATAAAAACTACCTAAGATAAATCAACTCATAAAAAGAAAAGAAGGATTGGAGAGATGGCTCAGCAGTCAAGAGCACTGGCTGCTCTTGCAGAGGACCTGGGTTTAATCTCCAGCACCCACATGGCAGCTAACAGTTGTTTGTAAGTCCACTCCCAAGGGATCCAACACTGTCTTTTGACCTTTGTGGGCAGTGCACAACATGGGTACACTTACATACATGCAGGCAAAACACTCATAATACACAAAATAAAAACAAATAATTTTTAAAGGAGAAACGATTTTATTTTGGCTCACAGTTTGGGAGTTCGGTCTATGATCTACTGGCCCCAGAGCTAATGGCTTGTGGGGAGGCCTCACAGCTCCATGCGGAGCACGTGGCTGAGCAAAGCCACATATTTCATGAGCCAGAGGAAAAGAGAAACAGATGAGGGAGGAGGGCCCACTGTCCCTTCAGGGGCATGCAGTCGCTGACCTGAAGACCTTCCCGGGGGGCTCTCTGTCTTCCTCCCCAGAAGGAAGCTTGGATCACCTCCCTCTAGAGGACAAACCTTTAACATCAGGGGGCCATTTGCATTCTCTGTGAAGACCCTTCATGCATTCTTGCTCAGGAGCAGGTGGAGCAGGTTGAGGGACGATGCACTGGGAATGTGTCAGGTAGAGTACCATCAGTTCTGATGGAGCACACCTCAGCATCAGGAAGGAGCCTGCAGGTGGTCATAAATGACCCAGAGTGGTGGAACTGGCTTAGCAGTTACTCCTGTCAGGTCCTCACAGGTGACAGAGGAGGAACTCAGGGTGCACGTGGCATCAGGACCAGCCTTTCTCCTCAGGAGCGGGACCAAGTGGCTCTTAACTCCTGAACAGGGGAAGTCATGCAGGGAACCCGAAAGTTTTGTAAATCTGAAGGATATTTTTTGATCCCTATTTATTTTAAAAGTGTTTTTTCAAACATTTATTTATTTCTGTGTGGTTGGGAGGGGTGTGCGCGTGTTGCATGGCACAGGTCCAGAGCTCAGAGGACACCCTTCGGGAGTCTGCTCTCTCCTTCTGTCGTGTGGGTCCCAGGGATCAAACTCGTGTCGTCAGGCTTGGCAGGAAGTGCTCTTAACTGCTAATTCATTCACCAACCCCAAGACTCTTGTCCACTATGACTTTGTAAAAGAATGATTTATGTTGCTGGTAGAAGGCAAAGATATATGGTTTTATTAAACCTCCAACCTTTGTCTTTTTCACTCCATATTTCCAGAAAGCATATCTTAGAGCTGATGGAGTCCTGACGATCAGATCAGCTCATCTGTGCCCACAGACTTCCTTTAAAAGATTATGTTGAAGAGACGGCCCCCTGGTTACTTTTCCTGTTGTCCTGATAATAGACCCTGAAAAAAAGCATTTTAGGAAAGAAGGCTTTGTTTGGCTCACAGTAAGGTTAGATCCATCATCCTGGGAAGCCACAGGAGCAGGAACCTGGGGCCCCAGTCAGGCGCCTCCACAGGTGGAAGAGGGAGATGTGATCACTACAGGCCTCAGGGCCTTTTCTCCTTTCTGTTCAGACCAGGACCCCAAACCCAGGGGATAGTGGTCCGGCTTTTAGCATATGTCTTCCCATCTCAATCCAATTAAGATAATCCCTCACAAGCAGGGTCAGGAGCTGTGTCCCAGGTAATCCTAGATTCTGTCATGCTGACAACTAATATTTACCATCACATGTGCCCTGTGGCTGGGATGTAGGTCAGTTGGTACAGTGCTTGCCTAGCGTGTAGGAAACACATCCCAGAACCACATAAACCAGGTGGCGGGCAGGAGAATCAGAAGTCATAACCTTTCTCAGCTATATAGTGAATTCGAGGCTAGTCCAGGCTACATGAGACCTTCATCTCAAATATATAAGTGTATATAAATAAATAAATAATGTGTGTATATATAGACACACCCCCCATAGAACCCTTTTCCTCATTTTCAGGAATGCAGTTTGGTGGCATTAAATGAGTTCCCTGCTCTCCTGTTCAGAACTCTTTCCTCACTGGGAATGGGAACCAAGGCCCTATCGAACGACACCTGGCAGTCCCCTTCCCTCCCCTGGTAACTGCTGTGTCCTGTCCGCGAATTTACCTTTTTTGGGTTCCTCACATACGTGGACTTGATAGCTCTCTACTTATGCCTGTCTACTGCTTCCAGGCTTCACCCCTTTGGGAGCGTGTACAAATTTCATTCCTTCTTAAAGTGAAAAGAATTCTCCACTGCATGTACATATGTCCTATTGTGTGTCAGTCTCTCAATGCACATGCAGGTCATGCCCACCTCTCAACGATCATGTTTTTGTGGCTGTGAGTGTTGGTGAACTCAGATTCTACTGAGCCTTCGCCTCTAAGAAATGTGTACTTGCTCAAGTTCTGAACTCAGCTCAAGGGTTTCTGAGTCTGTGGGTTTCTAAGTTAACAGTACTTTAAATGCTCCTTCCTCAGGAAGCCTTCTCAAGGGCCCGTCTTAAGTCTGTTTTCCATGTGAGCATCTATCAGTCTTCCCCAGAGCACTTACCACAGCCCTTACCAAACTGGCACAGTAAAAGAGGCCTTTTCTTTTTATCTGCTGTCTGTATCTGTCTCTACATTAGACCTGGCGCAGAGACCGACCTGGGTTGCACTGGGTTGCTAGACATCCCAGAGTCTAGCCCGGGACCTGATATGTGGTGAATGTTCTTTCAACACTTTGAGTGCCTCCCACATTTTATAAATAAGCAGAGAGCCACAGAGGAAAGGTGCCTGGACCAAATTCTTACAAGTGGTGACAGCCGAGTTGTGTTTAACGCCTGCCACCTGTCCTCTCCCCATCACTCCACACTGCGGTCTGGCTCTGCTGTTCCTGAGTATGAATCTTACTTAGTAGGCCACATGAGGCCCAGGCCCTTAGCCTTGCTGGGGCTATTGTTAAAACTCAGATCAGTGGCCAGGCCAGGCACTCACTCCATGTGATTTTGGCCCTGTCTTTTTCTTTTTGAGAAAGGGCTTTGCCTTGTTGCTCAAGGTGCCCTGGGACTCACTATTTAGCCCAGACTGGCCTTGAACTTGTGACCCTTCTCCCTCAGTTTCCTGAGTGTGGGAGTTATAGGCACGAACCTCCCCACCCCCCAAGATCAATTCACGTTTGCTCACCACAGTACACATTTTTCAAAGGCTTCCACTAATTCTCAGATGTCTTTCTGAGCACCCACTAGGTGTGAGAGATTGACTCTGGGTCCAGGAGAGAAGAGGTGAGTGACTCCCAGACTACGTTAAACATCAGTGATCTTGGGAGAAAGGGCTTTATTTCAGCGGCTCAGTGTGTTCCACTGATCTATGTGCCTATCTCTGCACCAGTGCCACAGTCTGCTCATTACTGAGTGTTTACAGCACATTTCTAAATTCAGTAACATGAATCCTACAACTTCCTCTTTTCAAGACTTCTTGATGTAAGTCATTTTCATTTAAACAAGGCAGATGGGATTTTTAAAATGGAGATTACATGAGCTTATTATCAATGAAGGAGAAATCACCACCTGCCCTTTAAATAAGGAATCACCCAAAAGCTCAGACATAGAAGGGGCCTAGATGCCCACCAAGAGATATATATATAATATGTATATACATATATAATAAAATGGGATTTTATTCAGGTGTAAAAATGAAATCATGACATTTGTAGGAAAATGGATGCAGCTGGAATTCATTATGTTGAATGACATAAGAATGATTTGGAAAGACAGACACAGCACATTTTCACTCCTATGCAGATCCTAGACCCAAAAAATTGTTAACAAAACATTAGAAAATAAAATCTAGTAATATTTAAAATGTTTAACTTCTCATAACTAAGTAAGATTTATTCCATGCATGTATGTATCTGTGTGTATGTGACGTGTAGTCAGGAACCTAGAAAGGGGCCACCAGAGGAGGAAGAGGTAGCAGAATACTTGTGACATGATGTGACATGAAGCAGAGAGGAGTGTGTTTGGGAGGGAAGGGTCCGGTGGGAGGGACCGGGGGAGGGGACGGGAGGACAGAGGAGGACCAATAAGAGCAAAGAATGTAAGAACAGTCTAGAATGAAGCCTGCGTTGCTCTGTCTGCTAATGAAAAAACTAATAAGAAAGAAAAGGACCTACATGGGGCAAAATAACAGAGAACTGACTTCTCGATGATACAGAGAAACAGGCAGGAATCAGAGGCACCTCCATGTCCCAACGATGTCTTTAAAAGACCAAAAATAAAATAAACCTTTTTAAAAGCTATAACAAATTGAAAACAGAATTAGTAACTAAAAGAGACAGGGTCTCCCTGTAGCCCCAGGTGGCCTGGAATTCACTCTGTAGACCAGACTGGCCTTGAACTCACAGAGATCCACCTTTTTCTGCCTCCCAAGTGCTGAGTGCCGGGACTGAAGGTGGCTGTCATAATGAGAACTCTTGAAGCTACTCCATCTGGGTTCATGCCAGTTGCCAGCAGGATTGCTCCATGTCATCGTTATGAATGGAAACTGAGGCAGGAATGCTGGCCCCGTGCCCACTGGTAAAGTGCAGTTCTGCCCAGAGCCCTGCAGGTTCTCGCCTGCATCCTGGGTGCCCAGGCACCGGGTGCAGAGAGACGCATGCTGCGGCCAGCCACCCAAGACTCTCATTCAAAGTGCTACTGAAACGTGACAGTTTAAGATGTGTTAACAGGACTGGGCTGCGACCTCCCTCCCACACTGCTGTTCGAGTCTGTCCTTTGTTAAGAGACTTGTCGGGCTAACTCTGCAGAATGGACTTTTCTTTGTGATTTGTGGTCATCACATTTCTTTTTTCAATTTTTGCCCTATTTTTAATGATGTATTTTTATTGTATATGAGTGTCTGTTGGAGGCTGTGTGCATGTGAGGGCATCCAGAGGCACTGGATTCCCTAGATTAGAGGTGATTGTGGGCTGACCCACGTAAGTGCTGGAAATCAAACTCAAGTCTTCTGCAAGAACAGTACATGTTTTTAACCACTGAGACATCTCTCCAGCCTCTTGCTTATACTTTCAAGACTGGCTTCTGAGGGGCCATTCTCGTGTCTGCTTAGCTTTGGTCGTGAGGTAATTAGAGAGTCTGTGCTTAGGTACCTGTGCTCTACCGCTGGATCTGAGTAAGCAGAGAACATTGAGGCTGTTCTTGTGAGCCTTTGCTTTCTCTTCCTGGCAGACTCCTCATCCCTTCCCTTTGTACTATTCTTTAAAACTACACACATATGATTTTAATTATGTGTATGTGTATGGGGGGTCTTCAGTGAGTGCAGATGCCTGTGGAGACCAGAAGAGGGTGTCAGACTCCATGGAGCTGGAGTTACAGGCAGTTATGAACCTCCTGATGTGGATGCTGGGAACTGAATTCTGGGCTCTACAGGAGCAGCAAGTGCTCTCAATACGGAGCCATCTCTCCGGCCTCTGTCTCCTCTAGTTGATGGCAGACAGCCTGACTGTTAGCCAGCATAGCATGACTTGGGTCCTCCCAGCCAGGGATGCATCTTTTCTAGCCGTCAGTCCGAGTTCAGGCTAGGACAGGTGAATCACTGCCCCGTCCTTTTCCCCAGACCGCACGTCTAAGTATAGTTGCAGCGTGTGTAGGCATGCACACCACTTCAGCTCAGGCAGTCCTCCATTAACAATGGCTGCAGAATGGGTGGACTTCATTCCTGACCACCTAGACCAAACCACCTCTCCAGTGAGCTGAGTGTGGGTGAGGGGGACAGGAGCACCCGAGGCAGGTGTGCCACAGAGCCTGCTCTTGCCCAGCACAGTCAGCGTTTGTTCGTCTCCAGGGGACTGGAACAAGCTGCTGTTGCTGTCATCAGTTATGTCTGGCTTTGTAGCTTCCTCCCCACACTCTATGCTGGGGTCAAAGAGGACCCATGTGCACAAGAGGGCAAGCACTCCACTAGCTGCCTCGTGAAACACTCTTTAAAATGATGCTTGGATTGAACAGATGAAACTAGCTCTCTAGAGTTTTGCTTTATTCTTCTGCCAAGTTAGAAAATAGCAGGTCACAGTAGTTTAGCTTTGAGTGTAAACAGCCTCTATTAAAATATTCTCGCCTCAGATTGAGAGACCGCAGCAATTACATTATGAGCTGGATGGGGTGGGGCTCGCTTTTAATCCCAGCACTCCAGAAGCGAAGGAGACAGATTTCTATGAGACTGAGGCCAGCCTGGTTTACATAGCGAGCTCCAAGTCAGTTAGGACTATGGAGGGAGACCCTGTCTCAAAAATACTAGAATTATACTTAATATACTTAAGTATACTAAATACTTAAAATACTAAAAATTATTTTAAAGGAATTCTTCTGGAAAACATTGAAAATATAATTCTTACATTGCTCAATAATGTATATATGATAACTTCTTGGAAATATTGTCCAAGAACTTAATATTAGCAAAAAGTTCCCTTTTTCCTAAGAAGTTGGTAAGTTTCCTTTTAGGAAAGAAGAAACAATGTAACTTGATTATAATATGTATTAGATGTATATATTAAATATATCTAATGTTATAACCTAAATATAACCTTGCTATAGACAAGATTTAACTAATGAAATTTATTTCCTGCTTTCTCTTAGTTTCCTCTGACTTTATCAACAGATGTGTCTGACCATCTTTAAGTATTATGTATTGTATAGACTTAATTTGGAAAATGATTCTTTTCTTTCTAGAACTAAAGATTTTTGTAAGTTAATAAATAAAAGAAATTTAAGAGAATAAATAAGTATAAAATATGGCCACAGACTCTCTTCTCAATAATTTTGGTGGAGAGTCAGACATAAATAGATTCAAATCTGTTCATCCACTTGTTAGCAGTACTGATTTATAATACAGATGTTAATACCTACCACATGGGGTTGCTCTGAAGAAGAAGGGTGTTCGGGCTGAGGATGTACTCAGTGGTAGAATGCTTGCCTTATATGTGTGAGGCCCTGGGTTCAAGTCACAGGACTACCATATTTGGTACACATTTGGGTCTTAAATGGTACTTTCTTCTGGTTTCCTTCCCCAACACTAGCTTATATTTTCATGGTAAAAATCTGTTTAGAAATAGCATTAGATTTTTGCTCCTGCATTTTGGTAGGCTTTCTGTCTTATTCAAATTTGCATCCATAATCCACAACACTGATAGAATGTGGTCTATATCCAGTTCTCGTTCATGAATGAACAAATGGATATGCGGGTGATTGTTACGGAGCTGTGTCCACCACCCTGTCTGTCCCTTGCACTCCTCCGGCTTTTCAGTAACTGTGTGAGGCCTGCTGGACCTTTGGGCTCCTTTGAGCCCTTTGGGGCTCATCACCATTGTGCAGCTTCTGACATTAACATACACAGGTGGGTTGGTCACCTGCCTTATACTGACCTTCCACATGGATTCTATCAGCGACTTCCATCAACTGAACACTCCTATGCAAGATGGTTAGTTATAAAATGTAGTGTAGGCTGCTGTCCAGGCCACACCCCGTGGTTGACCTTCCCAGGCCTGCTCTTGTGTAGACCATAGAGTCCGATCCAAAAATTATGCTCTCCACATTGTCTTGTTTTATTACCCAGCTGTCCATGCGTCCATGTGCATATTCCAGTCTGACCCACAGGACAGAAAGACCCCCGTAAGCAAATGGACCATCACTTTTCCTTCTTGTTTCTCATGAGGCCCACGTGTGTCTGCGCGCACACACACACACACACGTACATGTGTGCGCATGCGTGTCTGTAACAAGTCCCTATAAAGGGTTCGGTATTTCCTCAGCTGCTTGCCTGTCCCGTCTCAGGACAATGGTAAGTGAGGAGGTTGGAGCCTTCTGATGGGAGCAGTAGGATCATCAGGTCTCTGTGAGGACTGTGTCTGCGTGAAGCACTCTGTACATATTGTCCTACTGAGTGCTTCTGTCCCTATGGGGTAGATCTGAGCATTCCAGCTTTACTGATGAGAAGCAGGGGACCAAGAACTCAGCTAACTTTGCCGAGAGTTCCATGGGACACATTATAAATGTGTGTTCAAAGCTCCGGCCCTCTCTGTTGTGGCACGAGGTCTCTGCTTTGATAGCATCTTCTTTTATGGGGTATTAGGAGCTTTATATCCAGATGGGACGTCTGGAAGGAACAAGGATGATGACATGGTTCCCCCTGGCAAAAACTATACCTACGTCTGGCCGGTGAGGGAGGAATACGCGCCTGCTCCAGCAGATGCCAACTGCCTGACCTGGGTGTACCACTCACACATCGACGCCCCTAAGGACATCTGCTCTGGCCTCATTGGGCCCCTGCTGGTGTGTAAGCAAGGTAGGCATCCTCCGCCGCCAGAAGCTTCTTCCCGGGAAATGGGTATGTGGAACTCGGGAATGAAATTCAGGTCTTGCTTCGTAGAGCATGCACCTCTTCCTCTAAATTAGATTAGGGAAGTTCTTGCAACACAAAAGATCACTCTGACATCAGAGCAGAGGGCAATGATTCGGATGCTATTTACATGTCACAACAGAACTCTGAGCTTGCTACACCTTGTTTAGTAATAAATAAAATCCCAGAACATTCCACATAGGAAAGTGAACCGTAGTCAAATAACTGGAGATGGGTTAGCCTCTCTCCCTCATCCAGATATCAGTGTGCATGCATGTGTGTGCATGTCTATACATACATGCATGTGTGTCTATATGAGTATGTATATGCATGGATGCATGTGTATATGTGTATGCATATGTGTGATTGACTATGTGTATGTGTGTGTCAAGCTTACTGAATGCCATCAGAAAGGAGGCTCACTTGGGTTTAGTGAACCTTAAACTGCTTTCTCTGTGTTCTTGGTTGTTGCTGACAGGCGTACTGAATAGATACTCAGGAGCAAGAACTGATGTGGACCGGGAGTTCATTATCATGTTTACTCTTGTGGATGAGAACCAGAGCTGGTACCTTGATGAAAACATCAGGCACTTCTGCACTGACCCCACTTCCGTTGACAAAAGCGATGCTGTTTTCCAGAGGAGCAACAAGATGCACGGTGAGTGTGCCCTGCTCTGATGTGTGACAGAGCTTTCCGAATAGCGAGGTTCTCTCAGGGAGGGAAGACAGAAACCCTGAACCTAGATTAGTGAAGATTAGTGAGATGAGGGCTCTAAAGGGATACAAGACACAATACTTCTTGGAATCTCAACAGACTGAGATGTCATCTCACACCCATCTTGTCCTGAAAAAGAATGAGGCCACACACAAGCTACATTCGGACAGACAAGATTGTGGCACAGAGTGTGGAGGGCACAGATTGGGATTGGCATTCCCAATCAGGGAAGAAGTGGGGGCTGAGGAGAGCCCAGATCATGGCCAAAAGGAAGAGCAAAGTCCCCACCACATAACAACCCTCGACCCTGTACCCTCTCGCCTTCCCAGTGCCCGTCTTCCAAGTGGCTGCCAAATTTTTGGAACTGCGTGTGCACGAAGTTTAAGCACATACTTGTGTTGTTGTTTACAGGAATTCTTTAAATCAGCAAGGTGTTGTAGTGAGCCTCTGCTGTGTGCCAGACCTGTGTTTGTTCAACATAGCTGATTTCACAATTACCTTGTCAGCTGAGACAAAAAACCTGTCTGTCTGGGGGCTGAACAGGCCTACAGCCATATTTTATGATGGATTAAGTGGTCTCTTTCTAGTCTTTTCCTAGAGCATTCTTGTTACGAAGGGACTCTGATGGAAACACCCACTTCAGTCCTTGAGTAATGGCTCCACCTTTCACTGTCTCTCAGAGTCATCTTAAACAGGGCCACCTCAGTGTAGTCATAAACCCTGTGGGAAAGGGAAGGTGCAGCTGACCGTGTGGTGACTGCATTTTGCAAATGAAGAGTCTGGGCTCAAGACCACAATGACACAGTTAAGATCAGAGTGATATACAGTGCCAGAGAGTGTGAGACAGTGCTCACAGGAAACACGTCTCCGTTTCTCTTTGTCTGCTTCTGCCGCACACCACCTCTCTCCATTGTGTCTTATGTCCCCTGTCTTCTCTGTGGTGCTTGGAAAACATTGTAGGAAGGAAGTGAAGTGGAGAAGGAGAAGAGAGAAGAAGGAGGCAGGAGAAAGGGCTGAGCAAGGACCCAGGCGGAAGCCCCTGCTGAGATCAGCTTTCTTCTTGTTCCAGGAAGGAGCAGGACGATCCCACACACTGCTGAGACCCACCAGTAATAGCGTTTCTAGGCTCAGTTGCGCAAGCAATCCAATCCCTCTTACCCTAAAGTAGCCAATTTTTGGAGTGAAATGTCCCTCCATAAGATAGTTGCATAAGTAAATACAGATGGTGTTTAAAGTACAAGGTAGCCCGCACGCACAAGCAGGGATTTGTAAACAGTACATCCTTCCCCAAAACGGGAAAGGGGTTATAGAAAAATAACTTCAAAATGAAACTGGCCTACAGAAAGTGCTCCATTAACACAAGATTTATAGGTCAATTTATGTCATTCACTAATACAGCCCATGACAGAGGGGAAGGCGTGGTGGCAGGAGCTGACGCAGTTGGTCACAGTGCATCTTAAGTCAGGAAGCAGAGAGGGATGCTGGTGCTCAGCTCGCACTCCCTTTTTGATCACTCTGGGACACCAGCCCGTGGGAGGCTACCACGCACATTTGTTGAGGGTGGGGAGTTCACTCCTTAGTTAAACCTCTGGGATGCCCTCACACACACCCAGAGGTGTGTCTCTTAGGGGATTCCAACTCCAGCAAAGTCGGCAGGGAAGATGAGCCACCACACTCACTTTGAACTTGAGAAGAGATGGGGTGACTTTTTAGAGCCCCAAATCAGGTTCTTTGCCATCTTGGCCACGTTCTGGCTGTCATTTAGATGGTTTAAAAACATTCATGACTGTGGAGAGTGGTAGCCTAATGCAGGAAAGACAGAGGCTGGTGGATCTCTGTGTGTTCAAGGCCTGCCAGGCCACATAGTGAGACCTTGTCTTAAAAATGAAAACAAAAGCAATCAAACAAAAATTCATGACTAGACTTAGAGAGTAAGCACAGCCACCAAGAGTGGGCCACAGTAACATCTGCTAAAAGCTGCTCTTCCTTTAAAAGTTTTATTGCATGTATTTACTTTGCGTGTGCATCTGCATGTATGTGGGCATGCAAGTCCTGGGCTCTGGGCTTGGCAGCAAGTGCCTTTACCCACTGAGCCATCTTGCCAGCCCCTCCCTGTACTGTAAGTAGTAAGTAATAAACGTGCCTCCTAGAGATGCCACATCTCCCTGCTCTTGCCCCTAACACAGTGGACGCCATCCAGCTTTTCTACTAGACCCTGAGGGCTGTAAGAGGAGGAGACAGGAACTCTAGTCCTGAGGAGCACAGGTCCAGGGTGTATGGCAGATACACAGATGAAGTGTTAGGGTGGGACTGGCCAGCCCTCCTGGAAGTGTGGGCATCGGCTAGTTTATTCTGCTGTCATGATTGCACACACAGCAGCTCCAAGGCTGTTGCTAGACCACGCTGGCTGTCAGTCTTACCCAGTGCTCTTCTGCTGAAAAGGATCTATACCAACCTTTCATTCCTTCTGATACTAGTTTTATTTTATGTGTATGAGTGTATTGCCTGCATATATGTAGGTGCACCTATGTTATGCAATGCCCTCGGAGGTCAGAGAGGGTGTCAGATGCCCTGGAACTGGAGTTACAGACAGTTGTTAGCTGCCATGTGGGTGCTAGGATTTGAACCCAGGTCTTCTGCAACAGTAGCCAGTGCTCTTAACCCATGAGTCATTTCTCCAGCCTCTCTGATACTATTTTTTACATATTTTAAATTTATTCTTTGAAAATATCATCTTATATACAATGTATCATGGTCATGTCTACTTCTCCCTTGCCATTCCAACTTTCCCCAGGACCCTCTGTCACACCTCAAGTCCTCCTTTAAATTTTTTAAAATTCATTTCTTTTTAACCACTGAGTCTAATTAGTGCCGCCTGGATGTGCGTGGGTGTGGGACATCCACAGGGCTATGCAAAACCTGCCAGTGGCCACACCCCCAGAGAAAAAAGATTCTTCCGTCCATGGCTCTGGGTGGGGCCTTGGGAGCCCCTACCCACTCCATGCTGTAATTTTCAACTGGTTTGATCTTGTTCAGGTAACCACAGCTGGTGTGAGTTCATGCGCAAAGGCTGTGTTGCGCATGCCCGTCGCCATCCCCAGGCTTTCTGCTGCCTCTTCTTTGATGTGCCCCGAGCCTTGGTGTCGGGGCACAGATACAGCTGTCTCCTTTAGGGCTGAACACCACAGTTGCTTAATCTCAGCACTTTGAACAGTAATGACTGATGCTATTTGTTTTAAAGAGTGGGACTGTTTCAGGAAAACATTGCAGCGGAAACCCGCCCTGATTCTCCTGCCGCGCACACTTTGGCCCTGCTGGCCGCTGCAGGAGAGCTTCTTCCACCGGTGTGTTTGTGTTTCAGCCCTCAACGGATTCCTTTTTGGAAACTTCCCTGAGCCTGAGATGTGTGTTGGTGAATCTGTGTCCTGGCACCTGTTTGGGATGGGGAATGAGATAGACATCCATTCCATCTATTTTTATGGTAACACCTTCATCACCAGAGGGCACCGGGCGGATGTTGTCAACTTGTTCCCAGCCACCTTTCTCACAGCAGAAATGATAGTGGAGAATCCTGGGAAATGGATGATAACCTGCCAAGTCAGCGACCATCTACAAGGTAAACGGACACAGACCAGCGTTGAGAGCCCAGCATGACGCGGTCCACCACGGCGAGTCACAAGATGCTCTTAAGTAGATTCTTATATGCATTACATCTGCTTAATATGGACTATATAGCAGAATGCAGTACGCTTTTAGTTGGTACCCCAGCTACAGATATCTGTTAATCAGGTCCCCAGGAATGAGGTGGAGAGGTGTTTGGGAAATTAAAGATCAAACCTTAAAGGAACTAGAATCTAGTAGCTAGGCATTTGCACAATGAACAAGCATGAAGCATAAATCTTCAGTACTCCAGAGCACTCTGAGGGGCTCCCGGGAAGTGGGTGCAAAGCCTCGGCATGTTGGCAGGAACGAACAGATGAGAAAGGAAGGAGAGGCTTCCAGGTGGGAGAGGAAATGGGAACTGGAAGAGTATGTGCTCTCGTCCGGTGATTGTAAACAGAACATGTCTGCCCTGGAAACGATCGTGGGTTATGAGTCAGTCAGTTCCCTGTTCACTTATTGAATCCCCGCTGAATGTCTCCTTGAAGTAATTGTCTCATCTGAGTTCAGCTTCAACCTGTTCTAGTAGAACATTCTTCTTTATATGGAGAAAAAGCTCTTATGCACAGGATAGGTAGATTAAAAAAGGAAGAAGGAATGTTGACATAGGTGCCTGTTGAAAGTCTCAGTCCTGGCTCCTTGGGACAACTCAGAATATAGATCCTTACTTGGCTGATCTGTAAGTGTTGTGGCATTAGAGTGCCGAGTGACTAAGGGGGCAGATTGGCCCTAAAGGAAGGTGTTTAAATGGCCAGGCTGAGGAGATGGGATGACGTGAGGTCCAGTTCCTCAGGTACACTGGAGATGTACTGTGGTTGGGGCAGCAGTTCAGGACAGTTAATACAACATGTGTGTGTATTAAGGATTCTGTGAGGGAACTCTGGTCACTGGGTGCCAGCTAAGGAACAGTGCAGTGTCAACCACACCACGGATCTGTTCTAGGGTGGTATAAACAGGAAGAGGAAGGAAGAAAGACACCAAGGACATAGACCCAGAAAGAGTAACATCAGGCTAAACATGGAAGCTGCTTACTGCACACAGACAATAATAGGCAGAGTTCCTTCTGTTTGGGTTTCATTGCTAACACCTTGTTCCTGTCCATTTCCTGCATCCAATCTTTGCACCATTCAGTTCAGCTCAAGGCAGACCATATATATGTGCCAGACAGTGGTCTGGAAGGATATGGATGGAGAAGACAGGTCCCTGCTCTTAACAAAGTTCACACAGTTCAGTCTGGGAAGAAATTCTTTGGTACAGGGATTCTGAACCTAGATTTTAAATCAATGCAGTGGTAGCCTTTGAGGCCAGCGTGGCAGCTGGGTTGACCAGTTGCAGCTCTAAGTGGATATTTATTCATTCACTAGTATGAAATATTTCTTACATTGTCCACCCCCTCAGAAAATGTATTTTAAAATATATAAAATACATGTAATTTTATTTTTTTAAGATTTATTTTTATTTTATGTGTATTTATTTTATGTGTATGTGCATTTTTTGTGTATGTGTGAGTACCTGCATGTACAAATATGTACTATGTGCATGCCTGGTGCCCTCTGAGACTAGAAGAGGGCATCAGATCCCTTGGAACTAGAGTTACAGATGGTTGTGGGCTGCCATGTGGGTGCTGGAAACTGAACCCAAGTCCTCTGCAAGAGGAGTCAGTACCCTTTTGTGCTGGCTGAGCCATCTCTCCAGGACACATACTTCGATTTTTAAATCCAGCAGTCCATCTGGAGATACTGGCATCCCATTGTGATCGGCGCGGCCCTTCTCTACACTGGTGAAATGAGGCCTGCCTGTCCATGCTACTGGGCCCGGCCCTGTCAGTGTGTCACAGCGACGTGTCTCCATGTCACACACCTTTCCTCGGGTCAGTGTGTCACAGTGCCGCGTCTTTCCCAGTGCTTGACTGTGTAATGCTGTGCTCACTCACCCTTTTGGTTATTAGGAGTGCTTTCACTTTGACCCAACTCCTTCAAGAAACTGTGGATTTGGAATTCTAAGTCATAATTTGAGTTTTTCGAAACTATAGATACACACGGCCAAATTCTCTCGCAGGCATTGACTCATCCTTCCACACTGAGTGGGTGACACACTCTCTCTTTCTGCCTGACGTCACTGGGAGGTAAGACTCCTAGTTTTCAACCAATCTGGTCAGCGGACTACAGTACTGCTTAGTTACACCTAAGACTGAACTTTCATTCATTGGTTGATGCCATTTCTTTTGTGAACAATCCATTAATTAAATTCCGTGCCCAGTTTCCTTTCTTCTAAATTTACGTTTGATTTTAGATTATGTGTAAGTCTAAGTGTCTGTGTGTGGGCATGTGCAGGTGCCCACAGTGGCCAGAGACAACAGATCTCCTGGAGCTGGAGTTACAGAGGTTGTGAGCTGCCTGACATGGGTGCTGAGAACCAAACTCAGGTCCTCTGCAAGAGCTCTGAACTGCTGAGCCCTCTCCAGCTGCCACTCGGCTCTCTATGGGGGAACTGCAGTCCTCCTTCTTCACGTTTAAACTTTTCATATTTGTTACACATATCCCCCTTGCCATCATTTATCATTTTTTGTTAACTTTGCTTGTAGTACAGTTTTCTACATAAAAATGTTAAGTGTTCGTGCAGTCAAATCTGCCTGGTGCCTGGATGATTTCATCTACACATCGCTCATGCTTTTCTCTGTCTAGCTGGCATGCTGGGACAGTACAACGTTGGTAACTGCAAAAGTGATATTCCTCACCCCAAGACGAGGGGCCAGCAGAGGCACTACTTCATTGCAGCTGAAAAAGTCCTTTGGGACTATGGTCCCCTAGGCTATGACAAGTTCAGTGGTCTTCCCCTGAATGCCTCTGGCAGGTAAGAACTCCACTGGTGTTTCTAAGCCCTTCTCCAGAGAGGCTCATGGCTAGGGGCTTTTTCTTCTCATCTCACTTGTCTCTGACAGCAGACAGCATGTTATTGCTGCTTAAAGAGCCTTCCTGTAAATGCTGCTGAGACCTGGGACATACTTCTTTGTGAGGTGCTGAGACCTGGGGCATACTTCTTTGTGGGGTGCCAAGACCTGGGGTGTACTTCTTTGTGGGGTGCTGCTGACACCTGGGAATAGTTCTTTGTGGGGTGTTGTAGAGATCTGGGGAGTACTTCTTTGTGAGATGCTGACTATATCAAAGCACTAGATCCACTTGTTCAACCACTCACTCATCCCTTTATCAAACATTTCCCAAGTACCTCCTATGTGCAAAGGGCAGTAGTGTTCAGGGCCATTTGAGATGCTGAGCTGTCAGAACAGAGGAAGGCTTTTGCCCACACGGAGCAGCCTTGAAGAAGAAGTAAGACAGGACTCTGGGTGGAGATGAGCTTTTGTGTTTTAATGGCATTCTTCTGTAAGTCTCACAGCCTCTCTCCCGTAAATGTCCTCCCCACCCCTGTCCTGTAAAATGCCACTTTTTCTTGAAGCCTACGTCTAAAGTTGCCTCTTAAGTGAAGTCTCCCTGGAGTCTTGAGTCAGAATTAATCATTTCTTCTCTGGGCTTGCCCAGCACTCATTATTTTTAAGTTGGTTTTTAAGGGAATGTGTGCCCCAGTGACTTAGAGTCACATGCAGTGGCATCTGTGACATCAAGAGGGTAGAGACACACAGTCAGAAGCAATATTATTGCATTCTGCAGTTTTGAAGTTAGGTGTCCCAGGCTTATAGTTTTTATATGACAACTCTGGGTGAATTGACCTATTTGATGAACTGGACACCCCATTCCTTGATCGATATAAAAGAACTTAAGATAAGGAGAACCTCATCACACAGGCCTGAGCAAGAGCTCTGGGGAAACCAGTGTACTCTCTATTGTTTTGTACGGCAGTATTCTAGGACCCCAGAGTTGGTGAGTGAGCTTTTTTGACTTCTTGGATTGCTGGGAATTTGGGGAATGAGGCACATGTCCAAGGGAGACAGGAGCTGGGAAACCAGCCCCAACCCCACGCCCGAGACCTTCAGGCTGTTAGCAAACCAGCACTGTGCTGGATGGAGCCTCCCTTGCAGGCTTTCCTAGGGAAATGGGTGAGTGAGTGGGGCAGATGACAGAACGGAGTTCTGTGAAGAATGCCTCGGGGGATGTGCCAGGATGTCCGCTCAGATTCCTACATTTTCCCACAGAGATTCTGCGCTGTACTTCACTCAAGGGGAAAACAGAATAGGAGGAAAATATTGGAAGGCTCAGTATACAGAGTATGCTGATGCAACATTTAGTAGAAGAAAGACACCTTCTGATACAGAAGCCCATCTTGGAATCCTCGGTATAGTGCCTGCATCCGTATTGAAGTGGGGGTGCTCACTTTGGGGTGTACGTCTCTACAGCATGGCTCTTCAGCTATCATTCGCTTCTTTCTGTCTCTTCATCCTCTTCTCTCTCCTCAATATTTTCCAGGTCCGGTCATCAAGGCAGAAGTGGGTGACACCCTGCTAGTGACCTTTGCCAACAAAGCTGACAAGGTCTACAGCATCTTACCCCATGGCGTGTTCTATGACAAGGCATCTGATGCGGCCCCAAATGTCGATGGTAAGTTTCCACTGGGCTTAGCAGGGAAATGGGATGAGTGGGAAGAAGGTTCATCATGAGACAGAGGGGCTGGGGCGAGGATCTCTGTGGGTAAAGTGTGTAAGCATGCGGGTCTGAGTTTGCAACCCCAGCACCGTGTAAAGCCAAAAACAGCATGGTGCATGTCTGTTGAGGGGTGGGGGCTAATGGATAGGCAGATAGCTAACGCTCATTGGCTGGCCAGTCTAGCTAATCAATGAGCTACATGCTCAATTAGAGACTGTGTCTCAAAAAGTAAGGTGGAGCGTGGCGGCATGCACTCAGCTATCAGAGGCAGGTGGATCTGTGAGATCGAGGCCAGCCTAGTCGACACAGCGAATTCCAGGCCAGCTCAAAAAGACCTAAATAAATAAATAGAGAATGATCAAGGAAGATGCCCAGAGTCGAGCCCTGGCCTGCACATGCACATATGCATGCATGTACCTACACACGCATGCACCCCCTCCCCAAGAACAAAAGTGATTTGGGTCAAGTTCCTGTTTCCTTATTTTCCCAACTTCAAGAGTAGGGGTGCTTAATTAAACTTTCGAGCCCTCGGGGCTAAAGAGAGTGCTCAGGGGTTAAGAGCACTGACTACTCTTACAGAGGAATTGGGTTTGGTTCTCAGTGGTCACATGCAGATACTAACACTTCGTAGGGCTTGAGAGCACAGGGCGTGTCAGGACCATTGACATTTGGGGCCGCATCAGATGCCTTGTCATAGAACACATTTCTTAAGAAAGGATCGCTTCTTTCTTTTCCTCTCAGTGACACCAAGATTAACCCTGCAGTATCGTTCACTCCACTAACATGGCAAGTGTGTCTGCCGCAAGCCGCACGAGACCCTGCTAATGCGAGCCGAGGGCAAAATTTGATCTCCGTGCTTTTTTGGCTTCAGAATCTTACCCATGGTCTTCTTTCTGAGTCCACCAGCAGATACTGCTCACTCAGTCCTGTGCCCCTGCCTGTGGCCCCCATCTCTCACCGCACGGGAGCACAGGCTTCCTGTGCACAGGAAGGGGCAGCAGGACCCACCCTCACACTCTGACCCTCCCTGGGAATCCCCTGGTCCTTCGGCAAGTATTCCCACGGTGGTACCAGACATCAGGGCCACCTGGGATACTTCCTCGTGCCCAAGGACGAAGCCAGCCCCAGTGGCGAGCAGGCTTGGAAGTGATGGTGAGGGGAGAAGAGACGGAGCTCCCTCCCCCAGGCCCATCCTCTCTCTTACAACAGAACCTCCTTGGCTTTTGATTTCTTGCAAGTGAAGATGCTCAGAGTGAGAGGTGTGTGTATGTGTATGTGGGGGTCGTAGAAAATACCAGAGACAGAAAAAGCATTCATTCTTTCTATGTTTCTATTCAGAAAACTTACTGGCCCCTCTTTTCAGAGCACAGGACAAGACACAGAGCGAACTGTGGCCTTGCCCTGTGAGAGACATGACACGATTGAGAGTTAGGAACGCGGTTTCAGAATCTGATGCACTTCCATCCCAGGCTGGCTACTTACCAGGTTTGCAGCCTTGGGCACTTGCTCCCTTCTCTGACCTGTAGTTATTTAGGTTATTTTCTGAGCCAGCCTTTCAGATTTCAAACTCTTTAACGACAGGGTTCTTGTCTAACTTCCTTGAGCTATCTTCTGGAGGACAAAGTATAATGCACATCACACAGAAGACACTCAATGATGCCATAGAGACTCGCACCTAACTGCTGAACTCTTATCGCTTTTAATATTTGATAAATCTGGTGCCAGCATGGCATGCAATCTACAAAGACATTAATCCTTCCCTCCCTTTGTGTTGTTAGGGAGTGAATTAAAGTCCCAGCACTTGCTACATTGGAATTCTACCACTGACCTTACATTCTGCCCTTATTTATTTTGGTTTTGGTTTTGCTTTTGAGACAGGGTCTCCCTGGAGCCCCAGCTGGCCTGGAACTCCCTGTGTAGACCAGGCTGGCCTCCATCTCACAGAGATCTTCCTGCCTCTGCCTGCTGAGTGCTGGGATACATAGCGAGTTCCAAGCCAGAGAGAGAGAGAAAGAAAGAGAGAGAGAGAGTCCTTCATCCAGGGTAGTTTAGCAAGTGTAATATTCTTGGCTGTGACTGTTAACTCTTTCCTTTGCATCCTCAGGATTTCTGAAACCAGGGGCTCATGTCAAACCAGGCGAAACCTTCACCTACAGGTGGACAGTACCTGAAGGTGTGGGCCCGACAGATGAAGACCCCCCCTGCCTGACCTATCTCTACTTCTCTGCCGTCCAGCCAATCAAGGACACCAGTGCTGGCCTCGTGGGGCCTCTGCTGGTCTGTAAGAAGGGCTCCCTCAATGCTGATGGGACACAGGTAAGTCAGCGATGTCACCGAGCTCTTTTCAAGGTTGCCGTGGAATCTCAGAGGTCAGCAGTGAGAACAGAGCTTAACGGTGGCAATGGTCAGCTCTGCAGGGCCCCCTCCTCCCTCGTCTCAGGACTGACTTTGCAATAAGGACGGCTGTATCTTATTTTAAATTTAAGATCTAAATTTCCGAGTTGTCAGAGCCCATCCTACCCATGGCCTTACCTTTCTACTGTGGCAGCTAGGACTACATAGGCCATGCTGCCTTGATTCTGGAATCTTTAGAGCTCTACGTGGGTGTGTGATCCTTCCTGCTAAGCAAGGTTTCTCTGGCGTGGCCACATCGTGCACATTTTCAGCATCCTTTATTCAGATGCACAGATCAAATCAGAATCTCCTGGTGATTCTGGTTCATAGCCAAAGCTGAGAACTACCATGACTCACCACTGTGAACAGGAAGTTATGGTGGCTGAAAGGACGAGAAGATGTGAAGACAGCTCTTCAAAAGGATGAGGAGGTGTAGAGACAGCCATTTGCAAGTCTCAGCTACGGGCGTGGAGTGTTGCCCTGCTGGCATAGAGTGTAGGGTTTCAGGTTGTGTCTAAACAGTTCAAACACATTTATGCAGCTGGAAACCAGCTGACAGACCACTGACTTTACCAGTTACATCCTCAGCTGGGTAGCAAGTTATTTAAATGGCATGATACTTGGCATTATGTGGACCCACTTCTGGGCTCAGAAGTTTCTAGATTCAGAGGATAGAAAATGTCTTGGTCTATCTCAGACTGACATTTAGCTCCATGGAGAACTGACCCTAGAAAGATCTGCCGCACGTGTAAAGTGATATCTGCACAGTACTCCACAGCCGCACAAAGCAACGTAGAGTGTATTTCAAAGCAGAAGAAGCTGAGGCTCAGGGGCACTGGGTAGCATTCCAGGAAACACACTCAGTAAGCTGTGAAGGGCACCAGACCCCAGGACCCGGGGCACCTGCCTCTGCCTTTCCCCAGAACACTAACTTGCTTACGCCATTGTAATTCTCTTTCCATTGTATTCACTGGAAGACTTTGAGACATTCCTTAGAGTCTGTGGAAGTTGTTATTTTAAGGTAAGATCATTTATACAAGATTCATAAAAACAGCAAAACAAAACAATAGAAAACTGGTATTTAGTTGAGAAGTAAAATAATTTGTCTTGAGATAGTTATTTTCAGTATAAGAAATCCCTAACAATCACTGTCAGTTCCGCTCTAGGTAAAAACCCGGTCAGGCTTCTTCTGGACAGGCAGAGAGAGGCATAGAAAAGCATGCTTCTTTCTAGCCAACTTTCATAAAGTCCCCCAGAGATGATGTCACAGAATATGGTCCAGTGCTGTAAGGCTGGTCTACCGGCCATTGCCATTGCCCCACACAACCATTGGGTTAAGCTCACGACTTCCACTTCTGTCACCTCCCTTCCAGAAAGACTTGGATTCTATCCCTTCAGGTCAGTTTGATTCTTCACTTCTTAAGCAGATTTTGTACCAAGTCCTCTGGGAGACTGTTTTGTCACCTTAGAAGATCTTCACGGAGACTTAAGCCTTCGAAGCCCATTGATCACAAAGCAGCAAACACACTGGCTGCTGGGGTCTTGCTAGAGCTTTGGTAATACCTATTAGAAGGTGCTCATAAGGCACTGAGGTATGGATCTGCAGACGTTTCTGAAGGCCAGCTCATCACCCGACTCCAGCTGACATTTGGAGTATCTGTAGAACTGGCAGCTAAGAAGGAGATTCAGAGCCCTAACCAGGGTTTTCCGAGCTCTGCACACCCCTGATAAGGAGGTATATCCAGAAGTAGGCTGCTTCCAGGACCCAATTCTCTGGGGCTGGTGAAATATTTGCCATGCAAGCATGAGGACCAGAGTTCAGTGCCCAGATATCCACATAAATGCTGGTGAGCCTGATGGCCTGCCTGTAATTCCAGACCCAGAAGGAGACCAGGGATCCTCGGACCAAGCTGGCTAGAGACACAGCCATGGCAACGAGTTCTGGGTTTAACTGAGCGACTGTGGCTCGATAAGTAAGATTCAGGAGCAATGGAAGCTGATTGTTAACATCAGTCTCAGGCCTTCATCTGCACATGTACATGCACACTGGCACATATGTGCACTCACAGAAAACATGCATACACATACATGCAACACACACAGATAAAAAATAGACAAAGGAAAAAAAAGAATCTATTTCCCAAGCGGAAGCGAGAAAAGCTTGCTTCCCATGTCCATAAAGCACTTGAATGGAAATGGCTTAAATCTGGTATCTGAAATGCTAGTCTCTGACTTGCCAAAAAAAATTCTGAAAAAGCATTGAATCAATGAAGTCTTGATGATTTGGACAATCCGATTAAGAACTGGAGCTTTTTCTGACAAAAGTTCATAAAGGAATTTATTCCAGGTGGAGTTAGGGTTGTGAAGATGAATGCAGCAGGATGTGGACGGGGCATGGACGGGGTGTGGACGAGGTGGAGGATGGTGGTCAGCAACTGCCACTCTGGGGAGATGGCATGTGTGCAAAGAGCTCAATGAATCAGGGGAGGGGTCCAGGCAAGACTGAGAAGGGGACCAGCTAGAACATATGATAGGGCAGAACATGAAATGTGGGGCAGCACGTGCAAAGGCCCAGAGGTAGGAATGAGGCTGGTGTCTGTATGGAAAAGCAAGATAGCTTTAGAAAGCTAGGAGGTGAGGGGAGAGAGAGGGAGAATTGGGGGGGGAGGGGAGTGGAGGAGGAGGAGGAGGAAGAGGGAGAGAAGGAGAGGGAGGGAGGGAGAGAAAGGAAGCGGAAGAAGAGGAGGAGGAGCAGGAGGACAAGGAAGGGGAGGGAGAAGAGGCTGGGGTCAGGGCTTTTTTGCTCAGAGAAAGAAGAAAAAGTTGGACAGCACTGGCAGCTGTGCGCCACAGTGTAGAAAGGCCTCTGTGCAGGGATGCAGAGCCTCCAGCAAGTCCTGCGGCCAGAGGGAAGGGGATCATGAAGGACAGCTCCTCGGCGCGCAGTGAACGCCTCAGGGGCACGCGCGGGGTCCTGACTGAAGGGAGGTCAGGGAGCCCTCGCCAGCCTGGACCCTTGTCCACTTCTTGCGAACTCTGAGCGAGGCAGCTCCGCGGGCTGCTCTGTGTGCTCCTCTCTTTCTTCTCTCTAGAAAGGAATAGACAAGGAGTTTTACCTCCTGTTCACGGTCTTCGATGAGAATCTGAGCAGGTATCTTGATGAAAACATTCAGAAGTTTACCTGGCGTCCCCTCAGCGTGGACAAGGAGGACAAAGAGTTTGTGAAGTCCAACAGGATGCACGGTATGACAAACCACTTTTCTGCCTGTCCCCAAAATGGTAGCTGAGAGGAAATGTATTAACCACTTTGTCTGTGGTTTCTCTGGTATTGCTCATGTTCGGGCGTGTAATCATGTCATGCCTTCGGCTTTGTGAGGAATCTCCCAGAGGTGTTGCGAAATTATCACTTCTAAAACGCCTTGTCAGCTTTAGATGAAGGACTCGGTATCGGAATTAGCAAAGAGTACAAAGCATCTGAACTGTAGAACATGACTGACAAATCCCGACATCTAATTCAGGAGATGGGAGCGCACCATCTCCCACGCTACAGCTCACATCGGCCGAAGGGCTCATTCACAAAGCACCAGTGGCTCCTTGTCTCCACTTGGGAGAAATTACGTAACTTTCCCCTGTCTCTCTTTACATTGCACTGTAATAGCAAGCCACCTGGTGACTGCCTGTGACTAGTTCAGGATTCTGTTAGTGGCAGGCACGTTGCCTAATGTAGCAGAGTAGTAAGAGGCCAGACTCCAGGCCAGTGAGGGCGATTGGCAGCCCAAAGGCTAACATACTCCAAGAGGTGTGAGGCTGCCTGTTTCACTTCCAAATGTCACAACTGTTTGTCTCTAAGGCAAAAGAGAAGAATAAATAAATAGGACCCAGGCCTGCCTCCCCGCAGCTCAGAGCCCCCAAAGTCCAGGTTTACAATGACCATAGTAACCAGGCCACAGACTCGCATGGCCCTTGATGTTCAGGTCCAACAGAGTCCTGTCTTGGACCTGGGGAGTGCAAGGAGCAATGCACCTTCAATGTCAGCTTCTAGGAGAAGCTTTGCTATAACCTGGCATGAAATTTGCTTCTAAAGTTCTTTTGTTTGTTTTCTGAGACGGGGCTCATGTAGCCAGGCTGGCCTCAAACTCTGAACTCCTGATCCTCCTGCCTCCACCTCCCAAGTGCTGGGATCATAGATGTGCATCATCACACTTTATGGTAGACTAAGCTAGAAAGGAGAAACAGTATTCCATGTGGGAAAGCCAGACTGTCAAAGAAGTGCATCATCAGATGCTTTTATATGGAAATACAAAGCAACCAGATGGACCACATCAAATCAGCCTCAGTCTAGTCTGGTCACATGTCAGGGAAAGCATCGTACCTTAATTCAGATTTCCCATTAACTATACATTAAGTTCTACTTCTGTCTTGCTCTTGCTCACAGGGAGGGGAAGAGAGAAAGTTACAGAACTCAAGGGAAAAGGTTATGCACAGTGCCCTGCCTGAGCTGGGTGTGTTAGATGAGCTATATCCACAGGGTACTTGATGAACGAGGGAATGAACAGTCTAGAAAGAGGCTCTAAATACCAGATTAAAGTCAGAGAAGATGCTCTCCCAAGCCAGTCTAGCACTTAGTACTTAGAACCCTGATTTACAGTAATACCTTTTCAAATTCTATAGACAAAATTTAGATAATTTACTGGCAAAAGTATTATCAATGTCTTCCAAATATGCTCTCTTTAGAAGCCCAGGGTTTTCTGCTAGTAATCTCAGATGTGCATCCACTTAGCAGCCACTGGTTCTGCAGACACAGGAATAAAGAGTGATTTGATTTGCAAGATTATAGCAGCAGGCCATTCGTGTGTACAGCGGCTTTTCTTTTCTACTTTGGGCTTTAGCTGGGAGTAAGAGAATAGTTACGTCTCTAAAGGACATCTAGCATGAGCCGTGATTATACATACCCACCAGTCAGACACCTGTCAGATCACAGTGCTCTTCCACTCAGTGTGGGGCTATGGTTTCTGAATCTGTCCCGAGGCACTGCCGTAGAGAACTGTCAGTGGGTTGGGGTTGATACAAAAGGCAAAACCAATTCTCTCACATTGCCTCTGCTATCAGGATGCTGAGAGATGTGCCTTGGGGCTGAGGTGGCTTCCTCCTTTTTATTCAGTCCAGGACCCCAGCCCCTGGAATAGTACCACCCACATTCAAGGTGGGTCCTTCATAGTTAAGCCTCTGGAAATGTCCTCACAGACACATGCAAAGGTGTGTCTCCAAGTCCAGGCAAGTTAACCCTGAAGATTACCATCACAATCTTCATACCTAAGACCTTTCAGTTCCTTCTGGGGAAAGAGAGGAAACATTACCATAAAGCGAGTTTATTCACTCAAGTGCTAACCTATCATGGATGTAGTGTCCCTTAGAATTCCCAAATCTGTCTTTAAATACTGGTCAAGCCTGCAAACACAATGAGCTCACTGAAACGCTGCCAAATGACTCAAAATCTATGACCTCCATAAACAAATCTCTAAGTTTAAGAAGTAAATGCTGGGGCTGGAGAGCTGGCTCAGCGGTTAAGAGCACTGGCTGCTCTTGCAGAGGACCGGAGTTCAGTTCCCGGCACCTACATGGGTAGCTAACAACTGTCTGTAACTTCAGTTCCAGGGAAGCTGATGCTGTCTTCTGACGCTCACGGGCACTGCATGCGTGTGGTGCACTTACACACATGCAGGCAAACACTATACCCATAAAAAAATAAATTTTTAAAGAAGCAAACGCTGAGCCACTGGCAATTGAGTGTCTGAGGGAATCAAGTGATGCATCCTGTGAGTTAATGTTGAGGAAATCATTTGGCAAGGGCAAGGACAGGCCCAGCACGCAAAGGAAGCGATGCTTGCATTGAGAAGAGCACGGGAAGATGGAGAGGTTGCCCGGCGTTTGCATAAGGACCATGCTGTCCATGATGTGCAAGTGTAAAACGTGAAATAAAAGTCCCATAGCCTGCTAAGAAACAGTTTTGTTATAAAAATTTTGTGAGGAAACAACCTGCGTTATTCTTAGTGATTCTTGGAATTAATGTTCTCACACGTGTTGCTGAATTTTATCAGTTTAGTGTATTTTCACTACTCATTGATTCTAGCTCTCATTTTAAACTGACTTACGGTGTGGCTTTTCCCAAGTAGTGCTTATTCCCTACTAACAAGGATCTTCTGTACAGGTCATGCCCTTCACAGTCTCTCCCAAACACTGATTATCACCCAGGAGGTGTGTTTTTAGTATGTCTGTAGAATCACAGTGGGCACTGACCCTCTTCTGCCTTCCATCTAGCTATTAATGGCTACATGTATGGCAGCCAGCCAGGCCTGAGCATGTGTAAGAAGGACAGAGTCTCCTGGCATTTGATTGGAATGGGCACCGACACGGACATGCATGGAGTTTATTTTCAGGGCAACACCATCGATCTACGTGGGACTCATCGAGATTCCCTGGCTCTGTTTCCCCATATGTCCACAACGGTGTTCATGCAGCCAGACCATGCAGGTAAATGTGGCAGGTGACCAAATTCCAATTCATCCTTAGAAAGTCCTCCTCCAGGAGGAATTCATAGACTTTGTCACTTTGCGAATTGTGGAACAGGTACAGTTTTGATTCCAATTAGAGACTCCTGGCCATTCTAGCTCAAAACAGTGTAAAAGATAGAGAAGATGGCAACCAAAATGCAGGAGTGGGAGCCCCCTTCATGACGCTGGCCACAAATCCTAGATGAAGCCACATGAACCCCAAATGAATCCATGCAAACCTCAGGCAAATTCAACCAACCCCTGGGGTGAGTTCCAGATGAATCCACATAGATCCTAGGCGAGTCCCCTCAAACCCTAGATGAATATACATAAATCCTAGGTGGATCATTGCAAACACTAGACAAGTCCACATGAACACTAGGAAAATCAATATGAACCTCAGATGAATCTATACAAACCCCAAATGAATCCACACGAACCCCAGGTGAATCCATACAAACCTCAGATGAATCCAGGCAAACCCCATGTGAATTCATTTGAACTCTAACTGAATCCAGATGAATGCTAAATGAATCCATGTGAACCTTATGTGAATCCCAAATCTGAGATGAATCCTCATGAATTCTAGGTGAACACACTGATTCACATCCATGAAGCTTCATCCCCGACAAAACTTATTTCTTGCTCTCACTAAGCACTGACTTCCCTGCACAGTCATTCTTTGAAGCGCCTGCCAGGTACAGACAATCTAGTGGATGCTTTCAGGCTATGAAGCCAGGGAGTCACTGTCACTGCACCCTGGCCTCTCTCCCCAGGGACGCACAGTGGCTTTGGAATGAGTTCCTTGAGGGCGTCTTTGCTTTCCGCAAGGGGCAAAACCCACAAGGGGTTTGGTCTGTGTTGTACCTGGAGCTTCTTCTTCCCTTAGAGACTCCAAGCTAAAGGGGTCATTGGTACATTTTTACAAGAGACAAAGCAACAAGTAGGAGTGTATATTACTTGTCACGTGAACAGTGAGGACGACAAGTGTGATAGGGGTTCAGCATGCTCTCCTCATCATCTTCACCGGTCTCAGCCAGAACCCAGAGTGTGGCCACCCTAGATGAGCACTGACCACCGCCTCATCTGTGAGCGGACAGACTCCTTCTTGACTTCACTCTGGAAATTGCAATCATGGAGCCTTTATATCATCATGAAGAACTTGAGGTTGGGGCTTCAAAGCCTTTGACCGTCTAGGTCAAATGGATCCTGAAAATAGTATCTCTGTAGTCATTGTTTTGTGAAGTTCATAGTGTCCGACCTCCCTGCATTAGTGTGCTTGATCCATTATGAATCTCTCTAACCAAGGGCTACGTTGAACATGATGTTTAAAAAAAATACCTTTTTCATAACCAAAAAGGGGCAGAAACTGAGAAACAAACAGCCCATCTCAATACATAGAAACAGGCACTGCAAGACAGGACTGGCTCGAATACGTGAAGTGATCTGGTGTCTTACTCCAGCGCTCCCACATGTGCCGCAAGGAGCCTCTTCATAAGAATGTTTTCTGGCTTATGTTTGGGGGTGAGCATAAATCTGTGACTGGAGAAAAGCTTGGTCATTTCATTAATTCATGTTCCTTACACATACACGCGCATGCACATGCACGCGCGCGCACACACACACACACATCTTGTATGCCAATGCATCTAGAAAAAAATCAGTTTAAAAAAATTACATAGGGAGCTGGAGAAATGGCTCATCAGTTAAGAGCACTGGCTGTTCTTGTAGAGGACCAGGTTCTAGTCCCAGCACCTACACGGAGACTAATAATCATGCATAACTACAGTCCCGGTGGATCCAACACCATCTTCTGACCTTTGCAGGCACTGCACGACACAGGTACACTTACATGCAGGCACTGCACGACACAGGTACACTTACATGCATGCAGGCAATACACTCATAAAAATAAAAGTAACAAATAAACATTAAAAATGATGTAACTTTCAGTCTGACATGGTTGACATTCTGTACAGAAATTTAGTTGAAGATTGGAAGATTTTCTTTCTCATTTTCATCTGACATGCTTCAAGAGCCCCTCCCTGGCCCAAGGCTGTAATGAAGTAATCCATTTGACTTTACATGTTGACTGGCTTTATAATTTACAAAATCCTTTAGGGCAGAATCCCTCACTGTGGCCTAATTTGAACACTGTCTAAGCCCTGCATCTCAATGTAATTAGTTCCCTGTAAACTGGGCTGGGTTGGGATAGTCACAGGACCAGTGACTGGCTGAGTAGGTTTGTGTTAACAGGGATGATCCAAAGAAGTCCTTTCCTGGTAACAATACCGTAAGTGAGTATTTTCCACTACAAATCAATTTTGTGTGTTATTTTGCCTCCCAAAGTACTCCAAAGTAACTTATTCCCCATGGGGCATGCTTTTAAAATGTTAGGAGACCAGTTTTTGAAAGTTCACCTTACTGGTGACAGATGTTGGAAGAAAATGCATAAGGATGCTAAGGTCGGATCCGCAGCAGCAGCAGGCCGGCGCGGTGGGCACAGGGCCAAGCCGTCTCTCTTCCAGGTGTTTTCAAGGTGTTCTGTTCCACCTTGCACCACTTCGCCCGAGGCATGAGTCAGATCTATGAGGTCAGCAGCTGTGGCAACAGGGACCCTTCCGAGCCGCCCTACGGGATGATAAGAACCTTTTTCATCGCCGCTGAAGAGGTAGAATGGGATTATGCCCCTAACAAAAACTGGGAGTTCGAAAAGCAGCACTTGGACGCAGGAGGGGAAAGGTACCGTGGGCGAAGCCTCCAAGGCTCTTCGGTGGGAATGTGCATGCTCGGTAGGCCTTAGCACGTGTGGAAACCCGAAAGAAAGTGTCTGGGGTTTGTCCGCATGGGCACACTGGGATGGACAAGGAAGGAGTCAGGTGCAAACTGCAGACCTCCCTGAAGTCAACATCCTCCATTTAGCAACTGCCTGCTGCTTGGGGATAACTGCCTGGACGTGCAGATGAGATGCTTGGGTGCCAGGGTGAAGGCATCAGCTGGCCTCCAGCAGACGTGGAGCTGAACATAGGTCTTCCCAGGCAACACACCACACTGTCTTTCATGCCCCAGTTCCTCTGTTCTTTGCCTGCAGCTCCCCTAGCCCTTCCCTGGACCCCTCCACGCCTGTGGCATACAGGCATCTCTACGCACTGCTGTCCCCAATCTCAGCACATCTGTTTCTTTTCTGATTGTTGGCCTTTGTTTTGAGGCAGAGCCTCATGGATAGATGAAAAAAACTCCCAAAGTAATTGTAGAGAAAATTTGCCTGGAGGGCAAGAGCATTAAAAACCCATGCAATTACTCACTAATTCACTTGCTAATCTAGACACCCTTCTGGGAAACCTGTGTCGCCTGTTCAAGCCAGCGCAGATGCTCGCACAGTGGGAAGGGAAGATTAATTTGGCCTTTTCTAAAATGATTATATCACTAAGTGCCATCACCCAGAAGTAATTGCATAACAATGTACGCAGCTAAGCTCACAGTGGAGTACAGCCTTCCTTATTTTTATCATTCATTTTAACTTGTGTTTGAAGCCCTCATCTGTCCAAAGGAGCCGAAGTCCAGCTTAGGGGACTCTCTGCTAAATGACATAGGAGACCAGAGGGTGCTGGCGGGGAAGAGAAGTAAAATGCCCGAGCGCTCTGCAGCCCTGGTCACTGGCCATAAGTTAGTCAAAGCAAAGTAAGGGAAGGACACATCACATGCTCAAAGCACACCACGCTCCATAGGTAAAAACGCAACACAGAGGCTGCCAAGATGGCTCAGTGGGTGTGGGGGCCTGCTGCCCAAGTCTGACAACCAGAGTTCAGTCCCTGGATCCTGCAGTGGATCCTGCACTCGTACACATACACACGCCATGGCACATGGACTCATACACACACACATGCCATGGCACACGGACTTGTACACACACACACACCATGGCACACGTGTGCCCGCACTCGTACACACACACACGCCATGGCACATGGACTCACACACCATGGCACACGTGTGCCCGCACTCGTACACATACACACACCATGGCACATGGACTCATACACCATGGCACACGTGTGCCCGCACTCATACACATACACACACATTAATAATAGTAGTTTTTTTTTAATGTAGCACAAACTGAAATGACAGCTTCTCCCTACGGCACACCTGTTGTTGCTGCTGGAGGAGCTGAGGAGGGGTGAATGCTCCTGCACCCAGCTCCTGTGCTTCTCATTTTTTCAGTACAGGTGCTCAAACTGAAGGCCTCATGACACTAAATAAGACTCAGCCACTGACCTACATCGCTAGCTCTTATTTTTCTTGAGACAGGTCTTACTAAGTTGCCCAGGTTAGAATTGAACTTGTGATCCTCCTCTAAGCTAGAGTTGCACCTGCCACACCACTGGCTTTTGACTCTACTTTTGCCCCAAGGCTGCTCTGTTTAAGCAGTTCCCTAGAACAGGACATCTCTGAGACCTTTACGGTCCTGACCAGCACAGACCCTCTGCAGCACCCTGGTACCCGGAAGTCTTTTTTGTGAAGTTTCTTTCCATGGAGATGGTCTTGGGATCTATAAAGACAACACATGGGCATCAGCACAATTCTGGGATCTAATCTGTGCAGTGAGAGCAAATCCAAAAACAGAAATTAGGTTGTTAAAAAAAGATGAAGTTATAAGCTGGGAGTGGTGGTGCACGCCTTGAATCCCAGCACTGGGGAGGCAGAGACAGCCAGATCTCTGTGAGACAGCCAGATCTCTGTGAGACAGCCAGATCTCTCTCTCTGTGAGACAGCCAGATCTCTGTGAGACAGCCAGATCTCTCTCTGTGAGACAGCCAGATCTCTGTGAGACAGCCAGATCTCTCTCTGTGAGACAGCCAGATCTCTCTCTGTGAGACAGCCAGATCTCTCTCTGTGAGACAGCCAGATCTCTGTGAGACAGCCAGATCTCTGTGAGACAGCCAGATCTCTCTCTGTGAGACAGCCAGATCTCTCTCTGTGAGACAGCCAGATCTCTGTGAGACAGCCAGATCTCTGTGAGATAGCCAGATCTCTCTCTGTGAGATCAAGGCCAGCCCGGTCGACACAGTCAGTTCAGGCCAGCTGGGGCTGCAGAGAGCCCCTGTCTCACCCCAGCCCATCCCTCTGCCCCTGAACGAAGTTATATTCCTAGCACTACTGAGCTTGTAGACCAGCTTCTGTATCATTTAATCACCCTGAGACTCTCGATGATGATCAGTTACTGAGTGCTAATTATGCACCAGGCTAGTGCTAAGACATAAATAATATCTCACTTGAGCATCACGGCACGCTTGACTTAGCTTCTGCCCAGAGTCAGATGATGAGAAAATCTGTGCACAGTACTTACTGTGTGCCTTTGGCAGAGAAGGAAAGCTGAGGAACCACAGAGCACAGCTCTGGGTCTGTGACCACAGCATTGCTGAAACTCCTGGAACATTAAAGCAGGAGAAAAGCTGTGTTTCTTGGTGGTATGTGCACTCAGCATTTCCAATAGGTCCATATCCAGCTACGGACTACTGTGCCCCAGTCACTGTGCAAATGCTGGTGAAATGGGAGCACGTACTGAGGATTTTCCACACTGAGTTCATGGTCCATGGTGTGCTCAAGCAGTGCTCAGGGAGGCAGTTTCTAACAGAGGGGAGGCGCAGTGTGAACTCAGAGCAGAGCCCCCCAGTCCCGGCTAGGGGATTGGTGGGGTAGGTGGGCAGGGAAAGCTTCCCAGAGGAGGCAGACTTTGAGATGGGGTGTGGGAAGAAAGACAGTTGAGGAAGACCGAAGCGCTCTTAGCTGAGCAATCAGCACGTCCAAGGACAGGAACAAGGGAGTTCAACATGTTCCACAGGGTACATGTGAATATGATAGAAGGTTCAGGATGTGGGAACAGCAGACATTACAAGGAGCAAGTTTGCAGTGGGAAGCCATTAGAAGGTTTTCCAATAGGAGCATCTGGGTCAGACTTAGAGCTGGGACCACTCTGCCTACAGAATGGAGAATGGGGAAGGAGATTGTGTAAATGGCAGAGAGAGCCGTGCACCTGGCTGTAGCTTAGAGCCTTCTTCATTCACTGACAGATTAAATATGCACAGACATGCAAAACTGGTCCTTTGTTTTCATAGACCTTTGCAAATGGTTTCCTTGTTGAAATTGATTCATAACACCCCACTCTCAGAAAGTGGTGTAAAAGGCCAGCTCTCCGAGAATGCCCTGGGGACCCACACCTGGGGGGACACGACCACAGAGCATCCTGAATCAGCCAGAAACACTCCAGGTTCCTGTAGCACTCCTGTGGCCATCTGAAGACACCTGAAGAGCTGTGGAAACATGGGCGGCCAGATGCGCACACTGCAGCTATGTCAAACAAAGCAGTTCCCACTTCTTTGTTTGACCCACTGTCAACAAACTTCCCTTTCTGTTGATCTGCTCAGTGCCATAGCTTTCTAATTTGCGTGTGGTGCCTGGATGACTCCATGACTGAAAATGGCAGTAGTGCCGGACCATGGTCTCCTGTTCCCAAGCACAGCAGTCTGGGCCATGTTTATGGAGAAAATACAGGAATCAGAGAAGGTTCATTCAGGCTGAGTTTCAGCACCGTGGGTCAGTGTTAACACATCACCAACGTGTGTCCAAGTCCCTTTAGACAGGGCTATAGTTCAGCACTGGGCAGCTTTCTAGAACATACCAACCATGAATGACAGGGATCACTGAATTTGAACATGTGCATTCACAGCATTCAACCTGCAGGCCTGAGATCTTTATTTTAAGTGGAAGAGAACAGCAAGGTGTCCAGACTGACAGTCATGGGACCTGGAGGAATTCAAAGTGGTGAGGGTGTGAATGCGTGCGTGTGTGCGTGCATGTGTGTGTGTGTGTGTGTGTGTGTTTGGTTAATACCAGCCAGAGAAGCGCAGCCTCTAGGAACCCTTAGGACTGTCTGAGGTTGGCTCTATTCAGAGTCTAGCAGTAAGTAACATTGATGACTTCCAAGGGTGGCCACGGGCCAGTGCTGGGCCACTCCCATCATGACCTGAGGAGCTTTGAGCTGTTGACTCCTGAGAGGAGTCAGGTACTGAGAGCCCTGCTCTCAGAGAGTTGTGCAAAAGGCCAGCTCTGGTCACAGCCAGGTTAGGGAGCACCACCCCAGAGCACCCCCAGACCGCTGATTTCTTGCCTTCTGAGAACCTTAAATTCTGATGTCTTTTCTTTGCAGACATGGAGATATATTTATGAACCACACTGAAAACTGGATTGGCTCTCAGTATAAGAAGGTGGTTTACAGGGAATACACGAATGGAGAATTTGTGGAGATCAAAGCCCGACCACCAAGGGAAGAGCATCTACAACTCCTGGGTATGGCAGATTTCAGCCAGGCACCCTCAGCCCCCAGCATGAGTGCCCACACGTGACATACATGTGCACACACAACCACCATATCTTGTTAGATTGACTAGAGACAGGAGGAGCAGAGCACGTGACTGCATTCATCCAAGTGCAGGGTTGTACTGGGGGGTGTAATGAGCACTCAGCACATACTAAGAGCACCCAGTCATGAGGGGCTGGGAAGGTGACTCAGTTGGTAAAGTGTTTGCTGCCTAGGCATGAGGACCTGAGTTCAGATCCCCAGCACCCATGTAAAACCTGGTCTCACAATGTGCCTCTGTGATCCTGCACTAAAGGGCAGAAACAGGAGGATCTGGGGGCTCATTGGCCAGTCTAACCGATCAGCAAGCTCCAGGTTTAGTGAGAGACCCTGGTTCAAAATAAGGTGGAGAGCAATAGAGACTGACCAGCCTCCACGCACACACGCACAGAGCACAGAGGAGCACACATGCAAGTCACTGTGCACAGACACAAATATAACACGTGCCATAAAGCCAGGCATAATAAGATACCAGGTAACACACTGAGATCTCTGTTATCAGAGGTGTCTTCCTGGTGTCTGACACCCTTCAGCCTTTTCTTTCCTCTCAACCGAACTGGGAAATCTTCATCTGAAGTTGTCTGATAGCTCAGCACGCAGGCAGAGTGTCTGCAGACCTGTTCGAGGTCCTGGCTTACCCTGGCACAGTGCTATAGCGACACACAGAAAACCAAGTGTGAGCTGAGAGGAGCCCTTGACGTGAGGTGAGAGGCAGGGCCGGCTTCTGCATCAGTGAGGCCCTTCCTGCTTCCTCCCCACTTTCCCTCATGTCCCCGGAAGAGAAGACTCTGAAGGCAGAGGACTTTCTAAATTCTTTCCTACTTTTAAACACAAAGGTAACTCTCCAGTATAGCTTCACAGAGAGCTGACCATATTAAAATGAGCAGTGACTCCAGCCTGATAATGAGCAAATGGCTCCCTACTCCCACACCTCCATGTCCTGTCACTCCAGACGAGTAATTCATGGTCAGTTGGTTGAGCCCTAAGTGTCCACAGAGCTCTGAAGAGAGGGCTGGTCTTGCTGAGGGGGCTGGCATACCCCAAAGAGCCTGGTTTGGTTCAACTCAGCAACCGGAGAGAAATGAGTGACTTCATCAGAGGCAAGTTAGCTGCCGTCAGCCAGGAGCGGGTAAGAGGCCTGGGCTTCCGGGCTCCCTGGGCATGTGGCAGGACCTCCTCTGCCCACTGCTCCCGTGTCCCATCGCACTACTGGCCAGAAGGTCTCTACTCTTTCTTCCCAGTACAGCAATGCTGTGCAGTGTAAGTGGTAAAGAGTAAGGAATCATGATTTTTTTTTTTTTGAGACAGGATATTCCTCCAGTTCTAGATGGCCTGGATCTGACTGTGTAGACTGCACTGACTGGCCTCGATCTCACAAAGATCTACTTGCCTCTGCCTCCTGAGTGCTGGGATTAAAGGCATGCACCACTCCCTTGGCCTGAAAAAATGATTTTTAATTTTTTGGTTTATTTATTTTTATTTTATGTGTATGAGTGTTTTGCCTGCATGTGTGTAAGTGTTCCCCATGCATACAATGCCCATGGAGACCAGAGAGGATGTCAGACCCCTGATCTGGAGTTAGCCACCATGTGGGTGCTGAAACTGAACCCGGGTCTTCTGTAAGACCAACCAGTGCTCTCAACTGCTGAGCCACCTCTCCTGCCCCACGAAAGACAATTCTAATGTATGCGGACTCACATGTATGTCTCAATTATGCCTGTCCTTACTGTTTAAAAGCAGCAATTTCTTTTATAGTTTGGTCAGTATAAAATAAAGAAAAAAGAGTGTTTTATAGAAACATCCCAATTCATATCAGATTTTTCCTCTGAAGGTCATTATAGCCCCAAATTCTTGGCTTATCGATGACTTTAGCAATGTTCCTCCAAAAAGCAACCAAAGCTGGCTTGTTTCAGTGACAGAGTGGATGGGTGTTGCTATACCACCACCGACTCTTCTTGAGCCTATCTCTGGATGACCCAAATGTCCAAGAGAGAATTCTAGGCATCAGGTGGGAGACACTTCTATAGTGGGAGGCTGTGCACCACAGAGCTCATGAAGATGACTGTAGCTCCACATTCCGTTAGGGTGGGGCATGTCCTGAGCAAACTGAAAGACCCCTGTCCTGGGGAGGGCTGACCCAGCCTCGCCTGCACCCAGGAGCACGCTCGTGTGCACAGGCACACAAGCCAGCCGCTCTCAGCAGGAAAGCATTCACAGGAGAGGCTGGAGAGCACGTGTGAGAGCCAGACTGCACGCGTGTGTGCCCCAGACTGCTGTGGTAAACCATTCTGACTGAAGACAACTCAGGGAGAGGGTTTACTCTGGCTCATAGCTGCAGCTACAGTACAGCATAACAGGAAGGCCACAGCAGCAGGAACATGAAAGAAGTCGTCACATCTACACACACCCAAGAGCAGAGAGGAAGGATGCGTGAGGGCGGAGTACTCACTCGCTTTCCCTGCTCTTACACAGCCCAAGTCCCCAAACCGAGGAATTGAGCCATCTACTTATAAGCTGGGTCTTCTCACATCTATTAACACAATCACAATAATCCCCCAGCACACGTGCCACAGGCCAACCTGATCTAGACAACCACTCGGCAAGGCTCTCTTCCCAGGCTGTGTTGATAATTAACTTAACCAACGCAGCGTCCTCACAGGAGAGTCAGCCCTAGACACACATTAGTGACACAGCTGTGCTGACCATGAATTCCTTTACTGCTCTCCATTCCAGGGAGTTCTTGTTCTTATTAGCACACCCATTGACCGGATGGTAATTTTAGGCCTCCCAAGGGTTGCACACAGGAATTACCACTGAAACTCAGTACATCACATGGCTATGGCTTGGCTTAGAGATTATTGTTCAGTGGCAATAAGAAGTTAAGCATTTGTTGAACGCTTACACTTTCATTGCACAACTACAAACCCTGTAATCATACCATGATGTGTGTTATTTAACTTTTACTGTAGCTCTGTGGGAAAAGTCTTAGTAAACCTATTTTACAGATGAGGAAGTTGAGATTCTGATTGCATGATTTATTCAAAGCTTTCAGATAAGAGAAGGAGGCAGAATTTAAATTCAGGTTGGTCCTATTGCTAAGCATGATGTGCTATTTAATACTGCACAAAACTGTCCTCTAAAGAACAGGAATGGAGAACCTAAATGTCACTTTATCTGCCCTGTGCTACCTGTGTTTAACATACATTGATGTTACAGAGAGCAGTGACCATACACCCAACTGTGTTTTGCTTTAGGCCCAATGATCCATGCCGAGGTTGGTGACTCCATCCTCATCATCTTTAAGAACAAGGCTAGCCGGCCCTATTCCATCTCAGCCCAAGGTGTGGAGGACTCAGACAGTGGCAAGCATCTTGAAGTGCCCATCACACAGCCAGGTGAGTTACACCCAGAGGCCTGCTCCATCCTGATGAGGATGCCAGGCTCTACTCTTCTGATCCTCAGAGTCTGGGAGAACCCATTTCCATGTTTCTCAGACACTGCTGGTCACTCTGATTTGAGAGCGTCATTTATCCAATGACTGAGTACTTGGGAACTGTCCATCACAGAGCTTACAGGGCAATCAAAAGTAGATGGTATGGTGAACATACACTGAAGGGTTAACTGTGCCAGACAGCATGCTTTATGTTTAAATAAGCAGGAAGAACAAAACCCTCATCCATCCTCAAAACAGTCCCACCAGGCAGATGCTGTGCTGTCAACTCTGAAGTCTTTTATTACAATGTCCATGTTATTTTATCTGTTACTAACATAGGAAGAGAATGCACAGTGCCAGATAAACCTTAACATGCTGCAAATTCAATGATGTGTACTAACTTTGGGTATGCTAAAATGTGAAATGTATGTGCCTTTCTAACTGATGAAATATGGACTCTTAAGTCCACTTAGTAAATGACTGACACAGAGGGGTAACACCGAGGCAGGCCTGGTGACAGATGAGGGAATCTTGTCCTGCTTGTTTGGCTCCAAGACCTGACCTCTTCACCACACATTTCTCATAAGTGCCTAAAATGAGTTGTGGAAGGCAAGATGAATCATTTCAGTAGTGTGTATCACCCATGTAGATCATGCATGATATGAATTTAGTAGGAAAGGTAGGAAAAGATGTAATAAGGAAAGCTTTATACACAAGGTAGAACTCCATTGGTTGGGCCTTTTTTATTATTTATAAACTTCAGTTTGGAGGGTAGTTTATCTTCACAGCAAAACTGAAAGACAGTAGAGGGATTTCCCATAAACCTCCTGTCTCCCCAGCACCACATCCCCCAGTATCAGCATTCTCTTCCATATTGAGTAATTTCCTGTTGCCATGATATGGAAGAGTTGACTTTGGCTTCAGTTCCAGAGAAAGAGTCCACAGTGTCGGGGAGGCCTGACAGAGGCAGCTGCACCAGCTCAAGCACGCACAGGAGGCAGAGAGCAACCCGGAAGTGGGGCTGGGCTATGGGCCCTCAGAGTCAGGCCCCGCCCCCCAGTAACATACTTCCTCCAGCAAGGCTTCGTCTGTTAAACTTCCTCAAACAGCGCCAACAGGGACCCAAGTGTTCAAATACTTGAGCCTATGGGGATATTCTCATTCAATCCACCATGCCCACCAGAGAGGTCCATTTGTTTCATGTGATGAGCCTGCTCAGGCATTACCCAAAGTTCACAGTTTACACTAGCACTTACTGTCGGTACGAAAACAATATGGATTTTGACAAGTGGACAGTGATCACAGCATCACTACACAGAATAGGTTCCCCACCCGACTTTTTCAGGCTCAGGCTGTGGAACCCTCCTTCTCCTTGACACTGGGCCACTGCGGCTTTTCCGTCCTCCACAGCTTAGCTTTCCCTGATGCATGGAATCATCTGGTCCAGCAGGTAACCATTTCACTCGGTGATATTCACTTAAATTTCCTCCATGCCGTTCATGGTGGGATAGCTCACTTCATTTTAAGACAGTTCCTATGTGGATGTATCACTGGTTATCCACTCTCTGATCAAAGGGTGCCTTGGCCGTAACAACTAGAATAGAGCTATTATGAATTACTCATGTGCAGGCCTCTGTGTGGACATCAGTATTAGTATTCAGTTCCTTCTGATCGATACAAAGGAATGCAATGTCTAGATCATGTGGCAAAGATACTACGTGTTTAAAGAAACCATCGTGGGGCCGGAGAGATGGCTTAGTGGTTGAGAGCGCTAACTGCTCTTGCAGAGGACCTGAGTTTGACTTCCAGCGCCCACACAGTAGCTAACAACCATCTGTAACTCTAGCCCTAGGGGATCTGATGCCCCCTCCTGACCTCCACGGGCATTGCACAACACAGGCGCACTTACATACACCCAGGCATTACACTCATACACATAAAACTAAGTGAAGAAATTTTTAAAAAGAGACAGTCAGACTGTCCTCCGCCTTGAGAAAAGGCCACTTCCTGTCATGTCACACACTGGCCAGTACTTGATGTGTAGGATTTTGGCCATCCTATCAAATCGATAGTTCAGTTTGCCAGCTCTCTAACAGTGAATGCTTTAAGCATTCCCCATGTGTGTCTGTGTGGTCTGCCTGTCTGTCTTCCTAGGTTAGGGATCTGAACTCTGCTAACTGTTTTAATCAGGTTGTTTTCTTACATTGAGCTTTGACAATTCTCTGTACATTTTGGCTTTGACCAGATGCATCATCAGCAAATAGTTTTTCCTGATCTATGGACTCCCTTCTCATTTTCTTGGCACCGTCTTTCACAGAGCAGAAGTTATTATTGAAATCCAGCTTATCAATGGTTTCTTTCATGGACTAAGATTTTGGTGGTAGGTCTCAAAGGTTACTAACATATTCAAAGCCAGGTTTTTCTGATATTTTCACTGGTGAGTTTTATGGTTTTGCATTTCATTTGGTCTGCATCCCTTTGGGTTAACTTTTGTGTAGGGTACAAAGGCTTGTCTACATTCTTTACCTTTTTCACACATGGATGTCTAGTAGTTCCAGCATCATTGGGTGAAAATACTGTCTGTTCCTTGTTCATTTAATGTTTGTTACTCTTTCAAAGATCAGTTAATTAGATTTATGGGTTTTTTATTTTCCATGTATGAGTGTATTGCCTACATGTCTGTAAGTGCACCTATATCATACAATGCCTGAAGAGGTCAGAGAAGGCATTGGATTCCCTGGAACTGGAGTTAGGACTGTTGTTAGCTGCCATGTGGGTGCTGGGATTCGAACCTAAGCCTCCTGCGAGAGCAGCCAGTGCTCTCAATCACTAAGCCATCCCTCCAGCCCTAGGTTTATGTTGTTTTATAGCAGGGCCTGCTATTCTTTTCATTAATCTATTTGTCTTTTTACAGTACCATGTTGTCTTGGTTTCTATAGCTTTCTAATAAGTTTTTCCAATAAGTATTTCTAATACTTAATAATAAGTATTTTTCTTGTTTATTTTTATTTTGGATTGATGCAATAGTTATATGTACTTATAAGGTAAAATGTGCTGTTTCAATGCATGTATATATGGTGCAATTATCAAATAAGGGACATTATCATATGCATCACCTTGAGCTTTTATAAGTTCTTAATGGTGAGAACATTCAACCTCCTGACTTTCTAGCTATTTTGAAATCCACAATGCTAGTGTTATTTTTAGTCACTGTACTAGAAAGAAAGCACCAGAATTTACGTCTTCTGCCTAACTGTGCATTGTACCCGCTGACCAACTCCCCCGCCCCTGCCCCAGTTATACATCTTGAGTTGGAGTGTTTCCATGTTCTCATCTCCTTCCACACTGAGTTGGCGGCTCTGGATCTTTGGTTTCTCCATGTAAACTTTGAACCAGTGTGTTGATATTCACAAATAGCTGAGAGAATTTGGATTGGGTTTGTCCTGAATTCATGGGTCACAGTGAGGTGGGCAGACACCTTGTCAGTATTGAATCCTGCTGTCTGGGGCATAGCCCATCTCTCCGTTTATAACTCTGACATCTTTCATCATAGTTTTATAGTTTTTCTCACTTAGACTTGTATTTAACTTTTTAATTTACATGTGACTTTGTAGTTTATGTGAGTTCACCCATGCTTTTCATTTTACTTCTGCCCAGTCGCTGTTGGCATGTAAGAAGCGACTGACTTTGTGTGTTAATTGCACCCTGCCATATTACTATAATTGTTCATTAATTCATGGAGTATTTTGGTCAGTTGTTCCAGATTGTCTGTGTAGATGATTGTGTCATCCAGAAACAGTCAATTTGAATTCTCCTTCCCGGTTAGTCTGCCTTCCCTTGCCTTTCTCCCTAACCCCGTGAGGAGGGACTTCAGGTGAGGAGCTGGAGAGTGTAACTGAGAGATCCTTGCTGTGCTCTTTCCTTGGGCTTAGATGTCCCAGTTTGCTTTCTCTTGGTGTGATAAATACCCTGACTGGAAATAACCCAGGGGAGAAAAGAGTTTATTTTACCTTAAGGCTTATCATCCATCATTGAAGGAAACCGGGGCAGGAGCTCAAGCAGGAACCTGGAGGCAGGAACTGAAGCAGAGACTTTGGAGAAATGTGGCTTACTGGCTTGTTCCCCACCCTCCAGCTCAGCTACCTTTCCTTCTCCCCTCCTCCTCCCCCTCCTTCCCCTCTTCCTCTTTTTCCTCTTCCTCCCCCTCCTTCTTCTTTTTTATCAAAGAATTGTTAAAAAATTTATTGCTGGGTATGGTGGCATATGTCTTTAATCCCAACGCTCTGGAGGTAGAGGCAGGCAGATCTCTGTGAGATCAAGGCCAGCCTGGTCTACATAGTGAGTTCCAGGCCAGGTGGGGATATAGAGAGATCCTGGCTCAAAAAAATTATTTACTTATTTTTATTTCACATATATGAGTATTTTGCCTGCATGTATGCAAATGTACCATGTACATGCCTGGTGTCCCACAGAGGCCAAAAGAGGGCATCGGATTCCCTGGACCTCGAGTTAAAGATGGGTGTTAGCTGTGATGTGGGTGCTGGGAACTGAACCTGGATCCTCTGGAAGAGCAGTAAGTTCTCTCAACTACTGAGCCATCCCTCCAGCTTCTCAGCTACCTTATGTAATCCAGGCCCACCTGCCCAAGGATGGTGCTGTTATCAATTTAAAATCAAGAAAACGCTCCACGAGCATGCCGAAAGGCCAGTCTGGCAAAGAGGAAGTTCTTCAACTGAGGTTTAGTGCGGTGGTTTGTGAGTAGTGGCTCCCACAGGCTCAGGTGTTTGAATGGTTGGTGCCACGTTTGGAGACAGCCATGGACCCTCTAGGCGGGGCGGTCTTGATGGAAGAAGCATGTCACTGGAGGCAGGCTTTGAGAGTTCATAGCCTTGCCCTGTTTCTAGCGTGCCAGCTCCGTTTCCTGCTCCTGCTGCTGGGCCTCTCCACCGTGATGGACTCCTGTCCCTCTGGAACTGGAAGCCCAAACAGACTTTCCCATCCATAAGTCACTTAACCATGTGTTTTGCCACAGCAACAGAAAAGTAGCTCGTACAGTGTGTGGAGTTGCCAGCCAGTGTTGCCGTCTCAGTAGAGAGGCTGCAGAGGACTCACTAGTAAGTTGTCAGATAAAGCTACTAAGTTTTAATGATTGAGAGGAAGCTCTAGAGAGAGAAGGTCCCCTTGGGCACTGCTGGAGGTGCTGGCAGGGGCACTGGGCACTCTGCAGTGATGAAGATTGGTAGGACAATCACTCTGTGCTTTCTGGCCTTCCAAGACTTCTTGAGGTGAGGGTCATGGGTTGGGATGAGAATGGACTACATACATTTTTTTACTGGAACTCAGAGAGAGATTACGCAAAGCCCTGGACAAGGCAGAAAGGTCTTGGAGGGCTGAGACTAGGAGAAAAGCACTAGCTTTGCCCATGAAACCCAAGCTCGTTCTGGAAGAAACTGCACATGAACAGAGGAGACAGCATCATCGTTAGACAGCTCAGCCGGTAGAACGACCTCCTGTGCAAGCCTGATGACCTGAGCTGGCTCTCCAGAACCCATGTACAAAGCCAGATGCAGCTGTGTGCCTCTGTAATCCGAGCACTCCCATGGGATGGGGGCGGGCAGGCGGGACTGGCAGGAAGTGCCCAGCCTGGACAGCAGCAGAAACAGGAGAAACCTGCCTCAGCAGAGTGGAAATCAAGGACTAGTCCCAAAAGCTGTCCTCTGACCACATGCAAACCATGGTCTGAGTGTGTCTGCATTCGAACACACATCGTCACAGACATTACACACACATCATCTCACACATCATCATCACACACACACACAGTCATCATACATGCATCATCACACACACATCATTCACAAGTAAGAGATAAAAGTTATAAAAGAACAGCAAGCAGCCTCTATCATATTTGTTCTTTCTCAGTTAAACCGTTGGATAACCGTTACTGAACCCCTTCACCACCTACCGAGCGAACAGAGGATCAGTGGAGCTCTAAAAGTACCTGCTCACAGCCACACATGTCAGAAGCTCAGCACCAGCACCTCCTCTTGCCCTTAGCACAACAGAAGGGCCTCAAGGAGACATAATGGAAACCAAACCTAAAGTTGTATCTCTGCCCTTGCAGCATTAGCAAAAACTGGGGCAAAGTTGCACGTAGGCATTACCCTTGCTTTGTGCACACATCCTCAGGCATGGGTCTATGGTTCTGACTGGGCAGGAGTGTGCCGCAGACAGTTCAAAGGAACTAGTGATTTAGAGCAAGCTTTCATTTGGGTCATTTGCAGTCTTGTAGGTCAAAGTGGGCAAGACCCTGGATCATCCAAAGTGGACACACAGAAGTGTTGTCTGCCCACAGGGGGTTCACAGGTAGTTATTAATGTACATAAAAATCATATATAACGGCGTGTGCTTATGATCCCAGTGCTCAGGAGGGTAAGGAAAGGGACTCAGACTGAGGCCACCAGTGGGAGATGCAATTGTTGCCTGCATAGCTTGAGGAATTCTTCTAGAATCATCTACTCAGGTATAGCTGAGATTATGACTTCTGCACAGAAAAGTATTTCAGGATGAAACGAAGTTGAAGTCTATTAAGAAGAGGACGGTAGAGCACATGTGGTGGAGCCCACCTGGAATCCCAGCGCTTGAGAGGCAGATCTGTCTGTGAGATCAAGGCAAGCCTGATCTACATAGTGAGTTCCGGGTCAGCTGCGGCTACAGGGAGAACCTGTCTCAGAAAGACAAAAAAGAAAAAAAAAGGGGACGGTACACACCCAAGACGTGGGTGTGGACTTAAGTGTTCTAACAATGGTTATATGTTCAATGGATGAAATTTACAACCAGACTCAAGATTAAACAAAGTTTAAGAATTAAGTTAAAAAGGAATTGGTTTGTTTATGTTGATGCCCAAGCACAACTTCACCTCAAAGGGTTAAGAGAGAGTTTATTCTGGGGCCAAATCTGAGTGACCGTGGCTTGGAAACACAGATTTGGGTCACCCCAAATTCCATACGTCAATGTGAAAGCTGTTTCAGGCCACCTCAAATTCCATACCCCAACGTGGAAGCAGTTTCATGAAGTTTTTATAGCAGCAGAACAAAGTCATAAATCAAGACGCTTTTCAGATTCATTCCTTGGTGAAAACATAAAGTGGGCAGCCAGAGCGGAAGAGAAGTCCCAGCTCCAGGCCTCATGTGCTGTCCGAGGACACTCAGCCCTTTGGTAGGTGGGAGCCAGGGCTTTGTTAGCTAATACCTTCCAAAAGATTTTTTAAAATCTGTTACTCATAGGATGTTAAGTCAGAAATAAAGGTGGGCAAGGAGTGGCTATTAAGGTGGCTTTAGAAAGCTCAAGATAAATGATAATTTGGACCTGCAACATTCGTAACCCTCCACAATCACTTAAGTTCTAATCAGTTTTTGCAGAATCAGCCTTTGCAGAAAGTTCTGTCTCAAGATGCAGTTTTTCTTGGAACTTCCATTCTGTTCACATTTAAAGATTTCTTTTCCTTCTGTAAATGAAATCGTAAGATGGTTTATGAGTCCCCCGTTCAAGTGTATGGATGATAAGGAGCACTGATATGGCTAAAGTCAGAGGTCACCAGAGTTTAGGACATTCTGGTGGCTTTAAACCTGGCTCATCAGCTGTTTCAACACTGTTGAGTAATTGCTGAAAGCGTCTCACATCTTCACTGTGGGTCTTGTCCTTTCTCGGGCTGCAGGTGTGAGGCTCCTTTCCTTCCCTGTGTCCCATTAATTTTCCCTTTTCTATTTTTCCTTGGAGCTACATTATGAGACTTTGTTTTATAAAATGAAAAGATGCTTATTGACTGCCGTCAATGTGAAGCAGTGCCCTGTGCATTTAAATCGTGTTATCGCATTTAATCCTCACAAAAATCCAAAAACTAGGACAACTAACCCATTTTACAGGTAAAGAAACTACAGATCATTGAAGTTAAGCAGCTATCTCATGTCAGTTAACTAGAAACTTCCAGCCAGGTGTGGCAGCACATGCCTATAATTGTAGCACTTGGAAAGCTGAGGCAGGAGGATTATGAGTCAGCCCATGCTACAGAGCAAGACACTGTCTCAAAAAAAGAGTTATGTAGGTCTGAGACTTAGAACTAGGTCTCTCTGATTCTGGTTCTAACTGGATTGCACCTGACCACCCACCCAGGCAGCTTTCAAAGTACACTGGCGCTCAAATCCCAGACTCAAAATATTGAAACTTCTTTGGCCTGGAGTAAAGGACGGGGAGCTGAGTAAAGAAAGCTTTCACAGCTCTCCGGTGGCTCTCATGGTCTTAGTTCCTGTTCCTGTTGCTTGATAAAATACGCTGACCGAAGCAGTTAAGGAGAGGAGGTTGATCTGGTTCAGAGTGACAGGCCGCGACCGGCAGGGAAACCACCACACTGCCGGCAGGAAGCAGAGAGTGACGAATGCTCATATTCAGTTCATGCTTCCTTTTCACTGAGTCCAGGATTCCAGCCTGGGAAATACCTCCACCCAGTGGACCTGTCTTCCTTGGTTGATATAATCAGGAGACTCCCTCGCAGGCTGATATCATCTAGATAAATCCTCATCCATGTGCTTCTCTCCTAGATGATTCCAGATCTTGTCACGTTGGCACTCAGTATTAACCATCACAGCATCAGAGGCAAAGACTGAGACCCTTTATAACCCAGGTCTGCCAGAGGATGGTTTGGGAAAGAGACACAAAACTCAAACAGGATAGACAGTGAGCCATAAAATGCTGTTCTGTGTCCTGAGCATGCTCTGGTTGACAACAGAATAGCGAACTGAGGGAAAGGAAGCCTAAGATCACAGGTGTGCAATCTCAGTTTGAAACTGCAGGAATCAAGATGTGAGCTTAATAAGAACATGCCTAAGAAATGAGCCGTTACCTCTAGCTTGCCATGCACCAAAATATAGAAAGAGCTGTTTGCACCCCTGGGCACGTCTGACAGGCCTTCCCGTTTCTTCTTCCATTTCAGGAGAAGTAAAAACTTACAGATGGAATGTGCCCAGGAGATCGGGCCCTGGACCCTCTGATCCCAACTGCATCCCATGGGTTTACTATTCCACGGTGAACTTTGTGAAGGTGAGGGAGGTAGGGGCTGAGATGCTTCACGTAAGAGGCTGTTAGGTGACTGCTGAAATCTTCCCACCTCAGGATACAATGAAGGGGTAGGATTTAGAGCAGTGGCCTCCAGATCTAGTCCACTGGCCAAGTCCAGCCTCCCGCATCATCTGTGAACATAACAGAGACTGTAGGACGTGAGAAGCAAAAGCAATTTAAAACTGTTCTGAAGTTTGTGAACTGTGGATTGATAGTATGAGATATACAAACGGAGACTTCACTTCCCAAACGTAGAATTTACAGGAAGATGAGGTGTGCCAAGGTGGCACCTTACGATATCATTTTGTTCATGGTTTTTGGATGTGAGAAATCTACTCATTTTAATTACATGTGTTTGTATGTACATGTGCATGGACACATCCTCAAGTGCCACAGCACACATGTGGAGGTCAGAGGAAGAGCCTACAGGAGTCAGCTTTCTCTTTCTACCATGTGGGTCCCATGGGTTGAAGTCAGGCCGCCAGGCTTGGTGGCAGGTGCCTGTCCCAGCTGAGCTGTCTTACCTCACAGGTCCATGTGTTTATTCTAAAAGGATTGCCAGGGCACAGAACGAGCCATTCTAGGCCTGATAACAAACTAAAGCACAATCTATTTGGATGATATCAGGCTGAGAAATAAGAAGCAGAGTCAATGCCAACTTGGAGTTGAGTGCCGGCTGTTTGCTCCCACAACTGCAATATGTCATCATATGTCATAAACCAAAGTCCACCCGGAACCATATCTGATAAAAATGTAACCACTTTTAACAGCAAGAGGGGATCTTAACCCTCCACTTAGGGACACATGTGACTTGAATCTGATGCTGGAGCTTAGGAGATGAGCAAGAAGTCATTTGACAAGCATATTTGCATATTAGAATCTTGGAAACTTACTTAACCAAGCCCCTCACAGAACAGAGTGCTTATGACATGCAAATTATATTATCATGTACTATGGCAGGTGACAACATGCTTATTTGAAGAAATGCGTAACTGTGTGGGGAAAACAATGAGTATCCACACTATAACTATAATTTGTCTTGAATCTGGTAAAGTCTATAGAAGTGGCGAGTCATGGAATGTTTTATGGAAGGTTCTAGAAAAAGTCAGAGAGAAAAACCAACATAAACAGCTGAAAATAGGAGGTGGTTTGGAAGTGTTGAGAGTCCCATTTGCCCATGATCCAGTGTTCAAGAGGAACCTAACCTAAAAAGTTCACAGGATGGGATGAGCTCATGGAAGGATTCAAGGATCCAGGGAGTTGCACTTCACGCTGCAGGCCAGGGAAATCAGCTAGGACTTCTAGATGGGAGAGTGGTGACGCTGAAGTGGTGGTGAGGAGGGGAGGGGCTGAAAGTGGGATGAGCCTGGACCAGCAGAATGTTGGCAGATGATGGAATATTATTAAAGTTGTAACTGCTCATTTAATTGGGTCTGCTCTTCCTTCCAGGATACATACAGTGGTTTGATGGGGCCTCTGATTACATGCCGAGAAGGGGTATTGAACGAAAAGGGACGGAGAAGCGATGTCGACTATGAGTTTGCCCTGCTGTTTCTGGTGTTTGACGAGAATGAATCCTGGTACCTAAATGATAACATCAAGAAGTACCTCAGCAAAGACCCTCGGGATTTCAAGCCCACTGACGACTTTGAAGAGAGCAACAAGATGCACGGTATAGGAGGGATTTGAGGAGAACACTGTCTTGAGATAGGCTCGTAGAAGCCCCATTGCTACAGGAAACTCCTGCTCCCTCTCCTGGGCCTTCTCTCCTCCTGGGGCACTAACCTGGAGACTTTTTCCAGAGTGAGCCAGCGAGCCTAACCATTGGTTGACTGGCTGCAACTTATCGAGGTTCTGGACCAGCTGTTTAGAAACACCGTCTCTGAAGGCGGAGATCTTTACGTTTTGAAGAAGTAATTTTTAAAAAACAAATAATCACTTCTTGAGATATTCTATGAGACTCCATCACAGCTAAAATAACTGCAAATTTAATCACAACCAAAGGAAATCTATGATCATATAAGGGTTTGGTTAATTCTCTGGAATATGAAATACCATCACTGAATTTTTGTTTTAACATATATACATTAGAGAATTCTGTGTCGTTTAAGCAAGTTTGCTTTGGGGGAAGGAGGAGTGATGTGTTCACAGGGAGATGCCCACTCACTCTCCCCCACATGTGTGTGTGGCTGGGCCTGGTCCAAGGTCACAAAACTAGCTGTTAACAAGGATGATAATATTGTGGCCCGATTCCAAATTCAGACAGTCACTCTCCTCTCTGAAACTTTCTTATATGTTTTCCATTTTTAGTGAAGGCAATTTACTCAGATGTACCACCTCACAGAGTAAAATGTTAACAGGAAGCGGAGGATCGAGGTAATCGTTATAACCCAGCTTGCTTAGGCCATTGTCTGCCAGTCTGGAGCGCTCTCCCTGAAGACTCAACCATGTTTACACTAGATCTTAGAAAGAGAAACATAAATACATAACAAAGGGGCTGGAGCGCTGGCTCAGCAGTTAAGAGCGCTGGCTGCTCTTGCAGAGGACCTGGATTTGATTCCCAGCACCCACATGGTGGCTAGCAACTATCCGTAACTCTAGTTCCCGGGGATCTGGTATCTTCTTCTGACCTCCATGGGCATTGTACCACACAGGTACATTTACATACATGCAGGCAATACACTCATATACATAAAATAAAAATAATAAATGAATTATTTTTTAAAAAACATAGATGCAAATTGTTTCGGCATATACACATGTATATGTACACACATATATATTCATTACATACATGTATATGCACACATTTTATATATATATATATATATATATATATATATATATATATATATATATATATGTATGTGTGTATTTGATTACTTGTGGCTTGGTCCACTCCTGTGTAGAGTGATATAAATCAAAGCCTGGAGAGCTCATTGTCTATTTCCCACAGAGGCCAGGCTGAATAAAAGAAACAAGCCTGAAATGCTGTCACCCAGGATGGGCCCTGAAAGACAAACTGGGATTTTTCTTTCCTGGATCCCTGCATATAAAGACTGTTTTTGTTCATCTAAATGTTGTATCTAGAATGGTGGGGTCATTGGCAAGCCTGAGTGGGGCTGGCACCCGCGCCCCAGGCACGTAGAAGGCAGATCTTGAACCACTGCAGTGGTGCCCACCTTTAGCTCAGGTGGCAAAAGTAGTGGATCTCCATGAGTTCCAGGTCAGCCTGGTCTACACAGTGAGTTCCAGGCTAGCCAGGGCTTCATAGTGACATCCTATGTCAAAAGTCGAAAGCATTCCTAACACTACATTAGGTGGTGCGCCCTCTGCTGACCCAATGCTGTTTCTTTACGCTTCTTAGCCATCAATGGAAAGATCTTCGGAAACCTCCCTGGCCTGATAATGAGTGAAGACACGATGACTAACTGGTATTTGCTGGGACTGGGAAGTGAAGTGGACATCCACACCATCCATTACCACGCGGAGAGCTTTCTGTTCAAAGTGAGTATCCGGAAGGCACTTTGGGGCGCTTTTAGATGAACAGAGTCAAGATATTTCTGCTTGGAGCTAGCAGAGTTAGTTGGCAAAGATGCTTATGAGGGATTCACACTTGACAGAATGGGACTGTGTCCTTCTCCTTACAGGCATTTATTAGTGTTTGTGTCTACAGTATGTCTTTTAACCAAACAATCTGTCTGAGAGTCAGGTGAGAACTTTGTCTTCAGTGTGTGGCCACAGCCGTGACCACCCGGGTGTGCTGTTGATACTGCACAGGAAACACCTGCGACACTGGGCCTTTTCTTGGCCTTTTGCTCCTTTGCAATTTCCCCCCTCTCGTCCCTCCCGTCCTATCTTTCTCCACCTCACTTCCTGTCTCCCTTTCTTTTACTCCATGCTGCCGAGTACAGGAGATCTTTTGAGATTTGGACTCCACAGCTCTATCTTGACTTTTGCCCTAGAGACAGCTGTAGACACGCTGGACCCTGTGTGACCTCCTGCCATGTGGGCAGTGCCGGCCACACAGCAGAATCACCCACAGGGCTGTTTAAAGAACACACCGTGCCCCACCCCTGCTGAGTCAGTGGCAGGGTGAAAGTCTACAGTGTGTCATCTCAGGTTCTCAGTGCCATCTGTAAGGATGTGGGGAACACAGCCAGCTCTTCAGGAGAGCCCAGACTGGTCCTATGCTATCTATACAGGCATAAACAGCAATCGACTCAAATGTCTGCATGTATGTAAGCGTACATGTTGATGAAATGCCCATGGAGGCCAGAAGAGGGTGTTGAGCTCCCTGGAACTGGAGTTATAGATGATTGTTGGCCATCATGTAGGTTCTGGGAACCAAACCTGGGTCCTCTGCATGAGCAGCCAGTGTTTTTAACTTCTGAGGCATCGCTCTAGCTCCCAAATTCTGTGTTTATAGGCACAAACAGTAGTGCAGCCAACAGCAATCAAAGCAGAATATTTCCATGACTTCCCGAAGTTTCCCCTTCACCCCATAGTGTCGCTTTACTGACACAGGCTTAACACTTGGCACACACTGGTCTGATCTGTCTCTGCAGTGATCTGAATGTGTTTCCTTAAAGTCACTTGATCTCCAGTCCTGCTGCGTTGGAAGGTGGGGCCTGATGGCAGGCTGGCAGGCAGGCAGTCTGTGAGGGCCCCACCCCGTGAGTAGACAGGTACCAATCGATGCATACTTGACCTCTTGCTCTGCATGTGGGAGCCCTTCCGCCTTTTGCCATGGGATGATGCAGCAAGAAAGAGCTGACTAGACGCAGCTCCCAGGCCCTTAGACCTCCCAGCCTCCCAAACTGCAAGGAAGGAATCCCTATTCTTGGGTGTGGGATGTGGCTCAGCAGACATCGGTGCTTGTCACGCACAGCTGATGGTCTGAGTTGGATCCCCAGGGCTCACAGTAGAAAGAGAAAACCGATCCCCCAAGTTGTCTTCAGACTTACACACACACACACGCGCGCACACACACACACATATATATACACATACACACATATACACATACACACACATATACACATACACACACATATATACACATACACACATACACACACATATATACACATACACACATATACACACATATACACACACATATATATATACACATACACACATATACACATACACACATATATATACACATACACACATACACACACACACACACACACACACACACGCATACACATACACACAGAATTCTTAAAAAATTCCTGGTCCTTAAATTGCCCAGTCTCAGGGATTTTTCACAGAACAAAGCGACCTAGATGGTCTCCGCAGTTTTACCTTTACAGAACATCACGTAGAAGCCATGTACTTTGCAGTATGTCAAGTCTGGCTTGTTCCATTCGGCATTCTTGTGTGTATCGGAGCCGTGTTTCATCTGATGGATGAATAGTTTTCACTGTATGGATACAGGGCCATTTATTAACTTTCCCATTAAGGAGCATTTAAGCTATTTACAATGGTTGATAAAGTGATTATAAACACGTGTGCACGTGTTTTTATATACACCTGTTGTCATTTTCCTTGAGAAAATATGTAGTATTGCTAAACCATATAGTACATGTGCATTTAACGTTATAAGAAACTGCCACGTTGGTCTTCAGTGAGGCACAGTGTTGCCTCCCCCAGGACACGTGACACCCCTTCCCTCTCCATCCGTATCTGCACTTGGGTTTTTTTCTATATCATATTTCTTGGCCAGTTTATTACTGGTAGAGGTACTACTGAGCACATTCGTATGTGTTTTCACATGTGCCATGCCCCTCCATGTCTAAGTTTTCTTTGGTGAATTCTATAAATCTTGTGCCTTTTTTGTTTTATAAATTTTATTTTTAACTGATACATAAAAGTGTAAACTGTACTCATTTCTGGGACACTGTGTGGTATCTTCATTCATGTAAAATCATGTAATATTTAAATCATAGTAGAAACACGTATCTCCTCAAACGTTAAGCTATGTTAAAACTTTTGCAGTCCTTTCTTCTGGCTTTGCTGTGTAGTACCTTTCACTGCCCATCCTCACCCTGCTGAACAAGACACACCAGAGCTTCCTGCTTCTGGCTGCATTCGTACCTGCTGACCTCTCTCCCCAGTCCTGTCTCCCCGTACCCTTCCAGCCTCTGATAGTCAACATTCTGCTCTCCACCTTGGTGAGATGAACTTCTCAGATTCCACAAATGAGTAAGATCCTGAGGCATCTGTCCCTCTGAGGCTGCCTGTCTTATTTCTCCAGACGTAAAGATCTCCAGTTCCATCACATTGTTGCAGTGAGAGGGTTTCATTCTTTCTCACAGCAGGACAGTATTCCAGCTCTGTGTTTGGTTTTCTTTGCCCATTCATCAGTTAATAGGCACATTTCCTTTCTGTGGCTATTGTGAATTGCGCAGCAATGAATGTGGGAGCCCTTCAACACACTACTTTCATTTCTTTGACTATACACCAAGTAGTGGGATTGCTGGGCTGTGTGGTAGGTCTGTTTAACCTGTCAGGAACCTCCATAATAGCTGTATTAATGTCTGTCCTCACCCACAGGATGCAAGGGCAACCTCTCCTCCACATCCTTCCAGCACCTGCTGTCTTTGTCTTCAATTTTAGTCATTTTCACTGGCGTGAGATGAGATCTCATTGTGCTTAGAATGTAGTTTTGATTTTAATTTTCTGATAATCAGTGATGTTGAACATTTTTTCATGTATATATAGGTTGTAAACCTGTCTTCTTTTGAGAAATATCTCTTTAAGTTTATTTTTAAATATTGTCCAGGTTTAAATTGTGTTATTTCATTTTTGCTATTGAATTTCATTTTTTCTTATGCTTTCTATAGCCCTTTTCAGAGGGGCGGTTATAGCCACGGAAAGGACTATCTTTTCCCTAAGGTATGTATGCAAATCCCTTGGCCAGTCATCAGTTTGATGCAGATGTATGTGGACTTGCTTCTAGGCTGTTTTTTCTTTGTATCTGTAGGTGTGGATTTCATGCCTACACCACATGTGACTGTGGTTTTGTATATGTTTTAAAATCAGAGAGCATAATGTTCCCACTTTGTTCTTTTGCTCAATCTTGTTCTTGCTGTTCGGATATTTGGTGGGAAGGAGAAGCAGTCCTATATGTTTGGGGAATCTTTTCCTAGAACTTTGAAGAGTACTATGGATATTTAGATAGCAATTGCTTTGAATCACTATCAAATTGCCTTAGGCAGTATGGTCTGTGCCCCTTTTAAAACCGAATTATTTCCTTACTGTAATGTTTGAATGTTTTAAATATTCTGGACAGAAATTCTTCGTCAGCTCTGTGGTTTGCTAATACGTGCCTCAGTTTATGGTTTATCTTTTCATTCTGAACAGTATTTCAAAGAACAAAGTTCCTAATCATTGAGAAAGTTCAAAGCATCATGTTTTCTTCTGTGGCACATTCTGTGGTGTCACATGTAAGAAATTTTTGCCTGACTTAAGATCATAAAGATTTCCTCTTTGTTTTAGAAGTTTCTTAAAAACTTTTATTTATTTTGTGTATGAGTCTTTTGCCTGACTGTATGGAAGCACCCATGTTGTGGGGTGTCCTCAGAGACCGAAGAGGGCATCAGAATCCCTGGAACTGGTTGTTAGCCATCATGTGGGTCAAACCCAGGTCTCTTTAGAGCAGCCTCTGAGCCATCTCTCCAGCCCCCCTTTTAGAAGTTTTATAATTTTAGGTTTCACATTTGGGGGTCTGGTTCATTTAATGTTCACATGTGATTTGAAGGAGGATTGAGGATCATTTTACATATGAACGTCCAAATATCACCACTCATTGTAAGCACTATTCTTTTTTTCTAAAATATTTGTTTTAAATTTTTTAATCTATGTGTACATGTGTGGGTATATGCATGTAAGTGCATGTGTCTGTGGAAGCCAAGTTACAGGTGGTTGTGAGCCATCTGACACAGGTATAGGGATCTGAATTCCAGCCCTTCTCAAGTGCTCTTAACCACTGGGCCATCTCTCCAGGCCTGAAAGCACTATTCTTGAGCTAGGAGTGGTGGGGCAAGCTGTGACCCCAGCACTCAGATGCTGATCCAAGAGGGTCACAAGCTCGTGGACAAGGCTACAAACCAAGCTGAGGTAGGTTGGGCTTCATAGAAAAGTTCTGTTTGGGGGCTCTAGGGAGATAACTAAGGCAGTAAAGCACTTGCCGCATAAGCATAAGGATCTCGATTGGATCCCCATTAAAAAGCTGGGCGTGGTGTTGCACTCATGTGCTGTAATTCTAGTGCTGGGGAGGTTGAGGCACAGGGATCCCTGGGGTTTGTTGTCCAATCAGTTTAGCCAATTGGTGAGTTTCAAGTTCATCCAGAGATCCTGGAAACAAGGATCCCCCAAACAAGGTGGGGAGTGATACACAAAGACACTTGATGTTGATCTCTGTCCTCCACATATATTAGCACACACACAAAACACATGCACATATACACACATATATACACAAATGCACACACATGTATAGATACACACACACATAAATATATATAGAGACCCTGTCTTTAAGAAAATTACCACTGTTCTTTTTTTTTTTCTTATCTTTTTGAGATGGAATCTTCCTGTAGCCCCAGCCAGCCTGGAATTCACTAGGTAGACCAGGCTGGCCTTGATCTCACAGACATTTGCCTGCCTCTGCCTCCTAAGTGCTGGGACTAAAGGTGTGTGCCACCATGCCCCACACCACTGTTCTTTTTCCCATTCTGTTGCCTGTACACATTTGTAAAAATCGTGTTGAGCACATACACGTGGGCTTCTACTAGAACTGGACTCTGATTTACATGTCTGTATTTTCTTGAGCACCATGCTACCTTAATTACGTGAATATTATTGTAAGCCTTGAAATTTAATGCTGATTGTTTTGATAAGAGGATCTTCGTCTTCTTATGACAATATTATAAAGAGCTCTGGTTGATTTAGTTGAAGAAGTTCTGGTGGGATTTGATTGGGTTTGCTTCAATTTACACAATAGCTTAGGAAGAGTTTTTAAAAATATTTTTATTGATTCAAGAATTTCATGAAGTGCATTTTGACCTTATTCAACCTCTCCTCTCCGCCACCTTTCTATCTCCCTTCATGTGTCCTCTGTTTTGACTATCTTCCCATTCACAATAGCCTGAAAACCAGAATGTATTTTGGAATAAATGTAACCAAGAAAGTGAAGGACTTATTACTAAAAATTTAATGACATTGAAGAAAGAAATTGAATAAGATTCCAGAAGATGGAAAGACTTCTCACGCCCACAGATCAGATTAATTAAAATGGCCATTCTACCAAAGCAATCTACAGATTTAGTGCAATCCTCATTAAAATTCCCAAACAATTCACAGAAACTTAAAATACAATCTCAAATTTCATATGGAAGCACACAAATCCCAGGGTAGCCAAAATAATCCTGAACAATAAAATAAATGCTGGAGGCTATACAATCCCTGACTTTAAATTATACTACAGAGCTACAGTAATAAAAACAGCATGGTATTCTCATAAAAACAGACACATTGATCAGTAGAATAGAATCATGAACCCAGGTTTAAGCTGACCCACTTACAGCCACCGAATCTTTGACAAAGGGACCCAAAACATACATTGGACACAGACAGCATGTTCAACAATGGTGCTGTTCAAACTGGATAGATATATGTAGAAGAATGAAACCACATCCCTATCTCTCATCATGGATGAAGCTCAATTCCAAATGTATCAAAGACTTCAATATAAGACCCGATACCTTGAATCTGATAGAGGAGAAAGTAGGGACCACACAGGACCTTATAGGCACAGGAAAGAAGTTTCTGAACAGGACCCTGTTATACAGCTCTCATCTCTGACCAGAGTTGAGAAAGCTTCTTCTTTCAGCAGATGGTGATTAACCAGAGATTCACAAATAGTCAAGGTGCAGAGAATTAGAAACTGCAGAGTGCTCAGCCCTAAATGGAAGACCTATATGACACACTCTCCTCCGAAGGCTCGGGGATCATTGCAGAAGAGGGGACCAAAAGATTATCGGAGGCAATAGCTGAATACAAGGAAACCATTGTGGACCCCCCAGGACAGGGGTACAGGTGAACCCACAGGCACTGGAGCAAACCAGAGAGCAGCATGGATGGGGAGGTGGGCAGGAAGCCGAGCCCAGCTGAGAATCTACGGGCAACCGTCGGAGGCTGGGAGAGGAAGAGTCAGTTTTCCTCACTGGTGTGAGGCCTGGTAGGTTGATCCATTTCAAGGGATAGACTAGGCCCAAGAGCACTTGGAAAACAAATTAGACTCGATAAGCCTTTAAAAAGGAGAAGCTCACTTGATCATGGTGGTCAATCTTTTTGATGTGTTTTTCTATGGGGGTTTTTTGTATCTACGTTCATCAGAGAGACTGGCCTATACTTTTCTTTGTCTGGTTTTGGTATCAGAGTAATACTGGCTTCATAGGAAGAATTTGGGAGTGCTCCTTCCTTTTCTATCTATGGAATAGTTTGAGGGGTATTGGTACTAGTTCTTCTTTAAAGGTTTGATAGAATTCCGGGCTGTATCCATCTCACCCTGGGCTCTTTTTAGGTAGGAGATCTTTGTTGCATCTGTCTCTGCTTGTTACAGGTCTATTTAAATGATGTTATTTGATTTAATTTTGGTAGTCTGCACATATCTAGAAATTTATCCATTTCTTTTATATTTTCAGTTTAGGGGAGCACAGATTTTTTTAAGCGTGTCCTTACTGGATTTCTGAGTTCCCTTGGAGTCTGTTGTAATGTTTCTCTTTTCATCTCTGAGTTTATTAATTTGGGTCCTCTCTCTTTTTCTTTTGGTTAACTTAGCTAACGGTCTGTCAGTCTTGTTAATCTTCTCAAAGAACCAACTCTTCATTGATTCTTTGTGCTGTTTTCTTTGTTTCCATTTCATTCAGCCTTTGTTTTATTTATCTCTCCTCCCTTTTGCACTGTTTAGGTATGGTTAACACTACTGAGATTTCCAGTTCATGAACATAGCATATCTATTAATTTATTTTTAATACAAAAATTATACCTTATGTGTATGAATGTTTTGCCTGCATGTATGTGCAATGTTGTACAATGTCCACGGAGGTCAGAAGAAGGTGTCAGAGTACCCTGGAACTGGAGTTAAGGACAACTGCTAGTTTCCATGTGGGTGTTGAGAACCAAACTCAGGTCCTCTGTAAAAGTAGCCAGTGCTCTTAACTGCCGAGCCATCGCTCCAGCCCTCTACGTTTTTAAAATTACATTTATTGATTGATTGTCTGTGTGTCTATGCTATGGCATGCTTCTGGAGGTCAGAGGACCAGGGAACCAGGGAACTGGTTCTCTCCTTTCACCATATGAGGTCTAAGCATCAAACTCAGGTGTCAGGCTGAGTGGCAAATATTCTTATCCCCTGAATTGTCTCACTGGCCTCTATCTTCCTATTTGTTAGATCTTCCATGATTTATTTCATTAGCATTTTGTAGTTCTCAGTATACATATTATACATGTATTTTTCTATGCATAGATAACTAAGTCATACATTAATAACATCTAAGGTTTGGTGCTGGTGTACAGGCTGCTGTTTGATTTCTAATAGTTTACTTCCACTATATAGAAATATGGATGATTCTGCACATAAACCTATCTTGTAACTTTTTCAAACTCAGATTCTAGTCGAAACTAGATTTTCTAATATATAATCATGTTGTCTGTAAATATAGGGTTTTTTTTTTTTAAGACAATGTCTCCCTGTACTCCCAGCCTGCCTGGAATTTGCTATGTAGACCAGACTGGCCTCGAACTCTCAGAGATCTGCCTGCCTTTGCCCCCTGCACGCTGAGATTAGGGGTATGTGCCACCATGTCCATATGGTTTTCTTTATTTTTTATATATTCTGTCCCCCTCTGTTATCTTATTGTACTTGGCAGGAGCTCTGAACAGGAACAGGAATTCTTAGGGAGAAAGTTTTCAGTCATTTACTACTGAGCATAAAACAAGTTGTGGGTTTTCATACATCCAATTCCCAGGTTGAGAAGTCCCCTTCTATTTTTAATTTGATGAGAATTTTTATCATAAACAGATATGAAATCATATAAAATGTTTTTTTTCTACATCGATAGTGACAATCATCTACTTTCCTCTTTAGCCTACTGATAATTTTCTTTAGCCCATTGATGAGCTGTATTGATTGATTTTCAAATGGGAATTTACCCTTTCATTTCCTGGATTAAGCTTACTCCATCATGAAGAATTACCTTTCCCGAGCACTGAAAGATTTGATTGGCTAGTATGTTGTTGGCTATTTTTATGTCTGTGTTCATAAGGAACTGATGAACTTTTTTTCTTGTGTGTGTTTGGTTTTTGTCCAGAGTACTGTGATTTCTATACAATGAGTTCGACAGTGTTCTTTGTCTTCTATTTTCTAGAAGACTTGGTTTATAATTAGATTTACTTCTTTACAGATTTGGATATAATTTGCCAATAAAGCAATTTGAACCTATTGGATAATGTTAATATAATTTCTGTTTCTTTGTTAGGAATGATACTATCCAGGTTACTGGTTTCTTCTTGAATGATCTTTGATAGCTTGTCTTTTTATTTATTTTATTTTGTTATTTGGACTTCACCTGAACTGACTAACCTAAGAGAAAAGGGTACAAGGAAGTGTTAGAGGCATGTCTTTTATGGCTTAATTTTGCAAATGGAGGCTGTTACTTCTATACGTTATGTACAGTTCACAGGCCGGTCTCATATAATACAGGAGGACCTACAAAGTTGTGCACATCAGGAAATATTGCTTACTGAGGTCACCTTAGAAGCTGGTCATGAGAAAGCATGTCAAGTTTTCAATCTGTTCCAAGAACCAGCATTAGTCTTTATCTGTTCCTATTCTCTCTTCTATTGGTTTCTGTTCTTCATATTTCTTTCTTCTGCTTCTCATGTCCTTCTGCCAAGCTGAGCAAAAGAAGCCATATCTCTGTCTTTTGACTTTTGCAGATAGATAAGTCTTACCGAGAAGATGTGTATGATCTCTTTCCTGGGACATTCCAAACCATCGAGCTTTTTGCAGATCACCCAGGGACGTGGCTCCTTCACTGTCACGTGTCTGATCACATCCATGCGGGCATGGAGACCACCTACACTGTCCTTCGGAACATAGGTACTATCTGTCAGTAATGCCAGGTGCTGGGACCAAGCTTCCTGTAGCCCTGGAGAACAGGAGGCATGAGAAAGCACAGATACAGCCTCCAAGGAGCTCAGAGTCAAGTAAGAGACAGACATGTTGATACGGAAGCGCAGCGGAGTGTGACTTGCTCCACAGCAGCGCAGAGCATAGCGTTCAGTGGTGGAAGGAGGGGCGTGGTCAGTAGTCGGGGTGCGAGCCCAAGCTTCAGAGCCCATGACCTCAAGAGGGATGTGAGGGGAGGAGAAGCTGGGAAGGTGGAGAGGTGGGAATGCCTGGTACTGAAGCCGCCCAGTGAGAATCCAGGGAAGATGGCAGGTATGGCGGGCGGGCAAAGCCCTTGCTGATGGAAAGGCATAATTCGCATGTCCTATGAATAGGCTCTTCTTTGTTTATAAACAATCAACTCATCTTTGTTTGTCCAGACAACAGGATTCCGTATTCCACTAAGTCCCCTTCTGGTACAGAATCCAACCCAGCCACAGTGCCTTCCACAGGTAATGGCCTCGGCTCCTGAATCTTGGGTGAGTGTCTCAGTGTTCACTGATCAGGGGAAGGCAGATACCTGATGCCACTTTTCTTTTTCATAGAGCAACCTGGCACGGGGGGCCTTTATTTCTTCGGCAAGAATCTGCGGCCGAGAGGGGCCAAGGCAGCCCTGGTGATCCTTTTCATCCTGGGACTCCTCCTCCTGGTGGCCACTGTGATTCTCTCCCTCAGACTTCACTCTGCAAGGAGGCAGATGGCGTACAGGGAAGTCCAGTCCTGCGCACTCCCCACAGATGCCCTGTGAACTCCCTGGTCATCCTCAGGAGGAAAGGGTCAGGTTCCACAGCTGACTGGACAGTGGCAAACAGGAACACTGGGCCAAGGCAATGTTCACCAAGGAAGGTTGACACTGGATCCTGGATCAGGATTCTGAGCCTCTGAATGTCATTCAAAGCAATTTGCTTTTATTTATTTACTTTTTAACGGGCTGTGAATAATCCTCAGGTATATAAAAAAATACAGGAGAACGCACCATATTGAGAAATGCTGACTACCAGTCTGTTCTATGACACCCTCTGAAAGATACTTTAATATTTGTTTTTCATAGTTTTAAATTAAATAGCACTTCCTTAGCTAGCCATTAAAGCTTCTAGATGAGCAAGTTCCAGACAGCAGTGTAGCGCCTCAGATACCTGCCTGTGTGCTGGAGCCACAGGGATTCTCAGTGCCACTACACAGAACGGTTCCTGAAGTTGTCCCAGGGAAAGCATTCTTGAGGAGCCCTTGGGGATATCCAAGGCAGTGTGTGCCAATAGGATTGGCCCATATGAGCCTTCAAGGCCTCAGTGGCTCTTTCCCCTTCCACACAAAGAGCCCATGCATTGTTTGCAATACAAGCTCAAGCTATACGGTGTCTCATTTAATGCTGCTGTTTTTAACGCAACCTGTAGAAATACTTGAATGTTTGCAATTCACTCCGTGTTACATACTTTTACAAGGTGTCTCCTTGGAAACCTATGTATTTTCAAAAATCAAGTGGAAAATTTTATTTCAGAATGCAGAAGAGTTGTGAAGGAGCAGGCTTGACTTTCTCACTGTGAGTCAGAGACTCCTTGTCTGGGCTTGAATCTTGAGTCTGGATTTTCATAGTCAGGGGGCATGTTCCCATAGCTCTATCTTCTATGAAATACTTTCATCATGTGCATGGTGGCAAGACGAATTCATCAATGCAGCTGACTGGCTAGGAGGAGAGAAGACCTCTCAAAATCCTGCATTCCGTGCTTCTTAAAGAAATAGCCCTTGAGAGGAGAAAGCAGGGAGAAGAAAAGAGAAAAGCCAGGAAAAGAGGTCTCTGTGGAAATAAGGGGTACAGTGGCCCGGACTCACGGGCAAACCCGAAGCACGGAACAGCTAAGCGGAGCGCGTGATGCAATGCGCCCTCTCTGAGGGCAGGCCTAGACGTTGGGTGTAAGATCGATAAATGCAACATTGCTTATGACTAGACTGGGAATCTACCTAAGCTCAGGGCGGGTTGCCCGGAATGCTGTTGGCAGATGTGTGGCATCAGATCACGGCCTTACCAGGGCCATTCGGGCGCCCAGGTGACGAGTAGGACCCACAAACACTCTGGTGGAGGGATCTTTCACACTTTATCTTCTTCCTGGGGAGGGGAATGGGTTATATGATAGAAGCCATAGTGTTCGGTAAAACAGATGCAACTGCTAGTAGCTCTGCTTGCAGTTTGCTCGACCGCCTTATCAAACAGGGCACCCCAAAGACTTTGACTTCCGACCTGCTGACCACGGACCATGTGATTCTGCGCACCCACACGTACGGGCTGCGGAATTACACGAGACGCATGGTGAGCGCCTTATTACCTGTAGTAAGACAAGTTATTTAGTTGTGTTTTTCCTTTTCACTTAGTTTATTTTTTTAATGAAAACCACAAAGTAGTTTTATTGTACTTTTTCTCTTTTTAATAAAGTTTCACATATCATAAGATATCAATTTGCATGTTTTTTTCTACTCAAAATTATTTGTCCTTAAATGGGGAGGGAGGAGTGGTTAAAACAGAATTGTCTTTTAGAGATTCGGCCCCTATGACTATGCTGAATGTATGTATTTATTAAATGAAATAAACAATATATCACCACAAAGATTGTAATATGGCTTTTCCCACAGGGTCTTCTCAAAGGACTATTGCTGAACCTCAGCCTCAGACTTCTGAGACAGTGGCCTTTTCCCCTCCTCGTGAGAGGTGGCCCTGCCGCTGCTTGGCCTTGGACCTCACTTCTTTGTGCTTTTCCAAAGACTCCATTCTCCTTTTTATCAATTTTTCCTTCCATATCCCTCTAAGAAGTCATCAACAGTGTCTACCAGTAAACATGGACAGCCAAGAGCCACCGTCCTTAACCGTAAGGCAGCACCACTCTACCCTGAGAGCAGAGCAGAAGCGCGCCCACACCCAGTCCTGCCCTGCGCAGCCCACACAGACGGCTTGTCACCTAGTTGGTGAGGCCGGCCCTGCATCCCAACTGCTGTCATCAGAGGGGCAGCCACAGGGCTTCTCCACCTTTATCTTGTTCAACTCTCAGCAAGGATGGACAGTTCCTTCCTGACACCCTTCTAGTCCTCTGGCTGTCACATGACACCTCCTCCTTCCAGCTCCTTTTCTCCTGGGCTTGCTCCTCTTCTCTGACCTCTAAATGCGGGCATCCCTCAGAATTTGACACTGGGCCATTTTTGCTCCTTTATCTTTTGGTGATGATGATGATGATGATTATAACAATGATGTATGTGTGTGTGATGTGCATGTGTGGATAAGCACATACCAGGAGACACATGTGGAGACAGAGGGGAGGGCAGCTCTCGAGGGGAGGTTCAGTTCTCTCCTTCAGCTATGGGTTCTGGGGACACACACACTTAGGTTGTCAGGCTTTCGAGGCAAGCACTTTGATCCGCTGAGCCAACTTGCCAGCCCCCTCTTTCCTAGTTTAGTAAATAGCACCCCTGGAAATTCCACACCCTCACCCCTGAAGCTGTGACTGAGACCTTACAAAGAGATTTTGCAGGTGGATAGTTAGGATTCCTGTTGGTGACAAGGAGTTTTAGATTATCTGCAAATGTAACAACAAGGGTCCTTTAAAAGAGACGCCATGGCTGGGCCTGTGGTTCAGTGGTAGAACTCTTGCCTAGTATGTACAAGGCTCTGCATTCAGTCCCAGCACTGCAATAAAAATATTAGAACGGAATACAAGCTGGGTGTGCAGGACTACCAGAGATGGTTGGAGTGAGACACTGTACCCAGCTTTTGGAGACGGAGAAGGACCATGAACCAAGCAATAAGGTAGCTGGGATGGTGGGGGGAGGCACACTGGAAAAGGCCAGAAAATGGACCCTCCGTAGAGCCTCCGGAGGGAGCTTGGCCCAGCAACACACCTTGCTGTGCATGAGCACGGTCGGCCGCCTAGTTTTGGGGGCTGTTTGCAGCTCTCCCTTCACACCTCCCCTCCCCCGACGGCTCGGCAGGTCACCTTTATGTCCAGCCCCAACCTTGACCTCGGGCTGCAGCCCACAAATCCTGTTCAGCAGGGTCACTGTAGCAGGGCCAGCCCAGCATTCCTGTCCCTTCCAACCACTGTCCACACAGCTGCTGCCATGTTCTTCCTGGTTAATATCCTTCACCAGCTTTCAATTTCACTTTGGTAACTCTAGACTACTTACCTAGGTCTGTGAGGCCCAGCCTTGTGGGCCCATGTCCACTCTCCAACTTCTCGAATTTCTCTCTGATCCAGCTTTTTTCTGCTCCTACATCCAGAAGTTCTTTCCTGCCCCAGGGCCTTTGCACATCTCCTCTCTATGCCTTGAGTTCTCTCTCTCCAGCATCCCACTCTCCTTAGCTTCCCTGCTTCTGACATGAGCTCCCCGGCTACCTTCTCCCATGTGGGCCTCTATTTCCCATCTCCACCATTCCCCTTTGAGGCACTTATGGGCAAAACAATGATATATATGTCTGCTAGCGTTGTCTGCTTTTCTGACTGCCACACACATTCCCTGGATGCAAGAACTGTTGATGTGTTCTGCTTTCTGCGGCATCCTCAACGCAGACATTTATGCAGGTACAGAGCTGCTCAGCAAATATTTCTCCAGTGAACACATGTACATATAATCTGGACAGGCAGTCTGTCAAGCCTGACTGTTTTGGTTGTTACGATATCATAATCAAACGCCAAGAAGGTCAAGGGAGCAAAACAGGATTCTGGGAGGATGGCTGTGAGCAGCACCCTCCAGGCTCCCTTTTAGCAAAGGGCTGGGGATGCAGTCAAATTGGTAGCATTTAGTTCCCAGGTGCTCCTTGAAACCATTAGAAAGCGATGACATCAAAACCAAAACAAACTAAAGTCTGAGAAGCTGCAACAGCCGAGAGGAGCTGAGGAGACAGCCAGGGTGTCCGGTGCTGCCTGGGCTCGAGTAGAACATTTAGTCAAACTGAGGAGACTGCAGTCAACCATAAATTTTCATCAATGTGTCCAAAATGGGACAGGGAAGATGGCTGAGGATCTGGGTTCAGAGCTCCAGAACACACACAGAGCCAGACCTAGTGCACATGCCTGTAATCTGAGGACCCTGTGGCTAGATGGGAGGTGGAGGTAGGAGGACCCCTGGAGGGAACAGAGATGCTGCATTAATCAAGGTGGAAGGTGAAGACTGACCTCTGAGGTTGACAGCCTGACTGTCCACACACACACACACACACACAGGGGTAGGGGGAATGTGTTCATAGTGTTTTTTAATTGTAACAAATGAACAAATGTACCATTCTGTTAAAGAAGGTGATTACAGGAGGCCTTGGACGTCAAGAAAGGGGGAATTCGGGAAGTCGGAATCATTTCACCTACTTTTCCTGTAAATGTGTAGACTACAATTAAGTGAAAATCTGGGGCTGAGGAGATGGCTCAGTTGATAAAGTACTTCCCACACAAGCATGGGGACCTGAGCTGGTAACCTCAGCAGCAATGAAAAAGCCAAGCATGGTGGGGTGCGCCTGTAACCCTTGGAGCTGGGCAGCCAGGGACTGGAGGGTCCCTGGTGCCCCTTGGCCAAGTCATCTCGCTAAATCAGCAAGCTTCAGTTTCAGCGAGAGACCTTATGTCTTAAAACATAAGGTAGATATCAAAAAAAGAAGACATTCAGCGTTAACCCCTGGTCTCCTCACGCATACACACATGCACCCCACTCTCACACAAATATACAAGCTAAATTAAAATAAGTCTATTTTGAAAAGAAACAATTTCACTTGACACATTAAGCCTGCAGTTGGTACTGACAGGTATCAAATGCTACGTGTCTGTCCTTCAGGGGACAATGTAAAATATGGCAGGCCACCCCTGGGTTTTGTTCTTGATTCTTTTGGTGGGGGCTGAGAGCAGGGATCATGTAGCCCAGGATACCTGGAACTCATTGTGTAGTCAAGGGTGACCATGAACTCCTGATCGATCCTCCTGCCTCTGCCTCTCCGGTGCTGGGATTACAAGTGCGTGCCATCATATCCCGCCTCCCATCGCATCTGATTCTCTAGGAATCACTGAGAGAGACCTACAGTACTCTCCTTATTTGTGAGAAAACAGGATCTCTGGTGACGCATCCTCGGTCACACAGCAAGTCACCCAGGCGATAAACCCAAGTCTCTGCCTTCTGTTTCCTCCCAAGTATATTGGCATGGGTCAGATACCATCATCTGCCCTTTGTGCAGTAGTAAAAACAGTCCCCAAAGCCTGGTGTGGTGAGGCACACCTTTGATCCCAGCACTAGGGAGGGAGAGGCGGCTGGATCTCTGTGAGATAGAGGCCAGCCTGGTCTATATAGTGAGCTCCAGGCCAGCTGGGGCTGCAGGGAGACCTTGTCTACAGAAGGAGGGGGCTTCCCTTAACCATCGTGCCCCTGGGCTCCTCTCCCTGTCTGCAAAACCATCAATCTGGGGCCCAATTTACTTCTCGTGTTCAAAACAGGCAGCCTCTGCCTTTGCCTCTCCACCTCACTTCTCTCAGTCCTCCCACCCCAACGTGCAGCACAGAGTGATTCTTTTGACGCACAGCACTGTCGATACTTCCCTCTAAACACTGAGAAAGCAGCTTGGGCCCCGCCTTTGCCTTGGCCTTCCTTCCCTTTCTCTTCCCCAGCAGTGTCAGTCAGGTGTCCCTTCTTCCCAGTTCCCAACAGGCTCCCTTCCTTGTCTCTATTTTAAATTCAGCATAGACAGATGTCTTAATGGATGCCCGACACTGCTAGGAGCAAGGGCAGTTTACAAAACTGCGGAAACCAGCCTAGATCCCCAGAGGTTCACATGTAATACACAGTAGATGTGCAACCCAGCATCACCCAGGCAGAGTGAGTTCAGTGCCAACCAAGTAGGTAGGAAAATGCCAAAGGAGTGGCCCACTCATTTCAACCGGGGCAGAGGGGAGGGGTGTCCCCGAAGGCTTCCTAAAGGAGCCAAGAGAGGGTCAACAGCATCCCTGACTGACTTCTAGATGGCTCACATTCCAGCTCTGCCTGCCCCCTCCTGGGCCTTGAGAGTAACAGACAAATGAGTATAGATTGGGCCATTAAAAAAAATTTTAAGGTGGAAGATATTTGTTTATACACTGATTGATTAAAATTAAACTAGGTGTGTGTTATAATTGGAGACAGAAGTGGTGTACTTGAACCTGACCCCGCCTCATGATGGGGACCATGTAGACAGCACAAAATAAGTGGACAGGTAGGCAAACAACTGTGATTATTAAGGAAAAAGAGCAACTGTAAGGTGTCTTACATAGGACCGATCAGTTGCCAGGCACAGTCTTTGGCACCTTTGGGTATGTCAGTTAACGCACTTGAGCCTTAGGAGCTACAACCCAAGGCACACAGCCATCTTACAGGTGAAGAAGTGGAATCACAGGCAGTTCACAACTCCCCCAAGGCCACTGCTGGTATCTGGTGCTCATGGGATTAGAGGGTGTTAGACTAAGGGACTTAGTCTAGCTCAGTCTACTCTGGGAAGAGGATCCCGAGGAAGTGACATGTAACTGAGGTCAAGAACAAATGAGGGTCCAGACAAAAGGCCCTATGGAGGATGGTTCCTGCAGAGCACAGGCCTGGAGGAGGGGCCTTTCTTACAGAACTGGAGTGAGGTAGGTAGGCTGGGGTCATAGAGTTCAATCTATTTGATCCCAAAACAGTGCACTTTTAACTTAGGGGTATATGGTCAGACTGAAGGGCTTTATACTTTTTTTTTTTTTTTTAAACTATGTGTCTGTATGTAAGCAAGAGTGCAGGTGCCCGAGGAGGCCAGAGGCCTAGGGTCCCCTGGAGCTGGAGCTGGCTCACATAGGTGCTGGGAATCAAAGTCGGGTCCTCTGGATGAGAAAGTGCACTCTTAACTGGGGGCCCTCTCCAGCGACAGACTACGGGGAGCCTGTGGTGGGTCTGGGGCACACCTTCCTGTGATGTGTTGGGAGAGGGTGGTGGGACGACCTGGGTGTTGGTTGTGCAGGTGGAGAGCTATCAGATTTTCCATATTTAGAAAAAGATTAGCAAGAGAATTCAGAAATTGGTGCAGCTGGGAGATGCAGAAGCTAAAGATGGTGGACCAGGTTTCTGCCTTGGGCGCATGCGCTGAGGCTGTGTGTAGGGAACTGAGGAAGATGAGTTTGTTTGAGAAGACAGACGGCCTGTGAGCCATCCCTGTGCAAGACTCTGGCTCACCTCCATGGACCCTGCAGGGTTACAAAACCCAGAGATGCCCAGCACCAAAGGCTCAATCTGCTCCAAAAGGTGGCGGGACCATTTCCTGCTGGACCATTTCCTCCTGACCCACTTCCTGGGTGGGAAAGCTCTTTGCAGCTCCCTGACACCCACCGACTCGCCAGCAGTTAGCGCACAGCCCTGACCCCCTGCACCTGTCCCCACTGCAGAGGGTGAGGACCCAGTCCTGCCACACGCTGTCCTCACACCTCTGGATTATCACAACCGCTTTAGGGCACCCGGGATCCCCTGAAGCTTTTCCATCTCCCTTCTAAGTTTAGGATTGCGCATGTTAGGAAAGGAACGGGGCAGCTCTGCGTAGAGCGCTTGCCTAGCTGCAAAAGCAGCATGCACAGCCCCCGGTTCCCTCTGCAGCATCACAGGAGCACACCACGGTGGGGCGAAGCAGAAAAGGGGGCTAGCCTGTGCAAGGGAGGGGTGCTACGGGCAGAAATGATTGCAAACACAACAAACCCCACGCGCTAGGCCTGGAGGAGCAGGGGCAAGGAGGGGGCGAGGAGGGGCCTAGCCTGTGCACCGGGAAGGGGGCTAACCTGAGCCAGGGTAGGCTGCTACTGGCAGAAGTGATTGCAAAAACAACCGACCCCATATACCAGGCCTGAGGAGCAGGAGCCGCGGGTCGCGGGGAGTGGCGATGCTCGAACCCACTCCCCAGGGTCGCCGAACGGCCGCGCCCACCCCGCTCGCGTCAGCGCGCTTCCGGAAGCGACTCGCCCCTGGGAACCCGGTCCCGGCCGAGGTTCCGGAAGCGTGCGGCGCGGCGAGCGTAGCGCGCAGATCCGCCGGGAGGCTGAGGTCGCCGGGCCACGCGCTCAGCTCCGGGCCGGCAGAGTCGCCCCGCGCGCGGAGAGGCCGTGCGCCTGGGGACCCGCGGGGGCCGAGCGCACGCCGCGACTGCGCAGCCCCGAGCCGGGGCCGTGCGCCCTGCCTAGCCCGCGGCCGGCCGAGGATGCGGGGGACCCTGCGCCGGGGAAGCGGGGGCCGCGCGCCCGAACGGTGACCCGGGGACGGTGACCCGGGGGGCTGCGCCTCGCCCCGGCTGCGCCCGCCCTCGGCCGCCCGGAGCGGCGCGCGGTCGCCATGGCCATCGCCCACCTGGCCACCGAGTATGTGTTCTCGGATTTCTTGCTGAAGGAGCCCAGCGAGCCCAAGTTCAAGGGGCTGCGGCTGGAGCTGGCGGTGGACAAGATGGTCACGTGCATCGCCGTGGGTCTGCCGCTGCTGCTCATCTCGCTGGCCTTTGCGCAGGAGATCTCCATCGGTGAGGCAGGGGCGCGGGGCCCAGGCGGGCGGGGGCCGGGGGACCGATCTCGGCACGCCCCTCCAAGCGCTTGTTGCTGACCCGGGCGACTTGTTGCTGACCTGAGGCTTGCAGGAACAGTGGTCCTCCCTCGGGGGTCTGCATCCCTCCTTCCCCCGCCGACCCTCCTAGAGTCCTCCCCAGTTCCTTTGTCTCCGCACCTCACCGATCGGACAATGGCTTGGAGAGCGTTCAGTCTCTTACCACACGATGTGCCAAGAACAGCTGTTCCCCCACTCTCCACTCCTCCCTGGGTTATCGTGCAGCCCCCTAAAATTTCGTCCCAAAGAAGGTCCTAGTGGCTACAGAGAGGGCGGAAAGACGAAGGCTCCGTGGAAAGTGTGTTCTTTCACTGTCTCGCATTTCATTGACACTTACTTTAGTTCTGACCATAGTGTTGTGAAGGGTCAGGAGAAACTGTGCTTGGAGGTTAGAGCTGCCCCGCCCCAGCCTTGATGGGAATGAAGGATGGAAAGATGACCACATCCCCCCCTGTAAACTCATTGAGAGATTCCCCAGTCTGGGGGTTTGTGGGGCCCCTGACGCTGTGTGGGTGGTGTTCAGCATCAGCTTCCCGGACAGCCCAGCAAAGTGTGTGTGTGTGTCAAGGAAGGCAGAGCGCGGCCGCGGCTGGTAGGGCAGGGCCTTGGAGAATGCCTGTCAGGCCGGTGAAGTGTGGGTAAGCGCTGAAGAGACTTGCCAACATTTAGAGGTGCATTACACGCTCCTGGAAGGGAAGCCTTAGGGGCCAGCCTGGGCAGGAACAGGAGGTTCCCCCTGGCCTCTGGGAGCTGAGGGAATGTAGGTCTGGGTCAGATTACTGCAGAGCAGCTCTCATCGACCCACCCGGGAGTGGGCTTATTGACAGTAGAAGACAGATGGATTGCAAATGGCACTTCAGTGGCTGTGTGATAGTGACACCCAGGGTCTGCGGGAGGGAGGGAGAGCAGAACTGGGAAGGCAAATGCCCCGAGCCAGCCAGGTCTTGTGCAGGAATGGCTGGTGAGTGGAGAAGAAGGGCCCTTCTGAGAGATGGGGGCAAGAAGCCCCTGAGAACCATCCATCCAGAACAGAGAGGTTGGACTTGTTACAGGCTGAGTGGCCGGTTAGTGGAGAAAGGGTGTTACTCATTGAAAATGAAGTCGAGAGAAAAATTGGTTAGAAAAGGAGGCGCTGGGTATGAGTCTCACACCAGCACCTGAGGTGGTCAGTGTGGCCGGAAGTTGCTGGCCCCGGACAGTGAGCTTTCGGTTTCCCTGGTCCCTGGACAGTCATAGTCATGGGATTTCCTTAGCTTTCTAAATGACAGGGAATTGCATTTTCTCACTAAAAGGAAAACCACGAGGTCTCATGGGTGCTGGAGATAATCTCTGACTTCCAGCTGTGGACTGAACCAAGTGCCAGGGGCCAAGGACTGGGAATAAATGAGGTCGACTCCCTGTCCTGGACAAACAAGTCTTGCACAGCTGGTGGGGGCAGAATGCCAGGAGGGAGGGGCCAAGCGGATCTTCTCTGTGCCCAAAGTCCACCTTCTCCAAGGACCTGAGATGAAAGTGAGGCTGTGGGGATGGAAGTGTGGGGGTGAGGTCAGGTCAGCCAGTGGTCACTCCTGCTGTGTGCCCATCTATGGGGCATAGGAAAGGATCCCTGCTCTGTAGGAGTTTACCATCCAGCAGAGCACAAGAATGGTCAGCTAGCAGGCGACATCATGCAGTGGTGCGTGCTTCCAGGCAAGGCAAGGGGAACTCTGAACCCCAGGCTGGCAGGCACCTGGGTTAATTCTCAGATAGGTGCCCAAGTCTTCTGAAGGGCTTGGGAGTTCCAAGGGGAGGGACAGACATGTGGGATGGAGCACAGAAGTCCTGGGAGAAAGCTGTCAGCGAGGAGGGAGGATGTGTATACGTCTAGCAGAAGTCAGTACGCCAGGGTTAATGTTGTGCAGTTTCGCTGTGTGCGCTCATCTAGGAGACAAACCGAGGGTGAGTGAGCACTATAGAACCTGAAACAGTGGAGCCTTTAAATGGAGCAGGTACTGGCTTGCCACAGTGGCCTAGCCAGCCACTCCAGGAGTGTGGGCTAGGACGAGGCAACCCCAAGCACATCTCTGTCTCTCCTGGTCCCCACCCCTGTCCTACTGAGCACATCGAGTTATACAGGCTGTCTGTGTGGCTGCCTCACCAACTAGGTATTTCATTTTTCATTGATCCCCAGCGCTGGAGTCTTGTGTGGCACATTGAAGTCCCTCTACAAACATTTGTTGATTGAACAAAAGATGGCATTATCAGGTATGTGCATGGTGCTGCTCCTCGGCAGCAGAGTGTCATACACGTAAGATACAGAGTCCGCCCCTTGTAAGCAGGGTCAAGCAGAGCGGCCAGGTGTGGAATGCTCCTAAAACAAGACTCTCTGGGCAGTGCAAGGCCGAGCCCTGATGCCAGCGGAAGGAGGGTTTTGTCTACTCAGGAACAATGAGGGGCTCAGGACAGTGAAGAGGTGGGGTGAGCTTTGGGATTCCGAGTGTGGGGAGCAGGTGAGCTGAGGCTGAAATGCATGGCTGCCAGAGCTTGGGGGAGCAGCTCTGAGCAATGTGGACATCAGTGTGCAGGTGGTGCAGGAGCTCCACATGTATGTGCAGGTGGTGCAGGAGCTCCACATGTATGTGCAGGTGGTGCAGGAGCTCCACATGTATGTGCAGGTGGTGCAGGAGCTCCACATGTATGTGCAGGTGGTGCAGGAGCTCCACATGTATGTGCAGGTGGTGCAGGAGCTCCACATGTATGTGCAGGTGGTGCAGGAGCTCCACATGTATGTGCAGGTGGTGCAGGAGCTCCACATGTTTCCCTGCATTCACCCTCCGGCCGTATAAAAGAAGAAATTGTGTTAATCGTTACTTACATCGATTTCCTCTCTTTGCTTGTATTGGTAAACTGCTGTCCATGAAAGTTAGTTGATTGTGATTGAAGTCACCTTTTCACAGCATCTCTGGCATCTTTCTGCTGCAGCAACTCCTACAGGCTCAGTGTGGTGCGTGCTGATGTGGGACTGTCTGGCTGGTGACGTCCTCAGGGAACAGAGCAGAGGGACCCCGCCCTCATTCACTAGTTCTTGCTCTGCCCATGGTTCTCCCCAGAAGTGGTGTGTAGACGGGCAGAGAGCAGAGCTGGTGCCACGGTCAAGGTCAAGTGCCTGGTGGCTTTTGCAGTCACCTGGGGCTGCAGCTGCTTACTGGTCCTTATTGGCCCTGCGATGGTGAGATTTACACTCACAGACCCTCCTGAGGGAGCTGCCAGGAGACGCTCTTAACTTCCAAGCCCCTGCTGGCCTCATGAGGTCTGGACGGTGAGCTATGAATAGTTGGACTGCATCTTAAGAACTCAAGACTCAGCTGGGCTTGCTGTGATTGGTTACAACTGCTTCTGACAGAATTCCATAGATAAGAGCCAGAGGGTTGGCTTGAGCAGGGGCGGGGTCCCAGTGTAAATCAACTGCACATCCAGGCAGTTGAAATTAATTTTTTAAAGTTTTAAAATTTTGTATGTATGAATGTTTTGCCTGCATGTATGTAGGTGTACCACATGCAAGAGGCCATTAGAGGGTATCGAGGCCCATGGAATTGGAGTGAGTTACCGTATGGGTGCTGGGAACCCAATCCTGGTCCTCTGCAAGTGCATCCGGTGCTCTGAACCATGACCCTTCTCTCTAGCCTGACAGCTGACTGTGCAGCGGGGCCTGGGAGGGCAGGTGGGGCCATCTGTTCTACCTGCCCACACCGTTCCCATCTCTTCTTACATTCTGTCTTCTGTGAGGCAGGTGCTGGGTAGAACGTGGTGAAAACCTTGGGGCGTAGAGCATGCCTCTCCTGTCTGCCCTGCAGTCTGGTTCACCAGGATGTGAGCCAGCAGCTGCCTCTATGCGAGCGTCTGCCTGCTGCCACCCCTCCCCTCTGCGAACCAAATTAGACCTCTTCTTCAAGTGGCCAGAAGAAAAGTAACTAATCAGTGCCTGTAAGAGTGGACGACTATTTAGAGTCTCAGGACAAAAATCTCATAACAGCACAGTCTCGCCTCACACTCAGAATTAGAGCTAGGAGAGGGTGTGGAGCCTTGAGAGGCACCTCTTAAACCCTTGTGACCTTGTCTGTGTTTTTATTTTTTTTATCTTCTATTTGTTTTTAAAATTTTTATGTGTATGAGTGTGTTGCCTACATGTATGTAAGTGCACCCGTGTCATGCAGTGCCCACAGAGATCAGAAGAGGGTGTGGGATCCACTGGAAACTGGAGTTAGGACAGTTGTTAGCTGCCACGTGGGTGCTGGGAACCAAACCCCCAATCCTCTGCAAGAGCAGTCAGTGCTCTTAACCGCTGAGCCATCTCTCCCGCCCGTCTCTGTGTTTAGTGTATAAGTGGCCAAACTCCATGAACCTGTCAGTCTGCACAGAGCTAACGTGGGCACCCACTGCTCACTGCCGTTCGACCCTCTCCTTTCTGCTTGCCTTGTGTGTGCTGCGTTTATGAAACCAGTCAAGCTTGCTTTTCCACTGTTTTTCTGTTATTTTATTCTTCTGGTTTTTATTTGTTTGTTTTACATTTGCTCTCTGTAGTGTATGTCTGTGTATGTGTGCAAGCATGTGCTTCTTGTGCTGCATGAGTGTTGGTCAGAGGACAACTTTCGAGAGTGGGTTCTCTGCTTCCGTCAGGTAGTTCCTCGGGATCAAGCTCATGTTGCCAGGCTTGGCGGCAAGCTCTTTCACTCACTGAACTCTTGCTGGCCCTCCGCTGTGTCCAACATTCATTCCATGGCATGCTGTATTCTGTCAGAAGTCATCTGAGCACTCCCCTGGTGGCAGACAACAAAATTCTCCCAGAATTTCAGGACACTTGCTTGTAATAATCTTGGCAGATGGTTTCCTTCCCCTTTTGATGCTGAAGGCAAAGATGAGGACAGAACCAGTTAGTTTCCAGAAAGATGAAACCATTTTCCAGGATGACTTTGCATTCCTGAATCCCTCTCTGGATGACCGTCTGAGGCCCAGAAGGGGCATTTTGATGTGCTCCTGGTTTAAAGAAAGAAGTGGCCTGTTTCAGGGGTAAAATTACAGCTTTGAGGTGTGCCTCCTGTCCGTACGCCTCGTACATTCTTCCCCCACTCCCATTCTTACTCCAAGTTGCAGTTAGATAGTTCCTTGTGTAGTTATTTCTTGAATTCCATCTCTACTAGTCTACTAGTCTACTAGACTAAACTCACTGAGGGCAGGGACTGTAGTGGAACATTTGATACTGCTAGACCCTGGGGATGCTGTGTAGATTCTTTGGACAGAGATGCCAGCATTCTGAATCCCAAGAGTTAGCTATTATTTCTAAAGAGGATTTTCTGTCTCTTAACAAGAGCTGATATTTTAAAAGTCTACTTAAAAAATCTTCAAATTGACCGGAGCACTGAGTATCTGTACTGGAAACTGGAATCATGTGAGACGCCAGCAAGAAAGATGGGAGGCAAAAAAATTAGCAAACTTTTAGCAACGAGAGTGCTTAAAACAGAGAACTGTGGGAAAAGGAAAATGCTTATCAGTGACTCGAGTTTTGTTTAAGGCAAGTGTTGTTGAGTGGGTCTTTTGTTTTGTTTTGTTTTCGGGTGGGGGTGGTCAAGAGTGCATATTTGGGGCTGCCGAGGTGGCTCAGCAGGTAAAGTTGCCTGACAACCCTGACTTCCATTCCTGAGATCCGTATGGTGGCAGGAGAGAACCAGCTCTCACAGGTTCTACCTGACCGCCATACATGTGCCCACACACATGTGCTCACCCCCACACAAGTAAACACATAGAAAAATGTCTTTAAAATGCCTTCTGTTTTCAACTTCATCCTTACAGCAGACAAGCACCCATTCACTTTGTTTCTAGTTGTTTTCAGTGATTTAATTTAACATTTACCAACTCAGTCTTCTGTCCCTCCACGGGTTTGTTGGACTGTCTTTGATCATACCACTGTCACTTATTGGGGAACCCAGGCCTATGTCCATCAGTCCACGATGATTTCCTTATTATACTGAACACGGTATAGATGAGTCTGTTTTAGGCTATTTCTATTCTACATGTAGATCCAGTACCTGACCATGCTGAAATCTCAAAAAAAAAAAAAAAAAAAAACCAAACTCTGACATTCTATTACTGGTCGCATGCTGGTTTCTTAACTGAGTACATTTCACCATCAGGATTTGGAAAGCACACACTGGAATGCTCAGTAGTTTAGGTTCCCTGGTGCCTGACATCAGTTGCTGCACCTGCCTAGATCCATCCCATACTACGTAGCAAGTATCCCAGAGACCACTGAGTTCCAGGAAGAGGACTGTCACCAGTGGATCCTTACTGGGACCTGGACGGGTGTTTATAGTTATGAGAAATACTCTATCTCCACATAACCTGAGAGTTAGCTATTATCTCTAAGAGGGATTTTCTGTCTTGTATTAGGGCATCATGGAAGGTGCTGGGGGTTGAACCCAGGGCCTCACTAGGCAAGCACTTTACCACTGAACTGTATTCGATCCGTGCCTGGCCCTTTTCCCTGCATTTTGATCAGAGCTGTTACTACAGTGAGTGTCACTACCAGCTGCTGTGTTCAGTTTGGATGTGTCAAATAAACTAGCAAATCCTTTGAGAAAAATTACAATTTCCAGACTGACAAATGGTGAGATTGTAGTATAAACAGCAGGCGGTGTATTGTGTACTGTTTGTTACACTTTCTTTGTTTCTGTAGAAGAATATTATTGTTGCATTTTAACAGTATAAAATGGAAACAGGGCCAAGGGCTGGAGCCGCAGCTCCAGGGTTAAGAGCGCTGCTGTTCTTCCAGAGGACGCGCGCTTGACTCCCAACACTCACGTGGTGGCTCTGTCGTCCTTTTCCATTCTCGGACACTACAGACATACCAATAGACATACCAGCAGTCAAAACGCTTGTAAAATAAATAAATGATTAAAATAATTAAGCAGGACCAACAAGATGGCTCTCTAGGTAAGGGTGCTTGCGACAAGTCTGACAACCTGAGTTCAATCTCAGGGACGCCCATGGTGGAAGGAGAAAACCAGCTTCCGCATGCTGTCCTCTGACCTCTGCATGGGTGCAGACTCGTGCCTCCCCAACACACATCGTAAAAATATTTTTTAAATTTAAATGATGTATGTGTCGTGTTTTGCTGTCCCTCATTTATCTTCAGCGTGTCAGAGTTGTTTGCCTGTGGATCTGCCTCATTCTTTGTATATGTGTGTGGTGTGTGTGCACATGCAGGCATGGGTGTGAATGCAGGCGTGCACATAGCATGCCACATGTGTGGAGGTCAGAGGATGTCTTTCTGGAGGGAGCTGGTTCTGGCCTCCACCTTGTTGAGGTGGTTGAACGCGTTTTAACTTTTTTTCAAGATAAAAGATAAAAACCAAAACCAGACATTGTTTCACTTTTATTTCCCATTTCCTTTAGTCAGCAGGTTAAGTACTCGATAGTTTATTATCTGTTAGGAAAGCAGCTTTGAAAGTCTTCCTTTAAGTGTTGTATCCTCTGCATGCTTGGTCTGGCCTGGGGTTCCTGAGCACCCAGGGGCCTGCAGCTTCCCTGGGGAAAGCCTCCTTCCAGAGGAGCATCTCTCCAGCCGCGCCCTGGCTGGGAGATGAAGCTTCCCACTTGACCGCACTGGGATGCTCAGGTGCAAACCAGAGGACAGGACAGCTTTAAAAGAGAGAGTACAGGAGGAAGCCTGGCCAGACGGCACTGTGGCAGTCTCTGAAGGAGGACAGGGTGCGCACCTGGTAGAATTTCAAGCTGCTGAGGCAGGCTGAGACTTCCCTCCAATTCCCACTCAGACTCAGGGCTGCTGACAGGATGCCTGGCTTCGCCAAGATGGGACTGTGTGGCAGGGACCAGGACTTGCCCATCTTCCTCCCTCCAGTGTCCTTGGAAAGAAAAGGGTCCAGAACTCAGCTCCTGACCCTCCTCCCCAATCAGGCTTTGTCCTCTTCCAAAAGCTCCCTTTTTAAGAACCAAAGGAACCTACTTAGGATTTTTATTTCCAACAGTCAGAAACAACTGGGTGACTCATCTGTGACCAGAAGGCCCTGGAATCACCCTCACCCTGTAACCCGAGGACACTGCTAAAATTAGTGGTGGGAGGCACTCCTAAGCCCCTCCCGTCGTGAACTGGCTCACACTCTGTGGTGGCTCCTTACACGCTGCTTCTCGTGTCCAGATCTGTTCTCGTTTGTTGACATGTGTCACCTGTGCTGCTTGCTAGGGTCTGCTTGTGCTCTGACGCACATGTAGACACAGCATGAAAGGAATCCTCAGTGGGCACAGCCCTGGGATCCAGTGGGGTACTGTTGGCACAGTGTCCCCCCATAGGAAAGGCCCATCTCTGATGAGAAGTGTGGAAATCTCTTCTGTGTTGAGGTTCCTTGGAAAAGGATGTCTGAGCGTGTGGCTGTGTCTGCTGAAATGTGAGGGCCAGAATGTGATGTTAGGGTCCAGCCTCTGCTCCGGCCGCAGTACCGGCCTCAGCCTCTCTCCCCCTTTCAGGGTACTGACAGGCCCTACAAGACACTGTGTGTGAGACCTAACGGATCGTCTGGGGCCAGGCTCTCTGCCTGGAAGTGAGCTTGCATGAGCTACCCGTTCTGTTCACCACCCCTTCCCTCCCCTGCTTGGGAGTCAGCCTGGCTGCGGGTTCTTGCTGTAAAACCTCCCTATCAGCTGTGAGAAGAGGCTCCGGCCTCCGCTCTGTGGGCTCCAACCTCTCTTCTGAGACTCCCGGTGCTGTTTGTCATGCCAGGGCCTAACCTCTCAGGGCCCATGCCACACTCTGTTTGACCATTGCAGTAATAGCTCTAAGAAATGCTACTCCCCAACAGTCCTTCTCCGTGTCCTCCTGACGCCCACCTCCCATCCAGGACCCGGTAGTGGTGGTCTGTGTGGCATATCTTTGTATTGCAGAGTCTCCCAGCCACTGTCTACACAGTGGTGACCATTGCTGAAACTTCTTTTCACCCTGTCATGATCAATCTTTGATTCAGTAGAGTAGAGACATTCAAGGCTTCTCCACAGAGGGTTTCTTTGTTCCACGACCTACAAAAGCTGGCTTTTAAACAGCATCTTTGAGGGAGAGATGATTAAGTCTTAGCTAAGCTGAATCTAGCTTCAGGCTGGGGTGTTTTTAAGGGTTGGGTCCACATCTTTGAGGGGCATGCTCATAGTGATGTGTTTGTTGCAGAGTTTTAGAAGATAAAATATAAAACTAGGAAGTAGATGGGAAATTAGTCATGTGTGCATAGAAGAAAGCATAAAGCAGGTGACAGAGGAGCCCGCCTCCCACTCCATGCTGCCCGACAAACTACAACTGTATCCATTTCTATTGTATGCGTGTTCATGTCTGAGTGTGCGTGTGTGTATGGGTAGAGGCCACAGGACAACCTCAGATGCTGTTTCTCAAGTGCTACCTGCCTTTTTGCAAGACCAGGTCTCTTTGGCCTGGAACTAGCCAAGTAAGCCAGGCTGACTGGCCAGAGAGCCCTAGAGATCCCCCTGCCTCCGCATTACAAGTACATACACCTCAGGGTATGAATTTTTTTTGTTGGCTTTTGGTTTTTTCAGACAGGGTCTTCCTTTAGCCCCAGCTGGCCGGGAACTCATTATATAGTCCAGGCTGTTCTGGATCTCACAGAGATTGGCCTGCCTCTGCCTCCTGAGCAGATTAAAGGCATGTGCTACTATGTCTGTTTTTTTTTTTTTTTTTTAATCCAGGGTTCTGAGGACGGAACTTGGGTTATTCTCATGAGGCAAGCAGTTTTCTGACTGAGCCCCTTAACCTACTGCTTATGCTGTCATCAGCCCCAAGACAGTGATGCTTGTAGAGATTTTATACAGCTTTACAAAGAAGAAAAGTTAGACTGTGTAACTTGATAGGGTATGAAAGCAAAGCCAGTGCCAGTGGAATATGCTGGGGTCTTTTTTAAGCAACCGGGAGGAAGAAAGTGTCTAGACTCTGTCTTCACGGAAGGTCTGACCTGATTCCTCACCCCGCCCCAGGCTAAAGTCCCAGTGCACGGCTAGAGGAAATCTGTACTGTGTCTCAGTGTCAGTGAACACTTCTAATACTGAAGACATCCATCAAACCTGCCTATTCAGTTCAGTCTCTGTCTCTACCAGGAGGGCTCTATGCAGACAGTCGCCACCGAGCTGCTCATGGTCTGACTCTGGGTGACGTCTTTACACATGAGTTGTTAGCTGCAAGCTACAAATCTTTTTTTTTTTTTTTTTTAGCATTTTAAAAATTAAAAAAATTTTTATTTTATGTATATGAGTGTTTTGCCTATATGTATGTAGGTGAGTGTACTCCTGTTGTGCAAAGCCTGCAGAATCCAGAAGAGGATGTCGGGTCCCCTGGAACTGGAATTACAGATGTTTGTTGGCCACTGTGTGGGTGCTGGGAATCGAACCTGGGTCCTCTGGAAAAGCAGCCTGTGCTCTTAACCACTGAGCCAGCTCTTCAGCCCTGTTGTCCCCTTTGTACTTTGTATAAATATCTGTGTGTCTGTGTCTGTGTCTGTGTTTGTGTTCTTCACATGCATGTGTGGGTAGACACTGAAACCAGAGGAGGACATTGAGCATCCTGCTCTATCATTCTGCCTTGCTCCCTTGAGACAGGGTCTCACTGAACCTGGAGCTAGGCTGACTGCCAGCAGTCCTTCTTTCTCTACCCACTCTCACACTGCTGGGATTACGTGCCCACAGTGGTCACACCCAGCTTCATACATAGGGACTGGGGATTTGAACACAGCAAGCACTCTTACCTGCTAAGCCATCTCCCCAGGTCAGCTCTGTAGTTGAGATGACACTTTGTCATGAACTTGGACTTCAGGCTCAGGACTGGCTTGCTGGGGGTGTCGATTCTTGCTTCTTCCTGTGTGCCTCTTATGTATTGACCAGCCTTACGTTCTGTGGGGTATAATTATTGCACACTGTCCAGCCCCAGGACTGGCTCTGCTTTTCCTTCTCCCCCGTCACTCATCACTCATTCCCAGGATGTCGTGCTGCTGGGGAAAAGTTCATAGGCATACTCGTAGGCTCGAATCTGTTCCGGCCATGCACTAATTGGCCACTTACTCTCTCTTTCTACTCGTTTGTATAACAGGAATGATGGCAATGATTCAGAGGCTACTTCTATTAAGTGCAATGTGTATGACTTTTTTACAGTACTGTGACCACGATGCCTGAAATAAAGGAGGAAGGATTTGTTCTGTCTCATGGCTTCAGAGGGATTTCCGTTCATGGTAGTGGAGATGTGACATAGAGATTGAGCCTGTGCCTATGGTTGTGGCCGTTCACATGGTGGTGGGCAAGGCAGCACAGAGTGGCCCAGAGCAGGAGTCTGGGCTGTAAGCTCCCAATGCCAGCCCCCAGTGACCTGCTTCTATGAGCTGGGCCCCCCTCCTGCATGGTCTGTAGCCCCCCAGATAGCACCATGATCTGGGGGAGCGAACGCTCAAAACAAGCCTGTGTGGACATTTCAGAAGCAAACCATCACAGCCCGACAGTGTCTTAATTCCTGTCCTGTCATTGTGTTGATTAAAAACCCTCTATTTCAGTGGGCCTCTGGGTTGGAATGGAACTCCTGGGGGGTCAGTGTTGAAGGGGTGATCTCAGGGGTCAGTGTTGAGGGGGTGATCTCAGGGGTCAGTGCTGAGGAGGTGATCTCAGGGATCAGTATTGAGGGAGTGATGTCAGCGTGATAACAATCACACTGGTTTGTGTGTGATTTTTTTTCCCCCAGTGTGTGAGTGATTTGTGTTTCTAAGTAGGAGGAATGAATGAAGCAAGCTGAAGGGAAATACGACCCGTGCGGGATGCAATGTTCACAGCCTCCAAGGGTTCCAAACCTCTCAGCATTGGGGGGGAGGATGGGGAGGAGGGGAGTCACTTTCACAAAGGGGAGAGCTAAAAGACAGCACCCAGGTGACCAACGTAGGTGACATTGTCCAGCACCTCTCAAAGTGGTGTCCTTGGGAGAGCCCACAGCCCTTCCAAGTTCTACCACAGCTGCAGAAGTCCAGTCAAAGTACAGAGAACACGAGTCAAGGCAGCTTCCAGCCCGAGAGAGACCCCTTCCTCCCCACATATTAGGAGCATGAATGACAGACACAGGCTGTGGACTAGTCCAGGATCAGGTGATCAGGACAGCTAAAGGCAGTGTGTGGTGGAGAACTGGGTCCTGATTAGAGAAAAAGGAAGTTGCTGCTGTAAAGAATAGTTTGGGAAATCTGCAAACAGGTTGAGCACCCTTAACTTAAAAACCTAAACTCCAAAATGCTCTGAAACTTTATGCACATGAAATGAAATTTACCTTTGCCTAGCTGGTAAAGTCTGTGTTGCCACGGTAGTGGGCAGGGGCTTCTTACATCAGTTAACCAGACAGTCCCTGCAGACAGGCGCACAGGCCAGTCTGATCTGGGGAATCCCTCAGTTGGGACTCCCTCTCAGATGACTGTGGACTGTGTCGTGTGGACAGAGCTGACTAGGACGCGGTGCGTTGGGTAAGGGAAACGGCTGGTATAGGAGGTAGCAGACTGTGTCACTTTCCTTCCGGTGTTTTAACTTGGTGATTACACTGGGATACGAGAAGGTTCTTGTTCTTAGAAGATACACAGCTCTGACTTAAGCTCGCAAGTGACTCAGCTGTGTAGACACAGATAGAAGACGTGCAGCCAGAGGTTGGCAGGACTTGAATCTGAGCACAGGTGGGTGTCATGGCAGTGTTCCTCTAACTTTCTGGTAGGTCTGAAGAAAAATTCAGAGTAAGGTGCTTAAATAAAAAGTGACAAGGAAAATACAGCAGAATGTCATGTTAAGCCCTAGATGTCTGTGATACAATGTTTTGTTTTGAGACAGGGTCTCCCTGTAGCCCCAGTTGACCTGGAACTCACTATGTAGACCAGGTTGGTTTGAACTCACAGAGATCCACCTGCCCCTGCCTCCTGAGTGCTGGGATTATAATTTTTTATAATTTTTTTTAAAGATTTCTTTTTACATGTATGAGTGTATTGTCTACATGCATGTAAGTGCACCTGTGCTATATGAACAGCACATTGCATCCCCTGGAACTGGAGTTACAGCTAGTTGTAAACCACCATGTGGGTGCTGGGAACCAAATCTGGGTCCTCTGCAAGAGCAGCCAGTGCTCTTAACCACTGAGCCATCTCTCCAGTCCCAGTTTTTAAAAATAATTTTCTGTACATCTGAGGTAGTTCATCTCAGATGATTAAAAAAATAATTTAGTAGGTTTTTGCACCATTGGGCTTGTCTTCTGCCTTTGTTTTCACTGAGGCACTGAGTCATGAGCGTTTATTCACAGGACTGTTTTGGGGTCACATGAGATTTATTGAAGTTCTTTGATGCAGTTCTTTCCCCGCTATGCTCAGGCCTGGCTTCCACCACAGGAGAGAAACCTCAGACACCGCTTAGTTTCCTACTCTGCTCCCCTAGATATGCGCTGGACCTGGTGGTTGCCTGTGGTCCAGTTTCCTCTTCCCTCTTCTGCTCAGGCGCTTGGCAGGCCAGCTTGGCACACCATCTTTCCTGACACTTGCTACTTGGGGGTTCTGTCTCTGGCTGTTGGACCACGCTTCCTGATCCCCACAGTTTAAGTAGATACAGGCTGGGTATTTTTCTCTGTGTGAAGACAGAGTTAACATTCTGTTGGGCCTTGTTCAGTTTGTGGGACCCCTGAGCGGAGCCATCCGCCCACAATGTGGAGAGTTTTTTATCTGTTCAGCAGGCCCAGGCCAAGGGTGATGAAGTATCCAATACTCTAGGAGCTTCTAAGAAGGTGACTCCCGCTGTGCCCCTCAGCAGAGGAGCAGGTGTTAGGTCTGCTCTTTAAAGCCCAGGCTCAGCCATGGAAAAGAGTCCCCTGAGTCAGCCTGGTTTAATGGGAAAGAAAATTACTTTAGTTCCACTTTTGAGTTTGGGCTGCAAAGAGTGTTTGTACTTTCTCACTAGTTTGAAATACATGAGTTGGTTCCCACAAAGAAAACAGGAGAGTCTAGAGAATCTGCGCCTTCCAGATCTTAAATAGCAGTGGCCTTGTGTTTGAAGCTGAAGATGGGTTTGCATAGAGGTCTGTGGGAAGGTGAGAGGGGAGAATGTGGCCGCAGCCTGGGGAGAAGCTACCATGAGGTTCCCGAGGTTCTGAGCTTTGTGTGTCTGGGAGCTCTGCCGGTCTGGTCCCACTCCTTGGGAAGATGGCATCTGGCTGCTCTGGTGGGAGGCAGTCACTTCAGGCAGATTCAGACTGGAGTCCAGAGTCTCGTTGCAGTCCTGAGTTTATGTTTCAGAGCTGTTGACTTCCTCTTCTGGACTGTTCTCAGGGTTCCCTTTATGGGACTGTTGTCATTGAACTTGAGGGTTTAGAGTAGAAGAGTTTTTCCAGACAGCCCTAAAAGCTTCTTTCAAGCTCAGTGCTTTGAAGGCTTTATGGTCTGCCTGGATCTCTTACATATGTCTCTCTCTCTCTCTCTCTCTCTCTCTCTCTCTCTCTCTCTCTCTCTCTCTCTCTCTCTCATTTGCATTAAAATGAATTATAATTATTTTTTGTTCTGTGAAATGAAAACACTTTGCAGACCCTAAAAATGTTGCATAGAAACTAATAACTATATAACTGTGTTACTCAGCAGTGTAATCGTAATTACATTGTTTCCCCTTTGTGCCGCCCAGAAGAGCAGCCCTAGGATGTGTCCCTCAGAAATACTGCCCCCAGGATGTGTCCCTCAGAAATACACCTCCCATTCCCTCTTTCACAGTCCCCGTCTCCAACCCAATGTTACTCAGTGTCTTGTGCCTTTGTTTGGTAAAGATGGAAGGCTGAGTTCACATTTTGGTGCTGCCGAGCCAGCCCCCAGGTCACTTTCTGTCTGGATGTGGTTATGTGTAGAGCCAGAACCAGCACCTTCCCAGGCCTCTGCTGCCCCCTGCAGCCAACATGACATGCACCGAGAATCCCTTCCATTTGAAACTGCTCTGAAGCTTGCCTAGCTAGCTTGTTACGTAGGTCTCTCTGTAGGTGTTTTTATTTTTGTTAGACCTGTGGTGACTCCTTGGAGTCCTGACCCTTTTTTGTGGAACTACTTTGAAACATCTACAACACCAGCGAGATGCTGTCTGCTTGAAACTGTGCTGGGTTTGAGGTTGAAGAGACCAGCAGAGACGCCATGGGTTTTTACATGACATGGCCAAGGTGATGCTCTACAGATTCCTGATGGCTTTAAGGCTCTGGGAAGAGTCGCGGGGAGCAAGCGTTATGGAGAGGATGACGTCTGAGCTTGGCACTGAAAGACGGCCCCTTGAGACTGCTGCTGCAGAGGGACACTGACTTAATTGGGGACTGGAGGGCCAACCCACAGGCTGGAGCAATCATGTGAGGAAAGGCAAAGTCTGGAAACTTCCCAGACTTGTGCAAGCCACAGGAGCCATTGCGTTGGGCTGGGGCATCTGTATGTATTTGTCCCCTGTGCAGGGGGAACCTGAGAACAGTGCTGAGCTCAGGAAGGGTCACAGGTCACGGGGAGCCTTAGCCAAACAACCTGCAGCAGTGGAAGAAGGAAGGTGTCTTTATGGAAGATTACTAGGAAAATACAGAAAACCCCGTTCACTTCCTGGTGATTGTTTGAAGGGTAAATGAGAAGAGAGTGGAGACATAGTTTGGGGTGGCCCAGGTCCCTAGTTTCACTGTACGTGGCACTGGCTGACCACGCTGACAGTAAGTCAGACTGTCACCGGGGGCACGATGGAGGCTACAGGGCCAGTCAGTGCCCGTCCAGTGCCCCTCCATAGCTTTCCCCCTTGGCCCTGCATCTGCCCCAGCCTGGCACCTGACCTCCTTGGCTAGTACTGGGCAGAACACACCTAGTACTGGGACTTGATCTGTCGTTTCCTGGATTGTTCTCATTCCTTGCCAGGAAGCTTTCCTCTCACTTCCTGGACACTTGAGGAGCCATCTGCTGAGGCTATCCCATCCTACCCAGACCTAGTGAGGACTCTGCAGAGGGGCCTCGCTGGAGTGACTGAGTCCAGAAGTGTGTGGAGAGAGGGGGTGCTGGGCCACTCTGAGCTTCGGTTTCTCCAGGGTAAAGGAAGATTAGCTCTCCCCTCATATGACTGTGAGGGTTAGACCGGGCAGCAGTTGAAGGAATGGGTGGGTACCATTGAGTTTCAGCCGCCTGCAGCCTTTCCTTCTCCCTCTTTCCAGAGGAGAGGAGTTTCCTTAGGGCTGTGACATGCCCTCAGTCTATAGCTCTCTAGTTTTCTTTTACAAAAGCTTTGCTATAAAATGCGAAGCACTGTTACAAGTGCTTCTGCCACTGCCTTGAGGAAGGTGAGGAAGGTCCCCAGCTAGACCCGAAGATAGAGCACGAAGCACAGTCTTCTCCAGAGAGAATGTGTTTGTAAGTGTTAGAGATGAGTGCTCTTAGGATAACACCCGAGGAACATTCCAAGCCAGGCAGGTTTTCGTGAACTCTAACAGCACTGTCCACTTTCATGGATATTTGGACAGATGTTTCAAAGCAGGCAGCTTACCAACAAATTTACCAGAACCATCCATTTGCATTCCTGGGGACTGATCGTTCCTCTTATCCGTTGCTGCTGCACACCTGCCCTGGGTGGGGGGTAACGGCATAGGAAACCTGACAAGGTCTTGTTAATGCAGGAGCACTGTGAGGGGAATCCAGAATGAGACCCTGGCTACCATGTGTTTCATAAAACGCAAGATCTCAAGTTAAATGAGAGAAGAGACCTGGAGATGTCTTAGCCACCCCCACCTCATGCTTATTATATTAGGGCAAGAACTGTCCCTAATATAAGACACTTTGCAATGGCCGGTGACTTCAGGGTGATCTCACCCGTGTATCACTGTAAAGACATTTCTAAACATCTGGGTGTGATGTCACTTGCTGAGGAGGAAGGGGAGCTCCGGTCCCTAACCGTGCACCCCCCCACCAAAGTCTGCCTTCCTGAAATATCCCAGACAAGGCACAGGCCTCCCCCTCTCCAAGTATGGTAGCCCTTGGAGGCCTTTTGTACACCAGGGTCTAGGGAAGCCTGGCTCTGTGTGGTCTCACTCTCCCTGCTCTCTTTATAGAGTGGGAAGGGAGAATGGCGGGTGTAGGATCCACTTGTTACTTCACCTGGAAAAATGTGGCTCTCCAAGCAGCCGGGGACTCAGAGCCGTAGCAGATACTGTCACCACTGCCCTTTCTTCTTTCTGTCTGCACAACAGTGTTCAGTGCTGATGCTGATGCCATCCGCATTAGGGACTCAGGATTTGGAAGGTTAAGTGGCTTACCAGCGACAAGTCACCCAGCTGAGTGGCAGATTGAGGGTTAAAAACAACAGAGCCCAGAGCCTGGTGTCCTTGTGGGATATGGGAGAGCGTGTGCCTGGCAGGAGATGGGTTTGCTGGTCCCTGTGGTTCCCATACACACACACTTGATGGGTCAGAGGTATGAGCCAGACAGGAGGTTGCCCAGCAGTGACCCCTGTGTCTGCTATGAGCAGGGAAGACGTTAGAGCCCTGTCCTGGCCCCTGAGGCCATGTGGATGCTGAGTGTGGAGTGACTACCAGTCCCAGTCCAGCCGGCCTCTGTGTATGCAGAGTTGCATTCCTCAGTGGAGAAAGCTACATCCCTTCTGAGGGGACCAGAGTCACAGCAGACCCCTGGTGGGACGCAGGTCTTCTCACCCTTCCCAGCCCCATTTCTTTAGTAGGCTCCTAGTCTTGACTGTTCACCTTGTAAAGCTGAGCCACTTGGACCACAAATTGGTTTATGCCATTTTCAGTCTTGGAGGGGATGGAAAATGTCTGATTTGCCCTCCTGTGGTTTCCTGCCTGTGTCCCTTCAGACTCCTCCTCAGGCCGATTGTTCTTCGCTGTTCTTACTTCTAAAAGGTCTGTTTTCTGGGGCTGGGGAGAAAGCTCCGTGGGTGAAGTGCTTAGCACACAAACATGAAGACCTGAGTGTGAACCCCAGCACTCAAAGAAAGTGGTGGCATGTGCATGTAATCCTCATGTTGGGTAAGTGGGGGCAAGGCAGAGCCTGGCACTCATTGGCCAGCCAGCCTAGCCTAATCTGTGAGTCACAGTGAAAGGCCCTGCACCAAAACACAAGGTTAGAGCAGGCGTGGTGATGTCCACCTCTAATCCAGTGCTAGAGAGGCGGAGGCGGGAGGAGCTCTGGGATGCGAGGCCAGAGGGCTCCCTAGTGATTTCCCAGACAGCTGGGGCTACATAGTGAGACCCTGTCTCTAAATAAATAAATAAACAAATAAGTAAGGTGGATGGCACCTGAGGTGCTGCACCCAGGGTTGACCTCTGGTCTCCACATTTGTGCACGTGCAGCTGCACACACACACGAAAGCCCACTTTCATGCGTGATTCCACTTGTGACCCTTCCATCCACGGGGGTTGACACCCTGCTTCTTCTCAGGCTTTGCCACCCAGACTTGGCCAGATCTGTCGGTGTTGACTGAACCTTTGGGCTGTTTCCCTAGAATTCTCACCAGTTGAGTCCAAACTGTCATGGCCAGAGTTGCCAGATGGACCTCCTCTCCCAGTGCTATTTTAGTGCGCCCTGAAGAGTCTCAGTGCCTTCCTCACCGTCATCCCCACTCTGTCCTGGTGCTCTACAACTTAAGTCTGACTGCTGAAATGTTTTCCACTTGTGACCTTTTTCTGATCAAGAAAGTTTTATAGAACCCAGGTGTATAGGTATAGTAAACAGGTATACAAATCAGATCATATCTGGTAAATTATACATTTATTTATTTTAACACAATTCCATTGTATACATATGTTTGCTACTAATTAAAGATGACAGTAAGTTTGCGTATTAATGAAATGATAGACTTATTTGTCTTAATATGTACAAACCAAAGGTGCACTGACTTGATCCTTACCTACTGAGGAATGATGACAGGAAAATATTAAGTCTTTGTTTTCTGTAACTAAGCCATACGTTTCTGTAGAGCAGATGTATGTACAGTAGACACTGCGGTTCATAACATATAGCTGGGATCTGAGTCCAGGTGTTTCAGGCGGCGTTTGATGGCACTGCATAATGCAACACGTATGTAGTGCCAAGTGTGGCATTCAGTGGCATTGCATAATGCGACACATATGTAGTGCCAGGTGTGTTCAGAACCAAGACTACAGGAGAGTCGTGCAGTGCAACACAGCAAGCACTTACAGAAAGACCTGGGAGTCCTTACGCGTTTGAGTTTGAATGAAGCTTTGGTAGCTGCCTGTTCAGACTCCGCCACCTAAGTTCAGGAAGCTTTGACTTAGATGACCCTTCGGACCCTGAGGTGGCGGGAAGGGTGCCAGCCTGCACTTGACTCATTCGGAGCTGTCTGCCTTGCTTCTCAGGCACCCAGATAAGCTGCTTCTCCCCAAGCTCGTTCTCCTGGCGCCAGGCCTCCTTCGTGGATTCGTACTGTTGGGCTGCAGTGCAGCAGACTGGTTCGCTGCAGAGTGAGTCTGGAAACCTCCCGCTGTGGCTGCACAAGGTAACCGGAAATACTTTCACAAGTGCTTAACAGATGTGGAAGTAGAGGGGTGAAGCTGTGCTCGATACCTTTTGAGTGTCTGAGGGAAGAAGGCTGGGGTTACAGTCCAGCTCACTAGCCAGTGCATTTTCTGTCACATGTAGAGTCTCCTGAAAACAGAAAAGACTACCATGTAGTCAAGTTGTTAGCACTGTGTACCTTGAGCGCCCAGAAGCCTAGGGAAAACTCCTGGGGACACAGCTTTTGGAGTGGAATCCTGATAGGTCGATAGAGTGAAAGATAAGGGAGATACTACACAAGAGACATATCCAGGCTGCATCACCTACAGAGAAGAGGTACAAGTCAGGGAAGTACTGGGTGCGAGGAACAGAGTTTAGACGATATGAAACTTGGGCTGGATTTGGCAAGTGTGTGTACAGGAGCACTCTGTGAGGATGACATGACACTGTCTTCCCTGTGAGTGGTGATGTAATGTTTTGAGTCTTCTCTGTGAGTGATGATGTAATGTTTTGAGTCTTCTCTGTGAGTGATGATGTAATGTTTTGAGTCTTCTCTGTGAGTGATGATGTAATGTTTTGAGTCTTCTCTGTGAGTGATGATGTAATGTTTTGAGTCTTCTCTGTGAGTGATGATGTAATGTTTTGAGTCTTCTCTGTGAGTGATGGTGTAATGTTTTGAGTCTTCTCTGTGAGTGATGGTGTAATGTTTTGAGTCTTCTCTGTGAGTGATGGTGTAATGTTTTGAGTCTTCTCTGTGAGTGATGGTGTAATGTTTTGAGTCTTCTCTGTGAGTGATGGTGTAATGTCCTGGGTCTTCTCTGTGAGTGATGATGTAATGTTTTGAGTCTTCTCTGTGAGTGATGATGTAATGTTTTGAGTCTTCTCTGTGAGTGATGATGTAATGTTTTGAGTCTTCTCTGTGAGTGATGATGTAATGTTTTGAGTCTTCTCTGTGAGTGATGATGTAATGTTTTGAGTCTTCTCTGTGAGTGATGGTATAATGTCTTGGGTCTTCCTGTGAGTGATGGTATAATGTCTTGGGTCTTCCTGTGAGTGATGGTATAATGTCTTGGGTCTTCTCTGTGAGTGATGGTATAATGTCTTGGGTCTTCCTGTGAGTGATGATATAATGTCCTGGGTCTTCTCTGTGAGTGGTGATGTAGTGTCTTGGGTCTTCTCTGTGAGTGATGATGTGGTATATTGGCTCATCCCTCAGAGTGATAACTAACATCTTTGTCCTCTCTTTGAGTGATGTTGTGACACCATGAACAGAGATGAAAACTGAACTGTACTTCAGCCTGTCCTTCATCCACTGGTTCTTTTATCTTTGATTTAAAAAAACAAAGCAAGTAGAACATTTGTTTATCTCTCAATGTTCTTATCTGCTGAGGAAAATAGACTTGTATCTTGCAAAGTCAAAGGCTGACATTTGACTCTCTGTTGTTTTAACCACGGCTGACACCTATGGACATTCTTCTTAAAAAGAACTATGTGCTCTGACTCGGGCTGGCTCTGACCTTGTCTTCTCCCACGCTGTTTAGTGCATGCACTTTAGCATGAGATGCCCTACAGTTACTCCTGGTTGGGCTTTTCCCCTTAATTTGCCACCTGAGCACTGGGTGAATCCTTGTTGGCTTTGACTGATGTACTTGTCGGGGCTGCGTCCTAGGATCTACCGCTGACATGCGTCCAGGGACCTTATGATAATTAAGATATGCGCCTGGCAGGAGACGGCCACAGGTGGGGCGTCCCTTTCTCAGAGACCTCACTGATGGTGAAACGAACATGCAAGAGAATAACTGAAAGGCTAGATGGGGAAGGGGAGCGTGGGCGGTTTTCCCAGAAGCCCAGGGGTGGCTTTGCAGGCAGAGTGGAGAGCTCCTATGTTCTCCCACAGCTCTCAGAGTAAGCAGAGGTACTATGATACTGGACTTACCGAAATCCTCATGATCTCATAGTAGAGGTACTATGATACTGGACTTACCAAAATCTTCATGGTCTTGGTGATAGGGGTTTAGTGAGGAAGTGGTAGCCAGGTGGTCCTGGGTAAAGAGTGAGTGAGCAGAGAAGAAACAAAGATGACAGAAGGAGGGCTGGAGAGATGGCTCTTCCAGAGGACCCAAGTTCAATTCCCGGCACCCATATTGGGAGGGTCCCTGTCACCAGTTACTCCAGCTCCAGGGCATCTGATGATCTCTTCCTCCATGGCTACCCACACACATGTGACACATGCCCAGACAGAGATACACATTAAAAAAATTTTTTCCTCAAGGTTTTTAATGATGATGGCAATAGATAGCTGCTTCCAAAACCTTTTTCCTTCTCAGAAAATGTCTCCTGTTGAGCGGAAGTAAGAAGCAAGCTGGTGGTAAGGGGAGGAGGGTTTGGGGTCCAGGAAGACTGTGTGATGTGAGAGTTCTGCAGAAGTCAAATGCCAGCGGAATGAGAGGGCAGAGAGGTGCCAGCAAGTGCAGAGGTCCTGCGTGGGGACCGTGGGGTAGGACGCTGTCCTGGAGATCCCGCCCTGCTGGCCAGCAGGGGGCCTTGGCAGGCTGGAGGGGGCAGGGATGTGGAGGAGGATCTGTGACAGCTAAGCAGACATGTAGAAAGCCAGCTGCTCCATGGCCCCTGGGACACGCTAGTAGGTCGCCGATAGGGTATCCGGAGATCATTGCAGGTTGGCATTGTAAACGTGGCAGTCTGTCAGGAGGAGGGTGATGCGGAACCTGTGAGCACTGCACTCCTGAGGGGTCGGAGGCGGGCTGTCCTGGTTTCTGTAGCTGTGATAACACTGTCTCCAAAAGCAGCTTGGAGAGGAAGGGTTTGGGGCTTATGCTCTGGGAGACAACCCACCATCGAGGGAAGCCAGGGTAAGAACTGGAGGCAGGAACCACGGAGGAATGCTGCTTGCCGGCCCCTCTCGGTCTGGCTTTCAGGCTCATGCTTAGCTAGCTTTCAGAGACAGCTCAAGACCCCTGTTGTGGGATGGTGCTGCCCACAGTAGGCCAGGCCCTTTCACATCAGTTAATGAGATGTACCTCACAGACATGCCCATGGCTCCGATCTAGGTAGTTCAGCATTGAAGCTTTCCTGCCAGATAACGATCAGCTGTATCACATTGACAGTTAAACCAGAGCAGGGTCTACGGGACTCTAGCACGGAGAGTTGGTGGGGTAGAAGCCCACAGGGAAGACAGAGCCAGGGTGGAGAGGACACAGAAAGGGCCTGCTGTCAGAGGAGGGGGTCCTGTAAACAGCAGCCTGTCAGTGCAGTGATTTGTGCCAGATGCCATCTAGGATGATGAGTGGTCGTGTCATGGGTTGATAATGTCCCCTGAAAGATATGTTGACATCTTAACCCCATGTAGGCTAGAATGTGACTTTATTTGGACATAGATTTGTTGCAAGGAGCCATGCTAGAGCGGACTGGCCCTCCATCCTTCCTCTTACAAGGAAGGGAGTGGACATAAACGCACTTAGAGGGGAGCCACTGTGGGAAAGTGCCTGGAGAAGGTGGCCTGTGACATGTGCTCTCACAGGCCACAGGACACTGGGAGTGGCAAGGAAGAGAGACCTCAGAGGGAACAGCACCTCCAGCCCCTCAGTCTTGGACTCCAGAACTGTAGAAGAGAAGACCCCCATTGTTCAAGCCACCAGTATGTGGGATTTGGTAGTGACAGTCCTGGGAAATGAACACAGGTTTAGAAGTCAAGATTTCCCCTGAGTGCAGAAGTAGCACTTGGCAGATTCGAGCATCAGGTGGCCGCCGGAGCTGGGCCAGTCTTAGTAATCCTGGCTCCTTTATTCCCATACTGCTCTTTTCAGCTTTTCACCCTTTAAAAATAACAGATAATTAATATAAAATTTACCTTTTTAGCCATTCTTAAGCCTACCGTTCTCTGGTGTAAAGTTCTTATTATTGTACAGCTGTCACCTCTCTCCATCTCAGCCGTTATCTCTCTCCATCTCCTGGGCTCTGTCCTTGTCCCCAATAGAAACTTGGTGTCTACTGAACAATAAACTCCCATTCCTCAGCTCCTGCCCCCCGCCCACACTCTTATTTTCTGTCTCTAAGAATTGGTCTCCTGGAGCCCTCATCAGTAACTGTGCGTTCATCCTTTTGTACCTGGCCTGCTTCTCTTAGCATAACCTTTCCAGTGCCATCTGTGAAGCATTTGTATAGGAGGATTTTATAACCTTTAAAGGCTAATACCTACCAAAGGTTTGCACCGTGTGTGGTTGACCCATCTGGGCGTCAGTGGACATTGGGAGTTGCTCACTCTCTTGGCTAGAGTGAGCCTGCTGCTAGCCTTGATCCCAGTCCTTGCCTCCAGCTCCTAAAACTAGAATTGCCAGATTCAAGTTTAGGAAGGTTTTCTTTTGTCTAGCCCACATTTACAGACTGCCTGGGGTCATGTCTTCCGGGCACCTCAGTTCAGAGATGACCGAGGCTAGAGAGAGCCATTTGCCTTGACTGAGGTCCTGTGGCCACATGGTGCTGGACATGGTGCCCACTTCATATCTGAGAAGTGTTTCATGTGTGAAGAGGTGCAGGTAAACGTCTGTGTCTTCAGAAGTCTGGACTCATGTTGGGGAATTAGCTGTTGGTAAGCTTTGGCTGAACTCTCTTCCCGAAGGAGAGCTGTCCGGCAGGGAAGGTTCTAAGTGGTCCTTGGGTCTGTGTGATTCTGGAGATTGGCACTTTCTCCCCATCCTCCATCTTAAACCAGCGTCGATCTCCGCCGCTGGACATGTAAGTGTGTCCAGAGGACCAGCAGAGGGCGCTTGAGGACAGCTTAAGCACCAGCATTTTGGCTGTTCCTTCAGATTCAGATTCTAGGCGAAGATGCTTGAGGTTCCTCTCTGGAACAGAAAACAGGGAGACAAAATCAGCAAGACTCTTAAAAATTCCTAACAAAGTAGGAAGACCTTCATTTCTCTGGAGCAGAGTTACAGATGTTGGAGGGGTTCCCCAAAATGTCTGGCATTACCCAGGTCATGTGAAAAGACAGGTACCTGAGCCCTGCCCACACCTTCTGGGTTGGGAGCTTGGGGTTCACTCTGGGGATATGCTTTTATCAGCATCCAATGAGACTCATAGGGCTTGGAGCCCTGTGTGGGTACCTGTGATGTAGATGTGTTCCTCAAATCATGTGTGCCTGCACAACACTGGGAGACCTGAGACAATCTTCCTGATGCTGTCGTGTGTTCATGGGAGCCTGTAATTCCAGTTCTGTTGTAGTTTCATTCTGTTGCTATGATAAAAATATTCTGACAAAAAGCCACTTGGGAGAGAGGGTTTATTTTAGCTCACAGTTCAGATCATAGTCCATCATTGTGGGGACATCAAGGCAACAGGAACTTGAAACAGCTCTTGTCACATCACACGCACAGTCAAGAGCAGAGAAAAAGAAATGCATGTATGCTTGTCGCCTGCTTGCTCTCAGTCAGTGTCTCCATCTTCATACAGGTCAGCACCCCAGCCTAGGGAATGGTGTCTCCCAGTGGGCTGGGTCTCCCCTAATCAGTTAACCTAATTAGGCAGTCCGCCACAGATAAGCCCACAGGCCAGCCTCATTCATTGAGACTCCTTCCAGATGCTAGGCTGTGTCCAGCCGACAGTGAAGGCATACTGCAGCTTCTCTCACAGCTTCTGGGGTTGTAGTGAAGTCACTGACCTGAAGACCACACCACTCTTCAAGAAGCAGAAATCCGGGGCTGGGCTGGCAAACTGACCTGCGATACTCTTAAGCCAAATCTAGCCTGGCTTCAAGGAGACTTTTAAGCAGATAACGGCTTTCTTGCCCATTCGTCTACAGTTTTCACACCCCAGTGGCAGAGAGGGATGGCTACAGCAAGGCTATTGGCTCAAAGCATGGGCCTTTTACAGGGCATCTTTGCCCGCCTGGCCTAGACTCCTGAAGCACTTTGAGACAGGAACAGAGCACCACAAGGGGGCACACGGACCCAAGTGAAGCATCACCCCTGTGTGGGTCTGATTCTCTTGGCCCCACCCTTTTTCCAAGGAGAGACACTGCTTGCTGTGTTGTCCGGGCCTCTGCTTTTTATGGGTTTTGAGTGTGTGAGTGAGTCGCCTGCCTGCATGGACGCCACCAATGCTCCTAACGACTGAGCCGTCTCTCCAGCCCCCAGATGTGGGGGCCGGGGGGCTCTTTTGGCTTTTTTGAGACAGAGTCTCCCAGTAGCCCCAGCTGGCCTAGAACTTGCTATGTAGACCAGGCTGGCCTTGATCTCACAGAGGTTCAGGTGCCTTTTTAGCTGCCACCCACCCTCAGATGTCACCATGCACAAAGCCTGGGTGTCTTCCATTTGATGCAGCCAGAGGAAGCTGCAAGGGCTATGACCTTTGGGGTTGGCTCTCCGTTCTTGATCTCTGGTACATGACTGTCTTTAAGTGGGGGTCTTCCCTGAACAGCCTCCAGCCAGGACAGACACCCCGCGCCTGTGTTTCACTTCCTTCATGCTGTGTGTCCTCGGTTTACCTGCCTCCCACTCTAACCACTCCTTCCTGTCCCTTCTGAGACTCTCACTCTGCCTGACCTGAAATGTGGAGGGGTCCTTGGGCCATCTCGGTTGATGTAATAGCTTCAGCCGCCTCTGCTACCAGGTCCCAAGTCACGTGGCGGGACTCCTTCTCTACTTTGCTTACCACTGGCTCCACCAGGGTGTCAACTAGACTTCTCATGCTCAGAGTCCTTTGACCTGAAATCCCCCTCTGCTCTCCATATGGTCCTCCCATGCTTGCTTCAACACCTGCACCGTCGAACTCCTGCTCCAGCCAGAAATCCACCGTTGTCCTCAGGTCTTCAGTCTCTGCCTCCTCTCTCAGTCCCTCTGTGGTCTCTCTACTGCTTTGATGTTTCCCCAAAGTACATTAGATGGCGCTCTCTGCCGATGGCCTCCCACTGTAAACAGTGTGGGAGTTGGGGACCTTCATGATTCAGTCTCTGGCTAACCTTCCCTTCCTTCTGGATGTGTTCCCCAGAGACTGTAAAGAAACCACAAACCACAACAAACACCGCAGCAGGGATTTATTCTCCCCACTCTGCAGGCCACAAACCCAAGGCAGGGCGGGGCAGGAATGAGAGGGAGAGGCTGTTCCACATCTGGCTCCTGCCGTTACAGGTGGACCTTGATGGTAGATGCAGCTGCATCTGCGCCTCCACCCTCATGCGCCTTCCCTGCACATCCGTCTTCATCCTTCTTACAAGGCCGCAGTCCTCAGATTAGGCCACCCTTCTGTGACTGCATTGGGACTGTCTTTGCAAACAGTACCACACCCTGAAGTTCCAGGTGGATAGTCTGCTTTGCTATTACTCTGGCAGAGGAGAGGAAAGGGCGTGGGGAGAGAGGAGTTCCTGATCACATTTCATTGTGGAGGACAGCTCCGGCAGGAAGGCTCGGCAGGATCCTGGAGCAGGAGCTGAAGCAGAGACCACAGAGCACTGGTTACTGCCTGCTCCTGTGGCCTGGGCTCAGCTACTCCGAATTCAACCCAGGACTACCTGCCCAGGGTTGGCACTGCCCACAATGGGCTGAGCCCTCCTGTATCCATTAGCAATTAAGAAAATGCCTCATAGACATGGCCACGGGCCGTCCACGGAGGCCACGGGCCGTCCACGGAGGCCACGGGCCGGCCACGGAGGCGGGGCCTCAGGCGAAGTTCCCTCTTTCCAGGTGTGTCGAGTTGACCACTGAAGCTGTCCGGCACACCACACCGATGAGCTTGGGCATCTGAGGAACGCCATTCAACCTGTTTTGTTTGTCTAGCCTTGGCTCTTTCTCCCCTTCTTCTGGGCCTGTTAATTGATGTTGGTCTCTGGATGGGTGAGATTTACCGGGCAGGGAAGAGCAGCTTCCAGGCAGAGCGAGGTAGATACTCGCAGGGCCAAAGAGGAGGAGAAATCGGAGCTTAGTTTTGGCACGGCCACATTTTGATTCTGTTTGCCTTTTGAAGCCTTTGCTGCACTGCGTGTTAAGACATGTTCAGCTCTCCTCTCTCCTCTCCCGTGAAGCTTCCCTGGCCTCTCTGGGGACACTTCCGTGTTCTCATTGCCGAGCACTTGCAGACTCTGGGTTTCCATCGTGTGTTCTGATTTTTACTTGTTAGGCTGCTTGATCTTTGGGAGGAGGTTGCACAGCTCTGCAGAGACTTTGTATCCCGTGCGTTGCCCTGCACAGAGCAGGGGCTCAGGAGATGCTTTGCGGTCACCCCCCTTACCACATTTAATCCCGTAAGACAGAGTGGAGCTCACCTCAGGGAGAAGTGGTTCAGTCCTGCTGGTGTGGCTCTTTGCCTCAGATGAGGGAGGGGCTTGCAGAGGCAGGTTGTGCTGGGTCATCTAAGGGCTCCTACACACAGGTCATGTAACAACAACCCTTCCAGGAACAACACAAATTTGAAAGTCCGCAGACTGAGAGCTGTGCTTGGAACAACTTCTTGTTACTCTGTGTATTGAGGGGTCTTGCTGTCTTAGGAAGAGCTCGCTGCTGACTGGGACATTGTACCAAGGGGTGCAGTTAGAGGTTTGAATGATGCTGAGCATCCCAGACTTGGAGAGGAGCAGGCAGAGATGGGAACAAACCCTCTGTAGGCACCTCGAGACATGGCGGCCTCTGCACACTCCTTACTTGGACAAAAGGATTCTCAAAACTATAATGCTTTTTGGATTCATATTTCAATTGAGTTGATTTTTCTACCTCGAAGACACAGAATGGCCTCTTTATTTTTGATGGTGGTGGGAGAAGGTTGAGTCTAAGGAAAAGATCACAGGGGGCATCATCTTTGTTCCTGCAGAAGTGGCCAGGGCACAAGGATAGTTAGGGAGAAGCAAACGCTCCCAGTGTAACACCTTTAAACATTCGCTTTTATAATTACAGTCAGCTGTGCTGAACTGCGCTCTGGTGGTCTTTGTCACACTACTTGGGCTTGTTACACAGATTGCACACCTGCTAATTTAGAATAGTCTGAGGTTAAGTGTTATTCAGATAACCTCAAAACAAAAGTGACTGTCAAAATATTTCACAAGCCCAAGTTACAAAAATTTCCAGCACCCATGGTTCCCAGAAACGGCTCCTCTGTCTCAGTGCTGGAAAGAACATGGCTCTCACAGTTTTGTTTTTATAGTGACGGGCAGCTATCTCAGTGGGCAAGGATGGACCAAGTACGGCTTCTGACAGCCAGCTCTGAACTAAATGCAGCTGTAGTTCAGTGACATAGCCTACCCTGCCAGCCCTTCGCAGTTCAGGTTAGTCTGCTCACCCTGACCGGCTTTTTCTGGCCTGGTGACAGTGTCCTGCTCCTCTTTTCAGTTCTTCCCCTACATCCTCCTGCTGTTCGCCATCCTCCTGTACCTGCCCCCGCTGTTCTGGCGCTTCGCAGCAGCACCTCACCTCTGCTCAGACCTGAAGTTTATCATGGAAGAACTCGACAAAGTCTACAACCGAGCCATCAAAGCGGCCAGGAGTGCACGGGACCTGGACCTGAGAGACGGAGTGGGACCGCCAGTAGTGAGCGAGAACGTGGGGCAGAGGTAACAGCCCGAAGGGTGTCCTAGACGGGCTCTCGTGCCTTCTCCTGCCAGGTTGACCCAGAGCTCTGATTGAGAGGGTGGTGGAGGTGGGCAAAGTGTCATTCAGCAAGTGACAAGGAACCCCTTGCTCCTGGGACCTCCTTGTCCCCATGTGGAGACTCCTTTCCCTGTTCATAGAAATGGAGTGGCTGGTCAGGGGCCCACGCGGGCTCACTCCTTTGATCTCCTGTGATGGAAACGCACTGAGGCTTCTGAGGCAACCAAGCTTAAAGGAAGGATGAGGGGCAGAACCAGTGGAGGCACCCCTCCTTCCCACCATCCAGTTCTTAGTAAGGCTGGCAGTAAGTGATGACAGCTTTAAACAAATACTTAATATGCCCCAGACACTGTTGAGTGTGTTATGTCACTCAACACTGAGGAGGACATCATTAACTAAGTACATTGATTTACCTCTTCTGGCCTTCTCTTTCTAGAAACGCTGTCCTGTAACTGCAAGTAGGTGACTCGGGGACCCAAACCATGTCGTTCAGGCCCAAAGTGTCTGTCCCCACCCTTCTCTCGTACAAGCGCATGTGTTCTAGTTGGACCAAAATATTCTTACCTCGTTCTGCATACTTTACTGGAAGATTGTGGTTTAAGCAAAACCAATAGTTCCTACTTAGTATCTGATAAACTAATTCAATAAATACTTAGCTCTGTGTCCCCTAAGGATTTCTCAGTATTAACTCACATTTAATCAACCAGACCATCTTTAAAACATTAAAAGGGAGAAAGTGTTTTCATTATTGCCTTTATTTTTTTGAGAATTTCATACATGAGCATTGTATCTACATTATTTCTGTCCTCTCTCCCCTCTCCGGCTCCTCCCACGGCCCTACTCCCTCTGAATTTCCTGACATCTTCTTTAAATATTATTCGTATATGTCACATGTATGTGTATACATACACACACACAGGTATAGACACATCTGCTGAGTTCATTTAGCTGTGTACTGTGTTTAGGACTGACCTATCAGGGAGCTGATCCCTGGAGGAAACTGATTCTCCCTCTCAGCGGCCATTGATTGCCGTGTAACTCTTCGCCATAGACGTGCAACCTTGTGAAATCGCCCCCATCCACGGTGGCTTGCCAGCTGGTACTCTCTTTTAGACAACTAGAGTGTTGAGATTTCCGGGTGCAGCCTCCGTCCTGTGTGGACGGCACTGTCCAGCAGCAGGCGTCTGGCCCTCTGGCTCTTATGGGCCTCCCCACCCTCCTTCTTCAAGTGTTTTGTTTTCCTTTCTTCTTTTAAAGCCCAATTTTACTCCCTGGCAATGGTGTTACAGCTGATGTCAGTGCTTGGGTTTTCAGTGTGCCATTGCTGGATGTGTCATTTAGCATCTGAGGATGTTGGCGAGGGTCTAGATTCCTTTTGTTTCCTTTGCTTTTCAGTCTATGGGAGATATCTGAGAGCCACTTCAAGTACCCGATCGTGGAGCAGTACTTGAAGACAAAGAAGAACTCTGGCCATTTAATCATGAAGTACATTAGCTGCCGGGTGGTGACGTTCACAATTATATTGCTGGCGTGTGTGTACCTAGGCTATTACTTCAGCCTGTCCTCCCTCTCAGACGAATTTGTGTGCAGCATCAAATCTGGGGTTCTGAAGAATGACAGCAGCATTCCTGACCAGTTCCAGTGCAAGCTCATCGCTGTGGGCATCTTCCAGCTGCTCAGCCTCATTAACCTCATCGTGTATGTTCTGCTGGTTCCCGTGGTCTTGTACACACTGTTCGTCCCCTTCCGGCAAAAGGCAGACGTCCTCAAAGTCTATGAAATCCTGCCCACCTTCGATGTTCTGCATTTCAAGTCTGAAGGGTACAACGACTTGAGCCTCTACAACCTTTTCTTGGAGGAGAACATAAGTGAACTCAAGTCGTACAAGTGTCTTAAGGTGCTGGAGAATATTAAAAGCAGTGGACAGGGGATTGACCCCATGCTGCTCCTGACTAACCTGGGCATGATCAAGATGGACGTCATTGACGGAAAAAGCCCCATGTCATTGGAGACCAAGGGAGAGGACTGGGGGAGCCAGGCAACACAACCCAGAGGTAGGGATGGCTCCAGGAGGTGTGGGGAGCCCCAGAGCACTTACAGCAGCCCCTTACAGAGCCGGACCACCTTTAGCCTGCAGTTACTCAAACCACTGCCCTAGTGTGATCCTAGTGGGAACCCAGGACCAGGAGAGGGTGGGAGCATTCGTGCTGCCTGCCCCTGCTCTGCACTCCCTCCTCACCCTTCTCAACCTTCTTGCTGGTATCTGTCTTGTCTTCTGGCCTTTTTTTTTTTTTTCCCCTGTGCCTCTGATCTCCTTGTCTACTATTCTCCAACTTTCTCTTCTTTTTCTTGAGCATCTTTTGTTTATTCTTTTACAATTTCATATTTCATACATGTTTACATTGTTTCTTGATTGTGTCTACCTCAACTCCTACCTTCATGGCTTGTTTTTTAATTTTCCTCTGAGTCCAGTTGGTGCTGGAATGACTGACCTTGTGCAGGTAGCTACAGCTCCAGTCCACGAGTGCAAAGTCTGAATGACTAGAAGCCTAGCGGAAGGTCTTCGTGTCCAGAGGACAGCATTTCACAGCACTGTTTGCCTTCCTCTGGCTCTTCCTTCTTTACCTCTCTTCCATGATGTCACCCAATCCTTGAAGATGTTGAGACCAGTGTCCCCTTTGGGGCTGAGCTCTCAACAGTCACTTGTTCTCAGCTCTTAGACCAGTTGTAAGTCTCTGCATTGACCACAGCAGAAAGGACTCTGGCCAAGGTGGAGAAGAGCACTGATCTATGGACAGAAACAGTATTTAGAATGCAGCTTTCAACATATGCTTTTGGGAAGACACCAGCAGCAGGTTCTCCCTAGGGCTGTGATCTTATAAGGCATAGGCTTTTGACCGGGTTTATGGTACCACACATGGTAGCCTTCTGTAGAGCAGGCCTCATATCTAGTCAGAAAGCAGTTGGTTACCCACGTAACTTTCATGCCTGTATTTGACTTCCTGGTTTAGAGGCAGGGGGTTATCAGCTTGCTGCCTTGACCTAGCTGGAAGCTCGTAGACTAAGACGCAAACGATAGAATGAAGTGCATGAGAAGTGCTCCTCAGCAGAGGGACACGGATCAGTGCAGGAGTCCCTGCTGTGCCTCTCTGACCATACCTGGTTTTCAATCTGACAGATTTGGACATGCTCACTGAAACGCAAACAACTAACGGCGAGAAGAGCGCTCGGCAGAGACTTCTGAATTCTTCCTGCTGATGGCTCCGCTGTTGAATTTCAAACCTGTGACCTCTGAGGCAGGGGATTTGTGTTGGCTGCAGCAACCCTGTTGGGTTTGTAGCTCGTTGGCAGTAAATGGTTTTAGTTGAGAGACAGCACACATCTTACTGAATCCCTAGTACACATAATGTTCAACAGTGTCATGGAACAGCAATTTATGAGCTTCCCCCAGATGCAATACAAGGTGAGTTAGCTGGCTTTGTATAAGTCCTCATCAGAGGGCTAATGAGAGCAGAGTCTTCTCTGGCCTTGGAGAAACACCATTCTGAGACAGTTCATCAAGTCAAGTCTGAAGTGTATCAGTCCATATCATGATGACTTCCGGAAGGAAGGCCCAACGGGGAAGCCTGAATTTAGAGGTTACTAATCAGTCTCATCCAAGACATTTGAAACAAGATAACAAGATTTACTGAAGCACATTAACAGAACACAGGAACTCTTACAGCAAGGGGTGCTTTGCCCAGTGTGTGCGGAATGTGGGTGACATACAGGTGACACTTGCCCGGTGCTCGAATCCTGACCTCTTAGCCATTGATTCTGTTTACACTGAAGCACAGCTTTTTTGCATTTTAAGTTATATAATTGATGTCATTTAAGAATATTGTGGCATTTTTAAGAATTAAATAATAAATTATACAAATGAGTTGTTATGAAAAATACAAATATTTTAATGAACAGTTTTGTTTTGTTTTGTGAGAGAGTCTCACCCTGTGGCCCAGGCTCACTTCAGACTCTAAAATCTTCTTCTCAGCCTCCCGAGTCCTGGGATTACAGACGTGAGCACCATGCCCGATTTCTTAAATGTCTGCTAACTCAGAATGTGTTAGAAACTGTTCCCATGCTGAGGTGTAAATGTACTGCATGTTCCTGTCTTAAAGGCCTTGTCTGTGACCTTCCCATTTTTAACAAATTTACGTGAAAATCTCCGGGAACTGTCAAGGTTCCTTCATTGTGGCTGTTTACCTCGTCTGGCCGCTTAGTAGTAGAAACTGCTGTCTGCCCTTGAATATACAGAACAGCTTTTTTTGTGTCTGTGGCAGTTTCTGACTCAGAACGCTCATGGTAAGTACTGCAGGGTGAGCCCTGGGTGGTGCTGCCCCTGATACGTATTACTGTGAACCGCATTGTGACTGAACAGCGGTGACAAGCCAAAAAGCCAGTTTTGTACATTTTTGTATTGTGTCAAAGACAACTCCATTACTGTTCTCTACTGTGCTTCGTGGGTTTTTTTGTTTTAATTTGAAAAGATTTTTTTTTTTAATATTTTTCTAGGACGTGGGTTTGTGTGTGTGTGTGTGTGTGTGTGTGTGTTTCCCAAAAAGTTTCCTCTTTCTTATGGAGTGCTTGTGATTTGTATTTTGAAGTGGTAAAAACTGATATTTTATAAGATCAGGAACTTTCCCAGCCCAACCATGTTTAATCCTTCTGTCAGACGGAGTTTGAGGTCCCTGGTGTCCCTGCGCTTCCCACTCTGATCTCCAGCAGGGCCCCCTCCTGTAGGCACTGGTAGAGGGGCAGGCGGGTCCTGTTTCTGAGGACTTCAGAGCCAGTGAAAGGCAGCGGAGACAGGGAGCTGAAGAGAGGCCGGAGTACCCACAGTGCAGAGCCTTCCGGAAAGCAGCCCTCGTGCTTGGGAGGCACTGCGTCATCCTCCCCAGCCCCTGCCTTCAGCCCATGTCTGCTGGCTTTGGGGACTAGTTGTGATTTTCTAGATGACCCTCTAAAGCTTCTTCAGCCGTGATCCGCTCTAGATCAAGTTTGGGTAAAGCAATAACAGTGATTTTGAACAGTCGGGTTCTAATGGCTTTTTGCGCTTCCCTTGCAAGGAGCAGGGCGAAGCCTGTGGGACATGTGGAGTACCCGTGGCAGTTCCAGAGTTGATTGGCCCATCTCCTGACTGGCCAGCTTAGAGGACGGTTCTTGGGTTTCTGGGCATGGTGGGAATGCACACTTGCTTTATTGCAGACATGCACAAGTCTAAATGGCCAGTCTGGGGTCGCTGGCCTTGTTTCCGGTCTGTATCTCCCTAGCGAACTATTGAGGCTGCCAAACCAGACTTCCTCGGCATCAGGGCAGCGCAGGCAGCACAGATCATTCTAGCCGCAGTGTTCTACACATCTGCAATTTTACCAAGGGACGCATGGAGGCCTGGGGCAGTTTCTTCAGCTTTGGGGTATTTGAAGCCATCAGCCCCTCAGACAGATAGACATCACTTGGGGTGTATGCTAGAGCTTAAGCCCTGTGCCTAGTAGGGCTACCCTGCCCCTGTGAAAGCTGCCTTTGACCCGTACATTTGCTTAATTGCATCTATTTGCATACTGTTGGGAGAACTCTGCCCTTTCATTAGTTACCCTCATTTTCCTAGAGTCAGATTCAACAAAGTCAATGACAGACTCGAGCCCAGAGTGACCAGGCACCCAGCATTGCCTGCTGCTTCTCCTGGGTCACAGCACCTTATCTTCTTCCTGATTCAGATACTGTCTCTGCTCCACCTCTAGAGCGGATGGCATAGCGTACCACTTATAAAGTGTCACCCAGCCTTATGGAGGCTCTGTCAGAAGGCCAGAAACGCCCACCTGTTTGGCAGGTCTGGTTTGCATGTATCACTTCATGTGTGTAAACATCTGTTACAACACACCCTCACCATCCAGTAGCTAGCTGTGAAAGGTGGATCATTAGGCCTTTCAGGGTATGTCTTGCTTGGTTTGTTCTGCATGAACTGGTCCAGCGTAGATAGATCCACAAAGGTCAGGGTTGACTCAGTGCTGTATCACCAGCTGCCAAAACAGTGGCTGAGGTACGCAGGCACCCTCTAAACACTTGGTTGAATAAACAAGTGAAATGGTAGGAGAAATCCTGGTTTATTGGCACTGTGATTTGATTTTAAAAGCCCTGTGGCACTCTGCAGGCAGTTGGGGGGCGTTCCGCCTCTGTGTAGAGGGGAACAGTTCTGCAGAGGAGTAGCCTTCCACTGTAAACACTGAAAACACTGACGGTTCTTCCCTTTTGATTGTGTGAGTCATGACTACCGTCCAAGCTCAACACAAGTTCAAGGTTATCTTGTGGTGACTAGGGAGATGGAAGTTTTAAAGGTCATGGTCTCATAATTACCCAGAATAAGCCTCTTAAAGGAGCTGTGGGTTGGAATGTACAATTACCAGTAATTGAGGCTTTATCTGCATGCACCGAGACTGAGCAGCTCCTTTTGAGCAATCTTGGCATTTTGGCCGTATTTCTCACAAGTCCAGTGAAACCTTTTTTTAAAAGACTGACAAAGATGCTGTTGTTATATGTGAAATATAATAGGTGCTAATTCGTAGTTGGTTTTCCTGCCTGCTTTAAATTAGATGTGCTGTGTTTCTGGATCCCTTTTAGCTGCAAAGTACTTTGTCATTGAAACCTGTTGTTTTCAGTGGTTGTTCTTCAGGTTCTTGACAATTATAAATGTTTCTTGTGTCTTGAGGTATTTTTCTTCTGTGCCCATCCATAGGAGAAAAACATCTTGGTTGGGTGCTGCAGTGTGACAAGCATTCATTATAAAGACTGACGCAGTCAGTTCCTCCTTCAGCAAGCTGGATGTTTAAAAGCACCATAATTGCAATTTGATGGGATTCAGTAGTGATGCTGTATGTATAACTTAAATTCTTTTGAATGACTAAATTTCTCCCAGACTTTTAGAGAAAAATGTGTATATTCTTTCTGCCATGTCATTTGGTAAGGATGCTTGAAGAGATGAAGAATTTGAAAAATTCAGATCATCTTTAGTGTTATTCCACAAAGCCTGAAGATGAGAACAAATGGGCGTGTTGGAAAATGACCTTTTAAGGAACACAAGATGCAGAGAGCTCTGTGTTGGTGGTTTTACTTCTGCTGAACTTTGGGTATCTGTAGAAGTCACTTGTCCACACTGCACTCTGTTCATGCTGACTTCCATTTAAAGAGGGCTGAAAGGCTAAAATCCAGGCTGCTGTGTCTACAGAGAAAGGTGAAGTGCTGTTTTAGTTCCTTGCCACGGTGTTTCCCTCAATAAAACTTCTCTACATGATGAAGAATGTCTTGAGATGTTCTTGCCTTGTCTTTAGGAGAATCATTCCATGAAAAATGCAGCAAGCAATGAGTCTTGAAATACCTCAGGTTTGTCCCTACAACTGTTGGATGTGCAAAATTTGGGAGCCTCCACAGGACTTGCTAAAACCCATCTGGTAGTGACTGAAGAAAGTCCTTGGTAAACGGCTGGAGTTTTTAAAGCATAAAGCCCATGCTATCTGGTTGAAAAACCTCTTGGTCTAGACCATGTGTCATTGTACAGGAGTTGGCCTGCCCCCCTCTACTCACATAGAAAATATTTCTGCAGTGCAAATTACCATAGTCTGTAGGCTTAATAAACCATAGGCATACAAAGTCTTAGTAGAGTGACTATCATATACTAAGTATCCCTTAATGTTAGCTTGGGTTATCACTACTTCCTGCCCCACCTTGCCCCTCACTATCCCCGGGGATCACTCTCAGGAACTTATGTGCATTCCTTTCTGTTACCTCATAACAGAGGACTGCACACTTGGCAGCTCTGGCGTGTATTGCTAACCTGGCAGCTTTCTATGTACGGAGTTTGGATGCAGCCTAACTGGACCCTTGCTCGTGGTCTTACAGTCTGCAATTGGTGTGAGGGTTAACAGGTTGTGTTATCTGGAGGCTAAGCTCCAAAAGCTTCTACCTTGACCCGACCAGCTCTGCCTCCTGCTCATCTCCGGGATCCTTGCCCAGGCCCCTCCCTTCTGTCTGAGGCAGCAATTTGCACTGTTTCTTAAAGGCCTTTCAGCCTTCTCAGACATGGTACTATCTATCCTCCCTTCCCTCTATTAAAAGATCGGTTCTCACCCTTGGCAGGAAGTTCCCAGGCCCCTCTCCTTACCCTCCTTTGCTGGCATTTGTCCTTCCCACTATGCTGGGAGACCTGAGCATCACCCAGTCTGATGCCCAGAGACAAGGAATTACTCATCACCCAGTGCTGTGAAGCCTGAGAATGCTCAGTTCGGGCCAGCCTCAATCAGATGGACTCTCCCTGGACTGGCACCCATCTCCCCTACACATCCGTGTTGCCCAGTTCAGGGTGCCAGGTGCACACACCTCGTCACCAGTTTCTTCCTCCCCTGTGTTAGGGATTAAGGACCTAATCAGGGCCTTTCCTCAGCACGTCTCCCATGTGCACACATGCACACTAACTGACCTGTGTGACCAGCCTCATTCTCTTTTCCCAGGGTTCTGGTGTTCCACATCATTATTAGAGCACAGCTGTGTTTTCTGGCTTCTTTTTTGCTGCTGTGATAAAACACCTTGGCAAAAATCAACTCAAAAAATTTTCAAATAAAAAACAAAGCAATAGCAACGAAAAACACAACTTAGAGGAGAAAGGGTTGATTCCGGTTTATAGTTCCAGAAGAATAGAGTTCATCATGTCTGGAATACACAGCAACAGGCAGGGACGGCACGGCACTGTGACAGAAGGGATCTAGCTGATCCGATTTCATTAGTACACCAAGTAAGTGGAGGGAAAAACGGGCCAGGCATAAATCCTCAAAGCCTGCCAAGGGTCACAGCTTCCCAACACAGCACTACCTGCTGGGGACCAAGTGTTTGAACATATGAGCCTGTGGGGAACTTGTCACCTTCAAAACAACCGGTGTATTGGTTAGAGGTGATGATGCCATTACAGGAAGAGTGTGGCATGTCTTGCTCTCAGCACATGTCTATCCAGGAAAGTATTCTATGATGCCCCTTCCTGCCATCCAAGAGTGTGGTAGGTGTGGAGGGGTTGTTGGACTGGTGGCTGCCTACCCAGTCCCAGAGCTCTGCACCCCTCCAGTTGAAACTGAGTCACAGTAGCAAAACTGTTGGATTGAAGAATTGCCCTTTCAAATTCTCTCTCTTGTGCCTTCAAATAACATCTGTGTTCTGGGCTCCCCTCCATAAAAGCATAACAGAAAAACAGGGCATGGTGCTTCTTTATGTCATGCCAGAAATGGCGCAGCTCCTGGGGGGAAGGAGAAGGTAAGCCTGTCAGTGAAAGACAGTAAGGGCCCATTTTCCAAGAGCTTTGTTCTGAAGTTTCCGTGTGTCTTTTCTCAGACACAAAGAAATGAAAAACAAGAGGATCTAAAGTACCGTCAGAAATCACTTCAACCCCCAGAAATGAAATCTGCATTACCTCTAAGCAAAGATCATCTGGTAGAACCTAGGCTTCCATGGAAACTTCAGGAATATAAAAGGAAATGTTCCAAAAGTAATTTCGGGGGTAAAGAGACTCAGAGATTTTAGCATGCATCGCATTTGTTCATTGGAATATCAGAAGTGCCTGTTACAAAGGAAGCATTGCTAAGTGCAGAGACCCTTGAGGCTCTTCACCGTCTTCTAAGTACTTAATAAATATGATCACCCCTTGAGAAAAGAGAAGCTTCATTTCAAGGAAAAATAAATTGCTCAAAACTGTGGCTGCTGCAAGAGGACACGGAAAACGAGTAAGCTATAGGAAGTTAGGTTTGAACAGCTTGTCCAACGGGGTGCCGGGCTCCATCATCTTCTAATTGTCACCCACATGAAGAAATGAGCAAAGTGAATGCGAACCATCATGACCAACCTGCCGCATCCTGAATACGCTCTCTATAACGTTTCAGTATAAGAAATGTTGACATGTTTTGAAAGTCAGTGTGAATTTCTTCCTTGCAGCACATCTGGAGACCGGAAGCCATGTGTGCCTGGTGGCTAATGCCAAAGGAGCAAGTCAAAATAGACTGATGTACTTGTCTGTTCCCACCCAGTAATGCCACGAGGTGTATCTCCTTTCTGGAAGATCTGTCTCAGTACATGGATTTCGTTAGTGGAGGCCTGTTCTGTTACTTTGAGACCTGATGCATCTCAGGGTGTGTATACATGCTCAGGGGAGATGCCCATTAAACACCTTCTCTCTTTGAAAGAGTTTAGCCTCCAGTAGGAGGTTGTAAGTGTTGGTGGCTGCTGCCCCAGTCTCCTCAATTACTTGCCTCTAGTGTTTATTTATTGTTTTGTTTGTGTTTACTTCTTATTCTTCTCCCCAAATAGCGTATAAGTGCTGTCACATTCTGGTGCCTTGCCAGAGAGCCGTATCCAACTCTAACTGTTAAACACGTGGTGAGGAGGCATTTTTTTATTCAGCACCTCTGCAATAGGTTTGGAAGCCACGGAAATGGAATTTTGCAGTGGAGTATTGAGCCCAACACCAAATACAATATGGGCAAATGGATTAGATAGTAAGAGGTGGGGTGGAGTCAGGAGTGGAACTCATCAGGCTCTAGCTCACTTGACATTTCAAGGTTCTTTCTGAAGACAGACCAAGGGAAATCAGGCACCCCCTGGTGGATGGCAGTGAGGTGACCTTGATCTGACATGGAAGTGATCAGACACTGGAACGTTCTTACTAAAAGTAGATCTGAGAAAACATTCATGAAGGGGCCTTAGAAGACTGGTTAAAGTTTGACCAAGTACAGAATCAATCAGCCACGCCACGCCAGCCTCAGTCTATGCTGCCCCTCACAGATCATACATGGGAGGAGCAGAGAGGAATACTGATGAAGTGTTTCACCCTCTGAGGGCAAGCCACAGGTGCCACATTGATCTCCTTCAACCAGAGCCTGGGTGCAGGTGGGGGAGGAGGTGCCACAGGCGCATGGTGGCAGAGTCCTCAGAGGAGCTGTCAAACTCCCCGAGTCCAGGTCCCATGACAGGGTCAGACACTGGATATTCAGAGAGCTCTTTGAAGAGGAGACCAGCTGAGGACATCTGTCTTTTCACACAAAAGGCATTGTGGTGGAGAGAAGCTCACAACTTTGGGGTCAGAGACATGGAATCATTTCTTTACTTTCTGTTTCAGAGCAGAGTGACCCTGTGTGGCCTCAGTGATTCCCTTTTCTTAATAATATCTCACAGGCTTTTTAATGGACTTTGAATTGTGAAGTAATCATGGACACACAGAAAGTTGTAATTCAACAAAACAAGGACCCCTCATTTCCTCAATGGTACCGTCTTAGTACTGGTAGTACAATATCAAAACCAGAAAACACCAAACCATTGAGCCAGTCCTCATTTAGGCTTAACCAGTTTTGAGTATATTTACATGTGTATGCCTGCACCACAGTCCAGGTGAAGAACTGTTCATGGCCGTAAAGGAAGTCTGTCATCTTGTACAGTCATACCACCCTTACCCCAGACCCTGTGCCTCATCCCAGGCAGCCAGCAGTTCACCCTCTAGTGCTGTTGTTTTGCCTTTGGAGGATGCTGTACTGTTGAAATCAGAGAGTACATAACCCTTTGAGACAGACAGCTTTCAATTAGTGTAATAATACTCCTGAGGCCCATCCAAGCACACAGTCATCGCCTGCTTCTTTAATTGTTGAGTAGTATTCCGCACAAGCTTCCTTTGAGCATCCCACAGAGAGCACAAAGACCTGTCACTGGCAGAGTCCTCGGGGGATAGCAGGTCTACTTTCTTGGCAGCTGGCTCCAAGCCCTTTCTAAAGATGGAGACCAGCCTGAGCAGCAATCCCCAATACCCAAGAACTCCCTCTCCTTTCCTTTCTTTTCTTTGTAAAGCCTGGTGGTTAGAGCTCAACTAGTCCCATGGCTTCCTGTTAGAGCCCAGGGATAAAGCCCAGCGAGGGGAAGAGACCATCTCAGAGTTTTTCCCACCGCACCATGGCTGCCTCTGGGTTGATGCCAGCTGGTGAGTCTCTGAGGCCTCCTCAGCCTGCAGCACTTCAGTGTCAGCTGGGCTCCTGATCAAGCCGGTGACTCATCGGCAGGCTGATGAAGTCGGCGTGGGGAGGTAGGATGCTGGTTTTCCCTGAGACATGAAGCCCCCATGAGGAGAAAGCTTTGAGAACTTGGAATTCCATTCTCTTCAAAGAGGAGACTGACATTCATTCAGCAGAGGTGTTGCAAACCCCTCCTGTTCCAGCCTCTGGCTTCACAGTGTTTCTTAGGAATCATGATGGCAAAAGAAAGATGGGAGCTGGGAGATGGTCCGCCCTGAAAGCCTGGCCACCCGGGTCTGATCCTTGGAACTCATATAAAAGCTGAATGTGGGGGCACATGGCTGTCCGGCCAGGGCTCCTGGAGGAAGACGGGAGCCACCCAGAGGTTCACCAGCTAGCGAGCCTGGAGCTTGCAGCAGCTGTAGGAACGAGAGAGACCCTGTCTCAACCAGATGGAAGGTGATAACTGACTCCTGCAAGCTGCCTTCTGACCTCCACATGTACACCACGGCACATGCAGATATATACATGCGCATACATACAAAGTGGCTTTTCTAAGTGAGGAGAAGGTTAAGGAAGGTGAGAGCTTGGCCTCCATCTCTGATTTCACCTCTGAGTAATTTTTCCAGTGAGCAGCTTGGCCCATATCAGTCTGTGCTTGTGAGATCCACTTTTCTCCCACGTGTCACATCACGATCCCCTAGACAGAAGGAAGAAAGGAAATTAGTATTTCCTGAGCATCAATGTGCCAGGCAAACAGACATAAGCTCTCTAAATCTTTACAGTCCGGGGAGCACTCCCCCTTGGAACAGGTTCCCGTGGCAAGCTGCCTGGCATCTGGTCCAGGTTGCCCATGGCTGCTGGGCAACCTTGGCTCCTGACTCTTCCAGCCCTGTTTTTTCTTGTGTATCACACAGTCATGGGGGTTGGTGAGGATTCAAGTAAATTAAAGACACAAGGCAGAGGGAGCAAGTTGCTCAAGTATTCGAGGTTGTTGTGTAAACTATTTGATTTGAAAACTCAAAAATTCCAAATCATGGGAACATAACTAAGTTTAACATATGGGAGGAAAGTTGGGGGTGCTCAGTTTGGATTTGGATACCAAAAGTCTGGTTTGGAGTCTTCACTCTCACACCTGAAATGGCCTTGGGAATCAGTGTTGTCAGTGATTTTCAGGGTTGGTGCTAAGACTCAGTGATGAGCTACATCTGGTCCTCAGAGCTCCACAGATGGGAGCTGCTTGTTTTGAAACAGAGTCTCAGGTAGTGTGCGCTGGCCACAAACTTACTACATTCTGAGGATAACCCTGAGCTCCAGATTTTGCTGCTGCCCCTCGAGTGCTGGATTTATAGACACGGGACCCCATGCCTGCATTTATGCGTTACTAGGGATCAAACCCAGGGCTTCGTGCACCCAGGTGAGCACTGTAGCAAGTGAGCTGCAGCCCCAGCCCGAGAGTCGTTTATTTACCTCAGAACTAACTTCCAAGTGCAAAGGAAGTCACAGAACTGAAAGATGGGAGTTCATCTGGGGGACACGCCCTGGAAGGAACATTGCTGAGGCAAGCCCCTTCCTACTCCAGAGCAGCCCTGGGCTGCCTTATTCCTTGAGCAGATCCCTGAGGGTGGTGTGGGTGCTGTCAGAGCAACTCAGGAATAGCTTTGATTCAGAGAGCCCCTGAGGATACACCAGATGGGATATGGGCAAAAACATCCCCCGTCCCAAGGGGAGGCTGTAAACTCTTCAGAAAGCCCAGCCCCCAGCCCTTTGCAGGGCTCTGTGGACGATGCAGGGGCCGTGCTCCTGGCCTGTGTCATGCGTGGGTCCAGGTCCACACCCCTGCACACCCTTCCCAGGCTGGCGACTGTGGCGAATAACACCCCCAGACAGACCGCAGGATCTCACGGTTTCTACTCCTTTCTACTTGTCATAGTCTCTATTTTTAATTTTGAAAGATGAGGCAAACGCAACCGATTCATTGCAAAAGAAGTGGGGGCGGGGCTCAGTGCAGAAATAAATGAGCGAAAGTAAATATCCTCCGCCCTTCCCCACCTCTGCATCAGTGCCTGCCTGACCCCGGGCACTGTGCCTTCCCACACTCCACCCCAGGCTGGTCTCCCCACACTCCTGCTTTGCTCAGCCCCTTAATGACTTAGGTCTGCACTTCTTAGGAAGAGTCAGAATTCTCTAATGCACATTAAGTCCTACCACACTATTATAGTCCCCACAGTGGACCTGGTCTGAGGGGGAGTCTTTCCAAACGGACTCACAGTGGCTAAGAGGCTCTGAGGCCCACAGCCCAGCTCCTCCTTAAGAAAGTTCCTTAATTTCCATCGAATCACTATTCCACAGAAAAAAATAGCTATCACTTACCTCAGAAGACCTGTGAGGCGCTTGCAGCCCCTGACGCATGTGGGACCTGATGTCTTCTCTTGTTTGATGAGACTGTCGAGTTCGCCTTATGGTTTAACTCTCATTCTGGTTAACTTTCACTCAGTTTTCAGCTTCTAGCTGACCATCTTGAAGCCTAGTGAATTCCGAGTGGTAGCAACAACGCTGGTGGGCAGAGCTTAGCAGCAGATCTAAGCGTGTTTTCCTGGTTGGACTAAGGAGACATATTTATACTGGGGGACTCAGAGAGCACACACACAAAACAAAACAGAATTTACATGCAGTGCGCTTAACGTGGCCAGGTGGCTGACAGGAGTTAGTTTGGAGCTTGCTGGGACTTCTTATGTGCTAAATACCACACCTGATGCCTTCCGGACACTGGCTCACCGATTCCTGGGTGAGAGGCCCTGTCACTGGATGAGATGAGCACCATCAACCAACTATACAGATGTGGAGAATAAAGTCCACAGGGGTTAACACTCACCACCAACTAAGCAGCTTTTAAGAGAGAAAGTCAGCTCCAGAGCCCAGGCCTGTGCTGTTGACCACTGGGCCAGCCTGCATTTCTTCTTTGGAAGGTGAGGGACCAAAGTTCCTTCAACAGAATGACTTTGGTATCATCTGTTCATTCATACACGGAGCATGCGGCATGCCTGCTCCTTGGAGCCCTGTGGCAGACGTTCCCTGCTCTTCAGGGCTTGCAGCCAGAGGTAGAGGAACAGAGAAGGAATGCCAACAGCATGTTGAGTGTTACGGAGGACCCTGCATGAGCTCCAGTAGAGTGCTGCTCAGGAACAGGGAGAAGCCTCAGACAGCAGGTCATGTAGAGCCGAGCCCAGATGCACGGCTTTGAACTGAGCGGTCAGGCTGAGTAGTGGACGGGGCCACAGGGACGAATTTCAGGGGTGGCCTGTGCTTTGTGGAGGAGTGAGAGGCCTCTTCATAAGGAGCATCGAGGGATGAGGCAAGGCAGAGGCAGGTTCATCATTGCTCTGGGGTCACCTACCTCTTCCTTCAGGGGCCTGAGAACAAGCCAGAGGTCAAGCCTGTCCTCCGTGGGCTCCCTGACCATCCAGGTGCTCAAGGTGGCAGCATGCAGGCCGAGGGGATGGGGAGGTTCTCCGCCCTGTGAGCATGTTGCCTCTGTAAGCCCTGCAATGGCAGCACCAACGTAGGTCCCTTGGGGATTATCTGCTGCCCACCCTGACCCAAAAGACAAGCACCCCGTGTGTCACACCTTTCTGAGGCTAGCCCATCCTGGACTCCAGCTCACTGCCTCTGTGAGCGCTCATCCTTATTACAGGGCAAAAGGGTTAGAAACTTCCTGCCCGTGGAGGGGCATTCTCAGGGCGTGTGGGCTGACACTGACTCACTAACTAACCCACCTCTGGGTGTCAGGGACACTAGAAGACTCTCTTTACAGTATGGAGGAAGGGAGTCCAAGACCAAGGTTTTGGAATTGGAGTTGCAGTGAGGTCCCTGCTTCGCGGATTGTCAAGTCGCCCTCATGTTTACCTGTGTATGACTGAAAGAGACATAGCTTGCTCTCTGACCTGTTCTCTGTAAGGATAATCCCATTCACAAGGGCTCCAACCTCATTCCCTAACCACCTCCAAAGGCCCTACGCTCAAATGTGGGAATTAGGGCCTCCACATGTGACTTTGGGAACAAAATTTTCAGGCCACAACACTGGTGTCAATTTATCCTCCAAAGCAGGAGAAAGAGTTGATCACACCCATTTTACAGAGAAGAAGACAAGGCCCCTTTCCAATTCCCTTCTCTCCTTTTCACAGGAATTGAAAAGTGATACAGACTTGCTGAACTAGAAAGAATCTAGATGTCTTAGTAAAGGTGCCTGTCACCGGGCCTGACCACCTGGGCTTGTCCCTGGGTCCCACCTGGTGGAAGAAGAGAGCTGACTCCTGCAAGTTGTCCCCTGACTGCCACACATGTGCACAGAGATGTATACACAGATATATGCTGGGATTGCCAGCAGGTAGGGCAGTGGAGAAGCTGGTCCAGCTGGCCTCCTCCAGGGGCTGAGTGGGATGGTGAATGTCGCGACCCGGACCCTCTCCACTCTGGAGAAAACAACACACTGAGTTGGGAGTCTGTCCAAGCAGGATCTCGTTTATTGAAAGTTACAAAATAACTTATATAGGGTAGGGGCGGGGCTAAAAGGGAGTGAAGGACCAATCGATCCTTGTCGCGTAAACTGCAGCCAGGCAAAGTCCATTTTGATAGGCCGTCAGACTCGGGTGAGGCTCTGACAGCTGCATTCCAAATGGTTGGTGACGGTTGGTTGCGATCGTCTCGTGTTGGCCTGCAGCTCCCAGTGGATCGCGTGCGGACACCCGATCAATGTAGCCCAGGCTGGCCTCAAACTCACAGATCCTCCTGCCTCTGCCTCCTTCAGCAATCCGACCAGTGTGCGCCATCATCACCGACCCCCGGCAGCCTGCGAGAGGCCCGGAGCAGGGCCAGCCGGCGTCCTGCCCTGGAGCTGCCAAGCCACACCGTGGCCTGCATGCTGGACAGCGGCCACCATTTTTGCCTGGGGGCTGCGCCGCACCACAGACTCAGCGGCGGCGGCCCAGGAGGGGGCGATCGTCGGGGGCAGTGGCCCAGGAGAGGGCGTTGGCCAGAACAGCCGCCCGGGAGGAGGCGATCATTGGCGGCACCTGCCGCGCCACCATCCCCCAAACTGTTGGCCTCAGCGGTGTAGTCGGCTCCACGGGAACTGCAACCCCGCCCTAAAAGGGCGGGCCGGAGCCACAGCGTCGCTGGAGGCCCAACAGATGTAGACACATACAAGTTGTCCCCGATCTCCATACAAGTGCACACAGAGATACACACAAACACAGACACACATACACTAAATAAAGGATGGCACATGGTACCTTTAATCTCAGCACTCAGAGGCAGAGGCAGACAAATCTCTGTGAGTTTGAGGCCAACCTGGTCTACATAGTGAGTTTCAGGCCAGCCAGGGCTACATCGTAAAACCCAAAACCAAAAACTAAGCCAGGCATGGTGGCATATGCCTTTAATCCCAACACTTGGGAAGCAAAAGCAGTGGGCTCTCTGAGCGATTTAGACCAGCCTGGTCTACATGTGGAGTTCCAGACACAGGGAGACTCTGTCTCAAAGAAAACAAAACAAAAAAGAAACTAACAACTAAATAAATAAATATGGTAAACACTCATTTTCCTGACTCCCACAAACTTCAGAATCTTCCAGAAGGGTGGAATGCAGGTTCCAGGCTCATCCTGTGACTCACCGAGGAAACCTCTGGAGTCAGGCCCCGAGAACCAGCTCTGTGGGTATCCCAGTGGGTCAGGAGGCCAGAGGACCCGCTCTCTTCTGCCTTGGGGAATCCTTAGGCAGTCATGTGCCAGGCCCTGGTATAGAGTTGACAAGGGCTGTGTCTCTTAATTAAAGCTGCTTCCATGACCAGCATGACCAAGGAAGTGACCCAGCACCTCTGTGTCAGCAGGCATGAAGGAGGCTGAGCCCCAGCCTTGCTGTGCAGTATACCACAGCCTCGTCAGTGCCACAGGGCGGCAGCAGAGCAGCCAGTGGTTTCCCGTGGCTTCCATCCTAAGAGTTTAGTTGTGACTGTTAACCCACCATCCCTTACAGTGTGCTCAACTCTCCTCAGCCTCTGCGAGGTGATGGCAAAGCATCGAGCTGTGCCTAGAACATCTCTAGCAAATGCTTGTGGGCAAGGGCAGAGGGAAAATGGCTTCACCCCCAGAAGCTTCCTCAGAGCTAGCAGCCCCAGGGTAATACCATACTGAAGAAAAGATGCCACCTATAGAAATGCCATTTCATAACCAAACCTTTAGCCCACGCTCAACTGACAATAGCTGTCCCCAGTTCTCCCCCAACACCCAGGACCTGCCGGGGTTTCCATTACAATTCTCTAGCATAGTGGGCCGGCCAGCGACAGCTGTGGGGTCCTGAGCGGTGGGTGGCAGTGGCCTGTGTGATTCACATTCAACTGCAGCCTCTCACAGCATGGCTTTGTCACCGGTGACTGGCCACACCCACACCATGCCACACACACTCCATGCCACCACACACACCATGCCACACACACACCATACCACACACACATACCATGCTACCACCCACACCATGCCACCACACACACCATGCCACACACACACACCATACCACACACACACACCATGCTACCACACACACCATGCCACCACACACCGTGCCACACACACACCATGACACACACGCACACACCATGCTACCATGCACTAACACTATGCCACCACACACATACACTATGCCACACACCCACACCATGCCACCACACACCCAAGGTCACCCTCATCTTTGTGTCCCAGCTTCCATCCCCTGCCCACCTCTCCACTTCTCAGATGCGCTCAGGATGCCAGGCTGAGTTTCCAAGTGATGCCTGGTAACTCCTTGATTGACTGATCAATGCTACTGCTATGGGAACCACCAAATTCTAGTGCAAAATGGAATTCTCTCTGACTTTGTGCCTCACAAAATGCTGATTGTGAGGATTGTTTGTCCAGGTCATGAGGAACAACTGAGAACAAAAGCTCGGAGACAATGCACGGATGGAATGGTAGTGAACCAGGGACGAGAGTATGGGACATGGGGTACGCACACTCCGCCGGATGGAGCCGCTGCGGGAGTGTTGACACGGAACACTAAGTTCCCACTAGACCTGGCTTCAAACTTCAACTTCCTTTGCTTACTGGGCTTAAGTTTGCCCATTAGTAAAGCCAGGTTAATATCTACAGACCTAATGCTTCTGGAGAAATAAATGGATTGATGCCATTGAGACAGAACTCAGAGGGTCTGAAATCTCTGGAAGCCCTGTCAGGGCTGGGCGGGGCTTGGGCCATGCCACTTTTTAAAGACTTAGGGTAGAAAACAAATGACAAACACTGCCACATAACATGGGAAAGAGCTTAAATGCTCACATTTAATGAATTATCAGAGTTCAAGATGATTATGGGAATTCTAGGAAATATCGATTCAAGGGTTCTCGTGGACTCCACATCAGAAATTAGATTCAGTGTGTTTGAGGAACAGCCTCTCCTCGGCAAATCTGATTTCATATATTACTTTTTTGAGCAAGATGTGATTAATCTAAATTTGTGATCCTCTGCAAAGAAGTGCAGGTACCCATCTACCTCCGGTGAGCCTCCCTGATCACAGGGGAGCTGTTCGATAGGCAGCCATGACTCTGAACGCCATAATGCATGGTGCCTCGCATAAGATGAAATCACTGTGAACGCTGTCGGTGGAGTTTCACCGAGTCCTGCACAGTGATGGGGAATCCAGACCACCTTTAGTTAGCCCAAGGGTGACTGACCCACCTGCTGACTGGCCTCAGCAAGGACCCCGGGCCTCAGCAGGACTAGGGTTTGCATGGAATGGCTCAGTTTAGGGAACAGCCCCCTCCATGACCAGAACCCCAGCTCAGAGTATTCTCTGAGCATTAGGAGGGAGTACCCACACACCTGTAAGGGAGCCCTCACCCGTTGCTCTGTAAGTGAGGCCAGTGAACACACTGCTTTTCCCAGACTGCCATTGGGTGAAGCCTCACCTTGGTTTCTAGTTGGAATGAAGGAGGAGGCGGACGCTGTTTACACCCCTCCAGAAGGAAGTCTAGCTATACAACGTCTTTCCGTTTCCTTTCCTTCTCTATTCTCATGAATAGAGTCACTCTGAGGGACCACTGAGTCACTCTGATTTCCTCACATGGAAGGCTAGGTATATCCAGGTCAACCAAGCTCTGACGTCCTCCCCTACCCCAGCACATGGAGGCACGACTGGCTTAGCCATGTGTAAGAAACATGAGGAGCTGACCTGGCCCAAAAAATACCAGCAGTTAGAGCCAGATCCCTGCCCGAGCTTGTCATTCTGGCTCTCCAAGGCCTTTCCCCAAAGACTGCACAGAGAGTTTCTGGGGAAGTTAAAAAGCCAGGGCCAGACCGATAGCTAAAAAAGCCTAAGCTTCCATTTCTAAAGAAACACTTCTGGAATCTGACATTGCTCCCCCTGTGTGTGAGTCAGCTAATAGGAATCTTGCAGGGTAGAAGTGGGTAGGGTTAAGTCATAGAGCCGGAGTGCACGTGGCTAAGCCAGCTGTGCCTCCATATTCCGGGGTAGGGGAGGGCGTCAGAGCTTGGCTAACCTGGATAAGCCAAACCTTCCAGGTGAGGAAACCAGAATGACTCTGGTGACAGAGGTTGGCCCTTAGGTTGGGCAGATTTAGACGTAACTTCTGGTTCTGTATGTGTTGAGTTTCCCCATTTGTAAGATGAGAGTAACAACTTAGATTGTTGAAATGATCCTTTGAATCATTCATGTAAAGCAGAGAGGCTGGCCCACAAAACCCACATGTGTCTCAGATCTTACTGCTCCCAACAGTGGTAACAGACAAAACACTCGGGCCAGAGAGAGTCAACACAAATCCTCCATGATTGTTTTCCTTCTAAATATTAAACACAGCATGGCATTCATGAGTCCAGCATTCAGCCAGCATGTGGATCACAGAGGAGGTGTTGTGTAGTCATGCTGTCTGATTCCTGGGCGGCAGGGGAAGGGAGAGAACACCAGGGGGAGGATACGGGACTTCAAGACTGCTGGAGAGGAAGGGCACCTTTAGTTAAGTGTGCCCATTGTACAGGTAAGGATGTGTTGCTGCCGCAGCCCTCTGATATCCCCAAGTCTGGCAACCTGAGCCAGTTCCTTGGGGAAGTGTCTGCCATTCTCCTGGATCGCTAGTGCCCAGGGAATTTGTTAGGGGTCGGTCAGAGGTTCACAGGCTCTCTCAGTAAGGGGCCTGCCATTTCCTCTACAGAAGATACAAGAAAGAGGCTGATGCGGCGGGGCAGCTTGAGCAGCAGCCTGGTCTGGATCCAACAGTTCCCACAGAGAGATCCCTTCATTTGTGCATGCTACCTTTACTGCTGGGGAACCAATATTGTTACCAGAAATTTGGGGAAATTCCTTCTTGGTTACCTTGTGATACAAAGGAAACTGGGGTTCGTAGTATTATTAAGAAAAGAATTTAAGAATGGACTCAAAAAGAGCCAACTTTAGGATATCAGCAATATGATCAAATAGAGGGCCCTCCCACCCGCCCGCCTCCAGCTTCACATGCAATAGCAGTTTGGCAGAGTCTGGAGGGGCAGTGGAGAAATCCTAGCATGCCACTCAAGAACACCAAAACAGAATTGGACTCCCGATGTGCTGGAGTAAGAACATTTTCACTGTACCCAAGTCACCTGTCCTCCAAGGTGGCACAGCTCAGTGCCTGGAGAGATCCCCCTCTCTGAAGTTTCTCCCTAGGCTTGTGTACTGGATAGCTTCAGTTGTCAGCTTGACACAGCTGAGTGGAGAGACCCTCAATTGAAGATTTCTTCCCTCGGACTGGTCTGTGGCCACATCTGTGGGGCATTTTCTTGATTGTTGGTGATGTGGGTGATGTGGGAGGACCATTGTGGGTGGTGCCAGCCCTGGGCAGGCTAAGCACGGGCAGAGAGCAAGCCCGTAAGCAGCAGCCTCCATGGTCTCGGCTTCAGCTCCTGCCCTGAGCGGCTGCTTGGCTTCCCTCGTGATGAACTGCAATCTGAAGGTGAGATGCGCCCTTTCCTCCCCAAGTTGGTTTTGGTCAGTGTTTTTATCACAGCAAAAAAACGTCACTAGGACGGCTTGTTTTTCTTCACCTCACACAAGTTACTGGGGTGATCAGCAAACGAGAGGCTGGAAACAAGGAAAGGAGGCTGAGGCCAGGCCCCCCAAAACAGCCTCCTGATAAGTGGTTGGGACAGCTCATATGTGTCCCCACAGGTACCCCAAGTGCTCTGCCTACTTCACCCTCCTTTCAGGAAAGGTTAATCTCCTTGAGGGGTTTGGGTGGGTGTGTGGGAATTTTCGGGGGGGGATTAGATGAGGGGAGAAGATCCTCCCTCGGAGTGGGTGGCATCTTCTGGTACATAGGTCTGAGGAAGACTCAGTGCTGCTTGCTGTTGAGTGGGTCTGTCCTTCACTGACGGAAGACTCTAGCATCTTCAGTCTTCCAATGTAGATTGGAGACCAGCACTCTCCAAGATCATCTAGGCCTTCAGTGACAGATTGGAACTACTGAGACACCCAGCTTTGTGGACTGAGCCACAACTGGGCTGTCAGCCTGTCTGGTATCCAGATGGCTGGACTACGTTATCAGCTGTAACAGGCAGCATTACTGAGCCACACTGCAGCTGTACCTGATAAAGAAACAGCCTGATTTGTAGTGTTAAGTCCAAGAGTGGACCTGCTGCCCATTCCTTCAGATGTGTCCAAGAACTGCGCTTTCAAGCCAGGGCTCACCACACTCTCATCAAAGCAGCCGCTCCAGCGATAACAAGAACTTGGGAAACAGAAGCTAGGGACCACCCTTGCCTTTTTTTTTCTTTTTTTGAGACAGGTCTGCCTGTAGCCCAGCTACCATAGAACTCAGTGTAGACCAGGCTGGCTTTGATCCCACAGAGATGCACCTGCTTCTGCCTCCCAGGTGCAAGGATTAAAGGTGCACACCACCACGCACAGCCTACTCTTATCTTAGAGAATCTTGTCTTTTGATCCTTAGGTTTAAAATCTCTCACACAGGATGTCAAGCAGACGAGAATAGCGCGCGGTTCCCAAGCTTTGACATCTTAGGTCTCTATCTTGGGTTGAGGGCAAAACGAGGTCTGGAGGGATTGAGATCACAGAGATGTGATCAGGTGTCCAGATCACAGAGGAACATATGGGTCGGTGAGCTTATTTACATTATAAAGAATAACATTTTTGGCTGCAAAGTTAAAGTCTTAGGGTCAAACTGTGTCCATATTGTAAAGTAATTCCTACAGTAAGCCATTGGAATAAATCCCCTTTTATAGTACATACACTTTCTATTGGTTCAGTTCCCTGCCCATGACCCTCCCTCAGGCCATCTCCTAGATCTTCCCTGTGACGGTGAATGCATCTCAGTGTGACAAGACTAGGGAAGAGCCCACAGAATTGAGGATTTCAGAGTTTTCATCCCAGGAAAAGCAAATGCGAGGCTCTCAGACTTGGTTTGGGATCAAGAGACATACAAATGTAATTTCCTTTCAAGAAGAAACATGAAATGTGGACCAGGCATATCCATTATAAAGGTCTGAGAGAGCCTCAGAATACTTAGCTGACTGGTGTATTTCTCTACTGAAGACGGACAGCAATGACAGGACAGAGGTGGCTGTTTCTTCAAATGTGTAGAGAGTAACACGACTTCCAGAACATGGGAAAAACAGCCACAAACAACCAAAATAACACAATGATAAGATCCGTAACACACCCCCAAAGAAACAGAGACCTGTGGGTTAACTGACAATTCAAAATCATTGCTATAAGGCAGCTCAGCAAACTGTAAGAAAACATGGGGAGACAATGCAAAGATCAGGATAACAGTGTGCAAGCAATACTGAAAGTTCAATAAAGAGATAAAACAATAAAAACAGAACCCTGGAGCTGAAGAATATAAGACATAAACAAATGTTATGTTTAAGTTCAATAATTCCCTTGATCAAGCAGAAGAAAGAAACCAAAGACAGGCTGGATACATGTGAAAGTATCCAGTCCAAGGAGAAAAAGGGAAAAGACTAAAACTGATGGAACTGAGCTGACAAGAATTACGGCACACAACCAAAAGTCAGCATCAGACTGCGGAGGCCTCAAAAGGGGAAAAGAGAAAAAGGCACATAGAACTTAGAGAAAAAAATGCCTGACAATGTCTTAAATCAGAGAGTTGAACGTCTGGGTGTATAAACCTCAGATGACCCAAATAGGTTTAAGCTGAAGAAGATATCACAGAATAACAAAAATTTTAAAAGATAATTTAGTAGTGTCAAAAGGAATGAGCCTTGTCACATGTAAAGGATTCTCCACAGGGCTGCCAGCAGACTTGTTGGCAGAGACCTTCAAATTGGTAGAGAGAAGGATGCTAATGTGCTAACAGAATAAAAGCCATCCAAGAGCTGCTCGCCTGACGGGGCATCCTTCAGAAGTTAGAGAGATGTCAAAGCTCATTGCAGGCTCTAGCACATCTCTTTTGGATGAACTACTTGGCCTCAGAATGAGATGTGGATTGCAGCCAGACACCCCACATGCACAGTTAACAGAACCTCTTAAGACAGGGAAACCTCAAAATCTAATGAAAGGTCGGCTGTGTTTTATAGGGCTTGCAAGTCCACCTACCCATAGAAATCAATTTTTTATGACTCACACAAGCTCCATTGGCAGGATGTGATAAAATTTACTGTTGCACATTCAGAAACCTCTTACTGATGCCGGTTTTTATGACTCCACATTTATGACTGTGTATGACTCCACATACACAGTCTAAGAAGCTTTGCTCTAGAAAGAAGAGCCATGCAGAGGACATGGTTCTTTAGGGTTTGGCATTAACGTTCTACAGCACCTTCATGCTCCCATCGCCATGGAACCATGGCCATGCTTTCCCACCATCATCAGCTGTGTCCTCTGAACCAGGAGCCAGCATAAATTCTTCCTGAAGTTGCTTCTTGTCAGGAATTTGGTCAGGGCTATGAGAAAAGTAATCAATACAGGGTAGATAAGCAGAGACTTGGATGAGGGATCTAGACCAAAGTCCAGATGACCAAGTTCTCCTAAGTGTTCAGAACCAAGCACCCAACCACAGAGACCACTGGCGACAGTGACCACCAGAGAGCCAGCCACAATGGCAAACCAGGAGGTGAGGAAGCTCTCCTGTCCTCTGCAGAGAAAAGCCATTTCCTAGAAATGCCAACAGTTCAGAAGTCACACCGGGTGTTTGTCTCTTGATCTCTTTCCTTTAAATATAAAAATAGCTCAGTGATTTTTAAATGTCAAAAGAGAGAAACAAAGTCACCCATAATTTCAGACCTGACCTCATGGCCACTGTAACTCTTCGCCTGTGTTGTCAGGCCTGGCTCTTCGACCTCTACACTGGGGTGGCCTTCCCTTTAACCTTACCTTCATGCACTTTCCCTGGGATGCAACCAGAAAAACCCTGCACTGCAGTCAAACGGCTGTCTTAGAATTACAGTGTGTCAGACCAAGGGGCTCTATGAGAGTGTCTTCTGGAGGCATTCTCCCCCATCTCTGCAGAGACAGGCTTCACACAGCTGACATCATCCCTGAAATCATGCATTCGCCCCATGGGGTCACACCAGGAAGAACAGGCACCCCTCATCTTACACAGAAAGAACCGTCTTGGGAGATTGAGCGACTTCACTGAGAGGCAGAGCTAGGGCTCAGGGTGGGTCTGGCTGGAATCCATCCCAGATTGCTCTGGACAGGCAGTGTGTAGACAGCACCAGCATCTCACTGTCTTCCACTTCCACAGAGTCAGCAGAGTATGCTTCCCCAACCCCTTGAAGGTGGACCAGGTGGTGTGATCTGCCAATTAAATGAGGACAAAAGAGACATGTGACACTTTTGGACCAAAGCTTTTAATTCTTATTGGTCCATTCACCAGCCCCTCCCTTTCTGTATAATAGTTCCTAAAACACATCACTGTGTGATAGACAGGTGCTATGAAGCAAAGTTAGTCTGAGGTGTAGGCCAACAAAGAAGAGCCTGTCTGGGGAGCCATGTGGGCCTGCCTCAGAAACTTAGCAGTGACTGCAGACAGCTGGGAATATTAAACTTGTTACTGTAGTGTGACCTTGCCTGGGGCTTCTTAGACTTTTTCCACTTACCACTACTTTTCACTCAGGAAATTTTCACCCAACTCCAAGTCGATAGCTGTATAAAACAGGCATACAAAGCAGACATCTGCTACAGCGAACCACAAAGACATTTGCTTTAAAACAATTCTTTGGTGTATCATTTTAGCATTTACTATAGACCAAAAAATTTGCATACCAATGAGATGGATGGGTTTCATTGCTATTATTTGAATGCATGTGCGTGCACGTGTGTGCATGTGTGTGCACGTGTGTGGGACAGAGTTTGACCTTTGATGCCCAATTCAGCAACTCCCTTGGCACTTGTCTTATGAAGCTCACCACACTTTTAACCACTAATCTGTAGGAAATAATGTTCCAAGGAAGAGATCTGGGGAGCGACCAATTCCTATACAGCTGAGGGGCAGAGATGCCTTGGGCAGATGTCACCAGCCAGTGGGTATTTTGAGCTGGGCATAAGTAAATTTGCCATAATTGATTGTGATGGCCTGACAAGTCCCAGATCACTCCTAGATCAGTTTAAAAGGGGAAAAGATTAAAGTATCAGAGGCTGGGGTCACATGGGAGAGGAGCTGGGCTGAGCCTGGCTGGGAGCTAATTCAGGACAGAGACAGCTCCAGAAGTCTGTTCTGGCTACTTGTCCTGTGAAGCTCTGTCTCCTCAGGTTAGTTCTGCCCTTGAGGTGGCCTTGTGTCTCCTATGTCGATCCCTTGATGTGCTTGGCATGGGAGACTTGCTTCACTGATGAGCACTTTCTAGCCTTTTCTCCATGTGTCACACATGAAGATATTTTCCGAGCACCTTGAGATTCATGCTTCTTACACCTGACTAGAGGTGACAGACCCGTGGGTTCCAGTTCCCCCAGGCTTAGGACTCAGTATCCCACACGCGTATCACCTGCTCTCAAAAGCTTGGTCCTAAGTTTCTCTTTCTTCTATTTATTAGACCATGTGGTCACACCACTAACTAACAGGAGGTAGCATGTGCCACGAGGACACACTGGACAAAGGGAGTGTGGAGACAAAAAGGCAAAAATAAAAGGAGCAAAAATAAAACATAAAATCTCTCACTCTCGCAGACTGGCTTCCTCCAGCCAGAAGGCCGCGTGGCACCAGGGGCATCTGAGCCCCTAACAGAGGCTCCGCTTTGACCCACCCCTAGTGTCTTCACCAATGTATTGGAAAAGTGCCTTGATTTATGACTTTCTTTGTTGTGTTACTATAAAGATTTCATGAAACCGCTTCTATGTGGGAACGTGGAAGTTGGGATAACTCAGTCTGTGTCCCCGAGCAACGGTCACTCATATTTGGCTCCAGAACAAACCGTCTCTTATCCCCTTTTAGTGAGAGTTATGCTTTTGCATCAACAGCCTAAAATAGATAGCTGCTCTAAATTTATATGGGGAAGGCAAAGCAAAAAGAACGTCCTGGTAGTCTTTTGATGGATTAGTGTTAGAAGTGCAGGCTCCTTGTTAATCAAATGCTAATCTGGGCCTTGCTGGGAAGGCTTTCTGAGCATGTGACTAAAATCCACATCAGTTGGCTATTTTAGAAAGTGAGGCCAGCCATTTCAATTGCAAGGTCTTGTGAGCCTTGCTGAGGCCTCTCAGGAGAACCTTGCCCAAAGATGGCAGTGCCATCCCAATCTAGGAGCACCTTCTGGTGGCCTGCCCTTCGCGCTCCCAAGCTGCTGGCCAGTCCGCACCCCTGCACGTCCTAGCGTGTGTTTCTGTATTGTTGTATTTCCTTGACTGAGCTCCACCCAAGCCTCATACTCACGGAGACTCGACTTCAAATGCCAACTCTCGTGCTCACTCTGAGACTCGGGAAAGCTACCGACCAGCTTAGAGCTTTCTCATCTACAAGAAAAATAGTAATAATCACTTCAAGTTAGCTATAAAAACTATTCCTATTTCCTTCCTGCTCTCCCTCACTCCCTCTTCCTGTATCTCCATAGCCACATCTGTGTTAAGCATCTCACACTTCTCTCGTTTCTTCCTCTAAAACCTCTGATATTAAGTGACATAATAAACACCAGTAATGATAAGTACAATCATGTCTGGAACACAGAAGGTACGAGATAATAGTTAATTTTGATTTTCATTTTTTATGATATTAATTCTAAGTGATAAGTTGCTTAAAGGGAAATTCACACTAAGTGATCTTTTAGACTGCGCGTGATCTAAAAGACAGCCAATGTAGATCACTCAGTCATCTCTCTAGGTTGGTTCAGAGGGACCCTCAGAGTATTAAATTGCCTTGGAAAGGAAGATTTATGAAGATGGTCAATGTGATACAGGGGAAGCAGGTATTGGCCTCTCTTGATGGAAGTAAGGCATTCAGAGAAATTATCATGTTAAATCAGAGAATACCAACGCTCTAAATCAACCACACATTCATTTCATACTATGAAATTTATATTTAAAATGTTGCAGATGAAATATTAACTACAGCAAATGGACAGATACGCAGAGCGAGATTAGGACTTACCAGAAAATAGAGACAAAGAAGTCTCTTCTCGCCAGTATGAGACAGTGTGCTGAGCTCTAAGATCCCCACTCTCCTTCAGCATAACCAGGCAATGAGACAGTGTGCTGAGCTCTAAGATCCCCACTCTCCTTCAGCATAACCAGGCACAATGACTAGTGCTGCATGGGAGCTGACCCTCATCACCCTGACTTGTGCTCCCACGTGGAGGAAGTCACCGCCCGAAGGGTGCCGAGAACAGTGGAAGGTGACGGCATGCTTAGCTTGGGAGGAAGGGCAATTGGTAACAGGTGCCGAGACGAAATGGGAGAGACAGGAAAGTCCAGGCCGGAGGTCTCGTGATGCCAGTTCCCATGTCAGCTCGGTGCTTCACCCCTGCAGATACCCCTTGTCACTGATGTCCCTGACACCCTCTTGTGGCCCCTCCCACATCTTTATTTCCTGAGCCTATCCCTGCTGAGGGAGGAATGTGTGCTATTACTGTTCATTACCAGTTCAGAAAGGCTAATACCTGCTTCCCCTGTATCACATAGACCATCTTCATGGTCTTCAGAAAGAGTGCATCCAATCTGAGGCATCTGCTCTCATCTGATGAGTGATCATTGCTGCACACCCCACCACTTGTCTCACCCCATGGGTCACTTTGAAACACTTTTTACACTTATGATTTTACCCAGAAATATTTCAGAGTGACTCATCTAAAGAACTCTAAAGCTGCATATATTATACTTAAAATAATAATTTATTAAAAATAAGTATTCCGGGATGAGCATGTAGTTTGAGGTGAGGACATATGTGACTGGCACATGAGACTCTGACTTTGATCCCCAGTACTGAAAAAAATTTAAATAATAAATTCTGCCAGTAAATAGTCTCTTTTAGATAGTTTATTTGAATGAGCTTCTATTAAGGTCTGGTTTTTATCTTTTATTCTGTGTGCTTGAGCACATGTGTGTGTGTATGTGTGTGTGTTGGATACATGTGAGCACACAAGTGTGAAGATCTGTTCACTGTCTGCACACGTGGAGCCTAGAGGTCAGTCACAGGTGTCTTTTCTTGTCTCTCCACCTTATTTTTTGAACCAGGGTCTCTCACTAAACCTGGAGCTTGCCACTCAGCCAGACTGACTTAGTGAGCAGCTCCCAGGACCCACCTGGCCCCCCTCCCAGTGCTGGGATTACAGATGTGTACCTCCATGCCCAGCTTTAAGTGGGTTCCAAGGAGCCACACTGAGGTCCTCATGTTTGCACAGCAAGTACTGTAGCTCGGAGTCTATCCCAACATGCCGTCTATCTTTCTGATCCGGCACTTCACCTGCTGCCACTCACAATCACTTGCTGAATAATTGTTATTCCTACAGGGTTCCCAGTATTGATTTAATTGACAGCATCTTTTTTCTTTAATATTTATTATTTGTATTTTGTGTGCATGTATGTAAGTGCACCCCTGTCATGCAATGCCCATGGAGGTCAGAAGAGGGCATCAGTTCCCTGGAACTGGAGTTATAGACGGTTGTTAGCTGCCATGTGGGTTCTGAGAATTGAACCCTGGTCCTCTCCTCTGCAGTTAGTGCTCTTAACCACTGAGCCATCTCTCCAACCCTGATTGACAGCAACTTTATGATAATATTTAACATGTTTCTCCGTTCCCTCTATTTCCTGCCAGTTGTTAGATAACTGAGAGACACACACCTTTGGTTGAGTGTGCAAGGGTCTTTCACAGATGGCTTAAGCCTGTCCTTCAGGGAGCTCAGGCACTGCCCCCTCCCTGTGACGCAGCAAGTGCAGCTGACTATCACCTAGTCTGTCGGTCCACAGAGTCCTAGGCTTCACTGGAGCTGAGCCTTCACTGTGAACATTCAGAGAGACTCCCCTTGGCGACCCAAAGAAAATAAAGAAAAAGAAAGAGTCAATGGTTTTGTTTTGTGTTGAGTTTAGAGAATCATCTAAACTGGTCAACGTGTTCACGAAGCAGGCATGAAACGACTGTTATCTTATCGATGTCCAAATTGTTCCACCATTAGCCGGCAGAGCCTCAGCCGAGTTATAAAGTTCTTTTGAAAAGGCCCCAGTGATTTCTCAGGGACTCCTTGCAGGTATGGTGAGTGTTCCTGACTCCACGCGTTAATTTTGTCCCACCACAGTGGGCACTTAACAGAGGCAGTGCTGGGGTCCAGAAGCCCAGGGTCAAGTCGCAGCAGGCCCACGCAACTCGGCCGGCCCTTTCCATCTCCGTGTCTGCTGGCAGCTCCCGGCAGCTCCTGGCAGGCCGCCGCCTGCACGTGCTGCTCTCCTCTCTTGTGTCTCACCGGCTTTCTGTCCTGTTTGTCCATTTCGCATCAATTTCTCTGTCTTGCTCTATTTTTTTTTTTTTTTTTTTTGTCCTGCACGGACCTCAGACACTGAACTTTGCCTGCCTGAACCTAGCATCACATTTTAGTCAAATTGCATTGAGACTTCATTTCCACGTAAGTTCACAGTCAGAGGCTCTGAGTGGCCATGACTTTCCGAGAACCCAGAGAAGACACAGAAGCAAAACTGTAAAACCGGACAGCTGAACGGTGTAGTGACCAAAGCACAGACGGAATAAGGCTTAACATGGAGCTTCAGCTGTCTTGAAAAGAAAACAAAACCAGTGGCTAACGGGCCAAGGGCAGGGCAAAGCCGACCTGGCACCGAGGTCTGGGTGCGATGGTGATGGGTGGTCAAGCAAAGACTGCAGGCTGCGCTGCCAGCAGCGGACGCAGCGGCTGCTTGCCACCGCCTGACTGCACTCTTTCTCATGACAGCTCTGGGTGTGGACCGAGCAGGGACTGTGAAGGAGGGACCAGGAGAAGAAGAGCACAGACTGGGGGAGCGTGGTGAAGCCCGTGAGAAGAAGGGAGAGAGGAGAAGGGCGGGGTGGCCAGGCCGGCAGGAAGATGGTGGGGCCTGCCACTTGCAAATACCCTGACTCTGGGGAAGTTGCGGCTTCTCTCCCAGCTTCATGCCTACTCGCGGACGGTGGGTACAATGCCAACTTGCTCATCCACATTTAGCTTTCTCCTTGTATTACTGAGCATCTTCTCTGTGCCCAGCCCTCCAGCTGCTGCCAGATGAGTAGGAAAACTAGACAAAGATGTCTACCTGTGGAAGCTGCATTTTAATTCAGGGAGTTGTGAGGCACAGGAAATAACAAATGTGAACATTTGTGAAATATGAACTCGAGAGGCTGACTCCGAGTCCGATTCAGAGGTCTGCGAAGCACTCCAGCTTGCTGTGGCTTCGGAGAGTGATCCCATTCCAAGAAGGAAGCCATTCACCCACCCACCTGGGAGCCAGCACTCTCTCGGGGAGCGCAATACAGCAAAGACCACTCAGGACAAAGTCCAGTACTTCTTCTCTGAGAGGAAATGGGGACATTTGTTTTAACCTTTGGAAAATTTTGTAATGTGTTGTTTTGTTGTCCAAGTGTGATTTCTGAGAAGGCTGGACCGGGAGGTGTTCCTGGAAAGATGCTGTCAGATTATGACACACTGGCCACCTGTAAAGTGACTGTGTCTACCTGCTGATGTGTTGACTCAAGCTTTGCACACTGGAGCTTCGAGCCTCCCAGACTCTAAGGGGCAGAGATCAGGAACTGGAGGATGGATTTTGTGTTATATCCCCACAGGGCAGATAGCTGAGTGGTTCTTAGAACTGAGTGGGGACTCTAGACTCCATGGCCTTGAGAACACAGATGGGGTTTCCAGAAGGTCTGAGCAGGAGCTCAGGAGTCTTCAACAGGCAGACCGACAACAAAGCATCCTGACAAAAAATAGTCTTGCATTCAGGGACCAGTGAACACCTATAGATTGACAAGGCTGTCTTCATCGCCTGTGGATGATGTTTGGAGCAGGACAGATAGCCTGGGGGGGCCACTGTCACCTCCACTCTGCTTTGGGTTCTGCTTTCTCCAATCCTGAGCCCTCTGGACGCAGCAGGGAGGGAAACAGAGACCTCAACTTGTTTTCAGTTGGAAATTCTTGTTTCAGATCCCACACACACTGAGGGAATGTCTGAGGAGGGTTTCTGTTTCCCAGGAAGATGGAGCTATGACAGAAAGCTGATGTCACATGCAGAAAAGGTGACAACATGTAGTTCCAGAACACCACAAATAAAACCGCTAATCAAGAGGAACCTGAGGGAGTGGGGGGAAGGCGGAGGAGAAAGAAGGAGCAGGGGGAGGGGGAGGAGGACGACTGGGAGGAGGGGGAGGAGGAGGAGGAGGAAGAGGTGCTGGCTTTGATTCAGCTAGAACTAAATTTTTAGCTACAATGGATAATTGCTTTTTGTCTTTCTATGTCAATGTTATTATATTGTTTGATTGAATGTTATGGAAGTAATGAAACACTTTCTAACTGGATTTAAATCCTACTCCACAAGATGGGGCTTATGCCTAATACTGTTAACTGGGCCCCAATCCATGGCTGACTAGGTGATAGGCCCTAGTGAGAACATAGCACTGTTATTCTGCTGAGTGGACGTGGTAAACTGCCCCTTAAGGTCTTATCTTTATGTCCAAAGATTAATGCATTTCTCAGTCCTCATCAGTGAAGCTTCTCCTTGCAGTAGATGGTGATTAGTACAGAGACCCACAACTGGTCACATGCAGAGAATAAGAGACTGTGGGGTGCTCAGCTCTACATGAACATGTACATCATACTCCCTCCACCCCAAAGCTCTGAGGTCATCTTGGAAGAGGGGGCTGAAAGCTTGTAAGAGCCAGAAGGAGTGGGCATCTGCAGTGAAACATTTGCCAGACACACCAGGGTCCACACACACATGCACACACAGACTCAGTGTTTGACTGTATGCAGAAGATAAGCACAAAATCAAGCCAGCCCAAATCCCACTATGGACAGGAGAAGCGCTTGCACGTTCAACCTAGCTGAGGCACTTTTGGCAATTGATGGCTGCTGGGGGTGGAGTGAGTCTTCTTGAGGGATGCAGCCCCTGAGAGGCTCTCCATCGCTCCAGGAGATGCTCCTACACCTGCGCACATACAGGCAGCACTAAGTGTATTTGGTGGTTTTGCAAACCAAGCACATGAGTTGGGAGAGAAAATGGTGGGGAGATAGGGGAGGGGAAGGAACGGGGGGTAGATATGATCAAAACATATATGATGCATGACATTCTCAAACAATGTAAAGAAGAGAAGAATCAAGACTGTAGAGGCAGAAACTTAGTTATAACAGCGCTGGGAAATTAAGCTTTTACTGAACACTTTGGGCATTTTGAACAATCAGACGGAGAGACAGTTTATCGTATGGTACCCCAGTCTACTGGGAAAACCAGTAATTGGAAAAACACAATTAGCACAGTTCACAGTACAGACATACAGACCTATGTGTGAGCTTTCAATCCTCTTCCCTCCCTCCACTCTCCCCTGCTTTGCCTTGAGGAAAAGAGAGAACAAGGGGTTGGCAGGACAACCAAGGTCTTCTTTATCTTGAAGTTTTTTAAGCTACTCAGACTCCTTTCTCCCTAAGAAACAAAGTCGTAGGGGAATAGGAAACTGGCTGGAGACAGGACCAAATGTACCCCAAATATTAAAAATTTTATCATTTGGGGGGCTGGAGAGATGGTTCAGTAGTTAAGAGCACTGGCTGTTCTTGCAGAGGACCTAGGTTCAATTCCCAGCATCCACATGGCAACCAACAACCATCTGTAACTCCAGTTCCAGGGGAATCCAACGCCCTCTTCTGACCTCTTTGGGAATTGCAAGACACAGGTACAGTCACATAAATGCAGGCAATATACTCATACACATAAAATAATGAATAAAAAATTTTAATTATATTATTATTTCAACAAAAAGGCCTAGGGTGAGTTATAAGAACAAATTCTACCTGGCTTTGAAGAATAAGGAGTAATTGCACTAGATTAGCCAGAATTATTAGCAAATGACTCTGCATCATTTATATTTAATTCTTGCTCTAAATTGTATGTCACTTAACAGCATAGTAATTGTTCATGGTAGGCATTTAATAGATTTGCTGAATGAGTAATTTCATATATATATATATCCTGTGTATTACTGTGCTGTGTACTGGGATAAAAGTGAAAAGCACCCCCCAACATGGCCCTCACTGGGCTTACAGTCGAGTCCCTCTATCATGAAGGGCTTAGGAAGCCATGTCAGAGTAGAGGAGAAACCATGAGTGGAGGTTCCCAGGGCTTAGAAGAAGCAGAAAGGTCCCAGCAGTCAGAGCGGCATCTGCAAATCTTAGACAACAGGTGACAAGTCCAGTCTTACAGAAAGTGAAAGATTACTGTGACTAGAAGACAGGAAGTTGATAGGATGACAGGGAGACAGAACAGAGACGATGCCACACATTTAATCTCAGCCTCAGTATCTTCATCTGTAAAATAGGGGTGTACAGTAGTACATTAGGGTCTTCAGAGAATGAAAGGTTAAGATTCAAGGCGCTCTTGGCATACAGCCTCATATTCTGCTTATCAAATTCTACCTTCTCTTAAGGCTTTCTGAGATCCCACTTTATCCCTGCCTGTATTATCTCTAGCTCAAGGTTAGAAGCTCTCTGTCTGGCTCATCATTGAACACAACAATGACTATATAAGTAATTTCTGAATTAAGTTTTCCGGAACTATACAGTCTGGTGTGGCTTCAAGGCCCTTTGGACTTTTTTTTATTTGAATGAGCTTTATTTTTAACTATTTCTTTCTGAAATATAAGCAGAGAAACAAGCATAGTTGGTCATTTTGTTTGTCCACAAACACGAGCATCCTTGTGTCACATTCTCTCTCATCCAGCCCTCCCTCTGGTCCCATGTCAGTCTCTATTAACCCCAGGGTAGTTTTTGCCCTGTTCTGGCTGGCTCGCCTCTGTCTTTCTTGTGCCCTGCCCTCTCTCAGGTGGGATCTAACTTCCCGTGCTCACACTGTTGAGGAGAGACCATCAAAGCTGGTTCATTCCCTTTTGGTTGGAAATTTACACCAAATGTACAGGTACTGCCATCATTTGCTTAGACTCCAATCCTGAGGGCATTTGGGTAGTGCCCAGTTGGGGGGACTCTCAGTTGTATTGCTTCCAACATTCTAGAACATGCCATGTGGTGAATGGAGGTATGTATTCCTGCAGTATATATTCCTAGGAGTGAATATGTGTGTTCAACTTTGGGAGATGTTTTTCAGATATGTTTACCAACATACACAGCTGCCAGCAGTTCATGAGGGTCTCAGCGCCTTTGACTGCTCACCAATACGTGCCATTTTTTTTTCCATCTTAGCTCTGTTTAAAATGCCTGTTTGATCAGTGTGACAGTTAGCTTTGTCACCCTGACACAGCCTGTAATCACCCTGGAAGGATCTCAGTGAGGGACTGTCTGTATTAGGTTGGCCTCTGTGCCTATCTATGAGAGACTGTGTAAATTACGTTCATTGATATGGAAAGACCCAGCCCAGTGTGGGCAGTACCACTCCCTCAGTGGGGGTCCTGAACTGTGGGAGCTGAGCACAGTGTGCACGTCTCTCTGCTCTTGACCGTGGGTGTGATATGATCAGCTGTCTCTGGTACTGCGCTGTGACTTCCCCACAGGGATGGACTGTAGCCTGGAACTCTGAAATCAGCCCTTCTGCCCATGAATGACTTTTTATCAGAGCTTTATCACAGCAACAGAAGGACCAGTCAGGGCGGGGCGCAGGGCACTGTGGTACTGTCCCACAACTGTGCGGTCATAACTGTGCCGTTCATCCCAACGGGGCCTGCGTTGTCCTCATCCCAAGGGGACTCCAGATGGAAAAGAGTGTGGTCCCAGTTTACAGGCCTTCAAGGCTCCGGTTAAGAGGAAAGAGTTCTCTGCTGCACATAAAAGGTGCTTCAGAGACAGTGGCAGGAGGTCTGGGACTGCAGAAGACGTTCACAGAGAAGACATCTGAATGCCAAGATGAGTGACAGCTTGTCACAGGCTGAAGTGGAAGAGGGTCCTGAGCTGTCACAGGAGGACACGTGTGCCCAAGCTCAGAAGCACGAGAGGGGCAGCATGTAGAGCTCTGTGTTTGGGTTCCCAGGAGGTCCTCCTCCTACCTAAAGTGCAAATTCCTTCTACAAGGCTCCTGCTACAACTGCTAAGTCTCTACTTAGAAGCCTCCAAATATAGTCTGCTTGCCTTCCCCCAGTAAAACCAGCAGCAGTCACTCCCGTCAATGAAATACTCATCACACCATCACGTGAAGGAAGCATCATGTTTACATAGCTGAATTCACTTCGCCATAAAGTCCTTTGAGGTGGGTTCCATTGTTACACCCATTTTTCTAGCTGAGGAAACTGAGGTGCAGCTGTATGTTCAGATCGTGGGGTGGAGCTGTATAGAGCCAGGAACTGAGCTTAGACTCTTCCTTGTGAATTCTTGCTCTTGGTCTTTCTTATTTTGAGTCAAAACTCTGCTTCTTGCTTATCAGTCTCTAATCTTCTGTCCCTCACACTGTCATAGTTTAACAATAATTTAAAAGAGGAAAAAGTACAACCGAGACTCTCATCCAGATATTTTAAAATGTGCTTATGTGGAAGATTTTATTCTGTTCATGGAATAATTGGTTCAATGAGAGTCTGAAGAAGGTCAGGAATATTTAAGTTAATTCACAAATGGAGGCCAGATGGTTCTGGACAGGGAGGAGGGGAGTCAAGGGCAGACGTCACATGTGCCTAAGAACTGCTTTGTATGCCTAGAGTCTACAGAGCTCAAGGCTGATTGCAAGGGAATCAGATGGCTGGAAGAGGCATCCTCCACGCGAGGAACAGCGGCTTGGTGCGCACTTGCTCCAAGCACTCCGCACACAGCTGAGAGGGCTGCATGTCTCTTGGTAGTTTTCTTTGGTACAAACAGTCACAGTTCCCTCTGACGATCCTCAGTTAGTAACTCTCATCTCCCTCCTGGCTCCTCGTCTGAGATTTGCCAGGCAGCTCAGAACTACCGTCAGCTGACTGACTGACTGTGTTTCTCACAGTTCTGGAGGCTGAGTCCAAGACCCTGCTTCACAGGCCACACCTCCTAAGATCTCCCAAACCAGTGCCACCGACTGGGTCAAATACTTGGAGCCTGTGGGGGACATTCTCATCCAAACCTCCACAGACAGAGAAGGTAGCATTATATCCACTAAAATCAGGGGCTGAGCACAGCCCCCTCGTCTTGAATCTCTTCTGCCTACTTTCCCTGAGGCACCACTGAAGGTCCCACAACTGTATCCGCGACCTCCTGTCCTTCCGGGACGGGCACACGGTCACTCAGGGGAAGCCGAACTCGCTCAAAACCCTTTCCCCTTGAATGTCTAAGGCTAGGTTGTCCCTTTCGTTTCTAAGCCAACTATTCATTCTTCTTAAGAAAAGAGATTATGCTGAGGAGGACTTGGGAAGCTCTGTGCTGTCTCTGTACTAGATATGTGACAACATCTGAGTCATTCTCTCCTTTGACCACAAACCACAGAGCATGTGTTCTTCCCGTTGAACGTGGGACGAGCTGCCTGTCCCGCACGGGGCCAGGTCAGCAGGCCTTGCCTGTCTTCTCCGAAGAGCCGGGCGGGATGAAAAGGAGAGGACTGTCTCCAGTCAGCTGGGGCTTTCACAGAGGGAGTCAGCCACTAGTCTGGCATGAGGTTTGCATGCTTACTGACACAGCTGATGGGGTCCTGAAATCACCTCATTAGTGCTGTGTGTGACTCAGGTACCATTATTTTCTGGTAGGTCATGTTGACACAAAATTCTCATGATAACTGGCCTTAGGAAAGACACAGCCCCAAACAGTCATTTCCTAAGCAAGATTACAGTTAATAGCTATCGATGAAGCCAATCAGTATCCATATGTGACAACTTTAAGGATTCCTAGTCTGATGGTCATTTGGTCACATGGTAAAAGCACTACTCTGGGTGTTACAGTGCCTGGGTTTCAGTTGATCCAACAGTACATTCTATGTGGGGGCCCTTGCGTTTTCCAGATCATTTGGGGCACTGTTTATCAGTTCAAATTCTATTGAAATAGAATCATCAGTGTGTACATTTATAAATTTTACACTGACCTCTTTGTAGACATACTCATTTTATAGATAAATACACTGAGGTTCTACCTACTATATGCCCTACAGTATTGCTATTCCTGGAAATAGACTCCAACCCTGTCTCTGATAAGTTTAACACCCCACCCCACCAACTTAAAGAATTTCCTGATCTAATTTAAGAACCACATTCATACAAAGCCAGATGAGTCTTTGATGGGGATCAAAGTGAGATGGAGACAGGGCCTGGATGACGTGGAAGGATGAGGGGCCTGACCAAGACTGTAAAGGATAATCAACCCAAGTACCAGGCCCCTAGATGGACAAGCCTTGAGAGCTGAGTGGGGACCAGTCAGGACTGGGGCCTGCCTGGCAGGCGCCAGCCAGTGTGGGAGCTGGGAGCGCATATTTGGGCCAATGCTCCTGATAGCTATTATTTTGCTGAGCAGCTGGCACAAGGCTGTCCTTCAAGCAGTGATTCTTAAGCTTGACTGCGCACAAAAGATGCCTTGAGGAACTCTCTGAAAATGTCAATCCTGTAACTTCATCTGCAGAGTGTGATTTAGTGGCTCTGAATTCATGGGGTTGGTTTGGAGGTTGGGAGTTCACAGAGCTGCCCAGGTGATTCTGATGTGAAGTCAAGATTGGAAACATCTGTCTTCACGGCATCATCACTGCTCTGGCTGCTGCTTTTACACCAGCTCTTAGAAACTTTTCCTCAAGAAGAAAGTATCAGAGGACACCAGAGGAGGGGAGACAGGCTTCTCAGAAGAGGTGGGTCCCTGGGCAGCCTCGAAGGACTGAAGATTCTTTCAGTGCAGGAGGGGTTATAGAGCAGTAACGTCGGGTATCTGCAGGCTCTCTGTCAGTGGAAATCTTTAGGAGAGGGCTGATGAATTATTTTACCCCTTGACAGGGCTGTATCTGCAATCTGGACTTTGTTCAGGGTCGAACCTGGTTAGCAGTAGAACCTATATTTTCAGGTTTAACCAACACTTAAGAAGCATTTTATAAATATTCCAGGCATGTTAGTTTCATTGTCCTGTCGTCCCTGTTCTGGCTGGCTTTAACTGTCAATTTGACATATCTTGGAATTATCTGGGAAGAGAATGTCAACTGAAGAATTGGATCAGGTTGGCCTGTGGGCACACCTGGGGGAACTGTCTTGATTGCTGATTGAGGTGGATGGGTGCAGCCCACTGTGCGTGGTGCCTGGGCAGGGAGTTCTGACCTTAATGGGAAAGCTAGCTGAGTGTAAGCCTGCCTGCCGGCCAGCAAACAATATCCTCCTGAGTTCTGCCAGAGTTCTTTGGCTGTGAAGTAAGGTCCGGTAATTCATCAGCAAGCAGGTCTGCCTTGACTTCCTGCCTTCATGGAACTGTAAGCCACATAAACCTTTCCCTCCCCTCTGTTGCTTTTGGTCAGGGCAATTTATGTACGGAATAGGAAGGAAAGGGGAGCATCACACATGGTGAACAGGGCTTTCCTGAGCTCCGTTGCATTTCCTGCTTATATTCTTAGTGCCTCTGTACAATACCAGAACCAGCTGGATTATGGAAGAGGGATTATATACTCTCTAAGGGTAGATAATAATAACGATGGTTGTTATAATTAATCGGGCATTTACAGTGTTCTAGACACCTGACTATGCTATGTACTTTAAGATTTCCTTTTAATTTTCAACTATGTGTGTGAATGGAGGGTGGAGGGGGGATGTGCGCACAAGGACAGGTGCCCACAGAGGCCAGAGGCATTTTATCTCTCTGGAACTGGAATTAGGGAGTTGTGAGCCACTGGATGTGATTCTTAAGAATCGAACTCGGGTCCTCTGCAAGAGCAGCAAGTGCTTTTACCTGCCAAACTATCTCTTCAGTCCTGGCTCTGTATTTCAGGCTTAGGCCATCTCAATCAGCTCTCACAAGTCTAGATCCCTGTGATTTTCCTTTCATATATTAAGAAAATAGACATCCAGAAGTTTTAAGTATCAAGCTTAGGTCTTGCCAGGCCCAGTGTCCAAACCTGAGTCCAGTCTGACTGTTATAATCCAATAGGATTGTAGCGCTCAAATGTAGGGAAATATCAGAACCTCTGTTCCTGTCAGTGGACACATGACAGGCACTTTAAAAAAACAAAATACAGGGCTGGGATATGGGGAGAGCACTTGCTGCACGCACAGGAGGGTCTGAGGTGGGATCTCCAGAACCCACGGAAAACTGGATGTCAGGGCAAACAGCTGGAACCCCAATGCTAAGAGGCAGAGACAGGCTGATCCCCAGAGCTCATTAGCCAGCCAGGCTACCCAATCGATGAGGTCCAAATTGAGTGACCTGGTCCCAACAAAATAAGGTAGAGAACAGCGGAGGAGGAGAGCCAACAGCCCCTTGTGGCGATCATGTGTACACGCACAATACACACACATTCACATGAACACACCCACATAAACATATACATACACCACACACAAAGAACTTTTTCTTTGAAGACATTTTTAAAGGTTAAAGAGCATCCTTATTAGGAAAATGAAGGCATGCAATTTCAAATAGCTCAACTGGAGAACGAGCACAAATATCCCGGTCTTGAAAACTTGGACTCGTCCACATGCATCCATTCTTCCCTCGGACCTCACGTCAGCCTAGAGTTCAGTCAAGACATGACTTAATTTCCTGCAAGAGATCAGGAATTGGGACTGTTATCCCTGTTGTTTGTATAAGCTATGTAAATTTTAAGGAATATTTTATAGAAATCCCTTGCTAGCCCGAAGACTTTCTACTAGAATTTATAGACGGATATAAGGTGAGTCCACAGCTTGGAATGGCTTTAAATGTTCAGAAAAAGTTCAGACAGTAAGGACAGGATCTGCACACCCCTCAGCAAAGTTAGCCTTTTATGAAGACCTTGCGTTTCCATGGCATACCTGTCAGACTAAGACACTGGCATGCATACGTTACTATGAACTGTGGGATTTTATAGATTTCACCAGTTTTCCCATTGATTTACCATCCAGTATCCAATCCATGATACATTACATTTAATTGCGACATTTCCCAAGTCTCCGCTGTCAGGGAGAGAACTCACATGCTCTCTTCTCACCACAAAGCAGTACAGAATGCTTGCACAGGCCGGGCACTCAGAATGAAAGAGACACGAATTAGAGACACGGTAGGAGACAACAGACAACAGTTACCAGACCGTAGCTGGACATGTGCTGTTAGGCTGAGCACAGTGTGTCTTAAGGGAATAGCAGAGACTGTACAAACAAGACACACAGGAGACTAGAGAGATGAGGTGGGGATTTAAACAGACATGGAAGGAGCCAGGTGAGGTGATGCATCCTATCATTCCAGTATTTGAGAGGCTGAGCTAGGAGGATTGCAGGTTAGGGGCCAGCCTGGGCTACAGAGTAAGTTTCAAAATCCAAGAAGTCTGCTATAAAGAAACAGTGTGATGGGGATGTGGTTAGAGATGGTGTCACAGACAGCTGTGCTGAACGCCAGAGGAAGGGGTGGCTTCAGCGGGGAGGTAGGAAAAGGAGGTCTCAAGGCGGACCTGGGTTGCCTTTCTGTGGCTGTAATAAACCACTCATGAAAAGCAGCTTGCAGAGGAAAGGGTTTTAGTTTATAACTCCCAGACCACAATCTACCACTGAGAGAAGCCAGGGCAGGGCTGAACCAGAGAGCACGGAGGAACGCTGCTTACTGGCTGGCTCCCCCTGGCTTGCTACGTTACCTTTCTTATCCAGCCCAGGCCCACCTGCCCAGGGACGGCACTACCTGCAGTGGGCCTTCCTGTATCAATCAGGAATCAAGAAAATGCCCCACAGACATGTGCACAGGCCAGTCAGATAGAGGAGATCCCTTAACTGAGGCTTCCTCTTTCCAGGAGTGTCAAGGAGACAACCAAGCGCTGCCATCACAGGCGTTAAGAACGTACTGCACGAGGCTCAGCTGGTGGACCGCCCACTGGCATGTTTGGGCAAGGACATGTTTCCAGGTGAGTCTGAAGTTTTGGTAGAAAGTGGTGGAAAAATAGATTGGAATCAAAACACATTTCTGAGTAGCATGATTAAACATGCTTATTAGTATGAAGACTGTGGCCCCAGAAAAGGTGGGCAGGAGGTCTGCTGAACGGTGAGTTCCCTCGCCCAGCAGGCAGGGCTGTACCCTCATCTGACCATTCTCCCGGCCCATCTTGCCTGATAAAGAATCTCCTGTGCCCCTTCTCCTGGTGCCCACTGCTGTCCTTTGGCGCGGGTTCCGTCTCGCCTGGAGCTCTGCACTGGCCTCCTGTGTCTCCTGCTGCTCAGCTCCTTTCAGCTCTCCCTCGCTATTGTAGATGCAATGATATCTCTAACAGGCTCACTGATGTCACTCAGCCAGTAAAACTCATTCATAGACGCTTTCACAACTGGACTGTTCCCTAAGTTCCGCCTCCTGCCAGTCATTTTATCTCTTCATAACACTCTATATGCACACCTGAGACTCACAGGTAGCTACATGTGAATCTCAAGTCCTCTCAGGCTCCCATGCAGCTTTGCAGTATCATATCTGCACTGGACACCATCTTTCCTGCCCCACTTGCAAATTCCAACTCATCCATTGAGCATCCATTGAAAGGCATCTTCTTCCCTGACCCCCAAGGACACCTCAGTCAGGCCTGCTTCATGGAGGCCGCACGTTTGACTCACCCTTCACTACTCAGACCATCCTCTCTGCTTCTCTCCTTCTCCTGTACCCAGTGCCCACCCTGGTGCCTGGCATGTCTCTGATACTCAAGAAATATGTTCAAGGAAAAGGAAGGAGGCTAGAAAGACCAGAAAGGAGAAAAAGAGAAAGAGGGAGGGAGGGAGGGAGGGAGGGAGGGAAGGAAGGAAGGAAGGAAGGAAGGAAGGAAGGAAGGAAGGAAGGAAGGAAGGAAGGAAGGAAGGAAGGAAGGAACGGTAACTGGAATACTGCTTCACTGGTGTTTGTCATAGATGCCAGTGAACAAGGACAGGAACTGAATCTTAAATTGCATGTTAAGGAACTGGAGCGACAGCTCAGTGATTAAGAGCACTGGCTGCTCTTGCAGAGAACCAGGTTTCAGTTCCCAGCACCCACAAGGGGGTTCACAACTGCCTATAACTTCAGTTCCAGAGGATTTGGAGTTCTCTTCTGGCCTCTGTGGGTATTGTATGACATGGGTGTGCTTACATACATGCAGGCAATACACTCATACAAATAAAATACAAATCAACGAAGTTATAAATGAAGGTAGAGTAAGATTCTGAAAAATGCCGGCTACATTTTTGAGACTCGTGATATCTACACTCTGACTCCTGCTTGCTCTCTTCCCTCATCCTGTAAATGTCTGGACACAGGCACTTCTTGAGGCACTGGGTCTAGCTAGTGTCTGCCAGTGCCAATCTTGTTCTTCTCCAGGGACATCTGGCCCGTCAGGGGGTGTGGTTAACGGAAAACAAAAAGAGTATCACCAATGTGTGCGTGCAAAGCTGATATTAACGTGTATGTGATGACTCCTTTCTACCTATGGAGTACAGTGCATCTTTACAATGCAGGACACATGCACCCTGATCTGCCCCTTCTGTCCCACCATAGAGGAAGAAAGGATGGGAGGGAGGGCATGAGGGAGGAGGAAGAGGAGGAGAGAGGAGAAAGGGATGGAGACAGAGGGGGAGCGAGAGAGAGAGGAGGGAAGGGAGGGAGAGTCGGCGTTGTGTAGGGGAGGGGTGGGCCAACAAGGCTGGAGGGACAGTTGAGCGGAAGGGTCATCAGGAAACCTAAAGGCAGGAAGTGGTCTACATCCTGCTTTGAAGGATCTTACACATGCATCCAGCGGTCACAAGCCTCCCTCCCTTCATCGGAGTACTTGAGAACTGTGCGTTTTATGGTGTATACATTACATTAACTGGGAGGCAGGCCTCCAGATGATCCTCCATCCCAGAAATTCACATCTTTATGTGCTGGCCACTCTGGAGTGTGGGCTGGACCTGGTGACCCACTTCCAATACTCAAATACAACAAAATGGATGAGCTGCTGCCTCTGCGACAAACTGTGGCATGCAGCTCTTGTTCTGCTCCTTGCTGACCCACTCCACGTGGTTGGCTGCCTCCTGTAGAGACCCACATGGTGGACTCTGGAGAATAGCCAGCAAGAACCCAGCCCTGGAGTCAAACCTGCACCTTGGGATAAGGCCACTGTTCCATGGGTATTTGACATGCAGCCTTGTGAGAGACCTTGAGCCATTTTGCCCCAGTAGGACTGTACCTAGATTCTAGAACATGGTAAATATTGGTGGGTCTTGGTTACATATTTTGGGATAGTCTGTGCAATGGATAATGAGTGTGCAACTGGAATCTTAATCGAAATTTTTAAGTGCTATGAAAGGACTAGTGAGATGGCTCCCCCAGTAAAGTGCTTGCCTCCTGGCCTGGAGGGAACTGCGACTTTGGTCACATAGACTCAACCTCCAGAAGGACCAACATGACCGAGGGCAGCACTAGGCCAGCATGACCATCATGGTGCTAAAATAAAGGCAATGGCCTGAGGGTCTCAGAAAAGGAGCCTTGAAAGCCAACATTTTCATCATCATCAGTGTCTTTCTGAGCACTTCCTTGTGTTTTACTCCAAGCCAGTGAATATGTGTTGAGGCACAGCAGAGCAAGTCCCTATAAATCAAACATCAAATGTTTCCTGCCCTACACCAAGGAGATCAGGAGATGGAACTGTGAGATTTTCACTGAGTCAAAAAGTGAGACAGGGACAGAACACAGGAAGGGAGCCTGTTAATCTCCTTAAAGTTGCCACAGGGATGGGTCCAGCCAGAAGATTTCATCTCCATGGAAACCACAGAAGAGAGTTGTGACAAGAAAGACATGATCCAGGCATGGACAGGATTGACTGTGTTCTGAACAGGACTAAATTCCACGGCTAGCTGGCTGAAAGACCAGGTGGGGGAGGGTCTCTTCAAAGCTTGGAGCCCAAGCTCCATGTTACCCAGCACCAGCAAAAACATCCCAGCCTGGGCTATGGCAACTTGTCAAGATGTCCTGACATCTTAAGCCTTAGTGACTGCTGAGGACATCTAATCTGAGGAGACTTGTAGGGGTGGGGAATTCAAATGCCCTAGCAGGAGAAAAGGCTGAAGAAGAATGTGGTCACCATGGCCTGACACCCCTCTGCAGCTCTCTAGATGCCCCGTGCTTATCTCCATGGTAACACAAACCATGCTGCTGCGATGGCTGTTGGCTTGCCGTCTCCCTGCTTCCGTATTTCATGGCGAACAATGGTGTACATAAGTCATTGTATTAGACTGACTTGGGACAGATGTGCACACAGCTGCAGAAAGAAATGAGCTCTGCTCTGAGAAGCACATGGACACAGGAGGAAGGGGAGAGCGCCACAGACTTGGAGTTCCCAACGGAGGTCTAAGGACCGAGGCCCACTACCTGGGAGCATCATTTAAAAAGCTTTTGTCATAGAGTCATTGTAATTTTTACTTTTCTTATTATGAACTAGAAAGTGTCCGTGTCTTTTAAAATTGAATGGACAATGGGATTTTCTATGTGGACTGCCCAATTTAAAAATTTTTATTGATTTGAGTTTGTCAGTGGATGCATTGAAAAAATTGTCAAAGTCAGTCTTCTTGATCCCTTTTACAACGCTGCCACAGAGACGTAGTAAGTTCGATGTCATTGGATTCAGCCATCCTGTCGTTTGTGGTAGACACCTCCAAAGCTCCAGCCATGGTCTGCGCGGACCTCTCCTTGCAGCTTAAGCCTTGCTTTCAACTTCAACAGCTTCATGCGGCATCTCCTTGGGGTCTCCTCACAGGAACTCTGACCCTGCAACACGTTGCCTGGCTCAGCTGCCCCCTAAACCCACCAACTTTGCACCTTTCATGTGTTGCAAATCAGTACCACACAGACAACAGCTCTGGACCACAGTTGCATTCACTTCCTGTGCTGACCCCAGGGAAACAGCCTCTCTCCTGTGCCGTGAATTTGCACTTTTTCGAGCTGGAGCCTTTGATGGGTAGGGTCTGGCATCAGGCCCCTTTTCTTATCGCCCCAATGCAAAGCACTAGGCTTTTGTTGTTTTTAAGGTTTATTTTATTGTTTTTAATAGGGGTACATGCACGTGAGTGACGGTGTCTGTGGAGAGGAGACCCCTGGAGGGGGATTTAGAGGTGGTTGTGAGCTGCCAACTGTGGGTACTAGGAATCTAACTCTGGTCCTCTTCAGGAGCATTATGTGCTCTGAATGGCTGAGTCATCTCTCGAGCCCCGCCAGGCTTCTTCTTACTGGTATTGATCTTTCTATAAGTTATAGCTGCTTTATTAAGTTAATTACTGTATGTCTCCTGGTGCCAGCATGGAAGGAAGGACTGTGTATGACCATGCTCAGTTAAATGAATTCTGGGTAGGTGAGCTCGGGTCCCATGCTTGAATAACAGGCACTATGCCCATGGAGCCTTCCCCCAGCCCTTTGTTTGCAACTTTTATCTCCTTGCTCTCTCTCTCAGTAGCACTGAGAGCAGTAAGTAACAGCCATGTCCCAGCCCCAATGTCATCCTGCCTTGAGGTTCCCTCCACCAAACAAATTAGCCCATCATGTCAGGCCTCCCTCAAGCTTGAAGTCATGGCTAGAATGCAGCCAGAGTCTTTGCCAGAACATACACTGAATGTCCTACAGCCCAGCTATGGACAGAGTTCTTGAATATCCCTGAAACATAATGTGCCAAACCACTGCAGTTCACTTTTCTCTCAATTCTGGTCCTCACCAGAATAGTCCATTAAGCTCTGTTCACAGGGTTCAAAAACTTCTAACCCAAAGTCCAAACTCTCCCGCAAACCAGCACTAAAGGCCACGTTGGCCTGTTTGTCACAGTAACAACCCCACTCTGACATCAGTTTTTTCTGTCCTGTCACTTTTCCTGTTGCTATGATAAAATATCCTGACAAAAGTAACTTTATAGAGCAATAGTCTGAGGGGCCTACAGTCCATGGCAGGACAGACAGGGCAACAGGCCTAAAGTCCATGGCAGGACAGTCGGGCAGCAGGCCTACAGTCCATGGCAGGACAGACAGGGCAACAGGCAGGGGATATGCGATGGGAGATAGTCGCGTTGCATCTGTATCAGGAGCAGTGAGTGAACAGAAAGCAAGGTTCAGCTATAAAGTCTCCACTCCCAGTGACGCACTTCCTCCAGCAACTGTTCTATCTCCTGAAGGTTCACAACCTCCCCAACACCACCAGCAGCTGGAGACCAGGTGTTCAAACACATGAGCCCACGGGGAACATTTCATATTCAAACCACTACATAGAGGTATTTTCTATTCCTGTGTCATGAAAGATTATTCCATTTTCTTTAACGCTTTTTCCCTATAGAAGTTGAGATGATCACATGATTTTTGTCCTTCATGTTATTGATATGCTATATTCATTGATTGATTTTTGTATATTGAATCAGCCTGTGCTTCCAGGAACGACCCCCTGTTCATGGTGTGTAATCTTTCTGATGAACTGTTGCAGTCAGTTGACAGTGTTCTGTTTAGGATGTTTTCCCTTTTCTTTTCTGCTTGTTTTTATATTTTATTTATTATTTTTATTTTATGTGTATGCCTGTACTGTCTGCATATATTTAAGTGCACCTGTGTCATGCAATGCCCACAGAGGTCAGAAGAGGGTGTCGGATCCGATCCCTGGGACTGGAATTACTGATGGTTGTTAGCTGCCATGTGGGTTCTGGGAACCAAACCTGGCTTCTCTGCAAGAACAGCCAATGCTCTCAAGATCTGAGCCATTTCTCCAGCCTCTTCAGTTGTTTTTATATAGTAGGGGAAATTTTACCTAATGCATAGAACTTAATGGAAAAAATTATATAAGATTTAAGGTGCTCTTGTTATAATTGTTAACATAACTGTGAAATAAGATCCCTCAAATGAATACCAATTTGAGTAATAATTTACATCCAGCAATGGTTTCTTCTGAAATGTTCATTGATAAAAGGAGCAGCCCACTATAATATACACTAAATCAAGGCACAGCAAACATTCTGTCTTCGTCATACAAAATCTAGTTCAGAAAAACAGTTTCATTCACTGCTTTACAGTTACATGGATGTGTTTAAAGCAGGAAATGGCATGAATTGCTACAATGAAGTCATCTCTATGACAGTGAATGGCCACACGACTGTCACTGATTTCTCCTGACATGACACCATCAGTCTGTCCATCTGGGTAATCAAAGCATGCTGGGTACACCTACCCATGTTACTGTGACACCCATAGCACACAATTAATTGCAACATTAAATGAACTCTTAACAGCTGGAACACTTTTCCTAAATATTAGTTTCTCTCTGAAGGAAATTCAGTTTACAAGCCAGCCGTGATTGTTCACAGCTGTACTTCATATTTTCTGTCTGTGGTATTCATTATTTTAAGATGAGTGACAGTGGTGGGGTGGAGGTTATGTATGTGCTTAGAAAACAGCCTCGCCCTATTTAGCTTTGACTTTCAACCTGACAGCCTAGAATCACCAGAGAGAGGACTCTCAACTGAGGGATTGCTCCAATCACACTGGCCTGTGGTATGTCTATGATAATTAACTGACGGAGGAGGGCCAGCCCACTGTGATGGCACCATCCCCAAGGCAGGTGGTTCTGGACTGACTCAGAAGGCTGGCAAGCGTGAGCTTTGGAGCAAGCTGCAAGCCCATGATTTCTGTCTCAGTCCTACCCAAGTACCTGGCTTCCCTCAGCAAAGGGCTGTGCCCTGGAGTATAAGCTCATAAACCCGGCCCGCGCCATAAGTGGCTTTGGTGTTTTTATCACAGCAGCAGAAAAAAACTAGAAAGATACAAATGCACGTGGCTTTTCCATTTTTTAAATCTATCAGGAATCCCTCTGTCTCTGAGTATGACCAGTGAGGGCAACAGACTGTCCAGTACGGCTCCCAGAACAAATCCCTCCAAGAAGCAAATGTAGGTCTGAACTGGCACTCAGCAGGGGTTTGCCATCTTTGTGACTGTCACACGTGTTCTCATTTTCACATTGAAGTTTGTCATCTACATGTTGCAAGATGCGAATAAACATCTCTAGCCATGTGATGTCACACGTGAAACAAGCCATCCTTTCCAGTCCGTTTGCTACATCATCTCTATCATATTCTGTGGTCTCTACAGGGTTGACCAATCTCTGGAGTCTATTTTTTTACACCATTTCTTCTCAGTTCTGGTCCTACTGCCATTTTATACTGTTTTAATTACTTACTCAGCAGACTGACCAACATTTTTCATCCTCCCAGCGTGGCAGGTGTGGAGCCCGGGCACTCGCTGCCTCTCCCTGCGCAGCCTCAAGGGGCAGAGCTGTGCTCACTTGGCTTCTCTGGGCTTCACCCTCTGCTTCTCTGCACTGTCCAGATGTGCTGTCACTGCACTGTGGGTTTCCAAAGCTCCGTCTCTCTTTCTTTCCTTTTTTATATTGTATGTATGTATTCATACATGTGTATGTGTGTGGCTGTGCACATGCCACAGCACAGGTGTGGCGGTCAGAGGACAATTTGTGTCCGTTCTCTCCTTCCATCATGTGGATCCCAGGGACTGAACTCAGATGGTCGGGCTTGGCGACGAGTGCCTTTGCCCTGAGCCTTCTCGCTGAGATTTTTTCTGGTCTTCACACTTCTCCTTTCCAGGGTCACATGGAGGCAATCTCCCGACTGTCACCTCACCAGGAAGCTCCTTCAGGAAACCCTGCTGCAGACATAATCCTCAGTGAATAGTTTGACCTTAACATGCAATTTTTTCCTTTTTAAGCTGAGTACTCTATGGTATGCACATGGCTTTGCATAAAGGGATATATTTGGGTTGCCTCTAGGATTTTGCTATTGTAAGAAAGCTACTCTGAAAACTCATATAGTGGATCTCCTCTGAATGACTTCTTATTTCTCTGGGCAATTGGTAGAATTTCTCATCCATATCATAATTGTATATTTAATTAATTATTTTTTACATTTTTGTTTTGTTTTACTGTGTTTATCTGCATGGGCTTGCACGCACAGTTCTTTCTTTCTACCATGTGGGTCCCAGGGCTTGAACTCAGGTCATTAGCTTTGGTGGCAAGCTCCTTTGCCCATTGAACCATCTTGATGAACCATGTGTATGTTTAATTTTTATAAGAAATACCTTAATTTCATAAGAAACGTTTTTCCCAAGTGATAATATTATTTTAAATTCCAGCTAGTAATGTGAGACTTGCAGTTTTTCCACATCCTTGACAACACTTAGTATTGCCCACATTTTGAACCTTGCTGGGAAGCAACAACTCATTGTGATTTTGTGTTTCTCTGATGATAAGTCTTGAACACATTCCCCGTAGGTACAAGATATTCACACGTCTTTCCTTTACAAAGGCTGAGAAGCTATTCACACATCTTTTGCTTGCTGAAGTATCTGTTACAGTGTTTGCCCACATTTATCTGTGTTAATCTCTTATTGTGAGTTGGAAGACCAGAGCAGCACATTCAGAGTGCAGTTGCACTGTTGGGAACGTACTTGTGTTCTGAATGCTCTTCTCCATCTGGACATGTGCTTTTAAATTAAAAAAAATGTTTTGTTTTTATTTTTTTGCGTGTATGAGTATATTGCCTAAATGTAAGTGCACACGTGTTGTGCAATGCCCACAGAGCTCAGAAGAAGGCACAGAATTCCCCTAGACCTGGAGATAGAGATGATCGGTAGCTACAGTGTGGGTGCTAGGAATCAAATTTGGATCCTTTCTAGAGGAGCCAGTGCTCTTAACAACTGAGCCATCTCTCTGGCTCCTAGCTTTAAAATTTTTATGGTGCCTTCAAGACACAGAAAATTTCATTTTGATGAAGGGTCATTTGTCCATTTTCTTTTTTGTTTGCTCTACTTAAAAAAAAAGTTGCTCTCCATAGGGTTGCAAATGTTTTCTCATGTATTTTCCTTGGAAACTTTATAACATAAGCTTTTAGATTTGGGTCTGGGAGTCATTGACAGGTAACTATTGTATGTGTCAGGAGGTGTAATGCCTAATGCTGGTTTTCAACATGACATAGTTGGGAAGAGGGAACCACAGTGGAGGAATGTCCTCTTGTGGGGCATTGTGACCATGTCTGTGGGGCATTTTTTTGATTGTTAATTGATGTAGACATGCCTGGCCCATTGTAGGTGGTGTCATCCCTGGGCAGGTGGGCCTGGGCTGTAAAAGAAAGGAAACTAAGCAAGCCAGGGGAAGCCAGCCAGTAAGAATCATTCCTCTGTGGTCTCTGCCTTGGTTTCAGCTCCAAGTTCCTGACTTGACGTCCCTCAAGGATGGACTGTGACGTGTAAGATGGAACAAACCCTCTGGCAAGCTGCTTTGTCATGGCATTATCACGACAAACTGAAGCAAGAGGTGAGTCTGCCGAGTTCAATTTTCCAATGTGTATCTCCAGCTACGTCAGCAGCAGCTGCTGAAATAGTCTTTCCCTGTTGGTTTCACCTGAGTCACAGTGCTCTGTGGAGTGCATCTTTGCTGGTGGCCGTCTGTCTCCACTCGGCTATAAGTAGGATCTCCCCTTTCGCCGGTCTGTGGTATCATATTACTACGAGGCATCTTCCCTGGATGTTAGAAACGCTGCAATTTATTGTTCTATTGTTTTGAAAGTCATTTCTATTGGTTATTATAGATTTTCTTATTTCTTTTTTATTTTATGTGTGTAAGTGTACTATGAGGAGTGAGCTCAGTGTCATAGGGTGTGCGCCCAGGAGTGAGCTGAGTGTCACAGGGTGTGCGCCCAGGAGTGAGCTCAGAGTCATAGGCTGGTTGCGCCTGGGGGTGACCTGAGATTCATAGGGTGTGGGCGCAGGACTGAACTCAGAGTCATAGGGAGTGGGCCCAGGAGTGAGCTTAGAGGCAAAGTGTGTGCGCCCAGGAGCGAGCTCAGAGTCATAGGGTAGCTGAGCCCAGGAGTGACACCAGAGTCACAGGGTGTGCCCCCAGGAGTGAGCTCAGAGTCATAGGGCGTGCGCCCAGGAGTGAGCTCAGTGTCACAGGGTGTGCGCCCAGGAGTGCGTTCGGAGTCATAGGGTAGGTACGCCCAGGAGTGAGCTCGGAGTCATAGGGTGTGCGCACAGGAGCGAGCTCAGACTCATAGGGTGGCAGTGCCCAAGAGCAAGCTCACTCTCATAAGGCGTGTGCCCAGGAGCGAGCTCAGAGTCAAAGGGTGGCTACGCCCAAGAGTGAGCTCAGAGTCATAGCGTGGCTGCGCCCAGCAGTGAGCTCAGAGTCATAGGGTGGCTGCACCCTGGAGTGAGCTCAGAGTCATAGGGTGGCTGCGCCCAGGAGCGAGCTCAGAGTCATAGGGTGGCTAGCCCAGGAGCAAGATCAGATTCATAGGGTGGCTGCGCCCAGGAGCGAGCTGAGAGTCATAGGGTGGCTAGGCCCAGGAGCGAGCTCGGAGTCATAGAGTGGCTGGCCCAGGAGCGAGCTCGGAGTCATAAGGTGTGTGCCCAGGAGTGAGCTCCATGTCATAGGGTTTGCGACCACGAGCGAGCTCAGAGTCATTGGGTGGCTGTGCCGAGGAGCGAGCTCAGAGTCATAGGGTGGCTGAGCCCAGGAGTGAGCTCAGAGTCATAGGGTGGCCACGCCAGGGAGGGAGCTCAGAGTCATAGCGGGGCGGCGCCCAGGTACGAGCTCAGAGTCATAGGGTGGCCGCGCCCAGGAGCCAGCTCAGAGTCATACTGCACTGCGCTCAGGAGCGAGAACAGAGTTATTGTGTGGCTGCGCCCAGGAGTGAGATCAGAGTCATAGGGTGGCTGAGCCCAGGAGTGAGCTCAGAGTCATAGGGTGGCTGCGCCCAGGAGCGAGCTCAGAGTCATAGAGTGGCTGCGCCCAGCAGTGAGCTCAGAGTCATAGGGTGGCTGCGCCCAGGAGTGACCTCAGAGTCATAGAGTGTGGGCCCAGGAGTGAGCTCAGAGTCATAGGGTGGCTGGCCCAAGAGCGAGCTCAGAGTCATAAGGTGTACGGCCAGGAGGGAGCTCAGAGTCATAGGGTGTGCGCCCAGGAGTGACCTCAGAGTCATAGGGTGTGCGCCCAGGAGTGAGCTCAGAGTCATAGTGTGTGCGCCCAGGAGTGAGCTCAGAGTCATAGGGTGGTTGCGCCCAGGAGTGAGCACAGAGTCATAGGGTGGCTTTGCCCAGGAGTGAGCTCAGTGTCATAGGGTGTGCGCCCAGGAGTGAGCTCAGAGACATAGGCTGGTTGCGCCCAGGGGTGACCTGAGATTCATAGGGTGTGGGCGTAGGACTGAACTCAGAGTCATAGGGAGTGGGCCCAGGAGTGAGCTTAGAGGCATAGTGTCTGCGCCCAGGAGCGAGCTCAGAGTCATAGGGTAGCTGAGCCCAGGAGTGACACCAGAGTCACAGGGTGTGCCCCCAGGAGTGAGCTCAGTGTCACAGGGTGTGCGCCCAGGAGTGAGTTCGGAGTCATAGGGTAGGTACGCCCAGGAGTGAGCTCGGAGTCATAGGGTGTGCGCACAGGAGCGAGCTCAGACTCATAGGGTGGCAGCGCCCAAGAGCAAGCTCACTGTCATAAGGCGTGTGCCCAGGAGCGAGCTCAGAGTCAAAGGGTGGCTGTGCCCAAGAGCGAGAACGGAGTTATAGTGTCGCTGTGCCAAGGAGTGAGATCAGAGTCATAGGCTGGCTGTTCCAAGGAGCGAGATCAGAGTCATAGGGTGGCTGAGCCTAGGAGCGCGTGCATAGTCACAGGGTGTGCGCTGAGGAGTGAGCTCAAAGTCATAGGGTGTGCGCCCAGGAGCGAGCTCAGATTCATAGGGTGGCAGCGCCCAGGAGCGAGCACAGAGTCATAGGGCGTGTGCCCAGGAGCGAGCTCAGAGTCATAGGGTGGCTGCGCCCAGGAGCCAGATCAGAGTCATAGGGCGGCTGCGCCCAGGAGTGAGCTCAGATTCATAGGGTGGCTGCGCCCAGGAGCGAGCTCAGAGTCATAGGGTGTGCGACCAGGAGTGAGCTCAGAGTCATAAGGTGGCTGCACCCAGGAGTGACCTCAGAGTCATAGGGTGTGTGCGCCCAGGAGTGAGCTCAGAGTCATAGGGTGGCTGCGCCCAGGACTGAGCTTAGAGTCCTAGGGTGGCTGTGCCCAGGAGTGAGCTCAGAGTCACAGGGTGTGCACACAGGAATGAGCTCAGAGTCATAGGGTGGCTGTGCCCAGGAGCGAGCTCAGAGTAATAGGATGTGCGCCCAGGAGCGAGATCAGAGAAATAGGGTGTGTGCCCAGGTCCGAGATGAGAGTCATAGGGTGTCTGCGCCCAGGAGCGAGCTCAGAGTCATAGGGTGTGGGCCCAGGAGTGAGCTCAGAGTCATAGGGTGTGCGGCCGGGAATGAGCTCAGAATCATACGCTGTGCGCGCAGGAGCGAGCTCAGAGTCATAGGGTGGTTGCGCCTAGGGGTGACCTGAGAGTCATAGGGTGGGGGCGCAGGACTGAGCTCAGAGGCATAGTGTGTGCGCCCAGGAGCTAGCACAGAGTTATAGGGCATGCGCCCAGGAGTGAGCTCAGATTCATAGGGTGTGGGCCCAGGAGTGAGCTCAGAGTCATAAGGTGGCTGCGCCCAGGAGTGACCTCAGAGTCATAGGGTGTGCGCCCAGGAGTGAGCTCAGAGTCATAGGGTGGCTGTGCCCAGGAGTGAACTCAGTGTCACAGGGTGTGCGCACAGAAATGAGCTCAGAGTCATAGGGTGGCTGCGCCTAGGAACGAGGTCAGAGTCATAGGGTTTGCGCCCAGGAGCGAGATCAGAGACATAGGGTGTGCGCCCAGGAGTGAGCTCAGAGTCATAGGTTGTGCTCCCAGGAGTGAGCTCAGAGTAATAGGGTGGCCGCCCCCAGGAGCCAGCTTAGAGTCATAAGGCACGGCGCCCAGGAGCGAGAACAGAGTCATAGTGTAGCTGCGCCCAGGAGTGAGATCAGAGTCGTAGGGTGGCTGCGCCCAAGAGTGAGCTCAGAGTCATAGGGTGGCTGTGCCCAGGAGCGAGAACAGAGTTATTGTGTGGCTGCGCCCAGGAGTGAGATCAGAGTCATAGGGTGGCTGAGCCCAGGAGCGAGCTCAGAGTCATAGGGTGGCTGCGCCCAGGAGCGAGCTCAGAGTCATAGAGTGGCTGCGCCCAGCAGTGAGCTCAGAGTCATAGGGTGGCTGCGCCCAGGAGTGACCTCAGAGTCATAGAGTGTGGGCCCAGGAGTGAGCTCAGAGTCATAGGGTGGCTGGCCCAAGAGCGAGCTCAGAGTCATAAGGTGTACGGCCAGGAGGGAGCTCAGAGTCATAGGGTGCGCCCAGGAGTGACCTCAGAGTCATAGGGTGTGCGCCCAGGAGTGAGCTCAGAGTCATAGTGTGTGCGCCCAGGAGTGAGCTCAGAGTCATAGGGTGGTTGCGCCCAGGAGTGAGCACAGAGTCATAGGGTGGCTTTGCCCAGGAGTGAGCTCAGAGACATAGGCTGGTTGCGCCCAGGGGTGACCTGAGATTCATAGGGTGTGGGCGTAGGACTGAACTCAGAGTCATAGGGATTGGGCCCAGGAGTGAGCTTAGAGGCATAGTGTCTGCGCCCAGGAGCGAGCTCAGAGTCATAGGGTAGCTGAGCCCAGGAGTGACACCAGAGTCACAGGGTGTGCCCCCAGGAGTGAGTTCGGAGTCATAGGGTAGGTACGCCCAGGAGTGAGCTTGGAGTCATAGGGTGTGCGCACAGGAGCGAGCTCAGACTCATAGGGTGGCAGCGCCCAAGAGCAAGCTCACTGTCATAAGGCGTGTGCCAAGGAGCGAGCTCAGAGTCAAAGGGTGGCTGTGCCCAAGAGCGAGAACGGAGTTATAGTGTCGCTGTGCCAAGGAGATCAGAGTCATAGGCTGGCTGTTCCAAGGAGCGAGATCAGAGTCATAGGGTGGCTGAGCCTAGGAGCGCGTGCATAGTCACAGGGTGTGCGCTGAGGAGTGAGCTCAAAGTCATAGGGTGTGCGCACAGGAGCGAGCTCAGAGTCATAGGGTGGCTGCGCCCAGGAGCGAGCTCAGAGTCATAGGGCGTGTGCCCAGGAGCGAGCTCAGAGTCATAGGGTGGCTGCGCCCAGGAGCCAGATCAGAGTCATAGGGTGGCTGCGCCCAGGAGAAAGATCAGATTCATAGGGTGGCTGCGCCCAGGAGCGAGCACAGAGTCATAGGGTGTGCGCCCAGGAGTGAGCTCAGATTCATAGGGTGTGCGCCCAAGAGTGAGCTCAGAGTTATAGGGTGTGCGACCAGGAGTGAGCACAGAGTCATAAGGTGGCTGCGCCCAGGAGTGAGCTCAGAGTCATAGGGTGTCTGCTCCTAGGAGTGAGCTCAGAGTCATAGGGTGTGCGTCCAGGAATGTGCTCAGAGTCATAGGGTGGCTGTTCCCAGGAGTGAGCTCAGAGTCACAGGTTGTGCGCCCAGGAGTGAGGTCAGAATCATAGGGTCTGCGACCAGAAGTGAAGTCAGAGTTATAGGGTGCCTGCACCCAGCAGGGAGCTCAGAGTCATAGGGTGGCTGTGCCCAGGCGTGAGCTCAGTGTCACAGGGTGTGCGCCCAGGAGTGAGCTCGAAGTCATAGGGTGGCTACGCCCAGGAGTGAGCTCGGAGTCATAGGGTGTGTGCCGAGGGGTGACCTCAGAGTCATAGGCTGTGCGCCCAGGACTAAGCTTAGAGTCATAGGGTGGCCAGGCCAGGGAGGGAGCTCAGAGTCATAGTGGGGTGTCACCCAGGTACGAGCTCAGAGTGATAAGCTGGCTGCGCCCAGGAGCGTGGTCAGAGTCATAGGGAATGCACCCAGGAGTGAGATCAGAGGCATAGTGTGTGCGCCCAGGAGCGTGCTCGGAGTCATAGGGTAGCTGTGCCCAAAGGTGACCCCGGAGTCACAGGGTGTGCGCCCAGGAGTGAGCTCAGAGTCATAGGGCTTGCCCCCAGGAGTGAACTCAGTGTCACAGGGTGTACGCCCAGGAGTGAGCTCGGAATCATAGGGTGGCTACGCCCAGGAGTGAGCTCCGATTCATAGGGTGTGTGCCCAGGAGTGAGCTCAGAGTCACAGGGTGGCCGCTCCAGGGAGGGAGCTCAGAGTCATAGGGGGGCAGCGCCCAGGTGCGAGCTCAAATTCATAGGGTGGCCGAGGCCAGGAGCCAGCTCAAGGTCATAAGGCATGGCGCCCAGAAGCGAGAACAGAGTCATAGTGTGGCTGTACCCAGGAGTGAGATCAGAGTCCAAGGGTGGCTGTGCCCAGGAGTGAGCTCAGAGTCATAGGGTGGCTGTGCCCAGGAGTGAGCTCAGTGTCATAGGGTGTGAGCCCAGGAATGAGCTCAGAGTCAAAAGGTGGCTGTGACCAGGAGTGAGCTCAGTATCAAATGGGTGCGCCCAGGAGTGAGCTCAGAGTCATAGGGTGGCTGCACCCAGGAGTAAGCTCAGAGTCATAGGGTGGCTGCCCCCAGGAGAGAGCTCAGAGTCATAGAGTGGCTGGGCCAGGAGTGAGCTCACAGTCATACCGTGGCTACGCCCAGGAGTGAGCTCAGAGTCATACGGTGTGCAACCAGGAGTGTGCTCAGAGTCATAGGTTGTGCGAAAAGGAGTGTGCTGAGAGTCATAGGGTGTGCGCACAGAAGTGAGCTCAGAGTCATAGGGTGGCTGCGCCCAGGAGTGAGCTCAGAGTCATACGGTGTGCAACCAGGAGTGTGCTCAGAGTCATAGGTTGTGCGAAAAGGAGTGTGCTGAGAGTCATAGGGTGTGCGCACAGAAGTGAGCTCAGAGTCATAGGGTGGCTGATCCCAGGAGCGAGATCAGAGACATAGGGTGTGCTCCCAGTAGCGAGATGAGAGTCAGAGTGTGGCTGCGCCCAGGAGCAAGCTCAGAGTCATAGGGTGGGTGCGCCCAGGACTGAGCTCAGAGTCATAGGGTTGCTCTTCCCAGGAGTGAGCTCAGGGTCATAGGGTGTGCGCCCAGGAGTGAGCTCAGAGTCATAGGGTGGCTGCGCCCAGGAGTGAGCTCAGAGTCATAGGGTGGCTGCGACTAGTAGTGAGCTCAGAGTTATAGGCTGTGCGCCCAGGAGTGAGCTCAGAGTCATAGGGTGGCCACGCCAGGGAGGGAGCTCAGAGTCATAGCTGGGTGGCACCCAGGTACGAGCTCATTGTCATAGGGAGGCCGCGCCCAGGAGACAGCTCAGAGTCATACGGCACGGTGCCCAGGAGCGAGAACAGAGTTATAGTGTGGCTGCGCCCAGGAGCGAGCTCAAATTCATAGGGTGGCCGAGGCCAGGAGCCAGCTCAGAGTCAAAAGGCACGGCGCCCAGAAGCGAGAACAGAGTCATAGTGTGGCTGTACCCAGGAGTGAGATCAGAGTCCAAGGATGGCTGTGCCCAGGAGTGAGCTCAGAGTCATAGGGTGGCTGTGCCCAGGAGTGAGCTCACTGTCACAGGGTGTGCACGCAGGAATGAGCTCAGAGTCATAGGGTGGCTACGCCCAGGAGTGAGTTCGGAGTCATAGGGTGGCTGTGCCTAGGAGCGAGGTCAGAGTCATAGGGTGGCTGTGCACAGGAGTGAGATCAGAGTCATAGGGTGGCTGTTCCAAGGAGCAAGATCAGAGTCATAGGGTGGCTGAGCCTAGGAGCGAGCTCATAGTCACAGGGTGTGCGCTGAGGAGTGAGCTCAAAGACATAGGGTGTGCGCCCAGGAGCGAGCTCAGAGTCATAGGATGTGCGCCCAGGAGCGAGCTCCGAGTCATAGAGTGGCTGGCCCAGGAGCGAGCTCGGAGTCATAAGGTTTGCGCACAGAACCCAGCTCGGATTCATAGGGTGTGCGACCAGGAGCGAGCTCAGAGTCATAGGGTGGCTGCGCCCAGGAGCAAGCTCAGAGTCATAGGGTGGCTGCGCCCAGGAGTGACCTCAGAGTCATAGGGTGTGTGCCCAGGAGTGAGCTCAGAGTCATAGGGTGTCACCCCAGGAGTGAGCTCAGAGTCATAGGGTGGCTGCGCCCAGGAGTGAGGTCAGAGTCAAAGGGTGGCTGTGCCCAGGAGTGAGCTCGGAGTCATAAGGTGTGCGCCCAGGAGAGAAATCAGAGTCATAGGGTGTACGCCCAGGAGCGAGCTCATAGTCATAGGGTGGCTGCGCCCAGGACTGAGCTCAGAGTCACAGGGCGAGCGCCCAGGAGTGAGCTCAGTGTCACAGGGTGTGCGCCCAGGAGTGAGCTTGGAGTCATAGGATGTGCGCCCAGGAGTGAGCTCGGAGTCATAGGGTGGCCGCTCCAGGGAGGGAGCTCAGAGTCATAGGGGGGCGGCGCCCAGGTGCGAGCTCAGATTCATAGGGTGGCGAGCCCAGGAGCCAGCTCAGAGTCATAAGGCACGGCGCCCGGGAGCGAGAACAGAGTCATAGTGTGGCTGTGCCCAGGAGTGAGATCAGAGTCATAGGGTGGCTGCGCCCAAGAGTGAGCTCAGAGTCATAGGTTGGCTGTGCCCAGGAGCGAGAACAGAGTTATAGTGTCGCTGTACCCAGGAGTGAGATCAGAGTCATAGGGTGTCAGGGCCTAGGAGTGAGCTCAGAGTCATAGGGTGTGTGCACAGGAGTGAGCTCAGACTCATAGGGTGTCTGCGCCTAGCAGTGAGCTGATACTCACTGGGTGTGAGTATCACACCATAGGGTGTGGGGCCCGGAATGAGCTCAGAATCATAGGGTGGCTGCGCCCAGGAGTGAGCTAAGAGTCAAAGTGTGTGCGCCCACGAGCGAATTGAGAGTCATAGAATGGCTGTGTCCAGGAGTGAGCTTATAGTCATAGGGTGTGCGGCCGGGAATGAGCTAAGAGTCATAGGGTGTGTGCACAAGAGTGAGCTCAGAGTCAAAGTGTGTGCGCCCAGGAGTGAGCTCAGACTCATAGGGTGTGCGCCCAGGAGTGAGGTCAGAGTCATAGCGTGGCTGCGCCCAGGAGTGAGCTCAGAGTCATAGGGTGGCTGTGCCCAGGAGTGAGATCAGAGTCATAGGGTGGCTGCGCCCAGGATTGAGCTCAGGGTCATGGGGTGTGCGACATGCGTGAGGTCAGAGTCATAGGGTTGGTGCGACCAGGAGTGAGCTCAGAGTCATAGGGTGGCTGCCCCCAGGAGAGAGCTCAGAGTCATAGAGTGGCTGGGCCAGGAGTGAGCTCACAGTCATACCGTGGCTACGCCCAGGAGTGAGCTCAGAGTCATACGGTGTGCAACCAGGAGTGTGCTCAGAGTCATAGGTTGTGCGAAAAGGAGTGTGCTGAGAGTCATAGGGTGTGCGCACAGAAGTGAGCTCAGAGTCATAGGGTGGCTGCGCCCAGGAGTGAGCTCAGAGTCATACGGTGTGCAACCAGGAGTGTGCTCAGAGTCATAGGTTGTGCGAAAAGGAGTGTGCTGAGAGTCATAGGGTGTGCGCACAGAAGTGAGCTCAGAGTCATAGGGTGGCTGATCCCAGGAGCGAGATCAGAGACATAGGGTGTGCTCCCAGTAGCGAGATGAGAGTCAGAGTGTGGCTGCGCCCAGGAGCAAGCTCAGAGTCATAGGGTGGGTGCGCCCAGGACTGAGCTCAGAGTCATAGGGTTGCTCTTCCCAGGAGTGAGCTCAGGGTCATAGGGTGTGCGCCCAGGAGTGAGCTCAGAGTCATAGGGTGGCTGCGCCCAGGAGTGAGCTCAGAGTCATAGGGTGGCTGCGACTAGTAGTGAGCTCAGAGTTATAGGCTGTGCACCCAGGAGTGAGCTCAGAGTCATAGGGTGGCCACGCCAGGGAGGGAGCTCAGAGTCATAGCTGGGTGGCACCCAGGTACGAGCTCATTGTCATAGGGAGGCCGCGCCCAGGAGACAGCTCAGAGTCATACGGCACGGTGCCCAGGAGCGAGAACAGAGTTATAGTGTGGCTGCGCCCAGGAGCGAGCTCAAATTCATAGGGTGGCCGAGGCCAGGAGCCAGCTCAGAGTCAAAAGGCACGGCGCCCAGAAGCGAGAACAGAGTCATAGTGTGGCTGTACCCAGGAGTGAGATCAGAGTCCAAGGATGGCTGTGCCCAGGAGTGAGCTCAGAGTCATAGGGTGGCTGTGCCCAGGAGTGAGCTCACTGTCACAGGGTGTGCACGCAGGAATGAGCTCAGAGTCATAGGGTGGCTACGCCCAGGAGTGAGTTCGGAGTCATAGGGTGGCTGTGCCTAGGAGCGAGGTCAGAGTCATAGGGTGGCTGTGCACAGGAGTGAGATCAGAGTCATAGGGTGGCTGTTCCAAGGAGCAAGATCAGAGTCATAGGGTGGCTGAGCCTAGGAGCGAGCTCATAGTCACAGGGTGTACGCTGAGGAGTGAGCTCAAAGACATAGGGTGTGCGCCCAGGAGCGAGCTCAGAGTCATAGGATGTGCGCCCAGGAGCGAGCTCCGAGTCATAGAGTGGCTGGCCCAGGAGCGAGCTCGGAGTCATAAGGTTTGCGCACAGAACCCAGCTCGGATTCATAGGGTGTGCGACCAGGAGCGAGCTCAGAGTCATAGGGTGGCTGCGCCCAGGAGCAAGCTCAGAGTCATAGGGTGGCTGCGCCCAGGAGTGACCTCAGAGTCATAGGGTGTGTGCCCAGGAGTGAGCTCAGAGTCATAGGGTGTCACCCCAGGAGTGAGCTCAGAGTCATAGGGTGGCTGCGCCCAGGAGTGAGGTCAGAGTCAAAGGGTGGCTGTGCCCAGGAGTGAGCTCGGAGTCATAAGGTGTGCGCCCAGGAGAGAAATCAGAGTCATAGGGTGTACGCCCAGGAGCGAGCTCATAGTCATAGGGTGGCTGCGCCCAGGACTGAGCTCAGAGTCACAGGGCGAGCGCCCAGGAGTGAGCTCAGTGTCACAGGGTGTGCGCCCAGGAGTGAGCTTGGAGTCATAGGATGTGCGCCCAGGAGTGAGCTCGGAGTCATAGGGTGGCCGCTCCAGGGAGGGAGCTCAGAGTCATAGGGGGGCGGCGCCCAGGTGCGAGCTCAGATTCATAGGGTGGCGAGCCCAGGAGCCAGCTCAGAGTCATAAGGCACGGCGCCCGGGAGCGAGAACAGAGTCATAGTGTGGCTGTGCCCAGGAGTGAGATCAGAGTCATAGGGTGGCTGCGCCCAAGAGTGAGCTCAGAGTCATAGGTTGGCTGTGCCCAGGAGCGAGAACAGAGTTATAGTGTCGCTGTACCCAGGAGTGAGATCAGAGTCATAGGGTGTCAGGGCCTAGGAGTGAGCTCAGAGTCATAGGGTGTGTGCACAGGAGTGAGCTCAGACTCATAGGGTGTCTGCGCCTAGCAGTGAGCTGATACTCATAGGGTGTGGGGCCCGGAATGAGCTCAGAATCATAGGGTGGCTGCGCCCAGGAGTGAGCTAAGAGTCAAAGTGTGTGCGCCCACGAGCGAATTGAGAGTCATAGAATGGCTGTGTCCAGGAGTGAGCTTATAGTCATAGGGTGTGCGGCCGGGAATGAGCTAAGAGTCATAGGGTGTGTGCACAAGAGTGAGCTCAGAGTCAAAGTGTGTGCGCCTAGGAGTGAGCTCAGACTCATAGGGTGTGCGCCCAGGAGTGAGGTCAGAGTCATAGCGTGGCTGCGCCCAGGAGTGAGCTCAGAGTCATAGGGTGGCTGTGCCCAGGAGTGAGATCAGAGTCATAGGGTGGCTGCGCCCAGGATTGAGCTCAGGGTCATGGGGTGTGCGACATGCGTGAGGTCAGAGTCATAGGGTTGGTGCGACCAGGAGTGAGCTCAGAGTCATAGGGTGGCTGTGCCCAGGAGTGAGCTCGGTGACATAAGGTGTGCGCCCAGAAGAAAACTCAGAGTCACAGGGTGTGCGCCCAGGATCGAGCTCAGAGTCATAGGGTGACTCCCCCCATGAGCGAGCTCATAGTCATAGGGAGGCTGCGCCCAGGACTGAGCTCAGAGTCATATTGTGGCTGTGCCCAGGAGTGAGCTCAGTGTCATAGGGTGTGAGCCCAGGAATGAGCTCAGAGTCAAAAGGTGGCTGTGACCAGGAGTGTACTCAGTGTCAAATGGGTGCGCCCAGGAGTAAGCTCAGAGTCATAGGGTGGCTGCCCCCAGGAGAGAGCTCAGAGTCATAGAGTGGCTGGGCCAGGAGTGAGCTCACAGTCATAGCGTGGCTGCGCCCAGGAGTGAGCTCAGAGTCACACGGTGTGCAACCAGGAGTGTGCTCAGAGTCATAGGTTGTGCGAAAAGGAGTGTGCTGAGAGTCATAGGGTGTGCGCACAGAAGTGAGCTCAGAGTCATAGGGTGGCTGCGCCCAGGAGTGAGCTTAGAGTCATAGGGTGTGCAACCAAGGGTGAGCTCAGAGTCGTAGGGTGTGGGCCCGGGAATGAACTCAGAATCATAGGTTGGCTGCACCCAGGAGTGAGCTCAGAGTCAAAGGGTGTGCGCCCAGGAACGACATGAGAGTCATAGGGTGGCTGCGCCCAGGAGTGAGCTCAGAATCAAAGGGTGGCTGTGCCCAGGAGTGAGCTCAGAGTCAAAGAGTGGCTGTGCCCATGAGTGAGCTCAGTGTCATAGGGTGTGCGCCTAGAAGTGAACTCAGAGTCATAGAGTGGCTGCGCCCAGGAGTGAACTCAGAGTCATAGGGTGGCAGCGCCCAGGAGCGAGCTCAGAGTCATAGGGTGTGTGCCCAGGAGTGAGCTGGGAGTCATAGGGTGGCTGCGACCAGGAGTGAGCTCAGAGTCATAGGGTGTGGGCCCAGGAGCGAATTCATAGTCATAGGGGGTGAGCCCAGGAGCGAGCTTAGAGTCATAGGGTGTGTGCACAGGAGCAAGCTCAGACGCGAAGGGTGGATCTGATCTGGCTCCTGGGCGCAGCCACCCTATGACTCTGAGCTCACTCCTAGGCTCACATCCTATGACTCTGAGCTCACTCCTGGGCGTAGCCACCCTATGACTCTGAGCTCACTCCTGGGCGCACACCCTATGAATCTGAGCTCACTCCTGAGCGCAGCCACCCTATCACTCTGATCTCACTCCTGGGCGCAGCCACCCTAATATTCTGAGCTCGCTCCTGGGCGAACACCCTATGACTCTGAGCTCGCTCCTCGGCACATACCCAATGACTCTGAGCTCGATCCTGGACGCAGCCACCCTATGACTCTGATCTCTCTCCTGGGCACAGCCACCCTATGACTCTGAGCTCACTTCTAATTTCACACCCTATGACTCTGAGCTCACTCCTGGGCGCAGCCACCCTATGACACTGAGCTGGATCCTGGGCGCTCACCCTATGACTCTGAGCTCACTCCTGAGCGCAGCCACCCTATGACTCTAATATCACTCTTGGGCGCAACCACCCTACAACTCTGACCTCGCTTCTGGGCGCAGCCACCCTATGACTCTGAGCTTGCTCCTGGGTGCAGCAACCCTATGACTCTGAGCTCCCTCCTGGGCGCACACCCTGTGACTCTGAGCTCACTCCTGGGCGCAGTCATCCTATGACACTGATCTCGCTCCTGGGTGCAGCCACCATATGACACTGAGCTCACTTCTGGGCGCACACCCTATGACTTTGAGCTCACTCCTGAATGCAGGTACCCTATGACTCCGATCTTGCTCCTGGGCGCAGCCATCCTATGACTCTGAGCTCGCTCCTGGGCGCAGCCAACCTATGACTCTGAGCTCACTCCTGGGCGCACACCCTATGATTCTGAGCTCACTCCTTGACACAGCCACCCTATGACTCTGATCTAGCTCCTGGGCGCAGCCACCCTATGACTCTGAGCTCGCTCCTGGACGCAGCCACCCTATGATTCCGAGCTCGTTCCTGGTCGCAGCCACCCTATGACTCTGATCTCGCTCCTGGGCGCAGCCACCCTATGACTCTGAGCTCACTCCTAGGCTCACATCCTATGACTCTGAGCTCACTCCTGGGCGCACACCATATGACACTGAGCTCTCTCCTGGGCACAGCCATCCTATGACTCTGAGCTCACCCCTGGGCGCACACCCTATGACTCTGACCTCACTCCTTGGCACATACCCTATGACACTGAGCTCACTCCTGGGCGCGCACCCTATGACTCTGAGCTCACTCCTGGATGCAGCCACCCTATGACTCTGAGCTCGCTCCTGGGCGCAGCCACCCTATGACTCTGAGCTCGCTCCTGGACGCAGCCACCCTATGACTCTGAGCTCGCTCCTGGGCTCAGCCACCCTATGACTCTGAGCTCGCTCCTGGGCTCACACCGAGAGAACTCCATGTCAGTCCTCCTCTCTTCACCACAGTGAGGAAGTGGGACAGCCCAGTCACCCACCAAGGGATGGACAGATGCTGAAGTTCCGGTACATATATAAAGTGGAGAATTATTCAGCGCCAAAGAAAAACAAAAATCACAAAATTTGCAGGATAATAGATGGATCTAGAATATATAATATTGAGCAAGGTCACCCAATCTCAGGAAGAAAAAAAAGTGCATGTTCTCTCTCACATGTGAGTCAGATCCTAGCTGATAATATGTGCATGTATATATGTAAAGAAATCATTGGTTATAGGATAACATTGAGAAAGGAGAAGAAAGCGTAATTTTTAAAAGGCATACTAATGAGTTCATATATATAAGTATACTCTGTGTGGGTCTTGTGAATCCTGTCTTAAGAGATAACACATTTTTAATGTGAGGTAAGTCGTTAAATAGGCATTATCCACATGTGATTCTATGAGAGGCTAATACCGTACAGGAAAATCTGAATTTTAAATTATTTTTTCCATTCTTTGGGTACTTTTCTAGTCTGTAGGTTTCGTAAGTATAAATAAACTTAAAAAAAAATAAAGCATCACGGTGATTTTTTAACCTAAAATCAAAACCTTTAAGTCAGATTGGCATCAGCTAATGACTCCCTTCTGCACAAAGTTTGAAGTCCTACTTCCTCAGGGTGGTCTTTGAGGCCCTTCATGATTCAGATGTCAGCTCTGTCTCAGCACATCCCTTGCATGCATGCAGTCCTTGGTGTTTCATGTCCCAGGACCTTGCTTTGTGCTGACACTTTGAGCACTCACTGTGCACAGTTGTACCCAGGTCTCACTATGCATGCGTTGCACCCGGTACCCCGCCCATCTAATGAACTGCCACTTTTCCCTCAGTACTTCAGGAGGAATTACCCAGAAGTCTTTCCTGACCCCTCCCTGCAACCTATACAGAATTTATTTCCTCTGCTGTGCATGAACATGTGTCATATATGTCTGATAGTACTTCATGATGTCCTCTAGTTGCTCGATTAGCAGGAGACATGCCATATTCATTTCTATATCCTCCCGCCCTATTCTTGACCCATAGTAGAGATTTAGTATGTGTTGAATGAGTGGATAACTGAAGGATTAGATAATAATCTTCCTGGAGTAAGCAAAGGAGTCTTTGAGAGTCACACAAGAAACCTGCAGCAAAATTTCTTACCCAGCTAAGGCCACACTGATAGAACACCCCTGTTTCAGAAAACTAGAAAATGCCTCTAATCTCATCTATCTCCAAAACTGCTGCTGCCTCTTCTCTACCTCCGGGACTGTTGCTCGAGATATCCTGTCCTGTTTGAGAAAGTGGTTCCAGAGAATGAGGCATGTAGACCCCCACAGACCCCCACTTCCTCACCCCAAGCCACCTCAGGAGCACTATTTCGCCCCATACACAGTACAGCTGTGCGGGAAGGCAGCTGTCACTCCTGCGCTTGAATACAGTTCAGTCTTGTCTGAGATCTGGTACAATCTTCTTTCTCTCCCATGCCTGTATTCTGTACCCCAAAATATAACACAATGGTGTTGAAACCCAGAAGGGTCTTAGGAGCCCCCACTGGTGCCTCCAACTCTCCTCCTGGGTCCTCCTTGGCATTCCTATTGTTTCCGTCTACTCTGTTCTGTGTAAACCCAGGTCAGGCCCCTAGGAGAGGCCAGGACAGTCTCTTACGTTTTTCCTCCCACTTCCTATTCTCTCCCTTTTCTCAGACCTTGCCAGACCTTCAGACAAGAGGCCGTAGTCCATTTGCCTTTGCTTCACACCCACCACACACCAGGACAAGGTAGTTCATTGGGACCTGCCTTGGAGGCACCCCACCCAGGTCTTAGGAACTTCAGAAGTCCCCATCCCTACCCACTGAGCCCTAGGAGTAGACCCCTGGAATCTGGACCTGACCTCTGCTCCATTCTTGCATTGTTCCAGAACCCACCATGGGATCCAAATTATTCACTCTAAAAGACACACCTTTAGCCTGTCTTTGGGCGTGATCTGAAAAGGCTCTCACACTTCCCACACTTACTTGGCTCTCAATCCAAATCTGGCCTCAATACAATGACCATTGTTGGCCCAAATTGGAATCTCGCAATTACAATATCTTAACTAATTTAAACTATTTTATCAAAGGAAATGGAGAGGAGTCTGAGGTTCCCCATATTTAAGGCTTTTTTGCCCCCTGGCCTAGCCCCACCTCCCTCTGTAACTCTTGTTCTGCTATTAAAACTTTATCACATTCTTCTGTCAACAGAATCCGTGCCTGTTCCTTTGCTTTCCCAGTCACATAAATGCTGACAGGTTTGCAAACAAAACTTCCTTTGTTCCTCTGGGAAAATTCTGGCTCCTCTCTGCAAACACCTTCTCTGCCAATACCTAGGGCAGTGAGATCCATCCCAGGCTCCGCTCCCTCGTTCTGCTCTGCTCTGCTCTGGGCAACCCCCAGGCTTCTCTCCACGTTCCCAGGCCTGCACCATGTTCCTGATTCTCAAAAGTCGGATCTGCCTCCTGGCTGCTGGCAAGGGTTTGTGTGTTTTTACCCTTGGTTCTCTCTATGGCTTTTGTTGGCCCTGCCAGGTCTGTGGTCTGTTGTCCTAAGTCTTCTCTGAAGCTCCATCTACAACCTGGACTCTGCAGTACCAGGATCTTGGCAGTCTTCTTCTGACCCATGTGCCAGTTACAGTTTGCAAAATCCACAGCAAATTTTCTACTTTATTTCAGATGTTTTCTTACCTCTCGCCCCAGTGAGGGCCTAGTCTAGTCTCGATTCTCTGACTTGACCCATGTTCCTGCTCACTGCCCCACTGCCGTCCCCTGTGCCTCATGATTTTAGGGTCTGCTCGCCTCCTAAGCTGCACCTTAACCAGTGTCTCTCTTTGCCTCATTTTTGTATTCAGAGCCTAAATATCTAGAGAAAGCATTCTTTCCTGGATAGTCCCTGGATTTCAGGGGCCCAGTCATGTGCCTTGATCTTCTTACAATTCTTTCTTTGTTCAGTTTTTACCTTAAAGTTGTAGATCAAGACATGTTTTTATAACTTCAGATGCTATTTGGTGACACCCTTAACTTTGAAGTTGCTAGAACTTAATGGCTTGTTAGTATATTCCAAACTCCAATGTAAGAGTTCAAGTCGTTTACTGATCTAACTTAAAGTTAGAACTTCTTTCAGGGGAACTTTATTCCTTCAGTGTCATCCTTATAGTTTATTGTAAACCTCAGTTTGATAGTTTTCCTCTCTATCGCCTGTCCACCCTCATTCACAACCTAAGACTCTCTAGACTATGAATTCTATTAAGCTCACCCAAGACCCTTCTTCCCACCCAAGCCACTACCCGATCACTGACTCTCCCCGTACACAGCGCAGTTGCTTCCAGCATTCAGGATGGCAGCTGTCGCTCCTGCATTTGAATGAAATTCTCGCCTGAGGTCTGGTACAGTCTCCTTTCTTTCCCATTCCTGTATTCTGTGCCATAAAACCTAACACATAATCTTGGTTTTTAAACCTTGTAAAAATCAATATTTGTCCTTGACATAAGCAGAGAAGATAAAACTTTTAGCACCATTTCAACCATAAATCCTGCCCTTTTGAGTTGCTTATCTAACCATGCAGTCATCTGTGTGACAAGAACATGTCCTGTCATGGAACAGAATTCCCAGACAGAGGAAAAATACCTGCGAGCATTTGTGTCGATGGGGCCTCAGGGATTGTGACTCTCCAGGTGCTTTTCAGGTGGCTAATCCACTTATGAACTGGTGACCTCTTTTTAGCTTCTTCCATCTACTATCTTTAGACTGAATGCCTCCAGAGAAGTGATGGAAATATGTCCCTGTCGCACGTTAGGCAGCAGTGCACACACTGGGCCCTTCTGTGCCGCGCGGCAGCTGCCCGTGTGGACTTTCCCGTTCCCCTCTCTGCAGAGTCAGTTTCTACCTCTCTATCAGTTTTGAGCCTGCACTCTTTTGAAAGGAAAGTCCCAGGTGTTTCCTCGAGAAGGACTTTCCTTGCTCTGAACCCACCTTTGCGGAACTCACTGGCTGGTTGTGGACTTGGCATGCTCTAACTTTCCGGAGGTCCTATCATACCCCTTCTTGAGGCATTTTTCTTTCACTTGTCTGTGAGGATTCTAGAACTAAACCACCACCAAATTGTTTTAGACACTAATGAGCCATTTGTCGATAATGAACATACACATGAAATAAAAGTCAATAGATGGTAGATGATCTCTTCCAAGCACTTAGAGCTGAGGTGGCAGACAAGACCTTCATTGGCATCTCCGTGTCCCTAGGGATCACACATTTGCTCAGCATCTGTCACTTTTTGCCCTTGGAACAGGACTGGCACAGATCTGCACACTGGAAACTCACAATGGACAAGACTTCTGTGAACTTGATCCTCTGTGAATCAGTCTAGTGGCAGAGGGTGACAGCAATCAGCACGTATTTTAGGAAGGAGTTGAGGTGAACATTCTGATTCTGTTCTTACAAAGTTCTTAGAAACTTCTAGAAGTTGTAGAGAAGCCAAAATGTGAATGGGTCTCTACTATTCCCCTTGAATGGCCTTTATGGTCAGAGCAGCACCTGATCTGAAATTGGAAACCATCTAGAGGATGATGGAGGTGCTACAGGTATTGGGAATAATTATCCTAGAGGAAAGAAGGTTCCAGACACAGATATAATCTAGGGGCCTGAGAGACTCCCTGTGACAGTAGAGAGGAACAATTTCAAGGGGTTTCAAGGGCAGAAGCTAGCCTAAGTGACTCCCACAGAGAGAACGATTCTGGCTCAACAGAAGTAAAAATGTTTTGAACAGCTAGGGCTTACTAATAAGCTCACAGTAGCAGGTGTTTATTAAGTAGCTGTGATGTCTTGGACACTGTGTGAGGTGTTTTATTAAATCTACACTTGCAGTTCAGAATTACAAACAGCTCATACAATAATCCCACTGAAAGAAACAGAAAACAATCACAAACTGAATAAATTTATAACACTCCCCCATGGACGAGTGAGCAGGAACTTCAGTGAATTTCCAGAAGACAGGATCCAGGCAGGTGCCTGTGGATGGCGCCCCAAAGCCCACACAGAACAAGAGCATAACACATTCCAGGGAGGCCACAGCAGGAGTGGAAACCGACTGCTCACCAAGGGGACATAGAGAAGGTCCAAGCTCAGCATTAGCGAGCAGACAGATTAGGAGAGAGGTGGGGCAACATCAGAGCTGATACACAGAACAGCGAGTCGACCGGTCGCTCACACCCACCTCGGTCCTGCCTGTTGACTGATTCTCTGCACACAGAGCTTAAACCCTGTGCTGGTTTTTCAAGGATGAGCGGGCTTGGAGAGGTGGGGCTCTCAGCTTGCGAATCTGCCACCAATCACAGCAAGCCTCTCCTCGTCTCCTCAGAGGACAGGGGACAGTGATGAGTCTGTCTGGTCTCCACAAACCCTATGTGGTCATCTTTTCCTACCACACTCCACACATGCAAACAGTTCCCAGGCGCCCTTTGCAGGGGAACCCATATCGGAGAAATGATGGAGGACATCTGTGTCGGGAGCTCTGTGAACTGCTGTGGGCGAGTCTCTATCTCCAGCACAGTTGTTGTGCTACCAGCCGTTCCAGAGAATGGAGGACAATTGAACAGGTCCTCAAGGGCTCAGAGTGCGGCAGGAATAAACTCCCCAGGAGACTGCATCAGTGGGCAGTTCATTTATTGAAACCAAGGCAGGGGTTTATATAGGGAGGCCTTTCTGGCCATTACAGAAGGAGGAAAAGTTAAAGGTGGGGTCTTTAGGTAAAGGCGGGAAGGTTGTAGGGCTGACGTGGAAATTAGGAACGAGGAAACGAAACCCAAAAACCTGGTCTTCTCTGGGGTGATCTTTGTGGGGGAAAAAGATGAAGCAACTGCTGAGGCCTGCAGTGGCTTCCTGGGACCTAGGTTATCGCATCAGGCAGAGCAGGCCAGACTCCTACCGTCCCTTCAGGGTTGTTTGGCTTGCTCAGTACCTTTTGCGATAGACCCAGACCCTACAAACTGCTTTCTCTTTTATTTCAGAAATAATATACAAGGAAATCCAGGAACATAAGCATTTTGAGGAAAAATAAGAGATTAATAGAGAAAAAGGGACAAGAAAACCAAAAAAGAATACAATTGAGATGATTTACACAAAATACACAAACATTCAAAAAGAGAAAAGAACACGAGTTTGCTGGGGGGTGGCCGGCAGCAAGACCCAAGTTTGAACCCCAGACCCAGGTAACAAACGTCAACATGGTAGTATGCTCTTGGAGTACAAGCTAATACCAGCAGAACCAGGGAGGTAGAGGAAGGCAGGGCCTTGAAGCCCCTGGGCCTGCCAGCCCGGCCCACAAGAGAGGCCCAGGTTAGTGAGAGGCTGAGTCTCAGAACCAAGGTGAATGGTGTAAGGCGTGACTGAAAGGAAACCCCCACAGTTCCAGGACTCAGGACTGACAGACACCTTGGTGACTCCGGCCAAACTTCCAGAGGCCACAAGCAAACTTCCAGAGGCCCCTTGTGAAAAGGGACTGCTTCCTGGTCAGATGTTTACTATTTCCTCTGAACATCAGTCAGATGTTATGGGGATCCCCTCCCCATGAAAAGGCTACTGGGCAGCTAGGCTTGGCTAGCTTCCTCATTTCCCAAGCCTGGGGAATGCCAGTCCAGTCCCCCAAGATGACTGGCTAGCTTCATTTTTCCAACCTGGGCAGGCTAACCCCAGGCTAGTCTCCTCATCCAGATCTGGGGACATTTCCGGAGACCTGGGGACACCAGCCCAGTCCCCCAAGATGAGCGGGCCAGTTTCCTCACTGGCGACCTGAGGAATTAGGCCATCCCTTTAATAAATGTCCTGTTAATTCCCAACCTGGAGTCTCTTGTCCATTTCTGCTGGGTCTCAGAACCAAATCTTACAGATGGTGCCCAAGGAGGAGCAATATCTGAGGTTTTCTTTTGTCCCCTCCAAGTACCCCCCCACAAACACCGACACAGACACATACACACACAGCAAAACAACAGTAGTATCAGAGGAACCAGTGTATCTAGGAAAACAGATGTAAGATGTGACTGAAAAGAACCACGGCCCAGCAGTTCCAGGACTCAGTGGAGCTGAGACACCTTGGCAACTCCAGCCAAACTTCCAGAATTCACAAGCATCCGGAAAGGGACCCCTTAACACAGAAAAGCTTCCTGAGAAGATAGATAAGCTTCCTGACACCAATTATAGGCTGGTTTTTGTTAATTACCTTCCTTCCCCCACCTCATTTAAAAAGCCCACCAAGTAGCCAAGAAAGCTGTTAGCTCCTCCAGTCCCAAGCTGGGAGGCTAGCCCTATGCCCCAAGAAGCGGGGCTAGCTTCTTCACTCCAGACCTGGGAGGCTAGCTCCGTGACCTTCGTAAATGTCCTGTTAATTCCCATGCCAGAGTCTCTCGTTTGTTTCTGCTGGGTCCAAACCAAACCCAAACCCAAACCTTATAAGAGACAGCTTAAAAGCATCTTTGTCAATAACCTCAGAAATCTGAGGAGATATGTCAGTGAAACGAGCAGGCTGCGTTAAAAATAGGATATTCAGGAAAGTAATTGCTTAGGGATTAGAAATGTAATTTCTGAAATAAAAATTTAATAGTAGCACTAGGTAATAGAATTAGGAAAACTGTCAAGAACGTGGAACAAAAGAAAAAGGCTGTAAAGTGAGCGAGAAGACACAGTGGGCCAATAAGGTCTCAAACACCTGCTCCAGAAGAACCTGCTAGTTAATAGAGGACATGACCAGTGTAACTTTTTAAAAGAAATTTCCTAGAGGAAAAAATTACAAAAGGAGAATAGGACCCAGTTCTTCAGTATAAACTATCTCTATCAAGTGCTATGCATATGGGGTTTTAGGGAAGTGGTTCAGTGGGTTAACTTCTCCCTGCGCAAGCATAAGGGCCCAAGTTCAGATCCCCACATAAAAAAATGGACACGGCTTCAGCACCGGGTAGGTAGGATTAGGTGGATGGGGTGTGTTCGATTTCAGGAGAGGAAAAGGAGTGGAGTTTAGAGTTAAGAAATAAAAACCGGAGCCAGACCTGCGACAGGCAAGGATGTGTACTTTACCGTAAGATACAACCAGGGTGGATTCTTCTCTAAGCAAGAAGCCTCTACATCCTAATGAGGAGAGGGAAGGTTTTATCTCCTTTGGGCCCAGCTGGAGGCCCTTCTTACAAGATTCCCTTTCCTAGGGAGCAGGCTGCTGCCTCAAGGCCCTGGAGGAGACAGTTGGTTCCACAAACAACTTCCCTTAGTTCAGAGTGACTATCTGATAAGGATCTGAGTTGAAGCTAGACCTATCAATCTGGGACTAGTTGGTTATTCAAAGAATTTTTGACTTTATGGCCCCTTCAGTAGGATTCACAGCTCTTCTGCAGTTTACACATGCTATCAGAGTGGGGCTCACTGGCCAGCCAGTCTCCCAGCTCCCCATGCACACCCATGTAGCAAACATACCTGTGCATGCCTGTGCACGCACACACAATCGCACACACACGCACATGCACACACACAAACAAGTGCACACGAACACATGCATGATACATGTGCACGCACATGCACGCACACAAATCTATGCAAATAAGTGAAAGACGCACATACAGATTCATCTACGTAAATTTTAATTATTTCACCTAAAGAGACACTCTCAAGAAACTTCTTCCACAAGAAATAGCATGCACTTCCATATAAAGAAAAATAATGCACATGTAAAGCAGAACAACCCCCAAAGAGCACAGCCTAGATTGGCAGGACACTGTATAAGCAATAATGGAGCCCAGTGGTCCCTTCAACGTGCTGAGACGGAGCTTTGCCGTGCCACCTGCCCAGTGCTGTGGCTGTCCCAACGTGTCCAGAGGGAGGCTGGGACACAGGCAGAGCATGTAGATCCCTCCATGTTGGTAAAAGCTGAAACTGACTGAACACCGAGGGCCAGCCAGGGCAAAGGCCTGCAGCACACTCAGCCAGGGCAGGCACCCTGTGTCTCCCGCTTCAGGTGAGCTCGGGTCAAGAAGCTCCACCCAGGTCAGTTCAGTCTCTTCTGCTCTCTAGTTTCTTTCCCAGAAGCCCACATAGAACAGGGAGCCCGTGATCAGCACAGTGTGTTCCGGAATGTTGGCTACAGGGTGGGGTGAACCTGAGCTGCACCCCTCAGCCGTGCCTGCTCCAGCTGTGTGCCACACCCTCCTGGAAGCTTTAGCTCCAGACAGCAAGACAAGGACTCATTTCTGAATGCTCAAGAGCCAGCGATCTCCCAGTCTTTTAAAAACGAAACAAAATGAAGCAAATTGAGAATTTGCTTGGAAATTGAAAAATGAAGCCAGAAGAGTCTATGAAAAAAATGATTCCAAGAAAACAATGAAAAAACATATTAGAAAATAATTGCACAGGAAGCGTTTGAACAGCTGATTCAAGTTAGAATTTGAATCAAAAGTCTCCAAGAGGCAAGCGGATCTTACCCAACAAGTGATGTTGCAACCCTGGAAGTACCTGATAATTTAATAAGGAAGTTTCTTTCAACACGATTCTAAAAAGAAGAAGACCAAGGAAAACAAGTCAGGCATGATGGCACATGCCTTTAATCCCAGTAGAAGTAGGTGGATCTCTGTGAGATCGAGGCCAGCCTGGTCTACATAGGAATTTCCAGGACCGAGGAAAACAAATGTAATCATGACCCAATGCATGAGAATGGCAGAGAGAATGGCACAATTTGGGGCAATGGGGGAATTCAAGAAAATGCATTTGGCTGGTGTTATGTGAGAAATCTGTGAGGCTCACAAGGCTAGAGCCAGAGGGTTTCCTACATATGATATTGGCAGACATAGGTAACTTGTCAAATCAATCTGCAGATAAAAGACAAGAGAATTATAAGTATAAAATGGGCTGAGGAGATGGCTCATGGGTGAAGGGCTTGCTGTGTAGTGACAAGGACCAGGGTTGGGACTCCCAAAACCCACTAGAAGCTGAATGGCATGGTGGGTGCCAGTGCCCAGAGGTGGGGCTAGCTACCCCAAATGGTGAGCTCCAGTCTGGTGATAGACCCAGTACATAAAGTGGACAGGGTTAAGGATAACACCAGGTCAGAGTCAGTCCCCCAAGTGGATGTGCAAACACATGCACCTCCATACAGACGAACATGCATGCGGGCATTCAAATCACAGAGGTACACACAAATACAAGTATAGAACAGAATTCATGTGGCAGTGTCTTGTAAAAACTACTCGCTGTAATCAAGAAGAGAAGAGGCAGGAGACCTTGCCTGATGGGCCTCCATGCCCAGGGACTATGTCTCAAGTGGTTGATACAGAGCAGAGAACAGAGGAACTTTCTACAGTGACTCATGAAGAACTCCATATGCCCATCCCTGGGCTGGGTCCTGAGATAACTCCTGAGCCAGGAAAGCCTGCTTCCCACCCTTTTCAAGCTCATAGAAGGGCGTGACCATTCATACTACAGGCCAGAGTTCACCCTCTCTGACACGAGGGCACAGTGGATGTCTAACTACAGTTGCAGAAAGAGCCAAGACAAGAGGCAGACTTAGAAACAGGGGAAGGGAAGTGCTTGCTGGTGACGCAGGAGAGTTCACAGCTCTAACTCAGTTTGCTCTACTCTAAACTGTCATGCAAAATAATTTCTTAAAATTTTTAAATTACATTTATTTACTTATTTCGGGGAATGAGTGTGCCACAGCACACGTGTGGAGGTCAGAGTACAACTTGCATGAGTTGGTTCTCTCCTTCTACCAGATGGATCTCAGGGATCAAACCCAGGTCATCAGGCTTGGCAGCAAGTGCCTTTACCTACTGAGCCATCTTGCCAGCACAAAGCAGTTATTTTTAAAATAAATTTTAAATAAATTGGGGTTGGAGAGATGATTCAGTGGTTAAGATCGTTTGTTGCTCTCACGGAGGACCTGAGTTTGGTTTCTAGCACCTACAACCATCTGTAACTGGCTCCAGGGGGTCTGGTACCCTGTGAGTACCTGCATTCAGGTGCACATACCCATACACACACATATAATTTAAAATACAAAAATAAATCTTGACACATTTTAAATAAAATTAGCCTTGTTTCTATGTAGCAAGACCAGCCTGGTTTGCCCCAAACCTGATGCTGCTTCTAAGTCCTGAGGTCAGGGCTTCATCACCAACTTCAGAACAAACTGGAAACCACTATTGCAATGTAACTGAATAGAACTGGCTTCCATAAAATGTACATCTTGTGTTTTGATAGTGCTATGATCTGGGGCAAGCTGGTCTAGATAGACTATTGGTTTCATTTATTGTTATTAGTTTTATTTTTTAAACAAGATCTGTATGTGCAAAGCTATTTATGAAAGTACATACTCAGCTATGAAAAGCATGTTTAAAGAAATTATCTTTTTGTACCCCAAATTATATTGGAATCTAATAATGGTGTGCAGCAATGAGCCTTGAAGAATTGTGATCAGAGATCCTGTTGGCTGGTCCCTCAGGCAACTTTGAATCTTTCTCTCCATCACTCCCCAATGGCCAGGGACTCTGCACTTCCAGAACGGTGTTGGGAGCGTGAAGGGTCACAAAGAGGGATGGAAGATTGAAAGTAAGTTTCAGGATGACCCAGCACTGAGGGGACTTAGGGGCCCTGAGGTGGGCCAGCAGTGGGCTAGGAAGGGACCCCTTGGACAGGACAGGTAAAGCTTCCAGGGCAGGTGGAGTGGAATGGAGTCTCAAATGGTCAGTTTGCTTGACTCAATGTAGAATCAACTGGGAAGCGAGTCTGTATGTGGAACTGTCTCCATTACATTGGCCTGTGGGCATGTCTTACTAATGGGGCTGACTGCAGTGGGAAGATCCGCCCTGAATGTGCCGCACCATCCTTTGCTGCTCTGGGCCCAAGTGACAGTGGACTGAGCACTAGCATGTGCGCATTACTGCATTGCCCTCTGCGCCTGACTGGGGACGTGATGTGATCGGCTCTCCCAAGGCTGCTGTGACCTCCCTCCTAGGAAGGGCTGTGACCTGAGTCTGCGCGCGAAAACCCACCCTTTCACTCCTAAGCCTCGTTTGTCAGAGCAACAGGAAATAAAGTGAAGATCCCAAAGGCAGGGGAGGGCAGAGGGCCACCGCAACAGCATGTTGAGGGCAGTGGGCATGGTGGCTCTACAGGGAGGCACAGTGAGGCAGGGAGCTTATGGCCAGTGGTGGAGCTGGCTAGGGAAAAGGACGGGCAGTGCCCAGTGAGGAAGAGCAATTTCTATGAGCCTAGCTGGTCTGAGAAGGTTGTGGTCTAGCCCAGGGCTTCAGTTGCCCCATCCAGGAGACACGCCCACATGGGGAGTTCAAGATGGAATAGTTCTGTTTAGAGGACCCATTAGACACACAAAATCTGATCTATGAAGCAGGAACCCACAAGAGGACCCCACCTGACTTCTACCTGCTGGGCGCCTGTCTGTTCTACCACCTGCTCCAAGGCAGCCCCTGCCCTCATTCTGGCTGTAACAGAGGGGGGCGGGGTCAGCTCCACCCCAGCCTTTTGGGGCAGCTCTGGCTCACAGCTCCTGCAAATACAAGGTAAAATGTTTTCTAGACTTACCCATCAGAAGCCTCTGAAAAAAACAGCCTCTGAGTTGGGCATGGTGGGCCACACTTCAATCTCGGCACTCAGGAGATGAAGGCCAGGAGGGGTTACATAGCAAGTTTGAGACTAACCGGACTACATGAGGGTGTTTCAAAATAACAAACCTTAGGAGCCAGGTGTTCAGAACCCCACATCTCGGTCCTGCCATCCTGGTGGTAAGCGCTATCAAGCTCCCGTAATTCCAGGCTTGTCATCAATCCCTCCCCAAAGAGCACAAACGCAAGAGCTACAAAGCACTAATCGCTTTCTCTACATAGGGTAGAAGAAATGCAGTTTGCTTCCTTGCACTCAGAGCCTCTTAGAAGTGACTAGCCTGGGACAGCTTTGGGATATGTCAAGTAAATGGATCCCTTCCTAGCTGTGCAGCCTGGGAAGGTCTGATCTACAGGTTTTACGATTTGGCTAGCAGGACTGAGGACAGAGCTCTGTTCCCCTAGCATGGCACCCTGGGTTCTATCCCCAGCACCACATAAACCCAGCATGGTGCCTGTAATCTCAATGTCAAGGAAAAAAAATGACAGTGGGCTGCAGTGAGAACTTGTAATACATGAAGTGCCTGGCTCAGCACAGCATATGGCACAGACATGGACTTGTTCCTAAGTTCTTGTACTGAGACCCTGTTACTGCTGGATGAATATATCCTTGCCTTTGCTTCCCAGGAGAGAGTACTGAAACAAGATCCAGCTGTGTCCCGTGGCCCCTGGATGGGTCCCAGTGCCTCACCACTGCTGTTCATGTGCAGATTTCCTCCTGTCACTTACAGTGTGCTGCAAGAACACAGAGTCCCCAGGGGGCTCCTGTTGCACCTTCCCTGAGTCACCAAGCTCCTGTCTCTCTGCAGGTGGACGTCCAGTGCCCACTAGGTCCACGTGATGGTGGTTCTCGATCCAGCTCCAGATTAGCTTTCCAAACAGCTTCACAGCCCTCCACAACCCAGCAGGGCCTGTTTTCCAAACAACAAATCCCTGCTGGGGCTTCCTGATCTCCTGCCCTGGGCCAGCTTCCTTCTAGGCTCCTGAAGATGCTTCCAAGGAAAGGAATAGACAGGATACAAAGTGGCATCTCAGGCTGTGAATTCCTGGGATCCTGGGGGAGAAAAGACTGCAGGGAGCCTGCTTCTTCCTTCCTCTTTATTCTTGTGGCAGTCTATTTTTAGAGTTCCTAGAGTTTCAAAACATGCTTTGGTTAACACTGACAATTTGAACACAGCTTGAAAAGACAAGCTTTTACTTTGGGTAGAACACCATTTTAACTTAGTACCATGATTGTTATCAGTTGTTTGACCTTGACTGCTTCCATCTGTCTCAGCTAAAATTTGAGTGGTTGTACTGTACAGTCCAGGGTTCGCATCACTTGACTACAAGCAAGGCAACCTGTCTTACATGTTATAAAAAAATTGTTCCCATTTAGCAGGAACTCTGAAAGTCGTGTTCAGCTCATTTGACATTTCACATTCTTTTTTAAAATTTATTATTTTTATTTTATGTATATGAGTGTTTTGCCTGCAGGTACGTAAGTGCACCCGTGTCATGCAATGCCCACAGAGGTCAGAAGAGGGCACCAGATTCCCCAGTTGCAGTTATGGATAGTTGTTAGCTACCATATGAGTGTTGGGAATCGAACCCCGGACCTCTCCAAGAGCAGCTGGTACTCTTAACTGCTGAGCAATCTCTCGAGCCCTGACATTTCACATTTTCTTGACCTTTCCTCGTCATTATTGCTTCTGGTTTATAAAATGGCTGCTTTAGCTCCAGATATCACATTTATATTCAATGAAACCAAATCTTTCTTCTTATTAAGAAAATAGATGAAGTCAAGCATCACCTTTAGAAATGATAAAGGGGCACACCTTTCATCTCAGCACTGGGAAGCAGAGGCAAGTGGGTCTCTGTAAGCTCAGAGTCAGTCTGGTCTACTTAGCAAGCTCCAGGCATCCAGCACTATACAGTGAGACCCTTTCTCAAAAGATGAAGAAGAAGAAGAGGCAGAAGGAGGAGGAAGTCAGGTTCTTATCCTGAAGTTCCTGTTGTCTAGAACCAGAGCAGATGTCAACTCTTACAGTAAGGAAGTAGGAAATTGGAGGGCCAGGTTGCTGCTACTGGGATGGGCCAGAGAGGATTCACATAGTGTGTCTGAGAACACTGCTATTCCAAACAAATCAAGTTCTCTTCAAAAAACATCTTGGGTAGATTGTATCTAAAGATAGGTAATCAATGCTGTTAATGTTGACATAACTGGCTATATTAACTATTAAATGTAATATTTGTGACTTTTTCTGCATAGCGCTAGACTCTAAAGTTGTTTGAGAAATTGTAGTCATTATTATCAATGACATTTATAAATTTCCAAATTGCTTGGCTGTGTCCCAGGTAAACTTTTAATGCCCTGCTTATAAAGATATAAAACTGAGAGAACTGAGCTATTCTTATGTCTTAGAGGATGTGACCCATTTCCACTAGCTCAGGACATCCTTCCATGGCACAAATATTCTTTTGTAGGATGATTCTGGCAAGGCCAGGCAGGTTTCCGGCCTGCTGGCTTAGAACCAGCTAGAACTGATATTGAGTATGTGTGTGCAATGAACACTTCCTGGGATCAAACCTGGGGCAGTTCTCAAGCTAGCAGCCATCCAGGACCAATGGGAGTGATGAACTTCAGATCGTCAGGTGTTCAGGACCTACCAGAATGAAGCACGTCAAATGACTAAAGACCTCCCCTAAGCCTGGCAAAAATATAAATCCTGTTCCTTTCTAAAATTAAAATGAGATTGTGGCTCCACTGTCTCCCAGGGTCTGTGACGCTGACTCTGTGCCTCCTTACCTCCTCCCCCAAGGGATCCAGCCATGCCAACCAACACCTGGTGCCCATGGCAGCCTACACTATTTAAGTATCAACTGCATACCAAGGCAGCCATGATGAGTCCCCTCCCTCACTCCAGCAGAACCCCAGGTCTCAGAAATTCAATTTATGTCATTTATGCCAATGTTTCCTGTGATGAAACTTTAGGCCCAGATTTCTACAGAGCCCTAGAAGCACAGGCGTCTTTTGCAAAGTCAGAATCTGGGAGGATAGTTTTAGAACTGGACAGTGAACTAACTGAGCTCTCTCTCATGGCTTCATTTGGGGTTTGGCAATCACCAGAATGCAAATCAGAGACTCAAAGAGAACTCAAAGAGACTCAAAGAGAAAACACAGGAACCTCTTACATTGCAATGATGCATTCTTTCCTTCCCCTTCTCTCTGCCAACCTCACCACCACCATTTTGTGGTCTCCTGTGCCCTAGGGAAAGAAGCCACCAGAGACAGTTAAAACAGGCTTGACCACAGCAGCACAGAGCATCACTGAGTCCCAAGGGCTGGCCACGTCCCCTCAATGCTCTGAGGATGGACAGACTATAAACATACAGAATACATCACAAAGAATATTGTGGAGAGAGGGCTGAGGAATTAAGATGGAAACTGAATAAATTGAACAGTGGCCAAGAGTCACCATCCCATCCTGTCAGTACAAAAGGAAACAAAACAAGGCACTTCCTGGAATGGAAAGAGACAGCTCTGCTCTCCCTCGCACATGCCCACTTTTCCCAGTGATTATGAAGAGGAAAGGAAATAGACCCAAGCGTTTAATGTCACTTTTGTGAGTGTAATATTGTTTTTTGTCTAGCAAGGATGGACATTGGGATGAATGTTTACTGAAATGGAGAACACCAAAGACCTCAAAGCTCTCTTGAAAATTGATGCCACAGTTATCTGGTAGACACCTGTTCGCAGTTACCCTGCCCCCAAGACACCAACAATAGATTCTGATGTTCGGAGTGTGTGAGCCACTGCCTTTAAGGTCTGTTTCTGTACACATCTGTAAAAGGAGCTTCTCAGCAGCCTTGAGACACAAAGCATCTGTGCTGGTAGTCACAAAGGCTGCAGTTTAACCCACAAGTGCTGCTGTAACTGTTAAGATATGACACGGGGAGACACATAAAAACTGGGGGTAATGTGAGTGTGAATAAAGTTTACTGAGTTTCTCTCTCTCTCTCTCTCTCTCTCTCTCTCTGAGTGAATACTTGGTCCCTTGACTGCTTGATTTCCATAACAATTAGAAAACAAGAGTGTCATCTCTTGTAGAAGTTATGAGACCTGCCAGAGCATTAGAGGAGCTGTGAGGTGTCTGGAAAAAGAATGAAAAAGAACTCATGGAGTGTTTACCAAAGCTCTAGGCCCGTAATCAGCATTAATTTATAGGACCCTTAAATGATCTTTTAAAGCTGGTACAACTAACCAAATATTATAGGCGAGGAAAACGGGCTCACAGCGGCTAACAGTCTTCCCCGTACTGCCCGTGGCAGAGTGGAATTCACATCCAGTTTGTGTGATCCCAACACAGCTCCAGACAGCTCTGATCATCAGACTCACTTGTGAATTGGTATCTGGACCAAGGGCAGACTTCACATGGACCTATTACTTGCTTTTAGTTGAGTCAATAGATGTGGGCACTTGACTGGGCATGTGAGTCATGCAGGTCACTCTTCATGCAAGGTCTCTCATCTGCAGATTTATAACTAAGTTCCACAGAAGTCACATAGAAGCAAAGTTCCTGGCAGTGGACATCGTACCTGGATATATAGTTGCTTCCTTCAGCCCTCATTCTGGGCAGGTTGTCACCTCCTCCTTAGTGGATGACAAGAAACTTTAAAAAGATATTTGGGATACGGGGAAAATGAGGCCTCTTTTCAGGGGACCTGATTCCTAAAGAATTTAAAAATTGATTCTAATGGAAGCTTTAGGACAATTTAATTAAAACTTAAAGAGAAGTCCTCAGGTCAGGCAAGCTGTAAGATTCCAGCAGCTGCCTGGAGGAGATGAATGGACGGGAAAAAGGGAAAAATCCATAAAACTATGCCTGATTGAAGCTGGCATGGGGGCCGGACACATGATGGGCTGGCAGCCAGGCGCTGGGGAGGGAAAGGCAGCTTTAGAGAAAAACTAAGAAATCCAAAAAGTTGGGGCAGTCCAAAGCATCAGGAAAGTCGTGGTTAGAAAGAGGTTTGAAGAGGAAAAGGAGAGGTTGGGCTTTTCTGAAGAGTTCAGAAAAGTGGGCAGACTTTTGGGGAGCCCAGGCCTGTGACCCCGTGCATGAGCCCCGCCCTAAGGGGTGGGCAGGAAAAGCTCGCTGTCTCAGGAACACATCAGATATTCTGCCCATCTCTTCAGCAGGATTTAAGGGAATCTCCCTTCCAGGGTGGCCCAGTGACCAGGTACTGACCCCACAAAACTGGAAGGTTGTATCTTCATCCAGGGCAAAGGTTTTGCTGTCTTGAACAGTTTTCTCTTCAGAGCTTTTTTTCCACTATAACATTTGATGTGGTGACAGGAGGCTATGGTGTCCGGCCAGGCCGTGTGCCCTCCCGCCCTGCAGAGACCGGATTGAGGCTCCGCTTCCCCGCTTGTGGTAGTCGGAAGTGGAGGGAAGCTCTATGCCACATCACTCCTGATGCACGTGTGAAGCCACATCCTGCGCACGATTTCACCGCATCTGAAAGCTGTGCTGCATGCCACGTCAGACAGAGCTTATGTCGAAGGCTCCACAGCTTGAAACCAAGAGTCACACGAGAAACTTCAGCCTGTGACCCCAGAATGTTCTAGTCCATGATGAGGGTCAAGTGATGCCATCTTTGCTCTAAGGCAGTGCGAGGGCCTGATTTGGTCTACGCTGGGCAGGTGAGCCGTGCCTCCACCTGCTCTGGAAAGCTGGCATGGACTGTGGACACAGAACTTGAGACAAGCAGCACAGCTGCAGGCCAGTTTGAGGCACGTGGGGCGAGAAGACGGACGCTTCTGGTGTGTACTTGCCTGAGGTAAGACAAAGGGCATGGGGACAGCAGAGGCGGCACTGGCCTGCTCCTGCACCAGCACTCCCTCCCGCGGTGCAGTCCCCCACCCATTCTTGGTGCACGCCTCCTCCATCATCTCTCCCTCAGCCCATCATCATCATTACCTTCCTCTGAGAGAATCTGGGGAAACTGGTGGCTGTAGTGGGCTCTTTCCTGGTGAGAGTTTTATCTGCTAGCTGCAGATTCTTTCTTCTCCCTCCTACGTAGACCCCAGCAAGTGCTCGGTTTGTAATTTGCTCATCCTCTATTCAAAGTTCCATTTGAAAATAATGACGGTCATTGATGATACTCACTGAGTCTTTCCAAGTGTTAAGCAGCTCTAACATCTTAAACTATTTCACTTCCGTAGTATAAGAGGGCAGACAGGCTGCGTTCATGTACCCTTTGTTCAGATAGGAAGCTTAGGCACAGGGACCGCTATACACTGCCACACGTGGCACAGTCACTGTGAGAGAGGGCCGAAAGCTTTGTGGATCCAAAGCCCCCTTCTAAGCCATTGCCATATCTGCATAATGACAAAGCTGTGGCCTTGTGGAACATGTAAAGTGTGTGTGGTGCTCTGTGCTGGCTCTAATGGTGGGATTTTGAAGCTCCTGGAGTGGCTCACATGGCAGTTGTTGAAATAGTTCAGTCCTAACCCCACTCATTAGCAGCCATTTTCCAAGTCAGTGGCACTCAGTCCCCACCAGCAGAGAAGAAATTTACCCAGAGGAGATGAATGGGGAATACTGGGAGAAATGGGAGCAAACTGGACTTTCTGGGAAGAAAATCCTTTTTCTTTTTCAGTCTCTGGTGGCAGCTTTTACAAGGAAGGGGGAGGGCTGAACCAGTGCTCAGGGAGAAGCTGGGGTCAGGAGATGCGAGGGAGAGGGCTGAGGAAAGGCAGGCTGAAAAGAAAGAGACTGGAGAGAAGGGAGAGGGATGCTTCTCCCTGGGCAGGAGCAGGGGCTGCAGGGAATAAGGAGCAGACTGGAGGGAAGTGCAGACTTGTTCGCGTGGCTCCGTACCCTCTCTCCTCCCTCCCTCCCCTCCTCTCTCCCCCTCCCTCCCCTTCCTCTCCCTCTCTCCCTTCCCTCCTTCCCTGTCCTTTCTCCTCTCTCCTCCTCTCCCCCTCCCCTCTGTTTTCTGTCCTCTGTCCTCTCTCTTCTCTCTCTCCTCTTTTGTCCTCATTCACTCTCTCTCCACACTAAACATGTTTCTAGTATGATTTTACTCTGAAGTACATCATATTTTGAAAATTAGCACCAGAAATAAAGGAGGAGCAAACATTTATCCACTGAACACCCTTGCTGAGGGCCCAGAGTGCCCTGGACGACACCCACACGTCCTGTCTCGTGATCCGAGGCTTCTGAGGGTCACTGCTCAGACAAAGCAGCTGAAACAGGAGAGAAGGGAGGAGGGGAAGGGAAGACGAGAGCAGGGGACAGGGAGAGGGATGGAGGGCAGGAGATTAACATCACTAACAAGTCACCGAGGCCAAGATTCAAAATAGAGAGGGCATCATACCATTCCAAACAAGTATCTGTTAATAAATCATTTGGCAAATGCATTTAAGCAACTACAAATCAGTGATTTGACTGTCTAACCCAGTACATTCCCTACGCTCTAAACTGATGATTATAAATTATTTGCCACCATGGCCTCAGGAAGCCAAAAGGGACAGTGGTCTGGCTGTCTGGGTGGAGCCCCAGGCCTCACACCCCATCCCACCCAGAGAATCTCTGTATTTGCTAAGCGTTGGGTTTCGTACGGGATTTCATGTGAAGAACAGGGACTTCTTCTATAATGTTTTGTTACCCTGGCCTGTTACGACGTTGCCCCATGTCTATTAAATCTAGGAACTAGTCAAAATTAATAAAGACATATCTTGACACAAAGCTGGGGTTTTGAATAGTGTCTGAATCCCAGGAACAGCCCACATTGCCTAGAAAACTATGGTGGACGCTTGCTTATTGGTACCCAGGCAGTGTGGTGTCTGCCATGTGGGAACTTCATGTCCTTCTGTATTGACGGGCTTACTGTGCCCAGCACTGAGATGTGGATGGGCTCACTGTAACAAGATGCTCTGTTTCCTCAATCCTGTGCTCTTGTTCATGGTTGATTTCCACTTGGAGCAGACCAATTTCTTCGCAAATTCCAGAAAAGCCACCTTTGTGTCTGCAACAGATGTGACTCCTCTGTCCTCACCTGGACAGTACAGTACAGCGCCTGGTTTGCCTTCTGAGAGAGTCACTTGCAAGGTTTCACAGGGGTGGGGGATGGAACACTGCCATGACACTGTCCAGGGTCCTGAAATGCTGAGCCTCTGTGGCTTTCAAGCATAACTACTAAGAAAAGGTAACACGGACTGGTGTAATAGGTAAATTGCCCCCAAATCTGACTAGGTCATCTCATGGAGCCCCATTTGCACTGAGGTTGGCGAGAGAAGCAGATAAAGGGGTTTGTTATACACAGTCGTTCAAGATTCATGGATGAAGACTTCCAGCTCCACATACAGCCCATGGTGGGGCTGGACTCAGCAGGAGTCTACAGGAAAGAATGGGAGGCTGTGCAGTAGGATTTTACAGACCATGTCTAGAAGCATCTATCACTCCACCTGGATGCAGTCATGCATACTAAACAAGTCAAAGGGCAAAGCAGCTACTGATGTGCTTGCCTGTGGGCTTGGTGGCAAATAACCTGCTAGCCATTACCATAAAACATTTTTTCTGTCATTATCCAGTTCGTACTTTCTGCCTTTCTCTCTCCTACAAATAACTGACACAAAAATTACATGAAATAATTCTCTGGTTGTGAAACAGTCTGATAATTCCTACTATATGCTATTGTTTAAGCATGTTTTCAAACCCCATTAAGCTGATTTTATGAGTGACTTCAGGGTTGGACCTGGAGTTTGAAAAGTACTGCTCTAAGGCATTCCTGTGTCTCCTGACCTAGCACTGACACATGGTCACAGAGGAGGAAATTCACCCCTTGAAATCATTTTGAAGGAATTATCATTTCTAAGACATAAACCATAACTAAGACATGGCTAAAATATGAAAACAAGAATGTTAAGAAATGTATAAATAATTAATGACAAACTAGGAGGACGTGTTCCCGATATTGCCAGGCCGGGGATCGTGGGAAGTTGAGGCAGGAAGGTTACAAATCTGCAACCTCCTGAGGAACTTATCAAGACTCTGTCTCAAAATAAAATTGTTAAAAAGGACCTGAGATGTTACTCAGTTGCAGACAGTTGCTTAGCCTGTGTAGCACCCAGGGTCAATCCCCACTATCAGAAAGATATTGCTGTCAAATGGTGAAAATTCAGTAGAGTTTGAGCCAAACAAACTATAACATTTCCTATCTGAACTGAGAAGACATGGGCCCTCAGATACTGCTTCTTCCACTGAGAAGGAAAATGCTGCAAGATGCTTTCCTAACAGCAGGCCCAAACAGGCTTCATCAAAAGTGGCTGTAAAGTCCTAACTTACCCTACAGGCCTTCTGGGCAGAGTCTGTCTTGCTTACAGCATGAACAACAGACCCCAAAAGAAAGAGACTGTGCTCATCATGTCGCAAGCCGCTCATCTCAGAATCAAACACACATAAGCTCCTCCCTGTGGAACTTGATGGAGAAGGCGAGACAGGCGTAAATGACGCCCTTCCTCCTTGAGGAGGCAAGAGGCTGGGGCAAGGACTTTCCCCATAAACAACACAGGGCAGTGTTATGATCTGCAGGGTGATCCTCACCAAAATCTGTCACCCTCTTCCCTGCTAGATTTCCTGTCAAGCAGACCTCTCTGTTATTGGCAATTTTGCTCATTGGCATGAGCAAATGGAAGAGAGACTGTCTCAAAACTCCATGGACATCTGTGGCTCTTTGCTGCTTCTGAAAATCAGAACTGTGGTTCTTCCAAGAGGTAGGTGGGGACACGCCCCTTCCTCCCCTCCCTGCTCGCTGTATTTGTGTCTCCTCTGTTGCCCTCTCCCTCTTTGATGTACGGGGGTACATGCATGGATATGTGTGCCCATGCCTGTGGAGGTCAGAAGACAGCCTCCGGGGCCATTCCTCAGCACCTTCCACCTTTGGTTGAGGCAGGGTCTCTCATTGGCCTAGACTTCACCAAGTGGGATGGGCTAGCTGGTGGGTGAACTCCCCTCAGCTCTCACCAGCACCGAGATGACAAGCATAGGTTCTGGAGCTCTGAACGCAAGTCTTCACATTTTCAAGGTATGTGCTTTACCAACAACGTTCTGTCTCCAGTCCCTGGGTCTTTCTTTCTAACTGCTGACTCTCTTACAATGTCATATCATGGCTTCTAGTCACCCCAGTGATTCTATTTTAGTAAGGGGGTTCAGTGCTTCCTCTTACCCAAGTGTCTGGATTTCAATATCCTAAGTACAGAACTTTGTAAACAGTACATTCTGGAACAGCCTTCTCAGAGCTCCTCACAGAGATGAGTCTTTCCAATCATGAAATATAAATATACCTTCTCAGAGAGGCCCCCCCTTTTTTGAGACAGGATCTCCCTGTAGCCCTAGTTGGCATGGAACTTGCTATATAGACCAGTTTGGCCTTGATCTCACAGAGACCTACCTGCCTCTGCCTCCTGAGTGCTGGGATTAAAGGTGTGTGGCACTATGCCTGGACAGAGGCCTTTTTAATCACCCGAATGGAAGTAGTTGCAACACAAGGAGGCACTGTGATGTTAACTGTGCTCATCTCTTCTTTTCAGCACTGAGCCCAGAGCACGGTGCATGCCAGACAACGGTTATACCGCCGAGCCACATTCCCAGCCCTCACCAGTTTGGCATTCCACTACATGCAGTAGTTTACCCTCTTCTTATGGATCCTCTTGCTTACCTAGGACCCTCCACTAACCACACACGCTGTGAGTCCAGGTGCTTTGTCTCCTAGTTGCCTCTCCTAGGCCTAGTGCCTAAACAGTGTTTGCTTTGTGGACGGAATTAGTACATCTTCAGTGCAACTTTAATAATCAAAAGTCCGTGAGGAACTGGAGTCTGCATTTCCTCACCCTCCTTCCCTCTGGAGAGAGAAGATGCTGGGAGACTGGTGAGAAGCTGAGTTGGGTAGAGGGAAAGCAGGGGCTGTGAGAACAGAGTATTTGGGCCAAAGTCTTTGTCGATGTTGGTAGCCAGTCTTGAAGACAGACACAGCACACTGGGCCCTGCTGCACTTGACTTTCTCTAAGAGCTCTTCAGTGATAATGAGTAAACAGCTTGTTATTCAGCAAAGGCTTCTCTGGGCCAAAGGAAAACAACCCTAATTATTCATCTGCCCTTCTAAGACCCAGGCGGGCAGGGACACAGAGTCCAGGGTCTGGAGGGTTCTGGAAGGCTACCTTCACACTGGCTCAGAAAGTTCAGTTCATAAAGCTGTAAGGGAGCTCCAAAAGAGTTGTGTGCAAGACATGGTATAGCAGGAAGGCCCACTCCCAGCTGATGGCGCTCAGATGTAGGCCTGGGCCAGGCAATAAGGCAGCAATGCCAACAGAAAACATCTATTACTGCTGGTCCTTACTTTCCATCTGCACCCCTGGGGAGGGTTCTGTTTGCCAGTGGTTCCTGGGCCATTTTATCAGATTCGGAAGACAGACAATGAGAGTCACTGGAGAAACTGATGCGTAAACTGTCTTTACCTCTGAACTGGCAAAATGTTCTAGGGCAGTGGGGGAGCTAGAGGAAAAAGACAAACCAGAACAAAGAGTTTCCCCAGGATGAACTTACGAGTCTTCAGATTGGGTGAGCAGAGTTTAAAGAGGCCGTCCGTAAGAGGAAGGGAGGGAGGGAAGTCCGCAGCTATGCTCTGAAGCATTTGCTTCATCCAGACATTGAATAAGCCTTCGACCCTCTTATTCTGAGGCTCTGGCATCAGCCTTGCAGTTTTGTGTCCTTAAGTATGATTCCAAAACTAAAGGGAGCCAGCTGAGCTACAAAAATGCTCCAGAGGAAGAAAGACTGCTGGAGACTCAGCCCAGAGCAGAGTCTATGATAATAAACCCAGTAAATGTTGGTTCTCACTAACAATTACAGTTTGAGTATAGCAATCTCCATCTCTTTCTTTTCTTTATCTTGATTTTATCTTCTTGATTTCCTTAGCTCTAGAGAATAACATTTTCAGACATTAGCTTTGCTCCTCTGGGGTGCAAGTGATCTCATGCTGGGCTGCTTAGAGGACCACTTAAAGCAGTCTCTTATTCCTCTCCCCAGTGATAGCTTTACACTCCAAATTCCACAAAGAATTGTATACCAAGAAAGAAAAAAATCAAAGGAAGTTTATCTTTTAGTAATCCTTTGAATACAAATGCCAGAAATCCAGCTTGAAATACAGTAGGTCAAAACAATAATTAACTTGAAATATGTATGCCCTGTGCAGAAGCTGGGGAAGTCAGGCCTCTGCCAGGTGTGTGGAAGAGAAACTTGGGAGAAATTTGAGGTCAAGAGGTCTTCTTTGAATGTCACACGACAGGCTGCAAATCTTTCTCACTGTGTTCTCCACCTAAAAGTTGACTTTCGCTACATGCAGACATGAGCTTAGCTTTACCAAAGGCTGTGTCAGTCAGTCAGAGTATGCCAGTCAGGTGATGTCAGTTAGACAGTGTCAGTCAGACAATGTCAGTTAGGCAGTCAGTGTCAGTCAGACAGTGTCAGGCAGGCAGGCAGGCAGGGTCAGATGGGCAGGGTCGGGCGGGCAGGGTCGGGCAGGCAGGGTCGGGCCAGCCAGTCTGAGGTCCTGGCACTGTCAGAGTCTGGGCTGCATGGGCCATCATGTCCTCACACTGCAGGCAGGACAGCAGTGCTGGCTCGCATGTCTCTTGTTGGGCGCTAATTCTGCTCTCAAAACTTCACCTTCATGACCTGATTACTTGCCAGACTCATCACCTCTGAACACCATCACATCAGGGACTTGGGTGTTGCCAATGAGTTTCAAGAAGGCATAACCAGTCCACAGCAGACTGGATAGACACTGAACTGACATAATTGGTCTTGTGTCTACAAATCCAGGGAATTGGTCCAGCCTGAGTCATATCTCATCCTTGTAGCTAAACAACTAGAATAGACACTTCTTGAAGTGGTTCCTAAAAGAAATTGCAATATAATGGTGGTAGAACCCTTAGAAAAACTTTGGAGCAGGAAGGGCCCTGAGATAAGAAAAAGGATTAGGGGGTGGGGGTGGGGGAATCTTCCCACCCCTGACCCAGGCTGCTTTGTTTTCCAAAAGCAGCCACTTTGCTGCCAAGCACCATGGATGGCTTTCACCTTTTGCTTGCATTCCTTGCATGAGTATTCATGGTCCTGAAGTTTGGACAAGGGGCTGGTTCCTTTACAGAAGGATCCCTGTGTCAGTCCAGAGGGCAGATTAAACTCTCTCCTCACCCAACTTTGGTTGCTGATCTCGGATTTTTCCTTAACACAACCATAGCAAGGGGCAGGCTCTGAAAGAAAGGAAAGGCTCTCCTGTGTGAAGGATACTGAGGGAGAGAGTCCCTTGAGGAAAGGGATTACTAAGCCCCAGACAGAGAGCAGGTAAAGCAACAAGAACTCTTCACAGGGCGAGACCAGGAGACTGAGAGAGAGAAGACAGCAGGCTAGTCTGCTCCCTTATGTGCTGTCTGAGAAACCAGGGCCCAAGGGAGTGCAAGAGGGGATACCTGGCTTTTTATCCAGGGAGAATGTGTGTTGATGGACTATTAGAATACTGAAGACTTTCTTTCAAATACACATCAATAAGAAAAGCATTCATTAGGAGGGAGTGGCTAAGGTTCAGTGACTTTCATAAATTCACATTTTGTTTTCTGAATGACAATTAAAAAAAACTTGTTCTCCACACTGTAGGACTCAGGTAGAAAAACATGTTAAAAGACTGTGGGGTTGAAAGGGGAACAACATGCCCTATAAACCAGGTACTAAAGAAAGAAAATTCCTGGACTTGGCCCCAGACGCCCTGAATCAGACCTGGAGGGGCAGAGTCCAGAGATCTCCATCTTATCAAGGGCTCCTGAATCTCTAAAGAAGCTCTACAGAAAGTCCCCATCTCCTGAGAGCTGGCTGCTTTTATAGTGGCAGAGTTTGATGAACTGGCTCATGTATCGCAAGTGCCATTATATTAGAAAAAGACCCAATGAAGGGAAAGATGTAGAGAGTTACAGAGAAACGGGTAGGTAAGAGAAAGCCTATAGAAGGCCAGGTTTGAAAAATAGAGAACAGACATAAATAATTTGCAAAGTAAAAACAAAAATAAGCACACTAAGGTGATGCATTGTGTGCCAGCTGCTACTTGGAATAGTTTTTATGTAGTTTTAACCTCAAAATGGTTCATGAAATTTTTCCATGGACTCCAGGAATCTTCTCATGAACCAGTGTGATGAGTGAAACCACAGACTCACAAGGAATTGGAAGAATGATGTCACTAAAAGTGCAGAGTCGGAAGAGCCTGGGTGAATTCTAATACTGAAACAAACCTTAGGCTTGCAAGCATGGTCACAATAAGTCACTTGGAATCTAATTTTCAAAACACTTACAGTAGGATTGAGGGCTTAATGAACACACTGCTATGTTGATAAGAGACTGTGGTGCTCCGGCCTCACCACTTATTATCCCACAACCTCCTAGCTTGGTGACAGCCACGGGTTTCATGGCTCCTGTTTCTGGCTAGAGCTTCCCACTTGGTAGACATGGCAACATCATTAACAATAAATTATGGGTACTACTTTGACCTTTGCAGTAGGTCCCTGAAAAACTGGCTTTTTCTGAAGCTTGCTTTGTGCTATCATGCTTTAACTCTCTCTCTCTCAGGGGCCTCTTAGGTAGCATTTGTCAAAAGCCTGTGACAACGGGGATTATAGTGCTCATAACCCTCTGGGGGAGACAGGTAAAGAAGCAAGAAGACACAACAAACAACTCCCTGAAATAAAAGGCTAAGGGGAATTTACATGGGAAAGGGGAGCACTGAAGGACTTCTGGGTATACCAGAAACTGCGAGAGTTCCTGCTGAGTTCCAGCCCATTCTCGGATGGAGGTGTGAAGGCATGACTCAGCGGTTAGAACCCCTTGCCCTCTTCCAGAGGCATTCAGTTCCCAGTACCCACACTGAGCAGTTCACAGACTACCTAGAACTGCAGGTCCAGGAGATTCAATGCCCTCTTCTGGCCTCCACAGGCTCCCACACACATGTGCACACACACAGACACACATGCCCACAAATAAAAGTATATAAATAAAATTAAAATAAATCTTTAAAAAAGAAAGACCAGGAATGACCCAGTGCTTACATCATGGCCCAACTGTGAACTCTGTAAAGGGTTGTAGGTGATTTGGCTAAACACTGAAGTAGTCTAACTCAGAAGTAACCTGTAAAGACTGAAAATTCCACAAAGTTTATTTTGATATTTTCGTTTCTAGGCATTTAAGGATGTAGTTCTCAGGTGAATGACAAGATACACGCACGGCCACATATGACAAGATTCTTGGCAAGCGAGACCAGCACTGTTGTTTGGTAAAGTCACTAAACATGGATGACTAGTCCACAACAATGAATAGTAAATCACGAACAGGGAGGCGAAGCTCTGACTCCAGTTTTTCTTATGAGCACAGAAAAACTAACGCGCTGTGAGCACACACAGAGAGAAAGAAGAGAGGTCCGCTGGCATGGAACAAAGACAAAAATCAAGTGACAGAATGCCCCAGGGACGCGGAGGAACTAGACTCACCAGACAGTGGCTTTAAATCAGTCTTCTTAAATGTGCCCAAATAACTCAAATAAATATGGAAAAAGAAAAAAGGGCGCACAGGAAAACTGCCGGAACCAGCAGGACACTTCAATGGGTCTCGACTTGGGGGGTGAGGATAAGAAAAGAAAAAGACAAAAGAAAGATGCAGGAGGGCTCCCAGTCGATACCGAGCAGCCTGGATTTATTTTTTCTCCAAGTTAATATACATTTTCTCCATCCTTGTTTTGTTTATACAAGAGCATGAGAAAGTGGAGGTATTTCTCCTTGAGACATACTAAAAACAAAGACTAATCATATCTGACCTCACAGACACTTTGAGTCCAGCTTCTAGGCAGTATGCCTGTGGGAACTGCTTATACAAGTATAGCACGTATGTTTAACTCTTTCTTAGCTCCCTACAGAAAATAATACCCTGATCCATGTACGTCTAAGCCCTGTCTGTAATTCCAGCCTCAGAAGGCAGAGGTCAGGGATCCCCAGAGCAAGTTGTCTACTGAGAAGAGCTGCATCAGTGAGCTCTGGGTTTGATTGAGAGACCTTGCCTCAATTAGGAAAACTAATTGAGGATGATTCCAGGCATCAACCTTGGACTTCCACGTGCACACCACACACGAAAGAAAAATAAAAGATAGATATCAAAAACCAGTATGAAGTGTTATGTGGGCACCACAGGCCTGGCCCAGGTGCTCATCATGGTCCGGGCATCTGTCTGTTCCACTGCTATGAAGATGATGCCAGGCCAAGATCTCCCTGAGTGTGACCAGCAGAACAGTCATGCATGGCATTCTCAGTGGTAGAGCATGCAGTAGAACTGCTGTGGTCAAACACATCTGGAAATGCTGGGTTAGATAATGGAGCTCCCAGGGTTAGATTGAAGCCCTCAGCATGTCTCTCCTGCAGGAACCATCAGGGTCTGGGGGCATTGTGCATATCACTCTGGTCATCAGGGGACAGTGAGAACAGGAGTTATCTCAAAAACCTTTGGGCCATGGAAAGAGGCTACTGTTTTGGAAACTGGATCAGAGAATATTCTATGGGGAGTACAGAGCAAACAATGCAGGCATCCAGACCCCGGTTTCCTCGTGACTAGAGTTGGAGATGACATCTGGAATTACTGGTTGACAGCCTGAATGACATACTTGGCCCAGTGTTCACCACATAACAGTGATTAGTTCTTAAAGGTTTATAAGGCTTTTTCTTGGGACTGAACCAACAGCCTCGTGCATTCTACCACTGAACTAGACTCTAACCCAAGAATTTCCTAAGGTTTAAATGCCAAGGCAGAATTCAATGCACTTTTTTCCTTTTAATGTAGAATAAGGTGAACATGAACTTCAGCCAGAAACATTGGGACCCAAATCTTCATCACACTGTGTAGGGCATAATGCAAGATGGGCCTAGTCAGGTCACCTGCTACGAGGAATAGAGGAATGGCTGGCTCCTGTGGGCATGGGGCTCTGCTCTGGCTAGTTGTGAAGCCAGCTTCTGCCCAGGACCTAGAAAGAACCTGATCCACCTGGGAACAAATTACAATTGGCTACAGTCAGAACCCCACCCCATAAGGCCATTGTCTATCCAGACCTATAAGATCTTTTGCACTTCTTTGAATAAATGAGCTTGCAGCACCATCCACATGCTTCTCACTCAGCTCCCAAAGTTTGCATCTTAACTCTGCACCTATTCGCCTCTCCCCCACGGCGGAGACCCTTCAGTCCCCTTGGGCTGGCCGCGGGCACTGGGACCCCCAACAGCACTGCTCATTGTTTAGCAATGCAAAAAATATCTCACAGTAACATCTCTTTTACTGTTTGATTTAATAATGTGACAAAAGTCTAGATAATTTGATATGTAAAACATCAACAGAGGCCACTTCTCTCTTCGTCCACCCATACACTGTTCCTTAGACTACACTTAATATCCAAACAGAGACAACCAAAGGGCATCTGCCCTTACCATGACACAGCCACCCATGAGTGCAGCAGGGAACAACTGACTCCGTCCCAGGAAGGAGATGATAGTCACTCTTTCTTCTGATGTCTTTTAGCTTAGACACTATGATATAAGGCTAATTATTACTGAAGTGTGATGATGAGGAGATACAGCTAAGAGACTTCTTTAATCTCTCTGAGGTCATCATCTATAAGATGGGTGTGTAATTCCCATCATTCCTGTGCATGTATTCATTCAATGGTCACTCCTGTGAATCGATGTAAACTATGGTGTGTAGACACATAACATTCACACAGGACACTATTGTAACCATCAACTAGCAGATGTTTCACGGCATTAGAATTTGTCCAAGGTTTGGTACAAAACTGAAAACAACTTTTTGTAAAACTTTTATGTATTTTCTACACAGCATCTTAATCACCCCTTCCCCACCTGCGCCCTCCCATAGTCCTCTCCGCTGGAATTCACAGATTCTGTCATTTGTGTTCAGGCCTATCTAGTCAAATTAGTGCAAGATCATCCACTGAGGTCTAGTCAGCCTATCTAGAGTCCCTCTCTTTAAGAGATCAGCTCTTCCTCACTCAGCAGTAATCGTCTGCTAATAGTTCTTCAGCTAAGATCGGGGTCTGTGGTCAATTTTTCCACAGTTCTGTGCTGGGTTTTTGTCTGCTTGAGTTTGCATTGGTCTTGTGCATGCTGTCCCCACTGCTGTAGGTTCCTATGGGCAAGGTCCCGGAGCCTGTAGGACTCCTTCTCCATATGTCATACACCTCCTCACTGGCTCTTAAAGTCTTTCTGCCCCTCTTCTTCAATGAACCCTGAGCCCTGGGTGGGTTGAGTTTAATATAGGAGCCCTGTTTAAGGACCCACACTATGCAGACTATTATTGTCTACATTTTGGTCATTTATGTCCTTTTGTGTTCATGGCCCTCTGTTGCATGAGGAAGATTCACTGATGAGAGTGGAGAGATCACTGGTGTTCTCTCTGCCCCTTGTTCCACTATGTCCCATGAGCCTTAGGTGTAGAGGTTGCATTGTAGGTGTGTCACTGAATTTTGGGTAATTCATAGACAATGTCTATGCAATACCATGACAAATACTTGAGAAACTTCTGTCACGCGTAAGGCAAGGATCTTAGACCCACCACAGCCTTAACTTCCCATGAAGAACAGTCATCCATTTGTAGAAACTGCCCTAAGATGATATTCCAGATTCAGAGCCGACCCCCATGCCAGGTAATTTGAAAGAGTAGTAGACTTCCCACAGTGCTGTGGGAAGTACTGCATTTCATCTTCAAGGACAGTACAGCAAGATGACTCAATGAATCCTCTTATGCCCCAGTATCCATGGTAACCAGACATCCCACTGGCTTTGATCAGAACATAGCTCCTTAACTCAAATATAAGGGAACTCTTAGCAAGTGAAAAATCTAGTTTTGTAAACCGGAGTCATTTCACATTCATAACCGCTAATGTTTCCTGGCATTTTAAACCTCATAAAAAATGAAAACAATTCAAGAGTTTCCTGTAATGGTTTAATCCCACTGGTCTAGAAAAGAGACCACTTCAGGATCAAGGATCACAAGATCCACTTTTCTAGAAGTGAAAACTCCTTAATCATTATGTTTCAGGGTGATTTACCCACAATCTCCTAACAAGCTGGTTTCCTGCTCTCTTTTTATCTGTATGCACAAGAGTACACAGATCCAGATATTTTCTACCTGAAAAAAATTTATTGAGGCTGGAGATATAACTCATCAGGTAAATATGCTTGCTGCCAAGCCTAATGACCTGTGTTCAATGGGTCCCAATGGTAGAAGGCATAAATTGACTACCAACAAATTGTCCTCTGACCTCCACACATACACTGTCTGACATTTGCACATGTGCACACACAATGAATGAATAAAAGTGAATTTAAAATTATGTTCTATCATTTTATTTCTATAAACCACAAAATACATTATGAAATTTCTCAGATATTTTCAGCCCAAGACAAAGACATAAAGACTAGAATAAATCTGAAAGGTATATATTTATTTTCTCTCGCCTCTGAGATTCTGTTCTTCAAACTTGAAATTGTGTATGTGCCAAAAAAAAATGAGATCACATTTGCCAAACCTCCTGCGAGGGAGGTTTGGCAAAAGATTGGCCTGAAAAGACCTTCCAAGACACGGAGTGTGATATGGTAAGAAGGAGGGCAGGAAGAAAAGCACTTAAAGCAAAATGTCTGAAGTCTGTAGACCAAGAAATACACACACACACACACACACACAGAGAGAGAGAGAGAGAGAGAGAGAGAGAGAGAGAGAGAGAATTATGACCAAACAGAAAAATTCAGCTTTCTAAGAATTTTTGCCCATAGTTTCATAGTTTCTTAGTGAAAATGAACCATGACCCTTCCTTCGTTCACCTGAACCCAGACCCACTTCCCTCCATGTGAAGCTGACGGACACTGTGTCTACTGCCCAGAAGGTCTGAGCCTATGGAGAAGTACAAACAAGCTGTTTCAGAACTCTGTGGCTGGTATCATGATAAAGGTAATCCATGAGGCCATGAGAGCTCTGGGAGGGATGCCTAGCTCAGACTTGTGTCTCCTCAAATTGAGACTTGGAAACTAAGGAATCAGGGAAAAAGAAAAGGAAAGGGAAAAAGATCATAGGTACATTAAGGGCAGGAGAAGAATGTCCCATGGGAAGGGAGCCTCATGGTGAGGCCCTATGCAGAGTGACCACAGAGAGCCACAAGCATCAGTGACAGTTCAGTGTAGATGGGGTGTGAGGCCCTGTCTCCCTCTCAGCTTAGAGCAGGGCTGTGGCTGCAACCTTAAGGTCCACAGCATCAGCCCATGTCCCTGGGCTGAAGTAAAGGACGGTGTGGTGGATAAGAGTCAGGCTCTGTGTGGCCTGCATGACCATGCCTGAATGGAGCCACTAGACTGTGTGTATTAGAACCATTTGAAACTGGTCCATTCTAACATCACATATGTAACAATATTTCAAGATCCTTGGGGAAGAGTTCAAGGGCTGAGCTAGAGGAGAAGTTTAAATGGTACCACTGATAGGTTTGTGCTGGGCCCAAACACACTTCCGTGCCTGCCATACTAGGCTGACAGGTTGCAACCTTTGCTGAAAATTAGCCTATGTGGAAAGAGAACTGGTCAGACTCAGAAAACTATCCAACCAGAGGCCAGGCTCTGCAGATTATCACACCAGGCTCAGCACACTTGTTCATTCATTCATTTGTTCAAACATTTGGAGGCCTTTCTACATACCATAAACTATTCCAGGAGAGGACTGGGTCAAGTCTGATCAAAGATCTCAGAATCTGAAGGACATCATCAATGTACCCAAGATACATGTCCTGCAGTGGATGTCATGCTATATAGCAGAGCACCTCACAGGGAGGACAAAGGCAGGCTTTCTGGAGAAGATGGCACCAGAACAAAGCTCCACAGAGCGAACAGCAAGAGAAAAAGCAGGGCCAGGTGCTCCTGGCAGACAGCCCCGCAGGTGCAAAGGCACAGAGCAGCAGCTCATTTGGAAAGCAGCTTGATGGGTCTGCAGGGTTAGAGTGGAAAGGGGAGGTTTCTATAGTAACCATCGGCTGGACCCTGGAGAGCCTTGCATGTCGTGTTAAAGCACTTGCATGCAGTGGGAGACGAAGAGGAGTCCAGAATAACTGCAGTCCTCTGGCTGGGGGACAAGACGGAACATGTCCCCTTGGCTAGCACAAGAAAACAGAATGAATGGGGGACCTAAGAACGGCAGGGTGGAGGTGCTGGGAGAAGACCGAACGGCAGGTCGCCGGAGGCCCTGGGACCTGCACTTCTGCAGGTCATAAAGGATGAGAAAGGATTAGAGGGCCCAAGTATAGAAAATCAAGGAGTCCCACTGGTGGTGCGAGGGTCCAAAGAGATGGGAGGGGCCAGGGCGGAGCCGCAGAGCAGGCTCGATGGCAGGAAACGGAACTTCTCAGGGAAGGAACATGTGGAGATGTGGGTGAAAATAAGGGTAAGGCAGAGCCCTGGGGATCAAGGATGAGGCAGGGGGATTACCTTGGTCAACAGTTGCTGAGGGGTCAAGTGAGCTTTCACAGGCCCTACCCACTGGATTGAACAAATGGAATGGTTCCTGGAAGCTGGGCAGCAACAGTTGAAGAATGTAAGGTGACTAAGAGGAGCCATAGCGAACAGACTGACTTCAGGAAGCTTGACCTGGGAGAGGCGGACAGAGCTCTACAGCTGGTAAGGCACGCGGGGGCAGTTCCAGGATGTTGAGGCAGACTGCACCAGTCAGCAGTCATGCAAACCTTACCTGTCAGGACCCTGCACGACTCTCATGCTGTACTCTGGTTTGAATGTGACGAAGGCATATCTCACATGTCTAATTTTCAGTCAGTCTTTCCATCAGAACTTTGGTGTTTTTCTATTTCTCCTCCCTGCACTTGGACGCTCTTCAATACCTGGTAGGCTTCACACTCATTTCCGTTTTGTGATTAGACCTAAAAAGTGGCCCTCCTCGAGTGGTGATGAAAGGCCCAGCATTAACACCCTGAAATCTCACAGCCATCATCAGAGAATGAAAGTGAGGGGGCGCGGGAGAAAATTACAAAGGAGAGGGAAATGAGAAGGGAGGAGGAGCGGGAGAGGGAGCCAGCGATGAGTGGAGACGATGAAATAAGGGGTGGAAGACAGAAGGACGGAAGGGAGACGGAGAGAAATGGAGAAGTAAGCCCAGAAGGCTGCGGGGCAGCTCAATGGAAGAGCACTCACTCCCCAGCAAGCCCAAGGCTCTGAGTTAACCCCAGTACTGCTCCCCCAGTCTAAATAAGTCGTCCTTCCTAGTCTGACTGAAACGAGACAAGACGGGAAACGAGGGGAGAAAAGGCCCCGACTAGAAGAGGACAAAAGAGGGGAGGATGACAGGAGAAAGTGGGAGGGCGAGGTGGGCTAAGCCCGGCTAGGGAACCCTCCGAACTAGCACGATTTTAAAGATAGGCTGCTTAGTCTACCCTGGTATTTCTTTTAATTTGCTAGTCAAACATTACAGACTGTCCACTCTGGGCCAGGCCTATCTGTCCAAGTTGTGTCAAGAGAAGGGGAGGTCATGGTGGACAATCAGAGGACAGAAGGCAGGCACAAAGATGCAGTGATGGGACCCAAGACAGCATCCTCCCAATCCACAAGCTATCCTTTCTGGGAGCTAGGACTAAGCGGGGGTCACCAGACACAGAGGTTGGGTGGGCTATGAGGAATGAGTCTGACCAAGAAGCACCACAGGCAGAAGGACAGTTACAGATTTCAGGACTGGAATGTCAGAGTCACACACCATGCTCTCAGAGCCACAGCCCAAGGACCTGTGTACTGGACATAACTTCTCATTCTTTCTACTGCCTTTTTATTTCCCCAGCAATAAATTGAATATAGGAGTGAAGAATTCGCTTCGCATTCACCGTTGGACTGTGGTAAGGTACGTGGACTCCCTTCCCTGTCTGAGACCATGAATTCCTTTGCTTTGCTCTCTTATCTGGGACCTACATATCTGAAGGTACTACCATTTAACTGGGTGCTTTCTAAAAGTAAAAATGGGTTTCTCTTCACATTTAATCTGTGAGATACGTGAATCCCACAGGGTTTGTATCCTGATGGGGGATGGGCTCAGTTTTATCATGGGGCTCATTTTACAATGTGCTTGGTCACCATCATGGTTGGTGACCTTACCTAGAGAGAGGGAACCATATGATCTGGTCTCCATTTTGGGTGATGACACCATCAATATGTGACAGTATGACTTGAGGAAGCCAGAGCAGTCAGCGCCCCAATTCCCTATTGGCAATTGGGGTGACCTCTTCAGAGGGTGGTGTGATGAGAACAGGAGGTAGAAACTGGCTCAGCAGCTTAGGGTAAAAAGACCCCAATCAAAAGTAGCAAAACCAAAAACTGTGCTGTGCCTTTCAGCAGCCTACCCCAAACCAAAGGCCAGAATGTCTAAAGTATTAGAGAGCTTTTATCTAATTCCTAAAACATTTTAGGGTTACCTCTTCAGAGGGGGAATGTCAGAGAGAAAACTGGGATAGACAATAACGCCTCTAGTTTATTTGCTGGACAGGCCTCCTGTTAAAGGAGGAACGCTGTTTTTATATCAATGAGTCAGGAATAGCCAAACAAAATATAAAAGATTAACTCAAAACTAGCTAATCCCCTGATACCAGCCCCCCTCCCCCCGTTCACCAGTCTTCTTATGACTTGGTCCTTCCCCTAATAGGACCCTTGTTAGCCCTATGCACCCTGCTTTTTTTGGCCCCCTGCTTGATTCAATTCCTTAGAGGCAATATACAAGATATTGTGAAAGTCACAGCCAATAGGGTCCTAGTACAATATCAAATAATCCCTAACCTCCCCTCTGACTATGATAATACTTCTCCATTAAAAAAAAAAGGGGGGGTGTTGTGGAGCAATGATTAGTGGCCTGGAGTGTTAACAATGGCCATGAGACCCTGGAAACCTCCCCATGAGGACGGCAGGAGTCTGGCCTGCTCTGCTCTGGGCTACACTGTCACCCTCCCCGACCTCGACCCCTGCAGCCTTTACCCCAGGTTTCGAATCCCATAGATAATAAGTTTCTGTTTCCCCATCTCTGCTAGAGGCTTCTTGTAAATCACATGATCCTACAACTGCACAGAAAGAAAAACCTCTGCCTGAAATGCCACATCACTTAAGATAACCCCATCCCGATTCTGCCTGCTAAACCCCATATATAAGTATTCCTCCTCCCTACAATAAATGAGCTGTTCACTGACACAGTCTCCTGGGTCTTTTTTCCTGTCATACTGCCACCCAAGAACCAGTTCCCCTCCTCCGGCCTTCCTGAGTACCCACGATCAGAGTTGGTGTGCAACAGCTTGCCAAGAGCCACATTGGACAGGAGTGGGAAGAGACCAGCACAAAAGAAAGGACCAGAGGGCTGGCAAGGTGTCTCAGCGGATAAAGGCGCTTGCTGTGGATGCTGGATTGTCCAAGTTCAATCCCTAGAACCCATGTGACGGTGTAAAGAGAGACCTGACTTCATAGAGTTTTCTCTGACCCCCACACAAATATGATAACAAATTAAATCACAAAGAAAAGGGAACAAAGACTAGAAAAGCAAATTGAGACCAGATTTGGATGGGCTCATGTACCCAATGTTAAAGATTGGAACTTCTTACGATGTCTACAAAAAGTTTAAGTATGGGAGGATGATAACTATCATTATATTTTAAAAAGACCATTCTGAGGGGGAGGAACCACTTCAAATATTGAACTCTGGTTAGTGACATGCATGCTTGAATTACTTGGAAGGTCATGATTTCCTATGTTGAAATATACATGTACAAGGGATGCATGTGTCAGCAAAAGGATGGATGGTCGGCTCAAACATAACAAAGAAGGAGGCCATGGTGGCACACGCTTTCAATCCCAGGACTCAGGAGTCAGAGGCAGGTGAATCTCTGTAAGTCTGAGGGACCAGCGTGGTCTACATAAGGAGTTACTGGAGCCTAGACAGTGAGACCTTGCCTCAAACTTAAAAAAAAAAGAAAGAAAATGGTTAAGGGTGAAGCAGAGTGGAAGGCGGACGCTCGCTCTAAGTCTCGCAGCGCTTCTTGTGTTTAAAAGCTCTTGTAAGGAAATCCTGCCTCCCACACATACACAATCTTATTTTGGCATTTAGCTTTTTAAAAAGAAACACAGACTGGAGACCTGGACAGCACCTAGCCCTTCTGTCCATAAGCACTGGCTGTCGCGTCACACAAACCTAATTCAGATCCTAACTCCATCATTCCCCAGCTGAACCTCAGTTTCCCCTACATCTCAAACAGGGAGGGTGCCCACTTTCAAACTGTCACAGGGAGAAATCAGCTGTGGGCGGATGCCTCAGTCCCCAGCCCATGGCTAGTCCTTGTAGGTGATTGGTACTCAGTGCCCAGGTGTGGAAAAAGCCATTTCCCCACACATGATTGAGGTGTTTTGCATATTAACTATCAGCTGAACATCATGAACTCTATTTTGTGCTTCTCAGTGAAAAACACTTGGGTGTTTTGTTCATATTTCCTCCCTAGGCCAAAAACTGGAGAGGAGGCCCCAGGGCACCACGCCTATGTCCTCACTGGGCCATTCTACAGATGGTGGAGGACGGCTTAGTTTTCACATTGATTATTCATTTAAATTCTCAAGTCTCTAGGACTAGACTCATCTCTGGATTGGCTCTCCAGCAGGGACCTCAGCTCCCGAGGGCTGTGGAGGATGCCACTCCTCCAGGCTCCAGGTGACTGCGTGGGAAGGGGCAGATGGAGATACAGAACAGAATGCCATCCAGAGGGAAAGGAAGAACTTGAGGGAACAGAAGAGGAACCGGTCAAGACTCACCCAGAGGCAGCTGCTGTCCCAAGACCTCTCGTGAACTCCCTTTCTCCTGGCAGTTCCTGTTCAACGGCCCTCTGTACAGATGGGCAAAGTGACAGAAAATCCAGGTTATTTTCCTCCGAGTTCTGGCTGGTGAGAGGCAGAGCTGAGCACGACCTCGCTGCTGACGATGGAGGGTGGGGGTCTCTGGTCCTGGGGGTCTTGTTTCTCTGAGGAGACAAACCTTGGACGCACAGAGGCTGAGAAGTTGGGTGAGATAAGGCCGAGCCCTCCAGCCACCTGCAGCTCCTAGATAGAAACTGGCGTAATAAATGGGCAGCTGATGGTCGGCAGCCAGCTCCTCTGTGTGCTGGGCGGGAGAGAGCACCTGGAGGGAGAGGAGAGCACCTGGAGGGACCGTGCCCTGAAGGTGAGTGCGGGTTGAGGGCCTACAGGAGCGGTGCCTTCCTGTGCTCCTCCTAAGCTTCCTGGTTCTTCGAGAACATCTGCTGGCTTTGCAGGAGCTTGGCACTGCCGCTGTGGAGGAACAGCCTTAGATTTAAACTTGGAGCAAACCTGGGTTCTGTGGTGAAGTGTGGGTCTCCCGTCCCAGGGATGTCTGAGGCTCTGAACTCTGGCTAGACTGCAAGTTCTCAGCCTGCCGTTCAGGGCGACCTTCCACCAGGCCTGTGGCATGGGAGAGCTGTGGGCTCCTGGGTGGTGGAGATTAGGAGCCTCATTCCCTGAGGATTTGGTGGACCCTTAAAGCGGGAAGCACCTTTGCTTTGGAGTCCAGGAGTTCTCTCCTTCCATTGCTAAACAAGGCAGGAAAGAGATGGCAATACAGCACTCTCCGTGCTCCTGTGCTAGGGTGAGGGCTTGGAGGGAGAAGGCTCCTCACATCCTCATGACCGGGGTGCCCCCAGGCCTGAGAGCCCAGCAGGGGCCCTGGCTCTTGGCTGTCCCGGCCTCATGCTCAGGATGGGTTTGAGATAGATTAAGGCTGGTGGGGGTGGAGTTGGAGAAAAGACTCTGGGACTGGAGGGGTGCGGGGGAGCTGAGGACAAGCTGCTCCAAGGATCTACAGGCCTGGAGTGGACTCTTTTAGAGAATGGAACTAGAGTCAGTGCCTGATGGATAGGGCCTGCACTGGCCACCCCACACAAATCCTTTGGCCATGAAGAGAATCTGCTTACTGAAAGTTGGTCACTTGGCTGGGAAGTTGGATGTGGGCTGGGACCAAAGTTCTGAATGACCAGTTCATATGTCTCTGAGCTAGCAAAGCTGTTTCCACATGAAGGACTAGAAACAGCTTCCCCAGCAGGCTTGAAACCACCTCCACCTGCCCTCCTCCTCAGAACTGGCTTCTTCCCCTTCCTGGGCTCCACTTCAGCGTCCGTGTAATGGTTGTCAATGGGCTGTCTGATCTCCAAGGATCATTTCACCTGCCTTGACATTTGTGAGGTTGCTCTACACAGAGGGTCTCGGAGCTGCCACCCAAGGGAGCCTTGGCGCCCAGAGTCCATCTTCAGTGCCTGGAGCGGTGGAGGGATGGGGTGACGTCCTCTCTTTACAGTTTCCTTTCTGCAGCAGGCCATGACACGGTGGTGGCGGCAGCTCCTCCTAGGGCTGTGGGCACTCACACCCATCTGGGCAGGGACCAAGCCGCTCAATGTCTGCATGAATGCCAAGCACCACAAGAGAGAACCTGGTCCAGAAGACAAGCTCTACTTAGAGGTACAGAAACTAGACCCAGGTCTGATGTGGCTTCTCTGAATGACCAGGGAAGGAACACTGTTGGCAAGATGGCCTCGGGGCCTCACCAACTCTGATCATTTAGCTCCTGAGGCAGGGGGGAGTGATCCGAGCCTATGAACTCCCCTAGTTTCTTGGAAAACAGGCCATGGGGGGACCCCAGAGGCTCATGACTGGCTAGTATGGATCAAAGCAAGCCTTCCTGCCAACATGCCCTGGCAAGACAGGCTCTCATCGTCTCCTTGTGAACCTCCCAAAGGCACTCTCGGGGCTGTGGGAGGAGGAACATTCAGACTGCAAGTCCCTCCCATCCAGTGCAACCCCAGATTCCCTGCATCTCCTGAGGCTCCTCTCCATTTGCTTTGTCTCCAAAGACCACTGCTGCCTCTCAGGAACTGAAATTCAGAAGCTAGGTCCTCTGGCAAGGAGGTAGAGGACAGGGTCGGGGGTGAGGGAAGGGGTCTGTGGCCAGGTGCCTCTTGCCCTTTGGCTGGATGTTGACAAACATCAGGGTCTTCCTCCACAGAGGTGCTCAAACGATCCCCTCTTCCACATTTTTGCCCAAGACACTCAGCCCCAGCCCCCTAAGGCCCTGCCTGTTGCTACCCTCTTCAGTGCATCCCCTGGAAGGACAATGCCTGCTGCACACTCGCCACGAGCTGGGACGCCCACCTCCACGTGTTGCTGCGCTTTAACTTCAGCCTGATGCACTGCGGATTGCTGACTCCAGCCTGTCACAAGCACTTCATCCAGGCCATCTGCTTCCACGAGTGTTCCCCCAACCTGGGGCCCTGGATCCAGCCGGTGAGGAGACAGGAGGCAGACCCATGCAGTGTCCTTCCATCAGGCCCTAGGCTGATATCTCTAGGAGACTGGTGCAAACAGATATTGCACTGGGGATAAGAACAGAGCCAGAGGCTTCTGTTGGGGAAAGAGAGGGAAAGAAGCTGCCTCTGTCCCTGGTGGATGGCCTGAGGGTCACTGGTCAGATGGAACAGTAGGATGAGGCTTGGCAGAATGAGACAGACCTGAGTAAGGCCTGTGTCCCATACGGACAAGCTGCATAGCCTGGGACAAAGAGCCACGCAGCTCCATACTCATTCATAGAATGACAATAAGACCTGGGGCCGGGGGGTGGTTCAGTCAGTAAAGCACTTGCCACGCAAGCACGAGGACCTGAGTTCAATTCTCAGAACCCGTGTGGAAACGCCGGCGCGGTGGTGCACACGGTGGGTGGTGCACACGGTGGGTGGTGCACACGGTGGGTGGTGCACACGGCGCGGTGGTGCACACTTGTAATCCCAGCGCTAAGGATGCCTGAGGCTTTCTGTCCAACCAGCATAGCCTACTTAGGTTCATGCCAGTGAGAGGCGGACAGTACTGGAGGGAAAACGCTTGAGGCTGTCCTCTGGCCTCCACAGGCATACACACATGTGCACAGACAGACATATGCTCACATACACACAGAAAAAATAATACAAGCTAGGTGTGGTGGCGCACTTTTCATTCCAGCTCTCGGGGTAGAGGCAGATGGATCTCTGTGAGTGAGGGCCAGCCAGACGTAGCCACGCTGGGTGGGCCGGCACTAATAATTACAGACTCTGTAAAGGACGCTTTCTCTGTCTCTGTGCCTGTACCCAGGTGGTAGAGGGCGGGCAGGAGGAGCGGGTTTGGGGTGCGCCACTGTGCCGGGAGGACTGTGAGACCTGGTGGGAAGACTGCCGTTCCTCTTCTACTTGCAAATCCAACTGGCGTGATGGCTGGGACTGGAGCCAGGGTGAGTGGGTCGACTGGGCCCAGAGGAGGCAGGCCTCAGGGGGGCCCTCACCTGGGTGCAGGCGCAAACCAGGTGCAGAGTGGCCCATGAGGAGGAGGACAAGGGACAGAAGAGGCAGTGGGCAGTTAGCTGCCTGTCCTCAATCCCCACAGGAAGGAACCGCTGCCCTGCAGGGGCCCGCTGCCGCCCTTTCCCGGATTACTTCCCCACGGCTGCTGACCTGTGTGAGAAGATCTGGAGCAACACCTTCAAGGCCAGTCCTGAACACAGGAGCAGTGGGCAGTGTCTGCAGAAGTGGTTTGAGCCCGCCCAGGGCAACCCTAACGTGGCTGTGGCCCACCGCTTTGCCAGCTTTGCTCCAGACCAGGAGCTGTCCTACCCCCTCACGGCCTTCTGTCTGTGCCTGCTGCTCCTTTCCTGAGGCCTCTTCTCCCTCCAGGCCATGGCTGCCGCCTCCTCGGGTAGTCACTAGAAGCAAAGGTTTGGGCCTAGCCTGGGAGGCAGGTGACCCCAAGTCCAAGGTGACCCCCCCTTTCACCTTCAGGTGCTACAATAGGACTCAGGTCCTTCTTGTCCCACACACACCCATCTCATTCGTGATGGAGCCAATGGTCACAGCCAAGTCTCCGGTCCTACAGTGATTCCTTCAATAAAATGACGGGCGTCCTGTCCTTTCTCTGTGTGACACTCTGTGCTAGCCCCATAGGCATCGACCTAAGATGTAGAGGGGGAGCTGGTTTTCCCATGCACCAAGGTCTCAAAGTGAGGATGTTACTTGTTCATCCTGGCCACACAGCTCAGGGCCCCTCTCTGCTGGGGAAGCTCCTCAACATCCTTTTTCAGTAAATGATGCACCAAGTTAAACACCCAAAGCCAGCAAACCTCCAGCTCTGCTCTGGACACCATATTGAGGCTGCCATCTCACCTGTGTTCAGTGTCCTCTCTTCCTCTTTAATGTTTTTGTTAGACGAGGCTGGCTTTGAACTTGCTGTGTATCTGAGAATAAGCATGAAATTCTGAACATCCTCCACCTTCCTGGTGCTAGGATTACGTGGTGCTGGGGAGGGAACTCACTAGTTGGTAGGTATGCGTTCTGCCAACCGAATGACATCACAGTCTTCACCAGCTGTTCCTGTTCACACTTGATGAATCTCAGCTTTGTTCATCTTGTTAAATCAGATGAAGGAATAAAGGTTAAGATTTTCTTTTCCATAGATACTAATGGGAGTGAGCATTTTTCATATGTTTATTGGTCATTTGAATGTTCTCTCTCTCCCCCTCTCCCTTCCTCTCTCAATGGTCTCCTGAATCCCAGGTTAGCCTACAACTCAAAGATGACCTTGAACTTCTGATGTTTCTGCTTCCATCTCCTACTGGTGGGTTTACACGTATGTGCTATCTGTTTTGTGCAATACTGATGTCAAACCCAGGGGTTTGGATATGATAGACGAGCACTCTACCAACCAAGGCCCAGGCCTTGCTCCCACTCCTCTTAGTCCACAATCACAGCATGCTAGCCTTGAATTTCAGACCCTTGAGTTCTGAGCTGGCTTTTCCACCTTCTGATTTTTGTCCTCCTCCACCCCAGTTCTAGGAACTGAACCAAGGGCCTTATGTTTGCCAGGAGAATGTTCTGCCTCTGAGCTAAATCCCCAATCCCAAGGCCTTTCTCCTTCTCTGCAACTTTTGATGACAACTTTGACTTTCAAGACTGCTTTGATTTATTTTCTGTCTGCAGAGAGGAGCGAGCTGGGCCAGGTGATTTATTTTTTAAAAGAAACAGGGAAAAGCCAGAGGCTGGCCTTGCTAGAATATGGTGTGTGCTTCTTGGATAGAGTGAATAGAATGGGACAGAAGCATGAGATTAAACTGTAGAAGGGCACTGATTTCAAGTCCTTTCTGTGAGTAGAGTAGCAACTGATCTGCCCACTAGGAACCTTCAGCACCTGAAGCCTGGCCCCTCCCAGCATTATCTTCCTTGTCATGTTTTCTGCGACAAAAGGATGGAGCTGGTGCTTTTCCCAAAATTGCTCATTATTGCCTGACATAGTGCTCATCGATAAACCTGGCCTCTGTTCTTCCTGCGCCTGCCTAGAACTTACTCATTGAACAGTGCCCCAAGTAGAACATGGCAATCAGAGTCAAGTGTAGGGCTCAGGGTCTGGAGTAGGGAGCAACTGGCGGTCGTTAATAGATACAAACTTATGTGCAGGATCTCTGGAAGAAAGGGGCTAGCTGGTTGTGGGTGCTGAGGAGGTCTTGCAAAGAGACAAGTCTTGCAGTCCAGAGGAGAAGAGAAAAGAGATGGTCATCAAAACTAGCTTTGGCCCCAAGGCAGAAACCATGAAGAGCAGATTTGCCAATGTCTTTTTAACTGAATCAGCATATACGACTTCAAAATTACATATGGGTTGTATGTGGATAATCATATACACATTAGATTCGTGGATTATTTGGAAAGTAAGTGTGATTAAAGGAGGTGTCTGATCTTGGTCGTCAACATGATCTGAAACCAACCAAATGCAAGCTGCTAGGCACTCCTACGAGGGACGCTCTCAGCTTATCTGAAGCAGGAAGACCCATCCCAAGTGTGGATGGCACTTTCTGACGGCAGCCTCGATTCAGAGACGTGGAAGGAAGGAGCTTTGCCTGTTGCCTGCCAGCCTTCACTCTTGCTGGCAAGGTCATGGTCCTGGGGCTGCAGCCTCCTTTCTCTGCTCTTAGAACCGGCTTCTTCAGGTTTCCCGGATCCTGAAGACCAGCAGCTCCAGGAACCCGGCAGAGCTACAGAGTCAGACTGGAACTGCGGGGACACCCAGCTTCCTGCACTGAGTTCAGCCTACGGCGCTCTTAGTAGTGACCAGGAGGCCTACTAGGCTCTTGGAAACAGAAAAGAAGATGTCATCATACATACATACCCTGGTGAGCGTATCATCGTACATACCCCTGAGTGCTGCAGAGTCAGACTGGAACTGCGGGGACACCCATCCTTGACAGGAAGTACAGGATCCTCAGCCTCTCCGGTGTGAGACGGCAATCATTAGACTTCCCCGACTGTACTGTGCAAGCTGACCCAATAAATACCGTTCTTAATGTAGTTTAGTAGTTGCCTACGGAAGCCAGGTGTGGTGGTGTGCACTGTGGAACCTGGGGCAGGAGGATTGCTGTCAGTTTGAAGTCACCCCTAGGGTACAGAGTAAATTCAAGTCAGCCTTGCTGTGTTGCTGTGTAATACCAAGCCCCTGCCACACCAGAATGGAAAACTTGTGGGAAATCAGAGGGTGTGTTAATAAAGTTAAGAGCTTAATGACTTTTTAAGTGTTTTTGTAGGTAACAGTGTAAAACAGTGGCCAAAGTACAGTTAAAACTGGGGTGGAGCAAAACAAATTCCATTAAATGCTGTTGGAATTAATTGATCACTTTCTGTGTACAGGTGGCTCTGCTGCATGTGTAACATTAGTTCATTGAGTCTCACAATAATAAAGCCTTAATATATGCTTCTTGCCTCCATTTTTCAGATTAGAACATAGCCAAAGTATGTTTGAAACCAGCCAAGTTAACATTCCCCACCTTCAGCACATACCCTTAAGCCCAGCTGACTCTCCAATTCCAGGCTACCCTCCAGCTCCAGCTAACCCCCAGCCTCAGCTGACATACCCAGCTCCAAGTCCCAGTTTTGGACATCAAGACTTCAAGCCTTCCATCAGCTTTAAGTCCAAACAGCCTGGCCCACAGTAGAGATGGAGTAGATCTGAAGCCAATTCAGGAATGGAGATGGGGAGCCTGGGTGACTCTGGGAGAGAGACATGTCCACCCCTTTATGCCTTTGAGATAAGTGATGGCTTCTAAGTAGAGGGGTGAACTGTGCTGTTTTCACATTGTTTTGACCAGAGCTGACACATATGGGCACAAGGGCCTCTTACACCCCCCTCCCCGGAGACACCCCCTCCCCCAGCTGCCCAGGACCCACTCAAGGACCACGACCCAGAGATGCCACACCTAACCGTGTCTGGACTTAACTACAGAAATGAGTTTTAAGTGCGCTCTCTTGTCTTCCCACATTCAGACTGCCTTTCTCACTGTCCTGCTTGTTTCTCCACTTCATCTCCCAATCTTTTTCATTTTGGTGACGCATTTTTAATTTCCAGGAGACTTTTTCCTTCTCTTGTTTTTCACAGCCTGCTGTTCTGGATTTTATGGATGTAATATCTCCTCAGGTCTCACCAAAGATCTAATTAAAATATTTTCAAAAGCTTGTTTCTAGTCTCTGAATGATGTGTTCCCTCCAAGGTTGCTGTGTTCCTTTCTCTGATGTTTCCCATGTGCGGCTGGTTTTCTGAGTCTGGTGACTTCTGCTGACTGTCCACATTCAAGAATGAGGAGCTAGATTCATTTTTCTAGCTTGCTTTTTCCTTGCATGGTCTGTGTGTTGTCTTTCCGTCAATGTCAAAGGCCTGGGAAGTTCTGGGTATGGGGTGGGGCTGTTAATTGGAGGACTCTGCTTAAAGGGTAGCAGTAATCAAAGACCCCTCAAATGAGCACCAGCTAGAGGCTGTTCACTGAGGGCATGCTCTCAAGGAGGGGAGCCAGCCACTGAGACTTAGGTTTTGGGAGAGAATCAATGGCAGGGAAGAAAGGTTCAGGTCTGCCCTGATGTGGATGCTACTGTCGGGGACAGGGGAGATGAGGTAGTCTGAGTCCCACGTGGCTAAGTAGGGACTATTTGGCTCTTTCCATTTAGTCTCGATTGGAATCGGATTGAAAGCTAGGGTAGGGGCTGAAGAGATGGCTCAGTGGTTAAGAGCACTTGTACAATCACAAGGACTGTAAGATTTGGTTCCGAGACCCAACAGAAGTGGACAAGAGACTCTGCAGAGGAGTCAACAGGACATTTATTATTAAAGGCATGGGGCTAACTCCTCAGGTCTCCAGTGAGGAAGCTGGCCTGCTCATGTTGGGGTACTGGGCTGGCATTCCCAGGTCTCGGGAGATGAAGAAAGGAGATGGGAAGCTAGCCAAGCCTGGCTGCCCAGAAGGCCTTTTCATGGGGAGGGGATCCCATCACATCTGATTGATGTTCACAGGAGATAGTAACGCCTGGTATCAGGAAGCTTATCTGGCCAGGAAGTTGCAAGTCAGTTCCTTTTCACAGATGCTTGTAAATTCTGGAAGTTTGGCTGGATTCACCAGGGTGTCTGTCAATGCTGAGACCTGGAACTGCTAGGGGGTTCCTTTCAGTCACACCTTTCAAAATTCATATTCCAGCACACACCTAACAAGCCAGACATCCAGCACACACCTATAACCCCAGGTGTGAGGGACTGACACCCTGTGCTGCCTTTGGGGCACACAGGCACAGACACCCACACACGTGCTGCTGTAAATAAACACTAATGACCAGGGAAGCTTACAGTTGTTCATTTAGTCCTCGCTTTTTGTGTGGCAGGAATGAAAATGTTCTAAAAGGACACCATTTACTGTCAGACTATAGAAACAATTGAAACGGGGAGAAAGAGAGCATCCCCTAGTGGGTTCTTAGTCTCATTCGTTAAAAAATTTAAGAATGGACCCAAACGGAAGCTTTAGGACAATTTTATTGGAATTTAGAGAAAAATCCTCAAGGCAGGCAAACTGGGGATCTCAGCAGCTGCCCGGAGGAGGAGGAAAATGGAGGGAGAAGGAAAGAAGTCAAAAAGTCATGCAGGTTTAGAGCCTGCATGGGGTCAGACATGTGACAGACGGTAGCCAGGTGACTGGGAGAAGAAGCTTTAGAGAAAACGTAGAGAAATACAAGATGCTAGGGCAGCCCAAAGCCTTAGAGAAAGCATGTTTAGAAAAGGGATATGAAGAAGAGAAGGAAAGACTATGCTTTTCAGAAAAGTAGCAGACTTACAGAGAAAGACATGTTTGTGGCCGGGTCCAGAAGAACTGCCCTGAGAGGTGGGATTCCAGGCGGGAAAAGTTCACTGCCTCATTAACACAGTCAGTATTCCACCCATCTATTTAGTATAACTTAAGGTGAACCCACCTTCCTAAGGGTGGTCCTGTGATCAGGTGATTGACCAGTGAAACTGGAAATGTGGGTCTTTCAACAGATACACTAGAGAATTTAGTCTATCTCAGATAGCTATTTGCTTTCTAACACAATGATCCCCAGTAAGTTAGAATTTCCCAGGATTCCTAGGACTCTCATGCTGGAGAAGGATGGGCTGAAGCTTGGTGCTGGGTTGTATTAGTTACATTTTGTTGCTGTGAGAACTCCAGGATCAAAATGGCTTGTGAAAGAGTTTATTTGGGGGAAGGCAGAGGACTCATGACAGCAGCTAGCTGGAGCAGGAAGCTGAGAAATCACACATTCAACAGCAAACAGGAAGCAGAGAGTGAACTGGAAGTGGGATGAGGCTGTGAACTCTCACAGCCCACTTCCAATGGCACTTCCTCCAGCAAGGCTCCCCTCCTAAGGGTTCCATGACCTCCCCAAACAGCACCACCACCAGGGAGTGGAAGTTCAAAGTACAGGAGTCTACAAGGGACATTTCTCATTTAAATAACCGCACAGCTCCCTCCCGCAGCCCACTCTGCTGCTCTCTTCCATTTTCGTGGTCTTAGTCCTGCTGGAGCCTGCCAGCAGAAATCCGAACTGTACCTGAATTAGGGAGTAAGGATTGAGAAAGAGAGAGAAAGAGAGAGAGAGAGAGAGAGAGAGAGAGAGAGAGAGAGAGAGAGAGAGAGAGAGAGAGAGAACAGACAGACAGACTCGGGAGGGCTCTCAGTCAATACTGAGGCATAGACTTTATTTTGCTCAGTGTATTTATAGGAACAATACAAATGCGGGATTATTCAAAACACCTATATCTACTTAACAAAAGGTGTTAAGCCTAGGATTTAAGATAAGCTTTCCTCCTGGTGATTAAATCAGACCTTCCTATAAGGATTTACAAGATCTTCAGCCTTGGGTCTAAGATAATCTCTCCTTCAGGTGAATAAATCATTTACATAGCAAAACACCCTAATCCCACAGCACTTCTGGGAATAGCAAGACTGATCCCTGCTTGATCCTAAACTAGGGCAAAGTTCAAGGCAGTCCAATGGCTCCCGACATAGTCTTTACAAGATATGCCAGGAAAGAAGGCATACAGAATCCCACCCTCAGATGCTGATATTTTAATGAAAGACACAGTAAAAACAGTTTTAAGGAGTGGACATCTTGAACCATTTGTACTTTGAGGAGTGTGTTTGGAAGCAAATGAGGAGTCCTAGTAGAGATGAAGAGGACATGCAGAAGACAAGCCCAGGCTAGGGCAGGGCTTGGTGGGAGCAGCATGATTCTCAGCTGAGACAAAAGCAGAGAGAATATTTCAAAAGCAATCTCAAATTGAAAGTGTTTTGGATATAAACTACTGACTCCATTAGCATCAGGCTTGGCCATTTGCTGGGATCAGAAGTCCAAACCTCCAGGCCCCTGGGACCATCTTGGCCAGTGTGGGGAATGGATAGCTTGGTTCTCATGGTCAGCTTTCCAAGTCTACAGCCCAGAAAGTTTATCTTTCCTCAGCCATATGGTTAGTATGAACTTTCCAGAGGATCAAAATGCACCCAAGGGGGGATTTTGCAGAACACTGCAAAAGGATTATTTTCAGGGTGAGGATATTTATGAGAACCTAAAAGTTGGCACCAACAACAGAAAAAGCCAAAGGGCAGAAACCATTTCAGCCTCTCTAAGCTCTGCATCTGTCTAGAGATCAGAAGGCTATGGAGGGAGATTTTGGAGCAGCTGCTGATTGTGAAGCTGATGGGCTCTGGTCCTCTGACTGCTTCAAGCAGGAATACTTAGCAGGCTGTGATTACTTTGGTTCAGATGCGAGCTTTGGAAGGGAGGAGCAATTTCCCTTGGGCTGGAATCTAGTGCCTCAGGAAGCCTGATCACAGACCCAAACAAACAAGCATGCAGAAGGGTTCTTACTTGCTTCAGCCAGTCCTCTGTGGACAGAAATTATGTGGTTGCTTCCTCCAGCCTCTCGGAGCATTGACACAGCTACTGCAAGTTTGGGGTTCATTAGTAGGTAAATCACCAACTAGCCCATTTGCCAAGTCAGTAGAGCTGAGATTACTTCCCAACATTTTCACTTTTAATTTAGTAAATTTTAGTCAGCATCCTTTCGGTGACATTGAGCATGCAATACGAACTGTTATCCAGGAGAACAGAGCTCTGAAACAACACAGAAAAGCCAAATTTGATGACACAGAAAGAAGATGATTGTGTTAGCAGTTAGGTGTCAGCCGACTCGAAGGACATTGGGGTGGACCGTGAAACAAAGGACTGCAACAGCAAGGCTTTAATGACTAGTCAGAAGAATGATCTGAGGCAGACCTCTGGCCATGGAAGGAGATGTAACACCCTGAATGCCCCAAAGATCACTGGTGCACAACCATCTAAGCCTAGCTCCAGAAGCCCAAGCCCAAGTGTGGTCAATCTCTTGACCTTACACAGCATTAGAGCCTATAGCTGAAGGATAAATGTCTGGACTTAAAGGACTCCAAAATGGGTTAGGTAAACCACTGACCTGAGCTAATTTCCAACCCAAGAGCTGTGTAAAATCTTCAACCCCAAGACCGTGTTATCTGGGAAAACAAGAATCAGCCCCTCTTGTCTCAAACCTCCAAACCATGACACCAACACTCGAATCGTCCCAGCCCCCAGACCATAAAAACAGCCTCCTTTCCAACCCATTATAAGTCACACACCAACTGTGCCAGGAGGCACAGTGTCAAATCCCACGGAGAAACTGTCGCCACCTTCATTGTTCTAATAATGAATAGTCTGCTCCTGAGGTCAGTCTCTCATCTTTCATTTTCATGTCGCCCTGGGCAATCCTGATCTAACATTTTCTAACAGTAACAGGTTTTTCTTTCTACATCACATCTTGGCTCGAATGCTCTGGGGTTCCGCTGTGCAGCATTGCATGCTGGGAATTCCCACAGGTAACGTTTCGGCCCATCTGTACAACCAACTTCTGTTTCAGAAAAAGTGCACAGTCTGAGTACAAGTATCAGTTGCCAAGTACCTCAAGTATCCGAGCCCTAGGGAAGACCAGATGATCCCGGGGATAAGCAAACAGGACAGGTGGGGGCAGGAGTCCCGATGAATGCCTGCTGTTCCTCTTTTTCTATCTCAGATTGTGACTCTAACCACATAGCAGAAAGGGAGAACAGGCAGCGGGAACATTCATCCCACTTCCTCTCCAATGGGACCGCTGTTCAAGAAGACACCCTCCTCACCATCTGACCATCTGGCATGAAATGATGCCCAGTGGGTGAGCATCGCTGTATGCTTTCCTCTCTCCTCACCTCCCCTTCAGAGGCTGGTGGGAAGAACTAAGGGCATCTTTACTCCTTGCGATGGCTTTGACCATCAACTTGGCAGGAGCTAGAATCACTTAACAGACTCGGGGGCCTGTGTAGGAGAGTGTTCCCAGAGAGGTTTAATTGAGATGTGAAAGGTCCTCCCCTCGAGTATCAGTGACATCATCCCATAGGCCAGGTCCTAGACTAAATCATAAAGAGGAGAAACAAGCCGAGTACCAGCATTCATCCTCTCTGCTTCCTGCCACCACGTGACCAGCTGCCTCCGTTTTTGCCACCCACCACACCTTTGCTGCCATGATGGACTGCATCCTCAAACTCTGAGCCCAAGCAGCTCCTTCTTTCCTTAAGTTGCTTTTAAATTTTATTTATTTATTTCTATTTTATGGGTATGAGTGTTTCTCCTGCATGGATGTAAATGCACTGTGTCATGCAATGCCCATGGTAGCCAAAAGAGGATCTGGAGTTACTGATGGTTGTTAGCTGCCATGGGAACCAAACCTGGGTCCTCTGTAAGAGTAATCAGTGCTCATAACTGTAAGGTTTGGGCTTGAGAGATGCGGCAGAAATGGACCAGAGACTCCGCAGGAGAGTTAGCAGGACCAGGTTATTAAGGGTGCTGGCACCAGGCTGGCTTCTCAAGTTGGGAAAAGAGAGACCAGCCAAGACTAGTTTCTCTGTACTCCAGAGTGGAGAGATGCTAGCCCCGCTGGGGGACGAGGGAGACAACCCCTCATCTTGGAGGCTCCGGCTGGGGGACCGGGTTGGTGTGCCTGGCTTAATTTCTGCAGATCGGGATGGGGAAACTCGCTAAGGGAGAGTGGGAGAGTGGAAGAGGCTAGCTCTCAGGGAGAGCGAGAGACTAGCCAGGCTGGAGAAGAGGCAACTAGCTCACCCTAGCAGCCCAGTAGGCCTTTTTATGGGCAGGGATCCCCATGACATTTGATTGATGTACAAGGGAAAGTGGTAAAAATTTTGGCCAGGAAGTGACCCTTTCTACAGATGTTTGTGAATTCTGGGTCAGGGACCGTATCTGACCAAGAAGCTGTAAAAGTCAGTCCCTTTTCATGGATGCTTGTGAATGCTGGAACTGCTGGGGGCATTGCTTTCAGTCACAACTTACAGTAACCTCTGAGTCATCTCCCCAGCCCCTCCTTAAGTTGCTTTTGTTTGGTATTTTGTGATAGCAATAAGAAAAGTAACTAATATATGCCCCAAAGCCATGTGGGGTTGGAGGTGAATGATTTGATCTGTCTTCCATCCAGTTTTGTCCTTTGAATAGAATGATGTTTATGACAAGAGCTTCAAAGCCACGTGACCCTTCTCTGCTCATAGTCAGCTCTTCCTAAGACCTACCCAACCTTCCCCTCAGCATAATCCCTGCTTCATGCCATTGCTGGGCATTAGTGTTATACCTGTAGGCCTATGATGGCTGCCAATGGCTTTCTCTGGCTTGGCAGAACTGGTTTCACCATCTCTGCTCTGCCAGGAAGTACAGTGGTGAACAGGAACTTTGGGACAGTGGAACACTAGGAGGAAAGGGTGATGGGGTGGGGGCTCCATTCTGAGCTGCTGTGGCATCCCACATCTGAAATGGAATACGCTTTACCACTGAAAGGAAAAGTCTCAAGTCCTTGAGACTCATATCCACACTGTGAGCAATTAAAGAAGCTAATCCCTTCTTTGGGGCTACTCAGAAAGCAGTACTCCTAGCTGGTGAGAGCTACCACTCTGGTTACAGTTTAGAGCTTTCTCTCACTGTCTGATGAGGGGGAGTGCCTGCACTTCCTTCTGAACCTGTGCTTTACTTGGGAGCACTGGAGTTTAGGAAGAAGAGACAGTTTACGTTCTCCCACAGACCCCTTCCTCTTCCAAATTTGGGTCAAGTTAAGGCTCCAGTAAGCGAAAGAGCTGTTCCATCTCAGAAGCGACTCAATGCTGTGGGTAAAGACAGAAGAGACTGTGGAAGAACCCTCCCCCTAACAAGAGCAGACATGTTGCTATGGCAAGGGAATCAGCCACCACCCCTTACCTTAGGGCAGAGCTGTAAAGACAGAACAATCAGAAAGACTCATCATTTGAAGAAGAAAAGGCTGATAGACCAGCTTCAGGATGCTCAGGTTGGAGTCTGATGGGGAGGCTGGACATGGACAGGGTGATTAATAGTGATTGATTTGGCTGTGTGGGGCCTGAATGCAGATGGAGAAAGGAAGCCAGGAGTCACTGAGCAGGTCAGCCCCCTCCTGGGACAGCAGTTGCAGAGTGTGGGTTAACACAGAATTCTGTGGTGACATATGGTCAGGCCATTGTCCATCCATGTAGTCAGATCCTGTTCTTAACCACCATGCTGAGTCTGTCATTCCTACAGTGACCTGGTGGTAGCCCACACGTGACAGACTCTGTCAAGTCCTAGATGTCCTGTGGAGGACGCCACCATCAAGATCCTCGTAACAAAGGGGTCTCTTTCATCAGCAGGAGTGAACCAAGCAGAGCCAGAGAGGGAATGCTAGGTAGAGGAAAGTCCCAGGTGTTTGCACTGCTCTCAAAGTGGCATCAACCACTCTGCGGGACCCTCCACTCATTACCTCTAAGCTGCAGGTCCAACCCACAGACGGCCGCTCAAGGGCAGCAGTATTGGTTACTTTTCTATGGGTAAGGCCAAGAAAAGCAGGGAAGAAATGTCCACTGGGGCTCACAGGCTGAGGGTGTGCCCATCGTGCAGGGAGCATGATGTCCACTGGGGCTCACAGTCTGAGGGTGCGCCCATCGTGCAGGGAACACATGGCAGGATGTGAGAGCTGGCCATTGTCCCTCGAGCTCAGAAAGAGAGAGGAGAGTGCTGGCACGAAGTTCACATCTCTCAGTCCAGGACCCCAGCTCATGAGACAGAGCTGTCCACATTCTGGATGGATTTTCCTTCCTCAGTTAAACCTTTCTGGAAGCGTTCTCACACTCACCCAGATGTGGTTTCCATGGTGATCCTAAATCCTATCAAATTGACAATCAAGTATGAAAGCCAGGAGTGGGGATCATGGGGTAATATCTTAGAGGCTGTCTCCCACAAAGCTGTCCAGTAGAAAGCAGATCTGGTTTTATTAGGAAGGATTGTCGCAGGAGAGGAAAGATTATTATTACAACAGAGGAGGAGGGCTGTCACAAACGAGAGAATACAGACCAGTAAGAATAAGAAGGAGCTTTTTCTATTAGAGAGAGGGACACAGAAAGCTAGAAAGAACCCAGGGTGGATGGACGGGATGCAGGGATGACTCTAGTCAATAGTTCAGAGAACGGTTTACCCTGAGGACAACCTCTTTGCCAGGACAGATCCTAGGGAGAAGCTGTCTTTAGGCTCAAGTTGAAAGTGATTACTGAGTGATGTAAGAGGGCCCAGCCTAGTGTGGGTTGTGTCACTTCTGGACGGGTGAGTCCTAGGTTGTATAAGAAAGCAGACTAAGGGGGCTGGAGAGATGACTCAGTGGTTAACAGTACTGGCTACTCTCGTAGAGGACCTGGGTTTGATTCCCAGGCCCCATATGGCAGCTAGCAACTGTCCGTAACTCCAGTTCCAGGGGCCCCAACACACTCTTCTGACCCCCAAAGACACTGCATGACATGGGTGCAATTAAATACATGCAATACACTCATACACATATAATTAAGATAAAAAAAAATTTAAAGAAAGAAAGCAGGTGGAGCACAGGCCAATCCAGTAAACAGTGTACCTCTGTGGTTTGTACTTCAGTTCCTGCCGCCAGATTCCTGTTCTGAGTCCCTCCCTCACTTCCCTCAGTGATGGACTGTGCCTTAGAAGTAGAAGATAAAATGAATAAACCCTCCCCAAGTTAGTTTTGGTCAGTGTTTTATCACAGCAAGAGAGAAATCAAACAAGAACAATAGTCTTATTTATAAATTATTTATAGACTAGGCTGAGTGAGCCAGAAACTTTTGCTGTTTGTATTGTTACCTAACCTGTTGTCAGGATCAGAGTCTAGGCCACCAACATGCTAGGCTCACCCACCAATCCTTGATAGCCCAATTAAAGACACAGAGGAGGGGCTGTTAAGAGTTATGAGTAAGAGCTAAGAGTATGTACTGCTCTTGCAGAGGACTGGAGTTCAATTCCAGAACCCACATCAGGCAGCTTCCAACAGCCTGTAACTCCAGCTTCAGGGAGAGTTGACATCTCTGGCCTCTGGCAACTGCACTTATGTGTACATGCCAACAAACACACAGAAACACACAATTTTAAAATTAAAATCAATATTTGAAAAACACAAAGTAATAGTGAAAATCAGAGGAAGGAGATTTATTCAATAGGGAAGAACAAAGAAAGAGGTCCAGTGACCACCCTGCGAGTCTATCTTTGGGGTCCTGGCATGAGGTTTAGGATTAAACAGAGGCCAAGAGATGTGTTTGACTAAGTGAGGTGTGCCCAGCCCATCACTGACCCCTCGATGTCTCACTTCCAATCTCTCCTGCAAGGTGCTCTGTCAAGTCAGCAGAATTCTGTGCAAGCTCTTTCCAGGGAGTAAGCTCCACCTCTGGTTGGCAGGAGACATCAGTCTATTCCTTCTCCCAACATGGGATTCCTAGGGAAATTCCAAGTCTTTGGGGACCAGAATTTCCATGGTCTGATGGTCACAGGGAGGAGCACCAGTGTTTCTCTAGAACATCTTCATTCTGCTAGGATGCTTAGAGCATCTTGCATTTGTGAAAACTAAGAGTAGAGAAGTGAACATTGTGTTGGGTTGAGAGAATCTTAAAGGAGTTTCTTTTTATCAAAAACTTGCAAGCTGGAGAGATGGCTCAGCAGTTAAGCACTAGTTGCTCTTGAGGTGGGCCCAGGTTTGGTTCCTAGCACACACAAGGCAGCTAACAACTATCTGTAACTCCAGCTCCAGGAGATCTGACCTCTTCTGGCCTCCAAGGATATTGCACACATTTGCATATAGGCAAGCAAACCATTCATACATATAAAAATAAATAAAGAAATTTTTTTTAAAAAGAACTTGGAGAAGGGAACTTTCACAGAAGTGCAGCTTGGGCCTTCTCATTGTGACAGTATCTAACATGGCTACCCCTCCTCTGACCCCACCACTCAGAGCTCATATACTCAAAATCAGGGGGCAAGTATAGTGGCCACTGAGGGTGGGATGGGCCATTTCCTTTCCCATCGTTTTCTGGAATTCCTTGACAGTAAAATAGCCTCTGTTTCTCCAACCACTCTCAACCTGTGACACTACCAAATTTTAAATTCAATCTGTCAGACCAGATAAAAAATTTCCTATCAGGAGGTCCCTAAAACACAGTAAGAGAAAATAAGGAATGTCACAATGGAAGGTAATTACATAAACAGCATTAAGAGCTGTTTGGCCTTGGGGAATATGTGACTCACTTGCTCTGCCAAAATCACTTGTTACAATGGGAACTAAGTGGAGAGTTAAGTATATTATACATTCTGCTGTTTCGCAAAGCTGATGTTTTCAGAAGCAGTCCTCTGTAAATTAACCTTTGTCCCCTACAACACCAACACACATTAGCATGCAAAGTCACCATAGCACTCAAAGGCTAGCACCCTGGTTCTCATTTGTGAATGGAATTACCAAGCTAGAGTGCTTGTGAGACTCACAGCTCCAGTGTCTCTAAAGGACAGAACCTCACTTCAGAGATGCAAGGCACCCTGCACACATCCACTTCTCTTAATCATAGGCTGTGCATTCCTGAAAGCAGGACATGATTTAATGACTACCTGTATTTCATACATTAAGTCTTCCATAAGTTGATAGAACTGTAGACTTGTAGAAAGTGGCTTAGATTCTCCAGGCTGAGCCAGCACCTCTGACTTTGCCTGTCGGGACAGAATTGTGTTGGCCAGTGTACAGTGTTGGCCATAGGCTTCCAGGGCCAGATCTTCATCTGTAGATAAGGAATCATAGCCCAGGATAGTTGAGTGACCTGACACAGATCTCCCAGGCAAACAGCCACTGAGTTTTGGACCAAATGTCCTAAATCATGTTTTTTTCTGCCCATAAATGACTCCTTTCTCCTGCCAGTCTGTATCTGCTGGCACTGACCTGGTACTGGATTTACAGTGAATCTTTGTCCATTGACCTCCTCACCAAGTTAATAGGTTTATTTCATCCTAGCCTGAGTTTGTAATGGCCATGATGATAGAAATTATACTCCCTGAATCGTACAGAGGAAGAAGAGATGGATCAAATCAGAGTTGACAGAGTCTCCTAAAAGTCACATGGGAAGCTGGTGATGTTTTGTCCCGTCCAGCGGGCAGCGTGGACATGAGACTCTGGAGACCTGGAATGAGTGGGGGCAAACAGACACACACACAGAACACACAAAGACAAACACGTAGGACAGACAGAACAGGGAAATGTCTCTCTTCAGGCCTCGCGCTTTATTGTTTCAGGGAGTACTTATAGTTTTTTGGGAAATCAAGAATGCAGATACATCTATACAGCAATGTGGCAATTAACAAAGAGGCACTATCTCTAACTTTCAAAGCCCATCAGGAAGGTGGCACTAAGAGGGGGCAGGGGCTTTGAACCAGGGGAGTGCTAGAACCCTGGCGGCCATCAGTGCTTCCTTCTTAGCTCAGCTCCGGTGAGAACAAGGTGAGTCCTTTTGGAGGACCCCAGGACATTCCTGTGAGAATTCCTTAGTTACAAAGATTAAGGACTGAGTTTACCTACAGGTGGTCACAGGGGCATGGTATCTCCCTAAGGCTGATTTCCTCTGAGATGAACTCAAACTACAAGCTGGCTGTTTTCTCGTGCGCGGCGTGGCGTGCAACAATGTTTATGGAAAATCTATCTTCTGACCCTCAAGTCAAGCTTTTAAAATCAAGCTGTGCTATCATAAAGAATGTTTCCTCCTATAGAGCCTGTCACGAATGTCCTAAAACCTGCGGAACTTCCCAAGTGATGAATTTCCCTTTCCTGCTAGCAAAGTGGCTATTGGTGGGTAACAGGCAAAGGATGGGGTCCGAGGAAGTCCAAGCAGAGGGTCTGAGGAGGAAACCGCCTGCAGTGCAGCAGCAAGGCCAATGGTTTAAGCCATCATGCCTACAGAGTGAAATCCCAATAGCAGCTTTGCACACTGAAGCTGAGTGGAGCTTCCTCACTAGTGAACAGGTCAATGGGCCAGGAGGGTGACATGTTCTGACTCCCAAGGAGAGGACACAGAAGCTCTGTGTCTTTCTTCAACCTCACCCTGTGCACATCTTTATAAAACCATATCAGCTGGAGAGATGATTCAGAGGATCCAGGTTTGATTCCCAGCACCCACATGGCTGCTGTTCTAGTTTGCCTTCAATCGCTGTGACAAAACACTCTGACCAATACCAACTTGGGGAGGAAAGGGTTTATTCAGCTTACCTCTCCTGGGTCACAGTTTATAGCCCAAGGTAGGAACTCAGGGCAGGAACCTGGAGGCAGGAGCTGGAGCACAGGCCATGGAGGAACTCGGCTTACTGGCTTGCTCCCCTGGCCCAAGCTCAGCCTGCTTTTTTATACAATACACAACAACCTGCCCCAGGGATGGCACCGCCCACAGTGGGGATGGGTCCTCAAAATCACTCAACAATCAGGAAAATACCCCACAGACATGGCCATAGGCCAGTACAATGGAGGTAATTCCCCAGTTGAGGCTCCCTCAACCCAGGTATGTCAAGTTGACACTAAAACTATCCAGCAAATTGACCTCTTGTCAACTTTACACACAAAACACATCACTCTTAAACTACAACCTTTCCATTTTTTAATCTCCAAGATGTGTTAACAATATCACAACAAAAGACGGTGCAATCTTAAAAGTCCTACAGTCCATAAAAAATCTAAACATTTAAAAGTTCACAGTCTCTTTAAGAAGTCTCTTAACTGTGAGCTCCTGCAAAATCCAAAACAAGTTAAATGCTGCCCAAGCTAGCCTTTCTTATATAATACAAAACAACCTGCACAGGGGTTGCACCGCCCACAGTGGGCTGGGCCTTCCCACATCATTCATCAAGAACATATCCCTGGGCTGGAGAGATGGCTGGCGGCCTACAGCACTGGCTGCTCTTGCAGAGGACTGGGGTTCAATTCCCAGCACCCACATGGTGGTTCACAATCATGTGTAGCTCCAGTTTCAGGGGATCCAATGCCCTCCTCTGGCTCCGTGAGCATTGCACCACATGGGTACACTTACATACTTATAGGCAATACACTCATACACATAAATTTTTTAAAAAAATAAAAATATTTTGGGCTGGAGAGATGGCTTAGCAGTTAAGAGCACTAACTACTCTTGCAGTGGACCTGGGTTCAATTTCCAGCACCCACATGGTGGCTGACAACCATCTGTAACTCCAGTTCCAGGGGATCTGACGCCCTCTTCTGACCTCTGCCGGCTCTGTCTGACACGGGTGCACTTACACACATGCAGGCAGTACACTCGTACACAAAAATAAAATAATGAAAAAAACCTTATCGTAGACTGAGATGATAGTTCAGTTGGCAAAATGCTTATCTTGCAAGCATGAGAACCTGAGTTCAGTCTCCAGAACTGCATTTTACAAAGCTGTGTATGGTGGTACACACCTGCACACCTGCAATCCCAGCACTAGGAAGGCAGAGATAGGTGGGGCTCTGTAGGGCTCACTGGCTGGGAGCCAAATTAGAGAGCTCCAGGTGAGGGACTGTCTCAAAAAACAAGGTTGAGGGCTCCTGTGGAAAAACATTCAAGCTTGTCCTCTGACCTAGACACGGACACAGACACGGATGGGGACGGGGACACGGACGCGGGTTGGGACACGGACACGGACACGGGTTGGGACGGGGACACGGACACGGACACGGTGGGGACGGGGATACGGACACAGACACACACATTTTAAGTGGAGCTCCTTCTTGAGTTTTGTGTTTCTTTAGCAAATCATCCAACCCTGAAATTGTGGCCCGGCAGCCACAGTGCAGGTGGCCTGAGGACCTACAGACCTGGCATCTGGCGTCTGGGTGAGGGAGGTCCTCGCTTTGCGCTGAGCGTAGCTGGTGTCAGACTGAACTGCAGGATGCCAATGTGATGGAAGGCACTCTGGAGGAGAGACAGAACACCCACTCAGATTCAGCCGGAGGTGGAGGTCTTTCCCCGCCAGGTGGGACAGCCCTCCCTCTTCTCTGTGCTCCTCACAAGGTGTCTCGTTTGCCACACTGTCTACTCATCAATTTCCTGAAACTGGATCGTTAGCTCTTAGAAGGAAACGATTGCATCTTTTGAATTTTACCCATGTTTCCTGCCACTGCCCTTGACAATATAAGTGTTCACAGTGCTTAATGAGTTAATGGCTAAATCAGTACTCTCCTCTCTCAGCCCGTGATTTCTGCCCCATGACTTCCACCTAGGTCTCTATTTTTTGCACAGAGTAATTGCTCTACACAAGCACCACTCTAGCCCAGGTGCATTCTGTGTTCTGCGAAAGAACAGAGTCTGCCCACAGCAGAGGAAATTAATTTATTTATGCCCATCAGCCCTGTGCCTTAATGGGAAATGACCCACAGGACATGGCCCACTAAATGCTCTGAGCATCTCTCACAAGCTGTTGCCTACACTGTTTCCTCTGCTTTTTGTTTTCTTTTCCAGAAAATAGCAGCACTATTTATAATGAAATCAGGGACCATAAAAAGGCTCTGAGACCAATGCAGAGGGAACATTTGGCACGCAACCAGAGTGACCGAGTAACAACGAAACAGCCCCTCTCTCCATTCTTGCCCTTTTCTGCTCTCTGCCACTACTGTCCAGATATACCTCTCTGTGGAGCTTGTAGTCTCCTCAGCCCACGTCAGAGAATGAGGAGCTCAGCCTAGGCGTTCCACAGTGCTCCAAGCCACCTCCAGGGCCTGCATCAACCCCTTCAGACTCTGGGGAGGGAAGCATAGCTTGAAGAGGACGGATGTTGTCTCTCCTGTCCTCCCTCCCTCCATTCTCCATCCCTCCTTCCTTCTTTCTCTCCCCCTCTTCCTCCCTCTGTCCATCCTCACTAGGGACTCTCCATCCCCCCATTACGGAAACAGCCTTCTCTTTTCTTCTGTTGGGAGAAGTTCCCCTTTGAGTCCTGTCTTCCTTCCTCTTCGCCCTGTGGGCTTTTCTCTTCTGGGCAGTGTTGACAACCCTCTTTTCTGAAGCAAGAAGTCCCGTCTAGTCTGAACATCATAAAAGCTATTGGAATCATGGGGAACACCTTTAAGAAGAGACACTGCCGAGGTGTTGATAAATATCATCTGCGTTACACAGATGTTTGGCCACCGTTCATTCCCAAGGATTCTGTGCTGCTCAGTCAGAAGTCTTCCTGAAAGTAAGAACACTTCCTTCCCTAAGCAGGAGAAACAGACCTGCCGGAAACAAACACTCCCAAGAGCTGCAGGAACCAGGCTTCTGCTTTCACAGTAGGTGGCTCCTGTGAAGTCACTCTTCCTAGTCCACTTGCTAAGTATCCAAGGCGCTATTGAGCTGTGGGTGTGTCGCAGGCGTTTCCAGACCGCACTAGCTAAGAGGAGACCCACCCTAAATGCAAGCGGCACACCACGTGAGCTGGACTGAGTAAAAATGCGTAATGGAGGGCTGGTGAGGCATCTCTGTGGAGAGAGGGCCTGCTGCTCGGGCCGATGGCCTGTGCTCAGGAGAGAGCTGACTCCTGTAAGTTGTCTTACGCTCATACACCTGTATGTGCACACATGCATGCACTGATAATAAATTAAATCAGTTTAAAGAGTAAAGGGGAAATCCAGCTGAATCCTCTGAACTTCTCATTTCTCTGCTTCCAAATCTGACGAGATTCGAGCAATCAGCCTCATGCTGCTTCTTCCACGTGGAGAGCTGTGCCAGCCTCCCATTATGTAGAGGGCAGCTCCCTGTTGTCATATAGATGGCACCTCCAGCAGAGCCAGAATAAACACTTTCTTAAATTGCTTCTAGTCCGGTCACAGCAAAGCTCCTAACCTATAGCTCCTACCATAGTTCCTAACCTACACCTGGGGGTCAAGATGTACAGGTATAATCCTATCTGATCCTCGAAAAATAGGTGAAAGAATCCCTGCCTGGTGTGGCCAAGAGGAGAGGGGTGAGTCAAAGGACCCCCACCAGGAGCATCTGCCTCTGCAAATGTCCAGAACACTGAGGGAGCTTTAAGTCAGTAATCTGGTGTAGCAGAAGGGAGGGCAGGAAGGAGGTAAGGAGGTAAGGCTCTTGTAGGCAACTGGAGCCATCAAAGAGCTTCAATGAAGGTGCAGGATTCAGCTTTGAGTGAGTTCAACACAGCCTGGAGAGTGAATGGGCTGCCACAAGACCCAAACAGGAAGGCTGGTTCAGACCCCACTGGTTACTCAGGGGATGTGAGGTTCCATGGGCACAAACTGAAGGGAGGTGTCCCCTGTCAGATTTGTGCAAATGCCACCTTACACATCTTCCCTGGCATCCTATTGGCCTCTCTGTCCCAGCTGTAATGGAGACTATGAGCCAGGGCGTTGACTCCTGATTGTATGCTAGGCATTTGATTAGTAGGAATCTTGGGCTACAGGAGCAAGTACTAAGCATGAGACCCTGCAAAATTTTAACATGCCCAACCCACAGTGCTGCCCAGAAATGCTCCTCTCCTACGGTGAGAAGATGGGGCTCACTTGCTGCTCAGGATGGCACTCCTGGGCGGCCTTAACAAGAGAGAACAATGCTTTTGCTTCTGATGTAGGAGGGATTTCATCAAGACAGATCTTGGCTTCTCCACAGGTGGCAGGAGAGGGTGTGGACTTAGCCTCAGGTGCCAGAATCAAGTCAAGGACAGGGTCCATGAGCACCCACTGCATCTTAGCTCAGGGTCTAAGGTTCTGGGAACCAGTTGTGTGCTCTGTTAGTGTGGCTTGGGTCGCAGACCAAAACAAAAGCTCCAAGGAGTCCCACACAAAGAGGATGATGGGAGCGGGTTAGGAGGGTGATGACGCCTCCTCGCCTCTTCGCAGTGTGAAAATCCAACAGTGAGACTCACCTCCCCCCCAGCTCCCTCTCCCGCTCCCCCTTCCCCCACCCCCTCACTGCTTTCTTCCTTTCTGAATGGAGGATTTACAGCTGTCAATAAGGGCTGCAGCTTAGGAAACAATCACTACCCAGGTGTGAGCACTTCATCTGTTTTATTTGGTCCATACAGCAACCAGTACAATGACATTGGGGCTAGAAGTTGATTTAGTTGCATGCAGGCTGGAACAGACTGAGATGGTGTTGAGCTTCCTACTGTCTGGTCCTGACAGAGTCCAGACCTTGCACCCCTGCATCCTACAGCAGCCTCTCCTGAAGTCTAAGCCACAGGAGAGGCTTAGCCAACAAAGGACTTCCCACAGGGCACCTTTAAGGAGAGCGAGTGCTCAGCCTTCCTGAGGAAACAACACCAGGTCTTCAAGCCTTACCCTAGGATTGCTCTGAAAGCATCTTTTCTGTCAAAACCTAATTGTTTCTTGCTGTAATTCCAACTCAGTTTTTCCTATTTAGTTTAGTTAGGGAAAGTTAGAAAAAAAATGAAATTAAAACGTTATTTTAAAATATTTATGTCTCCAGCCTTCATCACAAACAGCTCCCGTTTGTGCTTGACTCTTTGGCAACAGTGATTCATTCCTTACTTTCAAGGTCAAGTCCCCATTGGTGTAAATAGCTTGTATTTTTTTTTAAATGGCAAAATAAAGATTGCTCATTGTCAAGAATATTTCTCAAAGAGAATTTGTGACAATTCTTAGCTACTAGCTTCCTCTTTGTGCAATTTTTATATTACTGCACGTTGCAGGTTGAAGGTAACCTTACATTCTATAACTTCTCTGATACGTTCATTTTTAGCGCTGGTTGGTTCCAGGGCCAGCTGTTTGCAAATGAATTTTGATTGTGAATCTTCATTACTTTACCTTCAAAGGAGAGAAAAACAAGTTGCCCTGCCTCACTGCTGTGAGTCAGTGAACCCCTGACATTTTAGAAGCCTACCCCCAAGCCTTTGACACGCAAAAATGTCTTGGTTGCCCTCCAAATTGCATTCCTCCAAAAGTCATGCATTTTCTACACACAACTTCGGTGTTCAGTTTTTTGCTCAAGTTTTATTCCCTCTTAAAAGGTACGTTTGAGCTGACCGGGGACTCGCGGATGGTGTTGTCCAATCTCTCCTGAACTTTCTGCCCGACTGGCTCTCCACATAAGACATCTAAATTCTTTTTGACATTTCGTACTCTAACTTGAACTTCCAGTCTCCGGATAACTACAGTGACGATGTGAGGTCGAGACTTAAGAAAAACCACAAAATATGCCTCGTTCCACCTGGACTATTACAGGTCCCAGGCTTTGTGGACAAAGAGACAGGCCCAGGCATGTTAGGCAAGCCTAAAAACAATAGGACCAAATAAGGTATAAACAGAAGCCTGCAATGTACTCAGGTAATGGCCAGCACATTCCTCTGTCCTCAAGGTGACTCTCACCAATGAGAGACCCCCTTCAGCCCATTTCTGGAATTCATAACCAATCAATTTAAAGACATGTTTGGCGTGTGCTGGCTTTTGTGACCAACCTGGGGGGAGCACGGAAAATCCCCCTCCTCCCTTTGTCTAAAACGTATAAGAAGCCCCTCCTACCTCTCCTTGTGGCCACTCACCCTCTGCCCACTGCGTTGGTGTGTTGGGTTGTGGACCAAGCTCGAGCTTGCAAATAAAGATCCATGTGCAGTTGCATCGGATTTGGCCTCCCTGGTGTTCTTTTGAGAGGATTCTGTGACCTGGGCACAGCAACTTCAACTTGGAAGTCAGCATAGGAGCCACGCTGCACATTCTCTTTAAAGATAGTTTATCAAGGGGCTGGAGAGATGGTTTGGCAGTTAAGAGCACTGGCTGGTCTTGCAGAGGATCTGGATTTGATTCCCAGCACCCACATGGCAGCTAACAGCCATCCAAAACTCCAGGTCCAGGGGATCCAATGCCTTCTTCTGGCCCCTACAAGCACTTCCTGACACAAGTGCACCTGCCAGGAGCCAACTAGACACCATGTTAAGATTTATCAATATCTGAAAAACCCAGCATGGCTTGTGATCATGGTCTGGAAAGTTCCCGGACCTGGTCAGCAATCACTGTTTCTTGGAAAGGTTGTTTGTGTGGTTGTTTGTGCACATTCCTCAGAAAATTACCTGACCTTTGCTTAGCCCTTGCTTAGGGATGCTTTTGTTATTTAGGCAATTTTCCCTCGATACCCTTCAATGATTGTTTTCTGCTTTTCCAATATGTATATAAAGACCTAGGGGAAAAATAAACTTTGCCGATTTGATCAGAGAAACTGTCTTGTCGATCCTCCGTGTATCTCTTGTCCCTCTCATTCCAGGTTCCTGAGGAGTCTCTGCTCTCGTTGCTGCCCTGCTGGCGGGGGCATGCACCGACCTACATGCAGGCAACACATCCATACACATAAAAATAATAAAACATTTTTTTAAAGATAGTCAATCAAAATAAATGATAGAAACTCTATCAACCAAAAGGGAATATTCCACAAATCCTTCATAAGGATACACATTATCATTCCTCCCTAGGCAGTCAGCTCTTATCTGCTTCTGGGAAGAACCATGACCCCAGGGTGTCTAGCCCTCGGCTCTCCACAGGAAACAATAAGAGCTTCCGTCCTTTGAGCCCTTTGATGTTTTGTTATGGCTTCCTGAAAAGACTAACCTAATGCCACTAAACTGACTTAAAAAAATTCTTCAAGCAACAAAATTAGAAAGCAGAGAAAGTCTGGGGAGAGTCTACGAAGCATGAGGAAGTGTCAGGTCTTCTTAGGTATGATGTCTAATAGACTTTAGTTTTCTGAGCAACTTAGATTATTGAAAAGTGGGGTGGAAAGTGCAGAGTCTCCCCGCACCAGCTGCACCCACACATGCACAGATTCCACCACATTCAGCAGCCCTCACCTATGGAGAGCTTTTGCTCTGACTGATGAATATACTCACAGACATATCAGTGTCCTCCTGAGCCCATGGCTTTCATTAGGTTTGACTCATGGGGTCGTATACTTTACACACATTGACCATCATAATCACCTGTATAGTTTCACTGTCCTAAAAATCCCACTTCCAGTCATCCCTTTGGCCCCAGCCACGTCTATAAACCACCAGTCTCCAGAAGGTCAGCGTTGGAAGGACACAGTATTTGGCTTTTACTGATTTACTTCTTTCATCCAGCAATAAGCATTAAAGTTTCCTCCCGGTCTTTTCACGGCTTGGTGGCTCCTTTCTTCGTAGCCCTGGGTAGCATTCCACTCTCCAGATGTGCCCTGGTTTCTCTATCCAGTCACCTACTGAAGGACATCTTAATTGCTTCCAGAATTTTCCAATTATGAAAAAAAAATGACTGTAAACATTCATGTGTATGTTCTTGTGGAAACAAAAATTTAAATCCTTTGGGTAACCAAGGATCACAATTGCTAGATCATGTTATTAGAGGATGCTTGGTTTGGTAAGATGCTGCCAAATTGTCTAACAAAGCATGTTTTACATCCGCACTAGCAGAGCCAGAGCTCCTGGGCTCCGCTCCCCCCAGCCTTTGTACAAGCTGCAGACCTTGGCCATTCTGTTAGCTCAGCAGAGCTACCTCACCAGTATTTCCTGAATGTTTAGGCTTACTTATAAAATTACAGTCAACTATGGGTGGTCGCGCATGCCTGTAACCCCAGCACTCAGAGGAGACTGAAGCAGGAGGATCATCAGGAGTTGGAGGCCAGTTTGGACTACATAGTAAGTTCTAGGATAATAGCCTGGGCTAAAGACTGCAACCCGTCTCAGACATAAATAATCATAATAGCAAATATATTGCAAGTTCCCTTGGAAGTCTCAGCATGTCTGAAGTGTACATATCTTTTGTGCTTGATTTCTCAGTTCAGAGCAATTCTTGAGTAAGTTGGCTAAATCACGTTTCATTTCTCAAGTACTTTACCCATGAGAAGAACTGGATCTAAGAAACATGCGAGGCCTTGGGTTCAATTCCATTATCACACACACACACACACACACACACACACACACACACAAAAACCATGCTAAAAGGGATCCTTACACAGAACACATTATTGGAGTTCTGTTCAAGAAGCATGATTAGGTTGGAGCAGGTTGTTCAGTCCGCACTACAGACACATGAACATTTCTAGAATCAAGAAACAGGAAAGTATTGATGTCATGTCCAAGAAGCAAACTAACAGCACTGGTGTGTAGGAGCCACCGTCAGAACTGCGCAGAGGGAGGTCAGGGTTGAGTGCACTGTGAGGAGCTGTGGCTGCTGCCAGAGGCTGTGCTGCAGAATACGTGGGGGAATAGACAGGTGCCGACTGGGTGGGGACGCGTGCATGTCAGAGAGTGGACTGGGTGCCGACCGGGTGGGGACGTGATGAGGATTTGGGGGAGTGGTGTGGGGGTGTGGGCTAGATTTTCTGATGGGCATAGGGAGGTGAGGAGGGTCGAGGGCAATAGACCAGGTTCTGACTGGCAAGAAGAAAGGATGAGGAAGCTTCCTGTATATCCCAAGTCATGCATGGAAAATAGGACAGCCCAAAAGGAATTCAAAATCTAAACTAACCCTCTGCTTAGTTGTGAGGCCAAATTCACAATGGTTGTCAGCATGCAGAGCCTAAGCTGAGAATCTTAAAATCTCCTTCAGATGGAGTGGTGGAAGAACTGGGTCAGAGTAATTCTCCTGGAGTAATGCGTAAAAAGCCAGGGGAAATTCAGCTCAGGAAGCAGAACAGAGGGTTCAGCGATCCCACTAGAAGCCTGCCGGTGTTGGCTGTCTGCGAGGCCAAACCCAGAAAATCAAAACTCCGCAGACACATAAGCCTGAGCCTCTCCGCCAACAGAGTGTATGAGCCATCACATATCTAATACATATCTTCTCTTGAAGAAAGGAGCCACGCTCTAGAGGAAAGGCAGGCAACAGAAGCCACCCTGAGAGGACCTAGCCATTGTGATTAGCAGAGAAGCTCTAAATCAGCTACTAGTATAAATATTCAAATATTTCAAAGGAAAATGCATTTATAAACAGATGGACTGCTCTTCAGGAAAGCATAAATTATTTTAAAATCTCAAGTGGAGAAGAGAGGGACTTCTGTCATAGTGCTTTTAGAAGGCCAGCCAATTTCTCTGACAATAATGACTTAAAGCACAAGACAGAGTCATCAAATAGAACTGTTGGGCTGACCATGGTGGGCATGCCTGCAATCCCAGTACTTGGCAGGCCAAGGCTGCAGTGTTACTAGAGCTGTGAGGGCTAGAACCTGGAAGCTAACAGACTGGGCTGAACACCCATCCTCAACAGGCCAATTAAAAAGACAAGAAACAGCAGAAAGTAAAGATTTATTCAACACGGCTGGAAATTTGAGGGAAATTCTGGAAATAGAGGACTGCAAGAGGGCTGAGCTCTAACATCTCAGTATAAATTTTGCCCAAATCCTTGGCTTATCATTAAAATTTGCAAACAGTGGCCTGGGACCAGATTCAACAGAGCTTTCTGGAATCTGGGAGCTGAGAAAACCCAGCAGAGAAATCAAAATATAGCATAAGTCCACCACAGCCTGCCTCTCCTGCTGGCTGTAGCTAATAACTATCATTATTATATTATTTTAACATTTTATTTATTTTTATCTTATCCATATGATTGGTCTCTCTGCATGCATGCAATGCCCATAAAGGCCAGAAGAGGGCAGAGGATCCCCTAAAACTGGAGTTAGGGATGGTCATTAGCCCCATGTGGGTGCTGGGAACCTAACTCAGAGTCCTCTGCTAGCCCCATTGTTATTGTTGTTATTATTGCTATTGTGGACCTCTGGCCACACTTTGAAAGACAACTAACTACCCAATGAACCCCCCAATTTAAACAACAAAAGACAAATTGTAAGGGGCAAGTTAAAACTCGGTGAGCTAACACTTTAGTTTTCCATTCTGTCTTCTTTCTCTTTACCTCTGCCCCAAGACTGTGTAGCAGAGAAACTGCAAATGCCCAGAATGTCTACAGCAATTCCATAACGTGACCAGAAATCATAACAACAGGCCTGAGAAATGGGTCTCCTGACCTGTGCATGAAGCAGCCAAGGCCGTGGGCTCCCCTCCCCCAAGCTTTGCTGGAGAGGAAAGACCTATGAAAGCACAGCAGAGCTACTGAGAACCCAACCAAACTTTTAAACCAGGTCTCAGGACTCTGATTAGCATCTTGGTGGGCTAATATGATATAAACAGAACAGAATAAGACTTTGAAAACTGAACTACTGACCAAACAGGTGAGACAGAGTGTGAAGTCAGAGCCCTCATGGCTCAAAAAGCTCCGTGAGCCCTGAGCAGAACACATTCCCAGAAAACCAGACCTGGGCATTTGTGATGTTTAATCTGGACTGTCAGTTTGTTTAGACCTGGAATCTGCTAAGAGACCAGTATGTGGGGGTGGGGGAAGAACTCCCTGAGGGGAGAGACTCCCCAAGATTCGGTGGTACCTTCTGAAGGCAGCTGGACATACAGGTCAGAGGAAAGCACTGCCTGCCTTTGTGTCTTTCTGGGAAGTGTGCCTGTCTTCCTGCTGCCACAGAAGCCTGACGACCTGAGTGCAAACCCCAGGACCAACATGATGGAAGAAGACAACTGACTCCCACAAGTTGTCCTCTAACCTAGACATGTGCTATGACATTGTGCACATCCATACACACACAAATAAGTAAATATGCATTTTAAAAAGTTTTTTAAGTGAAAGAACTGCCAACCAGAATTATGTGCATTCTATTAAAATAAATTGCTGAGTTCATACATGTACAACACACACACCATGCAAGGTTGTTATCACACTTAAAACTCAGTGACTGTAACATACTATGTCCTTAGAATAAAAAAGAAAACCAACATGATCATCATAATATATTGACAAAAACCATGCCTTTGTTCTTGGCTGGGCATGATGATGCACACCTTTAATCTCAGCACTCAGGAGGCAGAGGCAGGTGGATCTCTGTATGTCTGGTCTACATAGTGAGTTCCAGACTAGCCAGGCCTACACAATGAGACATTATATCAGCAGTGAAAGTCTGGATACTTTCTACTGCACATCAGAAAAGGCCCAGAGTCTCTGTGCACACCACCTCTGTTCACTACCATTCTGGAAAACCTAACTAGTACATAAGAGGGGAAAAGAGAAGAAATCACATCTATTAGAAGGAAACAACTTTATTTGCAGATGGCATAGGTACATACACAGACTGTTCTAAGGATTTTACAAAAAAATCTACAAGATGAATTACTGGATCTAGCATATTTGTAGGATAAGAGTTCAGTAAAAAGTACATTCCGGGGCTAGAGAGATGACTCAATGGTTAAGAGCACTGCTTCTCTTGCAGGAGACCCAGGTTCAAATTCCAGCACCCACATGGCAGCTAACAACCATATGTAACTCTAGTTCTGGGGGATCCAATGTCTTCTTCTGGTCTCTAAAGGGCATTGAACAACACGGGTGCACTTACAGACATGCAGGCAATATACTCATACATGTAACATAAAAATAATAAATAAAGAACGTATTTTCTATGTCTTGGGTCTCCAAAAAGGAATAAGAATTATCAGAAGCAACCTTGTACATGCCCTCGGGTCCAACAGAGGGAAGGAACTTGGATTAAACAGAAATTGGGCTGAAGGAAAAAAATGATTCAGCAAAACATTGTGTAATAAGGGAGTGAAGACTTTGTAACTTTTCCCAGGAAGAAAATCAAGCCACTAGCTGATAAAATTGCTGTTTGTGTGTAAGGCCTGAAAAAGGCACTGGATTTCAGAGGGGCAGCTCTGGCTGCATCTTCCTTCATGGCTGCCAGGTCAGGGTGTGTTGTAATAAATTCGTCCTGTGCCTTGGCAGGCAGGGTTTGGTCCCACCCTCTGGCATCAATCTGGCAGAATAAAACAGAGAAGAGTCCTCTAATTAGAGGGATTAATTTATTTGAGGTGACTTACAAAGTTCTCATTTGAATATTTGCTACTATGGCGGCTCTTCCATGAGCCAGTGCCCTAAGCTCCCAGGCTCACTGCACACATTACAAACACAAGGCCGAACATCACATGGAAGTTTCCTTTCCATTTGTATCAGTTGTTTTTCAACAGATCCATGTTGGGTACAATGCCGTGCAACTCAGCATTTTACTGTCTTTAGATAGCATTTGGAATCCATTTAGTGTCCTGGAGCTCTAATGTGGAGTCTCCATGCATCCCTTTATTCTCGGTATCCTTGTTGGGGCTGGCCCAGACTGCTTGGTCCTACACAGGGCTCTTCCTGCTTCTCTTGCACCCGTTGTTTCCCATGGCTATGTAGACTCTGGGTCTGATTCCTGGCTCTAGCAACACCTGTGGTCTCTCAATTGACCACACCAGTCTGCTGGAAGAGGCCCTGGCCAGCAAACTGCCTCCACCCCTAGAATAGTCATTCACAGGGGAGAAATGTACCCTGTTCACTCTGAGGGGGCTGTTATCCACCCCTGGAATAATTTTTATCCTCTGTGTACCTTTTGTGAACTGTTTCTCAGGGCTTAAAGCCCCCCAGAGGTACTTTAGCACAGAATTTGGCTTTTTATTGATCTTTTCTTTAGGAACTTGGACCAGACACAAGTCTCACCACATTTGCCAAGGAGTAACCCAAGCAGACCTCCTTTTTCGGTTTGTCTCCTTCGAACATTTTTTAGGCTGTTCTATTCTTCTTTACCCACTGGTCTAGGTTGCTTAAGTTTGTCAAAGCCTCTCCTGCCTTGTAAAGATCTTGTCCCACTAGGAGACTCAGCACAGACATTAAAACTCTATACCAATTTTGAGGTCCTTGCTTAATGAAGTCCTTCATTAAATCTCTGGTGAACCCAGTCCTCTCTGGTTCAGTGAACGGGGCACCATATATTGCTTTTCTCACACCCAGCTCTCTTAATAGCACCTGTCCTTCTTGTGTGGTTGGTTCCTGACATCCATGGAATCTCCACTGGTGATGACCAAGTGTCTCCAGTGATGTGCACAAGCCAGTTCATCAGAGACTGCTTCCCCTTGTACTGCCTCAGGGTACACAGCCTGTATCTCAAAGAGGGATGAGTGTTTATATTGCTCAGCCTTTCTGCCTCTGCAGCATTTAAAATGACATCATCTGCCCCTGTGTCCCATATCTTCAGGAGCCAGGTGAGAACAGGCTCTTTTGTGGCTTGGTTGAATGTCCTCCCTAGTTCACTATGCTGACATCTGGATTTCTCCTTTCTTTTTATTGCAGGTCGAATCCAGGGGCATCCTTAGCTCCTTCCCTGTCTGCTTTCTTTCGTGGGTTTCCAGTTGATTTACTCTGGGCGTTCTTTTCCTTTTGCTCTCTTAGTTGGGAAAGGCAGCAGGTTAGAACTTCTATTTCCTTTTCTTTTTTATTTAATTTATCAGTGAGATCAGTGGCTAATGCAGTAGAAGCCAGTCTTATTTCTATCTCTAATTTTAATCTCTCTCTTAACTCTTCAGCCTCTCTCTGGGCTATAGTCTCTGTTTGGGATAAGTTTTTTTATCACACATAGCAGAGGCCATGCTGCCTCAGCCATCACCTGCTGGAGTCTTGGCTTTTGCCCATCAAGCAGTTTTTAAAGTCCGCCTCAGATCCTCGGATGTTTTCAGAGTATCACCATAATCTTGTGGCGGTGTCCAGTGATTCAGTAAATGGGCCACACCATGCCAGCCACAAGTGGGATCCCATCCTGGCTCAGTGGTTAAGAGCACTGGCTGCTCTTGCAGAGGACCCAGGTTTGGTAGCCAGCACTCACATGGCAGTTAACAACCATTTGTACCTCCAGGGGATCTGACACCCTCTTCTAAACTCCTTGGGTATTGCATGACATGGGTGCACTTACATGCAGGCAACACACTCATACACATAAAATAAAAATAATAAATAAAATATCTTTAAAAAAGAATCAGTTCCCCTCAGAATAAAAAACAGTAATATCACTTCAAACACGAAAATCACCACTATTAAAGAAAGCACTGGTGAGCTAGCCTTCATTAGATGCTAACATTTCTGTTTTGATAAAGACTTTGCTGACAATGGATACAGTTGGGAACGCGAGGATGAACCTGTGTGCGACTCAATGTGGGCATGGGCGGTTCCATGTGGAAATATCCATAGCTCTGTGCTCTGTCACCTGGAAGGTCCCAGAAGGAATGACCCCAGTAGCAAAGGCATACCCCTCTCCCCAGAGACCGATGTCTACAAACATTTTCCAATCAATGCAGCCAGTCTTCTTAGGAAAATCAGGGGTGCTACGACGAGAACAGGAAATGGAATTAAATGAGTCAGGAGCATGCTGCAGATTTGGAAAGCAACAAAGCTGGGTCCACACCTACACCCATCAAAGTGTGTTGAACAGACGGGGAGCTGAAGAGACCTGTGCATAGCCAAGGCTGTTATCCTTAAAACAAAAACAAATAACATACTACTGTTACAACCCAAGTATAAACTAAATATCACAGACTATACGACAGGGATAAATAAAAAATAAGTAAATGATAAATCATTGGGGGACAAGTCGATCCTTCTGTGCAGCAGAATCCCCAATAATGTAACGACTCCACCTTCAAGGAGATGGGTTGTAAGTGCATCACTTACAGTGGGCTGTGCTTAGCAGTTTCCTTTAAAGAGTGCATTATAAAACAGTACAGTTTTAAAACTCCAGAGTGAGAAACCCTGGGAAGCAGTGTCTCAGGCACATGGTGAAGGTCACTATTGGTATTGATGATTCGTGTCCGTAGCACGCAGCTTCGGTAAAGGGTGGTGAGAAAACTGTTCTGTGGGTCTTCCTCCCCTGCCATAGTCCTAGATAATCATGAGATCCATCACTGACATTCCAAGTATGGCCTATCCTTCAAAATACGTGTACAATATTCCTTAAAGGTGTCCAGTCATCAAAAGCAAGGAGAATCTGAGCAACCATTGAAGACTGAAGGAAGAAGGGTCCTTCATCAAAGTCTGACAGAGTCAAAGGAGACTAATGTCTGACAGAGTCAAAGGAGACTAAACGAAATGTGATGAACTAATAAGATCTTAAGAGAAATAAAAAGGCCATTAAAACAGTACCTGTAGCCCACCTGAGCAGGTAGATCACCAGAAATTTGAGGCTAGCCTGAACTACAGAACCAGATTGTCTCAAAGCATAACAAAAAATTTTTAAAAAACATTAGAAAACATAAAGCATGGATTTTTAAGTTAAGAACAATATATCATATATGGGAGCATTAACTGAGAAAAATGATGTTCATACCACGGGAATTATCTATGAGGTATAAAGAACTTGCTGCAATGGCCACAATTTTCTGTAAGCCTAAACTATTATAAATACAAAGGCTTATTTTTAAAAAGTATAGGGCCTGTCCACGTAGGTATAGGGAAGATGATATAAGGAATAAAATTTAAAATTATGATGGAGTAAGAAATAAAGTTTGCTTAAACAGTAGGAAAAGTCATTTAAAATGTTAACTAATTCATCAGGATGTCTGCCCATACCTGGCCCTTCCACAAACCTACAGAAAGTGATTCCTGCCAAAAATAAGTCATAGGCAAAAGCTACGAAACACTGAAATCCACTCTCAGCAAAGACAGCCAGTGGGTAGAACAAGCAGGAAACTTGTAGCCATGACAGCACGGCTCGATCATGGAGGGGGTCAGACAAAAAATGGCCAAGCTCTTCTGACGGGTGAAGGGGAACCAGTATTCATAAACTCGGAGGAGAAAGCTGGAAAGCGCAGGCATATTTCAAAAAAGAAGTGTGGCTCCAGGGCTGGAGAGATGGCTCAGCATTAAGAGTGTGCTGCGCTTGCAGATGGCCAGAGTTTGTTTTCCAGTACCAACACTGGGTGTCCATAACCAACTGTAACTCCAGCTCCAGGGGATCTGACATCTTAGGCCTCTACAGGCATTCTCTCTCTCTCTCTCTCTCTCTCTCTCTCTCTCTCTCTCTCTCTCTCTCTTTCTCTGTTTAAAATAAATTATTAAAAAACAGCTATACTGAGAATATGAGAGAACAGTTATTTAAAAAATTTTTAAATAAATATATGACTGGATCCAGCTACAAAAAGAAGTAATGAATTAAAAGAACTTTAAAAAGCACACAGATGCAACACAGACTCACTCAGAGATAGGAAAATATGTGTCAAAGAGGGTCGACTGGGAATGAAGGTGAACACCTGAGATTCAGGATTTAGAAGGGGCGGGAGTTTGAGGTTATCCTTAACTACAGACCAAGTTTGAAGCCAGCCTGGGATATGTGAGTCCCTGATTTAAAAAAAAAAAAAAAAAACTCACTAAAACAACAACAACAAAATAAACAAGAAGAAAGACAAAGAGGATCTGACGAGTTCCTAAAACAAGAGTTCAAGGAAAAGAGAAACTGGGTAATGCCAGTTAATCTCCAGGGCAATGCTGTCGCATAGGTTTCAGAACTAGAGACATGAATCCTTGGAGTGGAGGATCATACAGGGGTCCAAACAAATGAAAAATTACACACCTAAATACTTAGTAGTAAAACTTCGAAATATCAAAGACAAAGAAATTCGCAAAAGCTCCCCACAGAGGAGGCTGGCAGACATGGTGTTAAGTAAAACAAGTCAGCACAGAAAGTAAGCTGGGGCTTGATGCCTCTTCTGTGGTATCTAGGAAGTGCACTCCCAGCAGCAGAGTGCAGAAGGATGACTGCCATTGTGGGAGACGGAGGATGGGGGTTGTGGCCAGGGAAATGTAATGTCAGTTAAAACTTTCTGCATTGGGGTGATAATGTTCATTACAGGGTGACTACATTCTAGAGATCTACTTACACCATGGTGACTTTAGTGAATGATCATATATATATATATATATATATATATATATATATATATATAAAATACTCAAAATTTGCTAGCATAGGTCTTAAAAAGTCTCATCACAAATGAATTGGCTGTTATGTGAGGTACTATATGTTAATTACCTTGATTTTGTCATTGTCTCATATATATATATATATACGATAAATATATATTTTGGTTAATTACATTTTAATAAAGTTAGTTCTCTAATTTTAATTTTACGTGTATGAGTGTTTTGCCTTCAAGTACACAAGTACACCCGTCTCATGCAATGCCCACAGAGGCCATAAGAGTGTATCAGATCTCCTAAATCTGGAATTGTTAGTTGTAGGGTACAATGCAGGATGGACCTTAGCCAGATCACCTACTATGAGGATTAAGGGAGTGGCTCTTGTGTGTGAATGGCATAATGCAGTGTGGGCCTTAGGCAGGTCACCTGCTATGAGGATTAAGGGAATGGCTCCAGTATGCATCATACTCTGCTCCAGCCAGAGGTGACACCAGCTTCTGTCCTGCATGTGGAAAGAGCCTGCACTGAGATGAACCACCCCATTAAGAGGGCTGGCTAACCAAACTTATAAAACCCCTGCACCTCCTTGAATAAACGAGTTTGCTGTGGCTTGTCCACGGCATGCTTCTCACTCAGCTCCCAGAGTCTGTGTGTTGATTCGCTCCTACTCACCTTCTTTCGTTGGAGACCCTGCATCCCCCTCGGGCAGGCACCGAGCAGAGGGACCCCAAGAGTTAGTCATTATGAGGGTGCTGGGAACTGAATCCAGGTCCTCTGCAAGAGCACCCAGTGCTCTTAACCACTGAGCCATCTCTCCAGTCCCAAGCTTAAAAAATTTTAAAATAAACACTTCCTACAAATGAAAGACATTCAGACAGCAGACCCCTTGTCACAAACGAGCTGTCAGAGTGATACAGTATGCTTTATAGTATTAAGGGAAAAGACACTCACCTGGGTATCTATCTTTACACAGCTTATATGGCAGACTCCTGTTACTGTCACAAGTACCTGAAATAATCATCTTATAATCATTGTGACTCAGGATTTCAGAGGTCTTGGTCAGTCTGTTGTTGGTTGGCCTGTGGCTTTCAGGCCTGTGATGAGGCCAGACATCATGGTGAGACTCAGCAAGGCTACTCATCTCATGGAGACCAGGAAGCAAAGAGCAAGGAAGGGAAGAAGCTGGTTCCCCAAGTCCCCTTTGAAGAAATCCCCCCGGTGAGCTAACTTCTTCCCATTAGGCTCACATCCCAAAGGTTCCCCATTTCCCAAAGGTTCCCAGCCTCCCAATTGCACCAGAGCCATCAGGACCAGGCCTTTGACACCTAGGCCCCTGGGTACACTGATCTGAACTATAACATGTTAAACTATCATTCTAAAATGAGAGATTAATAATTTAAGCTAATATCTCTTCCTCCTCCTCTTCTTCCTCCTCTTCCTCTTTTCTGGAGGTGGAGTCTGTCTAAATTCTCCAAACTAGCCTGGAATGCCCTTTGATCTCTTGAATTGACAACCATCCTATCTCACCTCCCCAGGTGCTGAGATTACAGGCATGTTCTACATGCCTGATATGTTTTAAACTTCCAAAGAAATCACTTTGTATTACTCTCTGCCATGACAAATGTATCGGACTGATTTATCTGATATTATTTGTTCCAATTGCTTTTCTTATACTATATAGGTGGAAATACAAAGAAAAAAAAAATCACATTCTAGACTCCTGCAGTTACTGACCTGCTTGTAACTGGCAAGGGACACAGCGACAGAAGTTTAGAAGGCCGAGTGAGCTTTCTGAAGTCAAGGATGCATCCAGATCAAAGAACACTCTGCACACACTAGGCTGGAAGAGCCTGGCTCACCCATGGCATCTGTGGCAGAGGCTCTTCTGAGTGCTGACTGACAGCCCGTGGGGTCTGGACACCCAGACTGTAACGAAGCACTTCTCTTAGCTCTACAGTTTCTGTATGTACGACATCCTAATCTCATTCCCTACGAATCCTGAAAATATTATAATCTCTCTGCTATCCTGTATAAACTGCTTTTAGATTTCAACTAGGTTATTCAGCTTTCTACTACTGTGATAAAATACCAGAGAAAAACAATTTAAGAAGAAAAGATGTCTTTGGGTTCATTTCAGAGATTTCAGTCATGGTCTCTTGACCCTGTTCTCTGGGCCTGTGGTGAGGCAGAGCATCTGACAGGAAGAACGTGGTAAAGCAGGATTGTCCACCTCATGGCACCTCAGAACAAAGAGAAGACTCAAAGGAATGGAGACTACATGCACTTTTAGGAGCAAGCCCCCACTGACCTACCTCGTCATTGGGCTCCACTTTTTGCCATCTCCAGAGTCCCCCAATTGGCATTCGGATGTGAATCCATCAGTGATTTAACCAGTGATGAGATCAAAGCTTTCATTAGCTAATCACAGTGAACACTGGTGAACAGGGGGCCAAAACTTCACCACAAATCAGTCTTTGGGAACATTGTACCCAAGCTATAAAAATCACTTATTGCTTCCTACAACAAAGACACTGGTTATAAACCAATTTGGGGGCTGGAGAGATGGCTCAGCAGTTCAGAGCACTGGCTGCTCTTGCAGAGGACCCACGTTTGGTTCCCAGATCCCACATGGTGGATAATAGCTATCTGTAACTCCAGTTTCAGGGGACCTGAGGCCTGTTCTGGTTTCAGTAGGCCTTGCATGTATGTGATACATCTACATGCATGCAGGCAAAATACTCATTCGTATGCAGTAAAGGGGGATCTGGAATTATGTAGCTTCTTTCACAGGGCTTGAAGGCAGTGAGGCTCAGGTTGGTGTTTCTGGATGAGGAGGCGCTGTTATTCCATGGCACAGACTCAGCAGTCACCAACTTTCATTCCCTCCTAATTTATGTTCCTCAAAAGTAGCCTTTTGAGGGTTAAAGCAACATGGGCCTGTGTGTACACACTGTGAGTCCACAGGTTTGTTCTGTAGTCATTTCTAAGCAAATGACAGATTCTACTCAGGAGAGCAGTTCGTGGCAAGAGGAAGCCTCTGAATTCTTCCTTCCCATGAAAGCTGCGAACCAAAAGTCACAGCGCATCCTTGACAGAACTGCAGAGCCTGGTCCAACAAGGAGCGCTAGAAGCCTGAAGAAAGGAAAAGGATGCTGTCCGCGGGAGCAGAGGGTGGAGGGCGGCATGCAGGGAGGTGCTGCAGCCAGGACCAGCAGACAGAAGCAGAGCCCACGTGCACCAGACATCGTGCCTGCAGAACGAGGAGATGAGCAATTTGGTTGCTTGAGCCACCAAGACTGGTAATGGGTATAGCGGTAATTTAAAACTAATTCAAATGCCTCGGAAATTGCAAGAGGAAATGATTTCAACCCATTACCTAAATTCAAACTCACTCCTAGCTAAGTATGAGTTTAAACAGAATTTAAACACATTTTCAGAAAAATAAGGTCTCAAAAAATATGAACTCGTACACACCTTTTTTCAGGGGGAACATCTGGGAGATGTGGTCTTCCGAAAAAGGGGAAGACAGAACACTCGGAAACAGACAGCTGGAGCCGATCCTGGAGACACGACGGTACTGGGGCATGCTGGGGGGACAGGTGCCGCAGCTGAGGAGACAAGACAGGCACAGCGGGACGTGCAGGTGGCACGGGAGCCAGAGGGGCCCGGCAGGAGTGCTCACGGCATTACCGGGAGAGACTTCGACAGTGACAGAGAAGCCGAGCAAAGTAGAGACCCAAGTTTCAACTACATATGGAAGGTTGTTTCGAAAAGGAAATGTAATTGTCATATTCTGGTTGTCATGGCTATGAACTCTACTTGCATATTTAAAAATATTTTCATTTTTTGGAGAATTTCATACAATTTATTTTTGTCCTGTTTACCCCCATCCTCCAACTCCTCCTAGATCCTCCCTCTCCTCCCCCCCCAAATTTCATGTCCTTTATATAAAACCCATATACCCCTGGATGAGGGGTCATCCACCTGAGTCCATGTACAACAGATGTGGGGCCGTCCACTAACTCTCTCTCTCCCAGCAGCTGTCAGTTGCCAGTTTGCTCAGTGACAGGTGGGGCCCTCGCCTTCCCTGCTTGGGATTCAGCCCAAGCTGTCTCAGGTCTTGTGCATGCTGTCACAAGCTCTCTGCACTGATTATGTGCAACTTTGCTGCTGTGTCCAGACACTGTTTCCTTGTAGTAAACACCACCATTCTAGCTCTTAGAATCTTTCCAAACCCTCTTCCTCTAAGATCACTGAGCCTCAGGAGGAAGGATGTGATCTATTTGAATATTTAAATGATCCAGCTGTAGGTATAATCTGATTGGAAAGGAACAGGGGAGAAAAGTGAAGGCCTGGACCTCTGCTTTCAGTGATTTGCTGTCTGGTTCTTTTGTTGGTTAGGTTGATGGTTTAAAGACCACAGGGTACAGGACTAGATTAATTGACCTTGGTCTATGGCTCACTCTTGGAAGAAGTCATCCAGGTATGATCTGCTCTTAGCCATTTGGTTAGTTATTTGATTACTTTTTTAAAAATTTTCTGAGACAGTGTCTCTGTGTAGTCCCAGTTGGCCTGGAACTTGCTTTGTAGACCAGGCCTTCTTCTCACAGAGATCTGCCTGAGTATTGAGATTAAAAGTATGAGCCAGCACACCCAGGTAATTAATTACTTTTAATACACAGTAGAAACCCCTAAGCCCACAGCCCCAAACCAAAGCTCAAACCTGAGAATGACCTATATCTAACCTTGTGGGCCACACTCCACCCCCACATCAAGCTGCGCCCCTTCTCCCCAACTGTGATAATCAGTGTTCCAAGTCTCATGTCTGGAATGCCTTTTCCTTCCCCATATTCAAGCTGAGTGTAAGGTCTGGGTTCGAGAGATGCAGCAGACAAAGGGACCAGAGATTCCACTGGGAGCTAATGGGACCGTTTTATTAAGAGAAGACCAGCTGGGACTAGCTTCTCCGCACTCGGGAGTGGAGAAATGCTGGCCCCCCTGGAGCTAGCCTCCCCGAGGAGATGGGGGAGATTACCCCCTCATCTTGGGGGCTTGGGCTCCAGGGACTGGGCTGGCATGCCTGGCTCCAGATCTGGATGGAGAAGCTCCCTCAGGGAGAGTGCAAGAGGCTAACTCCCAGGAGAGCGAGATAAAAGCCATAAGCCTCACCTAGCTGGTCAGTAGGCCTTTTGTGGGAGGGGGTTCCCAAGACATCTGATTGATGTTCAAGGGAGACTAAAACTTTTGTCCAGGAAGCAATCCCTTTTTACAGCTGTTTATGAATTCTGGGTTGGGAATCTTATCTCCTTTCTCAGATCTCAGTGGGCTCTGAGAGTCTGGCTGGAGTCACCAAGGTGTCTGTCCTGGAACTGCTGTGGGGCAGATTGGGGCCTCCAGTTACATCTTACACTGAGCACCTGAAGTTCATGACCAATCTGAAAATGGTTCCTGCTGGACAAACGGAAGCAGTGGAGACTGTTGAGATCAACCGCTTTGCCCCAAGAAGCCACAGAAAGCTGTTTCCCTGCAGAACGGGTTCCAGTGCCTCCAGACCTCGACTTAGCCGGGCTGCTTCTCTCATTAAATATCACTGTTATGTGTTTCTTATAAATGCAGTCAGAGTTACATGCATCTCTTTTTCCCCTCTTCCGAAGCTACCACTTGAAATGAGAGAAAACTGGCCCTGGAGGGTGTGGGGGATGGTAAAACAAGCTGTCAACAGTCATCCATCTCCCCAGAGCTGAAGCCTGGCAGTGTGGGTCTACTGGCTTGAGGCAAGCCTGCTTGCCTTCACCCTCCCCGTCCCGTCCGTTCCCGTACCCCCCCCCCCCCGTTTCCCCCTCCGTCTTAGCAGATGCCTCCCTGACCCCGACACAAGCTACTTACAGCAGGAAGTGTTTCCTTTGGCTCATAGGTTGAGGTCCCTGCCCACCACAGCCAGGAAGGCAGCAGAGGTGTAAGGCTGCTGGCTCACATCTCAGCAGACCAGGAAGCAGAGGAGGGACTGTCAGAATCTATGAGCTTCCTCCTTTCTCGATCTTTAGATGATCTAGGCCTTCAGCCCATGGAACAGTGCTGTTCCCAATCTGGGTGGGTCTTCTCTCCTTTGCTAATCCTCCGGAAACACCCTCACAGACGTGCACAGAGTGTGCCTCCAAGGTGATTCTCAGTTCAGTCAAGCTGACAATGAAGATGAGCCATCACAAGCTCCCACCAGCGTGGTGGTCCTGGTGGCAGCCAAGAGTGGTGAAGGTGGATCTGAATTCCATTCAGCTACCAGAGGCCTTTAAGGCCCGGGCTGGCTATGAGATGGTTACTGTCCTTGGTGACTAGCTAGCCTCTCACAGGCAGCAGCGACATAGGAAGGCCCTCTGGAGTATCTCTGGAAGGTGATTCTCGAAAGGCTTAGTTCATGAGGCAGTCAGGCAAAGCTCTGTGTACCAGAACCATGATTCACTGACCCTGACCTTAGGCGCCATAGGACTCACACAAACATTTCCCAAAATATGTAACCCAATCCCCAGTTTTTAGGGCTGTTAACAGATTTTGCCTTAAAAAAAAAATCTCACCACCAACCAAATTGGAGGATATGGAGCTAACTTGAAGTATAAGATTCTTCTCTGTGCTCTCACTGAGCTTAATCTCAGTAAGATAGCTGGAGTTTTTCCAGTTTATACTGTGGTTCTTAGCAGATTAGCTAATTAATCAGCTCCCTCTCCTGTGATACAGAAATACCCCACAGGCCTGTGGGAGGGTGAGATGCTGAGCTTGAAGCATCCGGCCCTGTACTGCAACAAACCTCAGTCCCTTCTTGTACACCTTTCATTTTTCTTTTAAATTTTCCTCTAGGTTATCATCACCTTCATTTGCAGCTGTCTTTGAGCTGACTTACGAGCTGCTCTGGGTGGCATCAGGGTGCATTCTCTCTAGTGAAACTCCAGACCAGGTGCAGCATTCCCTGGGGAGGCTGTGTCTACTGTACAGGCCTCCAAGCTCAAGGGAAAGTTTTTCCTCTTCCCAGACCACCAGAGGCCTAATGGAGCTCAGGGTTCAAGTACGCAGCACAGAAGTATCACCATGGAAGGGAAGCTCTGCAGCTGACCAAAGGGAGCAGAACAAGAAGTCAGAGGTTTTCTCCACTCTCCATCCTTGAACTTACTAAGCTAAAATTCTGGGCTTTAGATTGATAATCTCTGCTTCCTTCGTGTGATTCATGTTGATCCTCATCATAAAGATTTCCAGCTGTGACATGATCACCAATCCAAGGGGCACATCCTACTTACACAGGATATTTTATTGAGACCAGAGTGGCTTACTACAAAGCACTATTCACAGCACATTGGGAAAACTCACACTTTACAAATTTCACATTCACAATTACAAGTCCGTTGTTTTGCTCAGAGGGAGACAGAAGACATACGGAATGGGGCGGACGGGTGTCCACAGGAGACCCAGATGTGGCAGAAAGTCTGGACACCCTGAGAGAGGAGTGACTGAGGTTTGTCCTCTGAATCCTGCAGCAAGACCCACCATGGGAAGAGGACCCACCGTGGGAAGAGGACCCACCGTGGGAAGAGGACCCACCGTGGGAAGAGGACCCACCGTGGGAAGAGGACCCACCGTGGGAAGCTGCTGTCTCTTCTCATGTGAGGTCACAGACTGCCCATGGCTGCACAGAGCTGAAACCTTCCGCTCCCTGCTGACATCACAAAGACCAGGACAGGCACAGGATCCACTGGCCTGAAAAGCTCAGTTGTTATCCCTTTGGATGTAGAGTGCTTTCTCTCCTCTCTGAGTTATTTTATTTTTTAAATCTGCCATTCTGTAGATTTAATTTAAATCTGTTGTACCTTGGAAACTTCCTAACATCCTCATGGGCAGGTGAGTCTAGGGAGCTCCCCTGGTTCATGACAGAAAGCAGATGTTATAACCAAGTCATGCTTCAATTAGCAACTAAGAGGCTGAGTGACTCTTGGACAAGTCTTGTCTCCCTCAAACCAGTCTCCCATTCAGGTCCACAAAGAGCTGTTTCCAGGATCACTCTGGAACCAGACAGAAATTTCACCTAAGCACAACAGCATCTTCTGCTCAGAGCCTGAGAATTCAACTCGTCTCCACCCAACACATATTTCTCTCTCTCTCTCTCTCTCTCTCCTCTCTCCTCTCTCCTCTCTCTCCTCTCTCGGTGACACCAAGAGTCACTGAGGACCAGACGGAAGATGATGAAAATGCCGGCTGTCTAGAAGATGTCTCTGACAAATGGCCCCTTAAGAGCCCACAGGTTTGGGAAGTGACACATGAATTTCTCAGGTGATGTTGACAGGGGATCTTCTTTCAGGAACTGGAATGAAAAAAAAATCTTATTATTCAGACAACACCGAGAAATGGCCTGTCTAGGCAGCTCAGCAGATGAAGTGTCTAAGCACAGTTATTTCCAGCACATTGGAAAGCTCGCTTCTCCACCGCCCGTAAGAACAGAACAGTTCTTCCCTCTCGTTTCTGTGTAGGAAAGAGGGAATTCTACCTCTCTAGTCTCTGATCCCCTGCTAATCCTGATGGCCACCGTCTAAGAGAAGGGCCTCAGCCAGGCCCTGCGCATCACTGGCTGCAAGATGAGGCAGTCTTCCCTTTGGACCCCTCTCTTCTTCGGTTCCTTTGAGGGTACCGCTCCCTAGAGAAGGGCTCAGAAATCCTCTGATGTGCTCATTTCTTCCCATCTATTTTAGACCAAATAGAAATGTGTAGTTCAGAATTTTTAATATTTTATTATTTTAATTTATGTGCCTGAATGTATTGCCCACATGCATGTAAGTGCACTCGTGTTATGCAGTGCCCTCAGAGGTCAGAAGAGAGCATCAGATCCCCTGGAACTGCAGTTATGGGCAGTTGTTAGCTACCACGTCGGTGCTGGGAATCAAATCAGGGTCCTTTGCAAGAACAGCCAACGCTCTTAACTGCTGAGCCATCTCTCCAGACCCAATAGTTCAGAATTTTAAAACTAAAGACACACACACACACACACACTGAGAGAGAGAGTGAAAGAGAGAGAGAGAGAGAGAGAGAGAGAGAGAGAGAGAGAGATTGCAGATAACTCCATAGCTTGTTAACAGGTTTTCACAAATTGATGAGCTAAGGAAGGGTTTCCATTATTTCTGTGCTTTTCTGAATTTTCCAAAGTGGAAATATTTCTCTTCACTTTAAGGAGCCAAAATGGGTTCTATCTGGCCATGGATAAAGCCAGACCACTGAAGATGTGTGATTGCCTTCCATCCTGTGACTTCAGAAAACCTTTGTGCCTGCTCTCCCTGTCCAGTGAAACTTTTCTGGGCATGTAACTCAAGTTCTTCTGTGGACGTTCAGCACAGGAAGGGCTGAGTGGCAGATGCTGGACATCTGGAGGCAGTGGACTGATCCAGGTCCTGTCAGAGCTGAGATGGCCTTCAGAGCTTTTGCACAGCGATCAGGTGCAACACTCTGTGAGGCATCTTCTGGATGGCTTGCACATCAAACGGGGCCAAGCTGAGTAGGTTCGTAGGAATTCAAGCATCCTACTTCTTCTGTGGAACTTTCCAGAACTATGAGCATCAGATCACATGTGAGAGGATAAAGCCTCTCCTGCCTTTTCCTGCCTCCCCTAGCTCATCACGACAATGGGTTCCACAGACGACAGGTCTGTCTTCCCAGACTGGAGCTGGGAGGAGGGCAGGAGGTGATTAGCCCTCCGACCCTGGCTCTTCTCCATCCAGGCCACCCTGAAGGAAGGGACCGGCGAGGGCACACGGTCCTCCTGAGGCTTGGGCGGCCTTTGGCACATGCTCAGCAGAGCCTTCAGCTCAACCCTGAAGTTCTCATTCAGCCAGCAGTAGATGAACGGGTTGTAGCAAGTGCTGCTCATGGCAAACCAGTGGAAGGCGAAGTAGAGGGCGTTGTTGGTGCGGATGACCTTGCTGGACAGGAGGAGGACATAGCAGTTCAGGGGGAACCAGCAGAGGGCAAAGAGGACCACCACCAGCACCAGCATCTTGATGGTGGTCTTCTTCTTCCGTCGCAGGGCCAGGTACTGCTCCGTGGTCACATCACCGATCGTGTTGTACAGCCACAGCTTCTTGGCCACGCGGGCATAAGCCACTGAGATGATACAGAGCGGGAGGAGGTAGAGCAGGATGAAGGTGGCCAGGTCCAGGTACTTCCAGAAGAGGTCGGCTGGCTCCGGGAAGTCGGGCAGGCAGAGGGACCGCACGATGTCCTCACTGGGATGAGAGGGAAGGAGAGAGAAAGGGGGACTGGGTGGGATGCGAGTAGGAAAGCACTTCCTCTTGAGCAAGGCTGGCCTCCCTACCCCTGGGCTTCAACACATCCATCTGTTAAACCTTTTTGACGCTATAGCCTGATTATCTGATTGCACTTCTGTCTTCCCACAAAGTGGAGCAGTCTACAAAGGTTAGGAAGATTCCAGAACTTCCGTGTCCCTGTAACCTGGCATTATCCCTAGCACACAGTGGACCCCTCAGATATCTGATGAATGAACAAATGGAACAGTAGTAGTTCTGCTCTGAAACTAGCTTTCTGGGGAAAAGTGTAACCATTTCCCGTTGATCTCAGTTCTCATCCCAGAGGCGACTAAGAAATCATCAACAAAGGATGGTTCTGGGTAACGTGGTGACACAAGATACCTGTCCATGTGTTCATTAACTTTGTTACATGCCTTAGAAGAAAAGGAGAAGGGAGGACCCGTTGCAGAGCACTCTCACCCAAAACAGCTGCAAAATGCTGCAAAGCACTCATAGAGCCCTCCTGCATTCACTGCGAATCCACACTGCGGCTGGTAAGGCGAAGACCCAAAGCAGGGGATCCGGCTCCTCGAGGTAGCGATTCTAAATCTGCCCGCTCCTCCTACTGTATAGTCTGCCACCGAGGCAGGCTAGAACTAGATATGAAAAATCACGGATTGGACCACGTGTTCACAAAACCAAGTGTTTGGAAGAAGGACATTCTCCTCTTTCCAGCCAGTGCCAAGCAATGGGCCATCTTCTGGGACAACAGGCACAAGAGCTAGAAGACAGGGGGCAAGAGAAAGCTCTACGACAGGAAGTGGGGGCACGGGCAGCAACAGCCTGTTGCCAACACTGACTGGTTCCACTGCATACACACAGTCCAAGTTCGAGGAGGCACTAAGTGCCATGCCCTGAGGCTGGATGTAGGAAACTTCTCCTAGAGCATGCACGATGCATCTACAATACATCCATTAATAAACTGATCCCCACCAAGACCCTGGTATGGAACTGCATGGTTGTTCATTGGCTGTACGCACATTGGGAGGAGTCCCACTATGCACTGCCCACAAGCCACAAGAATGGGGCCAAGCTCACTCCTGAGGATGAAGAGATTTTACAGAAAAATGATCAAAAAACATTCAAAAGAAATATTATGAAGGGAAAAGGAACCACAGAGGCAAAACTCCCCGAGGCACAGTTCCGGAGGAGCAAGCCTCTTGCCTGCATGGCATCAAGACTGGCCAGTGTGGTAGAGCAGAAGGAGCTGGAGTTCTGAGATCAAAGCCCAGAAAGGCAAAGTCTTCGTCCCATTGTCCATAGCTACTGTAACAAAGGTGTTTATTGCTCTATGTAAAAAATAAGTAAAAGAACATTCTCACTTGGCAGAAGTGTATGATACGAACCTGAGCAATCGGGATGGAGGGGAGAGAATCCACATACACACGTGCTTATTTTGCTGTGTGTGAATTCAAACCTTGCTAGGTTCAAACAAGGCAGTGTGAGCATCCATTTCAGTCCGTGTGAGCACACGCCCCCTGGTGACAGAAGCCAATAACTACTGCCTTGTCTTAACAAACAAGCTGGAAGAAGAGTAAGGAAGCATCTAAAGTTGAAATGAAATAAAAGAGACCTAGCAGGCCCATGGAGGCAGCACAGAGAGCAGGCGTGGAGCAGGAATCGGCAGAGCAGAGGGCCTGGAAGGACTCAAGGAGGTGGATGTGTGCAAGAGTGCTGAGAGTCTCGACTTGACGGGGGTCTCGTTTGGGCCCAGTGCCTTTGGGTCCACGTCCTTTCTGGAGGAGGCCAGCATGGTCCAAGCTCCCAGGCCCCAGGCGACTCCTACCAACACTTCTTACCTGTACTTGAAGGTAAACAGTTTCTGGCAGATGGCGTGGGGCAGCGAGAAGAAGGTAGCCATGACCCAGATCACAGCAATGTAGATGACGCCCTTGGTGATTGAGATCCGGGGCTTCAGGGGATGCATAATGACCTGAAACACAAGCGAAGAACATCACCAGCTGAGGCTGGAAGTAGAGGAGCACCCAGCTGGCCAAAAGTCAAGCACCCTTTACACTCACTGTTGAGCCCCTGAGCTGCACCAGGCAGCTGAAGTGGGGGGGTCTCTCTCCCCACATCTCCAGGGCTGGGGAGAGGGTATCCTGTGGATTCTGAGGCTCCTGGCACTTCCAAGGTCTCTTGTAAGTGAGAGAACCAGGACAGAGGCTGGAGGAGCTCTGCAGAGCTGGCAGGAGAGCTTTCCCAGGCTCACCCCAGCTCCTTGAGACCTGAGCCATGCTCCCATGGTTCCAGACCCTGGAAGAGTTATGAAGAGCTCTGGGCATGGAGAGAGCCACTGCACAAAGCTACTTTGATTGTACATGTAAAAGCCTGTGTTAGAGTAGAATGCAGCCCAGCTTCTGTGTACTGGAGAAGCCGGTGTCGGGTTTGGGACCGAAATGCATCTTTGAATTGCTACAACATGTCAGCCAGTTCTCCTAAAAGGCTAGAATAGGTGCAAGGGGATTTAAAGCATCCTCAGTTGTGATGCTGAGTCCTCAGGGCAGAGGGACCCCAGAGCACCGAGTTAGGGGAAAAGTTAACCAGAGGCAGGAAACATCTGTATGCAGACTTTTCTCACTTGGCCCCAACGTACCTGAACTATATGAAGAGTCAATTCCTAACAAAATTACAGCATCTCAGAGATCTCAAAGTTTGGCCAGTCCATTCCTCATCCGATGGACAAATTCCTTCAAAGACAACATTACCACGTTGTCTTCCTGCTTAGACACACAACTCACTGTGTCCGAGGCTGCCCACTTTGAGGGAACCAGCTAGAAGGTGACTCCTCACACAAAACGATGCCTTTGAGGATGATTCTGGAGCCACCTGTCCCTTGGCTCTTGCTGTGTCTCTTGGGGCATCTCAAGATGAAACCTTGCCCTCTTTATCCTGGTAGCCATGAGGGTATGGGCCTTGTAGGTCTAAGTTATCTCAAAGCAGGGTAGTCTAGTGGTCAGAGCATCACTATGGAGCCAGACAGACCTTCGTCCTAATTTGAGCCTCATCATTCATGGTTGTATGATTGTGGGAAAACTGGGTGTATACATTTCTGAGCCTACTTCGTGATTCAGCGTGGTCTAAGCAACAATGTGTGCTCGTGGAGTTAGCAGGTGCAGAACACCTGGCCTGAAGCAGGCCCTTCCGGGACGGACGCTCCTGGGTCCTCTCTGGATGCCCGCCCACCATGCGGCATCTGCCAGCACACTCACTCCAGTGCTCCCTCGCCCACCCTCATACCTGCTCCAGCTACGGAAGCATCCTGCTGTTCACTTCCCTGACCTGTACTTATTTTTTTCTTTCTTTTCATCTGTACTTTTTCTAGGTTTGCTTTTCAGTCCCCCAAACCAGCTCATTACATTCTGAGATGGAAAAGGGCCATGGTGAGTTCTCATGGAACAGCTGAGTGGGAATCACCTTTGCAGCCACCAAAGGGTTTAACATGCCCCACCTCCGTGCCACAGTGATCAACTAGGACACAAGTGCACTCATTGACTGCTGGGCTCAGTTGCTATCCTGAGTGCTCCCTGAAGGCTCCAGGCAGACACAACAGGAGGGGAAGGCAGAGGTGGAGGCAGGTGCCCTCACCTGGTGGCGATCCACAGCGATGGCCGTCAGTGTCAACGCTGAAACATGTAGGGAGCAGTACTGGGCAAAGCGGCTGACGTGGCACATGCCTTTCCCAAACACCCATGTGCTGTTCACAAACCGGACCTGTGGGTAAGACTCTGAGGTCAGGGGTGAGTAAGCCTTGACCAGCACCCAGTTCCACCAGCCTCCCAGAGGGCCTGTCAGCCTTCCCAGCTAAGAAGTGTTCCAGCCCCTGTGGAAGCTGGGCCACTCGACTTCCCCAGCATAGCTCATCCAGTTCACTAAGCCCTAGTCATGCCCAGTGGCCATCAGCTATCAGGACAGCTTGGGAAAGACTCTGGCTCTGGGGTTGGCCTCCCCACCTCTAATTGCTCTGAAACCTGAGCAATGCATGTATCCCGCCTTAACCTGATTCCCCATTAGTACGAAATGGCTTCAAAATCTCTACCTGAGAAGCTGGAGTGGAGAAGGTATCTGAAAAGTTGCTAGGAGGTGATTATTAGAAATAAGTAGCTGGCATTTTATGTGTAATAAAATTCTTTCTTGACTGAACAGAACCCAGCCTAGTGAGTAAATATCTCCAGAAAGTCATAATACAGCATATAGCCCGTGCTTAGAATTTCCTTTTTAGTGCAAGGGTTTCTACCCGGACCCCTGCACATGCAGCAGGAGTGATCTACCCCTAAGCCACACTCCAGTCCCAGCCCTAAGCCTCAGGAGAGGCCTGGTCCTCCTCCCATATCACACAGGGCTGTGTGCTCACTCAGACCTGGAGCAGCTCCTGTGAGGAATGCCTCATGCCCAGGAGAGACGGAGAGGCAATCCTGACCAAGGTATGTCTGATCCGGGCAGAAGAGGGCCCCGATAATTTGTAAGACAGAATGTAAAGAATGCCCAACATAGGCCCAGATACAGGGGCCACCAGGCACGGGTGGGGATGGACAAAGGAAGAAAGGGACAGTAGAGACAGAAACAGCCACTCAACCAGACAGGAAGAGTGCTCTCAGTGCTCAGGTTTCACAAGGGAGATCTGCCACTTCCTGCTGTCACCTTATAGGACCTGTGGATGAGACACAGGGCAGGAGACGAACAGGCCTAGACTGACACCCAGTTCTACCTCTCGGTGGTCTCTAAGAAGCATTCCCTCAGGAGACTTCCCAGCTCTCCTCCTTGAGAAGTCCGCTGGATCCTGTGCCTGTGGCAACGTGGACCACACGGACTGACCCCAGCACAGCTCATTCCCACTCTGAGGCTCCGAGCCGCACTTCCCACATCTGAAAATAGGCTGACCTGGTGGTTATACAGAGGAGAGACAGCAATGCCCCACTCACCAAGGACCTAAGCCTGCAATTCAATTACAACTACACAGGGACATTAAAGACAAGCAAGGAGTCACTTATAGGGAGACTGAGACAAAACCCCTCAGTCCTGGATCAGAAATCTGAGGGTCTGTCAGGGAACGAAGAGCAGGTTGTTTGCCTGATGTGCATACAGCAGAGTTGGGTCAAGTCGGGCTTTATTTTTCTGTGTGGACGGGGGCAGTGATGGAGACTGCCAGAAGCATTCAGAGCTGGAAGTCTTCAGGTCCCCTGCCCCCCACCCTGACACTCGGCAAGTGGGCAGATCCCAGCCTCTGAATGATCTTCACATCTGCTCCAGGGCCCGGGCCTCTTACAGCCTCCATACAGCGCTCCCTACCCCTGCAGTTCAGTGTGCACACTGTGCTGGTGCGCTGCTGAACCAAAACCTAGATGGCTCTCCTGCCCTGCTGAGCATCATCCGGACGGAGACAGGTGTCAGGAGGACTCAGGCCTGGCACAGATGGCCTGGCCTCTTTCTGGGCCACCTCAGCACGCATGCATGCGCACACACACACATACACACACATGTACACACACAGACACACATACACACACACACGCACACACCGTCCTGCTGTGCCTCTTGTCTTTGCTGCTCCAGCTCCACCAAGCCACTCAGTGTTCCTTCAACACACAGAGAACTTTGGCAGCTCCTTGCCTGTCCCTCCAGGCGTGCAGATCACTCGTCTTGACCCAGGAGGCCCTGCTCACAGCTCTCACTGGTTTGAGGTCCATTGCTTCTTTGCACTTCTTGCGTCTGCTGCAGATCAGGCCCTATAGCCTGGCTCTGAACAACAGTACACAGAAACACCCAGCTTGCCCATTCTCAGATGGGAAGCCATGGGGGTTGCCAAAAAGACTCAAGATACTGCTGTCCTTAGCACTAAGGAGGCAGAGGGTGTTTCTGGGAAGCCCTTGTGTCCTTGCTCAGTGCCTAGAGGGCCCTGAGTGGTTGTCAGTAGGTCATGTACGGGTTGAAGGACAGCAGGCAAGTCAGTGCTTAAGAGTGGAATAAGAACTTGGGAAGCTTAGTAGACACACTACGGACTCGAGTGAGGGCATATAGTTCTCCTGGCTCTGCCAGGCAGCTTTGGCCAAGGACTGGACCACCTTGTGCCTTCATTTCCTTACCTGCAAAATGTGTGTCATGCTCTCACATGAGAGGACAGAAGAGAGAACAAGAGGGCTTTGAAGATGGGCTTGTAGAGCTCTGTGTGTGTGTGTGTGTGTGTGTGTGTGTGTAAGAGACAGAGATTCTGCTTTGCTAATAACTCAAATGACAATACTAATTATATAAACGGAAAGGGTTGTAGCTCTCCTATAGAAGTGAGTGTCTGTCTGTCTGTCTGTCTGTCACCAGGTCTGCTCAGTCACATCCTCACAGTCCAAGTCATCCACAAGAATCCTGGGCCACTGAGGAAAAGAAGCAACACCACTAAGCCACTTGCACACACTGTGGCCCCAGGCCAGGTCACCCTCATTCCCTCCAGCACAGTCCTTACACCAGGCCTGGAGGCCAAGCCACAGAAGGAACACAGCTTAACTGGGCAGCCCAGACAGAGTTGCTTCAGACTCCATGAACAGTTCGCAGGAAGGCTGCAGTTTCAGATGCAGCCCAGAGCAGCACCTTGTGCGTGAGAGGTGGGCGTTTAACAGGCTGCACCTGAGGGGCTGTGACCTAATAACCTCTGTTGACATTCCAGGGCCTGCTTTACAGTTTGCCTGTGACAGACGCCTGTGTCCACTGAAGTTATACAGTGAGTGGTCAATCATTTAGAGCTGGCTGCAGGCACTTGGATTATTAAACCAATGCCACCAGCTGCTGAAGCTCTGGCTTAGAAAGGAAGGGGAAAAGGAGAGAAGGAGAAGGGGAGGGAGAGCGAAAGTAAGAGCTAGAGAGACAGACAGAGAGGCAGAGAGAGAGAATATGAATGAGTGACCGAGAAAATGAAGACAGAAAGACAAGGCTGAGGCAGGGGGTGCAGGAGAAGGAGGACTAGGGGAGCCTGGATCCCCGGGAGGGATAGCCCGACGGGAAAAACGGAGGCCTGGTGCAGGGGGAGCAGGGAGCCCACCCTGGGCCCTTCCTCACCAAAGTGAAAGGCGTGTTCAGCAGTGTGATCATGATGTCAGCCACCGCCAGGTTGACGATGAAGAGGCTGGTGGCCGAGTGCATGCGCTGGTTCTTGAAGATGACATGACAGACCAGGACGTTGCCGAAGAGCGAGAAGACGATGATGAAGGAGTAGGCCACGACGAGCAGGGCTTTCACTGTGGGGTTCTGGGACTCTGCCCCATAGCGCCTCCTGCCCACGAAGTTCTGCCAGTCGGAGAAGGTGTAGTTGCTCCAGAAGTGCGAGGCGTTGGGCCCCGCCAGGGCCGCCTCCAGGCTGGAGCTCTCGGCGCCGGCCTCGGGCCGCTCGGTGGCTCGCACCACGGGCAGGAGGAGGAGCAGCAGGGCCAGCGGGACCATGGTGCCCGGACACCCAGCCGGGGCCGGGGCCGGGGCCGTGCGTCCCCGCGCGCTCCGTGCGCCGAGCGGAGCGCGCCCGGCCGGAGTGGGGACCCGAGGGGCCGCGCGGGGTCCCGCGAGGGAACCACCACCCGGAGGGGCGTCCGGACCGCGGAGGGAACCTGGACCCCAGAAGGAACGGCGGTCGCACGGGGACCCGGGCCGCGGAGCCGCGCGCTCCGCCGCCACCCGCCCTCGGTCCCCTGCAGCCCTCGGAGGCGCGCGGCGCTCGCCCGGGTTCTCGCCGCACTTTTATACTCGGCTCCCGCCGCCGCCCCAGCGCCTCTGCCTATTGGACCGCGCAGCGTCTCCCGGCGCCCGTGACGCGCGGGGCTCTGGCCAGCCGGGGCCCGGCGCCCCGCGCCCCACCTCAGCTCTGGTCCCCGCACCCCACACCCTGCATCCCGCACCCCGCACCCGGGCTCAGCGCTGCTCCCCATCCCTGAGACTCCAGCCCACACCCCCGGCAGGTGGAAGCAGCCTTGGGGACCGTGTGGGTTCCGCAGCGAGCGGGGTCCGTCTGAACACACCTGGCACACGTCCAGCGCTGAGCTGGACGCGGGGTCCTGGAGTAGATGTTCAGCTTCCCTCGCTCCTCCTCTCAGCCTCAGACTCAGTGGCCGACTTCTGAAAAGCTCATTATTTCGTTGACAGTCCTGGGGAATGCGATGTGGGGAGCTTTGTTTTCTCAAGAAAACTTCAGAACATTTCTGACACGTCAAAAAAGCCGATGAAATAAAAGGCTCAGCGTGCCCACTTGGGTAGGGTGGAGTTCAGGAAGCTGGCCTGTAAGGGTGTTAGGCGAACTGCCTGTCAGCCACCACGCAGGAAGTCTTTTTACATAAAAACAACTGGTTAGATGACTTCAAGGGTTAAGATTGCTTACTACTCCTCCGAAGGACCCCAAACCCACAAGGCGATTCACCACTGCCTGCAATTCCAATTCCAGGGGATCCCACAACGACCTCGGACATCGTGGGCTTCTGCATACACGTGGACATATGTTCATGCACATACGCATAAGCATAAAAAATACGTTAAAAATTTACAGCTAGCGTACAAAATACTGGGTCAGTGAGATACATATATATCGTTTACTTTGTTCTTACCTCTGCGGCCTCACCATCACCCCCTTTTCTGATCCCTCTGGCTTTCATGTCTCATACACCCCATTACCTCTTGTCCCCCATCCCCCTTCCCTTCCTTTAGACCTCTTTAGCCTCTTTTATAGTCCCCTTTGTACACACACACACACACACACACACACACACACACACACACACAGGAGCACCCGTCAACACCCCATTCTACTGGTAAACCTGTGAAGACTTTCTAGACTGCCATCTGACAGCGCTGATCAGGGCTCAGGTTGAGACTCAAATCAAGTGACCTCAATCCAGGCACCCTCGGAGCTTCCACGTGGACTCCAGAAAGCATTTTTGTTGTCTCACCCAAACTCTCAAGAGTGGACCCTCCCTCCACCCGACTCTCCAGTCACGTCTCACTGTGCACCTTTTCCAGGAACAGTGGTCACCAGCCTCTTCACTCCTTACCAGAGAAAGTGCCAGTTAGCCTTCCTACAGGCAGGTCATGGAGAAGACAGAGGAGGAGGGTGGAGTTTTCCATAGGGAGGGAGCTGGGGTGCACCCAGACATGGAGGACAGCATGGGCTGCAAGGGGGTGAGTGGAGACAGTGTCAGAGAGGGGCAGGACCCAAAGGCCTTATGGGTCACGCCAAGGATGTGAACAACTTCCTGGGGTAATGGGAAAGCGTGGGCAGGTTAGAGCTCATGATCTGATTTACATTTTGGAAATGGCACTTCTGCAAGTGACTGGGGGGGCAGGCAGTTCTGAAGTCTGTTTGTATGATCTAGGAGTGGAGCTGTCATCTGGCCCTCTCAAGGTGCTGAGGAGGATGAGCAAGGAGGATTGCCTGGAAGGAGGAATCAAGTTCTCAGTTTCACTGAAGTCAAAAACAAAAGGAACTTTCTTTGATGAACCTTTCTCCATTATGAGCAAGTTCCAGGAAACCCACTCACACCTCATTTTCAACTCAAATACCTTTCAAGTCACTGTGTTTCCGGGAAGGATGGTGCATGGATGGATGGTGCCCGGATGATTGGTGCCCACATGGATAGATGTACTCAGATGGATGGATGGGACATGGATGGAACATGGATGGATGTGCCCAGGTTCTGCCAATGGACCAATGGACATGGAGGTCCTACAGGATTAGTGGGTGGAGCAGGGCACAGCGCATCAGGCAAGAGCTTGCCTATAGCATGCAACTCAAGAACCTGAGTCGACTTGATGCCTCGTCAAGATGCCATGGTGCAGTCTCAGGGAGGTGAGGCTAGAAAGGAACAGACAGTCCAGAAATCGGAGCCCTAAATGGGGTGTGGTGACTCATGCCTGCAATCTTAGAACTCAGGAAACTGACGAAAGAGGATTGCCTTGTGTTCAGGGCCAACCTGGGCCACATAGTGAGTTGTAGGCCAGTCTGGACTACAGTGAGGCCCCGGTTCAAACACAAAACAAAACTAGCAACAACAAAACAAGCAAAACAGAGCAAAGCAGAACTTAAGTCTGTGCCCAGCATAATGAGTATGTGGGTAGAAGAGGGCTCAATGAACACAGAGACATACCGAAGGTTACTCTGGAGGCTGTCACAGGAGGATTATGAGTTCAAAGCCTACCTGGCCTACAGGGTAAGTTCAAGGACATCCCAAGCAATTTAGAAAGATCTTGTATCCAGAAATAAAGACTCTACTGTGAGGGGTTATTTGGCAGGTAAAGGCAAGCACCGTAGTCAAGTGGACAGTGAGACAAAGGAAGGTTGCCACTGAAGAATGAAGTTGAGCCAGCTCCTACTGTGGGCGACCAAGCTCCATCCCACTTGTAAAGCCAGTGTCACACTGGACATCAGTCATCCAAGCCAGTGGGTGAGGCAGCTGGGACTTCTAGACACTGATCCTATTAAGCATTGGTGGAAGGCTTCTCCCAAGGATATGTTAATTCTCCCAAACTTCTGGCCTGCCAAGTAGGCAGCCAAAGTGGGTGCCAGAGGCAGACAGCAGCCCTGGGGAAGTCAGTTTGGGATTTCCAGCTGCAAGCTGCACTGGCACACTCGAGGAGAAGAGGTTACTGAGCATGCCCAGGAGTGGACATGAGTCCAAACTATGTGCTCTTTGCGGTGGTTTGAAAGAGAAAGGTCCCCCATAGGTTTATATATATGAACACTTGGTCTGCAGTTGATGAACCTGTCTGGGGATGGTTTAGACCCTTTAGATGGTGGAGACTTGGTGGAAAAAGTATGTCACTGGGGGTGGGCTTTGGAGTTTACAGTGCACCCACTTCTAGGGCTCTCCCTGGGTGTAGATGAAAGATATGATCAGCCAGCTTCCTGATACCTTCCTGATGATCATAAACTCCCCCTCTAGAACCATGAGCCAAAATAAACTTCCTTCTGTTAGTTGCTTCTGGTCATGATATTTGATTACAGCATCAGAAAAGTAACTAATACGGAAATTGGTACCCAGTGAGGTACTGCCGTGAAGAATCTGACTATGGTATTTTGGAGGAACGTGGAAGACTCTGGAACTGAAAAAAAAACTTTGAACTTTGAACTCTAAAAAAAGCTACTGAATGCAGTAAGCAGAGCTTGGTAGGCCATTCTACTAGGGTCCCAAAAGACAGTATTGCTGGGAACAATGTCGCACAGTGGGGCTCACAGCTAATGAGACTTCAGAGGGAAGCAAGGAGTTAATAACACTCAGCTAGAGGCCATTTGTGTGGTGTTTTGGCAAAGAATATGGCCTGTTTTCTGCACGTGTCCTGAGAATTTACATGAGGCTGAATTAAAAATTAGTGAGCTAATTTCTTTGGCAGAGTAAATTTCAAGACAGCATAACACTGAGTCTGTGGACTGGTTATTATTGATTATTCTAATGTTGATCTACAATGAAAAAGAGTAAGTGGGACAAAAGAAAATTCAAAATGTGATCATGAGGGCCTCAAGCCCTCTGGAGCCATAAGACAATATAAACTTCCTTCTGTAAGGTGCTTCTGGTCATGACATTCTATCACAGCTAACTAATCCACTCATCCTCTTCCCTTGATATGCAACTCCACACAGCCAGTCAGGGCCTCTGAGCACCCCTGCATCCCCAGCCCAGCACCACTGCCCCAACTTACCCTGAACCTGCAGAACAACATGGTTTTTAACAAAGCAAGGTCCTGTCCTTGCCTTCACCTTGGGGTGGGACCTTGTGAAATTTTCCCCATCCACCTTGGCAGGACAACTAGTGTTGTCATTGTGCAAGATTTGTTTAGGTGACCATATTAAAGACTCTGTAGGTTTCATATATGTATATATGATATGAAGAAGGGGTAAGAAACATGTAAATATAATGCTCATATATGAAATTCTCAAAAGGTAAAAAATTTAAATTATAAAAAATTTAACAGCACTAAAAAGAAGACATGTACTCTGCTTAGCAAGTTAGACCTCCCCACGCTGTCTCCATCCCTGCCTTGGAGCTGGACCTAGCTTCTGCTCAAGATCTTCGCACTGACTACCTCCGTGCAAACTACACCTGAACTTCACACTCAAGCAGATTGGACACTGCGCTGGAATACTCAGCCCAACAGAAAGATACAAACCAAACTCCTCCTCCTCCAGGCTTCCTCGCTTTCTCACATCTGTCCCTCCTCCTGTCCAGCCCAGTGAGGAAGTCGGTGTCCTGCATTACACCTGTTTCATCATACACATGTTGTTTCCCTGTGATCATCACCTCTGGAAACCTAGGGCCAGAAAAATTCCTGTGTGTGCATATTTATGTGCAGGTATGTGTGTTTGCATGTGCATATATGAGGTGATGTATATGGAGGCCAGAGAACAGCCTTATGTATTGTCCTTCAGGCTCTGTTTGCCTTGTTTTTTGAGACAAAGTCTTCCACTGGGACCTGAGACTCACCAAGTGGACTAGGCTGGGTAGCCTGGGAATCAGCCTGTCTCCACCTCTCCAGTGGTGGGATAGCAAGCCTGGCTTTTTACCCCTGCCTGCCTGGGTTCTGGGGATCTAACTCAGTTCTTCAAGCTTGCAGAAGCACGTTGCCAACTGAGCCATCTCCTCAGCCCAACTTCTCTCTTCTTCAAGAACCAGTTCAAATGTTGCCTTCTCTCTGAAGACTCTACAAACCCCCTCGACTGCTAGAGCTCAAGAACAAGCAAGGTTGGAACCCCCAAATTGTTCTTTTTGTAAAAATATTTTTATATATTATTTTTATGTTTTATATATATGAGTGTGTTATCTGCATGTATGTAGTGCACCCATATTGTACAATGCCTGTGGAGGTCAGAAGAGAGAGTCAGAATCTGTTACGGACCATGTCGGTCCTGGGAACTGAATCCCGGTCCTCTACAAGAGCAGCCAGTACTCTAGCCTCTGAGCCATCTCTCCATCTCCCAAACTGCTCTTTTAACAGCACTCTCCTAACATGATTTCCACTCTGATGGTGAACTTCCCGTTCGAGTCTTGCTCTTGCTGCACAGCTGTTTTCCCCACTAACCTATCAGTTCCTCCGGGCCAGGAATTGTCTTAGCCTAACATCATCTCCCACATGCAGCACAGAACCCAGACAGAGGACACATCTAATACTGAGGCAGTATTGAACAGTTAGGGCACCTGGAATCCTCAGACACCCAGAGATGCAAACTATCATGTCTCTGAAAATGTCTTTATCCGTCTAGGAGCATCCTGGGACACATCTAATTGCTTCAAGTTTTGGCTCAGAGGTTAGGAGCACACACTGCATATGAGGACTGAAGTTGGGCATGGTGCCGCACATGCCTGTAACTGCAGCTCTGAGGAAGAATGGAGATAGGAGGATCACTGAGGCTTGCCAACTGCAGGCCTCGTCAAGAAACAAACAAAAATCAGACCAAACAAACCCAAAACCAAACAAGAAAAAATTCAAATTCTAGGTCATTGAAAGGCCCTAGTTCAAAGGAATCAGGAGAGTGCTACAGAAGTTCATCTGGCGCCCTCCTTTAGCCTCCATGTGCATGTACACATATATACATTTGTGCATACACCACACACACACACACACATACATATGCACATACACAAAGTTTTAAATTCTATAAACCTCAACTACTATAAATAACTATTTCCTGACTCTGTTGATAGTTAACCACTTGAAACAGCTACTTCTTCATTAGGTCTTGGAGGAGGCAAAGACACAGTCCCTACAAAGGGTAGAGCCATGGTCTGTTTTAAGGAATTGTAATTCCACATTTGAGTCATATTTCTTGGCACCAGCTCTAATTTTATGCTAATTGCCATTGAGCTATTTTTCTACGTCTGTTATTCCTGCTATGTGCTTTGTTTCAAATAAGATCCTCAGAACATGAAGGAGGATAATTAACCAGGACATTCAAGCCATTTGAGTAATACTGCATCTTACAGAGAAAGGGTGATTAATGTGTTTTTTTTTTAAACACAATATTGAATCAAACTTTTACTAAAGATGTTTCTAGGTGGGGCCAGGGAGATGGCTCAGCAGGTGAAAGCGCTTGTCATCAAGTGTGGTGACCTGGAATCCACATAGTGGAGGGAGAGAACTGACTCCTGCAGGCTGTCATCTGACTTCCACATGACCCATGGCATGAGCACGTGCACACACACACTTGAGCACACGTGCACACACACTCGAGCACATGCATACATGTGCACACACATGAAATCAATAAATGTAATTAAAATAAAAATTAAATTCAAAGGTTTCCGTTAAAAAGTATGTTTCTGGAAAGCATTACCAGCTCTGAGACTTATCTTCACAGGATAAAGCTGCAGCTGCCACTGACACATGCTTTTGAAAAATGCTTTAATAAGATTTTTTTATTTGAATTGCCATCTGAGACCATTCGTTCTGAGCTCCAAAAAGGAAAAGTTGCCTTTTTCATATTCATTTTATAGACTTTCTATTTCATAAAATTTATGCTATGATAAAGACAAATCTAGCAATTACATGTGAAACTTCTGTTTGCAGGCGATGGGCCTGAGGAAGGTCGCTATGGTGCTGGAAGTTTGACCATCACACGCAGGGTTAGGAATGGCCCCCACTGTGCACTAAATGCACAGATCACAATGTGAGTCCTACCTCGGCCCACCAGTTAGACTATTCCAAAACTTCATAGAAGAACACTTTAAGCTGGGTGTAGTGAGGCGTGCTTTGATCCCAGCATTCAGGAGGCAGAGGCAGGCAGATGTCTGTGAGATGGAGCCCAGCCTGGTCCTCATGTTGAGATCCAGGCCAGCTGGAACTATAGGAAAACCCTGTCTCCAAAAAATTTAAAAGGTTTTAAGAGTATAAAAATAAAATATAATTTGAATGCTATTAAAAATTATGCAAGGGAAAGCAAACACCTTTAGGCTTAATTGCTAAATAAAAATTCTGAGCAGCAAGTGAGTTCTGAAAGGCTCCTGGACTCCTGACTGGACTCAGCCTGCGCTGTCCTCCACACCACCCTTCCAGGCTACTGTGCGTAGCTGCTGCCCCATGGCCTGTCTTCACAGACTGAGCTTCCTAAGGCAGGTGCCCACCTCTGCCTTTTGTTCCGTGCCTGACCCGGAGCAGGTTCTCACTAAACACTTAACACAAGAATACTGCGTTACATAAATAGATTTACAAGAAAACATAAATAGATTCTGTTAAAAGAAAAGCATCCAACTCACTCATGGAAATAAGGCAGAGCTGTTAATTTCACCCTCACTCTGAGAACAGAAATACCTCTTCATGGAGAGCACAAATGACTGTTCTGCAGCAGGTGCAGGGCAAAAACCAGGGAGCTAATGATCCACTGTCATCAGCCAGTGCCGCTTTTCTCCTGGCTGTGACCAAATACCTGACAAGAAGTAATTTAAGGGAGGAAGGGTTTATTCTGACGTGTAGTTCATGGGGATCATTGCATCACTCGCGTAGAGGCGGGCACGAGGCCTGCAGCAGGCGGAGGGAGCTGCCAGCTGTCTGTCCTGCCTCCACAGACAGGAAGCAGAGAGCGATGAGCGCTGGGGCTTCACTCGCTTTCTCCTCTACGTGGTCCAGGAGTCCAGTCCAGGAAGGGTGCCGCTCACACGCAGGGTAAGTCCTCCTACCTCAATTAACCCAACCTAGATAACCCCTCACAGATGTGCCCAGAGATTTCTCTCCAACGTGATTCTAGATCCCGTCATGGTGACAATGAAAATCATCATAGCCAAATACAGTCTAACCCACCAAGCACTGCTTCTCCACACAGATGCCATCAAGGACAGAGCAGACCAGGAACGATGACAGGAACTGTTGCAGGTAAAGGCTGACTACCTTCTCTGTCAACCTCTGTTTTCTGAGTATTAAGAAAAATCCTTTTCCTGAATATAAAAGATATCTATCAAGGAACTGAAAAACACGTAGAAAGTAATCACGGGGCTGGAGCAGTGGCTCAGCGGTTTCAGAGGGCAGGAGTTTGGTTCCCAGCATCCATGTTGAGTGCAACTCCAGCTCCAAGGGATTGGATGCCCTTTTCTGGCAGCTTCCATGAGCATCTGTATGCATATGTACATACATACAGAGAGACACAAACACACATAAAAAGTAAATTGCAAAATCATCACCTCAATCCTACCATTAACATTTGAATGTGCTTCCCTTCACACTTTTTACATAATAGAAATGAAATTTTATCAGCTTTGTGCTATGCTTCTATTATTCTGAAAGAATTTTCCATGTTATCAATTTTTTCTAAAAAACTCTAATGAAATAACTTTCTTTTAAATGGCTCCGTAGCATGACTCATGGAATACCAACATAACACATTTTTTTACCATAGTAAATAATACCTGGTGGGATAATCTGTTTAGATGGATCTTTTCAGACTTGTTATACGGAGATACGCATCCAGCCTTGGTTCATTTATCTCCACTGGTCCAGATTATTGGCTTGGACAGACTCCAAAAAATAGAATTCCAAGGCAACAGAGATGAGTGCTTTAAGGCTCATGATGAGGCTGCTAGATGGCTTGTAGGAAGGGGACATCCATTTACACTCCCACAGCAGCAGGAAGACTCCTGGCTCACTGCACCCTACCCAACACCTCATTATTTACTTAATTCAGTGAAATGCATCATAAAAGTTTCCTTCCATTGACTCCAGGCTCTAAAAGTCTTCCTTACCCATAAGCTAATGGTGCTTAGAGCTATGTGATTCCTGGAAGTGGGTCTCTGGGAATCCGCTCCCCTTCAGTGGATGAAAATGCCTGACTTGTTGGGTTTCATGGTGATCAGGGGCAGTCATATTTACAAACTGCAGTGCTTAGCACAGTTCTAAGAAAATAATTCAGTAAATGGTTTTATCATTATTTTTTCAGGCTCCTGCCTTGAGTTCCTGCCTTGGCTTCCCCTAATGGGGAAGCTCTGTGAGCTCCTGTGTCTCACACTGTTTTGGCATTTTCTTAGTGCCTGGTGCATACTCGGTACTCAGTCATGAATAGCGAAAAACTTCTGAGTTTTTTTTCATTTATTTATTCTTATGTATATGAGTGTTGTGTCTGTGTGTGTAAGTGCAACCATGTAGTACAATGCCCAAGGAAGACAGAAGAGGGCGTCAGATCCCCAGGAACTGGAGTTAACAGGTGGCTGTTAGCCACCATGTGGGTGCTGGGACACAAACCTGAGTTTTCTGCAGAGCTGCCAAAATTCTTAACTGCTGAACCATCTCTCTGGCCTCAATAAAGTTCTGTTTTTATAATATTATGGTTTAGATCTGAAATGTCTCTCAAAACCAGTGGTCAAAGGTGAGGCCTTTGAGAGGTTTCTGGATTGGGATCTATCCTCATCAATGGATTAGTCACTGATAGCTTTAAAACTTCATGGAAAGTGGCAGAACTCTAGAAGGCAGGGCTGGATGGAGGAGACAGGCCACTTAGGGGCAATGTCCTGCTGAGCTTTTCTGCTGTTGTGATAAAACACTGATCAAAAACAACTTGCGCAGTAAATGATTTGTTCAGTTTACAGGTTACAGTCCATCATCAGGGGAAGCTAAGGCAGGACCCTGAAGCAGGAAGCACAGAGGAAAGCTGCTTGCTGGCTGGCTCAGACAGCTTTATATAGCCCAGGCCCACCTGCCTCGTGATGGGCCCTCTACATCAACTAGCAATTAAGAAGATCCCTCACAGACACACCATAGGCCAGTCTGATGGAGCAAATTCCTCCACTGAGGCTCTCTCTTCCCCGGTGTGTTGAGTTGACAACTGTGATTAGCCATCCCAGGTTTGTTTTGTCCCTAGCCTTTCCTCTGTTTTGTGCTTCTTGGCCACCATGAAGTGAGCGGCTTTCTCCTCATATGACCTTCATGATGTTCTGCCTTGACAGAGGTCTAAATCAATGGAGCTCACCCAGCATGGCTGAACGTCTGAAACTGTGAGCCCGAGTAAAGCTTCCTCCTTCAGCTGGGGTCTCTCAAGCATTTTGTCAGTGAGGGGAAGCTCACAGATAAGCAAAGCTGACAAACCACTTCAAGTTTAATTCTCCACAAAGTCCTACGCTTATTACATATTAGCATTTCCTATCCATCATTTTAACCTCACACCCTTTTGTTATTCAACCAAGCAATGTGGTGGTTTGTTAATAAATCTTTAAGTATGACCAAACACTAAGGCCAACATCTCACATCTAAGAATGTGTCCTAAAAGAACAATCAGCCATCTTCACAAAAACTCTTATGCACCCTGTATGCTGGTTACTATTATTATTATTATTATTATTTGCTGTTGTTCATTTGTTTTGTTTGTAGAGTAGCATATACTTTTAATATTAAGGAAAAAAAGGTAGCTGAGCTTGGTGGTTTTTAATGCCAGCACTTGAGAGGCAGAGGCCGGTGGAGTTCTGTGAGATCGTCCAGTCTGGTCTACATATCGAGTTCCAGGCCAACTGGGGCTACAGGAAGACCCTATCTCAAAAAAAGACCAAAATAAAAAGAGAGAGGGAGAAAAAAAAACAATAAATGTGATTTTGGCAGAAGAAAAATAGAAACCTATGGGAGATCATGCTACAGAGGTTTTTAGCATATCACATGAATGAGTCCCAAGTATCCCAGCATCAACCCAGCCAGTATTTGAAATGAAGACCTGTTGCCATCAGATGTCCTGCTCCTCTTGCTCACCTGGCCTGGACCAGACACATGAATTGTCTAGCAATTTCCTCCCAGGTAGAGACATTCCATTTTAGGGGGAAGTTTGTTAAGATGCAGGATGTAAAGTAAGGTAAACAGCAGGCTCCAAGCAGAGGTAAACATTCCATCCTGTAGGGAAGTTCATGAAGCTCCGGACCTCCCCAAGTTTATATAAGCCCCAAGGCCAGCTGAGAGATGTGTTCAGACAAGCTGAGCTGCCTACAAGCCAGTCCAGTCCCACTATCTGAAGATGCAGAGACCAGCCAAGCTGCCTGAAAAAGACTCCTCAAACTGTTGAGCTCCCTGCTGGCTGGGCAAGAGGCTGCAGGCTTCTTGCTTTCAAGAGCAGTCATCCATGCTGGGGAGGGCTTTGGTGATACAGCTGCCTGAGTTATTTCTGCTCCTGTAAGTCACAATACAACTTCCTGGCTCATCAAGTGGGACCTGGTGGTATACTTACTTTGGTCTGTCTGGGGTGAGTGGATGTTTGTTTACGTCTCCCAGGAACAGTGTCACACTGCACACCATCAGCCATGACTCGTGTTCTTGTCATGAGCATGGACTCTTCTCTGCAGTTAGTTCTTTTTAAACTTGCTTCAGGATTTGAGGCTGAGGTTTTCAGTTTTCAGTTATGACATGCCCCAGAGGGCAGGAGGAAGTCACATGGAAAAGATGGGATCCCAGTGTGGCCCCAGTGTGGCAGAGCCGGCCCCAGTGTGGCGGAGCAGGCCTGTAACCCTTGGTACTCATGAGGCTAAGGCAGAAGGATATTTTAGTTTAAAACCAGCCTATGATGCTGTTTCAAAAAGGGGTGGGGGAAGAGATTTCAAATTGGGTTTAACTCAGCTCTACGATTTGTGTTTAAATTTATTTGAATTTCAACTTACATATTTATGTATTAAATTATACATTCCTCAGATTCAAATTTCAGCTTTAACATTTATTATATGAGATATTATGCATAAGCCTTTAATCTCTGTGAAAAGGCAAACAGTGCCTAGCTCCTGGTGTTCGGAATTAAGATAGGACGGACATGGATCTGAACCTGGTATAGAGCAGCGTACCACACAGTGCCCTCCCTTCTCCTCCTCCTTTATGTCCCCGTATAGTTCACTTTGTTTTCTCTGTATTTTGGGGTTTGGCCTCTTTATAGCATCTGGTACCTTTGGTGGAGAGATGAGACCTTTGCAGAATGTGAGCTGCCCCGGTGCAGAGCGAGAAAGAAAGGAAACAAAGCCTTGATTTCTCTGATGCCTATCTGAGGATGGAGAGAAGCTGGGGAATAGAGATATACTGAGGACCCGAACTGGAACCAGGGCTGGGCACAGCAGCAGATGTGGTGGCTAACCCCTCACCATCACCTTGACAGGATTATAATCACCCAACAGGCACACCTCCAGGCACACACCAGAAAATTATCTAGAGTAGTTAAGTGAGGTAGGAAGATTCACCCCAAATGTGGGTGGCGCCATCTTGTGGGCTCAGGTTTCAGACGGAATCAAAAGGAAATCTGAGCAGCCACATTCCTCTGTCTCCTGACTGCGGCCTCACCTTTTTGCCTTGATGGACCTGACTCCTCTTCAACCGTGAGCCAGAGTTGACCCTTCCACCTTTCACTTGCCTTCTGTCAGATATTTGGTCATATAGACAAGAAAAATAACTAGTGCATCAGGGTCTCAGGAGAAGAGCACCAGAGCTTTACAGGGCTGGCGGGAGGGGAAGCAGCGAAGGACTTACAGGAGCAGCGGAGTCCTGCAACCAGGACTGCACATGGGCCAGGAAAGTGGGGCTGGCAGCATTTCAGAGAGGAGTGGGCAACACCACGAGCTTTAACTCTGGGGAACAAATAGCTTCTCTATCAAAGGAGATGTCTAGTAAACCCTGGGAGCAAGATCAAGGTTTACCTGAAATCAACTGAGTTGGCAAAAGCTACAAACTATAATCAAATTGAACCTCAGTGATTTTTTTGTTAAAACCATGTATTGGGTCACAGCAGGATATATAATTATAAAATGTATTTGAAAATGTAAAGAGCAATGAAGTTCCAAGACAGCCTTCTAGAAGAAGAACAAAGTAGTAAAGATTATTCTACAGGTTAAAAAGGCTTACAAAGTTATAGCAATTCACTCCAAATAGACCATAAAGTTAAAAAACATTACCTGGGGCTGGAGAGATGCTCAGCACTTAAGAGCACTGGCTGCTTTTGGAGAGGACTCAGGTTCAAATCCCAGTACCCACACAGTGGCTAACAACCATCCATAATTTCAGTTCCTGGGGACTTCAGTGGTGTCTTCTGACATCCTAGGGCACTGCATACACGGTGTACTTACACACTTGCAGCCATGGCTCTGCACACAGGTGCACTTACACACATGCAGGCAGTACACTAACACACATAAGATATGGGCAAAGTGCATGAATGAGCAACCTCTCTATAGATCAGTGGCCCCAGAACACATTTCACGAGTTCATGAGAAGTACAAAATAAAGCTTCAGTGAGATGCTGTTTAGTACCCCTGGTTTGGTTAAAAACTCAGAGCATGAGCCACTGGGAGGTGATGGGGAACGGCAGCCTTGCACAGCCTCTATAAGAGGACTTGGCAACACGACAAAATGACATACATATTTACTCTAAAAAATGTATTGAAAATTTTACCATTTTCGTACGGTATAATTTGGTGGTGTTTAGACCCCTCCCCCTTCACACCTCCCCCAACTGACCCATTCCTCATTCAACAGACTCCACTATATATATAGAATACAACCTATAGAGTCTGATTTGCATCCTGCCATGTCCCTCAGGAGGGGTCCATCCACTGGAACCTGGTCAACCTACCAAGAGTTCTGCCCCTGTAAGACTGTCTCTCCCTGTCCCAGCAGTCATCAGTTGCCTTAAGGGGTCGGGATTTCTTACCCACTTCTCCATGTTTATGCTGGTGAGCATTTTGTCTGGTTTGACCTTGCATGGGACTTGTGTATGCTGCAATGTTGCTGTGAGGTCATCTGAGAATCTGACCAGCTCTCTGGAAGACTGCTTCCTTGAGATCATCCACTACCTCTGCTTTTGCAATCTTTCTACGCCGTCTTCTGCAGTGATCCCTGAGCCTTGGGAGAGAGAGGTCTGAACAGGCATTCTATTAAGGGAGGAGCAGTTTGAAGCTTCTTGTTCTCCGCACATTAGCCTTTTGTAGGATTCTGTGTTCATCACCATCTGCTGTGCAAGGGAACCTCTCTGGTGAGAGTTGAGAGATGCACTCATCCTATGTGTAGAGGTTGCACTGAAGATGTGTCGCTTAGGGTCGAGCTCTCACAGACTCTTCTCTGTGCTTGGCCGGTTGTGGAACTCTGTAGTAGTCTCCATCTGTTGCAAAAAGCTTCTCTGATGAGGGGTGAGAGGTACACTTGCCTGTAAATATGTGGATGTATATTTAGAGTACACTAAGAAATTACATTGGTCTGGGACGTGGCAACAGGTTTTTCTCTAGGATCTATGACCACTCCAGCCATGTGTATTTAGCTATGTTTACAGTACCACACATGACTTCCCTCCCATTGAGTGAGACCTAATTCCAGTTAGATGGCTGTTGATTACCAAGATAAAAGTGCCACTACAGCAGCAATAATGATTTTCTGGGCCAGTCATTATTGGTTGTTGGGATTTACAGCTGGGTAGGACCATTGGTTGGTTTCCTCCTTTGGCAGCTATCCTCTGCTACCTGAGAGCTAGGCTTCAGGGAGGTTTCCAGCTCAGTTCCAGCTCAATTGCTCCAAGTCTTGTATCCAAAGTATAGCCTATCTTCAGCAGTAGGATCGTACCTTCAAGTTCTGGGAGGCAGTCAAGGGCTGTGGCAGCAGCCTCTGTTATTCTGGAGTCTCTTAGACTACCCTGGCCAACAACTCAAACAGGTTTCCCCTGCCCGGCACTGTGTTTTTGTTGTATAGCTATCAGCGATACCCATGCACCTGTGCGTGTGTGTCCCCGTGTGTGTGCATTTACAGTAGGACTTGGAACTAAAGATCACCCACTGGTTTTCACACCATTTAAGCATTATTTACCTCACCTCTCCTCTGCATGTCCCTCCCTCCTCCCCCAACCCCCAAACCCCCCCCCCTCCATGACACCTGTCTCCAACTAACCCCAATTCTTGGGCTCATTCTTCCCATTTACCCTTGTGCTGGATGCTTTGGTGTCAACTTGACACACCTGGGTAGAAATGGGGAATTGTCTCCGTTGGACTGGCCTGTGGACATGTCTATGGGTTTTCTTGATTGTTGAGTGATGTGGAAAGGCCCAGTCCACCTGGGCAGTGCCATCCCTGGCAGGTTATTGTGTATTGCATAGGAAAGCAGGCCAAGCAGAACGAGGGGGGCAAGTGAGTACCAATGTTCCTCCGTGGCCTGTGCTTCAATGTTCCTCCGTGGCCTGTGCTTCAATGTTCCTCCGTGGCCTGTGCTTCAGCTCCTGTCCCCAGGTTCCTGCCCTGAGTTCCTACCTTGGACCCCTTTGGTGATGAACTGTGATTTGGGAGATGTAAGCGGAATAAACCCTTTCTTCCCCAAGTTGGTATTGATTAGAGTGTTTTGTCACAGCAATGGAGAAGGAAACTAGGACATATATTGGTATTAGAATCATGGGGTATTGCTGTGACAGACTTGACCTAGTGTTTTGGGAAGGATTGAGGAAGTTTCTGGAACTATGGGCTCAAAAAACTATTGAGCTCTTCAAGTTTGTTGATGTGGAGCTTGAAACAGTTATGCTGAAAAGAGTTATAGAGGATGGAGGCCCGGCTTGTGAAGCTTCAAAAGGAAACAGAGACTATCAGGGCTGCTTGTATTATGTTTTGAATTGAGAACCTGTGGGTTCTGGTCAGCTGGGGCTGAAGAATCAGCTGTGATTAAGAAGAGACCAGAACCTGAAGTGAAACCTTTGTTTTACTGGGACAATTGATGCTGGTTACCTGGGGCTGAACAGTCAGCTGTAACAAGAGACCAGCATCATCAAGGTTAAATCTGGGAAGTATTTCCTCAGAGTCAGCACACAGAAGCTGTGGTCCAGAGGGGGCTCAAGACCTCCATCTCAAACTGGAAGCAGGACTTGTTGTGTGTAGATGTCTCCTGCATGGTTCTGGTGGTGAAGGAGTGAGGCATCGCAGAGCAGCTGAGGCTTGGCACTGTGAGAGCCAGGAGAGGTCACTGGGGAGCACGCAGCCTCGGTTGCAGTGAAGACCACAGAATGGCAGCGGTCATGGGGAGAATCTGAGGTTTTGCAGCAGGAGAGCCCATTGGTGAAGGTGCAGCCCCAGCTTTTTGGAGATGCCAGGACCATGGGACGACCATCAAGAACAGCATCAGGTGTGGAGTGGAGCTGGCCTGGACCTATGCAAGACGAGCTGTGCGTGCTGTAGACGGCAAAGCCAGAGACGTGGAGCTGCCGAGACCCTTTGGAGCCCAGAAGATGGTGAGTAAATCCCAGATGTCCAGTGTTGAGCTACTTGCTGGCCTTAGGTTTTGCTTAGGTGTGCCTGGTTCTTTCCTTTGAATTAAGACAGTCTTGTTTTGGATTTTACAGGAACCCACGATAAAGAGAGTTTTAAAAGAAACTATGAACTTTTTTAAGTGTTTAGATTTTTTATGGACTGTGGGGCTTTTAAGGTTATACTGTCTTATGCTGTGATATTAATGTTACCTTAGGGATGAGAAATGGAAAGGCTGTGGTTTAAGAGAGATGTTTAAAATGCATTTTGTGTGTCACGTTGACAAGGGGTCAGTTGTGCTGGATACCGTTGGTGTCAACTTGACACACCTGGGTTGAGGGAGCCTCAATTGGGGAATTGCCTCCATTGGACTGGCCTATGGCCATGTCTGTGGGTTATTTTCTTGATTGCTGAGTGCTGCGAGAGGGCGTGTTGTCTATCGTATAAGAAAGCAGACTGAGCATTAAGCCAGTAAGCAGCATTCCTCCACAGCCTGTGCTCCAGCTCCTGCCTCCAGGTTCCTGCCCTGAGTTCCTGTCTTTGGCTCCCTCGGTGATGAACTGTGACCCAGAAGATGTAAGTGGAATAAACCCTTTCCTCCCCAAGTTGGCATTGGTCAGAGTATTTTGTCACAGCAATGGAGAAGCAGACTAGGACACCCAATGGTTCCTTTCCATTTTCCTGGCTCCTGTGGTTCTATCAGGATAGATAGTGACACACACAGATGTGGAGCTAAGACCCGCAAAAGAGAGACCATGAATCGTTTGTTTTCTGAGTCTGTGTGACTTCACTTCATGTTAAGCTTCTAACTCCATTCATTATCCTACAAATTTCATTTTTCTTTACCTCCAAGTAGAACTCCATTGTGTACACGTACCACATTTTATCATCCGACATCAGTAGAAGGACATTTAGCTTGTTTCCATTTCTCAGCTATTGTGAAAAGAGAATCAGCAAACGCGGCTCTGCAAGTACGTCTGTGGTAGGACAAGTCCTTTAGGTATATGCCAAGGAGCAGTACGACTGGACACAAGGTAGATTTATTCTTCGTTTTTTAAGGGTTCTCCACACTGACTTTCCCAGTGTTTGCACGAGTTGTAACCCCACCAGCAGTGGGTGAGGGTTCCCCTCCCTGTCCTCTCCAGCATTGGGTGTCATCTGTTTTCTTGATCTTGCTATTCTGACTGGGGTTAGATGCAATTTTAAAGTGGTTTTGAGTTATTTACATTTCCCTAATTATTAAGGCTGTTGAACATTTCTTAAGGTGTTTCTTAGCCATTTTTATTTCTTTTGAGAGTTCTCTGTTAGGATCCATGGCCCATTTTTCAACTGTTGACTTGTTTTATTGCATTCTTTGTATATTCTAGAAATTAATCCTGTTGGATGTAAAGATGGTGAAGATTTTCCTCCCACTCTTTGGGATTCCTCTTCACTCAGTTCATTGTTTCCTTTGCTGTACAGACAATTTTTAATTTAGCAAGGTACCACTTGTCGATTATTGACCTTAATTCCTGAGCAAGTGATGACCATACCTCAATCTATATTACAGAGCTATAGTATAGAAACATGGGTGGCACAAAAACAGACTTGTAGATCAGTGGAACAAAATAGAACCAAACACGAGTGCACAGTTACAGACACCTGATATCTGACAAAGGTGCTGGAGGAAAAGCAGAATCTTCAACAAATGGTGCTGGTAAAACTGGATCTCTATGTGTAGAAAAATGAAATTAGACCCATACCCATCACCTGCACAAAAGTCAACTCCAAATGGATGATAGACCTCAACAAGAAACCATAAATGTGGAAACTGTTAGAAGAAAACTTAGGCTGCACCCTACAAGAGTCCAAGTGCAGGAAAGGACTTTCTAAACTGGTCATCACTTGCTCAGGATCTGGGATCTTTTGTATTTCCCTATGAATTTTAGGATGGATTTTTCTCTTACTGTGAAGAATGTCATGGGGATTTTGGTTGGAATTGCATTGCAACTGTCAGTTGCTTTTGGTAGGATGGTCATTTTCACTGTATTCTATCAATTCATGAGTACAGGAAGTCTTTCCATCTCTTTGTGTCTTCTTCAATCTCTTCAAAGATGTAAAGCTTTCATTGAAGAGGCCTTTGATGTCTTTAGTTAGATTTATCCCTTACATGTTTTATTTAGGCTATTGTGAATAGAAGCCTTTCCCTGAACTCTTTCTCTGATTGGATCTTATTTGTATATAAAAAAGCTTCAGATTTTTGTAAGTTGATTTTTAGCCTGCCACTTTGCTTAAAGTTGATCAATTCTTGAAGTTTTCTGGTAGAACTTTTGAAATCTCTTATGTATACTATCAAATCATCTGCAAGTAAGGATAATTTGACATTTTCAATTTGTACCCTTTAATTTCCTTCTCTTGTGTTATTGCTCTAGCTAGTTTCAAACACTATATTGAACAGTGGAGATAGTGGACAATCTTGTCTGGTCACTCATTTTAATGGGAATGCTTAAGGGTTTTGCCCATTTAGAATGGTGTTGGCTGTGGGTTTGTTGTAGATAGTCTTAACTGTGCTGAGATATGTTCCTTTCAGTCCAATTCCCTCTAGGACTTTTAACATGAATGCATGCTGAATTTTGTCAAAGACCTTTTTTGTGGCTATTGAGATGATCATGTGATTTTTGTCTTTAAATTCATTCACATGATTATGTTCATTGACTTGTGTACATAGAAACACCCTTGCATCTCTGGAATAGAGCCTATTTAACAATGGTGGATGATCTTTTTGATGTGTATGCAATTATTTTATTGAGAATTTTTGCATCTGTGTTCATTAGGGATATGGGCCTAGCTTTTTGTTGTTGTTGTATCTTTTCCTGGTTTTGGTATTAGAGTGATGCTGTCATCAAAGAAGGCATTTGGGAGTTCTCTGTTCTTTCTGAGTAATTTAAGTTATACTTGGTGTGACTCTTTTTCTGGAGATCTGGTAAAATACTGCTGCGACTCCATCTGGGCCTGAGCTTTTTTTTAGTTGACTTTGTATTACTTTTTGATTTCCTTATTTGTTAGGGGTCTGTTTAATCTGATTTCTTCTTGGTTTAACTCTGGTTTTCATGAATTTAGAAATTTATCCATGTCTTTTAGATTTTCAAATTTAATAAGAGTATAGGTTTATAAAGTAGTCGCTCATGTCTGGATCTCTTTGGTGTCTGTTGTGCATTCCCACTTCATTTCTGATTCTGATTGGTTGGCTCCTTCTTTTGGGTAACTGGGCTAACAGCCTGTCCAGCTATGTTCTCAGAGTACGAGCTCCTACTCTCATTGATTCTCTGTACTGTTTTATTTCCACCTAACTGACTCTGCTCCGAGTTCTGTCATTTCTTCTCATCTTCCGGGTTGGTGTTGGTTTGTTCTTGCCTTTCCAGACTCTTTGAGTTGTACCACTGTCATCGGTTTGTGCTCTTTCTGATTAAATGTAGGTACTTGGAGCTATAAACTTCCCTCTGAGGACTGCTTATTTGTGAAGGACTGTTTTTGCTGTGTTGTATCATCATTTTCATTTAGTTCCTGAAACATTTTCCTTATCTCTAACCCACTCATCACTCAGAAGTGTGTTGTATAACCCATGAGTTCAGGTGGTTACTAAAGCTGCTTTTGCTGTTGATTTTAAGCTTTACTGTGCTGTGGTCTAATAGAATGCTGAGACTTCTTCCTTTTTTGTATTTGCTAAGGCTTTAAAAATAAAGTCTCAGTATATGGTCTATTTTGGAGAAATTTCCATGGGCTACTGATCAGACTGTAAATTCACTGGTGTTTGGAGTAGTCAGTAGTTGTCTATTGAGTTCATTTGATGTATAATATCATTTAATTCAGATATTTCTGTTTATTCTTGTCCAGTTCACCTGTCTATTGGACAGAGTGGAATACTGAAGTAATCTACTATCGCTGAGTTGGGGTTAATCTGTGTCTTGAAGTTCTGTAGTACCATTTTGATGAACCCGGGTGCACCAGAGTTTGTATGTTCATGATTGTAATGTCTCTTAGTCAACTGTTTCCTTGATCAGAATGAAGTGACCTTTATCTCTTCTGATTTTAACTGAATTACATTTTGTCATATATTAGAATCACAACAGATGCTGGTTTCTTGGTGCCATTTGCTTAGAATATTTGTTTCCATCCTTTTACCCTGAGGTACTGCTTATCCTTGAAGGTGAGATGAGTTTCTTGTAGATAATAAATAGATGGAGTTTGTTTCTTAATCCATTCAACTAGCCTGTGTCTTTTGACTGGGGAGTCAAAGTCACTGGTATTTAAACGTATTATTTAAAGATGTGCATTGGTTACTGCCATTTTAATTTGTGTTCTTGGCCCTATTTTGTGTTTCCAGAATTATACCTTCATTTGTTTTCTTTCTTGGCCTCTTGGGTATAGTCATTCCCTTCTGTCCTTGGATTGCTTTCAGTATTCTCTGTAGGGCTAGTTTGGTGGACATGAATTTTTTTCAGTCTATTTGTGTCAAGGAAGATTTTTCTTTCTCCTTAGACTATGAAAGACAGTTTTGCTGGTAAAGTGTTCTGATTGGCATCTATACTCATTTAGAACTTGGAATACTTTGCTGCAAGCTCTTCTGGCTTCTATAGTTTGCACTGAAATGTCTTTGAGATCTTTGAATAGTATGTGTGGTGTTTAAATTCATTCAGTTTTGTGCTCATGGTTAGGATTTCCTTCTGAGTTTTGTATCCTGGGGTTCCTCTAGGCAGTTCTCATTGTAGCACATCTACAGGACTGGTAGGGTTGGGCGAGGACATATTCTTTTGGTTTTTCATCTGTCTACATGGTGGTGGTCTGGTATATGGGTCTCTTTTGTTGGTTATGTGTCTGACAGGAAACTCAGGCCTGCCTTTGAGTTGCAGTTTGATGCTATGCAGTCGTTGTAGCTTAACTGCTTGCCAATTGGGTGTGAACGGTTAGTTGGTCTCTGCTTCAGGGTCTTTTTTTTTTTTTTTAAACTGGACAGATGGAATGGATCCAGGCAGACTAGGCAAGAGCTCTCCAGGAGGGTGAAGGAGCCTAGGCCCACATCAAGATTATGGGGAGCTGCTGGGCTGGTTCTGACTAGTTAAGCAGAGGTATGAGCTCTAAGCTGAGTGACCGGGGGTAGTCCCAAAGCAGGGGCGTGGCAACCTCCATGGTGTTCTGGTAACTCTCCCAGACAGGTGCTTTCTGGCAGCTTCAGCAAGATGGGCTGGGTCCTGGGAGGGCTTACATGACCAGGATGGACTGGTTCTTACTAGCCAGGAGAGAAACAATGAGCTCTGGAGCAGCAGGTCTGGGGGTGGTGTCTGACTAACTCATCCCAGCTAGCATTTACTCTTTTACTCAGAGATCTGAGATTTTTCTCTGAAGATGTAACTCCAAAAATATGCATAGAACATTAACTAGTGTTTGCAATTGTAAACATTGGAACTATCATAATGCAGAAATACAGGATAATAAACTACTCTGTGAACAGAGTATCACAAAGCTATAAGAGTAGCTCAGCGGTTAAGAGCACTGGTTGCTTTTGCAGAGGACTTGGGTTCGATTCCCAGCATCCACATGGCAGCTGACTACCATCTGTAACTCCAGTTCCAAGGGATCTGACATCCTCTTCACGGGCCTTCACGGGCACTGCATGACACGGGTGCACTATACATGCAGGCGATACGCTCATACACATAAAAAATTAAAAATATTTAGCATTACTAAAATTTAAGCATTACTACAAACCTCAGGTAACAAGAGAAACACAGCTGTATCTTTTATTCCATTAAGCAATGCACTTATTTATGTACTTTTTGGCCCGGAAAAAATTTACTCAAAGTCAGATATACTCCACTATCAATTCAAATTCACTAACAGATACAGTGGACTGGTCAGGTTTAGTATAGGAAACACTTCCTTTTAAATAGGCCTCAACAAATTTGAAATTAAACAGGCACTGAGATGGGGTAATTTAACCCCCAGGATGCTCAGTGGCTGAGAGAACACGTGGCAAGGACCACCTCGCCCAAGACACAGCACCAGACTGCCCACTGCCAGCCAGCCCCCACCCTTTGACACCCACCCCACTTTTGACAGGCCTGCACGTTTCACACCCTTCATTTGAGCCAAACTGAACAATGGCATTTGAATCGTGTGTCGGGGAGCAGTGTGGTTGGCTCTCAAAGGGCAATGATGTGTAAAAGGTTGACAAGGCAGATATGGAACAGTCAGGACACCAAGGCGAGCCTGTAGCTTGGCATGAGGCCAGGACATGTGGCTGCCCAGTGTGGTTCCAACACAGTAAGGCATGTTAGTTTTCACACAGAAAGGAATGACATTGATAGGCTGTCTGGAGAGGAAAACCGGAAACACATTTTGCTGTACATTTCAGTATCTGAATTTCGAGGTAAATTAATGAGATCTAAAACAGGCTCTAGTGTCTATGAGGACACAAACCCTAATGACAGCAGTACAAGATATGACCTGCTTCACAGAGGGCAAACCAAGAGCTCTGATGTCTTCAGAGCCAACAAACACACACAGAGGTTCAAAATCCCCAAAGGAGGACAAATGAGGAAATGTAGGATACTCTTCATTCAAGAAAAACCTTTACTATATAAAGCTTTTATAATTATTGTAATGCTGCCATTAGCTTAACAGTCCACACAGAATACCCGTAGGAATTAAATGTTTGATAGACACAAAAAGGGCAGAATTCACTGTGGGAAAGTTGTTTTAAAGGCGTAAGTTTGAAAAGAACATTTTTTTACTCAATTTTTCTAGTAAAGGGTATTTTTTTCTTCATAAAGGCGGCAAACATTTCTTCTTAAATCTTTAAATATAAAACTTATCAAACAAGCCAGTTCTACAGTGATAGGCTGGAACAGTGATGGCTGGACAGGTCTCAGATGGGAAATGGTACCACTCCATCACAGGTCTGGGCGGTTACTGCACAGTCTAATTTATTATTAATTTTTATTATGTGTATGAGTATATTGTCTACATGTATGTAAGTGCACCGAGGACAGAGGAGGGTGCTGGATCCCCTGGAACTGAAGTTACAGTTGTTAGCAGTCATGTAGATGCTACTGGGGTTTGAACTGGGGTCCTCTGTAAGAGCAGCCAGTGCTCTTAACCGCTGAGTCATCCATCCAGCCCTGCATAGTCTAATTTATTACAAAGCTTTAAAAACAGGGATCTGCTACTGAAACACCCCAAACACATCTAACGGCAGACACACCACCTTCGGTCAAAGTGAGCACTATGAATTACAGAAGCCAGATTGCTTCTGGAGAGAGCTGCCCTCCAGACAGCATCAGTGGGTGCTTGGGGCACAAGTCCTTGAGAGTTCACTTCATATTCAAACGTGGAAATGGCATGGCTTTTCGGTAGTTACTGTCCCTGGCAATTTTCAAAGGTTATGGAAATAAGTTTTACACAGACCTGAACCGAAGCTCGCCCGTCTGGTCTCCTGAGCTCTAAGCAGTTCTTTTCGTAGAATGCTCGGAGGTACAGCGTTCTCTTCTTAGTGCTCTTATGACAGGGACTAGCAGTGGGAGACGGGAGTCACTGCTGAGCAGGGAAGGGTCCCTACAAACCTTCCCTTAGACGTTATCATGGTTCTCAGACTCCACCAGCAAAGGGAGGTTTCTCCACACCTAATGCCCACAGGTCTGAAAACTGTCACCGAAACCCCCATAGATTTCGTTGTGTTTAAACAGAAGATGGACGCTGTGCAGCACGGCTGACCATGCGGCGACAGAGTTGAGTGTTTCACGCCTCACCACACTTCTGGGGTGTGGCGTACTCAGTTCACAGCATGAGCCTCAACCTCCCACCTGCAGGCACTCACGTCCCCTAGCGCCGTGGCAGGTGGCTCTTTGCCCTGGCAGCTTTCAGAGGTGAAAAGCCTGGTTTCTCTCCAGGACGGGCACTTGATAACTATGTCCTCCATGTCACTGGCACATAAGACACCATGGCGCAGGGTGATGGAGTACATGAGCCAACAAGCATGGCCCCCCTACTCGCTCCCTGGCCACAGAACCCCAGACCTCTGTCCAAAGTGATAATGTGGATCTACCTGAGGGTGCTTCCCAGGGCTAAGGCTTCTGCTGAGCAGAGCTCACATCACTGACAAGGCTCTGAGAAGTGCATCAGAATGCTACAACTGGTACTCAGGCCATATCATGATGCTGTACTACAGAGCCACTGTCAGATACTCAACTCTTAACACTTGACGTATTCCAGAAAAGATTATTGTTGATGGTCATAAACTTTGGCCAAGCATTTGTGTCTGTCTAGGGGAAAATGTCAGGCTGTTGTGTCAGTAAAATTGGACTTTCCTAAAGGCATGTTTGAATACACTTGCCTCACAAAACTAAATAATGTGCAGATAAAACACATGAACTCACAGCAACTGACAGCACAAGGCCTGCTCAAGTTCGAGCCAGATAAAACCCCTGCATGGAGGGGGACTGGGCACAATGTCCTAGCCCTAGGGGAGCTGTGGGCATATGATGACTGTTGGGGGACAGAGAGTCAGCTTTCTTTAAGGGTGTGACCCTGACTGGCTGACCACACTCCCAAGAGTATTTAGGCAACACAATCCTCAGTGTGCGGGGGAGGGGACAGCCGGGGGTGGGGTATGAGGTGAGAATATGATCCACAAATTGTATCAAACTTTCAAATAGTTTTTAAAGGTTGAAAAAAGGACTAGTGACAGGTCTCCACAGAGACCCTGAGCAAGAGGGAGCTCACTTAAATCCGCAGGTAACGCTTTTGTTTCCTTCTAGAAACAAGAAAATGTAAACTTGACATCAGCTGCTTGTCAGATTGCTGGACTTTCTATTAAGAAGTGTTTTAGGGCAGCCAAAACTCCGATGATGTACCTATCACTGATGAAGTTGGCACCAGTGCTTGGCAGAAGTCCACTTTTGGTATTTTACTTTACCTAACCTAACCACAGAGTCAACTGATGCTCTGCCCAACAAAGCTTCCCCATATTTTTAAGAAGACACAACACTTCTTAGCTGTGCTCCTGAGAACTGTGCATGAAACAGAATACAGGCTGTCATGACACAGACACAATCACTGCCATTTACTTCGAACATAATCTGAGGCTCTGCTACAACTGTAATAAAAAACAAAGAACCGCGTGCAATAAAAACCTCACACTGAATCACTCACATATAAGGTCCTTCTAGTCCTTCAACTTAGAGACTGGCACTCCAGCAAGTGTCATAAAACCATACACTCTGAGGAGGGGGAGCTCGGGCAGCGTTGCCCAATGACTTTACTTCTTTCAGGAAACCCAGAATCTCTAGGAAGCTATTAAAATTAGGAAGACTAAGCTTTTTAGGCTCTTCCCTTCAGCTCTGGCTAGGCGGAATACGGCAAGACTGACAGGACAATCTGATCATGGAGCGTGCAGCGGTGGGTTTTCCCCGGCATCACTCAGGAGTGCAGTTGAGCAAAACTCTTACCCAGCAAGAAGCACACCACTATGTCAGGAAAGAACTGTTTAACACAGTGCTCCCCCAGTAATGGCAAAAAGAGGACTAAAATCTAGGAGACAATTCTGTTCTTATGAGCTTGATCTGGGAATCCCTTCATGTTTAGGAAACAATACTCCCCAAGATACAAACTCAGTTCTCTGTTGACCAACTTTCCAGATCTTCAATCAACAGCAGTCAAAACATCTTCAATGTAAGGTCAGTGTGATGCTCTGACCATCTCCTCTTGCATCTTGAAAGTTTCTAAGTTCCATTAAAAACATTATCTTCGGCTTCTTCTTAGAGAGCTAAGGCTCATGAAAGGGTCATCATCATCATCCTGAAATGAAAGCGATGTTAGGTCAGGGATTGCTCACAGACTGGTGAGACAAGACAAATTCTTATTATGCAGGGGGTGGATTTCATCTATTTCCTTTGTAAGCATGAAATGTAAAAGCTTGGTAAATTCTTAGTGTGCATTAGTGTAAAAACCAATCAGGCCTTTATGTAACTATGTCCACAGCACACAGCACACACATTTTCCTCAATTACAAACCTTCAGGAAGGCAAATGAGGTGTGGGGAACCCAGGAAGGAAAATACAGTGTTCCTCTGGTCACGTCTATTCAGTTATAAAGTTTTTTTTTCATTCACATTTTAAAGATTATTAGGCATGTATGTGTTATATGCATGCACATGTGTGCCATGACACATGTAGAGGCCAGAGGACAACTCTAGAGTCAGTTCTCTCCATTCACCCTTATGTGGGTTCCAGGGATCAAATTCAGGCTGCCAAGCATGTTGTGGCAAGCACTCTACTACTCTGGGCCACCTCCCTGGCCTTCATTTCCATTTCATTATACATGTCTTTTGAAATTCAGCTACAGGATAATGAAGCCACAGGTCGAAGGGGCCACAGTTCCTATCACACATTCAGTGGCAGATGCAGATGGCTCTCAGCTGGCAGGGGAAACAGCCTTACAGAGCTAAACTTCCGTTCACCTTCAGAGAGAAGCAGATGGAGTATTTCAAGTGTCTCAAGCTGATAAGATGCAGGTTATATGCATTATAAGAATAAACAGGAATATCAGACACTAAGAATTTAATGAGGATAAAAACTAGCCAGGTCTTGACAACACAGGCTTGTCATCCTAGCTGCTAGCAGATAAAGCAAGATCACAAGTTCAAGGTCTGCTTGGGCTACAGAGTGAGTTCAAAGCCAGCCAGGGTAACTCTGTGAGACTGTTTGGGGGCTGGAGACGTGGCTGGAGATACAGATCAGTGGTAGAGTGCTTGCCTAGCATGTACCAAATCCTGGTTCAATCCCTAGTCCACAAAACAGCTCACAAACCTTACCTAAAGCCTGAATTATATAATCTGATGAGGGGTAATATAAACCAGATTGCACTTTATAGCTACATATTCAGAAGATACTTACATTAAGATGTTAACAAAAACAAATGACTATGTGCCATGGTACTTGGTGGCATCTTATGATGTTCTCTGGAGAGAACGTGGAAAGCAGAAATTCATTTTTTCACTGATTTACTGCAGAAAATGCCATCATCAAGGATAGGACTTGTCAATGAGAAATCCATGATGAAAACCACAGACTTGGTTTAGAGTTCTTTGCAGTTAAATGTGAAATAGCATACACACATTTTCTTTTTCAGTGTGTGGTGTATATGTGCACATGTGTATGTATAGGTGTGCATGCCCATAAGCCCCTGGGATCCCCCTGTCTCCGTGCTCAGCCCTGGATCACAGGTGCATGCAGCCATGCCCAGCTCTTATGCAGGTGCTGGGGATCTGAACTAGATCCTTGTGCTTAGGCAGCTGGTGCCTGCTGAGCCAGCTCCCAGGTCCCTGGTCCACACATTTACAGTCAACACCCACAACTATCCGGAAGTGGTGCTGGCTACCCTGCTGCGAGCAACATGTCACCACTCAACAGGCGAACCCAGCTCGCATCCTGACTGCAGCAAGGCTGGCAGGCTACTGTAAACCCACGGCCGAGACCCAGGGAACGAGAAACTACTCTGCATCTCATCCCAGCCTGGAACCTGTGTGATGTGAGTGTACACATTTGTGTACAGGTAAGCATGTGTGTCTATGTGTACATGAGTGTGTTTACATGCCTATCTGTGTACGTGTTCATGCCTGCATGTGCGTATGTGTGTATGATAGCAGGAACATAGTGAACACTCCATAGTGTAACCTCTTAATGTTGTTACTAAACCCTAAACTGTTCTCCAAAGATAAATGGCAGAAGCTAAAAGCAAAACTCCAGCTCTGACCTGTCAGTGGGACATTTCTCTTTGGAGAATGGCTTAGGGCCTGCACTGGATTAAAAATCCTAGGCCTTCAGGTCTAACTGCACCCATGTACACATTCTGACTTTCAGCATGATAATTCACAATGTTTTCAGTGAGAATAGAAGCACCTAGCTAGCAGTCTCTATGTTTGATAAACAGTTAAAACTGACTAAATTTTAATGACATAACTTCATTACCTCATCTGACTCAAAGTCAACCCCTTTGGCTGTCTGGCTCTGGGACCTCTGTTTACTGGCTGGCATGCCTGACCACCTGAGGAAGAGGAGAAGGGAAAACCAACAGTGAGTTAGACTTCATCAAAAATGTACTTCACTTAAAAGTTTCAATCCACAGCAACACTGAAAACACAAGTCCCATATATGTGTGTGCGTATGTATCACAGTTTTTGTACATATCCATGTGTACATTTCATACACACTATGCATACATCATGTGCACGTGCATAGCTACAGTCTTGTTCTGTCTCTCTGAGGAACCCTAAGCATAGCGCTTATTTCTCAGTTCAACATTTCTATGTTGACTCTGAAAAGAACTTAATATAAGAAAGTCATCTTACCCTCTGCCTCAATTTCTTCATCTGTAAAATGGGGAATTTTGTAAAGTCAATGTGCTAACATGACGTCAGCCCTAAATGGTGCACTCGTTACTACCACAGCTCTCATGGATCGCCAGCTGCCTGGCCACCCACTTCCAAACCACAGCAACCCGAATTCTTGATCCAAATCGCAGCTGTTTCTCTATCAGGACAGAAGGCTCTCCAGAGCTTGCTCCTGCCACAGCCCATAAAGCTTGTTCTTTTTCCACAAGCACTGATAACTATGGGTCTGCATTATAAAATTTCACAGATAATTATGAACTGATTCAATCATCCTAATGCGCTTCCTTCCAGTACAATTTAAGTGGCCTAAGTCAGCAGCCATATTAAAACATGCTATGTTCACATTAGATCCTAATGGACTATGCCAAGTGTTAAAGAGAATGGGAAAAGGGCTGATGGTTACTTTCAGTAGTAGAAATAATGCAGTGAGATTAGATAGTGTTTCCCCAGAATGCTAACACATCAAAGATGATGGTGGTTTGGAATGGAGTCACTTTAATGCCAAGAGGATAAGAACAAAAAGGACAAAGCGAACACAAGTACTCTCAAGAGACCACACCAGCCATGTGTGCAAAGTGAAGAAAAGCTGAGGTCCGGTACTAACAGAACTGCTTTCTATTGGTTCTGGAGAGTGTCTTTTATAAGGACGTGACTGGGTGATAAAGGCACGAGTTACGGGCCATTTCCCAGTGGGAATCTGTGCAGCAACGCTGAGTCACATCTTTACCCCTGAACACTTTACTAAACGTAAAGAATTCTGTTTATCTTTTCTGGCACAGAAAAGTGTTTTGCTATGGAATTCTGGGTAATTGTATTTTGTTTTTGTTTTTGAAGGAAGTCCCTGGCCTACCTTTGGTCAGTCCTGGAACTGGCAGGAAAAATATCATCTTCATCGGACTCATCCACCTCGATCACCTAAGGAGGGAAGCAAAGCAACAAGCTGGTTTCCAAGGATGGAACAAGATGAATTCAACAGTGGACCTCAAGGTGCATACACATGTGCAACCACGTAAACAAACGAAACTCAGCTGGGGATGGATTCGGTGGTAGGGCGCGTCGACTCTGTTTGGGAAAACAGTAACTACCCTGACCTCCTTCCAAGATCCGTCTTCTTTCATTAAAGTTATTCTCCACTCTGTCTCAGCCCACTTCTCCTTGCCATTATGAGCCTGGGCTCCTAACGGAACATGAAACAGAGTGACTTGTGTAGGTTCACATGCAGCCTGACCTTTGCTTTTGTCTCTGGGCTCTGATGAGAAGCTAGGCCTTCAACGTTTCAGCTCCTAAGTGCACAGGACATCGCACAGGACACCCCACTACACATCCCACAGTACACAGGACACCCCATTACACACTCGACTACACACCCCACAGGGCACTCCCATGCACATCCCACAGTGCACATCCTAAGTACACAAGTAACCCCCCTATACAGACGCCCCAATGCACATCCCATAGTGCACAAAAGACCCCACTTCACATCCCACAGTATACAGGACACTCCATCACACCCCACTACATACCCCAGAGGGCACAGGACACCCCCGTGCACATCCCACAGTGCACATGCCATCCCATAGAACACACCACTTCACATCCCAAGTACACAGGGCACCCCCACTACACACCCCAGTGCCCTGGATGATCCTTCAAGCAGAACTGCCTGATCTAAAATGTCCTCAGTCCTGAGGGCAACTGCTGAGCAAGCTGGCATGAGATAGGACTCAGACCCCTGAGCTCTGACACAAGGCAGCAGGGTGGACCCAGGCTGGAGTCCCTTTCACACAACTGGTGTTCAATCTGGAGCAAAGCACAGAGATCCTGAGCCTCTGGCCTTTTAGTCAGTCTTGAGTCCACACTAATATGAAGAAACCTCTCCGTCTGATGGACTGACTTCAGTACCAGGCCTGGGCAGGGTCTTTCGGTTCAGCATGGTCATCCTTCAAAACTGACAGATTTATAATAATATGAACCACTGTTTTATGTGTGTTTCTTAAACAGAGAAAAACTACTCCCAGGAGCCCTTAGTCCTGGCCAGTGTTGATGTCCACGTTTCCCTTTTATCAATGCTGTGAGCAGAAGGGTTGGCAGCCTGTAATGCAGGACACAAACTGTTAACACAGAACTACTACAATTTTCTCACCTCCGAATAATTTTTGGTAGCAATGTTTCTAGACGGCTGCTGTCGGGTAGCTCTGAAGGCTGTGAGGAAAGCAGGTGAGATAAGTTAGGGTGGGCTTACAACGACTCATAAAGACGTGCATTCTTCACCCGAAAGAGTCCTAGCTGCAGAAACCCGATGACCAGTTAGAAAGCCTTTTCTATATTCTGGAATCGGAAAAGACAGAGACTTACATACGCCCACACTGAAAACACTTTCCTTATCTTCTCCAAGACAACCTCCACTCAGGATGGGGCACAGAAAGACAGGACTGTACAAGACAAAGGACGCTTCAGAATCCAACGTGCCCCCAGTCAGCAGACCGGGAAATCTTCCTACCCAGCCCAAGCCCGTCACTGCTCAGGCTTCCTACTCCAGTCACAGGAAAGTGAAAGAAAGGAGCCCAGTTGTCATCTGCTACAGCTGTGCAGCCTGCTCTCTAAAATGGAGGGAGTGGGAACAGAAGAGCCCTGAAACTTCCAGAACACAGCTGCTCAGTTCTCATTCACTAACTGTCCCCAAATCTCGAGGTCCTGGAAACAAAGCTTTTTTTGGATTCCTAGAAGACAGCAAACAGAAGGAACACTTCTGTAGTCAAGTAATCACGTCAGAACATCAGCCCTGTGATGTGCTCTGGAGTGAGACTCATCTTGACTCCTAGCTGGTGACTGTGCCAGGTTACTCGGCTTATTTAACTCAGTTTCCTCATCTGTAAAACTGCCATAGTTCACACAGAAAACCGCTGAAAGGATACAAAGGTACTTAATGCAAACTGCTCTGTCAAGTGCCCAGCAGGAAGCAAGCACTCACACACGGGCATGAGCCATGGCAGGGAAGGTGGCCCCTGTGAGACCCACAGTACTAGACCACACACAGGCAGCAGCCAGGTGCCTTCAGTCCCATCCTCTGCTCTCTAGCTTCAGTGGGAAAATCTGGGCTGTCAACTCGTATTTGTAACAGCTGCTGGCTACAAGTGTAATTTCTTCCTTTCTTCACATCACCAACCCCTTACTCCAGGGAGCTGGAGTAGTGAACTGAGGTCTTCATTTATCACTGCTGCCCCGTGTTTGCCAGGGCACCTGGAAGTTACAGATTGGATGCCTCGGGGTTAAAAACCCCAAACATAACTGATTAAGATGTTTGACAAAGTATCAGGTTTTATCTAGGGGAAAAGGAACCAAAAGAAGCAGGAAGGGGGAGAGGAGGCTCCGGGTACGGTAGATCCTAGTGTGAAATAAATAAAACTAAAAATGAGTTTCTCTCTTCAAAAAAGGCCCAATATTGGAGTGATTAGTAAAATTACAAAACTATCGGATTAAATCAATTTAACAACGCAGAAGGATGACTTACACAACACCATCTTGTGGTGGGGGTACTGCTCGTCAGCCAAGTGCCTGCCTAGAGTATCTGAGGCCCTGGGTTGGATTCTTGGCAATATAAAATATATATGCACCCACCAGCACAAATTTAATGGCAAAATGGCCACCTCTGGAGTGGTCACAGTCACCTAGACTCAACACTCACACCCTTAAGCTCACTCAGCACTTCTGTGATCTCAGTACCACACCGGCACTCTTACAGCAGGGAATTGGAGGTTTCTTGAATAACCCATGTATGATCTCGATCTCGATCAGCTCGGCCACCTGTCTTTCAGGGAAAATGTTAGTAGTATTGAATGTTAGTTTTGAAAGTCCTAGAGGCAGCACACAGGCCTAGTGGGATGCTGTCTGTTTTGTGGAGGTGTAACGGGGGAGCGGGCACACTTGGCTGCTCTTTTTGCAAGAGCATCCAGGGCTCTAACCACTGAGCATCTCTCCAGTCCCTAGGCTGCTGTTTTGTGAGCCCGTTCCCATTTCTTACAGTAAGAGCTAAGTGCCAACTACTGACCAGACTTCTGTGTCTGCCAACTTCCCAGTCCAGACTAGATCAGCTTCTCTCTACACACCAAGGAAGGAGGTAAAGCTGTTCTGGACCCTCCCCAGGTGTGCCTCTCGGGTAACTGGTCAGCTGAACGCTTCTAGCCTTGCCCCCACCTCACGGCCTCACAGCCTCACCTGTTTCAGGATCTCTGTGGAAGGCAAATGACATTACAGCCCAAAATAAAGTATAAAAAGTGATGGATTTTATTCTTCCAATAGTTTGACACAGGACGAAGCTTTCTAGCTTGTTTTCCAGGGTTAGGGATCCAAGCTAGGGCCTGACTTGTGCAAGTAGCTCTACTGCAAAGCTGTCTCCAGCCCCAACAACAGTTACTTTCAGGATCCCTTAGTTCAGCAGCCCTTTGACTGCAGAAAATGCAACCCAAAGCAATGAGCATTATCAGTGTGGTTTTCTTCAGACTTTCTGTTTTAGATCCAACAAATTACACACCATGGGCTATACTCACCATCTATAATGGACATATTTCTAGATGTTGACACTGTGGCCTTTGAGCTCCTGCCTCCAGTAGAAGTCTCCAGTCCAATGCCTGCAATCAGAAACATAAGCAGTCAGGAATAATCCCATTGGCAGCTAATGTCCAAGGCCAGACAGAAAGCCCAGTAAACAATCAAAGCAGTATACAAAAAGCCAGGCAGGTATATGAACACAAAATCCAGAGTGTGACGATCAGTTTCAGAGACTCAGGCCACAATGGTCCTCACTTCTCCAGTTGACATTTGAGGACACAGCCTATAAATCAAGGGTAACAGAAACCATCCTCACAGACAGGCACTTTCTTCTCTGGAGATTAAACTAAACCACAAGTTCTACCAGCTTCAAGTTTCCATGGAAAACAGTCACTGCAGACATCTAAGAGCTCTCCTGGCGGTGGATTTACACAGCAGCAGAAAGGCCTGAGTGGCCTGTCCTACCACCTGGACCTCTAGCACGATGGTCCCAGGAATGACAGCTGATGCCAGTGACTGCTTTGAAGTTAAGCTGCTTGGGGCAGTTTTCCTTTTTAAACAATTTCTCTGGAGACTATAAACCTGTTGGTATTATGTGTTCCAACAGTAACAAAATGCTTTTATGATCTGGAGTGCCAATTTGCTGGCCACATTCCTAAATTCTTCTTTGTATCATTATTCCTGTGTTCATGTCAGAGAAGCTCCTGAGAAACACAATTCAAGCCCTAACCTGCATGTGGCCAGTAACAGGTAGATGTTATTAGAACTGCTCTAAAGATGGTGGTTACACATTACAGAAATCAATCTTTAAAGAAACAAAACTTCTTAACACAGTTCTAACCAGAAGACACTCCCTCACACACTGCACCTCTGTGGTGAAAGGCAAAGATGGATGCTGACCTCGGCCCCTCTGAGACCCTCCTCTTGCTGCGGCACTCTGCCCTCTGCCTCCTCTTCGCCCTCGGCCACGTCCTCGTCCTCTGCTGGGCACCGCTGACAGGCTGTCGTCAGAGTCATTTGCTGTCTGTTCTGCTAAATCTAGACTCATGGGATCATCGGCGCTGAAGGCAGAAGCTGAGTTCTCGGACTGTGATCTGAGGGCCCGGGCTCTGCTCATGGCCTGTGGTAGGTACAGTGGGGGCAGCACATGAGCAGACACAGCATCCTAGCTGTCACCCCTCCAGGAACAGGACCAGTTACGACTGGCTACCTGCCAGCATGGCCATGCTCACTAACTGTGCTGCACAGTCGGAGCAATCAAACTCAGTCATCAGACCATGAGTTACTTTCACAAGGCCTAAAAGCATTACCAAGAGTTTTGTAGACTCCAGAAAGAATACTGAAAGTCAGTGCTACCTCAATACTGTGCTTGTAGGAGATGAAGTAGATTTTAAGAATTAGCACTTCAAAAAGACAACAGAAAGCACTAGCAAAATAGCTCTTATTTCTGAATGATGAAATTTTAGGGTGTTTTTTCTTTCTTATTCTCGAATACTATACATTTTTCCCTAAAAGACTTATTTTGACTATTTTTAAATCATGATAATAAGTGGGTGTGTATACATGAATGCAGGTGCCTTTTGAGGCCAGAGGCATCAGATGCTCCTGGATCTGGAATTATAGGTGGTTGTGAGCTGCCTGATATGGCTGTTGGGAACCAAACTCAGGTTGTCTGGAAAAGTACACATTCTTAACCACTGAACCATCTTTCCAGCCCCTAAAAAATAATTTATTTATTACTTTTATCTTGTGTTTAAGTGTAGTGTCTGCATGTATTTAAGTGCACCCACATCATGCAGTGCCAGCAAAGATCATAAGAGGGTGTCATATTCCCCTGCAACTGGAGTTATGGTTGTTAGTTACTATGTGGTGCTGGGGACTGAACTAGGGTCCTCTGCAAGAGCAGTCAGTGCTCTTAACAACTGAGCCATCTCTCCATCCCCTAAAATACTACTTTCATACAGAAAAACTTGAGCAATAAATAGTCTCATATAAACTTATATATAAAGACCTGAAGAAGGAATTAACTTCTTATATCCAAAAAATATGTCACTGTCTTTATGTTATAGGAAACCATTTAAGGAGAGATGGCTCAGTAGTTAAGAGCACTGGCTGTTCTTCCAGAGTACCTAGGTTCAATTCCAAGCATCCACACGGAGGCTAACAACCATCTGTAACTCCAGTTCCAAGGGAATCTGACACCCTCTTCTGACCTCCACAAGCACTACACAACATAAATGCACTTACACATGCAGGCAACACTCATACACACAAAATAAAAAACCATTCAGAATAGTCAAATTTGAGACAATATTTTAATATTTTATTTTAAATAGAATAAAAACAATTCTGCCCTAATCACACTTAACTCAATCAAAATATAACAAAAAGAACAAAAATAAAAACACCTTTTAAAAAAGATTTATTTTTCTAAGGATGGTGGTATATTGTTGGGAGCCATTTGCCTGTTTTTGAGCTATGCCCTACCTTAAGGGCTAAACAGACAACAGTCACGGAAGTGCTGTGGGAGCAGGGTGCTTTGATATGCAAGAATCTTGTGACTCCTGAATGGGAGTCTGCCTTGAGCCCAAGGCTGAGGACCCATTGTTAGTAGATGTGAGTGGTTTGAATATTTTCACATATGTAAATGCATGCTTGAACTCCTGATGGTGGTATTGTTCCTCATACAGTTTGTAAGACTATAACTACATTGTGTATAATAAAGTCGTGGCCTCAGTATTGACTGAGAGCCAAAGCCAGAAGGTTGTTCAAGGTTCCTGAATAAACTGCATAAAGAAGAGTGGTGTTGCGCCTTTAATCACAGACGTAGGTGGATTTCTGTGACCAGTTTGTCTACACAGTGATTCCAGGCATGCTAGAGAGACCCTGTCTCAAAAAAAAAACAACAAAAAAAATTTTTTATTAAATCTTTTTATTCATGTTTGTGTGTGTGTCACCACATACATACTGGTGCCATCAGAGGCCAAAGGGCATTGGATCCCTGGAACCAGACTTTCAGGTGGTTGTGAGCTGCCTGATGTGAGTGCTAGGAACCAAATCCACATCCTCTGCAAGATCAACAATGGCTTTTAACCACTGAGTCATCTTTCCAGCCCCTAAAACACATTCTTAAGAAAACACTCCACAAACACTACCACTTAAGGGTAGTTAACATCTGACCTGCCCTGCATGGCAGAGCTGAGAGGGGACAGCTTGCCAGGGCTTAAGTTTATCTCCCAGGGGACTAAGACAACTGTCTTTCTGGTCTAAGAGCTGGGAACCTGAGGATTTCTAAGCTCTGCTATGATGCCACCAGCTAGTAAGAGGACGAAGAACAGACACATGGCTGAAGGACAGGAGTGGGTACAGTTGAGGGACTAGAGGTGGAAAGGAAGTGGGCTAATTCAGTTTTCAAAAAGTCAGGAAAGGGCTGGTGAAATGGCTCAGTCAGTAAAGTGCTTGCCTTGTAAGCATGAGGATCTGAGTTCAGTCTCCAGCACCTACATAAAAAGCTGGGTTGGTGTTACACAACAGTAGTTCTATCACAAGAGGAGAAAGACAGGAGGATCTCCCGGGCTCAGAAGCCAACAGCCTAGCCTCCTTTGTGTGCTCCAGGCCAAAAGAAACCTGGTCTCAAAAAATCAAAGGTGAGCTTTGAGGAGATGGCTCAGATGGTAGCTTGAGTGGGTGTGACGTGCACCTGTAATCCCAGGACTGGGGGAGAGGAGACAGGAAGATTTCTGGAGCCAGCCCAGCCTTACCAAGAAGATCTCAAGAGCTACGATGGAGAACAACAGAGGAGGACACCTAATGTCACTCTATGAGTCCATATACACACAAACATGCACGTGCCACACACCTACAGAAACAGGACAAACAAAAACTTGTAACACAAGTCTACATAATCTGGAAAACAACCATTTAAAAAGAATGAAACATAAGAACACAGTCTAATTGGCAAAAAAGAAAAAAAAAACATTTTTTAAAGAAAATTGTTAAAAGAACATCTAGACAACCAAAGTCCCACAGGTAAACTGCACCAAATCTCCAAAGCACAGAAAGTCCACTGCTATTTCAATGGTGCCAGAGCACAAAGCAGCTCCAAGTTTTCAAAGCCAGCCCAACATGGTGCTGACAAAGCCTGGCACGCACAGAGAGAAAGTGACAAAACCTTGCCTATGAATAAAGCAAACAGCCCAGGAGCACCTACAAGACTGGTATTCACCTACTGGTGTTTACAGAGTGGGGGAGGGTAGGCAGCAAGATTCACATCAACACACTTTACTGTATTAACAGAATACTTACTCCCTGAAGACCAGAATGGCCCTCAACTCTCCAGCCATTCCTGATTTAAATAAGCAGGCTTCTACATGGCAAAAACACTATACGCACACGTGTCTGTGTCCGTGGGGGGGGGGAGAGAAAGAGAGGGAGGGAGGGAGGGAGGGAGGGAGGTAATATAAGTGTTTAAGTACAAGTCCTAACAGATCAATTGTATGAGGACCGATGTCTTACCTCCCACCTCAAAATGTGGGAACAGAGAAAAGGGGGCACAGGGCCGCTCCACAGATGTGACACTGCTCCCTCCCTCACTGTAAGGAAGGAGGCAGGAACCTCATAGAGCAGCAGAAAGAGTATCTCACCCCTCAGACTCACAAACACGAAGGATGTTTGTGACACACCATGGCAAGGAGGACGTAGGGAACACAACCTCAAAGACCACTGGGCAGCAGCAGCCACTATGACGGAAGTGGTGTGGCCCTGTCTAAGAGCACTCCAAATTCCTACGCCCCGGTGGGGTGATTGCTTCTTGCAGGAGCAGCCATCGTTTCTAAATTTCTTATTTTCCTTGGCCAAATTCTGCAGCTTCAATTTCATCACCTCACACACTGTATTTAAATAACATTTAAATACAGGCTAACTTACTATGTAATGACCTCTAGGACTCTTTCTTCAGTCCAAACTGAAGCTCTGTACAACTAACAACACTCCCCAGCATCTGGAGCCACTTCTCTGCTGTGTCCTACGAGTAAGTGGAGTACTGGCGGTCCACTTGCATCTGGAGACCCTTTGATCCTTTCAGTCATAACACTTAGCTGGAATACACTGGACCACATGGTAACTTTACCTCTTCCTTGAAGCCTTCAGTGTTTTCCGTACCAGCTGCACCCACTCCTGCTCTCTCGAGGTGGGGGGGTCCAGCTCTGCACACTTGCACCCATTGCCCTCACCCTGCATGCCCTTCCTGCTCTAACAGCCATCCTAGTCTCGTGGGGTTTTGACCTTTCCATAATGACTGGTGCTCAGCATCATTCCATTATGAAACCACATAAGGACAACTACTCACAAATCTGAAAAAATGTCTGTTTGAGTCTTTTGTTCATTTTAGGCTGCTGTTTTTATAATATTGCTGAATTTTAGAGACCCTTTTGATGCAACATGGACATTAATTCCCTAGACATATGATTTGTAAACATTTCTTCCCATCTTGAGTGGATATACCAACCCTGCCTCAAAATCAGATAGAACTGAAAAGAATTTAGAAGCTGAATAAATAAGGACGTGTCAGGCTATTTTTACACTTTAAACATTTATTTGTTTCATGTGTATATTTTCCCTGCCATGTATGTAAGTATACCCAGGCATGCAATGTCTGTGGAGGCCAGGGTATCAGATCCCCGGAGACTGGAGTTATAGATGGTTGTTACCATATGGGTGCTGGAAGCAAACTGGGCCCCTGAAAAAGCAGTTTTCTAACCACTGAGCCATTTCTCCAGTTCCAGTTTTCACATTTTTAAAAGTTGTAAGAAAGGAACTAATTGTATATGTGACAGAGATCACCGGTGGTCTACAAAGCCTATCTTTATTGTCTGACCCTAAATCAATGTGGACTTATATTTAAAGAAAATTTCTGACTTTCTTCCCCATTTGAACAAGAAGCCTCAGGGCATATATTTTTTCCTTCTAAATGGAAGGACTAATACTGTTATTTGTCTGCCAAAAGTACTGAAGTAGGGTATTAGGACTCATGTTTTGAGCTCAGTGATTCTGCAGAGCTGTGAATTATATCTTGGGAGAGTGTCAAACTCTATTACTCAATCCTAAATAAGACGCTGAGGCTGAAAACCTTGCCACGCTCCCACAGGCTGCCTGAAGTACTTATTGCCATGGTCTGAAAGTGTCTTCCAGACATCTGAAAACTTCATCCCCAAAGCCATGCACATTAACAGAATGGAGCAATCAGTGCAGCATGGTGGCTCAGCCCTCATGAACAGAGTGACCCATTCACAGATTAATGGACTCCTGAGTCATGCAGGGAGTGGCTCTGTTATGAAAGACAGCACTCTCCAGCATGCTTGCTGTCTTACCATGTCAGGCAGTCTTCTATGTCAGGACCCTGCAAGGAGACCCTCACCAGATGTTGACACCATGTTTTCCAGCCTTCCCTGCTTTCAGTTCTGAGAGCAACAAATTTCCATGTTTTATAAAGCATCTGTTCTCAGGTATTTTGAAACAGCAACAGAAAACAGACTGAAACCCTGGCACCCAAAGACATTTTAAATAATAGCTAAAAACCTATACCTAACAGTGCCTTCCTATGCAAAGCTCCCATCTGAAATGTGCCACATCCTTTTCTTCCTTATATAAAATGTTCGTAATCACTTTTTTGGTGGTGCTGGGGAGAATCCCTGTCTCACACATGCTAGGCAAACACTCCACCACTGAGCTATGCACGCAGCCCCACTCTTGTCCTTTTGAAAGATGAGCCTGGTGGTTTCAAACACCAAGGGCTCGATATAGAGAAGTATTTCTGTCCTGTGTTCAATTGAAAGGGTTCACCAACACTGGCCAGATGATCCAAGAAGAGGAGACATTTCTTTCTAGCACATTCTTTTCTATTTTAAGAGTACCTTGTAAGTGTACCTTATCTACTGCTTCTTCCCCTAGCTTCCAGAATGTAGGCTGCAACAGCCAACACTGGTTTTGACGGGCTCAACAGCTTTCAGTTTTTAGCCATTTGTTGGCCATAAATAAATGGTAACTGGACTTCTGAAGGACATAGGCTGGTGAAAAGTCTAGACTTGCAGGCTGGTGAGATAAAAGCACTGGCTGCTCTTGCAGAAGACCTGGGTTCAAATCCCAGCACCTACATGGCAGCTAACAACTGTCTCAAGCTCCAGTTCTAAGGAATTTGACACCCTCTTTTGGCCTCCACGGGCACTGCACAAAACAAGTGCACTTACATACATGCAGGCAGTACACACATAGACATAAAAAAAATTTAAAGTCTAGACTAGAAGGCAGAAATATGTTACACTGCCGTCCCACATGTGACCTGAGTCTGGATTCAATTTCCTCATTTGTCAAACACAAGCTAAGGTAGTATAAACAAGGCCCTATCAGGAATAATTCAGTCACTGCTTTCTTCACACGAGCATGCCACTCCCTGCACTGGGAAGCTCTCGTGGACATAGGCTAGACCTTTTTCACACTGAATTCCTGATAAAAAGCAGAATGTTTAGTATTCTTGCTAGGAAAACATCTGCTGACTGAAAGCAATCAAGGCAAAAGCCAGGAGTCAATGACACATGAAATTATTGTGAGATAACAGACGACAACCAAAACGCTGAGAAGAGACAATCAGAAAATGAGAAAGTGCTTTTCAATCATTGTAGAGAGCCGCGGATTGCTGCGTCTTAAAGATGGCGCCTGCTTCCGCCTTCCACCATCCCGAGGGTGGGTGCTCTCTGGAGCAAACAGCTCCATAATTGGCTGTGGCTGAGGTCTGGCCCTGCTTCCGCATGTGTGCGCCTATCTGCTTTCACCACGTGGTAGTTTGGGGTTGGCTGGCAAGAGGGGATTTAACTCTGTGGCGGGCTTTTCCCCGGGAAGAAGAAGTTAGAAAGTAAAAAAGCCAAAAGGTTGTTCAAGGTTGCTGAATAAACTGCATTTAAGAAGAGTCCGGGGTCGCGTCTTCCTTGCTGGTCGAGAGACAGACACGACAAGTGGTGGCCCGTACGGGGAGAACTCATCGAGGGACTCAGAACCTTCTGCAGTCAGGGCAGTGCACTGGAAAAGTTCTCAGGTAATGAGACTCCACGACAAAAGTGGGAAAGTCCTCAATTGAATTTGGGGATCCGCAATAAGAGCGGGTACTTTGCTAAGTCCTCAAGCAAATTGGGGAGCCGCTACAAAAGCGGGGTGCTTTGCTCCCTCTGTAGATGGAGCGGGGACAACTGGGAGGTTATAGTGAACCGAAAGTAAAAATGGATTTGTATATGATCGTTGCTATAGGAATGGGCATTAGTTTTGTATTCTGGTACCTTATTTTTGCCTATTTTTGTAGAGAATGTACAAGAGGTACCCAAAAAAATGTTACGGGAAATACTAGTTCCCACCCAATTTTTTTGGCTCTAAATGAGCTACTTCGTTTTAAGAATTTAAAGCTTAAGAAAAGCAATTTGGAGAGATTCTTGGCAGACTGTGATACCATTGCACCGTGGTTTGCAGTGTCCGGAAGTCTCACGGTTGTGCTTCACTTTTCCAAGCAACAAAAGGAGTTTCATCTGGGGAAAATGTACAGCTTTAAAAGAAAAAAAAAAAAAAAAAAAAACAACCACACCCTAGGCTTCAAGGCTCACCGCAGCGGCCCTCCTACTCGTCGCGGCGTAGCGTCTTCGGGGTCCGGGCACGCGTACGGGGATGCGCATGCGCCGCTCCCGTCCCATTCCGAACTGCCGGCAACGGCCGGGTATGGGCCCGACGCTCCAGCGCCATCTTTAAGACTGGGCGGGGCTGGCTCGCGCATGTCTGAGCCCGGGGCAGTACTTAGATTGGAAATCATTCTTAATTGAGTATGCTAATGAACAAGCTGCCGCTAATCAAGCCGCAGGGCAGCGCCCCAAACAACCTAGAAAGTAAAGCTAAAGCTTCCACTCTGCTGGAGGAGCCAGCTTTTGTGTAACTTAAAATCAAGCAGTTATTCCATAGTCTTTAAATCCCAAAAAAAAAAAGAGGGGGAAAAAAAAAACAAACAACTAGATATCTGAGAGAGGAAGATTTTTCACCATTTGTTGCCTAAACAAAGCCTAAGACTAAACTAAAAAAAAATTATTTACAAAAAATATGGCATTTACAAGGCGTGGTTAAATCTCTATCTTTAAAAATACTCATGGTCAAGGAGGCTAGAGCCTTAAAACATCAAAAACAGGTTTTCTTAATTTTCTCCACACCTTGCCCTAAGGCACTTTCCTTTACAAAAGAAGACTGTGAACTCAATTCCCACCCACATCTCATTTGTTTAGTTGCTAGTTGCTGAACTCAGCAGCTTTTCTGTCCCATGCAAACTCTGAGTTAAAGGGATACAGACATTTTTGTGTCTATGTGTAAATCATATTGATAACACTGAGAGGTTGACTCTGGAGCAGGACTGGCCATTTCGCTTCAGATTCAATCCTGTTTGCAAAGGGTGAGGCTGGCCACCTGACCCTGTGCAAAGCAACCCCAGAGTAAGGACATTACGCTGTTGAGAGTAACTAAACAATAAACTAATTTTAACAGAGATGGTTATTCATTTTATCATGTAACATGTTTATAACAAAACTAGCTCACAAAATTCTGTATTTTCTTACACCAATAAAAGGTCACTAATACAATTTACAGTTCTTAAATAACTACAACCTGGATTACCTATTCCTTCTACTATTCCTAAAAATACTTATAAAATTATCTTAAATTTAAAAGACTGTTCTTATACTATTCCTCTTGCAAAGTTTTTGTAAACAGGAGCCAATAATACGACAGTTTCAGCCCGGCTCCCCACAGTTAATTGAGTTAAACATAATTATAAAAATATTTAAAAATTATACTTTTGCCTTTAATTTAATATCTGATTCAGCTTATGCCGTTAATGCAGTAAAAGTTTTGGAAGTGGCCGGACCAATTAAAAACTCTAGTCCGGTCTGTCAGCTTTTTCATCAATTACAGACTTTAATTTGGCAAAGACAGGCTTGCTTTTTTATCCAACATATTAGGGCTCATACAGGCCTGCCAGGACCTTTGAGTACAGGGAATGATAAAGTGGATTTATGGACCAAAATGAAATGTATATTTTTAAGCTCCACTATAGAAAGGGCAAAATGTTTTCATAACAGGTTTCATGTGAATGCCCCAGCCTTACAACAAAAATTTCACCTGTCTCGAGCAGATGCTCGACAGGTGGTACTGGATTGTTCTCAATGTGTAACTTTTCACCATCCACCTAGGATTGGAGTTAACCCACGCGGTTTGCTCCCTTTAAAAGTTTGGCAGATAAATGTAACACATATTTCGGAGTTTAAAAACCAAAAATATGTTCATGTGTCTATGGATACCTGTTCAGGTATTCTACACGCTACACCGTTAACAGGAAAAAAGACAAGCAATGTTATAACTCATTACTTAGAGGCCTGGGCTGCATGGGGCAAGCCCCAACAACTAAAAACTGACAATGGACCAGCCTATACGGCTTGCAGTTTTACCTCTTTTTGACAGCAAATGAAGGTACAACTTTTTCATGGGTTACCATACAATCCTCAGGGACAAGGCATTGTAAAACGTACTCATCACACATTAAAAGAATGTCTTCAAAAACAAAAAGGGGGAGTAGGCCACGGCCGCACCCCAAGGGAGAGACTTTCCCTAGCCTTGTTTACTATAAATTTTTTGAATTTGGATGCTCAAGGCCGCTCAGCAGCAGATAGACATCAGGACCATCATGGCCCTGCAAAAGGGATGGCTAAGTGGAAAGACGTATTAACGGGCCTCTGGCGTGGGCCTGACCCCGTGCTAACATGGGCACGAGGATCTGTTTGTATTTTTCCACAGGACCAACAAGATCCAGTATGGGTACCTGAACGCCTGGTTAGAAGAATTCAGCATGAAAAATCTCTTAAAAGTCAGCATGACAATACCCCTGCTTCCAGCCCCGATGATCCAACTAGGGAAAATGAAACCGAGATGGGGAATCCTGTCGATGTTTCCAAAGCCAATGCCGAACTGGACATTTAATTTTAAAGACACCCTAAAAGAATTACTATGAACCATCTGAAAGAGTGGGCGGGAATGGGAGTGTTAGCAGGTCTCCTGATTATGGCCTCCCTGGTCTGCCTGTGGTGTATATGTAAAATTAAAGCCACACAAAAGCAGAATGCAGCTATGATCATTCAAGCCTTTACAGCCATTAAAGCTGGACAGTCCCCCCAAGCATGGCTAATTGCCATGAAGGAGTTATAAGGACGGGATGCGAGGCTAAGCACTGCGCAAGGTTTCGCCTGTTGGTGTTTAAGCGTTTCCTTGGAAGACATGTCTTGTTGCATGAAGGTGGTACCCTTAGCTCCTTCCCCTGGGAAAATTGGTACGGGATGGGTCTGGGTCACCGCAGGTGATGAATCTGTGGGTGTCTCCAGGACATAATCCCAATTGTGCACACCAGGGATCAGACCTCTATCTTCGCCCGTTTTTGCTAAGTTATATAAAATAAAAGGGGGAGCTGTAGAGAGCTGCGGATTGCTGCGTCTTAAAGATGGCGCCTGCTCCCGCCTTCCACCATCCCGAGGATGGGTGCTCTCTGGAGCAAACAGCTCCATAATTGGCTGTGGCTGAGGTCTGGCCCTGCTTCCGCATGTGTGCGCCTATCTGCTTTCACCACGTGGTAGTTTGGGGTTGGCTGGCAGGAGGGGATTTAACTCTGTGGCGGGCTTTCCCCGGGAAGAAGTTAGAAAGTTAAGAAGCCAAAAGGTTGTTCAAGGTTCCTGAATAAACTGCATTTAAGAAGAGTCCGGGGTCGCGTCTTCCTTGCTGGTCGAGAGGCAGACGCGACAAATCATGGTTTCACCAAACACCAGACAGAGGCCTGAAACTTTGTAGCACTGCAAATCTGTCTTTTCTGACCTATAATACTGCTGCCAGAACATTTTCTTCTGATTCCCCTAAGACATTCAGATAACAACTAGAAGACAGAGTTGATCAATAAGGATTCTCTCCGGACCTGCGTACCCCACCACACGTTCAAGCAGGTTTCAGATGACAGAAGGTCAAATGGCAATGACAGCATGCGGAGAACTTGGGCTATGTAAACTGGGCTGAAAGAGGTCAAGGCGGCCATTCCAACTAGATGGTACCCCTTCTTACCCACCTGCCATTCTGGTTCGATTAACTGGCTTCAGGGACACTGGAACATGGGGCTGAAAATTACCTCTCGAACTTCATCATCCTCTTCGCTGGTATTTCTCTGTCTGCTTTCTCTGAAACGACGGACCTAGGACACAAACAGAGAGTCAGTCACAACATGTTCCACTTACCCAAGCCCCAAACCACGGGCTTCACCTGATAAAACTTTAGGCTTTTCATTACAAGGGAAACCCCAGAAATTTAACTATAGTTTGTCTCACAAATGTCTGTCACAAGTTTAACTGTCTGCCAACCTGTAGTTTGTTTCATAAAAACACAATCACACATTTCTACTGACTTACATTAAAATACCAACACTGTAGCCAACAAAACTGGCTCTAAGCAAAATTCAATGCCCATTATAAAAAAAAGTTCCATGTCAGTGAAAATACGTGTCAGGCAGTAAGGGAAAACTGCTCCACTGTGGGTTACCATTAAAGCCTCTGCCTCTTCCTCAGGAGGCTCCAAATCTTTATTAGGTCACAACGGTCACTACCATACCAGCTACAAGATGCTTGACACTCCATGACACAGTGTTTAAAGCAAGCTGTTTTCTAAAGATCCACTTTTTAAAATTATATTTATCTAATTTGTGTGTGTGTGCATGCACAGGAGTCAGCAGATAACTTTCAGGAGCTGGTTCTTTCTTTCCCATGTGGGACCAAAGATTCAAACTCAGACCCTCAGGCTTAAACAAACATCTTTCTTCACAGAGCCATCTCACTGGCCCAGGCCTACTCTTTTTTCTTTTTTTTAAATAGGGTCTCCTTATAGCCCCAGCTGACCTGGAACTCATGATGTAGACCAGGCTGGCCTCAATCTTACAGAGATTCATCTGCCTCTGCCTCCAGAGTACAAGGGCTAAAGGTGTGTATGCTACCATGCCTGACAAACCTACTTCAAAAAGCTGTTTACCTACTTAATACTATCATGTGCATATGGAGTTAGGAGGACAACTGTGTGGAAGTGGTTCTCTCTTTCAATCTTACGTGGGTTCTGAGGATTAAACTCAGGTTGTTAGGCTTGCACAGAAAGCACTGTTACCCACTGGGCCATCCTACTGGACTCCAGGTCCATTTTTAACAACAGTTCATTGCTGACGATTTGGTGACTACGGCCCTGGAACAGATACTACAGATTCCCCTTTTAATTCCTGCTCACAAGACTCTCACTGCACTGTCACAGAGACACGGCCACTTAGGTAATAATCTACTCCACACATCTATTGCAAATGTGCCATACGTCATGCCTACAGGAAGTGAGAACACAGAAAGCACAAGAAGCACTCAGAACCCTGACCCTCAGTGCTCCCAATCCAGACAGCAGGCTAGAGGGAGGGCTAACAGTAACAAAACAATAAGTCACATCATTTTACAAGGTGTCCAGGCCTAAGTCCATTTCCAGCCATGCTGGAAGCCCATTCCAGAGGACTCTCTGGCAACTCAGGGTCAGTGTGCTTGCCAATGATCTCCACCTGCATAAGGACATTGTGGGAACTTCTCCCAAAGATCCTGGTGGTCAGTCACAACTGCTTCTTGTGAAGGTGGATTTGGGGAGTTTGTGCCTGCGCTCTTATTTATTAAAAACACCTGAGCAGTGCACTCCACGTGAGTCATTTCAAACATCTCAGCACATAAGGTCTCTGTACAAGGTGGGAAAAGCTCAGAGCAGGGAAAGTTCCTGGGAAGTTATTGCACAGTAACAGGACGGTCACAGCAGGTCTTGCTGACAGGGTCAGTTGGACTGGAGGTGAGAGGTGGGAGATGACCAAGCAGATACTTAGGAAAGTCATTCTAATCAAAGGAAAACACATGCAAAGACACTCAACATATGCAAAGACACTCAACACATGCAAAGACACTCAACACATGAACATATGCAAAGATACTGAACACATGCAAAAGAACTGTGGGGACTATGCTGGTGTGTTTAAGAAGCAGCCAGGAGCACCAGGGATGTGGTTCATGGTAGACCACCTGCCTGGCACACAAAAGCCAGGGTTCCAGTCCCAGCACTAGGAGAAACATCCAACAAAAGAGGTCGCTGGGTGTGGAGCAGACCTAAAGATAGCAAAGTCACAGCCAGATTCGATGGAGCTTCAGCAGGAGTCACCAGTTCAGAGCTGAGTCAGGATGGAGTGGGAGAGTGAAGGGCAGGGCAGATCAGGGAGAAGTCCACTGGGGTCACCGGGGAGGCTGGCCGTGACGGTACCAGAAGGCTACAGTGGTAAGAGGGCAGACCCTGCACATCTCTACCAGCAGAACTCACTCAGGGACAGGTGAGCAACAGGGTGGGTCTTGGCCTGTGCAACTAGAAGACTGAGGCTCTTGCTAGGCTCGACAAGAGCAGAGCTGAGGGTAGGCCATATGCTCGATATGTCTACTAAACATATCCACATGGAATGCAGGGTTAGCTGTGGAAGTCCAGATCTGGAAGGAAAGGCTGTGCTAGACTTTGAAAGTCACAAGACCAGATGTGGTAGTACACACTGATAATCTTAGCACTTGGGGGGCAGAGGCAGGTGGGTCTCTGTGAGATGAGGCCATCTTATCTTGTCCATATAGCAAGTTCTAGGTCAACTGGGGCTACATAGTGAGACCTGGGCTCAACGAAAAAGCCACCACCAAGGCCAGGAAGCTGGATGAGATTACCAAGGGAGTGGTGAGGATTAAGGGTTTCAAGGACTGAGTTCTGAGCTGGTCCTGGTTGTGTAAGCCTTTAATCCCAGCACTCAGGAGGTACAGGCAGGTAGATCTCTGTGAGTTCAAGGCCAGCCAAGTCTACATAGTGAGCTCCAGGCCAACTGGAGCAACAGAGAGACCCTATCTCTAAAAGACCTCCCACCTCCCCTAGAAAGTCTCAGGAGGACAGCAGCATTTAAGGAACATCACTGACAGTGCAGATAGCAATGGAGTCACTGCTGACTTTGACAAGAGCAGCTTCACGGAATGAAGGGGTTAAATAGACCTCATGGATGGGTATACAAGAAAAGGAGGAACTAGGGCTGCAAGTCTGGAAACTAAAGCAATTCCCCTGTGAGGAAGAGCAGAGAGCCAGCATGAGTTCAAGAGATGAGCCTGTTTCTCAGCTGAAAAATCAGTGTGTTTGCTGTGATTCACCAGAGGGAGGAAGAAGGCAGTGATGACAACCTTGGCTCAGGGGTTAAGAGCACGGCTGCTCTTACAGAGGACCCAGGTTTGGTTCCCAGCACCCACATGGCAGCTAACAACATAACTCCACTTCCAGGGAATCTAATGCCCGCTTCTGACCTCCACTGGCACTGCACAACATGGGTGCACTTACATATACCTGCAGGCAGTACACTCATATATGCTAAAAAAACAAACAAACTTAGCTTGGATGAATCAGTGCTCCGGGCAGCAGAGGCATACCAGAGGCGCAGAGCAGAGAACAGAGGGGTAAGCGGGCAGATGGCACTAATTATTTTAATCCACACAACCCTGAAGGGGATTCAGTTATTCACTACATTTTACAGATGAGGAAAGAGGCACAGAGAGGTCAGAGAACTCAAGGATGGGCACAGATGATAAGGGTTTTGATTTTGAGCACAATGTGGTCTGGGGCCACACTCTGGGCCATCATAACAGACACACACACACGCACCCCTGCAGGTCAGGAGTTATGATGTCACAAAACACCAACAAACCAACACAACACAATCAGAGTCAGATTACCTCCTGTAACGTTAAATACACTTGGCATTGAATAATGCTATTTACACAATAACACCTTAAAAAAAATACCCTACAGCATTGAGAAAAGCCAAAGGGATTGAATTTATAAAAGTGTTTTGTTTTCCTGTCTACAGAGAATTTGGAAAGTAGAACGTGAACCCACATAATCCAAATATATAACCACAATGGTTGCCAGTGTTAGGAGCAGTTGGCTGTATACGAGTGCATGCACACACATACGCACGTGTGCACACAAAGCACATACACATGTGCACACACACACAGTAAGAACTCAATGCACCCAGCTCTGTACTCTTACAATTCTGTTCTCATTCAATATTTACTTTTTACTGTAAAGACATTCTACCTAAAAGTGTTTATATACTTTTGGAAATACTTCTCCACATTTTTCAACACATAATTTTCTTTTCTGAGACATGGCCTTTTGAAACCTGGCTGGCCTAGAACTCATTATGTAACTAAGGATGATCTTGAACTCCTAATCTTCCTGCCTCTACCTTTCAAGTACTGGAATTATAGATGTGCCATTGTGTTCAGTCAAATTTTAATTTTTAGTGGCTATAAAAATTCTGTATTGTCTATGTGCCAACGTTTAATGAAACAACACATTTCTGATTATCCCCACTGGGTACAACATGAGGATTAATTGCCCATGCACCATACTAATCTCTGCCTCACTGCCTTCTCCGTTAGAGGGTAATAAACCTCCCTCGGCCTCTCAACGCCCACAGTCACGCTGCAGTTCAGACCGCTGTTCCAGCACAACCCTTCCTGTGGGCACCAGCCACTCACTCACTGAAGTCCATTTAAAATCTCTTAAACTAACTGTGGCTAAATGCCACCTTCTCACACTTACTGGCTACTTATACTTCCCTATGAACTCCCCACTCTTGCCTTTTGCTCATGGTGCCACTGACATGTTTAGTATTTTCTAAAGCTTTGTAAGAGCCTTTTCATACTACATTAAAAATATTAGCCTTTTCTTCCACTCACGAATATTTTCTCCATGTTATCAGCCTTTCATTTTGCTTTCTGACATGCATTAAGATTTCAACGTAGTTCAATCGAAAGAGCAATCCTCCATCACTCTGATTTCATATGTAGAGAGAGTGTGCCCTACTTGAGATTCCAACGCTCAATGGAAACAAACTAAAAGAGGGAAACAGAAATTTCCACCCTGCAAGGCTCATTGTGCAGCAGGTCAGGAGCCCTGAGAGATACTTTCTAGGGGACAGAACCGGCCTTTAGGCAGCATTAGCCACACATTCAACTCCAAATGCTTTTTAATTTATCCCTCATTTCATCACCTCAGTTTTACAGATGAGGAAATAGAACAGTGTTAGACAGGCTCATCAGGAAAAACAGACCACACCAATCAGCGGCTCACCTCTTCATCGATCTTATCTTCCAGGGCATCAATATGGCGCTCCTTGAGAAACCGCTGTGTTTTCTCCAGCTGGTACTTCACTAGCTCCTCGATGGCGTCCTTCTCCTCCTTGTCCACGAATTCTTGCACTGCTTCCCCCATCCCTCTCTCTGTGAGCAGCGAGAGCTGAACACTCTGTACGAAATGCAGACCGATGACTGCTCTTTACTACAGGTGACCCAACAGCCTACAGAACCTGCTCTCCATGGAGAAGACGAGGGGTTGGGGGACACCACATCAGCAGACGGTGTGGTTTTATCAGCAGTAAGCCTACTGATAAAAACTAAAGGGCCAATAACGCAGTCAAGGGGCTGGAGAGATGCTCAGCAGTTAAAAGCACTGAATGGCTGCTCTTGCAGAGGACCCAGGGTGATTCTCAGCACCCACATAGTGGCCAACAACTGTTCGTAACTCCTGACCTCTGTGAGCATTGCACGACACAGGTGCACATACATGCACGTAACGTACACTCATACACATAAAATAAAAAGTTGATGTTTTTTAAAAAAGCAGAAGTCAGGTGTGATGGCACATGCCTTTAATCCCAGCACTTAGGAGGCAGAGGCAGGTGGATCTCTGTGAGTTCAAGGCCAGCCTGAACTGGTCTACACAGCCAGTTCCAGGACAGCTGGAACTAAAAGAAATGGGAAGACAAGTACAGATGCAGAGGCCTGAATGGCCTCGATGGGCCACTGACCATGGCTGAACCACTGGAGTCAGCTCTAAGGACGTCCCCACCTCACTGGGACCTCTGACTATGTCACATGGCTAGAAGGGTAGAAGTTACGGATAGTTCAGGCTGCTCAACAGCTGACCGTAAGCTCAGGAGGTCATAAGGGATACTGCAGGCCACCCCGTGCAATCACAGGTCCTGGAGAGCAAGAGAGAGGCAAAGGAAGAAACAACGGGGAAAGGTCAGAGATGCACTCCTAGCTGTGCAGGACAGAGGAGAGCAGGAGCCAAGAAGTGCAAGGTTTCTAGAAGCTGGAGGAAGTTTGGATTCTCCCTCAGAGTCCAGAAGGAAACACAGCCCCATTGACACCTTGATTTCGGCTGAGAGACACCCAGGCCATTTCTTACCATTACCACACTAAGATAATAAATCTGTACTGTTTTACACAGACACAGAGAATGACAGCGGAAGTTGAAGTAGCTTCGCCATCATGCATCTGTATGATAACGTAACTGAAACCACATTCAGACATGGAATCCTAGGTTAAGATTTTTACAACAGAGATAAAAAGGGTCTAATAGAGCCAACAGGAACACTTAACTTAGGAATACTCGTTACACACTTTTCTTAAGTGGGTATAACTTAGTGTCACCCTTCCTCATAGAACCTGTAAAGAATCATCTGCGGGCCAACAAGATGGCTCAGTAGGTAAAGACACTTGCCACCAAGCCTGACAACCCGAGTTTGATCCCCTAGCCCACATAGTGGAAGGAGAGAACAGACTGCATGCATGGGTCGTCCTCTGACCTATACGAGTACCACAGCACACACACACAAATAAACTTAGAAGACAATCATTTGACTTAATCACATCTACCCTAAATTAAACCTGCTAGGTTAGACTCTTCACATAAATGTAAAGAATTACCTTCTCTGCAGTCTGGAAATACTGTTTCACCAGGTCTTCCACCCGGAGGGTTGCTCCTTCTGAAGGCTTGGTGACAAGCTTCCCAAAGTTGATCTCTTCTACAGAAAGGAATGCGCCAAAGCAGTGGCTCCCATTACACGTTAAAGTAGCCAAAAGACAGGTCTCCAGTGAAGGCCTGGCCAAACTCTTATCAACTCCTGACGTGTTCCACAAGGTAACAGTTAACTGGAAATGAACTACTTCAGTCCTCAGAAACAGCTAATTAAAGGACATGTCTAATTTTAAAAGTGGGAAGTCTTCCTAAACCACTGGATACTCTGAGTCAAAATACTTAAAGAAGCAAAAGCAGAGCACATTCCTAGGGCACCAAGACACCACTAACAGTAAGCAAGCACTCCGAGGGACGGATGGCTCAGGCTGTGTATGCTGCCAAGCATCTTTGTCTAAAAAGCCGTGTCTGCAAGAAAGTCTTCTGTGTCTTTATTAACATCCACTCAAGAGAAGACCCTGTCTCCAGAAATGAGCCAGAGAGAAAACAAGAAAATGCTCAGAGCACTGTCAAATTTTTAGAAGATAAAACACTATTCCTTTACAACTTTTTGTCTAACATATTATAAATACTAAAGTATCTATTATTATTTTGTATTATTTTACCAAAGACTGCTTTATACAAGCCATGTGAGAGTGTTCTTTAAGCTTTAAGAGTAATCAGATTACCTGTTTTTTCCTTTTGTTGTCTGTGCCTGAAAAAGTGGATGATGTCTTTTGGGTTAGCAACCCGGTCCACAAACTTCTGGCTAAAGCGAAGAACATTAAAGGGCTCAAATCCTCCACCGTAGTCCACCTGGAAAGACGGCAGGAAACTAGTCGTCGATTTTCGAGAAACACTCTTCTTCAGTATTTATAGTTTGTGTGCGCAACACTTTTAAATTTCTAACTTCACTTTCTACATTCTAGTGATCACCTCGGTGTCAAACCATTCATCCTGTTGCTGATGTAACACTTGGAGGCAAAGCTTACACAGAACACTCCTGTTTGATGGAATCAGGTCAGTGCGATCCCGTCACTGTGGAACTATTCTACCCCCATGACAACAGGAACAGTCTAGGCTCACACCACAAACACCAGCTGAACATGAGCTAGAGCTCTTAAGCAAATTTCTCAATTTCATAATAAAAGGATAAATCATGGTAAGACCTGCTTTAGAGGCCCTAGTTTATTTATCTATGTTGCAGGGAGGCTTCCCCTAGCTGAACAAGGAAAATCCTAGCAGGGAAGGAAGAATTCAGTCTGCAGGCTCCGAAATGCCTACCTTTAAAACACAGGGTCTCTCTAGAACTCTCTCTCAAGCCAGGCTCTGTCTGAAGAAGTCTGCAGCAGCTAGACCTGGTAGCTGCTGCCTGTACTCCCAGCATCTGGGAGATGGAGGCAGGAAGATTAGGAGTTTAAGGCCAGCCTGGGTTATATAACTTAGGCTACAAGCCCTGGGCTAAACAAACAACACAAAACAGAAAGTCTTTAGCAGTACACCAATTTTTGAAGAGAAACGTCCCCTCTCTGTAAAGAAAGTATTTTCCTGAGCTAGCTGTTCTCAAAAGTCTGTCCTGGGCCAGCAGGTACCAACCTACCCCGCCCTGCTGACTCACGCCCACCCAGTCAATGCTCTCACCACACCTGGAGCCACCTGCAGAGCTCCTGCTCATCTGGCATCCGCTCTCCTCCTCCAGTCCCACAGCCTCACTGCCCCCACACCCAGCCAGTGCAGAGCCTGCTTTATGTAACTGTGACCCCAGCACTCACAACAGAAGTTAGGAGGATCGCTGGATGAATCAGTAAGTTAGTAAGGGTCGGCTAGTTGATACACCTGTACTTACAGAATCACATGCATGACAACACCTGCTCTTTTGTTTCAAATGAACCATTTGCAATTTGTTATTTAGTTCTGGTTGCTCCTAAGATACCAGACAAAGAGGAAAAACAGGAACTTCAAGCCTCGAGGAAGAAGACAATGTGTGCCTTCAAGAGACCCCCTTCTACCACCTAGACTATGCCCACAGCTGCCCTGTCCTACCAGAGAAAATATGAAATGCAGCAGCTACTTCAGCTCCCTAGACCCCTCAGACATGTTAACAATTACATTCCAGCTCAGCTTTACATATAATCTCACCTAAGGGTGAGAAACCTGTTTACTAAATAATAATGTTTTGGGCCCTCTGGCAAGGGCTAGGGAACACCCATAAATAACACATGATCTTGGTGGTCAAGAACTGTTCGAACTGACTGGGAAGATGTAAAAACACTGGGCACAGAGCCATACAAAGTGCGGCACAGGAGGGCAGGGTGCAGGAGGCGGCACAGAGGCCAACTGAGGAGATGCTCAGAAGGGCTTCTCTGAAGAGGGAGACACTGTGGTCGCTGAAGGCAATACAGAGCAGGAAGGGGAAGTACGCACAGTGCGTAACAGTGAGGACGAGGACAGGGGCGCCCAGGAGCCTATCCCCAGGCACAGGCATCAGAAACCTTAGTTCAATGTGAAGAGTTCAGGACATGCCTGAGAGATAAGGCAGAGGCGGGTGCAGACAGCAGGGACAGATGCCTGAGCGCTGTCTTGAAAAGCTCTGCCTTGTTCCAGTTGGAGCTAGGAAATCATCAGGTTATTTTCAGCAAGAAAGACAGTAAGACTGTGTTTCAAGATCATTTCAACATCAGCATGGAGGGGAGGTTCACGGGGTTGGGGCGAAAGGGTAAACTGAGGCAGAGTCCAGGCAGGATGCTGCAGCTATAGGGCAGTGAGTGATGAAAAGGGCTTGACTGCAGAAGGAGAGCAAAGAGGCCAGTTTCATTATGGTGCACCAGATGCTATTTTTAATTCTCGTGGCCCTCAAAACTATGGTTTACAAACCAGCAGAAACAGTGAGGTCTGACAGGCAGAACCCTCCCCCGTACCCCGCACCTGGGAATTCTCAAATGCTCATGCGCAGGCAGATCTCTCAGGGACCTTGTTAGAAAGCAGTGGGATCAATGTGGAGGCTAAAGTCTACACTTTAAACACTCTCAGCTGACCCAAGGCTGAGGGTTAAGGCCATGCTCTCCAAGTATCAGGACTCAAGGGATCTCTGTACACACATCAGCAAAGGGTCAGCGTTACAGAGGCTGTCAAAGCCATATACCCAAACTGAGAACGGTTTAGAGACAAGAGGGGCTAGAGATCACTCAGAGGGCCCTAGAGTAATTTAGTGGTGAAACTGAAGTGACTGGAAATTACTGCTCCATCAGAGACATGATGGCAGTGACCTGAGGAACAGCACATCAGAAGCATGTAGGCTTTATATACCTTAGGAACATAGAAGCGAGTAAGAAAACAAAGGAGGAGCATGGTGGCAATCCACTGCAGTCTCTATCCCGGGGGAGACCAGCTGGTTTACAGGGAAGAGTTTGTTCATACGGAAACCATAAGAAATAAACCCCACAGATTAAGAGTTAGGAAAACCTGCCCCAGAATAAGAAAAAGGCCAACGAATCCGCCACGCAGCAAGAGATTGGGGGCAATCATAGGGACGGAACTGCAGGGAGGGTGCTGTGCTGACGAAGGTGAGACCAGGAACCATAGGAAAGTCAAGGTGCCCCAGGTGGAGCAAGAGGAAGGAGCAAAGGTGAAATCAGGGGCCAAAGCTGATCTAGTAAATACAACAAACTATGTAAAAAAGTGACAGAAAAAATCAGAATCAACTCTGCCAGAATCCACCTGGGATTAAGCAGGACCCGCAAGGCTTTGTACTCCCGTGTTCTTGCAGCTGCCCAATGCTCTAAAGCTCTCACTCCATCACACTTTTCAGAAGAGCCAAGTGCACTCTACTCTGAAAACCAACCAGCTTGGGCTTTCCCACGGGACTTACTCGCAGTCGAATGAGAGGCTTCTCCGGCTGTCGAGCATTCCCTAATCGGTCCCGCTCCGCACTCTCCAGCATCTCCTCAATCTCAAGATAAAAATAACAAAGTATTAAACTCAGCTTAAACTTGCTGAACAGCAGTTTGCATTTCTGCCACAGGGATCCTCCAGAGCTCCACAGCCAGTGTTATTTCCTGGCTCATTTACAGCAGCTTTTTAAACACACCTTTTTATAGTCCTTGCACCAATACCACTCCTTAAGTTTTCTTTTGCAAACATTCTTAACAATTTTTCAATCTTTACAGTGATGCCTTTACAAGGAAATTTAAAACATTGCCTCGGTTCCAATTTCCTGTTCAAGCTTCAACATGGCCTCACTCAGCTTCTCGACCTAACCAAACACATTTAGTTTTCAGCTGCATCATGCAGCCTCCGCAGGAAGCCACAGGGTCCTGGATTAAATACCTTGGGAGAGTTCAACATGTAAGAGAAATATTTTCAGATACGAAGTTGTCTTGTGCTACAAGAGGGAACACCTGGTATAGAGTGAATTTAGCTGGGGGCTCACTCTGGCTCGATGGACACACCCATTGATGGAGGCGTGCTGGGTACAAACTGGGGCAAGACACGCCTCTAGGAATTTGTTTGATGGAAATAGAGTCAACAGACTCAATCGCTTTCCAACCAACCAGTGACTTAAGGTGGAGGGCATGGAGAAAAATAAAGCAGGGAATGCTGGGGTCTGTTCATGAGCTTGGGGAAAGTACCATGTACACAGGTGCCCACCCGTGAGCCAACCGGGCTCCAATGGACAGTTCCACATGCATGCTCACACAGAGGCCCAGGTTAAACTCAGTAAGTCACAAAGTAACACAAGACATGGACACTGTGGAGGAGGTATGCAGCAGAGAGGGAGGAGGGAGGAGGGAGGAGGGAAGAATGCATCACAGGTACGAGAAACCACCGAACAGATTCAATAAGGCAGGTATCTTTTAAAGGGTCTGTGACACAACTAAGCTCACTTCCTGAGCTGCAGCATGATCAGCTTCCTGCTGCCCTGCTGAGCCGTGAGCTGAGGGTCAGTAATGTCTTGACCAAAGCAGGCCTCCCTGAACTCCAGGGCGCACTTACCTTCTCCAAACAGAAGCTCTGGATGGCCTGGGTCACCTTGGGATTGTCGGGGTTGAACAGATTAGGGTGGTTGGCCAGAACCACGTCCTCCATGAAGAACTGCCGCACCGTGTGGAGAGGAAGCTTCTGCATGTTCATCTTCCGCCCTTTGATGCGCAGCAAGCCCACATGTCTGCACGAGAGAAGCAGGAGCTCAGGCAGTGTAAGTGTCCTCAGGGAGATGGAGGCGTCAGAGCCACTAGTCAGGCTTGGGGCACGCGCCTGTGATCCCAACACTTGGGAGGAAGAGGCAGGAGGATAACAAGACACAGACCTGCTGGGACACACACGGGCTCTCTACTGCCATGTTCTTTATGCCGGTTACCCCAATCCACAGAGCCCATTCAAAGAGTGAGACTGACCAAGTGCAGAAGCAGTTTAGAATGGCTCTTAAGGTATCATTCTCCCAAAGAATTAAAACAATCAGAAAGCTACGCATGGTGGTACACTGTAATCCCACCATGAAGAGGCAAAGGCAGGAGGATCAGGAGTTCCAGGCCAGCTTAGGTAACAAAGTGAGATGCCAAAACTGTCTTAAAAAAGCAGCCCCAATATACTCATAAAAGGAAAAAATCAGATGTGTTACAACAGTATCAGAAAAGCCTCATTAACAGACTTCACAGAATCCACATAGCTAAAGAGAATGAGTAGAAACGTTAGTCCTGAATCTGCCCAAGCAGGAGGAAACACCACCAACTGGATGCTGTCCCATCTGGGGATGCTGTCCCATCTGGGGTATGAACAAAGCCCATCAGGGCTGCTCATGAGCATGAACAGCAGCATGCAGAGAGGGACACGGCTGGTGAGGGAGTGCGGCGTGCATTCACTCCACTTCCTGGACACTCAGGTACTCACTTCTTCACCGCCTCTCCTGGGGAAAGAGAAGTGACCACTGAGCTTCCGGGCTGAGAGACGTAGAAGAGTTGCTGCTCATTTCGGGTGGGACCTATTTTACACTCGTGTTCATGGCCCCAGATAACAAGGTCAATGAAGTCATCCAAAAACTGTTCCGGAATGAAGTTAGTATTTCCATGCTTACTCCTACATCCAGATTTAAAAACAAGTAACATAAATTCACAGCAACGGAAAACTTTCCCATTAAGTCTACACATATTTTTTTTTCCCCCTTTACTAACAATGAATTGCATTCTTGTATGTCAGAAACTGCCCAAGGGACCAGAGATACAGAGATAGTACATAATCGAAAACACCAGCTATAGATGGACTTCCAGGACAATCCAGAAGGTGTCTTGAGGGCAGCCACCAGGACTGTGCAGTTTACAGAGGAAAGACCCTTCTCTGATCAAGTCAAGAAACTGAGAGCTCTGTTCACAGTAAATCTAAACTGACCTGGTCACAAAACCCTCCAAAAGAAAGCAGATGGGGCTAGAGAGATGGCTCACTGGTTAAGAGCACTGGGTGCTCTTGCAGAGGACCTGGGTTCATTCCCAGTACCCACATGGCAGCTAACTGTCCATAATTCCAGTTTCAGGGGATTCAACACCCTCTCTAACCTCTGTAGGCATTGCATGACACGGGTGCACTTACACACATGCAGGGAATACACTCATACACACAAAATGAAAATAATTTTAAAAAAAGCAGAAAAAAGTGAGCTAAATCTAAACTTTATGCTAAAATAACAAGTTTCTAAATGTGTCCAATGATCTTAACATAATCTGTTTCTTTTACTGATCATAAAAATGAGGAATAAAAGGTGTTTTAAGCAGAGTATGGTAGTGCACGCCTATAATCCCAGCCCTGGAAAGGCAGAGGCAGGCAGATCTCTGTGAGTTCAAGGCCAGCCTAGTCTACACAGTGACTTTCAGGCCACCTGGGGCTGAAAGAAGACCCTGTCTCAAAAAAGGACTCCCCCCCGCAAAAAAAGATTGCTTTAACCTTAGCATTTTCAGTACACTAAACTGCAATAGAGACATCTACAAACTGTTTTTATATTCAGTGGGGTGATGACGCAGTGGGAGAAGCCAGGAAAGACTCCAGTTAGCTTAACTCCCATTACGGGAGCTAACTGAGCAGTGACCCCGATCTTGTGAAGACCGGCGATAACCTCAGGTCTGCATACGTCAGTGAAACCTGTCAGACAGGGGCAGCTGCTGTAAGGACAAAAAGAGCAGCAGGAGGCGGGGCTGCTCTGCACACCAGGCACCAGAGGCCGCTCCTCTGAGCAGAGCACAGAGGTGAGACATTTACATGTGAGGGAAGAGAGGACTCTGTAGGGGAGGGGCAGGCCATGAAGGCTGAGATGGAATGTGTTGCATCAAGGAACAGCAGAGATGCTACAGCTGGACAGAGAAGCCCAGGGAAGATCAGAGTGAAATTGAGAGAGCAGCAGGCCTGGAATTTCAGTGTTGTGTTAGAAGCAATCTGAGGTATGAGAGCCTGACAACTACTGAAACTCACTCGAAACTCACAATCTGGGATTCACAAGTCTGTCTCCAAAAACCTGCTTGGACTCAGCGCCAGGCCTAGCTGGGCCTAAGACTGAATTCAAGAAATACAGTACCTAATCAGGCCTAAAGGCCTTGGTGTTGTCCTCAGGGACTTTCCGGCTCTGGAGCTCCCCATCAGCTTCCAGCCACCACTTCACCTGGCTTTTCCCACTGCAGGGATCACATGACACATTCCACTTCCTTGGGTCTCATCTGTTCAGTCCTGGACCCAGCTACAGATCCTACTTCTCACCTAGCAAAGAAAGCCTGCCTGGCTGTCCTTCTGGAAAGGCATTAACATGCACATGAAGAGACACGAAGTACCCACAGCAGCGAGACTTTTTCTAATGTGTTTTGCCTGCGTGTATTACATGCACCCATGTGTGCAATACCTGCAGAAGTCAGAAGAGAGGGTCAGATCCCTTGGAACTGGTTACACAGATGGCTTTAGCTGCTGGGAACCGAACCCAGTGCTCTTGACTGCTGAGCCATCTCTCCAGCCCCCAGCAGCAAGTTTTAAAAAGCAAAAACTAGGAAATAAAATGCTCATAGACAGGACAAAATACAATGTGTCAATAAAATAATCAGTTACAGTTCTGAGCATCAAAGTGAGTAAAGCTCAGTAACACAGTATTAAACTCACGTTATCTACAACATGCAGCATGATTCCTGATATCAGCTGCAGGTACCTTTGATTAATGAACAGCAGAGTCGGGAGTGGTGGTGCATGCCTTTAATTCCAGCACTCAGGAAGCAGAGGCAGGTGTTCGCTGTGAGATCGAAGCCAACCTGGTCTACAAAGTGAATGTGAGTTCCAGGCTAGCTGGGGCTGCAAGGAGACCCTGTCTCAAAAAGACATAACCAAAACAAAACAAAACCCAACAACAAGGAGCAGGAATGATCGATTCACAGCTGAGAACGATGCTCCCCCAGGACTAAGGAGGTAGACAGGGAGGGGATGGGGTTTCCACTTCTAGTTACTTCTTTTTAGGTTTCTTGTTTGTTTGTTTGTTGAAGCACGGTCTCCCTGCAGCCCTGGCTGGCCTGAAACCCATTACACAGACCAGGCCGGCCTTGATCTCACACAGGACCACCTGCCTCTGCTTCCCAAGTGCTTAGAGGCATGCACCACCACAACCAGCTTTCAGCTCCAGTATATGCCCCATCCGTCTGCTACAAGTATTCTCTCAAAGGTATACCATTCACCAAAACTGGCCTCAGCCTGAAGTCACACTGGTCAGTCTGTTCTCCTGATCTTGTCCTGGTGACCATGAAGGAGTCAAGCTTTCTGTAGCAGGTGCGCCTAGGAACAGATCTCGGGACCCTCTGAGCTTGGCTCAAAAACCTGCCCAGAGTATATTTTTACCTGTTCTGATGAATCACAAACAAGTTAAACCAGGAGCTCTCATCTTCCTTTGGTCTCAACATGGTAACTTTTTTATTGACAAACATCCGATAGAGCCTTTCATCTGGGATTGATCCTGTGGAGGGATGGGACATAATTTTTAATTGTTCTCTTAGTTTTAAAAGGTGAGTATCTTTTGCTTCTAAATTATGCATCTCTCAGAAATACAGCATTTTACTATAGATATTAATTCTGGAATCACGTGTGACCAATGTCATCTATACACTAATGACCCGGGTCCATCAGTCAGCTGTATCAAAAATCACTTTCCACTTAGGTACTCAGACCTTCCCTCAGGATCATGTGGAAGGGATAATGAGTTTCTTGTGCATCCATGAGCACTGGAGCGTCTAGTGACTCAAGGACCACTCTGGTTAATATACTTCTGAACCATTTCCACCATGTGGCACGTAGAGTCAACACTGGGATGGGTGACCTAAGAAATGTCCTTCAAAGAATACTGTCTAGGCTTGCCACAGTCTAGCAGAACACAAGCCCAAACACAATGTCATCATGAACGAGCAGGAGCCAGACACTGAAGCTGCACAGCTGTAGTGCTGGAGAGGGGCATAGTGAGGCTGCCCCTCACAGGCTGGCCACAGAAAGGCCAGAGACACAGAGACACAGACAGAAGAGCAAGGAGCAGCCCCTAAGCAGGTGAATGGACAAATGGTAAGTAGACACAGGTAACAAACAGCACAGCTAACTTAATAAGACACCTTCCCAGAGTCTGGTGTGCACACCAGTGACAGGGGATCAGAATTCACACTAGCCAGACTTCACAGCTCAATCTCGCTGAGGCCAGAGGGCATGGCGCTGCACAGGGTGCTTTAAGCCTCTCAGACTTCTAAAACACTCAGATGCCGATTTGCTGATTATTCTGTAATTCTGACCTCCAGGACTGCACATCTGAGTCTAAAAGAAAAAACCTGCAACAGACACTGAGCAGGAACTTTTGTTCTCACAGACAGTTACTGAAAGAATGACAGGTAGTGGCTGGTGCTGAGACTCAACGCTTTCCCCAGACCATTCACGCCTCCCTCCAGTCACCAGGAAGACATACTCAGATTTGTTCCACTTTTCCTTAAGAGCTACAAACTATTTCCAAAAGTCTGTGGCTCAACTGTCTGCACGAGTACAGACTGGCATAAGCAATAAAATGACAGAGCCTTACCCAAGCCGTACAGAGCTATCTTTGTGTTTCCTTTCTGAAGCAGAATTGGACTGATGTCGATCTTCTCCACAGACAGTGATCGGCCAAAGTGATTCACAAATCCCGCACAGCTTAAAATGTCCAGGGCACAGAGTGCATCCGCCTGTGCAGAGTATCAAAGGGTATTAACATGTATATGGAGAACGCAACACGTGAACTCATCTGTGAAAGCACACTCCGAATACCACATGCCAAGCACACCTTTCCCACAATGCTTAGGATCAGAAGTATTTTTCAATCTGGGGTTTTTCTGACTTTAAAATGTTTTTTGTTTTTTGTTTTTTGTTTTGTTTTGAGACAGGATCTCCCTGTAGCCTCAGATGGCCTGGAACTTGCTATGTAGACCAGGCTGGCCTTGAACTCAAGAGATCCACCTGCCTCTGCCTCCTGAGTGCTGGGACTAAAGGCCTGTGCCCACTGACTTCAGAATGTCTGCACATCTTTCCAGGTGAGTACCCAAAGTAAAAACCCAAATCCAGAAAGATCCAAAACTTTTGAGCCTTAACTTCAGGTCCTGGAGCACTGCGGGTTTCAACGTTTTTGAATAAGGATGCTTAGCCTGTAATTTCAACAACACGGATCATGACGATGTCTTCTCAAAACTAAATTCCAAAGTATCTGCTCCCTTCCTTTTCTTTCTGGAAACTACCTACAGCAAATGGAACCCCCATAACAAACACAAGGCTAATCTCATTACTATTAGGTGCCTCGGTAACTAAAAAAAGCAAAAATCAGCCATGAAATGAGTGCTTTGTAATGTCAAGCAGGCCTCTTATAAACCAAGGACTTTCATGTAAGTGAGGATAAGGAACAAAGGTAAGGCCTTCAGTCCAACCTCCTTATCAAACAGGTAATAAAAAAAGACACAAAAAAAGTCATTTCCCGAGGGACTTTAAGAGCGCTGAAGCACTGGTGAGTGAGAGCTACACAGGCGTTCAGAAGTCACTACTGCTCCTCACTACTCAGGCCAAGCAAAGCTCGAATGAAGTGAAACCGCAGCTCCAGCAGGGCCTGGTGTCAGCGGTGTGTGCTCCCAGCTACTGAGAGGCTGAGGCAGGGCTGCAAGGTCAAGGCCTGCGCAGGCTACAGAGTAAGGTCATAGCAAATCTGGGCAGCTGGGTGAGAGCCTGTCTCCGAATAAAAAGTGAAAAGAAGGCTGGGGCTGCAGACTGATGGCGCAGCACCTCCACCCCCAACGCTGCAGGGGAGTTTTAAACACAAAGTTCCTCAAACAACAAAGTTTATTCTCCATATAAAAAGCATGTAAGGGCTGGGGAGATGGCTCAGTGGATGGCGCTTGCTGCCAAATTCCACAACCTGAATTCAATCTCAGGACCCACAGAGTGGAAAGAGTGAACAGACTTCCACAAGCTGTCCTTTGACCTCCACACCCCAACATGGTACAGGCATAAGCCCCCATACGCACATATATGTAACTTGAAAGATCTAAAGGCATTCTAAGTGCTGATATTAAAAAAGGGGCAGAAGGCTTTGCAGAAATAAACATGCCCCATTTCTAAGATTCCAACAACTGTAACTACCCCTGTGGGATCATCATGATTGCCATGGATACTGAAGACCGGAATGGAAATGTTGAGGTTGCAGTCCTGGTAGTTCACCCACGGAAACCTTGAGAGAAAACAAGTGAAAGTCACTGTGAGGGACAGAAGCTGGTTCTACAAGACCCTCTCCCCAAGTATTAACAAGCTAGGCAACTACAGACCCTTACTGGAAGACCACCCAGCTCAGAGCATTAGAAATTAAAAGTAACAACTCATGTCAATAAAAGTTTGAAAAAGTATCTCAAAGCACAACATTTTAAATCAACTCCAACACCGAATGATGTTTATGAGTTGTATGCATGAGTGGGAAGTGAACAGCCTCTAAAACTGTAAGAGCCTTATTGATGGGCACTGGCCCTAGCATGGGGAGGGAAAAGAAACGTGCACTCTGGAATCCACAACGCTAGATTCACAGCCCTTCTCCATCACCTCAGACACCTGCATATTGGTCCCTGCCCACTCTGACCCACATCCCACCATCAGGTTCCTCTTCTCAGAGGCAGTAACATTAGCAGTTTCTGTTTCATCTTCTCAAATCATATCCATAGAAGCATATGAAAGTGTTATTTTCTTTCTTTACATAACAGTGGTGCACACAGGGCCTTCCGCACCCTGCTTTTACCACGTAACCTACACTGAGATCTTTCCACAGCGTCCTTACACAGAAAGCTCCTCTCAGCTGCCGGCTACAGTCCCCACTCTCTGGCTTACTGTCCTGGGTTTACGCAGGTCCTACCATTAGACTCTCTCTGGTCCTCCAAGCATGCTACATGAGTGACCCATGCCCAGGCTGCTCAGGGAGCCTGCCCCACCAGGAAACTATCTAGGAGAGAACCACGGCCAGAAGTTCAATTAACTGTGAGACGTGTTAGCAGTCTATGCCGCTGAGCTGCTCAGGTTTATCAGACAACAACCCACTACCAGAGTTTCTCCCACTTCAGCAGCACAGTTACCACCAAGCTGCTAAATCTATGCCCATGGTTCTGAACCCCAGCCACCTGCTGTAATTACCTGGGGTTTTAAAGAAATACCAATGCCCACAACACACTCCACAGCGCAGAGGGTTAGCATGGAGACAGGACAGAAGCACCTAAGAGTCCTAGGTAGTTGTAAGGTGCACTAGAGACCAACCCACACCAATGAACTGAGTAACTTCTGTCTAGCTTTGTTTGGTGTCTCATGAATGGGAGGGAGCGTCTTTCCATAGGCTTAGGGCTATTTAGCTTCCTTTTCTGAAAAATACCACCTTTTAGAAACTAATGGATTTTTAAAATTGACTTGAAAGAAATATTTATTGGAAAATTCAGCCTTCATTTATACTGAACTACAAATACTCTTCCTTAGTGAATTATGCCTTTAATTTCTGTTTCACGAATTCTTTCTGGCATGCAAAAGTTTATTATTTTTATTTCATGTGTATGTGAATACAGTGTATTACCTGTGTGTATGTAAGTGCAACTATGCCATGCAATGCCCGAGGAGGGCAGAATAGGGCATCGGATCCCCTGGAAACTGGAGCTATGAGTGGCTGTTAGCCTCCATGCAGGTACTGGAAACCAAACTTGGGTCCTCTGTAAGAGCAGCCAGGGTTTTAACCACTTTCCACCCCTAGAAGTTTGTTTTTCAAAAGACAGACCTATCAATTTTTTTTCTCTCAGAGCTCCTGGGTTTTGTGCAATATGTAGCTTCTAGGATTTCTTTAGAATCTTTAATAAACACTCTTATTGAACACACCTTCCCTGAGATGTGACTGTTGCTGGCATCAAATACTAAGTTCCAACCGTTACCCATCCCGCCCTTTCACCTTCACCAACCATAAGCCTCGTTTTAACCACCAGGCTTTACTGTCTTTCTAGCATTTAAACTGCTGGCAGACTCCTCAACAGCAGTAAAAAAGAAGGGCTCACCACTAACATTCGCCCAAAGAAAAACGACTTCAGAGAAAAGAAAACTAGACAGGCATGAAACTGCAGACCTGTAATCACAGCTCAGGACACCGAGGCAGGCAGAGCCAAGAGGCTGAGGCTAACCAGAAAAACAGAGCAAGACACAAAAACAAAATGGGCAAAAACTCAGTGGCAGAGGTAATTTAACGCAGATCCATAAGCTCTTTGATATTCCTCTCTCTAGAAGTGAATTTTAAAAAAAGCAATGGAAAAGACAGAGGCCTTGGCACCAAAGAATCCTGGCAGACACTTAATCAAGTGACTAGGGTCAATGTCACCAATGGAAAGTCCTGCTGAGGCCACACCTGCTGAGGCCACATACATCCAGATATGGTGCAGCCAGAAAACTCTTCACCTCTGTGAGACTCTTCCCCTCAAACCCACAATCCCTGTCTAAAGAAAACAAGAGAAAAAAAAAACAATGAGAGATGCTCTACAAAACACCTGGCCAGGACTCTTCTGTATCAGAGTCATCAAAGACAAGGAAAGAAAGAGCCAGATAGCAAAGACTATTCACATGTCAATTCAGTGCAACATGGCATCCTCACAACGTTTAGGAAGGAGTTGAGATGTAGTTCAGTGGTAGAGTGCTTGCTTAGTATACATAAGGCTCTGGTCCCCATCCCCAACAAAGACTTTTTTAAAAAATAGTATTTTTACTATCTAAGGTTCTAGATAAATATCATCAAATCCAAATCCATTATCTTAAAGAAAAAAAGTATATTTGACTACATCAAAGTTGTGCAGAGCAAGAAAAATGAGTGAGCACAGTCAAAAGCCGCCGACCCAGGAAAATCTACCTGCCTAAAAAGGGTTTAAAATCGAGAACACATAAGTAATTTCTGAAAATCATGTCAAAAAAACAAAAATATCCTAAGTTTAAAAACCAGCAAAAGTGGAGCTAGAGAAATGGCTCCGCAGTTAACACTGTGGGCTGCTCTCCAGAGGACCCAGGTTTGGTTCCCAGCACCTACATGACAGCTATTAACCTCCCTTAATACCAGTTCCAGGGGAATCCAATGCCTTCTTCTGACCTCTGCGGCCATGGCACAACACAGGTGCACTTATACACATGCAGACAATACATTCATACACAAAAATAAAAATTATAAAACATTTTTAAAAATGTTATCAACAGACGATAGCAAGGAAGATGAAGATCTACAATATCTGGTCCCAATATTACTTAAGAAATACACAAAACTCAAAGAGTTAGATTTGCTTCTGAAAACAGACTATAGTGAAAACAGCTAGCTGATAATACATTTACATGTTGTGGTGGCTGGTTTTTAATTGTCAGCATGACACAATATAGAATCACTGGGAAAAGTCTCAATGAGGGTCTGTCTAGACCAGGATGGTTTGGGGGCGTCTGTGAAGGCTGTGTGGAGTACAGGAGGGAAGTCACACCCACCGCAGGCAGCACCACTCCCTAGACCATAGAGCGGTGGAGAAGCAAGCTGATAGCACTCTCTCTACTCCTGACCGTGGCTGCAACTAGTCACTTCAAGTTCCTGCTTTGACTATCCCAGAATGATGACTGTAACCTGTCTTCAAAAGCCAAATAAACACTCTTTCCCTAAAGTTGCTTTGTATTATGACACAAGAAGTGAACTATATATAAATTATATATTATACAGAAATCATGCCCAAGTAAACCTATCAAACAGAAGCATACTTACTTACTAAAACCAAAGTTGATGGACTGGTCACTGATAATTTCAAATTGCACAGGGCGATCTCCCATACAGTACTTCCTGAGTAATTCAAGACAGGTATGCAGGGTTTTTCTTGAGGGCTTATTTTCATGGAAAAGATCACCACCTAACAAAATAAAATCCACCTAATCAACAGAAAACAGAAATAAAATTAGGAGGTTTTAGGGTAAAATTTTTTTAAAATATAGAGGAAAGATCAAGAAAAAGATTTCACAGCTTGGTGTGATCACTTAAGCCTGCTACTTTGAGAGATGAGCCTGAGCAGCACAGTGAGACACTGGCTCAAAAAAGTAAGTATGGGAGAGGGAGGCTGGGGGAGAGAAAGCTCAGTGGTATAGTGTTTGACTATCAGGTAGGACATCCATGCTGGGCCCGAGGCTCATTCCCAGCACAGGAAAGGGCAGGAAAGGGAAATGGATAGGAGCGGGAAAGGAGGCAGGAGGCTGGTTGGTTCTTAACCCTTCAGAAGATGCTGGAGTGCAGAGCTCAGTGGCAGTAATAGCCAGGGGAAATTTAGTAAAACTGTGACAGCCAAGACAAGCTTCAAGAATGCACACAGACAGTATGTACTCAAGAACGTACATAAATAGTATGCATGCCTTGACCTGCACTCAGAAGGCAGAGGCAGGCAGATCTCTATGAGACCAAGGCCGGCCTGGTCTACATAGCCAGTTTCAGGCCAGTCAAGGCTATATAGTAAGAAACTGTCTCAAAAAACAACAAACAAAAAAAAGGATGAGAAGACAGGGCTGCAGAGGTGGCTCAGAGGTTAAGAGCACTTGAGGGAAACCCAGGTTCAGTTCACATGGCAGCTAATGACCGTCCGTAACTCCATCCAGGAAATATAATCCCCTACTCCTGCTGTGGGCAGGCACTGCACAAACATGCACTTACACATATGCAGACAAAATACTCATACGCATAACATAATAAATAAAAAAAAAAAGAAACATGATTTGAGTAAAAGAAAAGATAATCATAATTAAAGCTATAGAAAAAGAAAATGACACGAAAACAGAGTGGGGTGAGAAGTCGCGTTCCCATCAGTACAGCGCACACCCTCACTTCTAGTCTTTCAGCACACTAAAGAGAGGGTCTCAGGCCGGAGGATGACTCAGCAATTAGGAGCACTGGTTGCTCTTGTGGAGAACCCAGGTTCAGTTTCAGCTCCAGGGGACCCAACCCCCTCTTCTGACCTCTGTGGGCACTGCACAACATGGGTGTACTTGCACCCATACAGACAATACACTCAGACACAAAAATTACAAACAATAAATACTTTAAAAAAAAAAAGCCCCGTTTCATTCATGTGGCCCAGGCTGGCCTCCAGCTCACTACGGAGTTGAGGGTGACCTTAAACTGCTAATCCTCCCACCTCTACATCTTGAGTTTGGTATCACAGGTGTGCATACCCCGTTTATAAGGTGCTGGGGATTGAACCCAGGGCCCGTGCATGGAAACCAAGTACTCTACCAGCTGTGCTACGGTCTTAGCCCCCTTTCAGGATACTTTTTGACACACAGCCCCAAGTGAACGAAGCCTACCTGCCAGTCGTCTAACATGCACCATGCAGTCCTCTCTGCATGCCGTGGCTCTGCTTCACCTGGAACACACACCCTGTGTGCCCTCCCTTCGGCACACAAGTTGACGCTGCCTCCTCGACAAGCTCATGCATTGCTACCCTCACTTGAACACCAATCTCCTTCCACCTCTGAAGGCCCAGAAGATGTTGCTTATGATTTTTTTAAGGGGTGTACCCCAGAGTCCTAGCATCTGAGCACTCTGGAGGTCTCACCTCACATTCTGGTTTGCTATATCTTCTTTGAAAACTCTAATCAGCTTTTCATTTCATGTATAAATTGTAACAGGTCAGTGCATCCATTGAGAACCCTGTATTTGTAAATCTGAAGGCTTTTATCAAAGTAACTTCCACCTGAATTAAGGACACAGAGCACTCAAAATTTTGCTTTGGGTTTTCAGTATAGTAATATTTATTTTAGTGTATTGATACTTAATCAAGAAATGTGAGCACATAAGTTTACAAAATTAAATCTAACTTAAGGGTAAAGAGCTTCTGACTAGCAGATACATTAGACCTCACACTAATGCAGCCCAAACTCACTTCATTTTCCTGGGCAAGTCTTAAAATTTCGTCAAGTGTATCAAATGTGTCATTTCCTCGAATTGCATCTTTCTCCAAGTATCCAAGATGAATATCAGTGGCGACCAGGATTTTAAATGTATCTTCATCATCACTATGTTAAAAAAAAAAAAAAAAGGCATTCAATGTAATTCATTAAAAGAATATTCAAGTAAATTGAGACCTATATATAATAGCAATTACATAGCAAAATCTTTTTTCTAGTCTTCAAACTTGTCTGAAAATCTGAAGTGTTCAACAGGTCATTAACAAGTTTCCCTAACCACAAACTCAACACAGACCAAATTCACACAACATTTTTACATGTTCCATATCTACTCAGAGAATCTGTACCGTGTTGTAAGCAGATTTTTATACTCCCAGGTAACCCAATCTTAAAGCTTTTCCTACTGTTTTACCACAAAGATTCAAAAGGCTTTGATTACTCTTTTCTAAATTCCATTTATTTGATTTTGCATTTTTCCAGGAAAGATAAGTTTTAAAATTCTTCCTAAGTGTAGAAGTAGATTTTACACTAATATGCTACAACTTCATTCAGTCCCTAAAAACATGTCAGATTCCCCTGTCTACTCAGTTCTTCATGAATATGTGACTAGGTTAACAAAACAGAATTGTTTGAAATGGATTTGGTAAAGGTACTTTCATGTGAACCAGCAGTTAATAGTTATCTAACACTCACTTAATGTAAAGTTTAGTTCTTTAAGATACTTTTGTGGAGGCTAAAGAGACAGCTCAGGGGTTAGGAACACTGAGTGCTCTTACAGAGAACCCAGGTTTGGTTCCTAGCACCCACATGGTGGCTAACAACCATCTGGAATTCCAGTTCCTGGGGATTCAATGCCCTCTTCTGACCTCCTTGGGCACCACACGACATGGGTGCACTTACATACATGCAGGCAATACACACACATACACAAATATTCTTTTAAAAGATAATTTGCAGCCACTATTTCATCTCACACAGAAGCAGGCATTATCTCTGAAAAATAAGAAGGCCCAACAGAGAAAATTGACTTACCACACAGTTAAGCAGCAGGAATGGACTAAAAACATGATAAAACTCAGCTAATTTCACCGAACCATTATAAACTTAAAGTATTTTGCACATAATTCCATGTATATATATGAAAGACATTTCCAACAAGATTGGTCTTCAGAAGTTCAGTAATTATATGCATAAAATTCTGACTGCTACACAAACGTCTGGGCATTCCACAGGAAGATCCTGTGGAATATATCCAATGGAAAATATCCATTCCATGGACTGGAGATTTTCACATGAATTTTCTCATTCAGACCTTAAAATTAACCTGAAAAGGGCATCATTATTTCAGTTATACAAATTGCAAGAAAAAAATGAGGCAAGCTCAGAGAGCTGCTGACCTGTCTGACTTCACACAGCTACTTTTGAGCAAGAACCCAGTATGAAAGCCTTCACCCACATTTAAGGAGTTTTTTTTCCCACCTGACTTTTTGGTCTTTTTATTTAGTTCCATTTCATTCAAATTCATTTTCAATTAACTCACTACTAAAAATCTTACTCCAGTGATTTATAGATTCAGTATTTTAAGACAAAGCCTAAGAAAATACGATTTTTTGCATAGCAATGTAAGAAAATACAAGACACTAATTCATAGCTCCACCCTATCATTCTATTAAGTAGTGTTTGTTTGTTCTTTTTGAGACAAGGTCTCCTTGTAGCCCCAGTTGGTCTGGAATGGCTACATGGGCCAGGCTGCTCTCGAAGTCAAGACCTCCATCTGCTCTGCCTCCCAAGCGATTCAACGCCTATGTACGTATTGTATTGTTTCGGATAACACTTCTGTTCACTGAAGGTATCATGTTTTGTTTTAATGGTCAAGAAGTCGCAGGCTTACAGTGGATCTGCAGGGCTCATTTTATGGTCAGAAAGGCTTCTCCGGAATCGGGTTCCTCTTGAAGTACCCCTGAGTTCTGCGTTCAGGTTAAGTCAGGAGTTCACCCAGTTCCAAACGCTATAAACAGATATCACAATACACATTTTTTAACAGGTTGCACGTTCTCCCAGCACGAAGTACGGCTGCAGAGTGTTGACTTAAGTCAGCACCGACACTCCGAGAACCCCGCATCCCCATCTGAGAACCCACCAAGTTCTAGTGACCTAATAGAGAATGTCACATCTCCAGGTGGGGCTCTAATCTCAATATTGTGACTAAGCTTATCTTACTCCCCTCTCCCGTGCTCTCCCGGGAAATTGTGAGTGTTAAACCAACGTGAGGAGTAACACACACCACTCGGGCTCAACACCCGAATCTGCACAAACACTCCAGGTGCACCAACCCAGGGCTCCGCAAGGCCGGGCAGGCACCGGGAACGAACAGGATTCCTGGGAAAGCCAGGGTTCAAAGAGGCAGTGAACCAACCCAAACGAAGTGTGCCAGAGCACCACTCTAGTGATCAGCTACGGGAAGACGACGCTGCGCCTCCGGACAACCCTCCATCCCTACTCCAGGCCGGAACGCGGAACCCGCACCCCTCCCGGGACCCACCCGGCCCGTCTTCCCCGACGGCCCCGCGCTCTCAGGGCTTCCGGGCGGGAACGCGTCTTACGTCACCCTACCCGAGACCCGTGGGAGCCCACCAGCGCGACCCGACGCCGTCTTCTCCTCGGAAAGGAGCGGGACCAGCGTGAGGCGGAAGACACCCGAGGTCAGAGACCTGAATTGCGCGCGGAAGCGTGGCTTTCGTGTTTCTCGCGAGATCTCGACGATGACGTCGGCGCCGCGTGCCCGCGTAGATTCTCATTGGCTGTGGCCTGGCTCCGCTCCTCGCAGCAGCCAATCCTGGGCCTCGGAGGGGCGAACCCGGAAGTGAGGCTGACGGCAGAGGCTGTGGAAGGTGAGCAGCGAGTCCGGGCGGCCCCCACGCTCCCTGCAGGACTGAGCTGACCCGGAGACCCCGGAGCGGTCGTGCGGGCTCGTGTGGCCGTGGTGGGCGGAGGTCGCCCCCAGGCGGCGGCGTCTTCGCTTTGCGAGGCTCAGGTCTCGGTCGCGACGCGGGGCCCGGGCGTGACGGTGCCCGAGCGGGAGGCGGCCGCGCCCCGTCTTCCCCGCGCGTGATTGGCCGTACTTCGGTCGGGCGCACTCCAGACCGTGCGGACTTTCCGGAGGAGACCCCCACCCCCAGGGGACCACGAAGGGTCTCGGTATGCCCGGGATCGCCCCTCCCCCCACCATTCCCCTAGCGCGCAGCCCCGGGGATGAGACGTCGGGCCCCTGCGTCCTACTTCTGTACGCTCAGTACCTGGATGGGGTCCAGGTCTAGTGCTTGTGTCTTTGCAGCCTTCTACTAGACAGCAGGCATCTGGAGGTGCAGACAGATCTTGTTCCTTACTGAATCCCAGTACCCAGGCCTTCTCTTCATACTTGAATGTGAGTGAAGGAGTAAATAGAAGCCAAAAGTTAAGTTCAAAACAAGGACCCAGCTAGTCACTGCCGGTGACTACAGGACTGTTTTTAACAGTGACTTTCCCAACCTGAAATTACTGAAGGGAAGGTGGGTAATTATTGCAGATGTGTTGAGAAGGACTGTTGGCAGGAGCATGAGGCAGCTGTTTGGGTCTTTCATCTCCTCAGAATCCTTTGAAGTTTTTTTAGAAACTAAAAATTTTTGTTTCTAATTTTGAAAATACTGAATGTACTATATTATACTTTGAACGCTTTCGTGGCTGGGGATACGGCTCAGTTGGTAGAGTGCTCCTCTAGCCTGCACGAAGCTCTGCCCACAGTCTTCAGTACCACAGAATCCCAGCACTCCAGAGTGGTGGTAGGAAGAGCAGGAATTCATAGTGAGTAGCCAAGAGACAAGAGAGATAAGATACCCTGTGAGAGACAACACAGAATAGCCAGGTGCTCATCATTCAGCACACCTAGATGAAAAGAATTTCACAGACATTTATTTAGAAGACATTGTTCTGGTTTGTTTTTGTAACAAGGTGTCCTTTTGCCCCTGCTGGCCAGGAGACCAGGCTGGCCTCAGTCTCACAGAGTCCTGCCTCCCGAGGGCTGGGATTAAAAGTGTGTACCAGCACACCCAGCTTGAAAATATTTAAGACTACAAAAGATCAAAGACAGCAAAAAAATCTCTCAGGTCCAGCATTTAGTATAGTGAGTGGGACTGAGGGAGAACACTCAGACTTTCCTACTCCAAGTTCATTTGTACATGTTTGCAAGGCTCTCTGTGCTGTTGATAATTTCTTTGTTTGCGTTAATAATTTCTTTGTGTTTTCAGATCTGAATGAAGACAACAGCGCAGACATGATTCATCTCTAAAAGGAGTACAGCCTAGCATTTTCTACTAGAAAAATGGAAAAAGAGAAAGTGAATAATGATGGGGATCCCAACCCAGAGAGCTCTCTGGACTTTTCTGAACAGTTAAACCAGCTTGAACTGTTGGAAACCCACGGACACCTGATTCCCACGGGTACCCAGAGTCTCTGGGTTGTCAATTCTGATGAGGATGAGGAACAAGACGAAAATAACGAAGAGTGGTACCGACTGCAGGAGAAGAAGATGGAGAAAGATCCGAGCAAGTTGCTGCTTTGGGCTGCTGAAAAAAATCGGGTAAAAAAAAAAACATCATTCTTTATCTTTGAGCGGATTACACTATTTCTGACCTTTAATTGCCAATCTGTAAGATGGCTGTGATGATCTGTCTCTTACATAGGAACATGAGAATCCAGTGAAGTAGTATCTGTGGAGCATGTATTGCATGATAGATTGCCTGTAGGTTTTTGGAGGTGTGTGGGTAATTTCATAAAGAAACAATCCTTTAATGAGTCATTAGGGTCATCCTTCAGGGAAGTATCACTTATTTAGGATAAGTAGATAGAAATGAACATTTTTTAAATACCAAGTGTCTTACTATTGTCTTATTTGATCTTCACATATTCCTCTAAGGAAGGCAAGATTATTTGGAAGAATTAATACCAAAAATCAATTCTTCCCACTTGGCCATTTCTACCTAATTTTAAGTTCTCTCATGTCTGTGCTGGGAATCTACATACTGAACAGGCTTTGCACTGTCTGATAACTTTTTAATCCCAGCTCACACTGCAGTCCACCAGAAGTCCACAGACCAAACCCAGCTTGCTGCCCAGGGGCCTGTCTCTAAACTTGTCTTTAGAAGGAATTGTGCTCTTTAGTCCCTAGATCACTTCAGCATTGTTCTATTTTTTAAGCTTATGTACTTTGCCTATTGATATAATCTATTACTGAAAAATTAGTTATGCTTGCTTTACAGATGAAATATAAATATAGTCCCCATTGTTCAGAGCTTTGACCAGTAAGTCTTACTTATATCAGAATGTATGACTTGGTTTTTAGAAAATCGGATTTTTAGTAGTACCTAAGTGCAAGGAGCAGTAACTTGCTCATTACTAGCTCAGTGGCCTGCTCCCTCCACAGATGGAATCTGAGTCCCGAGGCACTGGACAGTGTGATTATCTTCATGGCTTTGCTTTGTGTTGGGTTTTAAGTTTCTCTTTTTCCTCAGCTCGCCACAGTGCAGAGGCTACTTTCTGAGAAGGCCACTCAGGTGAACACGAGGGACGAAGATGAGTACACCCCTCTTCATCGAGCAGCCTATAGTGGACACCTAGACATTGTCCGGGAGCTGGTGGCACAGGGGGCAGATGTCCACGCAGTGACCATAGATGGCTGGACACCCCTGCACAGCGCTTGTAAATGGAATAACACCAGAGTGGCCTCTTTCCTACTCCAGCATGATGCAGACATCAATGCTCAAACAAAAGGCCTCTTGACTCCTTTGCATCTTGCTGCTGGGAACAGAGACAGCAAGGATACCTTGGAACTCCTCCTGATGAATCGCTACATCCAACCAGGGCTAAAGAACAACTCTGAGGAAACTGCATCTGACATTGCCAGGAGGACAAGCATCTATCACTACCTCTTTGACATTGTGGAGGGTTGTACAAACTCTACACCTCCATCTTAATGATTCTAGTAACTTCTAGGCTTCTAAGTGCCAGTACCTCCTTTGTGTGAGATGTAAAATATTTCCATAATACAGAACTGACATCAGATCTCTTGATACAGAAGTTCTCTTGTACTCATCACAGTGTTCTTCCAAGTGACCTCCCAATCTTGATGTCAAAATGTATTTGAAAGTATTTGGAAGCAGCTTTAGTGATTCTGTGGGGTTTGTGGTTTTCATCAGAAGTAATTTTAACTTACCGATACTTAAAACCTGACACGGGTAATCCAGAAACTAAGGCTATTTTTGGTGCTGATCTAAGAGAAAATGTATTTTTAAATATCCCAGATCCTGGGTCTTTGTTGAGTATTTAGTATATTCACCTGTATTTTTATAAGCTAACTCCCAATTTCTAGGTCTTCAGCATACTGGGGCAGTCTGCTATCTTCTCTAGATTCCAGATGCTTACACTAACACATTAGTGACGTACATCATTGTAAGTTTAAACATTACTGAAAATCCTAGGTATGATTTTTTTTAAGAGGTAGGCCATTCTGAGGCAGGCTGTGAGGAGGTGTCTAATCCTTGATGTCTTTCACTGCCTCCCCCATGGTGTTGCTCATAGCCCTGCAGACAGCTCTACCTCACCCTTGTTAGCCCATCTGATCCTTTCTGTGACCAGTCAGTGTCTTCAAGTAGACATGCACAAAACTGCACCTTGGTCCAGAGATGGTGAAATGACTGTCCTCTGAATGGCTCTCCTGCTTCTTATAGACTCTTGAATTCCTAGAAATGTTAACATCCCTGAGCAGGGTCCTCATTCTACAAACCATGACAAAGGTAAAATGAGAAGGGATGAGGGATGCTTATCCTATGGGACTAGACCACTTGGTGGCTCTGGCTTTCTTATAGAAAACTAGTGTGGATAGCGACCAAAAGTGTAAATACAAATAAAGTACAAACTTTAACAGTGCAGAAGGCATGAATTCTTTCTTCAACTTGCATATAAGTTGGGTCTATGACACATTTATTCATTGTGCATTAGCATGTACCTTCTTAGTCTCCAGCCTAGTTTTTATTGACTCACTATTCCCAACAGTTCTCAACAAGAAAAAGGACAGTGAGGGGTCATCTTCATTGCCTACTTGACTAAGAATCATCCAGGAGACATACATCTGGCATGTCTGGAAGGAAGTTTCTAGAGAAGAGTAACCAAGGGTCAATACTCACCCAGAATGTGGGTGGCACTATTCCATGGGCTCAAGTTGTAGAAAGCCAGCTTAGAGCCAGCATTCATCTCTGCCTCCTGCACGGATGCAGTGGGACCAGACACAGCACACTGTCATTTCCCATCCTAGACTTGTCTTAAACCATGAGGCAAAGTACACCCCTCTTTGAAGTCTTCAAGTATTTGATCCCAGCATCAGCTACAAAAGTAACTAATGTATTAATTAGTTGCAAATTTTAAATGTCTACCTAGTTCTGTTCTTTTTTTAAAAAATAAGTTTATTTTATGTGTACAAGGGTATTGCCTGCATGTATGTAAATGCACCCATGTCATGCAATGCCTGTGGAGGTCAGAAGAGGATTTTCAGTTCCCTGGATTTGGAGTTACAGGTGGTTGTTAGCCACCATGTGGGTGCTGGGAATCGAACCCAAGTCTTCTGCAAGAGCAGCCAGTGCTCTTTAACTGCTGAGCCATTTCTCCAGCCCCCTAGTTCTGTGTTTTGAGTCAGCCATGTAACTCATTCACCTTAGACTAAATATTTAATTAAGCATACATAGCAGTTTTTTTATTAGAACAAAATTTGAGTATCTCTTGAAAATAAATGAACTGAATCATGTGGCAATCTTGGAAATTAGGAAGCAGAATGTCACTCTGATCCTGTGTCTCCAACACAGAGATTCTGGGAAGGGAATGGAAGGTGGCTTTGTATTTAATTGTGCCCAAGCACCTGATAACAAATGGCAGGGGTGGTTGGCAGACATGATGGTGGAGTAAGATTGCATGTTGCATGTACCCCAGACTGCTACGTGGGGCTGCATAGCATCTGACAGTCATGGCTCCTTTCCTATTGAGGAGTGAGCTGTGCCCGAGACATTATACTTCCATTTAAGAATGGGGCCAAGGAAGCCTCTTTTTATTTTTGACTTTGAGATAGGGTCCCACATAACCCAAGCTGGCATCAAACTGGCTGTGTAATCAAGGGTGACTAAGCTGATCCTACTGCTGCGTCTGCCAAGTGCTGGGCGTTGACACCTGACTATTGCTTTCTGGTCTCAACACAAACTGGAGATCAGTGTGCACAGAAAGGAAATCCACTCTCCCAGAAGTCTGTTCTGCATTGTTGTCTTTTTCTTATCTCCCCTGGCAGCTACTGGGCTCCTCTCCACAGAGGACACTCACTTTGAGCTGTAACATACCTGTGCATTGTACTTTATGCAGGCTAAAACAGCTTAGTTTATAAGCATAGTTTTTTTTAAATCTTGGAACATTTATTCAAAGAAATTTTAAAGTCTTCTTAACTTAGCACTTTTGATTAACTTACATGATTGAAGAAAAAGTAACTTGTTACTGTTCAAGGAAAATAATTCATAGGCCCATGGTAAAAGCTGGTCTGGTCTTTATAAATAGATACACTCTCCAGGGAGTCTTGTGGCCCACAGTCTACCACATTGATGCGATCTGTAGAGTCTATACCAGAGGCATTATTTATATTTGGTGGCATCTTGCCACTGTGGAAAGGAATGGCCAGAAGAAGCTCAGAGGCTCCCAAGACTTAGGTCTTTTACCAAAGTGAAATCTCCAGATCCACGCTCTGTTCCTGAGGCACACACACACGGTGGATGGATGGTGGGTGGGGAAGTAGGTAGCAGACATCACCTTCACCGTGTGTGAAATGGCTCTAGGCATTATGGAGCTACCTGTTCTGTAATAGAACTCATCAGCTATACCTTTGCTGTGGTTACAGGACAGTGCAACCCCATAGGATTGCCAGATGGCTGCTCTTCTGTCATACACAGTGCTTTGTCTAACTGGGACTTGAGATCTGATTATTATGTTTAGAAGACAGGAAGGATTGAGTCCAACTAGAGATGGTTTTAATTCCTAGAAATTTCCCTAAAAGCCTCATTTTTCTTTTGAGGACCTGAATACAATGATCTGAATCAACACTAACACAGAGAAACATGATGAACAGTATATGTAATCTTGTCTTTTCTAACAGCCATAAACCAAAATGGATGACATCAATAATTAGGTGATAGATAGATGTGAGACCTCTAAAAATACTCATTCAACACCAGATGGGTAATTAAAGTGGAGGGCTGGTGAGATGACTGCCACAAAGCCTGACAACCTGAATTCAGTCCAGAACCATGTGGTGGAATGAGAGAACCAACTCACATAAGATGTCTCCTAATTTCCACCACATCCATTGTACGTAGTATACCTGTGCATGTGTGCCCCAGCACATACGTGCACACAAATGAGTGAACTTTAAGAGAGGTTTCAAGTACATTTTCAAAACTGGCTTTAGAGCACACCTTCACACGGACTACCCATTCCAGGTTCCCATTAGCTACACTGAGTGGTGACCACTGTGTTGAACAATACAGGTCTGGATGTCCGAGACATTCCCTAGAGGCATTGCGGGGTATGGAAAAGGAACACGGAACAGTTAGACAAAGGAGTCTGGATCCCAGTCACCACCTAAGACAGGTTGCTTTTTCTCCTCTAAAGAGGCAGTATGTTTGGTGTCTTGGGGCACACGTAGTGTTCATTGCATGGTAGATTCTGAGGCTCTGGCCAGTACTCAGGCAGACAGGCCCTTCCTGCTCTAGGTGTTCCCACCCTTGACCACTAAGACACACGCCCCTCCCTCTACCTTCCTGTAGTGTTCTCTCCTGTTCCCAGTAAAATTAGCAACCTAGAATCTCTTTCAAGAATTCAAGCAATTCCACTTCGAGAAAAAATGCCTACCCTGTTTTCAAAGGCCCCAGCCAGTTATCAAAAGAAGAAAAAAATGAATTCACAAAATAAAAATAATTTTAGGGAATGATTACAAGGACTGCAGAGAAATGAGATTCTGAGAGAAAACGCCTGGCCCTGAATGGCTGACTGCTCACTCTGTGTCTCTGAAGCCTGCTGGATGCTCTGCTCTAAGTTCATAACTCATTTTCCCCTTTTTTTCAAGATGGGTTCTTGTTAATGCTGAGCACATGAAAAGAAAATCCACAAAAACATTCATTTCTGGTTTGTCATTTTAAGAAAGGAGTTCATCTCGTAGTCCTCATTATGAGTTTAATATGTGGTCACATCCTCCAGTGGATCTCACTAAGCAAGATCTGTAACTCCCAAACCAGATCAATGAAAGATCTCTTTGGTGGGATGTGGTGGCACACAACTTTAATCTAGTATTTGGGAGATAGAGGCAGGCGGATCTCTGTGAGATGGAATTATAGGCCAGCTGGGGCTACAGGGAGACCCTGTCTCAAAAAGACAAAAGAAAAGGAACAGAGAGGAAGAAAGAAGGGAGGAAGGAAAGAAAGAAGGGAGAAAGGGAAGGAGGTGGGGGAGAGGAAGAGCTCTCACAGCATAAAGATGAACCAGTACCTCATCTCTAAGTAGTGCGTTCAGCATTTCATCTCTGTGGGATGGATCACAGTTGAGATTAGGAACACTGGAGAATTCAGTTGAGCTCAGAAAGAGCCCCATTTTCATACACAGCTACCCTAACACAAGGAAGTTTTAATAATAAAAGAAATGAAGGGCTGGGGAGATGGTTCAGTGGGTGCTGTTCAAACAGATCTATGGGACCTGCATAAAAAGCCAGGTGTGCACAGAGGTGTGTGCCTGCAATCCCAGCACTGGGGAGGCAGGGCAGAAGCCCTGTGGCTCACTGCCCAGCAACTCAAGCAGAAACGGAGAATTCCAGGTTCCGTGAGAGACCCTATCTAAAGCGATAAAGACATCCAACTCTGTCGGGGGCCATTTGCCTGCCTTGGACTATGCCCTAGTCTAGGGTTAGGCAGAAGTCAATCTTGTGCACAGAAGTGCTGTGAAAGCAGGATGTTTTGCTATGCAAATAATTTACACCTGAGGGGAAGTCTATCTTACACCCAAGGCTGAGGACACTTGAAGACCCTTGAAGGAAGATGTGATTAGCTTAAGTTATTTTGCCTGTGTTAGTATTGTTTTTGTGTTGAACTTTTGCCCCATTGTTTTATTCCTCATTTCATAGAGTATAAATAGGGGGTACTTAATAAAGGCAAGCTGCTTCAGTGTTGACTGACAGCCCTCCCAAGTCTGTCCTATTTTTTCTCTATCTCTATATTTCTCCATCCTCACTCCCCTCCTCAGGCACGGTTCGCTTTCTGCCAGCGGGCTCCGGCACAACTCAGCCTCTGGCCTCCACATGCACATGTGAACTCCCCTGCACACACTCATGCACACAAATAAAGATAAATGAGAAAGTGAGCTTGCCATCAGTTAAAAAAAGGTGTCTCTGGTTTTTCCAGACTCATAACTCATGAAGAAAATGTACTGACTATAGAGCCAGCTCGTGAGCAAGATGCAACTCTGACGAGGACCATGTGAAGATCCTAGACAAGAGTTGGATGTTTTGGGGCACTCTCCAGGAAAAAGCATGAGGATTCAAGTTTGCTTTCATTTGGTTTTGCCTATTTCTTACTTGAAATCAGAACGTAAGCAAACTCTATAAGGAAAATCCGAAGCAGGACCTGAGGGCAGGAACCTGGAATACAGACCATGGAGGATGCTTCCACAGGCTTGCTCCTCTGGCGTGTGCTCAGCCCGCTTTCTTACACAGCACAGGGCCACCTGCCCAGGGCCACCTGCCCACAATGGGCTGGGCCCTCCCACATCACTCAACACTCAACCTCCTGCAAACATGGCCACAATCAGTCTGACTGAGGCAGTTCTCCAGTTGGCGTTCTCTTTCCAGGTGTATCATGCTGACAGCGGAAGCTGTCCAGTACAGGGAGAAAAGGGTTGATTTTAGCTTACAGGCTACAGCCTGTCATGGAGGGAGCTCAAGACAAGAACTCAAGAAGCTCAGAAACCTGGAGTCAGAAATTCAAGCAGAGACCGTGGAGGAACGCTGCTTACTGGCTTCCTTCCCCTGATCTGCTCAGTTCCTTTTTCTACACAGCCCAGGCCACCTGCTCGGGGTGGCAGCACCCACAGCGGGCTGGGCCCTTCTGTATCGGCTATCAATTGGGAAAAAGGCCCCCACAGACATGTCCACAAGCCAATCCAATGGGGGAAGTTCCTCAACTGAAGGTCCTTCTTCCCGGGTGTCTCTAGCTTGAGTTAAGCTGCCAAATGCTGATCAGTGCAGCAAGGACCAGGCTCCACGGGCCATTTATCCTTTTGGTTCTAGTTTGTACTCTTGGACACTGGCAAGTCTGGAGTCCATCTGGAAAGTAATTGTATGCCAAGGCTTTCCTCACTGGATGGCAGCAGGACTTCCCAGCTCTGCACCCCAAGTTATAAGAACCAGAAAGGTCTCCAGAAGTTGCCAACTGTCCCTGATACCTATCATAAGAAATCTCTGTGGGAGGAGATTTCCCAACTTGACTAAACACAGGCTCATCTTCATTAGTATGCAAGTATATTTTAGAGTACATATTTCCAGGGCTGAGGCACTAACTCCATTATAAAATATTCGCTGTATAAGTATGAGGACCTGAGTTTGTGGTCCTGGCGCCTATGTAAAAGCCAGTCATGGTAACACGTGTGTAATCTCAGCAGTAGGGAGGTAGACAAGAGAATCCTGGGAGTCTAGTCAAGAATGACAGACCCTGTCTGAAATCATAACGTGAACACTAGTTGAGGAGGACATCCTGCAGCCTGCAGTCTCCACATGTACACACACCATTGCTTCCACATACACCACACACACTCTTCCCTTGGATTTTGTCAAGTATTCTAAATATCCATTACTGTGATGGTTAGTGTAATTGTCGGCATCACACAGCCTAGAATCATCTCGGAATAGAATGTCAAGGAGGAATTGTCTTGACCAGTTTGGCCTCGGGGGATGTCTTGCGCTGGGGTTGTCTCGTTAACTGAGCTGAGAGACCCACCCATTGTGGCAGCACTTTTCCCTGTTTTGGGGCCTGGGCTGTGTAATGTGGAGTTGAGCACAAGCTTGCTGCCCTCTGTGCTTCGCTGGGTGTCACGTGACCAATTGTTTCACCTCTTCCTTCAACTGCTCCCTGTGCCTTGACTGCCCACAGGAATGGATTGTGGCCAGGACTGGACTGAAACGAGCCCTCTCCTCCCTAAGTGGCCTTGTGACAGGTACTTTATCACAGCAACAGAAGTATGTGTAAGGTTGGGGTTTGAGAGACTCCGCTGGGAGCTAATAGGAACCGGCTTTATTGAGAGAAGACCAGATGAGACTAGCTCCTCCACACCCTCAAGTGGAGAAACGCTAGCCCTCCTTGGGGGCTAGCCTCCCCTTAGAGATTGGGGGAGGCTAGCCCCCTCACCCCCATCTTGGGGCTGGGGCTCCGGGGAACCGGGCTGGCGTGCCAGGCTCCAGATAGGAATGGAAGAGCTCCCTCGGGGAGAGTGGGAGAGCCAAACTTCCTGGAGGAGCGAGCTCAGCCCAAAAGCCCAAGTCCAAATCTCCGTCTTGAAGCCCCTCCTAGTCCAAGTCCTCAAAGCCTTAAAAAACCTTCAGCCCCCTCCTGGCTTTTAGGGGAAGGGGGCTGCCATGACATCTGATTAATGTTTAAGGCAAGCTTCTGGCCAGGAAGTAGTCCTTTTTTACAGCTGTTTGTGAATTCCTTGAGTCCTGAATCTTTCTGTTAAGGAAGCCCCATGTCCTTTGTGAATTTGGGGTCTGGAGTCTTATCTGAGCTATTTGCAAGACTTAGATCTCTGAGAAGTTGTAAAAGTCAGTCTTTCCTCATGCATGTTTTATAAACTCTGGCTCCAGGTTTCCATCTTCCTGAGTTTGAAACTGTTGGGGGTTTCATTCACACCTTACAGTATGTGTTTTCAAAATTAGTAATTATTGATCTATTTTGTTGATTTAAACACATTCAAAACTGGGTTAAAACAAGACGTGTTTCCAGCACTAGGTTTTTGGAAGAAAAAACGTTCCCTACCCCAGTTTTGGCTGCTAGGATATTCTCCCCTTAGGTCAAATGATTTTATTTTTGGAAAATTCTAATTTCTCTGCATCATCAATGGAGAGCAGAGCCACATCCTGATTTTTGATAGTTTTCAACCATTAGAAATGTATATTTTTTATTGTATTATTGAATAAAGTTGCAATGGCATTTACACAGGCTTGGCTTTTAGAACGGTAACAAGATTACCTCATGAATAATTATATGCCACTAGTTAGTCTGCCAGTGCTCATATAAGAATGATATTTACAGTAGTTTTAAGGACACACAAATGATTAGGAGAAAGGTTTTTGAAGGTTTAGTAGCTATTTAAATGTGATGACCTATCCCTAGATTTTAAATATATGCCACATATCTGCATATGAAATAGGTATTATAACAGGCCACGGTAACTGTAGCTATTTGATTTCCCTCTATGCTAAATTCCATGCTTTTTTCTTTGTATTTTTTCCCACTTTTTATAGTGGGAAGAGCAATTACCATGAAATCTACCCTCTAAAAAGAGAACAGTGTTGCTTCCCCCACACAGTGCTGTGCAGCAGCCCTCTAGAACGTGATAATTTTGCAGAACTGAGACCTTTTTTCCCACTGAGCATCTCCTCCATGTTTTCCTCTCTGTCCAGCCTGGAAATGACATTCTTCTTTGCTTCAATAAGCTTACCTGTTTTAACCACCTAACGTAACTACAACCACGCAGTGATGAACACATTTCAAATTTTTTGACATAAAAACACAAATAAGCAAAGCTTTTATAGCTGTGCATGGTGATGCACACCTTTAACCCCAGCACTCAAGAGGCAGAGGCCGATGGATCTCTATGAGATTGAGGCCAGCCTGGTCTACATAATGAGTTCCAAGTCAGAGGGGGCTTTGTCTCAAAACAAACAAATAAAACAAAAAATACCAGCCAAACAACACACCAAAAAAAACCAAATCAAACAAAAACTACATATTTTACCAATTTACCTGAATTTTAAACTCCTAACCACCAAGACCCCCCTAAGGTGCAGCTTCTTCATCAACTGATAGCATAGCAATTACAGCAATTGCCCACAAGTTTAAACCCTTTGGAATTCCTGCAGGACAGTGTTAGCTGCCAATTTGACACAACTGGGGAGAGGGAACACTCAGAAATTGTCTCTATCTGTGACCACGGTCAATGAGGCATTTCCTTAATTGCTAATTGATGTGGGAGGGCCCAGCCCACTGTGGGTGGTGCCGCCCCTGGGCAGCTGGTCCTGGGTTGTATAGGAAAGCAGGCTGAGCACAAGCCAGAGGAGCAAATCAGTAAGTAGCGTTCCTCTGTGGTCTGCACTCCAGCGGCTTCCCCCAGGTTCCTGCCCTGGCTTCCCTCAGGGATGGACTGTGACTTAGAAGAGTCAGATGCAATAAACCCTTTCTTCCACAACTTGCTTTTGGTCAGTGTTTTATCACAGCAATAAAAAGCAAATTAATACAGAAATATTCAATTTGAAGCAATGACTACTATAGAAGAGAGGTTGCTTGGCTTTTAAAATAATTTCGATCAAGGCTGTTAGAATCTACATAGCGCCCTGAAGTGAGGAATCTGCTTCTCTGAAGAAATAACAATATCAGGAAACATCCAGCTAATTATTCAGTTATCCAAAAACCAGACAAGCAGGTATGATTTCTTGAGACATGTTCTAAATCTGAAGAATGTAACACAGAATGCAAAACATAACCCTTCTAGATTTTTACTAAGATAATATTACATAATGTTAAGCAATGCACTAGTCATGTTTTCACAGAGAATATATTTTTAAAATCTTTCAAGGATGTTTTTCATTTTATGTGCCTAAGTCTTTTGCTTGTATGTAAAGTGCACCATATATGTGCAATGCCCAGGGAGGCCAGATGGGGGCGTCAAAGCTCCTGGAACTGCAGTGCCAGCAAGCTCTAGACTCCATGCCACAAGGAGCGTTTGTATGTATTTAAAAAAAACAAGGAAGATTTGATCTGGTGTTTTGCCTCCCTCTGGTGGACATTTTGTTCTTCTTCCTTTAGGAAGGATTTGCCAACTACTGTTTTGATTTTTAGAATAAAGAATCAGTTGCTAAAGTAGTACATTTATACTTATCAATAGTTTATACCCAAAAGGATTTGAAGTGGCGTGCGCATGTGGTATTTGGAATTTTAAAAGATCAAAGCAATTGGGTGTAGTGGCACACGCCTTTAATACCAGCACTCTGGTGGCAGATCTGTGTGAGATCAGGGCCAGCCTGGTCTACATAGGGAGTTCCAGGTCAGCTGGGACCACAGGGAGACCAGCCTCAAAATGAATTAATCAATAAACTATAAAAGCCATAGAAGTAGGAGGAAATAAAAACATCTATACTAATAGAATTACTGCAACTAGCAATGAAATTGTCTCCAAATTTTTGACATTGAGAAAGGAGAACCAAGAATTGTTAAGATTCATTATTATTTGATCAAATGCATCAAATTTTATGAGTAAAATTTCAGGCAAACATTTTTTTCTGACATATTTTATGCTTGTTATAATTTGTAGAGGTATGCTGTGCCTACCACAAAATCTGGCAACCCTGTTGAGCCACACAGAGAGAACAAGCCTTGGGAGTACCACTCAGATCAAGGCAGGAACACAGGGAGGGTCCCCAAAGCCTACTTTGCGCTCTTGTCAGTGTTTACTTAATGGCAGCTTTATTCTGACCTCATCCCCATTACTTAATTTCTGCCTAATTCTTACGTAAGGAGGTAATTTTCTGTGTGTATTTGTACTTGGCTTCTTTCAGTAAACAGTCTATGGGATTCAGCCACATGTTTACATGAAGAAATTGGCTTGTTTTCAATGTGGCAGTCTAAGAACATGCAGTAACTAATATGTACATTTTGGTTCTCACTCTTTAATGTGCCTTTGGATTGTTTGAGTCGGGGCTCTTAGGATGGTGTTGTTGGGAGCACCATCCTAAGATGGCGTTGTTTGGATGGACTGCCTCCACTCAGTGTGTGTCTAGTATCAGTGTGTGTCTTGCATTCAGCTAGCAGGTCTTCAGATTGATCATAGCAATGTCTATGTTTGTTTCTGACACTGTGCTGCCCCAGCTGGGGCTCAAACAGCCCTCCTATCCAAGCGCCCCTGAATCCAGGGCTGCAGGCCTGTGCAACCTTGCCAGCCCAGCTGATTCTCAGCAGCAGGGAACCGGGGCTCCAGTCCCACAGCCTCTCACTGTTGTCACTGCAGGGTTGGTTGACCTGACAGCACCTTCCTATGGGGGCTGTCAGCAGCTTCTCGAATCCAGTTGCAGGTTCGGTTTCATGGTCCTGATGACTCACGATAAGGGGCAATGTGTGGCCATAGGCTGTTTGGCTCTTCTCTTTGTGATGTTCCTGTATATCTTTTTTTCTCCATGTTCTGAGAACCTGGAGAGTTGGGTGCCACTCTCATTTTGACCTATGGGATTCTTTATGTTTTGTGGTCTGATCATTCTTTGGCTAATATGGATTGCAAAAATGTTCTCCTGATCAGTAGCCTGCCTCTCACGCTCTGAAGTGAAGACTGACCACCTTCATTGAATGTTCTCTGGTTTATTGTTTTTCTCATGAGTAATGATTTTTGTTTCCTGCTACCCAAAATGATTAACTTCTTACAGTTGTCATTAGAAGCCTTGACGTTTTGTCTTTAGTATTTGTGTGATGTGTGACAAGTTCAGTTGTTTTCCCAGATGAGTATCTGTTTATTCACCACTTACTCCAAAGACCCAGGTCTCTCAGTCACAGGCACACTCCACAGCTGTGACGTTTTGTCTGCTATCTGGTCCTCATATGTGGCTGAGTCGGTTTCTAGACTACTCTGCGATACCTCTATGTGGCTGCAAATACTAAACTGTCAGTCAAGGATAGAAAGGATTGTCCCAGCAAACAAAGGAAACAGACAGGTGCGGTCTCCTGCATTTGCGAAAAGCTTGTGGAAAGACAGAACGCTCTAACAGCACATTTAACTTGTGTAAGGTCCCATCTTTTTAGTGACTGTAAAAAGAAAGACAAAGCTATCCTCTTTAACAAGCTCCCGAATTTCTGACTCAGTCTTCTAATGTCTCTGATTGCTTCACCTGTCAAGCTGGGGACACTGTGACTTGACAAGGCCAGGCTGTGAGTGCAGAAGTCCCGGGCAACCCCAGTATTCAGTGAGACGCTCTGCAGCCTCTGCGGGGCCTGCCCCACCACCTTCCCGGAGGCGCCGGGGCAGGGCTGGGGATCGCTGGGCCCGGCCTCAGACACGCCTAGCCCGGACCCATCCGGCACCGGGCAGGCTTCGCTCACTGCCTGCTGACCGGTCTCTGGCGGCTGAGCCGCTGAGCCCCGCAGAGGGGGGGTCCCCTGCACGGTCCGCACCGCAGGCTCCGAGTCCGCCCACTCAGCCCGGGCGCGGGAGCCGGCGGAGCGTCCGCGGTGTCCATGGCAACCCGGGACGCCTCGCGTGCCGGAAACGCGGGTGCGGTCCAAGCCCAGAAGGCCGGGCGGCGGCCGAGACCCCGTGGGCATGAGGCGGCAGGAGGCGCCGGGGGGTCCGGCGGGGACCGCGGCGGAGCCCGGCCGTGACGCGGAGCCTCGGCCCGCCGGGCAGGGGTGCCGGGCGCGCGGGGAGCCGGGCGGCCCTCAGGAGCCCCGCCAGCAGCGTGAGTCCAGCCCCCGCCTGCCGCCCGCCGGGGCGGGTGGACGTCCGGAAGCCGCGGGCGGGAAGGGGGGTAGGGTCGAGGGGGGTCGGGTGGGGGGAAGTGAGTAGGGAGGGGGGCACTGGGGGAGTGGGGAAGGCATGGATGCAGGAGAGGAGCTCCCCTCGCCCTCAGCTAGTTGTAGGTAATAGCGTTGATTTTTAAAGGGAATGTGTGTGCACTGACTAGACACGTGGAGATAATAATGATGCTGGGATATAGCTTGGTGTAGGACACTGACCAGCATGCCCCAGGCCCTGAGTTGGATCCCAACACCTGTAAGATAACACTTCTTGTCTGAGGACGCATGAGAGAACCTGCCCCTCCCCAGATATTTACATGTATGTAGTACCTGCCCCTGTTGCTGTTTGTGTATGTGTACGCACCTCCTCCTCTGTTTATATATTTACGAGTGTACAGACACACACAGAACATGCTCATTCTCTGTCCAGTTCCTTCATCCCCAGACCAGGAAACTGAGACACAGAGCAGAAGAACAGAAGTGGCTTGTCACCATTAGGCAGTCCTACAAAATACTTGAAACCCTTCAACTCTGAGCTCTACTTGGTGGTGCACACTTTCAATCCCAGCACGTGGGAGGCAGCAGCAGGCACATCTCTGTGACTTCAAGGCCAGCCTGTCTCCACAATGAGTTCCAGGTCAGCCCAGACTACACAGTAACCACCCTGTCAAGCAGCAGCAATAAACCTTAACTCTCATCACTGGGACTCCAAGTCCATAAATCATTTCTGATCCTTTTAGAATTTCGCACTGCAACACGCTGGTCTTCCTTTCTCTCTCCTCACTGAATACACAAACATATTCAAGCCAGTAAAGACAGCTCTGTTCAGAGCTGGTTGCAGCTTGATTTCACAGCCTCCTGCAGCTGCCCAGTCTTCATAGGTGAGGAATCAGAGCAAAACGACAGGGCCCAAGAGGAGTGCGCCTTCTGGTCCTGCAGGCAGCACCTTGACTGCCTCTCTGGGGACCAGCCCACATGTCTGGAGGCTCCCTGTGCCCAGGGTATCCAGGAGGGAGCTTCAGGCCCAAGCCCTTAGGCCTTGTGCTGCAGCTGCCTTATACCTCACCAAGCAGCCAGTCACAGAGCCCTGCCTGGGGGCGAAGGATCCCCTCCCTCAGCCTCAGTGTGACCTTCTCACTTCATTTCTTTTAGTACTGCCAAGAACAAGGAACAATTGAGTACTGTGTATTTTGGAAATTCAGATTTCCTCTATTTAAAATTCTACCTGGCAAGTTTTCCATTAAAATGTTATTATCTAGCTGAATGTGATGGATGCACGCCTTTAATCCCAAGAGTTTAAGGCCAATCTGGTCTATATAGTGAGCCAAGCTCCAGGCCATCCAGGAGTACATAGTGAGAGCCTGTCTCAAAAAAATAAGATCTAAATGGTCTTTAGTCCTGGAATGAAAGAAGTAGGCTAAGAGAAAGGGTAGACTTTGTCATTCACTCATCCACTGATGGAATATATGTTGAGTCTCTAACAGAGAAAGATGAATTAGTGCTGCAGGTGAGTCTCACCAGTTCAGAGTCCGGGGAGGTGCTGAGCCTCACCCTTTCAGAGTCCAGGGAGGTTCAGAGTCCAGGGAGGTGCTGAGCCTCACCCTTTCAGAGTCCAGGGAGGTTCAGAGTCCAGGGAGGTGCTGAGCCTCACCCTTTCAGAGTCCAGGAGGTGCTGACAGTCTGGGCCTCACCTCCCCTGACAACTTCCTGTTAGGGCTTCCTGAGTGGAAACAAAGTCAGCTTTCAAATGTTTCTCATCATTGGGAGGGTCTTCAATCTCTCAATAGCCTCAGCTCCTGATCATAGTTTACTTTTAGATACACACAGGTGAGGGAGTGGGTACTCAGACAATAAAGCGCTCGCCCAAGCAAGCATCAAGCACGGGCAAGTTTGAGCTCTAGAACCTATGTGTATTTTTTCGCTCTGATAAAACACCATAACCTAAAGCCACTTGTGGAAGAAAGAACTTATTTTGGCTAATGATTCCAGAGGGCAAGTTCATAATGGTGGGGAGAGACATAGTAGCAGGCAGCCAGAGCAGGAACACCATGGAGAGAGAAAGAAAAAGAGAGACAGAGAGAGAGAGAGAGAAGCTGGAAGGCTGGAACGAAAACTTGCCCTCAGTGGCATGCTTCCTCCATTAAACTCCACCTCATCCACCTCCTAGATTCTAGAACTTCCCTAATATTGCCCCCAACTGGGGACCAAATGTTCAAATATGTATGCCTATGGGGGACATTTCTCACACAAGCCACCACACTGTGTGAAAACTGGGTGCATACCTGTAATCTAGAACTGAGGTTTCGGAGTCAGGAGGATCACTGGGGTGTGCGAGCCAGCCTGTCTAGCTGAAACTCTGAACCTCCACCATTCACACACACGCACACGCACCCACAGAAAAAAACACATACACTAAATTCCACAAGTGGCTGTTTCAGCACCTACCAAATCTAAAGCAAAACTAATTACACCCTGAAATTCCTCCTTGAAATTCATTTGCAGTGCCCTTTGGTGACTGACCTTTCCGGCATGGCCGAGTTAACTAAAACAGCTAATGCAGTGTTCTAGGCAGGACCTCATTACAGAGTGTGGTGTGAGTATAAACTCTCTTGACTTGGGCATTGTACTGCTCTTAACTGAATCCTAGATGGCATTAGACATTTAACTGACATTTGATTATTAATATAAGACAAGTGTCTTTCCCTGTTCAGGGCTTCTGGAAGATTTGATTTGGGCCTTTCCAATTCTGTACTTAAATGTTTAATTTGTTTGGTCCTCAATACAAGTCATTGTATTCATCCCCATTGGTGCTGCCCTGTGGGTCTCTATACTTTAGTGTGTGTGTGCGTGTGTCTGCATTCACCCATGCAGCATTGGCATAGGGTGCCTTCCTCCGTAACTCTCCACCTTATTTTTTGAGACAGTCTCTCCTTGAACCCAGAACTCATGGGCTTAGCTAGCCTGGCTGGCCACTGAACCCTTCAGGATTCGCCTGTCTCTACCTTCTAAGTGTTAAGGCTGCAGTGACCCAAGCACTTTGCCATCTGAGCCCGCCCCTGGCTTCTGCTTTTTATGACTTCAGTTTTATAACCCTAGGATGTTGCTTTCTTGAGTATAAAACTGGAATAATTACACTAGTTCACAGGTAATTTGAGGAACATGTGTAAGATGGCTAAGGCCGGGGAACATTAATCAACAGTAACGGTTATTAGCAGTCAACAAAAGAAAGTGTGCAAAAGCCTTATTCCAGCTGGGCATGGTGGCACATGCCTTTACTCCCAGCATCCAAGAGGCAGAGGCAGGCAGGATCTCTGTGAGATCAAGGCCAGCCCTGGGCTACATGTGTTCCGGGCCAGCTGGGGCTGCAGGGAGATTATTCCAAAAGAAAGTCCAGGGTCATAGTTCCAGCAGCCCTTCCATGTGTAGTGACCCTGAGCACACTTTCTGTATCTGTGTGTGAGCAGCTGTGGGCCGAGGCTCCGTTGTTGCAGGGCAGCAGAGGCTGTTCACTTTCCTCTATCCCTTCCGCCTTCTTCCTCTCACTGTCCTTCCTCTCTCCCTCCCTCCCTCTTTCTTTTTTTCTAAGTTTTAAATTTTATTTTATATGTATGGGGGTTTTGCCTGCATGTATTAAGTTTACCATGTGTGTGCAGTGCCTGCAGAGACCAGAAGAGGACATTGGATCTCTCTGGAACTTACAGATGGTTGTTAGCCGCCACGTGGGTCCTGAAAACTGAGCCCAGGTCCTCTGCAGGAGCAGTGGAGCTCCAATGCGGAGCGTCTCTGCAGTCCGTTCCTTCGGTTTGAACTGAGGTGTTTTCCCTCACTAGTTTTCATCCCTCTCAGTTTTCACAGTTCCAGGAATCTCTAGCAGTTTCCTCTGTGGACTCTCTTAGCAGCAAAGCTGAGGTCTGCTGGGACACCTGACCTTTAAACAGCTGGCTCTCCTAAGACCCGGCATAGACTTCACCTCCTTCCCAGGCTTGCTAAATAGACCCTTTCTGCCCTGAAGATCGAGGCCCTTGGAAGACTTAAACCAGTGAGGCTTAAGGAATGCTGACTCTCATCCATCTGACTCTCAGCTTTTAGAAAATAAGAATGTCTGCACCTTGTCTGAGTCTGGGGTTGTGTTTGAGTGCTCATGACCAGGAGTGATCCAGGGCCCCTGTCAGAGGCAGCAGGTTTCTTGTCCCCTTTGGGCTTGTCTGTGAGCAGGTCCAGTGCGCTCCCATGCTCTCTGATGTGGAATGGAGGAGATGCCTGCTATGCCTTTGTGAGCTTAAGGTCAGATCATAAGTATCTAAAGAGTTTCCTTCTTTGAGTTCTTGGAACCACTCTGCTAGTCACAAGGCTACATTAACAGACACACCCAGCAGTCCTTCCAGGGATTAGGGACATTAACAGACACACCCAGCAGTCCTTCCAGGGATTAGGGACATTAACAGACACACCCAGCAGTCCTTCCAGGGATTAGCGACATTAACAGACACACCCAGCAGCCCTTCCGGGGATTAGGGAATGACTGTGGCCTAGCCCTTACTAAGTTAGGCTGGGCTCTAATACTCCTGTGGGCTGAACAAAGGTCTTTATGCCTTTATGCAGTGATGGTCTGGTGAAAAAGGCAGGTAACGTGTCTCCCAATGCCCTGTGGTATGGGTCCATCCCCTGGAGCCTGCTCAACCTACCCAGCATTACATCCTTAAAGAAAACTCTCCCAGAAGCTATCAGTTGCCAGTAGTTCCTCAGCTAGGGTTGGGGTTTCTTATCTCCCTCCCGCTTCCCCTACCCTATGATTGAATTTGTCGGGACTGAATTTGCCTTGATCTTGTGCATGCTGTGACAATCGCTGTGGATTTATATGGCCGACAGACCTTAAAAAGTAATCGAGGACAAAGAAGTGGATGGTGGAGGTTAGTAAGGGGCGGTAGAAATAGGGGAGGAGGTCTGCGTATGATCAAAATATATTGTACGAACTCAAAACTTCAGTTTGTAAAGATGATAGAGTCCCTGCACAGACTGTGGACGGCACTCACGAAGTCTCAGGCCTGGCTGAGGAGCTACTGGCAACTGATGGCTGCTGGTGGAAAGACCATGTTCTTCAGAGATGCAACCGTGAGAGGCTCCCCACGCTCCAGGAGACGGCCTTACCTGTGCACACACAGGCAGAACTGAGTGGAGTCAGTGGATTTAAAAGAGAAAGCACGTGATGCTGGAGAATTGAATGGGAGTGAAGGGGGCGGAGCTGATCAGAACCCATTATGTGTGCGTATGAAATTATTAAATGACAAAAGGAAAAAGGCAGATAATCATGTCAACCATTACACAGCAATTACATGTAAATGAAATTATAATCAATGAAACAAGAGAGAAGAGAAAGGTTATGAGGTGAAAATGCAGTTCTAGGTTGCAGAATCATGAAGTTTCCCTGAGAAACTAAGAGTAAAACTGACACTTGAAATGAGTGGCGGTTACATAGCAGGAGGTCGGGAGAGAGGCAGTTCAGGGAGTGGTCAGCAGGAGAAGGGGCTCAGCAGCAGACGGGAGGCAGAGCACAGACAGGTCCACAGCAAGGCTGAACAGCCAGCCTGGCACCGGGAGCACAGAGCTCTTCTGTCCGGAGTTCTGTCCTCTGAGATGCGGAAGGTACGCAGCAAGGTACCAAGAACAAGTTACAGCCCAGGGCTGTTCAAGTGGTGAGCCACAGGGCCAAGGGACAGAGCACCACGGGGCCACAGGGCCATGGGACAGAGCGCCACGGGGCACAGGGTCAGGTTTAGAGTCCAGGAAACAGTCCTAGTTCTATCCACGTTCACCACTACAGGTTTAATCCTTTAAAATGATGGTTTAAAATGTTGAGGCAGGGCCACGGAAATTGTTCTGTGGGTGAAACGCCTGTGTGCAAGCATGAGACCCTGAGTTCAAACTCCAGGAACTAATGTAAAGCCAGACATGGTGCCATGTCTAATTGCAGTGTTTGTTGGTGAGATGATGAGATGTGAGGCTGAGACAGGAGAGTCCTCAGAAATCTGCAGAACACCCAGCCCAGCGTATGATACAGCAAACAAGAGACCCTCAAACAAGGTGGAAGACCAGGACCCACACCCTAATTGTCTTCTGACATCCACATGTGCATCACAGCATGTGCATGCCTACACATGGTGAATGAAACACATGCACGTACACACACACACACACACACACACACACACACACATACACACACACACAATGTGAGGTGATTCCACATTCCACAATCAGAGCTGTAAGACTCAGGCACAAATCTGTTTTCCCCATTGTTCTGTCCTCAACCTCAAGCCAAATGCCTGGAAAGAATAGGTCTTTAAAAGAATTTACTGCCAGGCGTGGTGGCACATGAGTGTGATCTCAGCACTAGGAGGCCTGGGCAAGAGGATTGCAGGTTCCAGGGCAGGCTGGGAAACACATCAAAATCCTGTCACCAACTCTTTAATGAGAGAATTTCATGTTTTTTTTTTCATCATACCTGAAGTTTACCCCAAGTTCAAGACTACAGGAAAGCATGATGCTCTCAGAAAACCGAAGGTTGCAGTGAAGAGATCTTCCCAAGACAGAGCCTGTGGGGCAAAGTGTCTGACATTTCTAAAGGATGATATGTTATTTAAAAAAGTTATTCATGCAGGTATAATGTCTGAGAAGGTTGGGCAGAATTTGTGATATGAATTCCATTTTTAATGCCTTTTCAGGGAAGACATTTTTATACTGTGAGCCGCATAAGAGAATCAGGGAAGTTCTAGAAGAAGAACTTTATATAAAGAGAGACGAATGTCACATTAAAAACCCTCCTACAGGTAATCACAGTAGCAAATGAAGTATGTTTGTTGAATGAGTAGGAAATTGTCTATTGGATGGCAGAGTGATTATTTTATTGATGACAAACTATAACTATCAAAAGAAAATTAGGTTCCCAGGAAATTTTAGGCTCTTCTACACTGTTTTACCTAAGTCCAAATATGCCTCTACATTTAGAGAGAAATGAACTATATTGTTAGCATGTGTTTTTCTGTCCTACACTTTTGATGGCATTTATTTCTATTTTTTAAAGGTATTTGTGTTTTATGTGTATGAGTAAACATGCAAGTATGTAAGTGCAGAAGGAGGCCAGAAGAGGGCATGTGCATACCCCGGAGCTTGAGTACTGATGACTGTTAGCTGTCATGTGTGTGCTGAAAACTGAACCCAGGTCCTCAGCAAGAGCAGCCAGTGTTCTAACTGTTAAGCCATCCCTCCAGCCCTGCTTATTTCTATTTAATGGCAAGTAGAATTTCCCCCCATATGCTTAGAAAGCACAGTAACATCTTCAATCATATCAATATAGATATGATCAATAGCTTCCAAGATGTTAGATGGCATCAATTACCTGGGAGCTTGTTAAAAGCGGCTCACTGGCCTCAAGGCCCAGAGGGTGTGCCTTAGGAGGTCTGGGGTCAGGCCATGCATTTTCATTTCTACCAAGTTCCCAGGTGAAGTTGATGCTTCCAGTGTAGACACCTCTTCCCCTTGACAGCCACTGTCCTGGCAGAATGTAAGCCACTTGACTGGATCAAATCACCCTAAGAGTTCATCTTAGAAACACGTGGTGTAAGTGTCATGTCACAAACGGGAAGGCTGGTCCCACGTGGCCACAGTTCCTTCTCAGTAACTGATCACTAGGTGCATAGTTCATGCCAGTGAAATGATCATGTTTTTAATACAATGCTTGTAGGTTCCTGAGTTTGCTAGAAGAAATGAAAGAACCAGGCCAGGAACTGGCTTAATAGGCAGAGCGCTCTCGGAGGAAGCCTGATGACATAAATTCAGTCCCAGAATGCACATGTCCTCATTCTTTCACCTTGCTGGGATAAACTTCCCTGACGAAAAGCAACTTGAAAGGAGAAAGTCAGTGTTTAATCAGGTTATAGGCTATCACTGTGGGAAAGTCCAGGCAGGAGCCTGGAGTATTTGGTCACACCCACAGCCAAGAGCAGAGAGCAAACACATGCCTGCTCTCTGCTAGTCGGCCTCCTCAATCTTAACACAGCCCAGACCCACACTTGGAATAATGCCCCTAGTGTGGGGCTGGGCCTTCCCATGGTTAATCTGGCAATCCCTACAGACACGACCGCTGTCATCCTGATCCATACAATCCCTCACCAAGATTCCTTTCCCAGGTGACTATAGAGTATGTCAAGCTGATTAACATCAAGGTGGAAAGAGAACCAGCTCCACAAAGCTGTCCTTTGACTTCTTTTTCTTTGGGGGAGGGGGTGTCTTTTTGAGACAGGGTCTCCCTGTAGCCTCAGTTGTCCTGGAACTCACTATGTAGACCAGCCTGCCTCTGTCTCCTGAGAGCTGGGATTAAAGGCTGTCCTAGGAAGGTGGGGACAGACCCACTGGGGGTTTCTGGTAAGAGATGCTGCACCCTGAGGGGCATCAACAGACTCCAGGATGCACAGTCCACCTCACAGTTCTAAGCATAGGAACACCTTTTGGGTCTTGTGTAGCAGCAGTGGTCACTTTTGCTCGTACACTATCTTAAATGCACTCTGAGCCGGTGGAAGGAGAATGACCTGCTTAGTCTGTGCGCCTTTGTCCTTGGTGGCTCTTAGGTGAACTCTAGGTTCATTTTCATTGCTTTTAGAGACCACAGAGAAGACAAATAGCATAGTTGCTATTTTCTGAGGAGGAAATGCATCATTCTTACTGAATACTTTTGACTGTGAGATGGCTAGGTGAACAGGAAATATTCATCTTTCTAAGGGGTCTTCAAGTACGACTCATTAAAATGGAGATGATCTGGGAGCATTTGAGAGTCCCCACCAGAGGGCGCACAAAGGGCACTATTTCGTTTTGGAAAAACCGAAAATAGATCCATATGGTAAGGTTTTAGAAATCAATTTATTTAATTGATTTATCTACCTTTGAGAGAGGGTCTCCCTGTAGCTCGAGCTGGCCTGGAACTCTATGTTTACCAGGCTGGTCTGATGTCACAGAGATCTGTCTGCCTCTCCCTCGTAAGTGCTAGGGTTAAATGCATGGACCACCCAGAAAAAGCCCTGTAAATTTGTGTTTTCAGGGACTCTTCTTATGGAAAAGCAACCTCTTTTTTTTAGTGGCAGAGGCTTCGCGGTCTTCATCAGAAGAGGGAACTAGTGCAGAGGGGCCGTACTCCTGCCTGCCAGCAGTGTCGGTAGGAGACCACGGAGACTTCAAGCAGGATGTGCTTTTTGAATACCTGACGACAGGCAGAGTTTCTCCCTCTAGAAGACACATACTGTCCACACACCTAGGATTCTGCATGCAGCTTTATAGGGACTTGAGTGGTTCCCTGAGTGCTGCAGATGTACACTTGACCCATGGCCCCATGAGTTTGGACACATTGTTTGGAGACAGAGTGCAAATGACCTTTCTCCTGAAGGTCAAAGGTTCTTTTCCTCTGAACACTTCACTGCAGCCTGGGGGGGTCACCAAGCTTTGTCCCGGCTCTTCTCCTCCCTCCTTCGCTGACACTCCCCCCTCACCTCCCCTCCAAAATATGGAGAACTTGGACCTTTTTCTCCATCTAGTTTCACTCCCTGAGCAAATACATCTAACCCGGTGATAACGAGGCCACATGTGTCATCTCAGGCTTCAGCTACTCTCCCCACAACCCCAGCCTACCTGACTTTCCAATTGGATGTCTGACCAGCCTCCCAAACTTGTTCTGACATGTTCTGAACAGAGCCCTAATTCTGCACCGTGACTTGAAAAAAAAGAACCATATATTTTGTTTTTATTTTATGTGTGTGAATGCATTGCCTGCATGTATGTGAGTGCAACCATGTCGTACAATGCTTACAGTTGTCAGAAGAGAGGGTTGGACCCCCTGAACTGGAGTTAGGATGGTTGTTAGCCACTATATGGGTGCTGGGAATCGAAATGCAGGCCCTCTGCAAGAGCAGCCAGCGTTCTTAACCACTGAGCCATCTCCCCAGCACCTTGACTTTTTTAAAAAGCTCACTCTTCAGTAGGTCTCCCCAAGCAAGAAGCCAGACACTTTTCATTAACTTGATTAGGATCTCGCTTAGTAGTCAAATCCTCAAACTCCACTCAAGTCTACTGGCTAACCCTGCAGAATCCACATATGAAGTCTCCCAGTCACCCAGCTTGCCCTGGCCCATCTCCTTGTTTATCCTCCGTCCTCTGGATCTCTGCAGCAGCTCCTGTAACAGCCGCTTTCTTCTCAACACAGAAACCAGAACAGGGTCTACAGAACACATCACCATGTCTCCTCCATGCTTAGGCCTCCCCAGTATCTTCTTAACATCATAAGTTCAAGTCCATCATTTGGGAGATTGAGACAGGACGATCAGGAGTTTAAGGTCATCTTGGCTATATAGCAAACTCAAGGCAGCTTTGGGCTAAAGGAGAATTCCAGTAACCCGCTCAATGGGATTCTGAGAGATTTTAAAAATCATTCCAGGTTATGTAGTAAATGGCAAAAATTTGATTCCAAATTCAAGTCTATGCCCAAATCCCAGTGACTTTCTACTCAGGATGGAGTCTCTGGTGACACGGACAGCCGTGCACACTGAAGTTTGCCGCCCTCGTGGGTTTTCGAGTTCTACAGGAGTTAGTAAAGTTGATGTTTTTCCCTCAACTCCATGACATACACTGTCCTGGCTCTCTTCCTATTTCCTTGAATATTCCTTTTCATTTCTCTTAAGAACTCTCATTACGTTCCTTTCCCAAACGTTCCTGCCTACGAGGACCTTACCCACAGACTTCTAATCCTGTTTCCCTTATGATCTCACTAGGATACTTCTGAAATACTGACCTCTGGGAGAAGCCTCTCCTGGATGACCTCTAACTACTCAGGCTCAGCATGTCCAGAACAAGCCTCCCTCTGCCCCCAATTTGCTCCTTTCCCTACACCAGCACCCCAACAAATGGCATGGCCTGAGGTCAGGGTCCCAAACCAGAAGGATAGCCAGTCTAGGACAGTGGAGCCAGAGTCCACTTCTAATGAAGCACTGGTTCAAGACCTCAAACTGTTGGCCTCCTGCTAAGTTTGTCCTGCAGATAAATGCATTTGCTCTGTAGTATACACTTAATTATCAGAACCCATGGTGAGCATTAAAAAGTGAGGTCCACACCTGTAATCCCAATACTTGGGCAGGGCAATCAGGAGTTCATCACTGACTACACAGGGAGTGTGAGGGCTACAGGAGACTCTGCCTTAAAGAACCAAACAAAAGCCGAGCAAATAACTCAGTGGTAGAGTACTTTCCTAGCACTCACAAGGTCCTGGGTTCAATCCCCAGTAATGAAAAAGAAAGAAAAGAACAAGAGAAAGCAGCGTGCGATCTACCAGTGTGTGTATGTGTGGCCTTACTGCGTGAACACTTAATTCTGGACTGACTGACTTACTTAGCACGTTTGGTACTGATTTAGAAAAACCAAATGTTGCTCCACCTGTAGATACTTTGTCAACAAACACTGCTCTGCACATATACAGTGTTCAAGGAATTTATTAGGTGCCAAAGGCACATAAAGAGGATTGTAGGGCCCCAGGAGCCACCAACAGAAGTGAAAACTATTTGAATTTTTTCCTCCCCTGGTCAAGTCTCTGAACGTGTTCACACAGGGAAGCATAGGAAATGTGGCTCAGTACTGCCTTTTCAAGTCTCCTATTCGTTACCCACAGTTCACAGTTACCTAAAAGGAACAATAAAAATAGGCTTTTTTGGTCTTTTATGATGGTCTCCCTGTAGCCCCAGCTGACCTGGAACTCACTATGTAGACCAGGCTGGCCTTGAACTCACAGAGATCCGCCTGCCTTTGCATCCTGAGTGCTGGGATTAAAGGTGTGTACCACTGTGCCCAGCTACAAAAATATTTTTAAAGGTGAACTTACCTTCCCCGTGAGAGCAGACTGAGGCATGGGCTGGAATCTTTGGCACAAAGCATGGTTTTCTAATTTTGAAATTTAGAATAAAAATACACATTAAGACCTCTGAGTAGAAAGGGTTGAGGGCATGAGAAAAGAAGACCTAGAAGATTCTAGGAGAGGGTGTGAGCCCTTTGTCCCCACTGCTCTTTGCCGAGAATATGTCACAGAATACCTGGTGGCTGACTCTGAAAACCTAAGCAGGTGATTTAGGGTATGGAGCTCGAGAGCCATGTGCGAGTCACTAGTGGAACTCACTGTCGTTTGCGGTTCCAGCCAAGTGCCAGTGTAGACACCGTCTTCTGGGTCTTCAGCTGCACCGCAGCAGCCAGTGAGCTTGCCATGCTCTTTCACAGGGAGACAAGCCACACCTAGGTCACAGCCTGAGGGTCCTGGTCACTTTGGTGTTCCTATTTGAGGGAGTGTTTCCACTGATGCAGGAATCAAATCAGAATCAGGTGAGGGTGGCTGAACCCAGCACACGAATTCTAGCTATTCCCACCTGTGGCTGTGCTGCCTCTGCTCCTTCTGACTCTTCCTATCTCCGTGGAGACCCATAGGAGAGTAGCAGGAAATGGACTAGAGTGAATAAATGACAGATTCTGGGGGCTAACTGAGCCAAATGTACCTCCACCCAAATAGCTGAAAAAAAAAAATCAGAAGTAAAATACTTTTGAAAGATTTTGTGCCGAAAAGAGAATACACTAATCACCACTGTCTTTTTTTTTAAAAAAAAAAAAAAAAAAACCTTTGCAGTGGCTTTGGATGGGATTTGGAGCATTAAAAGGAACCTCCCTGTAGGAGGTTCAGATCCAGGACAGCTGAGTCGGAACAGTTTACTCCCACAAGCCAAGTACTACTCCAGACACGGAGGCCTGAGAAGTAAGGATCTTCCCGGACTTTTGAGGCCCCCACCCCGGGGCGGCACAGTGTAGCACCTTCAGTGCATGCTCAGAGCTCTCCTCGGCTGTCTCTCAGGTCACACTGCTTCTCCACGCTGTCCTCACAGAACTCCGTTTGGCTAACTCCCACGCTCTGCAGACACAAGTTCAGACTTAGGTGTCTGTTTTCTTTACTTCATGCACCCAAGAGGTTCTTGCATACAGCCAGCCTCTGGGGGAGGAATCGTGTGTTCCTCTCTTCTTAAGTGGACGCGGAAAGGTGAGGTGAGGTGAGGTGAGGCGAGGGAGAACCAGGCAAGGCCTCTGCCCAACTCCCTATACCCTAGACCTGAGCCACCTGCTTGGTGTCCTCCTCGTTCCCCACAGTCACAGTGACTGTCCGTCAGAACATTTGTAGCAGGATGAGGGAGGGCAGAAGTGTGGACAACGCAGGGACAACAGCTCTGTACAAGAGTCCTAAATTCACTATGCCACTGGGCATTGCAACAATCACAGGAATAGGCATAATCCATTTTTCAGATGTGGAAACGGAGGCACAGAAAGACTAAAGAATTTACCTAGTGCTACTCAGCTAGCTAGTGGAAGTGCTGCTTTAAACCCAGACAGCCAGTCTCCAAAGCCCATGTTCTCAACCATGAGGCTTTCCTGGGTCCCTGCACTACACAGTGCCCAGGTGCTGGGATGTCTAAGAAAGAAGGATCTGAGCTGCCTGGTTAGTCAGCCTAGCCAAGTGGATGAGCTTCAGGTTCAGAAAGACCCTGTGTCTAAGAATAAGGTGGAGAGAGATCCAAAAAGTACCCAGCATTGACCTCTGCCTCCAATATGCACATACACGCATGTGCATGCACAGCTCACACATACATACCCTCATAAGTATGCACCCACACTCAAGTGTGCACACACATGTACACACACCCCAGCTCTGTGAAGGCGGGGTCAGTGTCTCTTACCATAGTGTGGCTCAGACCGCAGTTTGTCATGAGAAGGACCACTGAATGAAGACGGGCCAGGGAGGCTGTGCTGAGCGCAAGACCTGTCATACCATGGTTTTATCTGCTTGCTTTCATCATTTCCTTCTTCCTCTGCATTCTGCAACAAACAAACAAAATCCATGCAGCCATTGCTAACCTTGACTGTGCCCCATGAATCACATGCGTTCCTTGTGACAACTTGGATTCTGATTCCGGCTGGGTGCAGTTCGAGAGCCTATTTCAGGGCAGCGCCTGAGTGACGCTGACACTGGACTGTGCGCCAGCAGGAGGGGCTCAGGGCTCAGGACTCAGGACTGAGCTGTGGCTTCCCAGTCACCAGAAGCATGTGGCTTTCACATTCTGCCCTGCAAGCGGACCATCGGGATGGCACTCCACGTTAGGTTGAGGGAACTGGGGCTGGAGAGCATCTCCCCAGAGGAGAACACATTCATTCACATATTCTTTTTCCTCGTTCTAGGATAATACAGGTGCTGTTTTCCACAGAGACAAACTTTCTTTCCCCATGTCTGAAGAACAGAAGAAACTCAAGCTTGAGATGTATGAAATGTTTGATGTATTTGAGATGTATGAAAAAAGTGTCTATTAGTCTATTATGTCTATTTATAAACCAATTCAAAGCCATGAAATGCTATTGGGAAATGGGCTAAGGACAGTATGCTCATTTTTAGTTTTCACAGCTGGGATGCCTTAGGGTGCCTGTTCAGCTTATTCTAACTAAATATCTGACACAAAGGCACAGTTCTTTATTTCAAGGTGAACATTATAAAGTTGACCCTTTATCTATAGTGCAACGTGCTAGTAGTCATCTTAATGCTGGGGTGTCGAGGTGATGAATATCAGAGTGACACAGCACAGAATGTACAGTACATAGTGGCTGGTGAATGAATGATTTGTTAAGTGGCTATGTCCTACTCCTACTTAAAAATATTCACACTGTGAAACAGTCTGTGTCTTGAGTCAAGATCCCAGCTCTTCCAGACACGACACAAAAATTTCCATTTGGTCAAAGCACCCTGAACGGGGTGAGGTGGAGGCAGGTTCCAGCCACTGCCATGTTTCCAGAACTCTTCCATCGTCGTCTCCTCAAAAGCAGTGTTGCAGGCCAGGAGTAGAAACCCAGGGCTGCATCTTAGTTAATCAAGAAATGAAAAAAAAAAAAAAACTGCCTGGAATGAGGACAGTTGCTCACCAACCCTACAGATCCCACCCTAAGCTCCTAAAACGTTCCCCTTTACCCTTTTTGTACATAAGGGGAACACACAAGACGTGCTGAAGGGAAGACATTTGGCTGTCAGCCACCTGTCAGGAACATGTCCTCTTCCTTCTTGAGTGCCCTGTGTGATTTTATAAATACACTTTGGGGTTTCTGTTCTCACCGCCACTCTTGCCAATAAACAAGCCTCCACCACACCTACCTACCCATTTGTTTATTTTGAAGTTGGCTGCTGGCTGCTCTGAATCCATCCCGTTCTGATCAGCCTGTAGCGCTGACCAGGACTAACTGCCTGGCACTGTCGTCTTGCTTTCTGTCTTTATTTCCCTCAGGCCTGATTGTTTTGCAGTTAAATCCTGTCCTCATGGCCACTGCCTCTTTTCCCAGGGATACATACATGCACAGGGCGTCTCTTACCAGCATTGTTTGTAATGTTGAATAACTGATACCACATAACTACTCAGCATAGGGGCAGATTTTGAAAATCACAGTGGTTTGGTTTGCATTTTAGGCAAACATTTAAAAATAAAATTTCGATCAGGGAGATGGCTTAGTGGGTAAAAGCACTTGCTGTGCAAGCCTGTGACCTGAATGCAATCCCGGAACCAGGTGAAGCCTGACCTGGTAGTGTGCACGGGCATCTCAGCACCTTTGGTGAGATGAGAGGTGGAGTCGGGGAACTTCCTAGAAGCTTGTGGGGCCAGCAGCCTGCAGAGTGTGGTGAGGGGCAGAAACAGAGACTGCCTCAGAACACCGGGGAAGGCAAGAACTGACACCTGAAAGCTGTCCTCTGACCTCTGTCCTGGTACTCACACATGACCATGCACACACACACAAATGCACATCCACACATACCATACACACATACACATATACCATACACACCACTGATACTAAATACCAAATGTACTAGCCACACATTCTATACACACCCACACGTATCAGCCACATACATCCATACATGCCATCCATACATACCAGACACACATTTATGCCATTCACATGCCACACACCCACACACCACACGTTACATCCACATACACCATCCATCTGCACACACACACACACCCACACACACTATCCATACACCCACACAATAGATGCTAAGATTAAACCTCTTTTAAAACTAGAATTCTAAGGATACTTTTAAAATGATGAAAGTGTACAGTGATCTAAAACCAACAGCCATGCTTAACAATGAAATACACTGGAAGACATTCCTCCTGAGGCCCAAAATAAAGAAAAAGCTTCACACCCCATCTCCTAATCTAGCCAACTGGCTGTGGCAAGTGGACCTGTGAGCCCCACAGATCCAAGAGAAGGAAAACCAAAAACCCAAATGGCAGATTTATTCTCTGCCTCATCTGGGTGAGTGCCTTTAGAAAAGCTTCTCTGCAGCCTTATTTTCAATGTGCTCTACACTGTGGCTTATGATCTCCACACAGCCTTCGTGTGTGACTGAAATGTTTACACAGATAGAAGCTATACTGAGGAGGTTTTTCCTTTTTTTTTTTTTTTTTTCTTCACATAAATACATGTTCTTTATCGCCCATGGTTCCCTGAGTCATTCATTATGGCCACTTCCCTGTGTGACACAAGCTTGTCCCAATCCTGATTTTATTAATCTATGCTGTCATGGTATGGCTTTTCTCTATGTGCCCTTGTCTCTACCACAAGGCCTGCACTTTCTAATTTGACATTTTTATCTTCCCATTCTTACAATAGAAGAGAAACCCTTTGGATTTTCCTCACAGATTCATACTTTGGAAAGAGAGACCAGAAGGATTTTGATTTCATTTTTCTTCATTTTGAGACAAGGACTCACTGTGTAGCCCTGGCTGACTGGGAACTCAATATGTAGACCAGGCTGGCCTAAAACTCATTTTCATTAAGCATTACACAACACACTACATGCAACATAATATCCTGCACAGGTGCGTGGCAAGGGTACAGGGTCATAACAGTCAGGAAAACTTCCCTAATGGCGTTCTGCAAGGATTTGGTACATAGTAATGATCAACTGGGCAACTATTTCTTCTCTGCCCTGCTGTAACTGAGCTTGGATGTATGTGGTGGCCACACTAAGTATGAGGAAGCACAGGCCCATGCTGCTGAGTCCAGGGAGAATCTCAACCACATCTCTGCATGCTTGCTCAGACTGAAACTTGGCTAGCACTTAGTTATTTTCCCAGTGAAAACAGTCTTCTTTTGGCTAAGTCTTGGCTACACAAGCCATGGATTTAACTTCTGACTGCATGTGACCACTACTCCAGGGAAAGAGTAGTTCACAAGAATGTGGGGGCAAGTCCTACAAATGTTTAAAATAGCATCCAAATATTTCTGATGTTATTCAATATTTCACTATGCACATTTTCCTGAGCATTCAAAATCTTTCCATTAACTGTAAGTCAGGTAAATAAATGTACAGGGAGACCTTGAATGCATGAAACAACACTGTGGAGGAAATGCAGTCACTTCTCATGTTGACTGTTGAGATGATCTAAGGCCAGTAAACTGGCTGACTTGAATAAAAAGAAAAAAGACTTGTATTTAGTTTATTTTCCCATGGAAAGTTCACAGAGCTGGGGCTGCAGAGATGTCTCAGTGGGTAAACGGCTTACTGCTCAAGCATGTGCACCACAGTAGATCTCTAGAACCCATGTAAAACCAGAAGCATGCATCTGTAACCTGGCAGGAGAGACCAAGTCGGGAGCTGGAAAATCCCTGGAAGCTCACAGGCCAGTGAATAGCAAACAAGAGATGGCTCAGACAAGGTGGAAGGCAAGACAGTTACCCACAGTTGTCCTCCCACTGCCACACGTGTCTCACATTCACACATACACATACACAAACACTACCAAAAACAAAAAGAATTTAACAGGGCAGAGAATTGTGGATTGTCATTAATCTTATGCAATTCCTAATAATTTTTAATTAACTGTCCTTGCCACACCTACTTGCCCAGTTATGCAGATAAGAATGGTGTCTGACAAAGAACTCTGCGCCTATTTGCCTGTCCTATTACCTGCTCACCAGCCCTTCCCTATTCTCAGCTAGTACAAAACTTACTAGATAACTAGTAAGGTAACCGGGTTAATCACTAACATAAAATCGGACTTTGAACTGCTTGTTTTCCTTTCAGGGAAAACAACTGAAAGTACGCTTAGCAGGTCAACACTCAGACACAAAAATTTCACATCCAACCAAATAATCCTTCTGAGAGCAGCCTGACCCCCAAAGAGTCCTGGCAGACAGCTAAAGGCGTGTGACGCCATACCTGGCCTATAAAGGACTCTACGTACTTGCACACCATGCCGCAGGAGCCCTCAGGACCCAGAAGGTTTTTGTTATACCTGATCTTGCTCATCTTCATGCCCTACAAGTAAAAACTGGTTCCTCCTCCTAAGCAATGCTAAGAGGGCTTTACCTACTAAGCTGTTACTGAATGGATCCTAGAAAGCTTAACTTTCCCAGGTGAGTGGGAGCTGATTTGGTCTAGCCTCTTAATCTTGCAGGAGTGACCCCCTGCACACGGGTGGCAGCACGTTCCTGCCCATCACGTCCCTCCTCTTCAGATAGCATCTTCCATTGCATCCTTTGAGAAAATACCTTCTCCCCATTTTTTTATTCCATGAGATGTAACGAGGTTTTTCTACCTCTTAGATGGTTGAATTTCCTTGGCCAAACACACCTGTTAACTAAGCCAACACTGACAAACACGACCAACTTTTCAGGAGCCCTACATCCACAAACTCACCCTCATGCAGGACAAAAAAATAATCACTTTATAACAGGAATTACATTGCCCCATTCTTCCAAGAAATCTACAGTCTTCAGAATAAAATTCTATCTCCTTAACCAAATTATACTAAACCCAGCTCCCAACCTGTTAGTCTGCCATGCCTGGCCATCTGCTCCTTTCAAAGTGTCCAACCTTCTGGCATTGTGCCACCTACAAACGTGTTAGCCGCCTTTAAGCTAACCTGGAATGCCCCTGGGGAGCCTGGGTGCCTCAGGCTGGGTGCATCTGATAGACAAACATCTCAGCCCTCTTCCCCCATGTGTTGACTGTTCCTAGTTATTCTCGGTGGGGGCTTCTCTGCAGCCTTCCTTGATCCCTTCCTTCTCCATTGTCTATTAAAAGGAAAGCCAAGACTGGATGTGGTGGTGTGGGCCTTTGCCCCCAGCCCTCCCTCAGGAGGCAGAGGCAGACAGATCTCTGTATGATGGAGACCAGCCTGGTCTACATAGTGATTTCCAGGTGGGCTGGGATCAGGGAGACCCTGTCAAGAAAATAAAACAAAATAACAATAACAACAACAAAAAGGAAAGCCAGTGTACCCCTCTTCTGACTGAAACACATGATTTGTGCCTGTATAGTTATTTTAATAAAAGCAAAACCAAGCTGGGCTTAATGCACACCGGGAACCCAGTGCTTAGAAGGTAGATACCAGAGGGTCAGGAATTCAAAGTCTGCCTTCAGCTACGTCAGTTCAGAGCCAACCTGGGCTACCTGAGATCCTAACTCAAAAGACAAATACTTCTGCCACTGTACAAAAGTTGAGGTCAAAGGAAAACTTGCAGGAGCTGGTTCTCTCCTTCCACCATGAGTGTCCTGGGGATTGAACTCAGACATCAGGCTTGGCAGCAAGTGCCTTCATCCATTGAGCTATCCCCAGGACCATAAATAAAATTCTGAATAGATCTAGATGGTTAGTGAATTAAATATAGCTATATATTAGCAACATATAAGAACTATACATGTGTAGCTAATTGAATATGTGAGCTTATAAAAGGATTCTGAATGTTATGTTTGCCCTGATTTGAACATTATGCATGAATTCATGTGCTGAAACATCACATACCATTCTATAAATATGTACAATTTTATGAATCAGAAGTTAAAAATTCAGGCCAGTGAAATGGCTGTGGGCAAAGGTGTCTGCCTCTAAACCTGACCACCCGAGTTCGATCCCCTACTCACATGGTGAAAGGAGCTAACTGATTTCTGCAAGTTATCCTCTGACCTGTATACTCACGGAGCAGTACTTGAGCACTCATCCACACACATACAGAGTAAGTGAATAAAAATGTAAAAAACTTTAAACAAAGAAATTAAAAATTAAATCAAGGAAAACCAATCCCAGTGTACTTTCTGCACCAAGAACATAAGAAGTGAGTGCCAGGGTGCTTGGCTCTGGCCTGTTCTTATGGGGGCTATGACACAGCAGGAGGGAGTTCCAGGGGGCCAAAGATTTACTAAAGACTTTCTTAAGATTGCCTCCTCACCCTAAATAGGCAGGCCTACCTGCAGGTTATTTAGAATTCTGCTTTCCAACAGCTGAGTAATTTAGGAGAGGGTTTAGCCCAGGAATTCCCAATCTAAACCTGGAGGAAGCATCTCAAGGAACTACATGGATGACTAAGAGCATCAAAGTGATATGGGTGCCTGCTTGAGACCTACTGGGTGAAACTGAAGGGGACGGTGCGCACAACCTCCACGGGGCACAAGAATCTTTATCGGAGTCATCATTTAATAGACCTAAGTATCCGCATAACCTTCCTGATTGAGAAATTGTTTCTTAAGTCTAAGTAAAATATCCATACTCTTCCACTCATCTCAGTCAAGAGGCCCATGCTCCAGGCACTGTTTCTTTATCTCTGGTTTATGCATCTGAAGTCTTGTAGTACAAGGAATGCTGTTAGTTAGCATTCCAAAAAAAAAAAAAAAAAGTAAAAACCATGCGTAGTGGCTCATGTCTTTAATCCCAGCACTCAGGAAGCTGAGGCAGGAGGATCTCTGTGAGTTCAAGGCCAGTCTGGTCTACATAGCAAGTTCCAGCACGGACCCTGTCTCAAACAGACCAAAAACAAACAAACAAATAAAAACTCATGGTCCTACAGTTCATCCCGCTGCATCAGACGAAGTTCTGTGAACTCAAGGAGTGCAGAAAAGGCTTTCATCCACACTGCCACATTCACAGGCATCAAATCACTTATGAAAACGAAAGCACATTTGAAGCTGAAGAACTGGGCTGGGGAGATGGCTCACTGGCAGTGTGCTCTCCAGGACTGTATGGGACCTGTCCATGTATGTCATTCTTACATCAAACAGTCATACTCAGAAATCATAACTATAAGACTGGGAACAACAACCCTGCCATCTTCAAACTGAACCTTCTGAAAGGCTGAGTAAATGATCAGAACCTCATTGATTACAGAGAGTCTGGAATGTTGCAGCTCCAGACTCTAATCACAGCCTATCTCTCTATCTTTAGTTCCCTAAGTAGCCATTCCATGCCACCTCCAGGTCTGATCTAGCATTCTGTGACTAAAGATGAAAACTTCTGGGAATGTATTAACTTAAAACCCTAGCTTCCAGGGCTGGAGAGATGCTTGGTGGTTAAGAGCACTGAATGCTCTTGCAGAGGACCCAGGTTCAGTTTCCAGCACCCGAACAGTGTCCAACAACCTGTTAACACCAGTTCTAGGGGATTCGAAGCCATCTTCTGACCTCTGTGGGCACACCGTGACACAGGTGCACTTACACATATGCAGGTAATAGAAAATCATGCACATAAAATAAAAATAATATTTTTTAAACTGTAGCTTCCACCACTCAGCACTCAAGTGTCATCAAACAGCTGAGAACCCCCAACCCTGTGTTGTAACCACCTAGTTTCACCAATGCATCTGAACAGTGAGAGCCTTGATTATGACCTTCTTCTGTTTCCTAAAAACGTCATGAAACTCTTTCATGATGGAACATGAGGTGACCCAAATTTGTGTTCTGGGGCCATGGTCACTCAGTATAGCTCCTGAATAAACTTTTCATTTTGAGGGGGAAGTTCATTTTGGGGGTTGACAAACGCAAGAAGAAACTGACAAATTCAGATTGCTTAACCGGGCCAAGTTACTGTGTGGTCATTTCCAGTGAAATAAAGTTTTACAGTTGCTTAAAAAAAGTTTTTGGTTGGAAGCCAAGGAAGGCACGCCTTTGTACCACATACAGCAATTCAGTTCTGGAGCTGAGGGCACCTTTTGAAAGTTCTTAGAACCAGTCCCAATTGCACAGTTTCCAGAAAGCAGCTGGGCAGGGCCTGACTGAACAGCTGGCCAGTCTGTAGCTGGCCATGAGGTCTGGGCCACATTCCAGCTGTCCATGGGGCAGACATCCTCCCTCCCCATTCCCTCCTTCCCTCACCCCACTTTCTCCCCTTTTTTCCCCACCTTCACTTCCTTCCCTTCACCCCTTTCCCCTCACCCCTGTCCGTTCCCCTCTCTCCTTTCCTCCCTCCCCTGGTCCTGAGCACTGAGCACCTCAGTATATCTTTTGGATTCCAGGAGACCCTAGGCACAGCCCCACCTGTGGCAACCCCAGGGGCTGCGACTTCTGGGGGTCTAGAATTCAAAATGCCTGCTTGGCAAGGGCTCCAGCTGCCATCGCCTGGCCACCACTGGCCTAGGGCATCCGGGACTCCCGTGGAGAAGTCAGGGGGCCTCCAGGCGCCAGTGGGGCGCGGTGGGGGAGCCTAGGAGCAGGGGCCGGGGCCAAGGACCCGAGGGCGCGCGACAGGGACCGCCCGGGGTGGAGGGAGCTGGACGCGCGCCCGCAGGGCGGTTCAGGGCCATGGCCCGCCCAGCTCACCTGGACCAGGACCTAGGAGGGGCGCCGCACCGCCCTGGGGCCAGAGGGGGCCGGGCCCGCCCCCTCGGCCTTCCAGGCTGGTGTGCCCCTGCCTGCTCCACAACATGAAAACCCAGGCTGGCCCCGGAACTCGCGCCGAGGTCGAAGCCGAGAAGCGGAGGCCGGGCGCCGCATGGGGACCACGGGGGACCAGCGGCGCGCGCGGCGCCGAGGCTGGGAACTGCCCCAGAGAGGCGCGGCTGCGGCCGCCGGGCTGCTGGGCACCGCGCTGGCCGCCTACGCCTGGTGGGGCCAGCAGCCGCCGATGCCCTGGGCGCCCCCCGCCCCGGCGCGCCCCGTCGGCGTGCTGCTGTGGTGGGAGCCCTTCCGTGGCCAAAGCGGGCTCTCCGTGCCGCCGGCCGACTGCCGCCGGCGCTTCAACATCAGCGGCTGCCGGCTGCTTACCGACCGCGCGGCCTACGCTGAGGCTCAGGCCGTGCTGTTCCACCACCGCGACCTGGTCCGGGGCCCGCGGGACTTGCCCCCTCCCTGGGGCGCCGCGCGCTCCCGACCCGCGGGCCAGCGCTGGGTGTGGATGAACTTCGAGTCGCCGTCGCACTCGCCGGGGCTGCGCGGCCTGGCCGCCGACCTGTTCAACTGGACGCTGTCCTACCGCGCCGACTCGGACGTCTTCGTGCCCTACGGCTGCCTGCGGCCCCGGAGCCACCCGAGGGACCCGCCGGCCGGCCTGGGGCCCCCGCTGGCTCGCAAGCGCGGGCTGGTGGCCTGGGTGGTGAGCCACTGGGACGCGCGCCAGGCGCGCGTGCGCTACTTCCACCAGCTGAGCCGGCACGTGCGCGTGGACGTGTTCGGCCGGAGAGGGCCCGGGCGGCCGGTGCCCGCCAGCGGGCTGCTGCACACCGTGGCGCGCTACAAGTTCTACCTGGCCTTCGAGAACTCGCAGCACGTGGACTACATCACCGAGAAGCTCTGGCGCAACGCCCTGCTGGCCGGGGCCGTGCCGGTGGTGCTGGGTCCCGACCGCGCCAACTACGAGCGCTTCGTGCCGCGCCGCGCCTTCATCCACGTGGACGACTTCCGCAGCGCGGCGCACCTGGCCGCCTACCTGCTCTTCCTCGACCGCAACCTGGCGGTCTACCGCCGCTACTTCCACTGGCGCCGGAGCTTCGCGGTGCACCTCACCTCCTTCTGGGATGAGCCCTGGTGCCGGGCCTGTCAGGTGGTGCAGACCGCCGGGGACCGGCCAAAGAGCATCAGCAACCTGACTCTCTGGTTTGAGAGGTGAGGGGCGTCTTGGAAACGTACGCCCCTCCTGCCCTGAGTTGCACAGACCTGTGAAGTTTGCTCAGCGAGAGGCGGAGGGTTTAGCCATGAAAACTGTGTGGCACTGGGCGGGGTCGGGACTTTGTGTTCCTAGCTCTCTGTTGAGGGCCATTCGTGGTGGGTGACCAACTTGGGGTGGGGTGGGGGGATTCTTACTGCCACTGGTGTGGAGAAGTGGCCTGGAGGAGCCTGACTTCTTGAATTTTCTCCTAGCCACAGGCCTTACCAGGAAGCTCTGTAAATCACGCAATCCTTGTTCTCTGCCCCACGTTTTGCTTGGACCAGTGAGAGGCAAAGCATTGGGTTTTGGAAGCATGTGGGTGTGAGATAACGGGAGGTCCGTGTGCCCAGAGCGAGGCTTTTCTTTGGTCCTTGGATTTCTCAGACCTCTTGCTCTGGAGGAAGACATGAGGTTGGCTCAAGAAGACATTGATGCCCTTTTCGAGCTGTGTATGTTCTCAGCGTTATGCATGGAAGGAGAGGCAAGATTGTTCTCAGAGGACAGTCTGGATGAGGATTTGCGTGTTCATGCAAATAGTTCACACTATTTCTGAAAAGCTGCATTTGAACGACACTCCAGATTCAGGGCCCTAAGGGAGTTCAGTATTTAATAGTGTAAGACCCCTGCTCTAGTGAAAAAAAAAAAACAAAAAAACACTTGAGCCCTCTGTTAACTTGCCCTTTCTTAACTAGAAAGTCCCAGGGTCACAAAAGGCTATGTCAACATTACATGGTATGTGAGATAATGTCTATGCTATTTACCAGAAAAGCCCCAAAATGTACGTCAATACTGTAAAACAAAGTTTATGGCCCCAAAATGTACGTCAATATTGTAAAACAAAGTTTATGGTTATAACATCTTGTTAAGTCAATATCTTGTGATATGTGAAACAATGCTTGTGGAATTCCTGAGAAAAGGTTGAACTATGTAAAATTATCCCCTCTGTGACCCTGGCCTAAGGGCCAAGAGCCAATTCAAATGTAACAAATACCCCATATGTTAAATGCATGATAATCCTGTGAGTTTCTACTATAAAAACCTGGCCTGGCAGAAGTCGGGTGTGCTTGGCTTCCCAAGGTCAAGTCACCCACTTGCGCAAGTGAATAAATTCCTCTTGCTGTTTGCATCTGACGGTCTGGATTCTTGGGACTGACTCTCAGGCAGCTTACAGGGGTTCGAGTCCCCTGGGCTGAGAGTGAGGTCAGTGGGCTTGAGGCTCCCCGACGTTGGGCTCTCAGGCAGCCTACAGGGGTTCGAGTCCCCTGGGCTGAGAGTGAGGTCTAACAATAGAACCCCATGAACAGTCCTTTTACAATGTGAATAATCATCTCCTAATAATTTCTTCTGACTTTATATTTTTCCACGACCTGGATTTTTCACACATTAAAACTACAGATATGAAAAAGCACAAGCAATGTTCTTCCCCTTTTCCTAACAAGCTAGTGTTTACAAACGGGAATAAGACAGTCACACTGTCGCTTTCCACACTGTTATTTCGTGTCTCTGCTGGACATGAAATTTGGACTGCAATGTCATTCCTTCTGCAGAGCGGGTGCTCCTGTGCAGGACCCGGAAAGAAAAACTCCTTTTGCAAAAGGAGAAAAGAAAGTTCGTGGTGTCTGTAAATGGTAATTTAGCTGAAGTAGTGCCTACAGTTCATTGTCTGGGTATCCTGTTAGAGGCTAAAATCCACAGGTTCATCTCCTGTGGTACAGTAAATCCTGAGTCTGGTGCCTTTCAGCATGTGCCACGGGGCAAATCTTGAAAATCCAGGAATTAACCTTCAGGCTGTTGAGCAGCATGTTCAGCAGCTGCCAGTGTGTGCCTGTTTGTGCCAAAGGGGATCCCCAGGGAGGGCACAGAAAGTGAGACTGGCCCTGTCTCTACAGCTGTTGCACTTACCACTGTCAAAGGTGAACAGGGATTTGGATCAAACAAAGGAAGTGTTAGCGATGGTGCTGCAGACCAGAAATCAGATCAGAAAGCCAGTTGACTTAAAGCCTCAAACTCTCATAATAAAGATCCTCAGTGGCTGTTACGGGTGGAATCCAAGATTGATTAGCTTTATAGGGTTCTGCCTCTCTGTTTGGTCAGTACAGTCACCTGAGCCCCAGAGCAAGTTTACCTCCAAGTGCTTTTGTTGTGTAAAGTTCATGGAAGCTCAGGGGCTTCCATTCTCTTCTGTAAAAGGAGTAATTAAAAGCTGTGAATAACATTTCCTCATTAAAGTGTTATTATAGTGTGGGTAGAAGTACAATTACCCAGCACCAGCCATCTGATAGAGGGAAAAAACAGTTCTTTTTTTAAAAAAAAAGGGTGTTGGTGAAACATCAGCCAGGGATCTCCATGTTATTGTGAACTTTCCTGGGGCCGTGGGAGAGAGATCAGGACTTGAATGTGAGCTTTGCATTCCAGCTCTGTAACTCTGAGCAGAGTGGCAGCCCAGACATCTGCCTCCACTATGAGTGTGGGAGGAAACCCTTCAGGGCTCATTCTGGGATGTAAGCAAAGATGCTGACAGTGAGCACTTGGTTAATATATATGCAGACATGCGTGTACATTCCTTTTTACTGTGATTTTTAGGATGCCCTCAAATGCATTTGTTGTCTGAAATGACATCTTAAGGTTTATTAGAGAATAAATCTGAAAAGGGAAGGTATGTTGTGTATTTCAAACAAGCCCCTAAAGCTAAGCCACATTTCAAAATCATTTCAATTTAGATTAAAGTTGGGTTTGCAGAATAGGAAGAGGTTCAAATGAAATTTTTTTTTCTTTTTGAAAAACAGTTTGGTAAAGCTCCATGGTTAAATTAATCTCGGTGGTCTCACCCATGCCTTTTGTATCAAATCCCTTAACACTAGCCATGTTTATGGAATATTTATGTGAAGAAGAATGTACCAAAATGTATAATATTTTTCAGAATATATTTCCTGTGATTGTCATGACTTCCGTTAAGGCATACACCTTCTTTTAAGTTGATCACAAATGCAGTACTTATAGCCCTGAATGACCTTAATTTGCTGAGTGCACCTGAAAGCAACTCTTCAGAAGCCAAAGGGACTTGCTAGCAGGACTTAGATTGTTTCTAGATCCCAAGCCCTTCCCTGACAGCAAGAGGAAGACAGCCAGGGAGGCTTCAGGAAAGAGCTTGCAGCTTGGAGCCATAACCTGAGGATGTGGCTTGGCCACATTCTGTTTCCATGGCCTTAACCAGGCAAAATATCTATGCTTCTGAGTCTTAGCTTCCTTACTTAAAAGAAATGTATGCCGCCATGTAAGCAGGACCATACAGGACGACGTGTGCCCAGGTGCTCTGTTGTAAAGTGTTGCATGAGTACAGAATCTATTCTTTGAAAGCTCTAGACCAGGGGTGAGCACATGTTTTCTGTACAGGGCCAGAATGAGTATTTCAAGCTCTGAAGGCCTTACAGCCTGTGGGAGTGCAGGAGCACTTACTCCCAAGACCCAGGTCTCTCAGTCACAGGCACACTCCGCAGCTATGACGTTTTGTCTGCTATCTGGTCCTCATATGTGGCTGAGTCGGTTTCTAGACTACTCTGCGATACCTCTATGTGGCTGCAAATACTAAACTGTCAGTCAAGGATAGAAAGGATTGTCCCAGCAAACAAAGGAAACAGACAGGTGCGGTCTCCTGCATTTGCGAAAAGCTTGTGGAAAGACAGAACGCTCTAACAGCACATTTAACTTGTGTAAGGTCCCATCTTTTTAGTGACTGTAAAAAGAAAGACAAAGCTATCCTCTTTAACAAGCTCCCGAATTTCTGACTCAGTCTTCTAATGTCTCTGATTGCTTCACCTGTCAAGCTGGGGACACTGTGACTTGACAAGGCCAGGCTGTGAGTGCAGAAGTCCCGGGCAACCCCAGTATTCAGTGAGACGCTCTGCAGCCTCTGCGGGGCCTGCCCCACCACCTTCCCGGAGGCGCCGGGGCAGGGCTGGGGATCGCTGGGCCCGGCCTCAGACACGCCTAGCCCGGACCCATCCGGCACCGGGCAGGCTTCGCTCACTGCCTGCTGACCGGTCTCTGGCGGCTGAGCCGCTGAGCCCCGCAGAGGGGGGGTCCCCTGCACGGTCCGCACCGCAGGCTCCGAGTCCGCCCACTCAGCCCGGGCGCGGGAGCCGGCGGAGCGTCCGCGGTGTCCATGGCAACCCGGGACGCCTCGCGTGCCGGAAACGCGGGTGCGGTCCAAGCCCAGAAGGCCGGGCGGCGGCCGAGACCCCGTGGGCATGAGGCGGCAGGAGGCGCCGGGGGGTCCGGCGGGGACCGCGGCGGAGCCCGGCCGTGACGCGGAGCCTCGGCCCGCCGGGCAGGGGTGCCGGGCGCGCGGGGAGCCGGGCGGCCCTCAGGAGCCCCGCCAGCAGCGTGAGTCCAGCCCCCGCCTGCCGCCCGCCGGGGCGGGTGGACGTCCGGAAGCCGCGGGCGGGGAGGGGGGGGGGGGCGGGGGGGGGCGGGTGGGGGGGAGGGGGGGGGGGGGGGGGCAGGGGGGGAGTGGGGAAGGCATGGATGCAGGAGAGGAGCTCCCCTCGCCCTCAGCTAGTTGTAGGTAATAGCGTTGATTTTTAAAGGGAATGTGTGTGCACTGACTAGACACGTGGAGATAATAATGATGCTGGGATATAGCTTGGTGTAGGACACTGACCAGCATGCCCCAGGCCCTGAGTTGGATCCCAACACCTGTAAGATAACACTTCTTGTCTGAGGACGCATGAGAGAACCTGCCCCTCCCCAGATATTTACATGTATGTAGTACCTGCCCCTGTTGCTGTTTGTGTATGTGTACGCACCTCCTCCTCTGTTTATATATTTACGAGTGTACAGACACACACAGAACATGCTCATTCTCTGTCCAGTTCCTTCATCCCCAGACCAGGAAACTGAGACACAGAGCAGAAGAACAGAAGTGGCTTGTCACCATTAGGCAGTCCTACAAAATACTTGAAACCCTTCAACTCTGAGCTCTACTTGGTGGTGCACACTTTCAATCCCAGCACGTGGGAGGCAGCAGCAGGCACATCTCTGTGACTTCAAGGCCAGCCTGTCTCCACAATGAGTTCCAGGTCAGCCCAGACTACACAGTAACCACCCTGTCAAGCAGCAGCAATAAACCTTAACTCTCATCACTGGGACTCCAAGTCCATAAATCATTTCTGATCCTTTTAGAATTTCGCACTGCAACACGCTGGTCTTCCTTTCTCTCTCCTCACTGAATACACAAACATATTCAAGCCAGTAAAGACAGCTCTGTTCAGAGCTGGTTGCAGCTTGATTTCACAGCCTCCTGCAGCTGCCCAGTCTTCATAGGTGAGGAATCAGAGCAAAACGACAGGGCCCAAGAGGAGTGCGCCTTCTGGTCCTGCAGGCAGCACCTTGACTGCCTCTCTGGGGACCAGCCCACATGTCTGGAGGCTCCCTGTGCCCAGGGTATCCAGGAGGGAGCTTCAGGCCCAAGCCCTTAGGCCTTGTGCTGCAGCTGCCTTATACCTCACCAAGCAGCCAGTCACAGAGCCCTGCCTGGGGGCGAAGGATCCCCTCCCTCAGCCTCAGTGTGACCTTCTCACTTCATTTCTTTTAGTACTGCCAAGAACAAGGAACAATTGAGTACTGTGTATTTTGGAAATTCAGATTTCCTCTATTTAAAATTCTACCTGGCAAGTTTTCCATTAAAATGTTATTATCTAGCTGAATGTGATGGATGCACGCCTTTAATCCCAAGAGTTTAAGGCCAATCTGGTCTATATAGTGAGCCAAGCTCCAGGCCATCCAGGAGTACATAGTGAGAGCCTGTCTCAAAAAAATAAGATCTAAATGGTCTTTAGTCCTGGAATGAAAGAAGTAGGCTAAGAGAAAGGGTAGACTTTGTCATTCACTCATCCACTGATGGAATATATGTTGAGTCTCTAACAGAGAAAGATGAATTAGTGCTGCAGGTGAGTCTCACCAGTTCAGAGTCCGGGGAGGTGCTGAGCCTCACCCTTTCAGAGTCCAGGGAGGTTCAGAGTCCAGGGAGGTGCTGAGCCTCACCCTTTCAGAGTCCAGGGAGGTTCAGAGTCCAGGGAGGTGCTGAGCCTCACCCTTTCAGAGTCCAGGAGGTGCTGACAGTCTGGGCCTCACCTCCCCTGACAACTTCCTGTTAGGGCTTCCTGAGTGGAAACAAAGTCAGCTTTCAAATGTTTCTCATCATTGGGAGGGTCTTCAATCTCTCAATAGCCTCAGCTCCTGATCATAGTTTACTTTTAGATACACACAGGTGAGGGAGTGGGTACTCAGACAATAAAGCGCTCGCCCAAGCAAGCATCAAGCACGGGCAAGTTTGAGCTCTAGAACCTATGTGTATTTTTTCGCTCTGATAAAACACCATAACCTAAAGCCACTTGTGGAAGAAAGAACTTATTTTGGCTAATGATTCCAGAGGGCAAGTTCATAATGGTGGGGAGAGACATAGTAGCAGGCAGCCAGAGCAGGAACACCATGGAGAGAGAAAGAAAAAGAGAGACAGAGAGAGAGAGAGAGAAGCTGGAAGGCTGGAACGAAAACTTGCCCTCAGTGGCATGCTTCCTCCATTAAACTCCACCTCATCCACCTCCTAGATTCTAGAACTTCCCTAATATTGCCCCCAACTGGGGACCAAATGTTCAAATATGTATGCCTATGGGGGACATTTCTCACACAAGCCACCACACTGTGTGAAAACTGGGTGCATACCTGTAATCTAGAACTGAGGTTTCGGAGTCAGGAGGATCACTGGGGTGTGCGAGCCAGCCTGTCTAGCTGAAACTCTGAACCTCCACCATTCACACACACGCACACGCACCCACAGAAAAAAACACATACACTAAATTCCACAAGTGGCTGTTTCAGCACCTACCAAATCTAAAGCAAAACTAATTACACCCTGAAATTCCTCCTTGAAATTCATTTGCAGTGCCCTTTGGTGACTGACCTTTCCGGCATGGCCGAGTTAACTAAAACAGCTAATGCAGTGTTCTAGGCAGGACCTCATTACAGAGTGTGGTGTGAGTATAAACTCTCTTGACTTGGGCATTGTACTGCTCTTAACTGAATCCTAGATGGCATTAGACATTTAACTGACATTTGATTATTAATATAAGACAAGTGTCTTTCCCTGTTCAGGGCTTCTGGAAGATTTGATTTGGGCCTTTCCAATTCTGTACTTAAATGTTTAATTTGTTTGGTCCTCAATACAAGTCATTGTATTCATCCCCATTGGTGCTGCCCTGTGGGTCTCTATACTTTAGTGTGTGTGTGTGTGTGTCTGCATTCACCCATGCAGCATTGGCATAGGGTGCCTTCCTCCGTAACTCTCCACCTTATTTTTTGAGACAGTCTCTCCTTGAACCCAGAACTCATGGGCTTAGCTAGCCTGGCTGGCCACTGAACCCTTCAGGATTCGCCTGTCTCTACCTTCTAAGTGTTAAGGCTGCAGTGACCCAAGCACTTTGCCATCTGAGCCCGCCCCTGGCTTCTGCTTTTTATGACTTCAGTTTTATAACCCTAGGATGTTGCTTTCTTGAGTATAAAACTGGAATAATTACACTAGTTCACAGGTAATTTGAGGAACATGTGTAAGATGGCTAAGGCCGGGGAACATTAATCAACAGTAACGGTTATTAGCAGTCAACAAAAGAAAGTGTGCAAAAGCCTTATTCCAGCTGGGCATGGTGGCACATGCCTTTACTCCCAGCATCCAAGAGGCAGAGGCAGGCAGGATCTCTGTGAGATCAAGGCCAGCCCTGGGCTACATGTGTTCCGGGCCAGCTGGGGCTGCAGGGAGATTATTCCAAAAGAAAGTCCAGGGTCATAGTTCCAGCAGCCCTTCCATGTGTAGTGACCCTGAGCACACTTTCTGTATCTGTGTGTGAGCAGCTGTGGGCCGAGGCTCCGTTGTTGCAGGGCAGCAGAGGCTGTTCACTTTCCTCTATCCCTTCCGCCTTCTTCCTCTCACTGTCCTTCCTCTCTCCCTCCCTCCCTCTTTCTTTTTTTCTAAGTTTTAAATTTTATTTTATATGTATGGGGGTTTTGCCTGCATGTATTAAGTTTACCATGTGTGTGCAGTGCCTGCAGAGACCAGAAGAGGACATTGGATCTCTCTGGAACTTACAGATGGTTGTTAGCCGCCACGTGGGTCCTGAAAACTGAGCCCAGGTCCTCTGCAGGAGCAGTGGAGCTCCAATGCGGAGCGTCTCTGCAGTCCGTTCCTTCGGTTTGAACTGAGGTGTTTTCCCTCACTAGTTTTCATCCCTCTCAGTTTTCACAGTTCCAGGAATCTCTAGCAGTTTCCTCTGTGGACTCTCTTAGCAGCAAAGCTGAGGTCTGCTGGGACACCTGACCTTTAAACAGCTGGCTCTCCTAAGACCCGGCATAGACTTCACCTCCTTCCCAGGCTTGCTAAATAGACCCTTTCTGCCCTGAAGATCGAGGCCCTTGGAAGACTTAAACCAGTGAGGCTTAAGGAATGCTGACTCTCATCCATCTGACTCTCAGCTTTTAGAAAATAAGAATGTCTGCACCTTGTCTGAGTCTGGGGTTGTGTTTGAGTGCTCATGACCAGGAGTGATCCAGGGCCCCTGTCAGAGGCAGCAGGTTTCTTGTCCCCTTTGGGCTTGTCTGTGAGCAGGTCCAGTGCGCTCCCATGCTCTCTGATGTGGAATGGAGGAGATGCCTGCTATGCCTTTGTGAGCTTAAGGTCAGATCATAAGTATCTAAAGAGTTTCCTTCTTTGAGTTCTTGGAACCACTCTGCTAGTCACAAGGCTACATTAACAGACACACCCAGCAGTCCTTCCAGGGATTAGGGACATTAACAGACACACCCAGCAGTCCTTCCAGGGATTAGGGACATTAACAGACACACCCAGCAGTCCTTCCAGGGATTAGCGACATTAACAGACACACCCAGCAGCCCTTCCGGGGATTAGGGAATGACTGTGGCCTAGCCCTTACTAAGTTAGGCTGGGCTCTAATACTCCTGTGGGCTGAACAAAGGTCTTTATGCCTTTATGCAGTGATGGTCTGGTGAAAAAGGCAGGTAACGTGTCTCCCAATGCCCTGTGGTATGGGTCCATCCCCTGGAGCCTGCTCAACCTACCCAGCATTACATCCTTAAAGAAAACTCTCCCAGAAGCTATCAGTTGCCAGTAGTTCCTCAGCTAGGGTTGGGGTTTCTTATCTCCCTCCCGCTTCCCCTACCCTATGATTGAATTTGTCGGGACTGAATTTGCCTTGATCTTGTGCATGCTGTGACAATCGCTGTGGATTTATATGGCCGACAGACCTTAAAAAGTAATCGAGGACAAAGAAGTGGATGGTGGAGGTTAGTAAGGGGCGGTAGAAATAGGGGAGGAGGTCTGCGTATGATCAAAATATATTGTACGAACTCAAAACTTCAGTTTGTAAAGATGATAGAGTCCCTGCACAGACTGTGGACGGCACTCACGAAGTCTCAGGCCTGGCTGAGGAGCTACTGGCAACTGATGGCTGCTGGTGGAAAGACCATGTTCTTCAGAGATGCAACCGTGAGAGGCTCCCCACGCTCCAGGAGACGGCCTTACCTGTGCACACACAGGCAGAACTGAGTGGAGTCAGTGGATTTAAAAGAGAAAGCACGTGATGCTGGAGAATTGAATGGGAGTGAAGGGGGCGGAGCTGATCAGAACCCATTATGTGTGCGTATGAAATTATTAAATGACAAAAGGAAAAAGGCAGATAATCATGTCAACCATTACACAGCAATTACATGTAAATGAAATTATAATCAATGAAACAAGAGAGAAGAGAAAGGTTATGAGGTGAAAATGCAGTTCTAGGTTGCAGAATCATGAAGTTTCCCTGAGAAACTAAGAGTAAAACTGACACTTGAAATGAGTGGCGGTTACATAGCAGGAGGTCGGGAGAGAGGCAGTTCAGGGAGTGGTCAGCAGGAGAAGGGGCTCAGCAGCAGACGGGAGGCAGAGCACAGACAGGTCCACAGCAAGGCTGAACAGCCAGCCTGGCACCGGGAGCACAGAGCTCTTCTGTCCGGAGTTCTGTCCTCTGAGATGCGGAAGGTACGCAGCAAGGTACCAAGAACAAGTTACAGCCCAGGGCTGTTCAAGTGGTGAGCCACAGGGCCAAGGGACAGAGCACCACGGGGCCACAGGGCCATGGGACAGAGCGCCACGGGGCACAGGGTCAGGTTTAGAGTCCAGGAAACAGTCCTAGTTCTATCCACGTTCACCACTACAGGTTTAATCCTTTAAAATGATGGTTTAAAATGTTGAGGCAGGGCCACGGAAATTGTTCTGTGGGTGAAACGCCTGTGTGCAAGCATGAGACCCTGAGTTCAAACTCCAGGAACTAATGTAAAGCCAGACATGGTGCCATGTCTAATTGCAGTGTTTGTTGGTGAGATGATGAGATGTGAGGCTGAGACAGGAGAGTCCTCAGAAATCTGCAGAACACCCAGCCCAGCGTATGATACAGCAAACAAGAGACCCTCAAACAAGGTGGAAGACCAGGACCCACACCCTAATTGTCTTCTGACATCCACATGTGCATCACAGCATGTGCATGCCTACACATGGTGAATGAAACACATGCACGTACACACACACACACACACACACACACACACACACATACACACACACACAATGTGAGGTGATTCCACATTCCACAATCAGAGCTGTAAGACTCAGGCACAAATCTGTTTTCCCCATTGTTCTGTCCTCAACCTCAAGCCAAATGCCTGGAAAGAATAGGTCTTTAAAAGAATTTACTGCCAGGCGTGGTGGCACATGAGTGTGATCTCAGCACTAGGAGGCCTGGGCAAGAGGATTGCAGGTTCCAGGGCAGGCTGGGAAACACATCAAAATCCTGTCACCAACTCTTTAATGAGAGAATTTCATGTTTTTTTTTTCATCATACCTGAAGTTTACCCCAAGTTCAAGACTACAGGAAAGCATGATGCTCTCAGAAAACCGAAGGTTGCAGTGAAGAGATCTTCCCAAGACAGAGCCTGTGGGGCAAAGTGTCTGACATTTCTAAAGGATGATATGTTATTTAAAAAAGTTATTCATGCAGGTATAATGTCTGAGAAGGTTGGGCAGAATTTGTGATATGAATTCCATTTTTAATGCCTTTTCAGGGAAGACATTTTTATACTGTGAGCCGCATAAGAGAATCAGGGAAGTTCTAGAAGAAGAACTTTATATAAAGAGAGACGAATGTCACATTAAAAACCCTCCTACAGGTAATCACAGTAGCAAATGAAGTATGTTTGTTGAATGAGTAGGAAATTGTCTATTGGATGGCAGAGTGATTATTTTATTGATGACAAACTATAACTATCAAAAGAAAATTAGGTTCCCAGGAAATTTTAGGCTCTTCTACACTGTTTTACCTAAGTCCAAATATGCCTCTACATTTAGAGAGAAATGAACTATATTGTTAGCATGTGTTTTTCTGTCCTACACTTTTGATGGCATTTATTTCTATTTTTTAAAGGTATTTGTGTTTTATGTGTATGAGTAAACATGCAAGTATGTAAGTGCAGAAGGAGGCCAGAAGAGGGCATGTGCATACCCCGGAGCTTGAGTACTGATGACTGTTAGCTGTCATGTGTGTGCTGAAAACTGAACCCAGGTCCTCAGCAAGAGCAGCCAGTGTTCTAACTGTTAAGCCATCCCTCCAGCCCTGCTTATTTCTATTTAATGGCAAGTAGAATTTCCCCCCATATGCTTAGAAAGCACAGTAACATCTTCAATCATATCAATATAGATATGATCAATAGCTTCCAAGATGTTAGATGGCATCAATTACCTGGGAGCTTGTTAAAAGCGGCTCACTGGCCTCAAGGCCCAGAGGGTGTGCCTTAGGAGGTCTGGGGTCAGGCCATGCATTTTCATTTCTACCAAGTTCCCAGGTGAAGTTGATGCTTCCAGTGTAGACACCTCTTCCCCTTGACAGCCACTGTCCTGGCAGAATGTAAGCCACTTGACTGGATCAAATCACCCTAAGAGTTCATCTTAGAAACACGTGGTGTAAGTGTCATGTCACAAACGGGAAGGCTGGTCCCACGTGGCCACAGTTCCTTCTCAGTAACTGATCACTAGGTGCATAGTTCATGCCAGTGAAATGATCATGTTTTTAATACAATGCTTGTAGGTTCCTGAGTTTGCTAGAAGAAATGAAAGAACCAGGCCAGGAACTGGCTTAATAGGCAGAGCGCTCTCGGAGGAAGCCTGATGACATAAATTCAGTCCCAGAATGCACATGTCCTCATTCTTTCACCTTGCTGGGATAAACTTCCCTGACGAAAAGCAACTTGAAAGGAGAAAGTCAGTGTTTAATCAGGTTATAGGCTATCACTGTGGGAAAGTCCAGGCAGGAGCCTGGAGTATTTGGTCACACCCACAGCCAAGAGCAGAGAGCAAACACATGCCTGCTCTCTGCTAGTCGGCCTCCTCAATCTTAACACAGCCCAGACCCACACTTGGAATAATGCCCCTAGTGTGGGGCTGGGCCTTCCCATGGTTAATCTGGCAATCCCTACAGACACGACCGCTGTCATCCTGATCCATACAATCCCTCACCAAGATTCCTTTCCCAGGTGACTATAGAGTATGTCAAGCTGATTAACATCAAGGTGGAAAGAGAACCAGCTCCACAAAGCTGTCCTTTGACTTCTTTTTCTTTGGGGGAGGGGGTGTCTTTTTGAGACAGGGTCTCCCTGTAGCCTCAGTTGTCCTGGAACTCACTATGTAGACCAGCCTGCCTCTGTCTCCTGAGAGCTGGGATTAAAGGCTGTCCTAGGAAGGTGGGGACAGACCCACTGGGGGTTTCTGGTAAGAGATGCTGCACCCTGAGGGGCATCAACAGACTCCAGGATGCACAGTCCACCTCACAGTTCTAAGCATAGGAACACCTTTTGGGTCTTGTGTAGCAGCAGTGGTCACTTTTGCTCGTACACTATCTTAAATGCACTCTGAGCCGGTGGAAGGAGAATGACCTGCTTAGTCTGTGCGCCTTTGTCCTTGGTGGCTCTTAGGTGAACTCTAGGTTCATTTTCATTGCTTTTAGAGACCACAGAGAAGACAAATAGCATAGTTGCTATTTTCTGAGGAGGAAATGCATCATTCTTACTGAATACTTTTGACTGTGAGATGGCTAGGTGAACAGGAAATATTCATCTTTCTAAGGGGTCTTCAAGTACGACTCATTAAAATGGAGATGATCTGGGAGCATTTGAGAGTCCCCACCAGAGGGCGCACAAAGGGCACTATTTCGTTTTGGAAAAACCGAAAATAGATCCATATGGTAAGGTTTTAGAAATCAATTTATTTAATTGATTTATCTACCTTTGAGAGAGGGTCTCCCTGTAGCTCGAGCTGGCCTGGAACTCTATGTTTACCAGGCTGGTCTGATGTCACAGAGATCTGTCTGCCTCTCCCTCGTAAGTGCTAGGGTTAAATGCATGGACCACCCAGAAAAAGCCCTGTAAATTTGTGTTTTCAGGGACTCTTCTTATGGAAAAGCAACCTCTTTTTTTTAGTGGCAGAGGCTTCGCGGTCTTCATCAGAAGAGGGAACTAGTGCAGAGGGGCCGTACTCCTGCCTGCCAGCAGTGTCGGTAGGAGACCACGGAGACTTCAAGCAGGATGTGCTTTTTGAATACCTGACGACAGGCAGAGTTTCTCCCTCTAGAAGACACATACTGTCCACACACCTAGGATTCTGCATGCAGCTTTATAGGGACTTGAGTGGTTCCCTGAGTGCTGCAGATGTACACTTGACCCATGGCCCCATGAGTTTGGACACATTGTTTGGAGACAGAGTGCAAATGACCTTTCTCCTGAAGGTCAAAGGTTCTTTTCCTCTGAACACTTCACTGCAGCCTGGGGGGGTCACCAAGCTTTGTCCCGGCTCTTCTCCTCCCTCCTTCGCTGACACTCCCCCCTCACCTCCCCTCCAAAATATGGAGAACTTGGACCTTTTTCTCCATCTAGTTTCACTCCCTGAGCAAATACATCTAACCCGGTGATAACGAGGCCACATGTGTCATCTCAGGCTTCTGCTACTCTCCCCACAACCCCAGCCTACCTGACTTTCCAATTGGATGTCTGACCAGCCTCCCAAACTTGTTCTGACATGTTCTGAACAGAGCCCTAATTCTGCACCGTGACTTGAAAAAAAAGAACCATATATTTTGTTTTTATTTTATGTGTGTGAATGCATTGCCTGCATGTATGTGAGTGCAACCATGTCGTACAATGCTTACAGTTGTCAGAAGAGAGGGTTGGACCCCCTGAACTGGAGTTAGGATGGTTGTTAGCCACTATATGGGTGCTGGGAATCGAAATGCAGGCCCTCTGCAAGAGCAGCCAGCGTTCTTAACCACTGAGCCATCTCCCCAGCACCTTGACTTTTTTAAAAAGCTCACTCTTCAGTAGGTCTCCCCAAGCAAGAAGCCAGACACTTTTCATTAACTTGATTAGGATCTCGCTTAGTAGTCAAATCCTCAAACTCCACTCAAGTCTACTGGCTAACCCTGCAGAATCCACATATGAAGTCTCCCAGTCACCCAGCTTGCCCTGGCCCATCTCCTTGTTTATCCTCCGTCCTCTGGATCTCTGCAGCAGCTCCTGTAACAGCCGCTTTCTTCTCAACACAGAAACCAGAACAGGGTCTACAGAACACATCACCATGTCTCCTCCATGCTTAGGCCTCCCCAGTATCTTCTTAACATCATAAGTTCAAGTCCATCATTTGGGAGATTGAGACAGGACGATCAGGAGTTTAAGGTCATCTTGGCTATATAGCAAACTCAAGGCAGCTTTGGGCTAAAGGAGAATTCCAGTAACCCGCTCAATGGGATTCTGAGAGATTTTAAAAATCATTCCAGGTTATGTAGTAAATGGCAAAAATTTGATTCCAAATTCAAGTCTATGCCCAAATCCCAGTGACTTTCTACTCAGGATGGAGTCTCTGGTGACACGGACAGCCGTGCACACTGAAGTTTGCCGCCCTCGTGGGTTTTCGAGTTCTACAGGAGTTAGTAAAGTTGATGTTTTTCCCTCAACTCCATGACATACACTGTCCTGGCTCTCTTCCTATTTCCTTGAATATTCCTTTTCATTTCTCTTAAGAACTCTCATTACGTTCCTTTCCCAAACGTTCCTGCCTACGAGGACCTTACCCACAGACTTCTAATCCTGTTTCCCTTATGATCTCACTAGGATACTTCTGAAATACTGACCTCTGGGAGAAGCCTCTCCTGGATGACCTCTAACTACTCAGGCTCAGCATGTCCAGAACAAGCCTCCCTCTGCCCCCAATTTGCTCCTTTCCCTACACCAGCACCCCAACAAATGGCATGGCCTGAGGTCAGGGTCCCAAACCAGAAGGATAGCCAGTCTAGGACAGTGGAGCCAGAGTCCACTTCTAATGAAGCACTGGTTCAAGACCTCAAACTGTTGGCCTCCTGCTAAGTTTGTCCTGCAGATAAATGCATTTGCTCTGTAGTATACACTTAATTATCAGAACCCATGGTGAGCATTAAAAAGTGAGGTCCACACCTGTAATCCCAATACTTGGGCAGGGCAATCAGGAGTTCATCACTGACTACACAGGGAGTGTGAGGGCTACAGGAGACTCTGCCTTAAAGAACCAAACAAAAGCCGAGCAAATAACTCAGTGGTAGAGTACTTTCCTAGCACTCACAAGGTCCTGGGTTCAATCCCCAGTAATGAAAAAGAAAGAAAAGAACAAGAGAAAGCAGCGTGCGATCTACCAGTGTGTGTATGTGTGGCCTTACTGCGTGAACACTTAATTCTGGACTGACTGACTTACTTAGCACGTTTGGTACTGATTTAGAAAAACCAAATGTTGCTCCACCTGTAGATACTTTGTCAACAAACACTGCTCTGCACATATACAGTGTTCAAGGAATTTATTAGGTGCCAAAGGCACATAAAGAGGATTGTAGGGCCCCAGGAGCCACCAACAGAAGTGAAAACTATTTGAATTTTTTCCTCCCCTGGTCAAGTCTCTGAACGTGTTCACACAGGGAAGCATAGGAAATGTGGCTCAGTACTGCCTTTTCAAGTCTCCTATTCGTTACCCACAGTTCACAGTTACCTAAAAGGAACAATAAAAATAGGCTTTTTTGGTCTTTTATGATGGTCTCCCTGTAGCCCCAGCTGACCTGGAACTCACTATGTAGACCAGGCTGGCCTTGAACTCACAGAGATCCGCCTGCCTTTGCATCCTGAGTGCTGGGATTAAAGGTGTGTACCACTGTGCCCAGCTACAAAAATATTTTTAAAGGTGAACTTACCTTCCCCGTGAGAGCAGACTGAGGCATGGGCTGGAATCTTTGGCACAAAGCATGGTTTTCTAATTTTGAAATTTAGAATAAAAATACACATTAAGACCTCTGAGTAGAAAGGGTTGAGGGCATGAGAAAAGAAGACCTAGAAGATTCTAGGAGAGGGTGTGAGCCCTTTGTCCCCACTGCTCTTTGCCGAGAATATGTCACAGAATACCTGGTGGCTGACTCTGAAAACCTAAGCAGGTGATTTAGGGTATGGAGCTCGAGAGCCATGTGCGAGTCACTAGTGGAACTCACTGTCGTTTGCGGTTCCAGCCAAGTGCCAGTGTAGACACCGTCTTCTGGGTCTTCAGCTGCACCGCAGCAGCCAGTGAGCTTGCCATGCTCTTTCACAGGGAGACAAGCCACACCTAGGTCACAGCCTGAGGGTCCTGGTCACTTTGGTGTTCCTATTTGAGGGAGTGTTTCCACTGATGCAGGAATCAAATCAGAATCAGGTGAGGGTGGCTGAACCCAGCACACGAATTCTAGCTATTCCCACCTGTGGCTGTGCTGCCTCTGCTCCTTCTGACTCTTCCTATCTCCGTGGAGACCCATAGGAGAGTAGCAGGAAATGGACTAGAGTGAATAAATGACAGATTCTGGGGGCTAACTGAGCCAAATGTACCTCCACCCAAATAGCTGAAAAAAAAAAATCAGAAGTAAAATACTTTTGAAAGATTTTGTGCCGAAAAGAGAATACACTAATCACCACTGTCTTTTTTTTTTAAAAAAAAAAAAAAAAACCTTTGCAGTGGCTTTGGATGGGATTTGGAGCATTAAAAGGAACCTCCCTGTAGGAGGTTCAGATCCAGGACAGCTGAGTCGGAACAGTTTACTCCCACAAGCCAAGTACTACTCCAGACACGGAGGCCTGAGAAGTAAGGATCTTCCCGGACTTTTGAGGCCCCCACCCCGGGGCGGCACAGTGTAGCACCTTCAGTGCATGCTCAGAGCTCTCCTCGGCTGTCTCTCAGGTCACACTGCTTCTCCACGCTGTCCTCACAGAACTCCGTTTGGCTAACTCCCACGCTCTGCAGACACAAGTTCAGACTTAGGTGTCTGTTTTCTTTACTTCATGCACCCAAGAGGTTCTTGCATACAGCCAGCCTCTGGGGGAGGAATCGTGTGTTCCTCTCTTCTTAAGTGGACGCGGAAAGGTGAGGTGAGGTGAGGTGAGGCGAGGGAGAACCAGGCAAGGCCTCTGCCCAACTCCCTATACCCTAGACCTGAGCCACCTGCTTGGTGTCCTCCTCGTTCCCCACAGTCACAGTGACTGTCCGTCAGAACATTTGTAGCAGGATGAGGGAGGGCAGAAGTGTGGACAACGCAGGGACAACAGCTCTGTACAAGAGTCCTAAATTCACTATGCCACTGGGCATTGCAACAATCACAGGAATAGGCATAATCCATTTTTCAGATGTGGAAACGGAGGCACAGAAAGACTAAAGAATTTACCTAGTGCTACTCAGCTAGCTAGTGGAAGTGCTGCTTTAAACCCAGACAGCCAGTCTCCAAAGCCCATGTTCTCAACCATGAGGCTTTCCTGGGTCCCTGCACTACACAGTGCCCAGGTGCTGGGATGTCTAAGAAAGAAGGATCTGAGCTGCCTGGTTAGTCAGCCTAGCCAAGTGGATGAGCTTCAGGTTCAGAAAGACCCTGTGTCTAAGAATAAGGTGGAGAGAGATCCAAAAAGTACCCAGCATTGACCTCTGCCTCCAATATGCACATACACGCATGTGCATGCACAGCTCACACATACATACCCTCATAAGTATGCACCCACACTCAAGTGTGCACACACATGTACACACACCCCAGCTCTGTGAAGGCGGGGTCAGTGTCTCTTACCATAGTGTGGCTCAGACCGCAGTTTGTCATGAGAAGGACCACTGAATGAAGACGGGCCAGGGAGGCTGTGCTGAGCGCAAGACCTGTCATACCATGGTTTTATCCGCTTGCTTTCATCATTTCCTTCTTCCTCTGCATTCTGCAACAAACAAACAAAATCCATGCAGCCATTGCTAACCTTGACTGTGCCCCATGAATCACATGCGTTCCTTGTGACAACTTGGATTCTGATTCCGGCTGGGTGCAGTTCGAGAGCCTATTTCAGGGCAGCGCCTGAGTGACGCTGACACTGGACTGTGCGCCAGCAGGAGGGGCTCAGGGCTCAGGACTCAGGACTGAGCTGTGGCTTCCCAGTCACCAGAAGCATGTGGCTTTCACATTCTGCCCTGCAAGCGGACCATCGGGATGGCACTCCACGTTAGGTTGAGGGAACTGGGGCTGGAGAGCATCTCCCCAGAGGAGAACACATTCATTCACATATTCTTTTTCCTCGTTCTAGGATAATACAGGTGCTGTTTTCCACAGAGACAAACTTTCTTTCCCCATGTCTGAAGAACAGAAGAAACTCAAGCTTGAGATGTATGAAATGTTTGATGTATTTGAGATGTATGAAAAAAGTGTCTATTAGTCTATTATGTCTATTTATAAACCAATTCAAAGCCATGAAATGCTATTGGGAAATGGGCTAAGGACAGTATGCTCATTTTTAGTTTTCACAGCTGGGATGCCTTAGGGTGCCTGTTCAGCTTATTCTAACTAAATATCTGACACAAAGGCACAGTTCTTTATTTCAAGGTGAACATTATAAAGTTGACCCTTTATCTATAGTGCAACGTGCTAGTAGTCATCTTAATGCTGGGGTGTCGAGGTGATGAATATCAGAGTGACACAGCACAGAATGTACAGTACATAGTGGCTGGTGAATGAATGATTTGTTAAGTGGCTATGTCCTACTCCTACTTAAAAATATTCACACTGTGAAACAGTCTGTGTCTTGAGTCAAGATCCCAGCTCTTCCAGACACGACACAAAAATTTCCATTTGGTCAAAGCACCCTGAACGGGGTGAGGTGGAGGCAGGTTCCAGCCACTGCCATGTTTCCAGAACTCTTCCATCGTCGTCTCCTCAAAAGCAGTGTTGCAGGCCAGGAGTAGAAACCCAGGGCTGCATCTTAGTTAATCAAGAAATGAAAAAAAAAAAAAAACTGCCTGGAATGAGGACAGTTGCTCACCAACCCTACAGATCCCACCCTAAGCTCCTAAAACGTTCCCCTTTACCCTTTTTGTACATAAGGGGAACACACAAGACGTGCTGAAGGGAAGACATTTGGCTGTCAGCCACCTGTCAGGAACATGTCCTCTTCCTTCTTGAGTGCCCTGTGTGATTTTATAAATACACTTTGGGGTTTCTGTTCTCACCGCCACTCTTGCCAATAAACAAGCCTCCACCACACCTACCTACCCATTTGTTTATTTTGAAGTTGGCTGCTGGCTGCTCTGAATCCATCCCGTTCTGATCAGCCTGTAGCGCTGACCAGGACTAACTGCCTGGCACTGTCGTCTTGCTTTCTGTCTTTATTTCCCTCAGGCCTGATTGTTTTGCAGTTAAATCCTGTCCTCATGGCCACTGCCTCTTTTCCCAGGGATACATACATGCACAGGGCGTCTCTTACCAGCATTGTTTGTAATGTTGAATAACTGATACCACATAACTACTCAGCATAGGGGCAGATTTTGAAAATCACAGTGGTTTGGTTTGCATTTTAGGCAAACATTTAAAAATAAAATTTCGATCAGGGAGATGGCTTAGTGGGTAAAAGCACTTGCTGTGCAAGCCTGTGACCTGAATGCAATCCCGGAACCAGGTGAAGCCTGACCTGGTAGTGTGCACGGGCATCTCAGCACCTTTGGTGAGATGAGAGGTGGAGTCGGGGAACTTCCTAGAAGCTTGTGGGGCCAGCAGCCTGCAGAGTGTGGTGAGGGGCAGAAACAGAGACTGCCTCAGAACACCGGGGAAGGCAAGAACTGACACCTGAAAGCTGTCCTCTGACCTCTGTCCTGGTACTCACACATGACCATGCACACACACACAAATGCACATCCACACATACCATACACACATACACATATACCATACACACCACTGATACTAAATACCAAATGTACTAGCCACACATTCTATACACACCCACACGTATCAGCCACATACATCCATACATGCCATCCATACATACCAGACACACATTTATGCCATTCACATGCCACACACCCACACACCACACGTTACATCCACATACACCATCCATCTGCACACACACACACACCCACACACACTATCCATACACCCACACAATAGATGCTAAGATTAAACCTCTTTTAAAACTAGAATTCTAAGGATACTTTTAAAATGATGAAAGTGTACAGTGATCTAAAACCAACAGCCATGCTTAACAATGAAATACACTGGAAGACATTCCTCCTGAGGCCCAAAATAAAGAAAAAGCTTCACACCCCATCTCCTAATCTAGCCAACTGGCTGTGGCAAGTGGACCTGTGAGCCCCACAGATCCAAGAGAAGGAAAACCAAAAACCCAAATGGCAGATTTATTCTCTGCCTCATCTGGGTGAGTGCCTTTAGAAAAGCTTCTCTGCAGCCTTATTTTCAATGTGCTCTACACTGTGGCTTATGATCTCCACACAGCCTTCGTGTGTGACTGAAATGTTTACACAGATAGAAGCTATACTGAGGAGGTTTTTCCTTTTTTTTTTTTTTTTTTTCTTCACATAAATACATGTTCTTTATCGCCCATGGTTCCCTGAGTCATTCATTATGGCCACTTCCCTGTGTGACACAAGCTTGTCCCAATCCTGATTTTATTAATCTATGCTGTCATGGTATGGCTTTTCTCTATGTGCCCTTGTCTCTACCACAAGGCCTGCACTTTCTAATTTGACATTTTTATCTTCCCATTCTTACAATAGAAGAGAAACCCTTTGGATTTTCCTCACAGATTCATACTTTGGAAAGAGAGACCAGAAGGATTTTGATTTCATTTTTCTTCATTTTGAGACAAGGACTCACTGTGTAGCCCTGGCTGACTGGGAACTCAATATGTAGACCAGGCTGGCCTAAAACTCATTTTCATTAAGCATTACACAACACACTACATGCAACATAATATCCTGCACAGGTGCGTGGCAAGGGTACAGGGTCATAACAGTCAGGAAAACTTCCCTAATGGCGTTCTGCAAGGATTTGGTACATAGTAATGATCAACTGGGCAACTATTTCTTCTCTGCCCTGCTGTAACTGAGCTTGGATGTATGTGGTGGCCACACTAAGTATGAGGAAGCACAGGCCCATGCTGCTGAGTCCAGGGAGAATCTCAACCACATCTCTGCATGCTTGCTCAGACTGAAACTTGGCTAGCACTTAGTTATTTTCCCAGTGAAAACAGTCTTCTTTTGGCTAAGTCTTGGCTACACAAGCCATGGATTTAACTTCTGACTGCATGTGACCACTACTCCAGGGAAAGAGTAGTTCACAAGAATGTGGGGGCAAGTCCTACAAATGTTTAAAATAGCATCCAAATATTTCTGATGTTATTCAATATTTCACTATGCACATTTTCCTGAGCATTCAAAATCTTTCCATTAACTGTAAGTCAGGTAAATAAATGTACAGGGAGACCTTGAATGCATGAAACAACACTGTGGAGGAAATGCAGTCACTTCTCATGTTGACTGTTGAGATGATCTAAGGCCAGTAAACTGGCTGACTTGAATAAAAAGAAAAAAGACTTGTATTTAGTTTATTTTCCCATGGAAAGTTCACAGAGCTGGGGCTGCAGAGATGTCTCAGTGGGTAAACGGCTTACTGCTCAAGCATGTGCACCACAGTAGATCTCTAGAACCCATGTAAAACCAGAAGCATGCATCTGTAACCTGGCAGGAGAGACCAAGTCGGGAGCTGGAAAATCCCTGGAAGCTCACAGGCCAGTGAATAGCAAACAAGAGATGGCTCAGACAAGGTGGAAGGCAAGACAGTTACCCACAGTTGTCCTCCCACTGCCACACGTGTCTCACATTCACACATACACATACACAAACACTACCAAAAACAAAAAGAATTTAACAGGGCAGAGAATTGTGGATTGTCATTAATCTTATGCAATTCCTAATAATTTTTAATTAACTGTCCTTGCCACACCTACTTGCCCAGTTATGCAGATAAGAATGGTGTCTGACAAAGAACTCTGCGCCTATTTGCCTGTCCTATTACCTGCTCACCAGCCCTTCCCTATTCTCAGCTAGTACAAAACTTACTAGATAACTAGTAAGGTAACCGGGTTAATCACTAACATAAAATCGGACTTTGAACTGCTTGTTTTCCTTTCAGGGAAAACAACTGAAAGTACGCTTAGCAGGTCAACACTCAGACACAAAAATTTCACATCCAACCAAATAATCCTTCTGAGAGCAGCCTGACCCCCAAAGAGTCCTGGCAGACAGCTAAAGGCGTGTGACGCCATACCTGGCCTATAAAGGACTCTACGTACTTGCACACCATGCCGCAGGAGCCCTCAGGACCCAGAAGGTTTTTGTTATACCTGATCTTGCTCATCTTCATGCCCTACAAGTAAAAACTGGTTCCTCCTCCTAAGCAATGCTAAGAGGGCTTTACCTACTAAGCTGTTACTGAATGGATCCTAGAAAGCTTAACTTTCCCAGGTGAGTGGGAGCTGATTTGGTCTAGCCTCTTAATCTTGCAGGAGTGACCCCCTGCACACGGGTGGCAGCACGTTCCTGCCCATCACGTCCCTCCTCTTCAGATAGCATCTTCCATTGCATCCTTTGAGAAAATACCTTCTCCCCATTTTTTTATTCCATGAGATGTAACGAGGTTTTTCTACCTCTTAGATGGTTGAATTTCCTTGGCCAAACACACCTGTTAACTAAGCCAACACTGACAAACACGACCAACTTTTCAGGAGCCCTACATCCACAAACTCACCCTCATGCAGGACAAAAAAATAATCACTTTATAACAGGAATTACATTGCCCCATTCTTCCAAGAAATCTACAGTCTTCAGAATAAAATTCTATCTCCTTAACCAAATTATACTAAACCCAGCTCCCAACCTGTTAGTCTGCCATGCCTGGCCATCTGCTCCTTTCAAAGTGTCCAACCTTCTGGCATTGTGCCACCTACAAACGTGTTAGCCGCCTTTAAGCTAACCTGGAATGCCCCTGGGGAGCCTGGGTGCCTCAGGCTGGGTGCATCTGATAGACAAACATCTCAGCCCTCTTCCCCCATGTGTTGACTGTTCCTAGTTATTCTCGGTGGGGGCTTCTCTGCAGCCTTCCTTGATCCCTTCCTTCTCCATTGTCTATTAAAAGGAAAGCCAAGACTGGATGTGGTGGTGTGGGCCTTTGCCCCCAGCCCTCCCTCAGGAGGCAGAGGCAGACAGATCTCTGTATGATGGAGACCAGCCTGGTCTACATAGTGATTTCCAGGTGGGCTGGGATCAGGGAGACCCTGTCAAGAAAATAAAACAAAATAACAATAACAACAACAAAAAGGAAAGCCAGTGTACCCCTCTTCTGACTGAAACACATGATTTGTGCCTGTATAGTTATTTTAATAAAAGCAAAACCAAGCTGGGCTTAATGCACACCGGGAACCCAGTGCTTAGAAGGTAGATACCAGAGGGTCAGGAATTCAAAGTCTGCCTTCAGCTACGTCAGTTCAGAGCCAACCTGGGCTACCTGAGATCCTAACTCAAAAGACAAATACTTCTGCCACTGTACAAAAGTTGAGGTCAAAGGAAAACTTGCAGGAGCTGGTTCTCTCCTTCCACCATGAGTGTCCTGGGGATTGAACTCAGACATCAGGCTTGGCAGCAAGTGCCTTCATCCATTGAGCTATCCCCAGGACCATAAATAAAATTCTGAATAGATCTAGATGGTTAGTGAATTAAATATAGCTATATATTAGCAACATATAAGAACTATACATGTGTAGCTAATTGAATATGTGAGCTTATAAAAGGATTCTGAATGTTATGTTTGCCCTGATTTGAACATTATGCATGAATTCATGTGCTGAAACATCACATACCATTCTATAAATATGTACAATTTTATGAATCAGAAGTTAAAAATTCAGGCCAGTGAAATGGCTGTGGGCAAAGGTGTCTGCCTCTAAACCTGACCACCCGAGTTCGATCCCCTACTCACATGGTGAAAGGAGCTAACTGATTTCTGCAAGTTATCCTCTGACCTGTATACTCACGGAGCAGTACTTGAGCACTCATCCACACACATACAGAGTAAGTGAATAAAAATGTAAAAAACTTTAAACAAAGAAATTAAAAATTAAATCAAGGAAAACCAATCCCAGTGTACTTTCTGCACCAAGAACATAAGAAGTGAGTGCCAGGGTGCTTGGCTCTGGCCTGTTCTTATGGGGGCTATGACACAGCAGGAGGGAGTTCCAGGGGGCCAAAGATTTACTAAAGACTTTCTTAAGATTGCCTCCTCACCCTAAATAGGCAGGCCTACCTGCAGGTTATTTAGAATTCTGCTTTCCAACAGCTGAGTAATTTAGGAGAGGGTTTAGCCCAGGAATTCCCAATCTAAACCTGGAGGAAGCATCTCAAGGAACTACATGGATGACTAAGAGCATCAAAGTGATATGGGTGCCTGCTTGAGACCTACTGGGTGAAACTGAAGGGGACGGTGCGCACAACCTCCACGGGGCACAAGAATCTTTATCGGAGTCATCATTTAATAGACCTAAGTATCCGCATAACCTTCCTGATTGAGAAATTGTTTCTTAAGTCTAAGTAAAATATCCATACTCTTCCACTCATCTCAGTCAAGAGGCCCATGCTCCAGGCACTGTTTCTTTATCTCTGGTTTATGAATCTGAAGTCTTGTAGTACAAGGAATGCTGTTAGTTAGCATTCCAAAAAAAAAAAAAAAAGTAAAAACCATGCGTAGTGGCTCATGTCTTTAATCCCAGCACTCAGGAAGCTGAGGCAGGAGGATCTCTGTGAGTTCAAGGCCAGTCTGGTCTACATAGCAAGTTCCAGCACGGACCCTGTCTCAAACAGACCAAAAACAAACAAACAAATAAAAACTCATGGTCCTACAGTTCATCCCGCTGCATCAGACGAAGTTCTGTGAACTCAAGGAGTGCAGAAAAGGCTTTCATCCACACTGCCACATTCACAGGCATCAAATCACTTATGAAAACGAAAGCACATTTGAAGCTGAAGAACTGGGCTGGGGAGATGGCTCACTGGCAGTGTGCTCTCCAGGACTGTATGGGACCTGTCCATGTATGTCATTCTTACATCAAACAGTCATACTCAGAAATCATAACTATAAGACTGGGAACAACAACCCTGCCATCTTCAAACTGAACCTTCTGAAAGGCTGAGTAAATGATCAGAACCTCATTGATTACAGAGAGTCTGGAATGTTGCAGCTCCAGACTCTAATCACAGCCTATCTCTCTATCTTTAGTTCCCTAAGTAGCCATTCCATGCCACCTCCAGGTCTGATCTAGCATTCTGTGACTAAAGATGAAAACTTCTGGGAATGTATTAACTTAAAACCCTAGCTTCCAGGGCTGGAGAGATGCTTGGTGGTTAAGAGCACTGAATGCTCTTGCAGAGGACCCAGGTTCAGTTTCCAGCACCCGAACAGTGTCCAACAACCTGTTAACACCAGTTCTAGGGGATTCGAAGCCATCTTCTGACCTCTGTGGGCACACCGTGACACAGGTGCACTTACACATATGCAGGTAATAGAAAATCATGCACATAAAATAAAAATAATATTTTTTAAACTGTAGCTTCCACCACTCAGCACTCAAGTGTCATCAAACAGCTGAGAACCCCCAACCCTGTGTTGTAACCACCTAGTTTCACCAATGCATCTGAACAGTGAGAGCCTTGATTATGACCTTCTTCTGTTTCCTAAAAACGTCATGAAACTCTTTCATGATGGAACATGAGGTGACCCAAATTTGTGTTCTGGGGCCATGGTCACTCAGTATAGCTCCTGAATAAACTTTTCATTTTGAGGGGGAAGTTCATTTTGGGGGTTGACAAACGCAAGAAGAAACTGACAAATTCAGATTGCTTAACCGGGCCAAGTTACTGTGTGGTCATTTTCAGTGAAATAAAGTTTTACAGTTGCTTAAAATAAGTTTTTGGTTGGAAGCCAAGGAAGGAACGCATTTGTACCCACATAAAGCAATTCAGTTCTGGAGCTGCGGGCACCTTTTGGAAAGTTCTTAGAACCAGTCCCAATTGCACACTTAGTTTCCAGAATGCAGCCGGGCGGGGCCTGACTGTACAGTTGTCCTGTTTGTAGCTGGCCATGAGGTCTGGGCCACACTCCAGCTGTCCATGGGCAGACTTCCTAGCTCCCCAATCCCTCCTCAGGCTCCCTTCGCCCACCCCACTTCCTCCTCCTTTCCCCCACCTTCCCCTCCCTCTCCCCACCCCTTCCTCTCCCTTCCAATCCCCCTCTCCCTTCCTCCCCTGGTCCTGGGAGATGAGCACTTCAGCATATCTTTTGGATTCCAGACAACCCAACTGCCTGCTTGGCGAGGTCTCCGGCCATGGCGGCCGCGACTGGCCGAGGGCACCTGGGACTCGCGTGGAGAAGTCGGGGGCCCATGAGGCGCCAGTAGGGCGCGGCGGGGGAGCCCAGGAGCGCGGGTCTGGGCCGAGGGCCTTCGGGTGCGTGGCAGGGACTCTTGGGGGGGGCGGAACGCGCGCCCGCGGGGCGGTCTAGGGCCGTGGCCCGCCCCGCTCGCCTCGCCCGGGACCTGGGAGGAGCGCCGCGCCGCCCAAGGGCCAGCGGAGGCCGGGCCCGCCCCTTCGGCCGTCCAGGCCGGTGCACCCGAGCCCGCGCCGCAGCATGAGAGCCGGGCCCGTCCCGGGGACGCGCGGCGAAGGCGAGGCCGAGGCGCGGCGGCCGGGCGCCGCATGGGGACCCCGGGGGGCCGGCGGCGCGCACGGCGCGGAGGCCGGGGACTGCCCCGGAGAGGCGCGGCCGCCGCGGCCGCCGGGCTGCTGGGCACCGCGCTGGCCGCCTACGCCTGCTGGGGCCAGCTGCCGCCGCTGCCCTGGGCGCCCCCCGCCCCGCCGCGCCCCGCCGGCGTGCTGCTGTGGTGGGAGCCCTTCCGGGGCCGCGGCGGGCTCCTCGGGCCGCCGGCCGACTGCCGCCGGCGCTTCAACATCAGCGGCTGCCGGCTGCTTACCGACCGCGCGGCCTACGCTGAGGCTCAGGCCGTGCTGTTCCACCACCGCGACCTGGTCCGGGGCCCGCGGGACTTGCCCCCTCCCTGGAGCGCCGCGCGCTCCCGACCCGCGGGCCAGCGCTGGGTGTGGATGAACTTCGAGTCGCCGTCGCACTCGCCGGGGCTGCGCGGCCTGGCCGCCGACCTGTTCAACTGGACGCTGTCCTACCGCGCCGACTCGGACGTCTTCGTGCCCTACGGCTGCCTGCGGCCCCGGAGCCACCCGAGGGACCCGCCGGCCGGCCTGGGGCCCCCGCTGGCTCGCAAGCGCGGGCTGGTGGCCTGGGTGGTGAGCCACTGGGACGCGCGCCAGGCGCGCGTGCGCTACTTCCACCAGCTGAGCCGGCACGTGCGCGTGGACGTGTTCGGCCGGAGAGGGCCCGGGCGGCCGGTGCCCGCCAGCGGGCTGCTGCACACCGTGGCGCGCTACAAGTTCTACCTGGCCTTCGAGAACTCGCAGCACGTGGACTACATCACCGAGAAGCTCTGGCGCAACGCCCTGCTGGCCGGGGCCGTGCCGGTGGTGCTGGGTCCCGACCGCGCCAACTACGAGCGCTTCGTGCCGCGCCGCGCCTTCATCCACGTGGACGACTTCCGCAGCGCGGCGCACCTGGCCGCCTACCTGCTCTTCCTCGACCGCAACCTGGCGGTCTACCGCCGCTACTTCCACTGGCGCCGGAGCTTCGCGGTGCACCTCACCTCCTTCTGGGATGAGCCCTGGTGCCGGGCCTGTCGGGCGGTGCAGACCGCCGGGGACCGGCCAAAGAGCATCCGCGACCTGGCGGGCTGGTTTGAGCGGTGAGCGGGTGGCTCCGAAACGCACGTCCCGCGGGAGGAGGACGGTTTAGCCATGAAAACTGTGCGGGGTCAGGTCGGGACTTTGTTCCTAGCTCTCTGTTGAGGGCCATCCGTGGTGGGTGACCAACTTGCGGTGGGGTGGGGGGAATTCTTACTGCCACCGGTGTGGAGAAGTGGCCTGGAGGCACTGGAGGAGCCTAACTGCTTTAATTTCCTCCTAGCCACAGGCCTTACCAGGAAGATCTGTAAATCGCACAATCTTTGTTCTCTGCCCCACGTTTTGCTTGGACCAGTGAGAGGTAGAGCATTGGGTTTTGGAAGTGTGTGGGTGTGAGATAATGGGAGGTCTTTGTGCCCAGAGCGAGGCTTTTCTTTGGTCGTTGGATTTCTCAAACCTCTTGCTCTGGAGGAAGACATGAGGTTGGCTCAAGAAGACATTGATGCCCTTTTCGAGCTGTGTATGTTCTCAGCGTTTTGCACGGAAGGAGAGGCAAGATTGTTCTCAGAGGACAGTCAGGATGAGGATTTGCGTGTTCATGCAGATAGTTCACACTATTTCTGAAATGTTGCATTTGAACGACACTCCAGATTCAGGGCCCTAAGGGAGTTCAGTATTTAATAGAATCCCATGAACAGTCCCTTTACAATGTGAATAATCGTCTCCTAATAATTTCTTCTGACTTTATATTTTTCATGACCTGGATTTTTTACACATTAAAAATACAGATATAAAAAAAGCACAAGCAATCTTCTTCCCCTTTTCCTAACAAGCTAGTATTTACAAATGGGAAGAAGACAGTCACACTGTCGCTTTCCACACTGTTATTTCGTGTCTCTGCTGGACATGAAATTTAGAGTGGAATGTAATTCCTTCTGCAGAGCGGGTGCCCCTGTGCAGGACCCGAAAAAAAAAAAAAAACTCCTTTTGCAAAAGGAGAAAAGAAAGTTCGTGGTGTCTGTCAATGGTAATTTTTGTTTCTCTCCGTTTTTCGAAAATGGAGCTGAACTAGTGCCTACAGTTCATTGTCTGGGTATCCTTTTAAGAGGCTAAAATCCACAGGTTCACCTCCTAATCTTCATCTAGTACAGTAAATCCTGAGTCTGGTGCCTTTCAGCATGTGCCACGGGGCAAATCTTGAAAATCCAGGAATTAACCTTCAGGCTGTTGAGCAGCATGTTCAGCAGCTGCCAGTGTGTGCCTGTTTGTGCCAAAGGGGATCCCCAGGGAGGGCACAGAAAGTGAGACTGGCCCTGTCTCTACAGCTGTTGCACTTACCACTGTCAAAGGTGAACAGGGATTTGGATCAAACAAAGGAAGTGTTAGCGATGGTGCTGCAGACCAGAAATCAGATCAGAAAGCCAGTTGACTTAAAGCCTCAAACTCTCATAATAAAGATCCTCAGTGGCTGTTCCGGGTGGAATCCAAGATTGATTAGCTTTATAGGGTTCTGCCTCTCTGTTTGGTCAGTACAGTCACCTGAGCCCCAGAGCAAGTTTACCTCCAAGTGCTTTTGTTGTGTAAAGTTCATGGAAGCTCAGGGGCTTCCATTCTCTTCTGTAAAAGGAGTAATTAAAAGCTGTGAATAACATTTCCTCATTAAAGTGTTATTATAGTGTGGGTAGAAGTACAATTACCCAGCACCAGCCATCTGATAGAGGGAAAAAACAGTTCTTTTTAAAAAAAGGGTGTTGGTGAAACATCAGCCAAGGATCTCCATGTTATTGTGAACTTTCCTGGGGCCGTGGGAGAGAGATCAGGACTTGAATGTGAGCTTTGCATTCCAGCTCTGTAACTCTGAGCAGAGTGGCAGCCCAGACATCTGCCTCCTCTGTGAGTGTGGGAGGAAACCCTTCAGGGCTCATTCTGGGATGTAAGCAAAGATGCTGACAGTGAGCACTTGGTTAATATATATGCAGACATGCATGTACATTCCTTTTTACTGTGATTTTAGGATGCCCTCAAACGCATTTTTTATGTCTGAAATGACATCTTAAGGTTTATTAGAGAATAAATCTGAAAAGGGAAGGTATGTTGTATATTTTAAACAAGCCCCTTAAGCCACATTTCAAAATCATTTCAATTTAGATTAAAGTTGGGTTTGCAGAGTAGGAAGAGGTTCAAATGAATTTTTTTTTTTTTTGAAAAACAGTTTGGTAAAGCTCCATGGTTAAATTAATCTCGGTGGTCTCACCCATGCCTTTTGTATCAAATCCCTGTAAGACTAAACATGTTTATGGAATATTTATGTGAAGAAGAATGTACCAAAATGTATAATATTTTTCAGAATATATTTCCTGTGATTGTCATGACTTCCGTTAAGGCATACACCTTTCTTTTAAGTTGATCACAAATATTTAGCCCTGGATGACCTTAATTTGCTGAGTGCACCTGAAAGCAACTCTTCAGAAGCCAAAGGGACTTGCTAGCAGGACTTAGATTGTTTCTAGATCCCAAGCCCTTCCCTGACAGCAAGAGGAAGACAGCCAGGGAGGCTTCAGGAAAGAGCTTGCAGCTTGGAGCCAGAACCTGAGGATGTGGCTTGGCCACATTCTGTTTCCGTGGCCTTAACCAGGCAAAACATCTATGCTTCTGAGTCTTAGCTTCCTTACTTAAAAGAAATGTATGCCGCCATGTAAGCAGGACCATACAGGACGACGTGTGCCCAGGTGCTCTGTTGTAAAGTGTTGCATGAGTACAGAATCTATTCTTGAAAGCTCTAGACCAGGGGTGAGCACATGTTTTCTGTACAGGGCCAGAATGAGTATTTCAAGCTCTGAAGGCCGTACGGCCTTTGGTAGTGCAGGAGCATCCCAGTAGGGACATTAGCTGCTGGCTTGTGCCCCTGGGGTTAGAGTTTACCAGCTCAGCTCTAGACATTTACATATGCTACAAGGAATTTAGGAAACTAACCATTTTTAAAAAAAGCAAACCTGATAGGCACCTTTGAAAGGGATTTAAGAATTCTAACTCAAGAATTCTGGAGGTAGATATCGCTGGTTTCTTAGACCTGCCTTGCAACATTCCCTAATTGGGAAAATTATTTAAGCTTGCTGTGTTTTGATCATCTCGTCTCTAATTGAGAGTAATCATATATAATTCATGGAGGAACGGAGGACTGGATAAGACAGGTAAGTACTCAGCATAGTGCCTGGCCCAGAGGACAAGACTAGGAAATGCTCAGAGAGATCACCACCAGTCCCTTGAACAGAGGGAGGAGCCAAGATCCAGACCTGCTGCAGTATGTGCTGGAGGTGACAAGCAGTGGGACCAGCTGTTCCTGTGTGTCACCACCCCTGAAGCCTCTGTCACTTGAGCTGCAAAATGAGGGGCTGCACACAATGCCCAAGAGCCTTCCCGTCCCTGCCTCCCTGTTCTAATAGGCACCCTAGAGCTTAGAGAGCTAACTGCCCCCTGGTGGGCCTTCCTTATCCTCTGGAATTGAGCTCACACCCAGGAACTGGACACTGTCAGAACCAAACACCAGGGGAGAGGTTTGGAGAGAGAGTGTCTGTGCCTATGTGCACATTACATTCCTCAGATATCCAGGAGAGGAGCCATGTCCTCTGGAGGGTTGGGTGGATGAGTGTGAGGTCCACATTTCAAGTCATGCTTGATTTTGTCTCGGGGACTTTTTATACTACACTTCCTAACAAATCTGGTCTTTATGTATAATGCTGATGTCTTTTGCAAAGTGACTAAAATAATGGGATGAGAAGATGTCTCTGTTGGGAATGTATGCCCACAGGTGCTTACGTGTTCTTGCCTGTGACCCAGGGGTGTCTTCGTTGGGGGCTCTGTGAGGTCACTGTGCCTGGCAGCTGCACTGTGATGGCTTTGCCTCAGAGGTGCTCACCAGGCCAAGTCCAGCTTGCGCTCTCGCTCTCTAGACTCTCCTCACTGTAATCCGGTGACTCATTTGTTAGGACTGGAACACACATTCTTATGTTCTGGTCTGGTTTACTTTTCTACATGCTCCTAGATCCTCAGTGGTAGTTACTAGCTTCCATCCACCCAACTTCAGCTTTCTGTGCAGACTGGGAACATAATGTTGGGCAGGGGTCAAGAAAGCTTTCTTCATTATAGGGAGCCATGATCGTCCAAAGAGGAAAATGTGAATTTGGAGTAAACACTGGAGATTCTCCTCTTTTTCTACCTGCCCTTCTCCACTGTGTGTGAGGACACACCCAACACATATAATCACACTCGGTGACATGCTCATTCAAGTACACACTGAAAAATCATGGTCAGCTAACAGTAGGAACAGAAAAGAAAACTGTCACGAAAAGAAAACCCCATCTTGAGTGAGTTAAACACTTCTTACAAAGTAGAGCAGGTGGTAAACCACACTGGAGGGGAAATAAAAGGGAGACAGTCAAGAGCAATTCGGAGAGAGCCGGAAGGAAGGGAGATGAGAACAGCAGAGGGTCCGTGCAGTTACAGAGGAGAAGAAATCCGGGGCATGTGTGCTGGGCTAGGGGTGCAGCTTAGCGTGCTCCATTCACAGAGCAATTTGTGCAGCTTGAAACAACATGTATGGACAGATGGGGTAAAAACAAAGTGAGATCTTGTTGACGGAGTGGGGAACTTAGCAAGGAATAAGCACCCCAACAGAGACAAAACCCTGACTCGTTACAACAGATTCTTGGTTGCTATGAATGCTACTTTTTATCTGGAAAAAATCACATTTGTTGCCCTTTATTCAATCCTAGTCAGCAAACTTCACCAGTGCTCAAAAGCCGCTTTTAAAGAAACGTACTTCTAGAAACAATCGCTGGGACTGGAGAGATGGCTCAGCGGTTAAGAGCACTGGCTGTTCTTGCAGAAGACCCAGGTCCCAACACCCATATAGTGGCTAACTCCAGTTCCAGAGGACCCTAGGCCCTCTTCTGACAGCCTCAGGCATTGCATGACACGGCTGCACTTACATACATGCAAGGCAATACACTCATGCACATAGAATAAAAATAAAAAAGGAACAATCACTGACATTGTTTTAAAGGAGGAAAATGTATAATCAGTTTGTCACACCTATTAGTTTCCTTCAAAACCTTTTTACAAAACTACATCAAGTAAGATTTAAAGAACTGGATTCTTATGATCCCAATTCTGAGATCTTTGAATTAATGTTTTTTAAATGTTTTTATTAAAGCTTTGAGAATATCATACAATGCCTTTTGATCACATTAGCCCTCACCCCCTCACATTTAGACCTCACCTTCCCATCCCCCAACTTCTTGTTCTCCTTTTAAAAGCCTGTCTAGTCCAGTTTGTGTTGTCCAAATGCTCTTGAGTGTGAGTGGCCTACCAGGGCTCACGCCCTTAAAATACCTGACTCTGCCCTCCCAGTAGCTATCCCAAGAGCTCCTCAGCAAGGGGTAGGACAAGCCCAGCTCTGCTCTCCACGCTGGGATCTTGTCTGACTTGAGCTGTGCACTCGTGCTGTCACAAATGCTGAGACTTCATGCCTCCATCTGCTTCAGAAAGCACGGTTTTCTTGTCATCTGCCTCCTCTTCCAGGATCATCCTTGAGCTTTGGGGGGAAGGGGTATGATGTTCTGTTAGGGCTGAGCATTCCACAGTCTCTTATTTTCTGCACATTGACCAGTTGTGGGTCTCTCTGTTAAATTTCCATCTACTGCAAAGCTTTGCTGATGAGTGGAGAGATGCACTAGCCTATGGGTATGACAGTAAGTCATGAGTTGGTTTTAATACTATGTCAGTTCAGCAGAATAATAGCAGGTCTCCCCAGGGATCTGTAATCTGTCGAGTCACAGGTCCTTGGCCTGAATTATGTCCAGGTATGGGTTCTATTTGTGGAGTGAGCCTTGGTGACCGATTACTCCCATAACACGGTTGCACCAGTAGGCATACTCTACCAGCCCACTCCTTAACGTAGTGGGCAGAGCTCATAGATGGGTAAGATTGATGATGATTTTTCTCTTCTGGTAGCATGTATAACACCTTTCAGGACCATGAAAGCTCGTCAGCAGGGATGAAGCTGCCAGGTCAGGACCAGCTTGATCTTCCCATGTTCTATGACTCAAGTATGTGGTGTTCAGCTATAGGGTCTTACCATCAAGTTCTGAAAGATAACGAAGAGCAATGGCAATTATGCAAAAGCAATTGTGTTTGCACGTCTGTGGGGACCCTTCTGGCCACAATTCCAAAAGAGGTAACTCATTCCCAGCACTGGACTTTTTATTTGCTGCTTGTGGCTTCTAGCAGGGGCCTCCTTCTCGTTACAGGGTAACTGCATTTAAACACTTTTCATTTATGTACCTATTTTAGGAAGCTTCTATACTAGATTTTCATATTTTTTTCAGAAGGCCTTTAGTGCTAGCTAGCCCTCCCCGTCCCTCCCATTTAACTCTAACTGCCCCATTATTCCTCGTTCCCCTGTACTAGTCACTTTCCTGTTGCTGTGATAGAAACATTGACCAAGGGAACTTACAAAAGGAAGAGTTTATTTAGCTTATGGTTCCAAAGGGACAAGAGTCCATCATGGTGGGGAGGCATGGCGGCAGAGGTGGCTGGAGTAGGACCAGAAGCTAGACTCTCACATTCAAGCTGACAAAGGAAGCAGAGTGTGACTGGAGATCTGGCGAGACTTAACTCTCTAAGCTCGCCTCCAGTGCCATGCCCCCTCCAGCATGGCCACGCCTTCTGAGACCTCCTAAAACAGTTCCACCAACTGGGCACAAAATGTCCAACTACTTGGAGCCTATGGGAATCATAGGTTCTCATTCAAACCACCACACCCCCTTTATGTCAATTGCATCCTATGTCCCTTCCCTGAGAACCACCCCTCTCCCCATGACCCGTTAACTAGTTTCTTGACTTCTATGGGTTTCCAAATGAAACACATATCTAAAGACTTAAATGTAGCATCCATGCATAATAGAGAACATGTGACATCTGTCTTCCTGGAACCTCACTTAGAATGAGTGTTTCCAGTTTTATCCATTTACCTTCGAATCTCATAGTTTTGATTTTCTTAATAGCTGAATAATATTCCTCGGTTCCACATTTCTACTCCTTCATCACTCCATTCATCAGCTGGCAAACATCTAGGTTGTTTCCACTTCCTAGCTACTGTGCTCAAGCAGCAATGAACAGGGATGAGCAGGTGTCTCTGTGTAGGATACAGAGTCCTTTGAACACACACCCAAGGGTGATGGAGATGGATCACTGGACACATTCCTAGCTTTCAGAGAAAGCGCCACACGACTTCCATGGTGGCTACAGCAGTTTGCACTCACCAGCAGTAAGTGACCGTGCCCCTTTCCCCACATCCTCTCCAGCAGTTGTCATTTCTTTAATCTTAGTGATTCTACTGGGGTAGATGAAATCTCAAAGTAATTTTGATTTGCATTTTCCTGGTGGCTAAGGATGCTGAACATACTGAAAAATATTTCAAGTATTTCATCTTTTGAGAACTCTGTTTAGTCCCACACCAAATTTTTAAGTGGGTTGTTTGTTTTCTTGAGGTTTAGTGTTTCTTTTTAACGTTCTTTGGATATTCTAGAAACTAATCCTCAGGCATATAGATGATAAAGATTTTTTTCCCCTTCTGTACGTTGCCTCTTCATTCAAATGATAGTGTCCTTTCTGTACAGAACAGTTTTATTTCCATGAGGTCCCATCTATCAGTTGTTGTTCTTAATGCCTGCATGTTGGGGTCCTGCTCAGAAAATTTTTTTCTGTGCCAGTAAGTCGAAGCATGGTCCCTACTCTCTCCTCTTTCAGATTCAGGGCAGAATTCTCAAAGAAGAACATCTATACTACTCAAATTATTTCATAAAGTAGAAAAGAAAGGGACACTTTCAAATTCATTTTATGAAGCCAGTATTACCCTGATTCCAAAACCAGACAAAGACCCAACAAAAATAAAATTATAGGCTGAACTCTCTGATAAATATAGATGCAGAAAATCTCAAGAAAATATTTGTAAACTAAATTCAAGAACATATTCTAAAGATTATCTACTATGATCAAGTTGAGTTAATTGTAGAGATACAGGGACAATTCAACATATGTAAATCCATAAATATAATCTACCAGGTAAACAAACTCAAGGACAAAAACCACATGTTCATCTCATTAGATGCAGAAAAGACCTTTGGTAAAATCCAATATCCATTCATGAAAAAAAGTCATGGAGAATCTAGGACTACAGGGGACAGATCTCCACATAATAAAGGCAGCATAGAGCAAGGCCACAGCCAGCATCATGATAAATGGATAAAGACTCCAAAGAATGACCACTACAATCAGGAAGGAGGAACAAGGATGTCCTTTTAAATCCAGTTCAGTATGGTGCTTGAAATCTTAGCTAGAGCAATAAGACAAGTGGAGAGAAAGGTGTTACAAATTGGAAAGGAAGTCAAAGTACCTTTATTTGTAGATAATATAATTCTATTCATAAAAGATCTAAAGACTCCACCAGAAAACTCTTAGAGCTGATAAACACATTCATCAAGGAGGCAGGAGACAACATTAACACATAAAAATCAGTAGCCTTCCTACACTCCAAGACCAAATATACCAAGAAAAAAACCTCTGGGAGGCCTCAGCATCCTCAGAGCTCAGTCACACCACAGAGCTCTAGAATGGCACTGACATAAAGACAGACATATTGATCAGTGAAACAAACTGAGAACTGTATATAAATCCACACACCTACAGACACATTGATCAGTGACACAGAACTGAGAACTGTGTATAAATCCACACACCTACAGACACATTGATCAGTGACACAGAACTGAGAACTGTGTATAAATCCACACACCTACAGACACATTGATCAGTGACACAGAACTGAGAACTGTGTATAAATCCACACACCTACAGACACATTGATCAGTGACACAGAACTGAGAACTGTGTATAAATCCACACACCTACAGACACATTGATTAGTGACACAGAACTGAGAACTGTATATAAATCTACACGCCTACAGATACCTGATTGAGAAAGAGGCCAGAAATATACATAGGAAGAAAGATAACATCTTCAATAAATGGTGCTGGTCAAACTGGATAGCTACCTGTAAAAGCATGAAACTAGGCCCATATCTCTCAACCCCAAATGGACCAAGAACCTCAACACAAGACCTGATAACCCTGAATCTGAATTAATGTTCTTAAAAACTACTGAATCTCAGGGCTGGAAAGATGGCTCATCAGTTAAGAGCACTGGCTACTCTTTCAGAAGACCCAGGTTCGATTCCCAGCACCCATGTGGTGACTAACAACTTTCCCTAACTCCAGTTCCAATGGGATCCAATGCTCTTTTCTGACCTCCAAAGGCATTGCATGACACAGATGCATTTACATACATGCAGGCAATACATTTATACATATTAAGAAAACAATAAAATAAATGAAAACTACCAAGTGTCAGGCTTGTGAGATGGCTTGGCAGGTAAGGGCACTGTGCTGAGCCTGATGATCTGAGTTCAATGCTTGGGTCCTACATGGTTGAGGGAAGGAACTGAATATAGCAAGTTGTTCTCTGACCTCTACATGTGCACCATGGCACATGCTTGCTCCCCAATAATGAGTAAATGAATGTAATTAAAAAATTTTAAATGACCAAATCTCACCTAATACTGTGAACATGAGAATGTCCCATTAGTCCACGTGCTAAGAATTTGTGAATGGTTTCTCAAAGAGAAATGGGCCACTTAACAAGCATTCTGGAGTACATGCTATGTACAGACTCTGCTAGAACTAGAGGATGTAAACAAAAGGCAAGGACTCAGTACACCAAAGTGTATGCTCTTGTCAGGGAAATGGACATGGAGATGATCCCAGTACGTGATACTGTCACAATAATGCTCAGTCATGGGAAGAAGAATCGCAGCATGTTGTAGAGCCTCAGAACTGAACCTCCCAGAAGCATTAGGGCACTGCGCTTCAGGGACGAGTTTCCCACACTGCTCTGTTCCTCTAACATTATCAACAGCAAATACAAGCGCTGCAGCCTCCACCCCAGCATTTGGCCTCCCTGATTGCTTTCACGAATGCTATAGTTAAAAACAAGAGTCACAATTAAGTATCTCCCCCCAAATGACTAATCTCTACTGGGACTCTGCTCTCTTAGCAACTAGGCACACCTGCTCTCACCCTGATTTTTCTATGCTCTCCTGAGGTTAGGTAAACATCGTAGACAGATCCACTCCATTGGATGAAGCATTCAACCATAACGATCCTGGTGATCAGATAACAACTAGGTAGCTCTAGGAGCCCTGTGGTTTGTCAAGCCTTCTGGGGAGAAATGAAGCTACACCTTCCTGTTGTAGCCGACAAGGGTTCTTATTGGTGGAGCTCCCAGCCTACACGCCATGCTTCATACCTACCCTTCCTCTCCTGATTACCCTTCAGAGAAGGGCACTGGGGTGACGACCTCCATAGGTCTCTGCTTCCTGATAATCAAGAGTTGTCATGTAATCATCCTGCCTGGAGTTTAGTCTGGTTGAGTGATCCACCAATGACAAGAATACGGGAGAAGTGATAGCTGAGGCTTCAAGACCGGGCTGTAAGAGATTGGCTGTCTCCCCTTCCTCCTCCTTCCTCTTCGATTGCTGGTCTGCTTGCTTCTTTCCTTTCTCTCTGTCCTCCCTTCCTTCACAGCGCTTTTCGCTCCCTCCTCTCCCTCCTCCTCCTCTCTCCCTATCTCCTCGAGCTCATTCTTCTTTGTTGTCTCTAAGGTGGCCATCCACTTCCTTCTTCACTGCTGATGGGGACCTGGCAGTGCTGTGTGGTTAAATGCACTAGGAAGGAAATGCTCTCAACCAGGGGCTGAAATGGTCAGTAGGCCAACTTTGCTTGGCACCATCCCAGATTTCACATCCTTCAGGTCCGGACACTTAGGAAGCTGACAACAGACAGCTGAACACACACATGCAGACAGGTTTCCTTGGAATAACGCTGGTCCTTACTGAGCAGGAGTATGCTTTGCTCCCAGTCTTCGTTCGTGAAACAGACCTCTTCTTGACTTCCTTTAGCTGTGTATCTTTTTGAGTTTTCAAGGTACTTAAACACTTTGCCTGAAGTATTTTCTTACACTTTTAAAAACCTTTAAAAAATTAAAATTAGTGTGGCTGCTTATTTGTGTGTGAACATCTGTGTGCAGGTACCTGCAGAGGCCAGAGAGGGCATCAGATCCCCTGGGGCTGGAGTTACATGTGGTTGTGAGCTGGGATGCTGGGAACCAAACCCAGGTCCTCCACAAGAGCAGTAAGTACTCTTAACCCCTGAGCACCTCTCCAGCTCCGGTGTTACACTCTTAAATTAACATATAATTTATTGAATTCCACACACAAAGTCCTCAGTAATTCAGATGTCATTTCAAGAGTCTAATAAAAATCCATTTCTTCCTTGCTCCACACTTTTCTATATCCTTTTCGTGTGTCTTAACAGGGCATGCTCATTATAGCCAAAACAAGCAGATGTCCTTACTCATTTATTTCCTTTGCTTTATTTGAAAACGCTAATTTGCCATCATTTATCTAGAGGGATGAATGATGTTCCAAGCTTCCAGAATCTATCGAATGCCCCTTCTGGAGATTAGTCACACTCAGATCCTTCCTTAAACATTTACCAAGGTCCTTTATCATGCAGTAATTCAATATACATGTATAACACATACTGTAAAAGCCAACTGTTTGATAGAATCCTTTGTACAGCCTTTGCACAGCCACCCGTGGACCTGGAACCCTTCTTTGGGGTAGCTAAGCGAGCAGCTAATGTTGAGGGAAGATAGCTTCCTTTGTTGTCCCCTGAGTCCCAATCTAGAGTGCAAGAAACACCAAAGATAACTTCACATGATGATGGAGACATATCAGTCTGGAGGGGAAGATCAGGCAACTGAATGAAGAATTAGTTCCCTTCTCAGTGTGAGTTTAGACAAACCACCCCTTCCATTTAAAAAGATACACACATACATATGTATGCTCTTGGGGGGTCTTTTTGAGACAGTTCCCTGTAGCCCCAGCTGACCTAGAACAAGGCTGGTCTCAAACTCACAGAAATCCACTTGCTTCTGCCTCCCTGGTGCTGGGATTAAAGGCATATGCCATCACACCTGGTAAGCATGTCTTCATGTTGAGCATTATTATTTACAGAGTCCTCCTAAGGAAAATCACTTACAAATTAAAGTCATAGGACTGGATGCCTGAAAAACTGACTTTTACAATTGCTTACAAGATGAATTTAGGCAAATCTTTGAATTGATAAAATTAAGATATGTTGTAAAATAGGCTATGTTGTAGAGTGAATATTATTTCTATTCCTGAACTACACTAAGCTAGGTTCCCTCCAAAAAAGAACCTGAGATAAAGGCTTGCAGGTTGTCTGTTTATTTTGAGTGTGATTGCTAGAACAAGAGAGCAGAGTGAAGCAGAAAGAACGGGGCAGGGCTGAAAGGTGGCTTAGCAGGTAGAGATGACTGTCAGCCAAGCCTGATGATCTATGTTCCATCCCTGGAGACAGGTGGAAGGAGAGAACTGATTTCTGCAGGTTGTCTTCTAAGTTCCACAGCATTCTGGAATATGATCCCCCATCCCCAGTAAGTAAATGTGATTAAAAAATTGAAAATGAGACCCCACATCCTGTTCTCCTTCTAGTATTGCATAGTGTTCTGGGCCTGCTTTTGCTCTTAGCACCCCAGATCTCTGGACTTTTAGTCCAGACCCACCCACTTCATCCTGAACCCCTGTACTCAGACCAGTTTAATTTTTCAGTCTAGTTTATTAGAGCCTTCACAGGCCGTGTCGCCTCCCTGAAATTGCCTTTGCATTACTGAGGCCAGCGTTCTATCCTGGCAGACCCGACCCCCAACTTGCCTTGGATTCATGGGACCAGACTTCTCCCCTGGTAAATCTGATCCTGCCCACTGCATCTCCGCTCCCCTACCACAGCAGCACCCCACATCCCGTTGAACTTCTACCCTTGGGCACAGGCCACTTTTGCTCTTAGCCCCCCCGATCTGTTCTCCGTCCTCCTAGCTCTGCCTGCCTGTGAGGTCTCCAGATGGCACCATCTCCACCCCCTTACACAGGTACCACCTGCAGCCCCTACCACTGCTGCAGGACCCTTTAGTAGGCACCCAGACTTTTGCAGACTGCCTGAGAAGACCTGAATTCAGCCTCTGCCTAGGAATATTCCCAAATTGTGCTGTCTCTGCTGGCTAGAGGGGCTCAGACCTTAAGAGAGAGTTTGAGAGGATGTGATCACCGCTGACTTGTGCCTCTGAGGGAACTCTGGAGCAGCTGGACTAGAGCCATCAGGTTCGTCCAGTATAAAATCAAAAGAGAGAACCTGAAGCTTCGCCCAACCAGCTTTACATACGCAGTAAGAAAACAACCAAGTCACATCAAGAATACAAACAAAATCAGACTTCAACGGACAAATGAAGGTTCCTGTCTCACATTCAGACTCACAAAGAACAAAAGAAATCCACGTGCCAAGATCATAACACGAAAATAATATTATGAAAACCCAAATACAAATGCCCCCACCAAACATCACCAGTCCTATATAAGAGTTCTACAATGAGAACTCCATAGAGATAACCCAGGACACAGAGTTTAAAAGAACCATCATAAACATTGTCAAAGAATTCAACGAATTTAAGGAACACACAAACAAGTTGGAGAACAAAAAGAAGGCAGGGACAAACTTCTGATTGAATTCAGAAAAGAGGTAGAAAAAACTGAAGAAATAAAAGTATTCTTGGAATTAAATGAAAAGGACAATACAACACAACAAAACCTCCGAGACACTTTAAAAGCAGTCCTAGGAGGAAAGTTTATAGCTCTGGTGTCTACATTAAAAAAAAAAATCAGAAAGAACACAAGTAAATAATTTAACATTGCAACTCAAGAATCTTGAAAGGCAACACCAAAGAAACCCAAACCCAGAAGACAAGAAGAAATAACAAAAATCAGAGCAGAAATTAATGAAATAGAAACAAAGAAAACAATACAAATAATCAATGAGTCCAAGAGCTGGTTCTTTGAAAAGATAAACAAGATAGACAGGTCCTTAGCCAAAGAAAGAAAGAAAGAAAGAATAACTCCAAATCAACAAAATTGGAGATGAAAGGGTAAATATCACCACAGACAATAAAAAGGTCTAGAATATTATAAGGGAATACTTTAAAAAATCTATGTGCTATTAAATTTGAAAACTTTAAATAAATGAATGTATATCTAAGATCATGGGAATCACCAAAGATAAACCAAGAAGAAATCAACAGTTTATTGAAGAAACCCATAACTTTTATAAGTAAATAGAGACGCTAATACAAAACCGCTCCACTAAAAAAAGCCCAGGCCCAGATGGAGTCACAGCAGAATTCTACCAGACAGTCAAAGATGATCTATATCCAATACTATCTAAATTATTCAAAAAGATAGAAACAGAGGGAGAACTCCTAATTCCTTCCATGAAGCTATAGCATCACTCTAATATGAAAACCAGGTCAAGCAAGATACACTCAAAAACAAAAACTATAGACCCACAGCCTTAATGAGCATAGATGCAAAAATTCTCAACAAAATACTTGCAAACCGCATATAGACGTGCATCAAAAAGATCATCCACCATGATCAAGTCAGCTTTATTCCAGAGATGCAGGGGTGGTTCAACATATGTAAGTCAATGAATGTCATAAATCATACAAATGGACTCAAAGACAAAACTCACACAGTCACCTCAACAGACTCAGAAAAGGGCTTTGACAAAATCCAGCATGAATTTATGTTAAAAGTCCTAGAGGAAACTGGAGTAGATGGAACATACCTCAACATAATTAAAGCTGTATACAATAAATGCAGACAACATCATTCTAAATGGAGAAAAACTGGAAGCATTTCCACTAAAATCAGGAGCCAGACAAGGCTGTCCACTGTCTCCACTCTTTTTTTTACATAGTGCTTGAAACTCTTGCTAGAGCAATAAGGCACGAGAAAAAGCTAAGGGGGCACTCAGTGGAAAAACAGAGGTCAAATGATCTTTTGCAGATGACATATTATACCTAAGAGATGCCAAAAATTCCACCAGAAAACTCCTAGAGATGATTAATACTTTTTGTAAAGTGGCAGGTTACAAAATTAATCTAGAAAAATCACTAGACTTTCTGTATATACAAAACAATCAATTGGAGAAAGGATATAAGGAAACCTCCCACTCACAATAGCCTCAAAAAAATCTCAGAATAAACCTGACCAAAGACATTATTTCCAAAATGAAAATTTTAGATCTTTAAAGAAAGAGATTGATGAAGACACCAGAAGATGGGAGGACCACCCATGGTCATGGACTGGAAGAATTAATCTTGTGAAAATGACCGTCCTACAAAAAGCAATGTATAGACTCAATGCAATCCCAGTCAAAATACCCATGACATTCTTCACAGAATTAGAAAAAAAATCCTAAAATTCATATGGAAGCACAATAGACCCTGGATAGCCAAGTAACCCTGAGCACACAGAACAATACATGGGGGGTTACTGTACCAGTTAACTATATTAGGTTACCAGGTTTAAACTATATTATTACAGAGCTATAGTCATAAAAACAGCATGTACTGACACAAAAATAGACCCATAGACCAATGGATTATAATTGAAGACTCAAACATGAGCACATGCAATTTCAGCCTCCTGATATTTGACAAAGGGCCAAGAACACTCACCGGAAGAAAGATAGCATCTTCAGCAAATGGTGCTGGCAAAACTGCCCTCCACCTGAAGAATGAAAATAGACCCTTATCTTTCACCTTGTACAAACGTCAGCTACAAATGGATCAAAGACCTCATTGTGAAACCCAAAACTCTGAAACTATTAGAAGAAAACATTGGTAGTAACCTATAAGATATAGGTGTAGGAAGGGACTTTCTAAATCAGACATCAGTTGCTCAGGAATTAAGGTCAACAATCAACAAGAGCAATCTCATTAAACTAAAAAGCTTCTGAACAGCAAAAGAAACAACCAAGGAAGTGAACAGAAAACCTACAGTGAGAGAAAATCTTCACCAGCGACACATCTGACAGAGGTTTAATATCCAGAATATATGAAGAACTCAAAATACAAAGAATCAGGAAAACAAGTGACTAATTAAAAGATGGGCTAAGGATCTGAACAGCAAGTTCTCAGAAGAAGAAATAAAGAGGGCTGAGAAACATCGTACAAAGTGTTCAACATATTGGTAATTAAGGAAATGGAAATTAAAACCACTTTAAGATTTCATCTTACCCCAGTCAGATTGGCTAAGATCAAGAGAACAAATGATACCAAATGCTGGAGAGGATGTGGGGAGGGGGAATGTTCATTCACTGCTCCTGGGTTGTAAACTCATGCAACCCCTTTGGAAGCTGTGTGGAGACCTCTTAAAAACTAAAATGGATCACATGACCCAGTTATACCACTCCTTGGCATATACTAAAGGACTCATCCTATTGCAGAGATACTTGTACATCCAAGTTTGTGGCTGCTCTCTTCACAATAGCTAAGGGATGGAAGCAACCTAAGTGTCCCTGAACTGATGAATGGATAATGAAAATGTGGTGCATTTACACAATGGAGTTCTCAGAAGTAAAGAAAAATGAGGGATTATGAAATTTGCAAGTAAATGGATGGAACTAGAAACTGCTATACTAAGTGAAGTAACCCAGACTCAGAAAAACAAACGACATATATTCTCCCTCATTTGTGGATCCTCACACAACCCTTACATGTGAATATCCTGATGTAACTGTAGAAACCAGGAATATGGAAAGGAACCAGGGAGGTGAGGGAGAGATAGATAAAATGGGGGTATTTAAATGAGAGAGGGGAGGATCACACACGGAACTATAGGGATAAAGGGAAAGACGCTCAAGAGAGGTGGGGGCACGGGAGAGTGGTATCAAGGGAGAAATGGGGACATTTTAAATGAGGAGGGCATGGAGGGAGGGTTCGACAGGGAAGGGGAGAGAGGGGGGAGAGAGGGAGGAGAGAAGGGTGAGGGTAGAGAGGGGGGAGAGGAAGGGAGAGGGAGAGGGAGAGAGGGAGAGGGAGAGGGAGAGGGAAAGAGGAGGAGAGAGAAAATAATGCCTAGCTAGTGTAAAACACTAGGGGGAATCATATTAGTTTAACAATCTAATGACAAATTCCACATACAGTATCTCTACATGAGTCCATGTACATAGCTGAAGGCGACATAACAAGAAACAGGGCCAAAGAGAAACCTTCGTTTGAGTTGTTGGCCACGATGGTCCTAGAGACTTCCAGAATTGCAACAGGCTATAGCCACAGCCCTTGGTTGCCTCCCAGAACTTGAAGGTAAGACCCTATTGCTGAAGACAGGACATACTTCAGACACAGGATTTGGAGCAATGGAGCTGGAACTGATCTGCAAGCCACTTCCCCTGAAGGCCAGCTCTCATAGGTCTGGAGAGCACTATGCAAGCTGCTAAGGGAGAACCTCAACTGATGGTCCAACACCAGCTTCATGACCGGATAACTACATCACTGACTGCCACAGCATACGACACTAATGCAGTAGTGGCATTTTTATCTTGGCGGTAATCAACAGTTTCCTAATTGGTCTCAGAGCCCACTCAAGGGGAGGAAACTCATGTGTGGTACTCTAATCATAGCCAAATACACATGGCTGAAGAGCTCATAGATCTTAGAGAAGTCTCCAAGGCTGTCATATCCCTAAAGTAACAACTTTTCTAATTTTTATTTCTATTAAGTCATTGTGTATTTCATACAGAGCATCTCAGTCAATACTAATCTTTCTCCCCTTCCCTTCCCTCTCCATAACCCCCTAACATATCCATACATACCTTTGTCTGTGTTAAGGTCTACTGTGTCACGTTAGTGTCCCCAAATGACTCAGTGCAGGCTCATCCACCCTGGTCTAGTCAGCCAATCCAAAGTCCTCCACTTTGGGAAGATTAGCTCAGCCTCACTCAACCATAATCAGCTGCCAATATTTCTTCAGCAAAGATTCGAGTCTGTTGTCCATTTCCACAGTTCCATTCTGGGTTTTAATTTCCTTGAGTTTGCATGGATCTTGAGTATGCTAAAACCATTACTTTAGGTTCATACATGCACAAGGTCTCAGGAGCTTGTAGGATTCTATTTCCATACAGTCACGCACCTCCTCCCTGGCTCTTACAATCTTTCTGCCCCCTCTTCTGCAACGGCCCCTTAGCCTTGGGTGAGAGAAACTTAATATAGGCGTCCTGTCCAGGGACCCACACACTGCAGATTCCTATCTCCATTCTTTGGCATTTGTGACCTTTTGTGTTGCTGGCCCTCTGTTGCATGAGGAGCTTCATTAATGAGAGTTGACAGACTCATCAGTGTCCTCTCTACCCCTTGTTCCATGTTGCGTGAGCCCTGGGTGCAGAGGCCGCATCGTAGATGTGCTGCTTAGGCACGGACGATTCACAGACAATGTCTGTGACCAGTTGTGGTACTCTCTGGCAGTCTCTGTCTGGTGCAACAGGAACTTCTTTGATGAGTTAAGAAATATGGAATGTTTCATGAATTTGCCTGTCATCCTTATGCAGGGTCATGGTAATCTTCTCTGTATCAGTCAATTTTAGTATATGTGCTCCCAAAGGCAGCACTAATGTAACATCTTACTAAGTGCAAAATATGTACCCTTCCTTATATTTACAGTCAATATCCAGTCACCACTCATCAAAGAAGCTTCTTTTGCACCAGATGGAGATTATAACAGAGTTCCACAAATGGTCACACACAGACATTGTCTGTGGATTGCTGAAGCCTAAGTGGCATATCTTCAATGCAACCTCAACACCTAAGACTCAAAAACATAGAACAAGGGGCAAAGAGGACATTAGTGAAGCTCCCTTGTGCAACAGAAGGCCAGTAACACAAAAGGTCACAAATGGCTAAATCATGGAGATTAGGAGTCTTCAGGGTGTGGGTCCCTGGACAGGACTCCTATATTAAGCTTCACTTGTCGAGAACTCAGGGACCATTGTGGAGCAGGGGGTAGGAAGATTTTGTAAGAGGCAGGGAAGAGGTGATGACCACATGGAAATAGAATCCTACAGGCTCCTGGGACCTGCTCATGTGAACATACAGCAATGGTGTCAGCATGCTCAAGACCCAGGCAAACTCAAGCAGACAAAAACCCAGCACAGAACTGTGGAAATGGGTAGTGGCCCCCAATCTTTGCTGAAGACAGACTGGCAGCTGATTATTGTTGGGTGAGGAAGAGCTAATCATCTTAAAGCTAGGGACTCTGTGTAGGCTGATTAGACCTCAGTGCATGAAGTTGCACTGAGGATATTCTGTGCAACTGATGTAATAGGCCTAAGCACAGCTGACAGAATGTATGGATTCCAGTGGGAGGGGCTATAAAGATGATAAAGACTGACTGTGATGTTCTGTATGAAATATACAAAATTCAGTAAAATTATTTTAATTAAAATGAATGAAATAAGGATGTATGCACTAACTGTAGCCCAAGGACTCAGACTCAAACCAAGCTCCCGTGATGTCCAGCACTCAATCCCACCAAGGGCCTTGGACAAAGCCCTAGAATGGGTCACACAATCATCTGCCCAGTGAACAGAAGAGGAGGATTTCCCCAGTCTTCCAAGGGTGGCTCATGAGCTGTCAACTCCCTTTCACTCTGAGGCTTGCTCAAAGGTCAGAATGGCTGAGTAGATTTCTGTGGGTCCCTGAAGAGAAGGCGTGGGGCAAAGGGAGAGGCACCATCAGTTCATGCTGAGTGCAGTTCATTCCCACAGCTCTGTCAGAGCAGAGGAGAAAATGTGAAGGGAAAAACAGAAGGGAGCTGTGACTTGTGCTGCGTGCCCAACGTGAGCACAAGAAGCAATAGATGACCTACCGCCACGGTCACACTGGACTTCATGGCATAAAATTTGTCTACCAAAATTCTTATGGTAATAATTGATTTTTAAAAGTTTTAAACTTTTTATTTTTAATTATGTGTGTGCAGTGCCAGAGGCCAGAGACACTGGATTCCCTGGAACTGGAGTTACAGGGGTTGTGAGTCATTCAACACAGGTGCTCAGAACCAAACTTGGGTCCTTTGCAAGAGCAGTATGTGCTCTTAACTAGAGAGCCACCTCTCTAGCCCCCACTTCTGCAAGTCTTATTAGATGCCAAGCACAGCTGTACTCGTTATGTCATTTCACGCCAAACATCCTGGGGCACGGTGTCTTAATGCTTCTCATCTGCCTGGGCAGGGCACCTTTCTCCAGTTCTAAAGCCAGTTTTAGATATCATGGTTAGAGAGGGTTTTACTGGCATGTCAGTAAAGCCCTGGGATACTATTAACCACCCACCGTGGGAACACCCTGGTTCTCACTCCTGTCCAGCGTGAACAGTGTCGTAGTTCTGAAATGGAGACGTTCCTTTAACCCCACGGTGTGTAAGAAGACACTAAGGCTAACTGAGATCAAGAATCTTTTTTTGAGCCAGAAACTAGTAAGTGATGGTGTGGGCAAGCAGACCCTGGTCTGTGCTGTACCAACTCCCTTTCCTTTACAGACACAGCATACATGTATTTTAACGATGTATGCAGAGGGAGCAACATAACATGGGCATCAGTTAATACGATAACACCAGCAGATGTGAACATGCAATGATGCAGTGGGTACTTATAAATGTGGAGCAAGTCAACATGTGGACACCTGGAAGAATCTGGCCTTAAAGCTGCAGTGTTCGGACTTCCCGAAGGAGGAGTGCCAACGAAAGTATGTGTGGTTATGAGGAGAAGGAGTGATCAGCTTCTGCTTGACCGGAAACCAGCAAGTTCTGCAGAGGCCTCTAGCAGACTGGACAGCCCGGGAACCAGAGATGCTCAGTCAGAGAAGCTAACAGCCTCAGACGAAGAGGGACCATTGTCGGCCCCCTGTCTGAGGCAGAAGGCCCCAGAGCTCCCTTGAGAGTGGCTGGCAAAGGCCCACATTCAGAGGCTGAAGAATCTGGTGTTTGAAGTTCTTCGACCACAGGCCAAACTGCACCTGCTCCAGAGGGCCCAAGCATGTATGCGGGCCTTTCCCCTTCTGCCTGGGTTCGACCTTGACCCCAGCCTCTGCACAGGGCCCTCCATAGGTGGGGAGGCCTCCGCTCCATGCCCTGACCCATAAATCAACTGTCTCTGCAAATGCCTTTGCACAAGTATGCTTTATCCACCCAATCAAGTTAGCAATAAAGACCAACCATCACAGTTACTTACATGTCTGCCAAGCCTTCCAGTCTCTGTAGTGCTAGCCTATCAGGGTAAGTCACACACACGGGGCAGATAGAACACACCAGGGTAAGTCACACACACGAGGGCAGACAGTGCACACCAGTGTAAGTCACACACACACAGGGCAGGCAGTACACACCAGGGTAGGTCACACACACGAGGGCAGACAGTGCACACCAGGGTAAGTCACACACACGAGGGCAGACAGTGCACACCAGGGTAAGTCACAGACACGAGGGCAGACAGTGCACACCAGGGTAAGTCACCCACTATGGCAGAGAGAGTGGTAAATTGTGAAAACACGGGATAAATGTTATCTTTGAATTCAGAACAAAGCACTGGTTCCTTACCCAGACTTTTCCAAATCACAAGGAAAAAGGCTGAAAAAACACACTTTAAAAGCCAGCAGCACGTTCAGAACGGCAATTCAGGGACTGGAAAGGGGCAAGCTCCATGCAGCAAAGGAGCCGGGCACCACCCGGCAAGCGGAAACACAGACCAGGCAGGACTCACGGTGGGCGCTGGGCTTGGGCATTCCAGAAGTGTGGTGAGACAGAGGACGGAAGGGAAGGCTGGCTAGAAGCCCGCCCCCGCACCCCACGGCCCCACGTGCTCTTGCGCACCCCACGGCCCCACGTGCTCTTGCACACCCCACTTCCCCGGCACACCCTCCGCCCACGCCTGCCCTGCTGTTTGCTGGAGGTCTGGGGAGGCTGACCTCGCCCAGCCTCTTACGGCTTCACCACATCCACGACGGAGAAAAGACACCTTGGGGAGGCTCGGCAGCTTCGGACCATGAGTGGACGGGCCCGCGCGAGGGCGCGAGGCTTGGCGCGTTGCCTCAGTGCCTCGCAAGTGGGGCGCTCCCCCAGCTACCCGGCGGTGAGTGTCTCTTCCTCTCCTGCGCGTAGTCCAGCCTGGACCGTGCCTTGCTCCGCATGGGTCTTGTAGCTCACTTTGAGGCTTCCCCGGGTCCCCCTTTTCTTTCTGTTAGATCCTACTGTTGGTACCCCATAGTACAAAAAGCACTGTGGAGGGGTGTGCTGGATGGAGCCTTCCACTTTCTGTGGATTGTGCATGGCCTGGAAAAACAAGTCCCTGAAGTACCTTCACCTGCAGGACTTGGCTAATTGAGTTGGTCTTCGTAACTGGTGCCTGAAATAACCTCTGATATAGGTGCGGTTTGGACCCAGCTGCTATTGATTGAGCAACCGTTCTTTACTAGGGCTGCCTACTGGATTTGCAGGCTAGATTGAACGGACAACTCCATCCTCAGCGTTTGGGGCACCTCAGATTTAGGCCCAAGCTCCACAACTCAGTAGTTTGCAGGTCATTCTGCCCTTAATTCTCAGGAAGTGATGCCCCCTTGACTGAACTCATTATTTTGAAGCAGGCCACAGTCATTTCTTGAAGAAAGAGAAGTTTCTGCTAAGAGAGAAGATATTAATGGTTCTGTTCTTCTGTGTTGTGAATTAATTTTGGCTCTGTTCACCGGGAGTTTAGTCTATGGGTCACTGCCCCAGGTTCTCTGGACTCTATGGAGGCCCTGGGGTAAGTCTGACCTGTGAGCTCAGGCTCCCACCTCTTACACCTCTGGGGTCTAATGCTCTACATGGCTCATGGTCAGCACTAAAAGCACTTTGATGAAGGGAAAAGGATAGCTAGTGCTTAGCCTTTTGTGGGGAACGGACACCCTCTCCTGTCCCCCCCCCACCTTTTTTTTTTTTTTTTTTACCTGTTAGCGTTCTCGGCTCCCAGATGATGCTGATCTATGACTTTGTGCGTGGTACTGTTCTGGTCTTTTGAAAAGCTTTTGGGTTGTGACTTAACTTAAATCTGAGCAAACGTCTTTGCTTGTTTGCAGGTCACATCTGTGGATCTTGGGGGCAGAGAGGCACCTTACAGCAGTAGAACAGGCATTTCACAGCAATGTAAGTACAGCTGGGTCTGTCCCTCAGGTTCTTTCAGCCTGAGGGGAGCAGGAGGCCTGCGCCACACCGGAGACAGCAGTCCTCTCTTCTCTTTACCTCAAGGGACCCTGCTCACTGTTAGGGACTCCCTGACACAGTCAGCTGTGGAGCTTCCCAAAGTGCATGGTTCCTGAAAACCAGGCAGGAGGGAGATGGCTTTCTAATTCTTTCTGCTTACTGAACAAATGTATTTTGAGTCAGGGTCTCCCTGTAGCCTGAGCTAGCCTGGAGCTCACTGTGTAGAACAGGCAGGCCTGGATTTCCCAGAGATCTGCGTGCTTCTGACTTCTCAGTGCTGGGGTTAAATATGTGCACTGCCATACCCAGCCTCAGTGAAGAATTGTGAAACACTTTCTTCCCTTTAGACAGAGTTTCATGTAGCCCAGGCTAGCCTCATACTATGTAGCTGAGGATGACCTTGAACTGATTTCCTTCCCCCACGTTCCCCTATCCCCCAGTGCTGGGATTACAGGTGTGCACCAGCACACATACTTTATATGGTGCTGGGCACTGAGCCTAGGTAGGGCCTCATGCATGCTACACAGGCATCCTGCCAGTTGAGCTCACCCTTAGCCCTTGAGAAACAGTTTTAAAATCGTATCACACACAAACGCCAAAGTTCTCCTGTGGCAGGGCAGGAGGAGCCCCGCTCATGGCCCATGTTCCTTTCCTTCCTCACCTGGGCACAGTATGTCTGACGGTCCCTGCCCTCTCCGCACAGCCAGGTGCCTTCTCGGGATTCTTGTCCACCCCATTAGCCAGGGCCACACAGGGCACAGTGACACTCCGGATGGAGTAGGTTTCCTTGAGCCACGGTGAGAAAGTAGCACAGACTTCAGGGCTTACGCAAGAGGTATTTTGTTTCTTCCTAATTCTGGAGGTCGGAAGTCTGAGACTGGCAGGGTGGTTTCTTAAGCCTTGTTCCATTTGTGGACATCCACTTTCTCCCAGGATTTCTATGATGTTTCTCTGAATTTCTGTATCTTGAGTCCTCTAACCCATCAGCTGTGTGAGATCAGGGGCCACCTGAATGACTTCACTTGAAAGATATGATCATCTCTTTACAGACCCTCTCTCAAGTAGTAATCACATTCTGCAGTACTGGGAGTTGAGATTTCAGCCTGTGAATTTGTGGAGGACACGGGTCAGTCTCTGCCTCTGGGGGAAACACGTCCACAATCTCTCTTGTTCTGACTGTGCACTGGCCTCATTGCTTGTCAGTCAGTGGGAAATCTCTAAGCACTGAGGCCCTCTCTCTGGGTCTGTCAGGAGTCCATCTCTTGTGTGTCCAGCTGTTCCTGACTGGGACTTTCCAGTCCCACCGGCACAGCCCTGAGTGATCTGCTCCATGCATGTGAACGCTGTAGGAGCACGGAAGGTCTGCTCTGAGAGACTGCTCTGAGAGACGGCAGGTGGGCTCAGCACATCACCTTGCCCGATGCATCATCAGAGTCACCATGCCTCAAACGTTATACCATCTTGTGCATAGCGCAGGGTGGAGACACTCTGTTCTTTGAAGACAGATTGAATTTTTGCTTGTTTAAGCTATGGTGACATACATAGAGCCTAAAGTGTCCGTTTTAACTCTTTTGAGGGTACAGTGCTCCTGCGATTTTAAGCCCATTTACCTGTTGTACTATTCACCACCACTGTCCATCTCTGAAACTTTTTTTTCATATTGCAGAACTGAAACTTAGTACTTGTTAAGCAGTGACTCTCTATTCCCTGGCTTTACTTCCCTGAGAACTGCCAGTTAGTCTAAAGTTTTAGAACTGTACAAATGTCCTTTGAGACCTAGATCAGTGAGTGATACAGGTGATCTGTAGTGTAATGCAAATTTTTAAAAAACTAAATTTTCTTATATTAAAATCTTCCTGAAAGACTCTGATTCTATGGAGAAGGGTCTGGATGGCAGTTTGGAGCAGGTGGAAGTGGTATTTGGGGCCATCATATTCAGTGACTGTATGACAGGACATATCAACGCAGGGGCCTGAAACTCAACACTGTTATGCCTATTACTCTGCAGTAATATCCTGTATTTTGATGTTTAAAGATCTTCAAAGTGTTGAAGACATATTTAAAAAGTTTGCATTGTTGAGGCATGGTGATACACCCCTTTAATCTCAGCACTTGGAAGGCAGAAGCAGGTGTGAGTTTGAGGACAGCCTGGTCTACATCGTGAACCATGCCTCCCAAAACAAACAACTTAGCATCTTCTATACTTACTTAAACAAGACACTCACGTGGACACAAATGTAGTTCATTTTCCTACAGTGTAATAGTAATCAGCTCTGTTCTCCAGGAATGATCTAGCATAATTTTTGGTAGCTGTGCTATGGCGATTTTTCTTTCCACTGGGAAAGGGAAGAGACTTAGCCTTTTTGTGCAGAAGTCAGTGTGAACTGGCCCAGTCTGGAGCTCCTGTGGGGTGTGGCCACCCCAAAGGTAAAGAATGGAGTTATTACCAGGTGTGGAGTGGGACACAGGGAAGGTGCTTTCTCCAGAGTCAGGAGGAGAATGTCCATGATGTGACAACAGCTTACTCTAACTCAAGAGCTGTTATTACTAACAGAACTTTCCAGGCTTCACAATTTTCCTTCTTTAGGCTGAAGACTTATGTGCAGTCATGACTGTGTGAGCAATGTAGGCACATCTTCCTAGAGATTAGGCTCACCTGAGTTTTGATCGTCCTCGTGGTTTTGATGTACAGTTGCAGACAACGTCATTGGAATGATGCGTAGGGTACCGTGCTCGCTTACTGTTTCAGATGAGCATGTTGTCTCTTCTGCTGCTGGAGGATTTACCTTGATGGAAAGAAGAGTGAATGTCAGACGGGACTTGATGGATTTGAGCATCTGTACCAGAGAGAGCCTGGCACATGTGAAAGATTGTAAAGCAGGTACTAGTCCCTTTGTGCTATCCTTTAAATGCTACTGTCTTGCTTAAACACTTTGAATTTCTAGATCTAAAAGAGACAAGTCAACCTGAGAGCTGTTCACTGGTATCTCCTATGGTCAGGGCCTCATCTAAGCACTTTAGGTATTACTGATAAAAGTACACAATTTCCTGCCTTGAAACCACATCTCACTTTTTGGAAAAAAATTTCTCTTCACTCTTGGGATAGGGTTTTAAAAGCTGCTCTTTCCCAAGCCTTATCATATGTGGGGGCACGGCCTGTGGGATTTCAGCTGTAGAGAGGAAGGCTCAGCTCCGGTGGGTCCTTCGTAACCAGACTCTAAGCCCCTCCCGGAATTGCACATATGATTGTGGGCCATATGTCCTCTGGGTAGAAGGTCTGTGTTTTCTTTGGATTTTCATTGGGCGTTGTGACTCCCTTCTTACTGATGCAAATCTCTGTTTTCAAACATTTCTAAGCCAAATCATCAAAATAAGAAATAGATGTTGTTACTCAGCAAGCAGATACAGTTGAAGCAACGGTCTCACAAAACAGCACTTACCCACTGCTCACAGGCTCCGGGCCATCCTGCTGCAACCTTGACTTTTTGTGAAACATGCTCTTGCTTCACTCTCTTTCCAGCTCTGTTTCTGACAGGTCCAGCTACAGTTTGACAAGGCTGGCGTGGAGGGTCTCCGAGTGCCTCACCTTTCTGATGCTGTAGATGAACTTTCCTGCGTCTCTGTATAGGAGCAGCTGCAATATGTGGCCTTTCACTCAGAATCTGGGAGACCAAAAGGTTTTCTTTAAATGAAAACACCACAGTGAGCCCTGGCTCCTGGCCAGTACACGTATCGCAGGTCAAGGCTGAGGGAAGGACCAAAGTATACGGAACGCTGTTTATTCTTCACACCCTAGGAGCTCTCATGTTCACTCCCTCCATCAGAAAAACAGATTGTGTGTTCGTGATAGACACAAACTAAGTGATTTCCAGGCAGGAACAAAAATCCATAGTGTGCTCCAGAGTCTGTTCTGGGGAGGAGCTTACGCCATGATGAGTACCAGCCACCTGGGCTGTGACCAGCTCTGAGTTTGTCATGAAGCTATGAACAAAAAATTCTTTGTGGGAAAGGAATTCCAGGAAGTACACATGGACTTCATGTGCCTGCCAGAAATAGAGCCCCACCAGGCCCTGCCTGCCTCTATACAGGAGCCTCTGCTGCCCTCCCAGCACCTCTGAGGGGCTTTCTGGGGACTTGCAGATTGATCTAATCACAGATGGAACATTTCTAGGATTTTAAAATTGTGGTTAAGTTTTGATGATCTGGATTTTCCAGAGATTGGGAGTTATGTTTTGTTTTTTTTTTTTTTTTAGTGAGAACCAGATACCTTCTTTTGCAATCTGAGAACAGCTCATTTCCGCCTAGTTTCTGAGACCATCAGTCCAGCTGATCTGAATTGGAGGGCAGTTTGGGAGGAGTCGAGGGAGTTAGGGTTAGGAGCTTCTCTTCTCCCAAGGTCTACTCCTCTGTACAGCTTGGAGGCACATGACCTCACCGCAAGGCCCTGCGGTGTTGTCGGTTGAAGGTGTATCTCACACCACTAATCAGAACCCTTGCTTTATAGCAACTACTGTCCGTATGTCTTTTTTATTTTTTAATTTTTGGCCTTTTCAGACAAGGTCTCCCTGTAGTCCCAGCTGGCCTGGAGTGCACTGTGTAGACCAGGGCTGTCCTCTACCTCTGCCTGCCTTTGCCTCCAGCACGCTGAAATTAAGGACGAGCATCACCCACCTGGCTCCTTCTGTGATTTTTAAAGTATGATTAATATTAACATGATTTTCTTTTATGGTAAGAAATGACTATTTTTTGTCTTCCTCAGGTTCCAGTGGAATACCTGTGAGGCTGGTTACAAATCTCTTTAATTTGGATTTGCCCCAGGACTGGCAGCTGTACCAATACCATGTGACATATAATCCAGAGTTAGCTTCTAGAAGGCTGCGGACTGCTCTGCTCTACAGCCACAGTGAACTTTCTGACAAGGCAAAGGCATTTGATGGTGCCTGCCTGTTCCTCTCACAGAAGCTGGACCAAAAGGTATGGTGTGGTCACTGTTTTTAGTATGTGTGCGTGTTTGCATACACACATATTTGCATATTAGATGTGTGTCGAGATCCATTGATTTATGTGACAACTGGAACAAGTGTTTCCTGCACTTTTTACTTCTTCCTGTTCTCTTGCTTGAGAGCTCAAAGGCTTCCTAATGCGTCGTCAGTCATTGATTTCATAATTAGGAAACTGGGCTCTGCCATTTAAACACCAAGAGCCCTGAGTATTCTGAAAATAGACATCCTTTAAAACCTTTTTTCCAAATAGGCAAGACCCCCAGAAACACCGCCATTCAGTCTGTGGCCCCACAGTTTTCCTTATTCAGTGACTCCGCCCACGTGCCGTGTGTCCAAACAATTTCATCGGGTTCTGAATCTAGAAAGGTTCTTTCTTTCAAAACACTTGCTTGGTCATATTAAAGATGAGTTGTTGATGTCAATTCTGAGAGTGTTTTCACAATGTGACCATTGAAGTCGTTGATACTCGATTTCCCTACTTTTAAGATCTCAATCCCAAACTAGATCTCAGGATGAACATTTCTCATAATGTTTTATTTGAAAACAATATTGAAAATACTGTGAGAAAAAGGAACCAGTTTCTGTGTGAGAAAAGTTAACCCTGAACATAGAATTAGATCTTTATGTTTCTAGTCCTTAGGAAGCTTGGTCCATCAGTTCAGCATCTTTTAAGCAGTATGGAGCCCATAGCATAGTTTAAAATAGATTATAAGTAAATATTTGCCAATTTCCCAAAGAAATGTATTTCTAAGCATTCCTTTATCCTTTTATGAGACCTTGAAGTTTACAATACCACCAAATGGTGGTCTCTAATGGCTCAGAATATCTGCACATTTAGAAACATTTTAATCCACTGTGAGTTCTTCCATCCTTTGTCTAGTGACAGATATCAGTAGTGTGCTTATGTTTCCCCTACTCAGAATATCTGCACATAATAAATATATAAAAATGATGCATTTTAAGTACCTTGTTATGATTAAAGATCATCTTGTTCTCATAGACATGTCTGTTGTAGTAGTTTAGAAAATCAGACGCATGAAAATGATTTTATATGACACCTGATTGGTCCAAGTTTACCTCAGTTGTTACTCGAAAACTTCCACTCTGCAGATGCAGGAGGGAGTTGGTATCATTCATTTCCCACCATGTGTGTCAGGCACATTTGTGTGCTAGTAAAGGGGCCCAGGGAGGAGGCAGGTAACAAAATAGACTAGAAAGCCTAATGTTTGGCCTTTTGGGGCCATTGTCCTGTCCACATCAGTGTCAGTAGGTTTCAACGAGAGTATTGCCTTGTTCCTTATCAATGCAAGCCCTGCCGCTCTGTCACACCAAATGTCCTAACCTTGGTGCTGCTCTGCTCCTTGTATTCTGCCTTCGTGTGGACCCAGGGATAACCCTCTACTCCTGCAGTCCCCTACACGTTTCTAGGGTGCTTATTGGAGTTGCAAGAACCCTTCATTAATGTATACATCGAATTTTCTACACGCTCCTCCAGCTGCCTCCCGGCCTACCAATGTTTCCATACCCCACGTGTGTGCTTGGGACTATTATTCACATCTCTTTGTCACCCTTGTGTACTTATAAAAGAGCCTACTGTGTACTCAGCAAGATGTTAGGACCAGGGGAAAAAACAGATTAAAGAGGATTTTTCTTTTTAATAAGCTATCAATTTAGTATCAGAATTGCAAATGAACACATGGTGTAAGGTAAAATGAAATATGTGACCTTGGCCGAGCACTTGCTATACAGAGTCCTGTGCTTATCGGTTCTTCAGATCAGCTTCACAGATCTCCCTGAGACAAACAGATCATACTGTATCTCCTAGGTGCTGCTGCCACCCCACTGCCCCTGTTGCACCTACCAGACTGTATTTGTTGGCCACATGCTCTGCCAGGCTCATGGAGACTTGATCTGTTTTAATCCTCTTATCACTGCTGGAACTCAGAGAGGTTAAGGGTTTTACCCAAGGTCTACATACAAAGCCTGGTACACAGCAAGCTCATTCCTAGCAGGGACTTGGGTGTGAGAGTTATTATTAGTCTCTTGGGTAGGAGGGGAATCAGAAGTAGACAGTGGGGAAAGGCCAGTGTAGGATGATGGAAATGAGAAGCAAGTTTGTGAAATGTTTGGTCATGTGATTTTCAGAAGCAAGGTGCAGAAGTGACCCTGAAGGGAGGGAGAACTTTAAATGTCTCTCTGAGGAAAAGAATTTGTCTTTTAGGGACCACTGAAGCATCATTAGAGAGTTGCCACGGGAGCTGTGTGAGAGGATGGCATCGGGTCACATTCTATTGTAGAGTGTTCAGAACAGGGTGGGAGAGGAATGGAATAGCCTGGACAGCCCGTCAGAAGGGCTTGACTAAGGATACAAAGCACCGTGCTCTGTTTGACCTTCCCCAGTGTCTGCTCTGCATGTAGATAAGATCTGTTTGTCCGTTTATCTTCCCAACCCTGTGACTTCAGCTGGCTTCACTCCCGCTTTAGAGGTGGCGGAAGGTTCTCAAGAGTTGAAGCCACTCGCTCCAGATCATAGAGTAGGCGGAAGGAGGCGGCAGCCACGGTCTCTCTAGGCATCGTGGCATGGTGGCACTGGAAGGGCAGAAACCAGTTCGTGACCTTGCTGCTGTAGATGACTCCGACTTTCTGCTGTTCGGGTGGTGGGTGGACTAGGGGAAGAATGCGCCTGTGAGGTCAGCAGCCTAGGAGCATGGAGGGCGTGCGGGGGCAGCTGTGAGGGGCAGCAGAGGGGATGAGGTGTTTGATCTGAGGTGACTGCTGAGAAATGTGGGCCATCTGCCGCTCCTCTGTGCCCCGCACATCAACCACTGTCATTCAGATCCTTTGTCCACACACCCTGAGGTGAGGAGCAGGACACCCTCCACTCCTGGCCTTGGGGAATTCTTCCTTTGTTTGATTCTGCCAGTGGCCAGGAATCACACCATTGAAATATTTCTGTCCCTGTGGACCGACCGGTGTCTCTAACTGTGCAGTGTTCGGTTCCTGCTGTAAGTTCTGAGTTCCACCTAAAAAACCGTTAAACTAACTCTGTAATTAAAGAAGAGGGGGTGAAAGATAGGCAGATGTTTGCTAATGAGCTGACTTCTTTTTAAAAAATATTTCATATAATATTTTTATTTTGGGATATGAGTGTATTACCTGCATGTAAGTAAGTTCAACTGTGTCATGCAGTACCTGAGGAGATCAGAAGAGGGGTTTTGGATCCCCTGGAACTGGAGTTACAGACAGTTGTTAGCTGCCATGTGGAATCCATGAACTCAGCCCTGAAAACCTGCTGTGACTGGTAGATTATTCCCCAACCACTAACACCTGCAGCTCTGTTCCCATTAATGGATATTAAATTGTGATGGCTTTTAACATCTGTGCTGTGCACACTTGGGGGTAAACTGTAGAGTGCAGTTTAAGTACCTCTCTTCCCAGGTCACAGAACTGACAAGTGAAACTCAGAGAGGCGAGACTGTAAAGATAACTATCACTCTTACGAGCAAGCTGGAGTCAAACTCCCCAGTGTGCATCCAGTTCTTCAATATCGTCTTCAAGAAGTAAGGCACTCGAGGTGTGGACTAATGGCACCTTTCATCCTAGAGCATGGTATTACAGTGACCAGTCTCTGTGTGGGTTGGGTAGAGTTCCAGCAACAGCACCATCTCTGATTTTCACAGTGTACTCCAGCAGTGAGGCGGGGCAAAGTCCTTCTCAGCCTGTCTTTGGCACAGACCCTCATTATCCAGTATTTTTCATGAATCTGAGCATTCCAGCCACGGGGCTGGTAACCCTGGCCCTTTCCTTCATTCCCGGTGCCCTGCCCCTCTCAGTCCCCAGACTTGGCAGTTCACCAAGTGTGAAGTTGACAGATGTCTTTCTCGGCTTTTTCTGTGTTTTTCAGAAGGGCTTGTAAATTTAAAATCTGAGCAAATTTCCCAGGTAACAAACGGACACTCAAAAGATTGCGGCCGGATACTGCATAAGCTGGCGTGTGTCATTAAGGTGACTGTGTTAGGAGCCTGAGGGTAGACGGGCTGGCCGTCTGCCCAGCAGCAACCTCTAGAGCAGAGTTCAGGAAATTTGGGTTTTGCTGAATACTCAGGGCAGATAAAGTAACTTGCCCCACACAAGTGCTGATGCCTAATTTTAGTCAGAAGTCCTGTCCAGTCTCTCTCGACCTGTGAGGGGCTGTTACACAGCTGACAGGCAGAGCTGCCCGCAGTGTTTAATCTCACTGTACCGCGCTCACTGGAGCGCCCCCAGCAGGCTCTGTATGTAAACCCTCACTTTACAGATGGAGGCAGGGCTCAGGGATGGTCAGAAGCCAGATCACAGGCACTCCTGCACTCCGACTTGGAGCTTGCTAAGATTCCCCATGCACAGGACAGCCTCGTTGTCTCTAGATCAGAGGTGATCAGGGTAGATAGGTGCTGAGGATACGTCATCGTGATATGGGGGAACTTGAGTGGCTTTTCAGAAGCAGCCTCCTCGCCTCTAAATAGGGAAGAGGTCAGAAGAGCCGCAGACATGGCTCTGACAGTTACCCAGAATGCCATGGTGCTGCAGTTATAGTGACTGAACATGTTTATCACTGCAGTTACCTGATTTTCAAATATGAAATGATAGTTCTCACACAGAAGCACTCATACGGATATGTAGTGCATGAATGTTCTAGTGTGTAAGAATTCTGTAATTCCTTACCTTTCTGGTATATTCACAGGCAAAATTTGTGTATGTGTGTATGGCATGTGTGTTTGTGTGCATGTATGTGTCTATGTGTGCATGTGTGTGTGTTGTGTATGTACATATGTGAGGGTACACACTTGCCGCAGTGAGTGTGTATAGGTCAAAGGACAGCCTCTTGTTTGTCCTCTCCTTCTACCTTGTTTGGGACTAGCTGTCTTTATTGTTTCCTGCTGAATGCTAGCTGTCCATGAGCTTTGGGAGAGGCTCCTGCCTCTGCCTCTCACCTCCCATAGGAGTTGTAGGTTCACAGACACATGCTATCCCGTCCTGCTCTATGCAGGACCTGGAGATTCAAGCTTGGGCCCTTTTGTTTGTGTGACAGTTTATTTGCTAAGCCATCTCCCCAGTCCCCAAGCTTTGAATTACACTGTGATTGACTAACACATACCAAAGATTAAAAAATGTACTTACAGGATCCTAAAAAAGTTGTCTATGTACCAAATTGGACGGAACTTCTACAAGCCTTCAGAGCCAGTGGAAATCCCCCAGTACAAGTAGGTTTGTTTATGTTTTCTATTCCTGGAAAATGGTTAGATGTGAACTGCATAATTTAAGAGGCAGCACCCTGCCACTCTGTCTCACATGAGCCCTTATATGTCTGGGATGTGGAATGTAATGGGCACTTAGGATTTTCAAGTCCAGATGTGAAGCTAGTTTTCTTAAATTAGTGTGCCAGGTCATTATAATTCTAGAAAAAATTAAGAACTCAGTTTTCTGGCAATAGAGAGTAACGAAAGCAGGAGGCTTCGTATGTTACAAACCAGCTAGTGCTCTGTGCCTCTGTTGAAAGGAAGTCAGAGCAGCCAGGGTGGCTGAAAAGACCCCGATGAACAAACACAGGTCATACAGAGCCAGCCGACACCCTGGTGTGGGTGGTCTCAGTCTTCGCAGGATTCACTCTAAACGGAGAGGTTGATTCAGGAAAGGTGCTTGGCTGTGCCTTGACTTGCTTGGCAATCAGCTGTCCAAATACCATGGTCAAGTTAAAAGCATTAAGGTGACTGCAGCTCAGAGACAGGCATGAACGCCAGGAGAGATGCGTGAAGGGTGTGAGGCCGGACGGAGCAGATGGGGCTTCACGTGCTCAGTCAGAGTGCTGCAGTGGCCTGGACAGCACCTTCTCTTTCCTGCCAGGTGAGAAGGGCCTCGGGTCTAGCCTGTGCCCGTTCGGGTCTAGCCTGTGCCCGTGCTCATGCACAGTAGGTGCCAAGTTCGTGAGTTATCCTGAGGCCGGCCCAGCACTGCAGTGGGTAACAGCCTCAAAATACAAAGTGGCATGATTTGTCTAAATATCTGTCGATGTTTTTCATGTCCCTTGGTGATTTCCTATTCAAGGGATTCTAATCTGTCTGAAAGGGGCAGTCCTCTGGGCTGCGGTGCCTCTGATCCATCTGTAAATAATACATTTTTTTTGTTTCTTAACTTCCTGCCTCACTTTCAAGCTTGTAAGCTTTCTAACTCAGATGTCTTCACCCCGGGGCAGACCACTCCGTTAATTTGTGATTCCTACACAGGTGACATTTTTGTCCCTGTGCAGCTTAAGACATCTGGCATTATCTGGAGACATTTTTGCTTGACACCGTGGGTGGATATCGCCATCTTCTATGCACAGAGGGCCAGAGGTTCTACTGAGCATTCTACAGTGCATGGAACAGCACCTGCCAGAAATATTAGCAGTGACAAGTTTGAAATCCTGCTTCACAGAAATATATTTTATCCTAAATCTGTGTTTAAAGCCATCCCATCTGAAAGTAAATACTTTTAGTCAGCATGGACTACGTGGTACCAAAGGGAAAAACTGCCTCCAGAGAATAGAATGAAAAATCAGCACGGGAGATCTTTATTTATTGTTTTTCCAAGTCTAACATTTTAAATAGTAAAACTTTGATTTTGCCAGGTGTGATGGTGTACACCTTTGAACCCAGCAACTGGGAGACAGGCAGATCTCTGTGAGTTCAAGGCCAGCCTTGTCCACATAGTTCCAGGCCATCTGGGGCTTCAGGGAGACCCCGACTCAAAAAAGACCTAAATAACTAAGTAAAACTAATTTTTATTTTTCTTGTTTTTGAAGATTGTCCTTGTGGCCTGGGTTTGCCATTTCCGTGTCTCATTTTGAAAGCAAACTCCTGTTTGGTGCTGACGTGAGTTACAAAGTTCTGCGCAACGAGACAGTTCTAGAATTCATGACAGATCTCTGCTTCAGAACGGATGCATCCTGCTTCCCCCAGACTTGTGAGGAACAGTTGGTGGGGCTCATTGTCCTCACAAGGTAGCGTGACACCTGACTGTTGCCTAGCACAGAGGTCCAGGGGCGTTGGGGATCTGGGTGTCACTGCTGCATTGGCCAGGGTACAGGTCCAGTTGCTTGGCTGTCCAGTATGTGCGGAAGCCCTGGCTGCTAAATGCTGTCACAGCTGATTCTAGACCGTCCTAAGCCAGGATGGCTCAGGCTTTCCCCTGAGGCTCCTCTCCTGGCTTGGTTTTGCCCTCCGCAGCCTGCAGCCGTCACTGTACTGTTGAGGGGCCTTTGCCTGCTTCCCTAGTTCTGCCTTTCAAACCTCCATCCTGTCAAACCCAGCTCTCCACCCCCGAGCTGTGCAGCCCCTCCCCCAATCTCACTCCCTGTCAGTTGGACCTGTGCTGTCACCCCCAGCCCTCATTTTTCGGTCATTTTGTTGTGATGTTATGAGATAGAATGTGAGACCCACAGCCACCCTCTTTATGAGAGTCTGAGGCCTTTTAGACAGGAGCATGCTTCACTTGTTTATAACTTCAGCTTTATCGCAACAGTGTGCCCTCAGCGAACACTGAACTGAATCAGACACAGGCAGGTCCCATGACTTCTGCATTCTCCAAAGCTCATCACATACTGCTTTCTTTGGAGAACAGGTATCTAGTCTGGCCTGGAATTCATTACTTCCTGGTTCCACACAGCCTGGCACAGAATAGCACCTGTGCTAAGTCCCTCCTGTCTGGATTTTGATGCAGTCGGTCACCACACATTTAGCAACACTGTTTCAGGTCCCTGGAGCTCTGGGAAGCCTGCTTTGGAGGGACTTAGCTGACTGATGCTGAAAGAAGAAGGCGCTAGCTTAACCCAGTAGTTCTGCAGTTTGGCTGAGGATCAGCCTGAGGTGTGAGGTCACTGACAGGTGCCAGAAGTGTGTGGTTGGCTAGCCTACTTTGCTTATTTTTTTATCAGAAAGACCACCAGAGAGTTGCAAATATGTGATTCCAGAGGATGACAGAGGTTGGGCAGTGCTTCCCCATCTGAACATTTAAGGACACTGGAATGAGCATGAATCTGTCAGTGAAGCGCTGTGGGCTGATAACTTGCTCACATTTGTTGGAATAGAGATCTTCCTGAATACTCAAGTATTCACGTTCTTCCCGGATAGGACCTGATTATGTGAAAAACATGACTGTGTCTGTGCTAGTGCCCCGCGCAATTTCTGACATTCTGGAGTGGATCTTGAACATTGAATGGATCCAGAATGTGGTGAGGTAGTGGTATACTTAAGATGATTTGGCAAAGTTTGCCCAAGGTGTCTTGTGTTTACCAGATACAACAACAGAACCTACCGTATTGATGACATCGACTGGTCTGTGAAGCCCACACACACCTTTCAGAAGCGGGACGGCTCTGAGATCACTTATGCAGACTACTACAAGCAAGTATGGATGTTTTTCTTGTCTCCTTCCCTCTGAGCCTTCACACAGTTCTCCTTGTTTGTTTTAGTTGCTTTTCATGTTAGTGTAACAACTTGAAAGAGGAAGGGTTCATTCCAGCGTGATGGGGAGGGACAGGCTTGGTGGCAGGAGGCTGGCTGGTCACATTGTAGTCACACTCAGGAAGCAGAGAGGGAACAGAAAGTGTGGCTGAGTTGTAAAGCCTCAAGACTAACCCAGTGACCCTCTTCACCTAACAAGGCTGCACCTCCTAAACATTCTTCAATCTTCCAGGACAGCCTTGCAAGCTGGGGATCATGTTCAAATACAGGAGTCTGTTCAAATACGTTCCAGCTCAAAGCACAACAGTATTCCTTCCCCAAATTCCCCGAGTTGTCAGGGTGTCTGCCTTCCACATAATTCATTCTCTGATCTGTCCTCCATCCTTCCTGTCCCTGGCTTGGCTCAGACCTTTATCCTGCCTCCTGTTATCCTTCTGGTAGTCTGAGTAATCTTCCTTAAAAGCAAAGCTGATCACCCGATCGTGCTTAAAGCATTTCCACAACTCTCTACTGCTTTAGGAGTCATATGGACACTTCTTCGTGGTTCCGTAGCCCTTTATGGCCTGGCCACCCCATCTCTCCATCTCTCTTCTTTCAAAGCCCTTCCCTCTGCTCAGCAGTGCTGGCCTTTGGTGACCACTGACACAGTTTCTCAAACCCTGTGTGTGTTCACATGCTTCCTCTTCCCAGACACCCCTTTAAGCCACACACACACTAAGACCTCAGCTAGGCATCAGGTCCCCTGGGGGCCTGGGGCACTGAACCAGGATTTCTGAGGTCCCTGAACTCAGCTTTATCGGGTTGGCTCCGGCAGGGCTGAATAGTCTGACCTCGCTCTGGACATCAGTCTCTTCAAGGAGTGCTTTGAACTCTCATTTCTGGGAACCCTGGTCTAGCACAGCTCAGAGGCCAAAGCAGATACTCAGGAAACATTTACTGATTGGGTCGCTGGTTGTCTGTGCACACTTAACAGGGTTTTGACTGCCTTTGTTTTCCAGGCTCGCTGCAGAGGCGCCTTCTCTGTAGTCATTCAGATCACTCACATCTCACAAATGTGGTAAACAGAAACCAGACACCAGTCCTTGATTTTTGCACACCTTCCTGAAAGCTATTTCTCCTTAACCAGTTTTGGAAAATCATTTCAGTAGCTCTAGAGCCCTCCAGTTCTTCCTAAAGTGTCACCAGCCTTGTTTCTGACTCTGATGCTATGGAAATCACTCTGTGAAGGCCGAATCATTTACCATTTGTAGACTCAGTGGCCTCTGTGTCATTTTTTTCTTACAAATTACACATTTCTGTCGAGCACTGTGTGATGTTTGGGGACATTTACTCAGTTGTGGTCCTAAGATCATTACGCTAAATGAGAGGGGTGAGGCACATACTGCACAGTTTTACTTTGGAATCTGAAACAGCTCCTAGAATTAGCCAGTGGCACAGTGAGGTCCAGAGGTCAAGGAGGGTCGTGGAGAGGGAGGCATCTGACAGGCCAAGGGAGGCATCCAACAGGCCAGCTCATGGGGACAGGGTCACAGTCAGATGGGAGGAATACATTCTGGTGACATTTGGCCCTTGTGACCTCACCCACCTCCTGGCCTTCCTTCCTTGGCTTCTGGGTCACATCCTTTGTGGCCCTTTAAGTTTCAAGCTGTTCTGAGTCAGTCTCTTTGGCATTTCCTTCTTCCTTCCCCCCAAGAAGAACCATCATTTACTGTGGCTCCCCTACAAGATCCTTCCATTGTGTTTTGAGGCTGTTCAAATACAGTAATTTGGCCTTGCCCTGGTTCCAGTCACATAACCCCTCCATTTCCAGAACACGTTCTGTGATGGTCCTGCAGGCCTCTCACCTCATTCAAAGGGGCCTCATCTGTTTCTGTTTGTCCTTGGGAATTCTATGCCTGGTGGAAGGCCTTTCACTTCCTCCTCCTCTTTTTTACCCTCACCTCTTTGGCTGTCACCAGGATGAGTTCTCCTCCGTTTAGCATTAAATTTTCTCTGGGAACCACCTTCCACTCGAGCCTGGTCCCACTGCAGTGGTATGCGGCCCCTCAGCAGACCTCCCTCTAGGGTACAATCTCCTTGCCTCAAGTTTCTCCTCATGGTAACCCAGTTCTCTCTACCACCAGCTTTCTGATGCTTCCCAGAGCATTGGGAATGCAGATGCTGAGATGGGGAGGAGCTGGCTCTAGCTGTGTGGCTTTGGGCAAATCCCTAAACTCAGAGGCCAGTGAGGGGCCTAATTAAACTCACTGCTAAGCACACTTTCGTACCTTCCTGTTACACTGTAAGCACTGGACAAGGTCGGAATGTGTGCAGTACTTTTCATCCTGATGCCTGCACGTTGTGAGCAGAGGGTGGAGACCCTGTCCCTCTCTTCTAGCCTTCCCTCCATCTCTAGCATCAGGTTCCCCACATCCCGTCTTTTAGTCCCATCTTCCTCAGGATCCCCCGCATTCCATGATGTTACATCCATGTGCAGTTGCTAGACTCTAATGACCCCCAGTCTGTTGTCCTTCCATACCTGCATAGAGCCACGCTGGACCTTTCTCCTCCATCACTAGGTCAGATCCTAGCTTCAGGTCAGGTCACCTCATCTGTGGCCTGCTTTCTGGTCTCGAGAGCTGACGCCAGTGTATTACACTGTTTCTAGGACGTCATCCTTATGGGGCAGGAATGGTCTTTGGGATCCTAGTTGCACAATAGCTGGCCCAATATCTTGTTCATAAAATGTGCTGGGTATGTTCATTAAATCCAAACTTCATTAGACATCTGGGTCTCTGCACTTAAATTAGCTCTTACTTGAACAGACGTTTGTTAGGACCTGTCATTTCTAAAGAGGAAGTCATGGTGTGATCCTTTGTGGGGGTGAGCTGGCATGCACTGTCTATGTACTGTAATTGGGGAGAAAAGGAAACAAAGTCATGTCAACTTTTAGAAAGTCTTCCTCTCACTAATGCACATTAAATTTCTATGTAGCTTGTTTTCATATTTTCAAAGTAGAAGACATTGTCTTGTGAAAAAAAATATATATATATATTTTTCCTTTGGAGCTGAGCACTGAACCCAAGGCCTTGCACTTGTTAGGCAAGTGCTCTCCCGATGAGTTCAATCCCTAACCTAACCTCTCGAAAAATGTTTTTAAATTCTAAGAAACCTGGGACAAGGGAGAGGGCACAGTTCACCTTAAGACAGCCACTGTGGGGTAGGGAGTGCTTGATCCTGATCCATCAAAGAAGACCCTCTTCCTGGAACTTGCCCAGCTTAGGTGAGCTGTTTTGTAGGTCTCTCTCAGCCTACATTTCCTCCAAAGCCTTCCCTTGGACTCTGCTTTCTTCACCAAAGTCCAAGGACCCAACACCCAGTGGTACAACACGCAGTTAAGCGTGTTGTATCCTGGCTGTGGGAGTTTGCAGCTGCAGAGCCTTTCAGAAGTTGTCTGGTTTCTCATTGTTGCCCATCTTTGAGGGGTCGCTAGCATCTGTCTCTGTGGGCATGGCCTGTCACAGGGCTGCTTTGCTTTGTAGAAAAGGTCATTCCCAGTAAAGGTCAGCTCTGTATCCACCCCAGCTCCTGGGAGACAGAACACACCAGCCACCTGTCTTCAGTCACTGAAGTCCTGAATAGACTGCTTTGATAAGACTTCTGGCTGTTTTTACATAGCTTTGGCTGTGCTTACAGTGTTAACATATCCCAAATTGTTTTGTATTATGACTGAAAGCCCTTATTGAACTGGAAAAAGGCTTATATCTTACATCCTTACTTATAAGTGTTGATGCCATTATAACATAAATCCCATGTAATTTTGTAAGTTATAATTTCATTTTGTCACTAGACTGGAAGTATTGCTTGTGACTTTGCCTTTGGAAGTAAACTTTTGGCAAGATCAGAATAAAGAAACTTGAGTTTAGGAAGGGAAGAGGAGGGGTCTGATGAGGCAGTTTCTCCAGGAAACGTCAGAGCTACTGTCACCCTCATTTCCTAGGTGAGGAAAAGTGGCAGACCCCTCTAGTGTCACAGACCCGGTCAGCAGAGCAGGGACAGCTGGCCGTCGGACGCCCTTGGTGCTTTATGAGCTGCGTCCCTCTGACTGCCGCCCTGGGTGTCCACACCCCTCAGGCTGTACTGGGAAACGAAGCCTGACTCAGCATAACGTCCATCTGCAGTGTGTGTGTGCGAACATTCTCAAAGTGAATTCGGATGGTTAGAACCAGTTACTTAAGCATTGGGCCATGTGCCTCAGTCGGATACAGCAGAAATGCTGGCTTTGAGTCAGCCCTGGAGGTCATCTGCTGAGCTACCTGTTGAGTCACCTGGTGGCTCTTCTGAATCTGGAGGAAACCCAGAGGAGGTGGGGAATAATATCTTGAAAATGGTATTGCATTATACAAGATAACTAAGGGCCACCAAGATAACTCAGCTCCCCCAGGCTTGACTGCCTAAGTTTGGTCTCTGATACCCACATGAGCCCAGGAGAAGGAGAAACACCATGTGCCCACACACACTAAATAAATAAAAATGTAATTTAAAAACAAACTAAAATTTAAAAGGTATAGAAGATGAGTACTGGATAGAAGGTTTGAGGCCTGAATCGAAAGTTTGAGGACAAGGAAAGCAGAGTGGTTGTTCACTCCACTGAAGATCCGCTTGGAGACTCGTTGGGATTTGTGTGCTGATGTAACAGAGGATGTGCCTCTGTTTCCATCTTCACTTTCTCCTTGTTAATCTTGTGTTTTATAGCAATACGATATCACTTTATCTGACCTAAATCAGCCAGTGCTTGTTAGTCTGCTGAAAAGAAAGAGAAATGCTGACATGGAGCCTCAGATGGTCCACCTGATCCCAGAGCTCTGCTTTCTCACAGGTAAGGTTTGTGTTCAGAGCTCTGCTGGGCTGGGTTGTGTAGTGGGTCTCCCTGTGTTGGCTGAGTATAACTCTGGGCAGTGGGCCCTCTACATATCTTAGGTGATAGGGCAAGTAGGTGGACAGCAAGCCCTGCGAATCCCCTTTCTTACGCATTCCACTCGATGTCAGGTCGGGCTCTGATTAAGTTTCCTGAAGCCAAGTAGCTTTTTGGCCATGTTCTTGAAGTTCACTAGTACAGGAAGTCACATGACTTTGGTTTTACTCAGATATTTTGTTAGAGGGACCTTAGTTTCTTCATGCACAAGTTTCCAAAAAGCAATTCACCTTATATAGTATAGCCTATGTAAATGTTAGCAACTTTCATTTGAGTAATAGGAAGTAGATAAGAAAGCAGGAATTCTGCTTTCTACACATCTGTGTTGCTTTGTTTATGACTCTAAATACTGGTTTTGTGAACAGACACTACTAGAAACAGCTCCCTTTAAAAAATTGAGTGTGTTTCACTGTGAACTCAGTATGTGTGCTTACTGGCCTTGCACTCCAGAGTGCTGGGATTACAGGTCTGTCCCACCCACCCAGCTACTATAAAGTTTTAATGCCACTTCGCATTTCTTCTGAACTGTGCTCTGCAGGTGGTGAGTTTGACAAGTGTGAATGAAAAATCTTCCCATGTCTGATCTGGGCCAGTCCCTCTCCCCTGCCCCTGCCTCTCCCCTATCTCTCCCCCGCCCCTGCCTCTCCCCTGCCTGCATTGCTTTGCTTACTTTTCCCAGGTCTGACCAGCCAGTCGACCTCAGATTTCCACCTGATGAAGGCAGTGGCTGAGGAAACACAGCTCAGTCCTCTGGTCCGGCAGCAGCGTCTGGCCAGGCTGGCCGATGACATCCAGAGGTACGGGCCACCTTCTGCCATCATGTGTACCCTGCTTGAGGCCTAGTGCGTGGGCCTGAGTGTTTTAGATGAGGCTCTGTTTGTTGATGAGAAACTCTTAATCTCATGGCTCAGGGCAAGGCCTGTGAAGCTGAGAGCCCGGGCCTCAGCACTCACTGCTGGTGGGATTTGAGCAGACCCTGCTGTCATCTAGTGAGCACAGTGAGCTCTGGGTACAATTTTGAGTGAAGAAAAGGGTTTTACACATACAAACTAACAAAGACCCAGGTAAATAAAAACAAACACAAGCAAATCCTACCCCAGACTCTCAGGACTGGTGTGAGGGATGCTCGGATCCTGCCGTGGCACCTCAGCAGACAGGGGTTTCACAAACCCCAATGAAGACAACTTTCAGACTGATTGTGTCGTGCTCCCACCCGACTCCCACACTCCTGTCTTCCCTGCGGTCCTGTGGCCCGTGAGGAGAGCTCAGCTTGGCCCAGGTTCTCCTCCTGACCTGCTGAGACTGTGCTGTTCCTCCTGGGGCCACTTCTTCTAACGGGGCTGCTGGAAATGTTACTGTTGCTTGCTTTGTATTTCTGTGGGCCCGTGTTATTGTAAGATGGCCATTTTATTTAAAACTATTTTTAAATAATACTAGCTTATGGAGAAGTTTACATTGAAACTAGCTCATTGAAAATTTACATAAGCAAAATAAAGAAGAGAAAGGAAGGTAAAAAGCACTCTGATACTTTAACAATGGATCTTCTGTGTGAATAATGTCTATTTTTGCAGACATTTGCAAATGCATAGAACATAATCCCATTTGTTTTGGTTTCTTGTTTGAGGCAGGGTCTCCCTGTAGCCCCAGCTGGCCTGGAACTTGCTATGTAGATCAGGCTGGCCTGATCTCAGTGATCAGTCTGCCTGCCTCCTGGGTGATGGAGTCAAAGGCATGTGCCACTGTGCCTAGCCCATTCTGTAAGTTTTTCCTTTCAACATTTCCATAAGATAAATGTCCGGGTCCATCATGCTGGTGGCTTCGTAGCTCCCACATTATGGATGCAGTTTTTGCCACTTCTTGTGGCTGCCCTTATGTACACCTCACTTTTTCCTCACCTGGTTGCCAGTCCTGTCTTCTGATGTGTCATCTGCCTCCTGTAGGTGGTATGGCTTTGCCGTGTTCTGACCAATGACGACCTCACCCATCTCATCTTACTCAGACAATATCAGAAGCAAAATAGTAATGGAAGGATTCGATGTGAGGAGATGCAGCCTTAGCTGTTGGAATAGTGCTGGTTATGGACTCACAGTGTTGGGAGGTCTGAGCTCCCTCAGCGAGCTTCCTGTGGCTCTTGCCCGAGTCCTGTCAGTGCCTGGGTGATGCAGTCTGGGAACTGCATTGGAAACTAGATGCCTTCAGTAGGCCTGGCTCTGCTGTTGGGGAGCTTACGGCTAAGTGAAAATCTCGCCATGTCCAGATCCCACGAGCTAAAACAAACCATGATTAAAGTGTCCTAAGTCACAGACATAAAATTTAAGAATATTAAGGACCATTGTTATTGTTGATACTGATCTCACCTGAGTCTCCTAGTACCCAGTTCACTTACGACTTTTCTGAATCTACCTACGTTCTCTTGTCTTTAAAAAATGTATTTTCACAGTTTCATGTACATGAAGTTTCCTCCAGCTTTCAGGCTTTTCTGTGGCCCACTGCATTTAATTAGGGCTGCCTGTGTGAGCACAGCAGCACTACAGGGGGTTATTTGTTGAGCAAGGGCAACTTGTCAGTGAGTGTCTGTATCCCTGAGGACCCCCCCCCCCCTTTAACTGCCTGTAGCTCCTCAGGGAAGGGCAGGGCCTGCCCTCAGGACCCCTCCCCTTCACATGGTGAAGTCCTGATACGCCCTGTCTGCAAGGAGCCACCCCTGCTTGAGTTCATGGGTATAACAGCCATCCTGTACAGGACAAGAAGCAGAAGATAAAGCTAAATTCCCCTCCGCCCTCCCGTATCATGCCACATCAACAAATTCCAACATTCCCAGGAGACATCTGCACATAAAGACTGCAGAGGCTCCCATTAATAAGTGCTTCATTAAGAGAATGATAACCTCTCACAGTTTTTGAGCATGCAGCCTGTGACAGACACTGCAGTAAGCATCTTCAAGTCATATCATTTTTAATCTTTGCAAGTATATGATATAATTTTTACATTTTGCTCGTCAGAAAACCAAGGTTTTTGAAATTTTTGATAGTTTGTTCATTGCCACAAGTTATTGAAGGGTACATTTGGGAGTTAAACCCAGTCTGCAAGGCTTAACAGTTCAATTTTATAACCAGTGGGCCCCACTGGAAACTGTCCCTTCCCTGCTAGTTTCAGATGGGCCTTGGGTCACATTCTTTTGAGCTGAAAAAAAAAAAATGTGGGAAATGAGATCCAGAAATTTAAAGGCAGAAGTCACCCCTGAACAATCAGTAAATCACCCTCACATCTCTGATTGTATGAAAGTCTTTAACATGCACACACTCAGTGGTTCTCAACAATTCTGTCCACAGGAATGAGGTAGCTCGGTTTGAGCTCGAGACCTGGGGACTGCACTTGGGAAGCCAGATGTCCCTGACCGGCCGGGTTGTTCCTTCAGAAAAATTAATAATGCAGGACTACATAGTACGTGCTGGATCTTCTTTTCATTTGAAAGTAGTTACTCAGACGAGTGTAAGTTTGAACATGCACCAGGATGATGAGGTTTGTGACCTCATGATGAGGTTTCTCTGCAGCAGGGCCTCTGTTCTGTGTTTCTCCTAAGACTGCATGCAGATCTCTGAGTGCCTTTTTGGTGTGAATGAAGTTACATGGGCTTAGCGGCCCCCAGTGGACATGATTCCAGTCTGTTGGTGTTTCATATAGTTGCAAGTTGGACATGCCAGCCTATCACTGGTTGCTACTCTAGAGGACCCCAAACCAACCAACAACCAAGTTACCTGAGAAGACTCACCCACTAGAAGGCTGCCTTTAACAGTGCCAGCCAGTTTGGCATAAGAGTGAAGCGATTCCCACAGACCCCATCCCCACACGTAGCACTGTGTAGTGTGTTGGGATGTCAGGAGAGGAATCCTTACTCCAGGCTTCGGTTGAAGAAACGAACCTGTAGTTAATCCTTCACTGCCCCTTCTGTTCTGTCTACTTTTAAGACCAGCTGCATTTCATTTCATATTAAAAGCCTCTTGTCTTTACTATAATAACCAATCAGTGTCAAAACTAACCATACAGCTAATGTCTCATTTTGGCAAAATGGGCTTTTTTTAGTCATATCTTTTTGACATTCCAGCCAGATCATTACAACCTTTATTGGGGAAGCCGAGGAGAAAACTAATTTTTAAAGCAAGACTTAGGGGTTGGAGAGATGGAGAGATGGCACAGCAGTGAGGGCATTGACTGCTTTTGCAAAGGACCCAGCTGTCAGTAATTCCAGATCCATGGGATCCACCATTCTCTTCTGGCCTCTGAGGGCATTGCACAACATGGGTGTACTTACATACATGCATAACCCTCATACACACAAAATAAAAATAGATAAATATTTTTGCAAAGCAAGAGTTTGTGAAAGTTCTCAAATGTAGGCCCCCATTAGTCAGGGGTCAGGAAAGAAAAGCTCCATTTCAAATCTGCATGTAGAGGAGGATTTAAAATACTTAGAACGTCCCACCTTCACCTCCTCGACAGAAGCCTGTGCAACTAAATCACATCACAGCTTTTCCCTGTCGCATTTTTCAGTGTGGAAATAGGTTCTCAAGAGAAAGGACCTCAAAATGGAGGAGCTGTTTGACTGGAGGTGGCTGTCATCAGCTTTTTGGACAGTTCTTTTCTCAGGTCCTAGGAATTGAGTGAAGTCCGTAGGCACCTCATCTGGGTCACTGTTTCCACAGGATAACACTGGGCAGTGCTTGCTGTAAGGGGCCTGGGCTCTCAGGCTAGCCTTCCCCTTGTCTGTGTGGTAAGGTTTCCCATAGCCTAGTTATCCCGCCACCAGGCGGTAGACTGCCCCCTGGCTGTGATACCAAGCCACTGCATTCTAAACTTGTCATTGATGCCAAAGGGCTTTAGCATTTCCCTCAGTTGCATTTAAGTGTGTAAAACAGAAGCATTGAGCTGCTTCTTGAATGCCAGCTGTCTCAGGATTGGGGTTGGAGGAGGGCTCCGTAGGTAAAACGCTTACTACAAAGCTTGAAGATCTTCACCCATGTGAAAAGCTGGGTGTGCAGAGACAGGAGGGTCCCTGGGACTTGGTGAATTGGTGAGCACCAGCTTCAGCAACAGATCCTGTCTCGAAAACTAAGGTGGAGAAGCAGTTGAGGAAGATATCTGATGTAGACCTCTGGCCCTACAACCTACGTGTACATACATGGTCACACACGACCCCCCACCGCCCCATGCTTTGGGCGTCGTCTTTGCTCGTAGGTGCGTCTGCTCCTCAGATGAAGCCGTCTTACCAGTGCTGCAGGCTTGTCCGTTATACCGTGATGAACCAGACATCGTTTCTCAGGAGGTCTCAAGTAACAAGTCCAAAAGCGGGCAGCCTGCTTCCCTGAACCATTGAGAAAGGGTGTAGAGGTAGAGTTGGAAGGGAGCCCCGAGATCTCACAGTCAGATGCTATTCTTTGCGTACAGCAGAGCCACATGAAGTCTTACCTGAGGAGGTGCAACCAGGGCCCAGCATGACGCCTTGGTGTCTCCTGTCCCTGGGAATCCATGTTCTGGTGAGATGTGAGATGTGAGGTGCCCAATCTGTGCCATGTGACTGTGAAAGGCGAGCCATCTGCAGCTGTTCTGCTGTGGGAAACATCAGATTTCTTTCTGCATGACTCTTCACAATCCTTTCATGATCTTTATTTTTTTCAGTGTCAACCCTCGTTCGCTGCTAATTGGTCCAAGGATATACGAGCTTGCAAGGTTCTGAGTTCTCAGTCTCTGAACACGTGGTTGATGTTATATAGTAGTAGAGCTGAAAATAGCATCGAAGGCTTTCTGAGCTGTCTGAGAAGAGTTGGAAGCGCCATGGGGGTTAACATGGGCTACCCCAAGATGTGAGTTTTTTTCATGTGTCAATTTCGTTTGAATGTTGCAAACAACGGCTGACATACTACGAAAGTTTCATCTCAGTTAACGTTTCTCATTTTTAAAAGCATTGTGTGTACGTGTGCATCTGTGTGTGATGAGAGAAGGTGTCTGAGGAGGTCAGAGGTGACAGGTCCCTTGGGAGCTGGAGCTACACAAGGTTGAGAGTCACCTATGGTGGATGCTGGGAACCAAACTCGGGCTCCTTGCACGAGCAGCACAGACTGTTAAACGCTAAGCTGTCTCTGTAGCCTTTCAGTAATGTTTCCTAAAGTATCAAAAATAGAAAAGTATAGATTGTACTGTGAAACTAGATTGTTTTATAAGACTAGAATATATCTTTGTGGAAGTTTCCTTTATAATTTCTCTTTTTATAACATTTATGTATGTATGTATGTATTTATGTGTATGAGTGTTTTGCCTGCATGCATGTAAGTGCACCCGAGTGTGTGCGGTGCCTGAGGAGGTCAGAAGAGAGTGTTAGATCCCCTGAAACTGGAGTTATGAATGCTTTAGCCCTCATGTGGGTGCTGAGAACCAAACCCGAGTGCTCTGCAAGAGCAGCCAGTGCTCTTAAGCACCGAGCTGTCTCCCTGGCCCTTTATAGTTTTTCTTAAGGCAAGTCTTAGTCCCTTGAAAACCTCGCTGGTACCGGTTGGTGAGTACATCCTTCGTAGTTCTGTGTGCTGCCTTTGCTGCTTTTTTCCTTTGGGGTTAGTTATTTATAAAACTTAAAGCAGACAGGATATTAAAAAATAAACAGTATGTTTCCCGACTGACTTGATAGATTTTAGGCTTTGAAATTTAATGTAACTATAAGATTGGTATTTAAGGGACTGGAAAGATGACTTAGCAGTTAAGAGCATGGGCTGCTCTTGCAGAGGACTGTGGGTCAGTTCCCAGCACCCACATGGTAGCCAAGAACTGTCCTAACTCCAGTTCTAGGAGATCTGATGCCCTTCTCTGACCTCCACAGGCATTACACAGCATGAGTGCACTTACGAACATGTAGGCAGTACAGTCATACACATAAAAAAATCTGTATTTAGTTAGCTTTCTGATTAAAAACAAGGCCATTTTTTCATTCTTTGAGCATTTTTTATTTACTGTATGCTAGACACTAAGTTAGTTGTTGTGAATGAGAAAGAGAAAGAAGCTAATCAAGTGGGGTGTGGTGGTCCACACCTTTAATCCCAACACTCATGAGGCAAAGGCAGGTGGATGTATATGAGATAGAGGCCATACTGGTCTACATAGTGAGTTCTAGGCTATCTGGGGCTACATAGGGAGACCTGTCTCAATAAACAAATAAATAAGTTAGTTAAAAGAATTTACTTTTAACTTAATTAGGGTTACATCATACATACATACTGTTTTACTTTTTCAAAGAGCCATAAGGGCTTGGGAGATGATTCAGCAGTTAAAATGCTTACCAGAGAAGAGAAAGCTTGAGGGCTAAAGTTTGAATCCCCTAAACCTATGTAAAAACCGAGTGGGCATGGCAGTCTGCCTGTAATTCCAGCCTGGAATAGAGGAGACCGGATCCTCAGAGCAAGCTGGCCAGCAAGACCAGCCGTATTGGTGAATTCTGGGTTTAAGAGGCTCTGCCTCAGTGAAGAGAGCAGAAGAACCATTAAGGGTGATTCCTGACATCACCTTCCAGCTCCCACATGGACACACAACATGCATGCACACACACACCACAAACACACACTAGAGAAATGGAAAAAGGAAAAGCTAGAACCACAGCGTAGACAATGCCTTGAACTTGATATGCTTACATATTGCAGCGGTCGCTACTTTGTACAGTGGATGTGTGCATGTCCTCACTGGCACTATGTGAACCTTTATTCTTTACACACATAGCTACATCAACAGCATACGTGTTCATTGCCCTAAGCCATGGCTCTTCCCAAAGTCTCATTTTACAGCACAGTTTAGAATTCTCCTCTTCTTGAATCTGCTGACAAATCACCTGGTTCGAATGTCCTCTGTTCAAAGTTCACTTAAGCTGCAAACTGATACACTAGGAAAAGCTTATGGGAAAAGTCATAGTGTGTGAACTAGGCTGCTTGGCAGGCTTTGGGCCTCACAGGTGTGGTGAGCAAGCCCATGTCTGTGTGTCTTCAGTGTTGGTGGTTTGAAAACCTTCATTTTATTCCACTTTTTATCCACTCACTCACCTGTTGGATTTGTATGTGTAACATCTGTCATCTAAAACATCTGCCTGAAGACAGTGAGTGGCCGAGCTGGAGTGCAGGGGTCTGCACTGGAGCAGCCGGAATGACAGCTTCTGGAACCGTGTTTCCAGCCATTCTGGTGGTGCTGCTGGAAGCAGAGGTCAGGGCCTCCTGTCCTGGTCCTGCCACCTGCTGGGCAGCTTCTGAAAGGCTCCCGAGCACTGAGACTATCTCACTTTCTCTGTCCACCCCACCCCTACCACCAGCTCCCACCCCCTTCTCATACAAAAAAGAAACTAGAGTGGGAAATGCCTGTATGTAGGAGTTATTTCCGTAGCTTCTGGCCCCTGATTTAATGTTATGAAATTGACAAGTGCTTGGTGGTTGACTGACTGATTAGGGCTGGATATTCCAGGCCCTGAGCATGCTGCTCCTCAGGTAAAGGCCGACAAAATCCCGGCTCCCCTTTTTGTGTGATTTCTGCAGATGAGTTGAAAACCTTGGTCTCATTAACTTGATGATTCCTGGAGCTTTTCTTTAAAGATTCTCGTGGATATTCAGCATTTCAGAAATCTTAACCTCACTTCAGACATTTGATATTATGAGAAGTCCATTTTCAACCCAATTTTGGATAACAAAACTATTAACTGAGAGGATTCTGTCCAGTTGAGGAGAAATCTCCATTTTCTTTACCAATTTTGTATGCTAACAAAATAATTATTAAATATTTTTGGCACACACGTACCAGAGAAACAATGTTAGATTCAAGAAGTTTTCATTTTTCTCTAATAGCTAGAAAATCCATTTTTACTTCTTCTAACACCATATGTTTCTGTGCTATTAAGAAAGGAATTAAATAATGTTTTTATGCAGCATTAAAGTACAAGAGAACCCAGCCTCGTTTCTTAGAGCCATCCAGCAGCACGTCAACCCTGACGTTCAGTTGGTAAGTGTGAGTGTGGAATGTGTTTGGGGTTTTAGATGGACAATTTTGATGTTTTCTTTACATCTGTAGTCTTAAAAGAAGGGATCTGTCTCATGGTGTGTTTGCAGATTACTGTGCATTTTCCTCAAAACACAGAAGAAAATGTTCATATCACTATTTTGATCAATATATTTTCCTAACTTTAACTTTTTAAATTAAATTTCTGTGAATAACATTCAATATTTTATCATATTTAGAGCCCCTGCCCTATCTGCCCCTTACTACCATCCTCCCAGTCTCTTGTACTTACTAACACATGTGTTAGGGCCTCTGGAGTCTGCTCTGCATCCCCAGTGGCCCTTCAGGGTGGCTCCATCCACCGGAGCCTGGTCAGCCTGCTAAGAGTCTCATCCTTAAGCTGACTGCCACTGCTCTCAAATCTCCTCGATGTCTGTACATTTCCACTTGCTGGGGGTCACCTTTTACTGAAGATTTAAGAGAAACTGACCTCGACCCATCATATACTTGTAGGGTACTTGTGCATCATAGTATTTCAGGAGATTGTCAAGGTCTGAGTCACTCCTAGCTGCCTGTGACTTCAGGTCCTGCTCTAGCATCTGAGTCTCTCCAGGGTGCCTGTGGCCTCAAGGTTCCCTGAGTCCTTGCCTCTGGCTGCAGGTTTCATCTTTGGTGACTTCCATTTCTTCCTGCACAGCAGGACCCCAGGGAGCTCTACAGCTGCCTCATTTCCAGAGTTGTAATTTGTGTGTGTCTGCTCACCTATTTCATGTGTGCATGCCTACACGCATACTTCTGTGTGTGCACAGGTGCATGTGTGTCTGCCTGCATGTACGTGTGACTGTGTACATCTGTGCATGTGTTTGCATGTGTGTATAGCTGATTTTTCAGACAGGAACTTAAGTGTGATTTCACCAGACTCCAGAATTCCAGACAAGTTCAAATTGGCATCCCCATTCATAGAAGCCATTAAGCTTACAAATATGTATCCTAGGCCTTGGCCTCCAGTGTTGAGGAGTGCAGTTACTCACATGTCTGTTCAGGTCCCCTGCAAACCAGTGCAGTCATCTCTGATTCTGTTGGGTCGGATACACACACACACACACACACACACACACACACACACACACACAGAGTATCCAGTGGAGGTTACATTACATGAAGAATGAAGAGAATTCTTACCTTAAAAGCATTTAATTCGGTGAAAGGAAAACAGAGGAAAGTGCAAGACCATCTCAAAAGCTCTTGTGTCCCTTCCCAGGATCTGTACTGACTGGTATTTTGCCACACTTGATTTATCATTTCCTGTATTTTTTCAAAACCGCTTGAGGATGGGTTCCTGCATACCTGCTTGTACATGTGTGTAGCATGGGTTCCTGCATACCTGCTTGTACATGTGTGTAGCTGACCGCCAGGGTGATGGGTAGCCTGGAGTGGGGTTTGCTGAGCTTGTAAAGGCATTTCACGTGGCCCCGATTCATGCACCAGCGGCTTTGAGGGCACACAGGGTCTACAGGCTCACATTTGCTCTTTGGGAACTTAGGCTGATGATGTTCAGAGAGTCATTTTCCCACCCGGCTGTTCCCAAGTTTAAACTGGTGGAGCTGAACTGCTGTCACTTCAATTCCAGGTGATGTGCATTCTGCCTTCTAATCAGAAGAATTACTACGACTCCATTAAAAAGTACATGAGCTTGGACTGCCCCATCCCGAGCCAGTGTGTGCTGACCCGGACCTTGAATAAGCAGGGGATGATGATGAGTGTGGCCACCAAGATTGCCATGCAGATGACCTGCAAACTCGGTGGCGAGCTGTGGGCTGTGGAGATCCCTGTGAGACCTGGTCATTTCTTCCCTTTCACAATGATCAGTTAATTTCCAAATCAGAGTAGGAGACAGTATCTCAAGATCTGGTCACAGTCACCCTTTGATATTCTTGGGGGCTGGTTCCAGGATCCCCTGAGGATACTTGTAGAACTCAAGCTTCTTCATATAAATGGTGTTGCTCGAGGCAGCCCATGCACTTCCTGCAGCAGGCTTTAAACCAGGTGTAGATGGCCCCCTCATGGTGATAACGTGGGAAGAAGCGTCTGGCAGTGCTTTGAGCTCCTCTCTGGGTTCAGCCTTTCCGGATATTTCAAAAAGAGCCTCGTGGAGACCGGCCCCTCAGGGAGCTTCTGCTTAGCTGCCTACTTAGATTTTTGCATGAAAGAGACTCAGGGGTGTCACAGAGCTGGGGCGGGGGTTGATGTGGGTCCTCCTGGCTATTTGAAACCACATCCCCTGCTCTCTACCTTCCCTGCTTCCTGCAGAACTCTCAGGCTAGCTTTGCCCCTGGACAGAACTCAGCCAACTCTCTGAAGCTCCCAACTGGGGGCTTGCCAGATGCTCCTGTCGGAGCCTTAGCCACTGTGGGGGAAGTGAGGAGAGTGGGAACAACAGGTGTTACCTGTCACCTCACGCTGTGTAACCATGGCGAATGTGGCCGCCCTACGCATCCCCTCCCAGCATAGCCAAGTGACTATCCTTAGCAATTAACCACAAGAACAGGAGTGGACTTACTCACCAGGTCCTTCTGACCAGGCAGAGGTGAAGGATGGCCACCTGCCCTGCCCACCTCTGTCCTTGGCGCCCTCCCACAGAGGCTGGGGGCCATTTGGCCTGCAGTAAGGTGCCTCAGCAAAGTGTATGTCATAGTCTTTGTACCATCTTCCCTCCTTTGATTTCTGGTTTAAATAATCCCGTCTAGTTCCCAAGTTCCCTGACACAGCTTAACTTGAACAATTGAGTACCTGGAGACAGTTTCTTAAATGTCATATTAATCCTTGTTTGGGGAAATACTTCATCTCATTAAATCATGACATGTTTGATTTTGTAGTTAAAATCATTGATGGTGGTGGGGATCAGTATCTGTAAAGACACCCTCAGCAAGGACGTGGTAGTGGTTGGATTCGTGGCCAGTGTCAACCCCAGGATCACCAGGTACTTTAAAACTCCTCTGAACATGCGCTTTAAAGTTTAAAGGTTCATTTTGATGTGTTTGCTTTTGATGCAGCAAAAAGTGAAGTGTACTGGGTGACTTACAGGAGCAAAGTGATCCAGAGACAGTGGCATCATCAGAGCCCACCCTAGCATGGGTGGCAGCTGTGAAAGCTCGGGGGCATTGCCCAAGTGGCAGGCAGCTTGACAGGTTGGGGAGCGTCTGGCAGTCCAGTTGGTCTGAGTCTCTCTCAGGCTTCTGGGCAGCTTGTCTTGTCTGAGAGTTGTTTAAAGGTTTTTATTAACACATACTAAGTGTAAAAACTAATGGGCTTCATTACAATATTTTGTTTTTTTCTCCTTAAGAAATCTTTTTACTTTTTACTTTATCATATTTTCCATTATAATTTACTTCTATTTCAGTAAAATTTTTTTTCTCACAGTTATCTAAAAGACAGATGTCGCCAATTTCTTAAACTAGACTGTCTTGTTTTTACTATTTCTTGTCCACATGCTCTCTTGATTTTGTTTTTAAGTATTATAAAAAGTCTAATGCAAAGTATGTAACTAAGACATTAATAATTAAGGGTAGATACACTGGCCTCTAAAACTAAGCGTCTTTAGAGGTATTTTGTTTCATTTTTTCTTGTTTCCTTTCTCTTTGCAATTCTTACAGTCCATAAAAACAACTTAAGCTGCCACTATTTCTCTCTTCATCCCCCAAAGTCTTTTTGCAGTTGTGCATTTAGTGGACTGTGTAAGCGTAACCGTTGAACCGATGTGACTCCAGCAGGCCTGTACGCTGCTGGTGGGCGTTCCTGTACTAGACTGTCCGTGTTTATGTCGGTACATGTTGTATGTTCATGTTGGTATGTTATGTGTTCATGTTGGTACATTCTGTTCAAGGCTTGGTGGCCTCTCAGTGCAGCTTTAATGTATGTTTTTCTAATGACTACTCTCTGTACATAGCTACAACTTAGTATCTCGTGAAAGCACTGTCTATACTTTCTGTTTCTTCTTTAAAAATCGGATTTTTTAATTCCTTTGCAGTTCTTTAAATATTTTGGAAAGGAGTACTTTCCAAGTATAAACATTTGCAATATTTAAGTTTTTTGATGATATTTATGGTGAAAAAAAGTTCTTAGTGTTTATGACATCTTTCAGTCTTTTCTTTCATGGTGGGCACTTTTGCATCTTAAGACTTCATTCTTCTCAGTCATACAAAGATAGTCTCTACTTTTTCTCTTTTTTAAAGTGCTAAAGAGTTTTATTAGCAATGAATGTTAATATTATGATTTAGGAATATTTTCTAACATATGAAGTAATACTTTGATCAGTCCCCCCAATTATTCAGTTTTTTAAAAATTACCTTTTATTTCTTTGGGTGTATGTATGTGTGTGGGTGCACATGGACCATAGCGTGGATGTGGAGTCAGAGGATAACTTGTGAGCATTGGTTCTCCCCTTTCACCGTGTGGGTCCTGGGGATTGAATTTGGGTCATCAGGCTTGGCTCCTTTACCCTCTGAGCCAACTTGCCAACCCTTAGATTTTAAACAGAGTTTAAAATAATAATTTAAGGGGACAGGAAGAGGTTATTATAAAAATAAGTAAAATTTACAGAATAGCACACTGACAGGGAATGGTTTGTATTATTCACTTATAAACACGAAAATTTATGTTCATAAATTACATATTAAGATGTGATTGATAATATTGAAGTAAAATACAGCCTCAACTGAAAACTATTTGCTTGGCTTGTATTCCAGTCATATACCCAGATCAAGTGTGTGTATGTGTGTGTATAAATTCTTAGCATTTAGCTATTTTTTGAGGGTCTGTGTGCAATACTCTGCGAGCTAGGCATCTCACAAATATTCTGTCAAACAGCTGAGTTCAAAATCAGATTGCTTGGAGTTCCTGGTCTGTTGCTTACTGTGAAGTCAAGGCCTGGTTACTTAGTCTAGCTACTGTAAAATATGGGTAGTTAGTATCTATTTCATAAGGCCTTTGTTGGGATCATGTGAGTGCTCTGAACATTGCAGTCTTAGTAGGCGCTCAATATGCATATGCAGTTATTGTTCTGGTTAATACTTGCAGACACTGAATGTGGTGATTGTGCATAAGGCTGTCAAAAAATAGAGGTCAGACTAGGACTCATGCCCTAAGTAATGGCTTGTGTTCTCATTAAATTGTAGTCTTTAGAACTGCTTCTGCATTTGCAACTAAACTGTGTGTAGCAGCTCTTTGTCACGTGTTGTCTTCATGTCCTTGGCTGATTTACTCCATTATGCTTGTATCTGGGGTGTGTCTATAGCTGTGAGTACAGGAAGTGGAACATACAACTCATTCAAATTGTACACAACTCCTGTCACAAATGTCGGTTCAATTATCAAGGCTTGGTGGCGAAAGACCGTGATTTGTGCACGGACCCAACTCGTCCAGATTTATCAAGTTGATGAAAGACATTTTTTGTTGTCATTCATCTAGAATTTGTCTTTGCATAGGAATGAAATAGGGAGACACTAGTATTTTTTTTTTCCTTCACTTTGAACTTGTAGTCATTTGGTGCTGGAGAGGTGACTCAGTGTTTAAAAACACTGGCTGCTCTTGCAGAGGACTGGGGCTTGGTTCCCAGCACCCATCCTGCTCCAGGGCGTCTGATGCCCTCTTTTGACCTCTCCAGGTTTTACACACACAGGTACAATTATTTACATGTAAGCAAAAACACTCGTACGTTTAAAGTTTAATTAATTAAAAATCCTAAAAGGTACTAATCACTAGTGGTAGGGTTTCCTCTCAGTTTTTCTCCAGCTCTATTGAAGTATGATTAACAGGTGAAATAATATCTGTTCAGGGTTTGTATCATGTGTCAGTTACTTTTCTGTTGCTGTGATAGATACCATGACCAATAGTGACTGAGGGAAGAGGTTATCTGGGCTTATGGTCCGTAAGGCAGGGAAGGCAGCCACGGGCGGGAGTTGCAGAGCAGAGAGAGCAGCCTGGAAGGGGATGGGGCTGCACACTCTCAGAGCCACCCCTGAGATACTTCCTCCAGCAAGGCCACAGCACCTGGATCTCCCCCATAGCTCCACCGGCTGCGGACTAGGTGTCCAAATACTTGAGCCTGCGGGGGACAGTTCTCATTCAGACCTCAGCACAGCGCAACTTTTGGATGTGTGTGTCAAGTTCAACTCATCACCTCACATGGTCACCTGTGTGTTTTGAGAATACTTAAGATCTACTCGTAGTGAACCTCAAATACAGACACATCAGTAACCATAGTCAGCATGCTCTACATTAGCTACTCCTGACTTACTCAGAAATGGAGGTTTTTAATTTAGGTGTAGTGACGCACACCTTTAGTGTCTCAGGATGCTGGAGGCAGAGGCACGCAGATCTTTGTGAGATTGAGGCCAGCCTGGTCTATGTAGCAAGTTCCAAGCCAGCTGCAGCTACAGGGAGACCCTGTCTCAAAAAGACCAAAATAAATAAATAAGTAAATATATTCAGTTGTACCTACATTTCATAGTTCCTTCATCCATCCATCCATCAGCCACTCGTGAGTTATATCGTAGTGAGTATGGGAATGCAGATTTCATTTTATTTGACTCTGTTTCCAGAAGTGGGGTTGCTGGATCACACAGTAGTGCTAATTTTAATTTTTAAACTTTTATGTGTATGAGTGTAATGCCTGTGTGAAGGTAGGTGCACCCATTTCCTGCAGTGCCTGAGGAGGTCAGAAGAGGGCTATATGCCCTGGAACTGGAGCTACAGGTAGTTGTGTGCTGCCCAGTGTGGGTACTGGGAACTGAACTCTGTTCCTCTGCAAGAGCAGCAAGTGTTCTTAACCACTAAGCCCTCTGGCCTGCCTCCCTCCTTCCCTTTCTTCTTCTCTCCCTCCTTCTTCATGTCTGTTCAAGCTTGTGGAGGCTGGAGGACACCTTTGATGTCATCCTCAGTAATACTGTCCACATCCTTTGAGATACACTCTCCTTGACCTGGAGCTCACCGGTTAGGCTAAGCTGACTGGCAGTGAGCCCAGGGACTCTCCTGTGTCCACCTCTGTAGCCTTGGGATTACCAGGGTGCCGTCCTGTACCCGGCGTTTTTACATGTATTCTGATTGAAGTCAGTTCTCAAGCTTGCAGCACAGTGCTTTCTGCGCTCAGCGTCCTCAGCTCTTCTTTGATTCCTTCCTTGCTTATTTCCTCGTCCTACTTTGCTTCCTCCTTTCTTCCCCTTCCTCCCTCTTTTCTTTCCCTCTTTCATTTTATATGTATTTATTCATGGATACTGACATACAGTTTTCCTAAAATAACATTTAGGGTAATGTTGGCCACCTAAAATTAGATTAGACATACTCCCTTTTCTTTAGATTCTTGAATGAGTTTGAGAAGGATTAACGGAGTTCTTTACATGCTTGGCAGAATTCAGCAGCAATAAAACCACCAGGTTTGGAACTTTGTTGCGAGATGGTTGTTACATTGATTCAGCTTGGTTCTCATTATCCAGTTTCTCTGTTTCATTATGTTTCTATCTTGGTAAGTTTGTATTCATTTCTTATAGGTTACTAAATGTGTTGATAAATAATTGTTCCTTGCTAGAAATGTATCATTTCTTACAGAGCGTCTGATCTGTTGGCCTATAATTGTTCATAATAGTGTCTATGATCCTTAGAAGTTTTGTGATACAAGTTTTAGTGTCTCTGATTTTATTTACTCAAGTCTTCTTTCTTTTATATTAGTCTAGCTAAAGGTTTGTTAATTATCTATAAAATCCTTTTATTGATCTTTAAAATTTTTTCTAGTCTCCATTTATTTTTATCTTTTCTTTTCCTAGACAGGGTCTCAGGTAACCCAGGCTGGCCTCAGTTGTATATAACTGAGGATGACCTTCGATTCCTGGTCCACCTCTCTCCACCTCCTAATTGCTAGGATTACAGATGTGTTCTACCATACCTGGTCCATTAATCCTGCTCTGATCTTTATTATTTCCTTCTTTTCCTAAGTCTGGCTTAGTTTTTTCCTATGTCCTTGTATAAACATAGAGTGTTAGCAAGCTTTCTTTTTTTTTTTTTTCTCATTTGACACTCATCACTGTAAACACCTCTCTTAGAAACAGCTGTTACCACACCATGTGCATTTTAATATGTTATGCTGTGTGCATAGTCTCATTTTGACTTTATAAAATAGGTGGCGGGCCAGCAAGTTGACTTAGTAGTAAGAGTTCTTGTCAAACCTGATGACCTGAGTTTGATCCTTGGGACCCATGTGGTGGGGGAGGGGACCAACTTCTACAAGTCACTGCCACACTCATGTTATGGCACGTGTGTGCACACATGCACACACACACACTTGACATAAATAAGATGGAGAGCAATAGAGGAAGACACCTGAAGATGATCTCTAGCTCCCCATGTTTATACAGGAGTGCATGTGTATGTGTGTGCATGTGTGCACATGCAAACACACACTTATATCAAAACCTATTCTCTTGTGTTCTTTGTGGGGTAATTAGAATACTGTGTGTTCTTTGTGCTGTCATGGACCATGACAGTTCCTGTTTCCTATCATCTTACACTGATGTCCACATTTGAAAGTTTGACCCCTACCTCTGGTCTTAACTGACTGACTTTGGGAGAGATGTGACATCACTAATTAGCCTGGCCAAAGATCTTTTAAAATTTAAAAAAAATATTTGTACTAACTTTCTGAGAATTTTATACAATATATTTTTAGCATATTCAGAACTCCACCTCCATTTTAGAATTTTTTACATTTGTTTGTTTATTTCCCCTGAGCCAAGGGATCTTCCCTGGCAGTGGGCCATGCTCCACTGGGAGGACATGGTCTGCTGGGAGGACATGGTTCCAGAAAAGTGAATCTGTTCTCAGATTTTTTTTTTAACCGAGCAAATGTGCTAGAACTTCATCCAACTTCTGGACTCCCTTGTCTCTGAAAACTAGTCAAAACCACCGCCTCTGTGTGTGAAGAGAATGGCACCCCCTCTGCCATCCTCACGTCCCTCACACTCACGGCTTGTTATGCCTGTGACTGCAGATGACTAGAAAACGATGGTGATGGTGGCACCCCGTTACCATTTTCTGCTGCTGTGAGAGAACACCTGAGAACAACCTTCTAACAGAGGAAAGACTGATTTCTGTCCAAGATTTGGGCAATGGCCTGTCAGCACCGTGGCTTTGGGCCAGAGATGAGGCCGCAAGCCCGTCATGGTGCCGAATGTGTGGTCAGCAGAGCAGCCAGGAGACAGAGAGAGAGAAGGGAAGAGTGGACCAGAGACGAGATGCCCTTCAAGAGCATGGCTCAGGGACCCACCCCCTCATCTAGGCCCCGCCACAGAGCCCGTTTGGCTTTGAGTTCAGCCCATAAGATTACCTGGTGAAGTTTGCACCTGTGGTCCAGTCGCCTTCCCGTAATCCATGAGCTGAGAACCAAGTGTTCGACTGGCCCTTCTGAGAGGCACTTCATGTCTCTGTCGTGATTTTCATTTTCCAAGTAATTAATTACTGACTTGATCAAAAGAGCTTCTGAAATGTCTACAACTTAAGCACTTTATAATGGTAATTCTGAAATAATCCCCTCTAGAATTGGCTTCATATTGGAGAAATCCATGAACATTTGGAAGCTGAAATGTTTTGTGCTAAACTGACACATTTTCTCATAACAACAGTGCAGTGGCCTGGGTTGGTGCCTGTGTTCCAGGCATCAGTCATGACCATTTTATGTGGAGTATCAGATTTAATTTTCATGGCTCTGTGAAGTAGGGATCACCTTGCTGTCTTGTAAATCCTCTTGGTCAGGTTTGGGTTCATGTGTGAGGACCACATATCTGTCGCCTTTCTTGGTCAGATTTGAATTCATGAAATTTACAATGAACTCCTGCTGGAAGAAGCTGTTTTATATACCTATAACCAGACGGCATCTACAGAATCAAGAGTGTGGGCTTCTGCTCATAGCATCGATTTCTTCGTAAAATCGGGTTTGTGGTCGCAGTGTACAAGCTGAGCCTGACTTTCCAATCTTGCTCATTTCAGGTGGTTCTCCCGCTGCATCCTTCAGAGAACAACAGCTGGTGTTGCAGATTGCTTAAAAGTCTTCATGACTGGTATTTCGCTTGGGGCAGTGGGTGGGCTTCTGGGGCCTTTTCCTTCCCTTGTGGAGTCCAGACCAGAAAAGTGGAAGCAAACTCCCTGAACCTGTCAGCTTCCACCCAGTTGGAGACCCCAAAATCCATGTGCTGATGGACAGGCTCGTACACTGTGTTGCATTGTGTGTGTAAGCACAGGGCCAAGCAGGGAGAAAGTGTGTAGCTACTGGAGGCCCTGGCGAGCAGTCTGAAGCCCAAAGAACCCTGTGCTGGAGAGACCAGGATGATGAGGTTAAGTCTACACACGGGAGACCAGCCTTTGGCCCTGAGATAAAATGCTGCCAGATGAATGTGGCATAGGAGAGGACAGGGAGCTGGAGATGAGGGAGGAGTCGTCTTCACAGTGGGCTGCAGTGGAATGCTGGATTTCCCCACTTCGGGCTCCCTCGTGTAATGCACAGCAGTCCAATGCACACAACTCCACGGTCGCTGTCTGCACTTTGCAGACTGTAAATTTCTGGAGGTTGGAATATTTTTAAGGTGAATTTGGTGATCCTTGTTGATTGTGTGCTTAGGTTATAATTATCTTCTATGAAACCAAAGTGAATTCCCTAGACAGTCGTCTTCTGAAACACATTATGCAATATCTACACGAAAAGGACTGATCACACGTATTACTTTCTCGTTTAAAACGTGGTACATGTTTTAGCAGTTTTTGCTGAAAGTCTCTTGTGTGGGAGTGGCTGTCTGATGTCTGCTGAGGCACTTTACGGTTAGAGTGGGTGGAAGTGTTTTCAGAATCCATCTCGTTGGTGGGAACCAGGATCAGATTTGGCGGAGGCATGTGTGGCATGTTTTTAGAGGAGTGGAGTGGCATCTTTTCTTATTTCTTCTCATTAAGGAGGAAAATGACTGTACTGAGGAGATTCAGAGACTTGAAGCCAAATTGCTGTTCATCTGTCTGCTGCATGAATTAAATTTTGATTTGTTGCTTAAATATAAAAATTTGGCTAAAGAGAAGCTTAAGACTATACCAAGCCACAAGCACTCTTGATTGCTCAAATCACAGAGGTGGGGGAATGGCCTCATTTCGCTGTCTTTGTGTTATTTCAGATACTAAGTATCATCCTGCTTTACTGCAGTCTGATATAGCACAGCCATTTCAGCCTTGAGCTCCTCAGAATCTTATTTTTGGCAGCCTTGTACTGGTGAGCCTTTCCCTGTTAACACTGCGTTCTGCAGGTGCTCTCAACAAATGGTACAAGCACAACCATGATTTGCCAGCGCGGATCATCGTGTATCGTGATGGCGTAGGGGATGGTCAGCTGAAAGCAGTCATTGACTATGAAGTTCCTCAGCTGCTGAGCAGTGTGGCAGAGTCCAGCTCAAATTCCAGGTAGAGTCAGTCTCTCTCTCTCTCTCTCTGTCTCTCTCTCTCTGTCTCTCTCTCTCTCTGTGACTTCCATTTTTCATATAGTCAAGTTTTGCTGTTTTTGTCTCATGCTGGACCAGTTGAATGGGTTTTTCTCAGACTGGAGAGTTGTTCAGATGGTTTAACAGAACTAGTCTGATGCTGCATGGTTTGGGGCCCTCAAGTAGGGACTCCCTAAATTCAGTCATCCTTCAGAGCAGCTGACACAGGTTGGCAAGCCAGCAGGGGTCGACTCCCAAGGATGTGCATACTTGCCAGTATTCTGTGGGGGAGGAAACAAGCTGTGATTGCAGATGTGAAGTCCAAATCAACACACAGGGCAGAACTCCTGAGGGCAGTCGGTGATGCTGGGGTGCAGGGGTAGTGGGGAGGGTGAGGGAGTCTTCGCCGTCGAGCAGTAGGTGGAAATCAGACTGTCCCGAACCATGCCGCACCACGCTCTTTGGATTCAGTGTCGCGGTAGAGAATTTTCTTCAGTGCTTCTGTGGAGTGGAAGATGGAAGTGTGTGTGTGTGTGTGTGTATATGTGTGTATGTGTGTGTTTGTGTGTATGTGTATGTGTGTATCTGTGTGTGTGTGTGTGTGTGTGTATCAGAAAGTGTCTAATTCCCAGGCAGCACAGAGCTGTGTCTGGTCACCACCAATCAAAATCTCACAGCCGCCAGCCACAGACGGGTGGTCTTGACCTCAGGTCATTACTGGGACAGAGGAGGGGAAGCCAGAGAGCTTGTGGACTGTGCCACTTGGAGCTGTGACCAGATGACTAGAGAGAAAATGTCTCTGTCTTTCTCCAGACCCCAAGTAAATGAATCTCAGGTGAATGATAGAACTAAGCGATATGTCGCAGGTGGAGACAGGTGAGTCCCGAAGCTGACAGTGGTAAGGGGTTAATGTCTCTTGCTCTGTAACATCAGATTTTAAAGGTTTCAGTATAGGGAGTAGTCACAATAATGCATTCATTGTTTTATTTATTGAGTACACTGCAAGAGGACAGTGGGCTGGCAGTAACTAGGGTCTGCAGCTTAGGATAAATGTCTAAACCCTAAAGATGCTTAAAGTGAAGTTTCAGAGTGATCCTTGCATCTCACGAGTTCCTTCTGTGATGGAAAGTCCTGGATTTTAGCGCTTGGCCAGACGTGTTTCTCTGCCCTCTGTTCCTTTCCTCTCTTTATCCATCATCCATCCCTCTGTTCAGACATCCCTCCCTCCCTTTGTCTATCCATCCCTCCACCACCCCTTCATCCACCCCCCTCTCCCTCCCTTCCTCCAACCCCCTCTCCATCCATGAATCTGTCTGTTCATACATTCCTCCCCCCATTCAGACATCCTGCCCTCCCTTCCTCCCTCTGCCCATCCAGCCAGCTCTCCTTCCATCCAGACACCTGTCCATCCATGTATCAGTTCTTTTCATTCATCCATCCATCCGTTCCTCCCTCTGTCCATCCTTCCACCTCCCCTCCAAACATGGGTTTCTCATGTTTCAGAATAGATTATTTGAGGAGCAAGAGGAACTTGAGTCTTTCTGCTACACAAATGTAGATTTGAGAGGATGAGCGAAGGTAAAATACAGTGACTCGTTGCTCCTGGGGGGAGATGGTATCCCCATGGATAGTTCTGGAAAATCTTTCCTTCAAAGGCAGTTGAAAAGTTGAATTAGATAGAGGCTAACAGTCTCATTTTGGAACTCAACATATCAGTGACAGAACATTTTTCTAGTATGTGTAAGGCTTTAGATCCAATACCTAGGACTGCATCATCGTCGTCATCGATGCAGTTAGGTTGGTCGTTATGGTAACCAATCCTTGTGCCTATTTAAGTGTTATAAACTAGGCAAATGACTATACTTTTGCAGCAAATGAAGACCTTGGGGAAGGACAAAGGTAGGTGATTTTTAGTTTCTTTGTTTTTCAGTATTTTTATGTTATTTTTCATATTTTCTTGAGACAGAGTCTCTGTGTAGCCTCAGCTGACCTGGAATTCATTATGCAGACCAGGCTGGCCTTAATCTCACAGAGATCCACCTGCCTCTGCCTCCTGAGTGCTTGGATTAGGGTGTGCACCACCATGCCTGGCTCTTTGTAGTATCTGTATAATGAATTTCTGTTTATTTCATTTTACAAATTAACAAACAGCGAAACAGCAACAGCCAGACTGAGAGCAAAGCTGTTCAGTTGGGCAATGATGCTCATTTCACGCCTTCTGGTTGCAGCAGCTGCAGGCTGTCAGTGGTTGTAGTCAGGAAGAGATGCATGCTGCGTTTCTTCACGGAGACGTGCCAGACTCTGCAGAACCCCCAACTTGGCACCGTGGTGGATTCAGAAGCAACGCGTCCTGATTGGCAAGTGTCACTGGAAAACTGTGTCTGGTGTTTGCGTGCATATCTGTTCATGTGCACGTGTGCGGTGTGTATGCATATGTATATGTTCATGTGTGGTGTATGCACATTTATGTGTTCATATATACATGTGATGTGCATGCACATGAATATGCTCACATACACGTATGTGATGTGCAGGTACATGTTCACATGCACATGTGTAGTGTGACAAGTGTATGTGTTCATGTGTGCATGTGGTGTGTATATGTTCATGTATGTGTTCATATACATGTGAACTGTGCATTCACGTGTACACGTTCACATTCATGTGTGTGTTAATGTGCATGTATGTGGTGTGCAAGCACATATAAGTTCAGGTATACGTCTAATATGTGGCTTGTGCACCAATGTATATGTTCATGTGCACATGCATGGTGCATGCATATGTGTATGCTCATGCACGTGTGGTGCATGCACCCGTGTATGCTCGGCTAGACTGACTGGCTGGCAAGCTCCAAGATCCTCTTGTCTCTGCTCCCCCATGGTTTTCTACGCGGGTGCTGGAAATCCAAACACAAGCCCTCATGCTTGGGTGACAACCGCTTTGCTGAATAAGCTGTCTCCCCAGCCCCTGGAAAATGATTTTTTAGGCTTGTTGGGTGCTGTTTGGGTTTGGCTTGCTCCGTGGCACCTTTCTTCCATTCTCCCTTGTTCCTCTACAGGTATGACTTCTACCTGATCAGCCAGACCACCAGCCGGGGAACCGTTAGTCCCACCTACTACAACGTCATCTATGATGACAACAGCTTAAAGCCCGACCACATGCAGAGACTGACGTTCAAACTGTGTCATCTCTACTACAACTGGCAGGTGGGTGACGGCTGCCTGCTGAAGCAGCATGACCTGGAGATCTCCACCTGTGGAGATGCCCCCTTCACCTTCGGAGCCTGACATCCCAGGGAAGAGTCCATAGTGGGAGGAGCCAGTGTATCACAGGAACAAAACATCAGTCCTGAAGTACTTCACCATATGTGCCGCCTCAGGAAGACTGGGTGCCACACATGAGGGACTTGAAGCCAGCACAGATGAGGAGGGGCGGGGGTGGACAGGCATGAGGCGGAGAACCGCACTCAGAGTCCAAGGCCCAGAGTTGTTCAGAGCCCCTAGGAGCAGAACATTGTGCAGTAGGAAGCTCAATTCAGGTCTAGATAGTGACTCCCAGCATCCTAGACTGTAAAGCCAGACATCCCTCCAGCCTGTGTTGCCAGTGGCTTAAGTACCCAGGTAAGGGTGACCTCTGTTGGCTGAGTTCAATTGTCTTTGACCCAGGAACACATTCTATTGTATAAGCAACCGGCAGGCAGTTGAAAACAAGAACAGCTCCATCCTTTCTTTTCTCCCAGGGCTTAATCAGCATCCCAGCGCCATGCCAGTATGCACACAAGCTGACCTTTCTGGTGGCACAGAGTGTGCACAAGGAGCCCAGTTTGGAATTAGCCAGTTACCTCTTCTACCTGTGACAGCTGAGCCAGTAGCATTGCTCGATGCAGACTCCGTGACACAGTGGCTGTGCTTTGCACGCCTCTGCCCCAAGCTCAGTGGCTGCAGAGGCGGGACTGACCTTAGTTTTAAATATTGGGTGAGGGGATAAAAGAACAATGCAGAATTGTCATCTGAAACAGTCAAACCTGCGACTTTTTTCCACCTGTTTTTAAGAAACAGCATTGCGTTTTATTATGGCTTTTTTTCAACCATGTATGCTATTTTGCTCGTTAACCTTTGTATTTTATTCTTACTCTTCCTCGTATTTTATTTTTTAAAGTTACATGCTTGTGGTAAATTCTCATGCTTTTTGGAATCTGTCATCACCTGACAGTCACACAGTTAACTGTGTTCTTAAAAAAAGTGTTGATGTGGGAGTTTGATTTGGACATACAGGGAATCCCCATCCTGGGCTTTTCAGAGTTTTTCCTACTGTTCTAGAGTGCTCTGTGGAGTGGTCTAAATAATTATCAAAAATAAAGAAAATGAGAGCATCATCTATATGTTTATTCTTGAATATGGAATGGGCATGAGGTCAGCCTTGGAGTCGAGGTCCATTTATTTGGCGAGGCCTTGCCCACTGGATCTCTCCAACATGTTAAATTCCATTTCTGAAATGGAGCAGCACACTGGCTCCTGTGACGGGACTTCCTTTACTGAGCAGCAGTGTTTCTCGGTGGCCTTGATTCCTCACAGGGACCGTGGAAGCCACCGCAGCAGGACCTGGACAGGTGACACTGTCCCCCTTCCCACAAGCATCTGTGCCTGTAGGCTCGGGCCTCCGTGCTGTTCCTGGCAGCCGTGTCTGTGCTGGTCAAGCGCTCGCTTGCACACCACCATCCAGCCCTGCGTTCCTGATTCTTCCTTTCCTGCGTCGCCTGCTCTTGGCGACCCATTTCTGTTGCACTTTAAGTAGGTTATTCTCCCAAGAAACCATTTTTCCCTCCCGCTCCCACTGCGTCCTGTTCCTCTGGATAACAATGCATCTTGAAAGAAGAGTCTGCCTGGTGCACACGGTTTCTCAGTCCAGTGCGAATTTCACCTCAACACCGCATCGAGACTGCTCTGGTCCGGAAACCAAGGCCTTCCCTGGTCAGGTGCTGTCTGTGACAGCTCTGGCCATCTGATGATGCCTTGCACAGAGCCCTCTTCATCTGGCCTGTCGCACCAAGCTTGCGTCCTCCGCCAATTCTCTGCTTTGCTGGAGGCCTTTCCACATTGCAGTGCCCCAGGAGGGGAACAGAATATGCGGAAGGTTTGACGAAGGAAAGGGAGAATTGTTTGTGGGAGACCTGGGGGGGCATGTTGGGGACAGTGGAGTGGAAGATGACCTGGGGGGCAGTGGGGAGAGGCAGGGGGAGCCAGCCATCAGGGGCGGGAGGTGGCGGTCCTCTCACATAGGACCTGAAAGCTGGTTTCCCCCCTCCCTTCCTTCCTCCCTCCCTTCCTCTCCCTTTCCTTCTTTCCTCTCCCCTCCCTCCCTCCCTTCCTCCCTCCCTCTCCCCCTCATTGTGTTTTATGTTTTTGTGGGTTGTTTTGGTTTGGGTTTTGAGACAGAACCCTGTCTTGTAGTCCTAGCTGGCCTGCTACTCACATCATAGTCCAGGCTAGTGCTGGACTTGCAGCAGTCTTCCTGCCTCAGCCTCCTAAGGATTAACACGTGTGGCCAAAACCACTGTCTTTGATGAGCAGTTTTGTTCAGACCTGTTAGACACACCCCAGTATCAGTGTGACAACCAGAACATGCAGGTTAGTAAGTTCCGGCACTGAATCAAGCACTCGGCATCCACATTCAACGTTTACAACCGCATGAATTAGGCTGCCTTTTTACAAGAGAGAGACTGAAGTGCAGTGAGCATCCCCAGAGTTGATGGGATTCATAGGTTGCAGAGGTGGAGTTTGTCCTTGATGTTTGTTTGAAAAAACTGTGAGACAAAACTAGCACTTTGATAAAAGAAAACAGAAATTCTCCTGAGATTTCATGCGAGGGAGTGTGGTGTGAGGCTGGATGGTTTACCGGAGACTCTGGAGAGATGGCATGTGCTGGCAGGGGGCTGTTGGGGGGTCTCTGTCTCCTTCAAAGTCTAGACGTGGTCTAGAGCCCACATCTAACCAGGTGACTGGGTGACCCTGCAAGGAGCACTTAGCTGGCAAAGTCCAGGTTGACTGGCTCTGGGCTCATCAAGCTCGGCCAGGTCGATGGTGCCTTTCCATTTGAACCCACCAGGGGGCGCACACACACCGTCCTCTCAGTAGCATCTGCCTTTCCCCTGTTGAGATGCAACCTGTGGAGGAAAGGTCAACTTCCTGTTAACTCATGCCCAGTAGAGGGCAATGCTTAAGAAATCTCCACTTGAGTTCTGGTTCTAGCACACTCAGCTGGGGTGGGGGGCCTCCTCTTCTGTCCCTGGGACTCCATTACCCTGTGCACCATGAGATGGTTAGGCTGGACCAGTGGCACTCCACTCTGAAGACACAACTTCCCACAGACAGTCTTTTGTTGTCTTCAGTGTTGGAGTAGAACCTCACACGTGTTAGACAAGTGCTCTGCCATTGAGGTACATCTCCCACTCCACAGTGATTTAACTGGTCTGGGATGGCACCTGACCGTCTGAATGTTTTTAGAGTGTGCCAGGCGGCTCCAGTGTGCAGTCAGGGTTGGTGGTCCAGAAAATGTAAGCTCCACCCTGGCTGCACCCACGGATTGTCTCTGATCATCTACAGTAATCAGCTTCTCATCAGAGCTACCAGGGACAAAAAGAAAGGAGGATGCACCCAGCTTCAGGACAGCACGGGGTTTGCATCTTAGAGCCACCACCAGGTAGCCAGGAGATCTTGGGCAAATTAACCACTTGAGATGTAGATCAATTTGTAAAAACTCCTCTGTCCATTTTGTAGAGTTCTTACAAGGATGAGAGACATCAAACCTAAAGCATCTGTCTTTGTTAAAAGAGAACTACGTTGTTAGATGAAAGAAAGGCATCATTTAGTCAACAGACTAAATGTGTGTGCTATTTGCCAGACACTAAATCCTACAATTCTCGTGTAGAAAAGCTTCACACTTTTCCCTAGGTATTTATTAGTTACTTTTCTCATTGCTCTGGCAACTTAAGGGAGGAAGGACTCACTGGCTCAGTTTTTGAGGGGACATGAGGAGGAGGCATTGAGATGTGGTGGCTGAATGGGGAAGCATCCACCTCTCTGGACAGGAAGGCCCACCCCCAGCAATCCACGTTCCTCAGCCATGAGTATATTGTCTTCATGTATGTAAGTGCACTGCCCACAGAGTACAGAAGAGGGTGTGGGATCTTGGAAATGGAGCTATGGATGGTTGTTAATGACCACGTGGGTGCTGGGAATCAAACCTGGGTCCTCTGCTAGGGCAGCCAGTGCTCTTAATTGCTGAGCCATCTGTCCAGCCTGCCATAATCCTTTAAACTCAGAGTTTTGATTTAGCAATTCCCCTTAGGAAAATGTACTCTCAGGCCCTTTCCAGCACACTTCAAGATCTCAAACACAAGTGTCAACTGCTCTTGAGAGCTGTTGTCAAATGTCAGAGTTTTATGCTCAGGTTAATCTATGCTTGGCATTCTGGTTTGACCCAATGCCCACTGGCTAAGAATAACCCACAGCTGCTGCTGAAGGATGAGGCGAGCGCATTCCCCCGAGGACTGGGTGATGGGGACTGATTCTCCTGTGCACTGAACCAGGCTGAGTTTCTCTATCCAAGGGTTCATTTTAAATTGTGAAAGTGATAGACGTACATTATAAAATATTCAGAAAATAAATACAGAAAGTAGAAAAAGTCACCAGTATAGTTACCACACAAACATGAAGATGGTTGACACTGTGATTTACACATTCCTTTAACTGTACGATGCATATAGTTGCATAAACTTTATTTTCCTCATAACGTAACAGCCCTGAGTTGCTTTCTCTTTCGCTCTGAAGTTTCTGGGCTGTGTTTTAAGGACTGAACAGTGTCTTACTGCGGGGCGTCACTGTTCCCTTTTGTTGAATCTTCTAGGCTGCTCCTAACTTTTCTTTCTTGTAAAAACATGCCATAAAAATTTTCTCCCCAAAGATCTGGGGTTGCTTCCTTAGATGAAAATCCCTAAAAGTAGAAAAATTGAGTCAAAAATTATAATACCTTTGCCATAATTGAATTACATTGTTAATTTCATAGATTAACATGAATGTGTCATACAGTAAGGTTTTCACATTCCACCAAACCTAAAAGTTCTTCTGTTGGTGGTGGTGTTAGTGTGTTAGTTTCATGATTTTTTTTTTATTTATCAGTAAGTAAAAACAAATTGAAAATGCTTATTATTTATATTTTCGTTTTTCTTATCAGCTTATATAAAGCCTCTATAAAGACCATAACTCTTTGTCAGTCATGTTTCCAATTCATTTGTGCTTTCAAATGTGTTGCTTTTTAAAACTACATACATTGAATAGACAAATTCTCAGTATTTCCTTTAAAATTATGAAATTTGAACTGAAACTTGAAACTTAGAAAATAGACTAAAACCAATCAGAGAATCAATACATTGAAAGGCAGGTTTTAAGAAATCACTTGGGGGCTAGATTGAGGGCTCAGGGATTAAAAGCACTTACTGCTCTTACAGAAAACTGGGATTCTCTTCTGAGACCACTCACCTGGTGGGTAACAGCAGTCAGCAACTCAAGTTCCAGAAGATTCAGCACCATCTTCTGGCCTCTGCTGGAATTGCACATATGTGGTATACTTACAGACATGCAGGAAAAACACTGATACACATAAAATAAAAATAAATACATCTAAGCCAGGCATGGTGGTGCACACTTTTAATCCCATCACAAAGGAGGTAGAGGCAGGCAGATCTTTGTGAGTTCCAGGCCAGCAGGAATCACTGGAATCAGTACAAAAGGATAGACGTGGAGTGTCAGATTAGAGACCTCCACATACATTTGGTAGAAATTTCAGAAAGAAAAAATGCAGAGAATGAGGTAGAAAATGGAGGCAATTTTCAAAGAGACAATGCCTGGGTGTTCTGACATTGCATGGAGTATTCATAGAAACAACAAAACAAAGTTTCATAACTACTGCACTGTAATAAACGGCAGAGACCAAATCCAGAAGTGCCGCTCCTAAGACTTCAGGGAGGGAGCACAGACACACCCGCCTACAGAGAAGGAGTGGTGCTGATTCTAGGCTTAACATTGTGTGACTAGAGGGGGAACTAATAATGTTAAAAATCTGAAGAGAAAATATTAGTGAAGGCAGGATTCTGTATGAAGTTAGTCGGTCTTTCAAGAATGAGCAATTAAAAAATTTTAATACAATAAATATTTATGCTCAGTTGCCAAAAGATTCTAAGAGTATATTTCAGCAAGCTAGGAGGTAAACCCAATGAATAAAAAAATATGAGGAAAGAAGTCAGTCTCTCGTGGTGTCAAGCTAAAAACCTTTGCTTTCAGCTGATAAAAGGTTGACTGTCTACATGAATGCTAGCAACAGAAACAGGAGGAGCACATTCCGAGGGAAACTGAGGTGATTTTAAGCTTTTATCTTATTAGGAAGGAGGCTGAAGGTAGTCTTAAATTTCCTTAGAAGGTAAAGTTTTAATTGCATGTGGTTATCTCTAGAAGAACAAAGATTTTATTCTGTTGAATTAAGTGGGAAGGAAGAAGAAAGCATCATTAAATACTGTTGCATAGGAAAGTAGTTTTCTCTCTGCTATGAGGGATGGACTTCAAGTGTGATTGACAGCCAAGTAAACCAATGACTTAAGGGGGGAGGCTTAATGGAAATGCTGGCAAGGCTGGGAGGGAGGGAGGTGGGCACAGTGCTAGGTCTCCATCTTGGCACATTCCAGAGTTCTGGGAAGGACCCGTGATCAAAATGCAGGCTCTGCCACAGGAAATCTCTATCTGGGGACAAACTCCTTGTAAGTAACATGGAACAAACTAATCTCTCTAAAGAACATTCTCTATCCGTTGTGTCGGTTCAAACCTGGGGGTGGGGTGAGGCTGAATGCTGGGCCTCACCATGAGAGAATTCATGCTACAGATGGCATAGTTGGCAGGATCGACTGACAAAAAGAGAATGCTCCCATGAAAAGGAGTTATGGAGCCTCAGTTAATATGAAAATCGGCAAAGGAAAAAGAATGGGCAGAAGAAATTTTGATATGGTGGATTATCCCCATAGGACTGGTGTGTGGCAGCGATTGCAGGCTTGCGGTGGTTTATAGTGAAATATGTAATTAAGGTGAACTTGCCTAAGCAGATGAGATGGATGGGACAAATACAGGTGGTGATGGTGCACACCGGAGACTCCATGGAGGAGGCCATGGCGCGCGGGTCCAGTGGGAGATGGCAGTCTCAGGCTGAGGTCTTAGCACAAGAGGAAATTCAAAGTGTGAAAGACGAATTAAGTCGAGAAAAAGATATAAGACTTGCTTATTCAATACTAGCCGCTGAGCTTGCTAGCAAATTGGATAAAAGAGAAAAGGAGATGGAGCTTTTAGCCTGCTACTTTTTACAGCTAGGAAATAAAAAGGAAATGAAAACCCAGGTCAGGTTGATAATGCAGGACCCATCCTGGGACCCTAAAACCTGGAATCCCTGGGAAGAAGTAAGCAACCCAGAAGGAGCTGAAAGTGCCCCTAAAGGTTTTTCAGCCTTAGAACTGCTGGAGCTGGGAAAAACATTCAAACAAACCAGGAGGGAACATTTAACTACTTGGCTTGTAAGGCTGTGGGACATGCAAGACAGCTGAGCAACATAACCACTCGTCACTCCTTGAGATTTAAGGTGCATAACCTGGCACAATACAAGGGAAAGCAGTCGCTGAGGAACTGGCTTGTGCATGCCACAGGAGACACTTGGTCATCACCAGCGGAGATCCCCATGAATTCCAGGAGCTGAAGTACGACACAAGAAGGACAGGTGCTGTTAAGAGAACTGGGCATGAGGAAAGAAATATACAGTAGCCCGTTCACTGGCCCAGATAGGACTGTGTTCACTAGAGATCTAATGAAGGACTTCATTGAACAAGGACCTCGACATTGGTATGGAGGTTTAGTGTTGCTACTAGATTCCCTAGTGGGGCAGGAGCTTCACAAGGCAGGAGAGGCTTTGACAGGTTTAAACAACCTGGACCAGCATGCAAAGTATGTCTGTAGAAAAATAGAAAAACCTAAAAGATATGTAAGGGAGGCTAAATAGAAAAAGAGGTCTGCTTGGGTTACTCATAGACAAATGTGGAGAGACTTGTGTTTAGCCCAAATTCCTAAAGAAAAGATTGATAAAAAAAAATCAAATTCTGTGCTAAAGCGGCTCTGGTAGGCTTTGAGCCCTGAGAAACGGTTCACAAAAGGTACACAGAGGATGAAGCTTATCCCAGGGGTGGATACTAACCCCCCCAGAGTAAATGGTATATTTCTCCCCTGTGACTGGTGATTAAAGGGATGGAGATAGTTTGCCCAGCCAAGGCCTCTCCCAACTGCCATGTGTGGGCAATGGAGAGATCACAGGTGTGGCTAGGATCAGGAATCAGATCCAGGGTCTCCTGGCCCTAGGAATCAATAGGTGCAACAGGGGCACAAGAAGCCTTATTTCTCCTTGGCTCTATGTAGGACCAAGCAGTTTGGGCCAACACCAACGAGGTTGGCAAGGATAAAGGGATGCATGGAGGCTCCATGTGAAAAATCCAGGACACTAAATGGGTTACATGCCATTGTACCCAACATGAATCTGTTGAAAAAACAGTTGATGCAAATGAAAAGGGATTTTCCTGGCTATGTTAGACCTTGTATGTGTACATAATGTTAACTTCTGCATGTTTTATAGATATGAAACCCAGTTGAGAGATGTCAAGTACACCTGAAGGAACAAGAATGGAATGTAACTCATACAGGGTACCAGGGTGAAGTATAGCTGTGGAATTCTGGGAGTTCTATGGGCCTAGGCCTTTAGACGCCAAAGAGTAAAGGTAACTAGCAATTCCGGTACCAGGTGTGGGTTGCTCCCCCTGTGAGCTGTTGGCCAAGGGAGCCTTGGAAGCCCCTTTCTATCAAACAGAAGGCAATTGCTACAATATAATGCTGGTTGCACACTGGAAGTGGACGGTAAGGCCTTATTACTGAAGATGTTCGAGCATGGAAAGAGATCTAGCTGGGACCAAGCTGAGAACTCCCCACAAATGGATGGCTGGCTTTCAGAGTGCTAAAGGGCGCTATGTAGACTGCTATGGGAGAATGGTCCTGAAACGCTCTAAGGACAGATCTTTCGTGCTTCACTGTCAAATGTCTCCACAGGTGTGATAGAGGCTTGTCCGGTATGTGCATCCCCAGCATATTTAAAATTGGATTCAGGGCCCGCTCTACAGGGAGAGTGCACACACATCTGATACTAGGAAAAGAATGTCGACCCCCAGTGGTGAGGGGGAGAGTTACAAGCCCCCATAAAGAAGCTACGAGATAGATATGATGTGCCCACTTAGGCATTCATTGCCTAAGCACTTGTGTTTACACCCATAGGTTAGGTCATTCAGTATTTGTGTGGATGTTACTTTTGCTGCTGTTGTTATTGGGTTTGTTGCTGTTTTACAATTATTGTGTTTTTACAGTAGAAGGAGCACCACTGAAGCAAGAGGATAATCCATACCACAGTGGAAAGAACATCATCCTATACCTGTTATTCTCCCTCCCAAACCCCTTGCTCTTATGGCTCAGGGATTATCGTGGAAGAGGTGGCGGAAAGTATGTGAGAGCCAGAGAGAAAAAGGGGTGGGACGTTGCATAGGAAAGTAGTTTTCTCTCTGCTATGAGCAATGGACTTCAAGTGTGATTGACAACCAAGTAAACCAGTGACTCAAGAGGGGAGACTTAATGGAAATGCAGGGAAGGCTGGGAAGGAGGGAGGCAGGCGCAGGGCCAGGTCTTCATCTTGGCACATTCCAGAGTTCTGGGAGGGACCTGTGATCAAAATGTAGGCTCTGCCACAGGAAATCTCTATCTGGGGATGAACTCCTTGTAAGTAACATGGAACAAACTAATCTCTCTAAAGAACATTCTCTATCCGTTCTGTTGGTTCAAACCTGGGGGTGGGGTGAGGCTGAATGCTGGGCCTCACCATGAGAGAATTCATGCTACAAATGCTTTAGACAAAAATATTTAACCAAAGTTTCCCAGACCTCCCCTGGGCAGTTGGTGGTGGAGTGTTCTAAGGTCGGCAAAATCACCTAAATGAGCTCATCAATGGCGTCTCTGATTGGCTGACATCCTGCTATGTGTTGCTGGAATATGTCTCTGATTTGTAGTTTGTTTACATGGTAAGGTGGGTTTCGACTAATACCATAGGAACTCAGAGCACAGAGATCATCTCAGGCTAAGCTTTGCCTATTTAATGACAGTTCAGTAGAGGAGAGAAAAGCAGAAAGGGAGGAAGAAAATTAGCATGATAAGTAGAAAGTACCATGTAAGGCAGTGAGAATACACAGAAAGCTAGAGTAGATTTTATAGAGTTAACTAGTATTAAGACTATGAGATTGGAGCAGAAAAACTGAGCTACAGATTACCTCCCGAAGTGGAAAGCCACACTTCTGCAATGCTTAAAAAAGAGAAAGCCTGACTCAGCCTTCATAAGGCCAAGAGTGGACATGGGCTGCCGAGCCTCAGTTCCCGCAGAGGTCGCTCAAATGACAACTTGCAGGAATCAGTTCTCTCCTTCCACCATGTGACCTCTCCTAGAGGTCAAACTCAGATTGTCAGCCTTGGTGGTAAGGGTCTTGACCTGCTACACCATCTCACTGGCCCCATATTGATCACTTTAAAAGCTGTGTGAACTGTGATACAGTGAGAGATACAAAGCAAGTATTCATAATTCCAAGTAACAGATATCATTTAATCTATGGAAAAAGCCCCATGAAAACATGGCTCAGAACACATCAAACTGCGAGTTTCTCAAATTTGGGAAAGGGCATTCCATATTAAAACCCTTGTAGGACAGCAGAGGGATGGCCAAGTGGTTAAGAGCACTGGCTGCTCTTGCAGAGGACCTGGGTTCAACTCCCAGCACCCACATGAAGGCTAAGAACTGTCTGTAACTCTAGTTCCAGGGGACTAATACCCTCTTCTGGCCTCCATAGATGTAGCACTTACATACATGCAGGAAAAACACTCATACACATAAAATAAAAATTAGTCAATTACTTAATTTAAAAAAATTTGTAGGATAAGGTTTAATTGATATTTCCAGGGAAATTTGCAGTATTAAATGTGTATAATAAAGAATAAAATTGGACATCATTTAATTAAGGCTTTTTTTTTCCTTGTAGTACTTGAGGTTGAATCCAGGGCCCCTAGTATGCTAGGCAAACACTCTTACACTGACCTATATGCCTAAGTCCTTAACTAAGCATTTAATTGAAAGAAATGAAAGAACTATTGAAAAAACATAAAGGAAGGAATTAGGAAATAAAGATGAAATCAGACCCTATTGAAAAATAAATTGAATTTAAATCTGGCAGAAATTATAGAAATTCTGATTCTTTAATTTTTGTTTACTTTTCTTTATGGATAAAAGTCAGACCTGATGTAGTGAACCCTGTTAACTCAGTGTCAGTATGTTCATATGTGGACATTTTATTCTGAATATTCTCCCAGTTAGTCTCTTGGCCTCCAACAGCTTGTCATTTCTACTAGAGAAGGGAGTTGGGGAGTGGGTGGGTCCTACTAGAACACAATTTTAGCAAACCTTATGAATTTAAAAAGTAAGCCTGGGGCCAGCTAGATGGTTCAGTGGGTGAAGGTGCTTGCCACATAAGCCTGACGACCAGAGTTCTATCCCCACAACCACGTGAAGGTGAAAGGAGAGGGCAGTCCGCCAAGTTGGCTTCTGACCTCCCCACGCATTCACCCACTGCAAGAATAAGAAATAAGAAAGAAAAGCAAGCAGAAATAAAATGATTTAGGATGATGGCAAGAGTCAAAATATGAACCTAATTTTTAAAAATGTGCTAATCTTTCTGAGAATTTGAAACATGGGTATGGAATTTTTAAGAATAATGTGTAAATTGACAAAATTTTGTCAAGGAAAGGAATGGAAAAGTTCCCCAGAGTGTGACGGTTATGAGCACAGATTCCGCAGACAGAATGCAGACTGGCAGGGGCTGATTTCCGTTCTCTACTTAGAGTGAACTTCACAGACAACCTGACCCCTCTTCGCCTCAGTTTCCTCATATAGACAATGGCAACTGTCGAGTTGACTAAGTGAATATAACTTGGTGGTCACTGTAGATTAGAAGGGCCGGGCACTAGGTCTGTCAACATCTGCAGTATGATAACAAACAAAAAGCGATTGTACCAAAGGCATCTTCCCTAAAAAGGAAACAAAGCCAGAAAGACTGCTAAGGCCAAAGAACAGATCACTTCCACCTTGTACAAGTTGTTCCAGATAATAGCCAAAGATATAGCCATTCCATTCATTTTATGAGATAATATAATTTGATTACTAGTCAAAGACAGGATGAAAGAGAACTTTATGCTACTCCATCTATAAATGTCTACACAACAAATCTAGACTATTTGAAAACCCAGAGTAGTACAGAGGAAACATTTAAAAAATAAGGCCAGGTGTGATTTACCCCAGGAATGTACAGGTTCACCTTTAGAAAAACCTAGCAGTGTAATTTACCCGCAGAGCAGATTAAAAGAGATAGGCCACAGGATGACTGCTGTAGGCACTGACCCAGCTTGCTGAAGTTGTCCTGTAGAATACTGTGTAGCTTCAAGGGGAAATGGCCGAGCGAGGGCACTGTGGACCCGTATGAATAGTGCTCAGAGACAAGGCCGCGTGAAAAATGTCAACTGACAACGGGATGCTGCGTGATGTAATTCGTGGGAAGAATTAAATATACATAAATGCCTATGTTTTGGGTTTTATAGCCATGACTACACACACACACTGAAAGAAAAAATGGACAAGCACCACTGAATTCACGATGGTTATCACATCTAGGAGGAAGCAGGGGTGTGAAGGCGGATACAGAGGCGACCCTGACGCACACTGTCGTGTCTTGGTTGGCCTCTTCCTTTCCTTCTATCTGTCCTTACAGATAAGGCTCTTGACTCAGATGCATCAGAGATGGAGTGTAAAACCACATTTTACATGGAGCCAGCATCCAGAATATATGAAGACTTCCAAATCAAAAAAGAAAAGACACAGTTCAATAAAAATACCAGCAGAGGATACAGAGGCCTGTTGCAGAAGAGGAAGCCTCTGAGGCTTCAGGAGGTGATTCAAGCTGCTGGCTGTGAATACTGGGACCAGAACTCAGGTTCTCTGTAAGAGTAGTTAGTGCTCCTAACCACCAAGCCCCCCACCCCACCTTTCTCAGTACAAAGGAATTAAGTTGTTTACTGTTGATTCCACTGCAATGGTTGTAATTTTTGTTAGTTTGCTTGGTTCCCTGGAGATAAGATCTCACTATGTCTATCAGGTTGGCCTCAAACTTAAGATCCTCCCTCCCAAGTGCTAGGATTATAGGTGCAGGCCAGGGGAGCCAGCCAGTGAGCAACACTCTTCCACGATCTCTGCTTCAGCTCTGGCCTCCAGGTTGGTGCACTGAGCTCCTGCCCTCACAACCTCCTGCCTGACATTCTTTAACGATGGACTGTGACCTGTGAAGTGAAAATGACACAAACTCTTTCCTTCCCCAAGTTCTATCCCAGCAACAGAGAAGCAAATGAAAGCAGAAGTCAGTGTGAGGCGCGCGTCTTCAACACTGAGCTCTGGGAAGATGGCAGAGGGATTTGCTGGTAATGCACCCTCACCCTGGGGTGAGGGCCACACCCAGTTCACACACACAGACAGCACATACACAAAACAGCTGTGCAAGGCCCCGGAGGAAGCCTCACATCAGCGCACCCTAGGTCAGAACTGGTAAGAGCTCTTGAGCAGCCGGGCCAAGGTTGGATTCCTGGCCCTGCCTCCATTATCTTTTGCAAGTCTTACTCTGTTCTTATCAGAGCGCGAGCTGTACGGTACGTGCTGGAACATTCCTTCCTCCTTCAGGGCGGGGGATCACCATCCTCCTTGTTTTCTGCACTGGCTCCAGGCAGCCTTTCCCCGCCATTTCAAGGACGGGTTTGTAGGCTGCTGCTTGGGCTCGATCTTGAACAGGGGCTCTCTGTACCTGGACCTGCTTTCTCTGCAGCTGCTGAATTGGCCTTCTTAGAGCCAGTCTGATGAAAGCCTAGTTCTAACTCTTTTAAAAACATGGCCCATTCTGCTCCTTGCTGCTAAATGATGTCCCAGATGACCTGGGGCACATCTACGGGCCACTGATGACAGTGCTTAACAAGAGTGCTGCTCTCTTGGAACCTCCCGGGCTTCTCTGGCTACGTGGCCACCACAGGTGGATTCCTGGCACCTGTGACTGTGGCATGTGTCTTGTATGTCTGTCCACTCCAGCCACAGACAGCCACACAGTCAAGAGCAGTGGGCCCAGGATTCCTGCAGTGGTGGGGGCTGGGGGTAGGAGAAAGGGAGACAGAGACTGATTCAGCCTGAGCTGACCAGCGGAGACAGCATCTGTCTGGGACCTGGGAGAACAAACCAGAGCACAGTGATGGTGCTCATCTGCTCACAGGGACATGGCTGCCTAGGGTGTAGGAAGAACACCCTAACCCCTGTCCTCAGGCTGAGCTGCGCCAGACCACAACACATCTTTGTTTCCTTAAAATAAATTCTCCTGGTTTTGCTAAGGTGAACTGAAGCAAGATGATCATTGTCAGAGAGAAAACAGGAGCAGGAGAATGAGAGACAGATATGGGAGAAGGAGACAGAGAGAGACTGTGGGTGTCTGTGTGTGCCTACGTGCACACCGTGGAAGCACTCATTCAGGCAGAGAAGCTGGAGTCCCTGGAGCTGTAGCTGTCCTGTGGCTACTCTGCAAGATCAGGCAGTGCTCGTATCTGCCGAGACATTGCTCTAGCCCCAAACATCGGTGGCCCCTTAGTACATGTGTTTGTGTGTGTATGCACATGTGTGTAGAGGGCAAAGTTGACTTGGAATTTCTCCTATTGTTTCTACCAAATGTTATTTATTTATTTATTTGAGACAGGGTCTCCCTGTAGCCCCAGCTGGCCTGGAACTCACAGAGATCCACCTGCTTCTGCCTCTTGAGTGCTGGGATTAAAGGTATGCACCACCACACTGAGTATTCTACTACATTTTTTTGAGGCAGGGTCCCTCACTAAGCCTGGGACTTGCTGACTTGCTGACCTTGGGTGACTAAGTCCCAGGGAGTCTCCTGTATAAATCACCATGCCCAGATTTTATTGGAGGGGGATTCAAACTCAGGGCCTCACATTTGCGCAGCCAGCACTTTTCTGACTGAACCATCTCCCCAACCCCAGCCTCTGTGATTTCTACATATTCACATCTTGCTGTTCCTGAGCTAACCAGGTGACACTCACAAAAGGATCTGGGAGTCAGAGACCCATTCTTGCCTGCTGGTCTGCAGGCAAGGATACTTGAACTCTGTGGCTATGAGAACATGTATTCCACTGTGAATTTAGAAGACTGGGCCTCAGGTGAAAGTCTGGCCCCATTGGCAATTGGATTTTGGCCTGTGAGACTGGAGTCCTGATTCCTGATCTGCAGAGATGGTTAACTTTGCTATGCAGAAAATGAAAATGAAAATGAATGGCTGTTGGATCTGGCCTGCCATGGAGCCCAGAGAGACCTCGAAGGGTGTTATATGTTGCCATAAAGGTTGCCACACCAATGGAAGGGCAGGGTGAAAAGCTTTATTTTATGACTGGGCTCCCTCTGGGTTTGGGTACCAGAAAGAAGCAACAGGCTCACTTCAGTAAGGTTTTTGTAGCACTCTGGAGGGAGTTTCCAGTGACTTTAAAATGAGCCAATCAGGGTTCAACACAACCACATACACAAGCAGGCAAATGGATAGAAACAAGACTCGGCAGTTAGCTATGGCAGGCCATCAGTTATAAAACAATCGCAGTTGGCTAGTTTCTGGGACTTGCTGAATACAGGTACAAGGGAACAACAAGTACAAGCTCATACAGTGGTCAGCAAAATGGGTACAAATCTAACCATGGTAACCAGGTGCATGCTGACCAGGTTGGCGGGTTCCTTTAACAATCCACACTGTACAAGAGCTGGCCAAGCAGAAAGTACTGAAACAAATCTGGCAGTCAGCAGGTTCAGGTGTTCTCAGAGCTTTATATTCTTTCCAGAATTGTTTGTGATAAGTTTAGGTTTTGGTTTCCCAGAATGGGGCCTAGGAAAACAGAACTTTACTGGGGTCAGCTTTGGATCATCATGGAGTTCTATCTAGCACTCTGGTCAGTATCAATTTTGCAGCATTTAACAAACGGCACCTTGGTGCATCTGCCTTGCAGTGGAGGCTTACTTTCCACCTGCAGCCTGGCCTCGGGCTCTTCCTTTCACTGAAGTCTCAGGAGAATCAGGCCCCAGCAGACTGTAGTGACGCTGATAGCTTTTCATTAGAAACGCATCACCCATGGGCCAGAGGGGAGAGGAGAATGGGGGACATAGTGAGGGTGCCCGATCCCTGGGACAGAGCCCGTGTGGAATTGTGCTAGCCTGAGACAGGACCCAGGTCAAGATGGCCTGGTTGGGATGTTCCCCATGTCTTTGTGGGTCAGAGGCTATTCTGGGAAGTGAGGTGACGATGTGGCTTTGCAAGCAAAACTCTGGCTCCCTTTCACCTCAGACTCCACATCTGGATCAGCTCCCTGTTCCTGCCTCCCGCAACACACACTGGCCAGAGTTCACCACATCGTGGTCACTAGCATGCCATGGATTATTAAGAATGTCTCTGGAAGCCACAGAGGCTGGGAGGCATGTGATTTGAGAGTCTGGCTGTGCAGCTAACCCGGGTATAAGATTAACGACACAGGACAGTCACATAATGGCCCACACATTGAGATTGCCACAGGCAACATTCAGCGTTTGATTCCAATGATCTTGGGTACACAGTCATCATTATCCACACTTATTTATTCATTTGTTTATTTTTCTCATAAAGCCCAGGCTGGCTCCAAATTGACTACGTAGTATAGAATGATTTTGAACTTCCTTTTAAAATTTGTTTATGAATGTTGTGCCTATACATGTATGCAGTTCCGGTGGAGGCCAGAAGAGGGTGTTGGATCCCTGGAACTGGAGAGGCAGACAGTGGTTAGTCGGCAAGGGGGTCCTGGGGGTCTCTCCAGCTCAGACCTTGGACTCCCAAGTCACCTGCCTTTACCTCTGGAGTTCTGGGATTGCATCATGCGCCCCCACACTTGGTTTGTGCTGCACGGGGATTGACCTCAGGGCTTCCTGCAGCTTAGGCACTGGACCAACTATGCTACATTCCCAGCCCCATTATTTGCTTTATAGATGAGAAAATTGAGACCCAGACAAGTTAAGTGACCATTCCAAGATCACGTATATCAGAAGTGGCAGAGCTGGGGATGAAGGATGGCGTTCCTCAAAGCAACTCCTGGTGAGCTGATCATTCCTTTCCCTAAGATGTGCCAAGGGTCTTCCTGGTGCCTGGGGCTGCTCTGCATCACTGGGATTCAGCAGTGAACCCGGAAGACATGCCCTGAACCATCGACCAAATAGACAATCGCAGACTACGCAGGAGCTAGACATGGTGTGAGCAGGAACTTGGCTGAAGCACCTCCTGCCTCGTCCAGACACTGGCAAAGTCTCCCATAGTAAAACAGCCGACTATGCTCAGACAGGCGGGTGACTGTCTGGACCCACATTAACAATCTGGTTCCTCCTGACTGGGACAGTAGTCACAAGTAAAAGATGTGGAGATTACTAATGTGAGCTTTTAGAAGACTCTAAATATTTATGCTTAGCAACAGTATTCAAGCAAATGATAATTTCCTCTATTATCTAAAACATATACATTCCACATTTTAATGAGTTAATCGCAAGAAAATGGTCCCATGTCTCCAGAAGGAAGGAGTATTAGTGGCATCTAATTTATACTCAGTCCTTTTTTTTTTTTTTTTTTTAATGGGGTTAAAAAGTCAAACAGAACTCCATCTTGTTTTAGGAAAATTCAGGCAACAGGCAAGGGAGAACCCACAGATGCGAGAATAGCTTGACATCTTTGTGGAACAGAAAAATATGTTAATACAACTGTTGAATTGAAAAGGGGAGAGGTGGGTCCGTCAAGGAAAGCTGGGGTGCCTTAAAGCAGCCTGCGTTAAAGTTCTCATCAAAGACTTCTGCATAATTCACAGAGCAGTGGGGCCTCGAAGGTTGTTAACCAGAGAATTAATATTACTCTAGCACTGGGTTGGAAAGAGGCAGGAGCCAGGGCAACAGCAGAGATGTGCTGGAGAGCGCCACGTGTCAACTTGACACACCTGAGAAGGACCCTCAGTTTCCTCCATTGGATTGGCCTGTGGCCATGTCTGTGAGGCATTTTCTTAATTGCTAATTCATGTGAGCAGGCTTTTCCCATTGTGGGAGGTGCTACCCCTGAGCAGGGGGTCCTGGGTTGTATAAGAATCCAGGCTGAGCACAGGTCAGCGGCAGTAAGCGAGTAAGCAGCATTCCTCCGTGGTATCTGCTTCAGATCCTGCCTCCAGGTTCCTGCCTTGAGTTCCAGCCTTGGCTTCTCTCCATGATGAATTACAATTGGAACATGGGAGCCTAAAGCCGCAGACTCTTTGAGAACTTCTGGCCAGGTGAGATAAATAACTTGTGAGAATGCAGAAAAGGGCCAGTATCACGTGACAAGAGATAGACTCCCGTCTGCATGTTAAGCCCATGGATCCTCCCGATGTCTTAAGAGATATATTTAGGATTTTATAAACTTGTCCTAATTTTTTCCTCAAAATTCTGGGGAGGAAGAATTGGCAAGAAACCAGGGCACATGGAAGTGGCAGATTAGAAGGAAGAGACCGAGGTGGCCTTTGCTGTGTGTCTGCTGTGTGCAAGCACATGTGAACTCTGAAGTCTGAGCTGGGCTCCAATCTGGCCTCTCTCCTCTGGCCCCTGCAGAAGCTCAGCGTCCCAGTCACTGTTCTATGTCACAGATGACGCAAGAATGGGGTTTAAGGTCCTCTGTCCATATTGTAAAGCAGCACGGTCCCTGGTGCAGCCACAGATGACGCTGTCAGTGAGTGTCAACTCAGGGAAAACATTCCCAGTTGTTGATTCTTCAGTGTCAAACAAAAATTTAAGGCAGAGGAGCCATCAAGGATGATGATTCTCAAAACACATTATAAACACATATATGAACATTCACACACATGTGCCCACACATGCAAAACATGCATACCACACACATTCGAAAAAAAATAGAAAAAAAAAGACCTTTTATTTCCTTGTAATGACGTTGTTCTGAAGTAGGTCAGAAGCTAGCCTGCCACTCAGGATGCACAGGGCAGAGGCCCACACCAGTGATGGTGGGAGGCATTGTCCTCTCCAAAATGAATGACTCAGGGAGTTTTCAACAACCAGCATTTGCTTTTGAAATAGCTGCCAGAGAATCTCAGCCTGATGAACCCACTCTAAGAAACCAAGGTTCCCTCCATCTTTAATTTAAGGTTGGCACAGACATGTGATCTAACCTACAGAGAGTGGAGACCCAGCCATGGAGAGATGCTCTGAGCTCATGAGTCACACTTGTGAGTTGTGGCAGTGAGGGGACAGGAATGGCTAAGGTGGGTCTGGTTATTCTTAGCATGTGATGAAACAACCAGTGGGGAATTATGATGGCAAAGAATTTCCAAGTCAGGGGTTCCTGAGGGTCTCATGACAAAGTTTTGGGGCCAGCTCTTGCAGGCATTGCTATACGTGCTAAAGGGCTGTTCTACACCCCCACCCTCCACCCCAATGTGGCTATCCTCTCTGCTTCCCTAGGATGTATAAGCTTTCTGTTTCCTTCTATTCCCCCGTATGTTCTGAAGGCAACAGCCAGAGTGATCTTTCTAAACATAGATCAGGCCAGCTCTTTATTCAAAAGCCAAAGTCCTTCCGCTGGCTTTTGAGTCCTCCCCCCTCCTGTCCCACTGCCTCCCGTCGTCCTCCAGTGATGCCTTTTGCGAGTAGCTTGTCCTTTCCCCTGCCTCCCCCAGAGAGCACAGGCTCTGCTGTATCTGATTACTGCACATCCAACCTAAGAGAAACCAAGGTGACACAAGATGTTGCCTGCTCAGAAAGTGTTGGCTTACTACTACTGCCTTGGTTCCCAGGAAAAGGAGAGAGAGTGAGAGAGAGAGAGAGAGAGATTGGAAAGGAGCTGAGAGCTCTCAGCTTATTTGCCATAGGCTCCCATTCATGCAGTGGCTCCCAATGGAAACTTCATTCTTAATGAAGTCCTTCTTTTCAAATGTGACATTTGTCTAAATTAGCTAGAGCAAACACAGGCCCGGGGCCAATTCACCATCAAATGTCAACATAAAACCATCACCCTGCTGCCTTCAACAGCACAAGCAGTCAGCAGTTGCCTGGACACTCGCAGGCCCAGGACTAGGTAGCTGTAGGTAGAGCACATTACCTTGGATGCATATGATAGGGCCTGTCTGTCACCAAGCCTGTTGAGGAAGAATGGGCTGGATTCACCAAGCTGAGTGAACATTTCTCATTTATCTCCCTCAAAAGAATCTGATTGGTTAAAAAACTTTAGGGGAGCCCATAGCAGAGGCCAGTTTTGCTTCACACAATCAGCATGCTCCTGTAAGCTGCAGGCCAACCTGCCACTGAGGTAACTCGCTGGAGGGGAGGAGAGCTTACCCTTAACAGGACCCTGAAATGGGGTTTTAGGTAGGAGGAAACCCTAGAGTCTTAGGAGCATAGGGAGCTAGGGTCCACCCGTTTCCAAGGGACACTCCTTGCCCCCCAGTCATATGGTATCTTGGTGACTTTTCTCATTGCTGTGACAAAGTACCCGGCAGGAAACAGCTTGAGGGAGGTAGAGTTCGTTTTGCCTCACAGCTTGGGAAGATACAGTCCATCAGGGCAGGGAAGTCACGTCAACAAGAAGCAAGGCAGCTGCCCACCACCTAAAGGTTCCCAAGCCTTCCAAAACAGCACTACTAGCTAGAAACCAAGATAGACACACGAATCTATGGGGGACACGTCCCAGTCACCCCACAACAGAGGGCCTCGTAGCACACTGCCAGGGTTGTTAAGGTTGTCTGGGATAATCAGTACATATGGACGACACTTGAGGTGTCAAGTCAAGGGGCAGCAGGTGCTGCAGGAATGCTGGAGCCTTTAGAAAGAGCATGGCTCTGAACAGTGCCTTAATTTTAACCTTTTGGGAATCTGGAAAGAACAAACTTACAGCTATGGGTGGTACTTGGAATGGCAGCCCTTTAGGCTACCAGGACGGGGACCTTATCTTCTTTTTCTACATTTGATCAGTAAACCTCTGAGTCCACAGGTGATATTTAAATATTGGTCCTTGACTAGAGAGTAAAACATTTCATAAATCAAAGTGCTTTTGGTGGTGGAGAGGATCTGCTCGGTCAGCCTGGGTTTCGTGTATCAGCTGGATTAGACTACATCATGTGTCTTGGAATCGTCATTTAGGCTGTGGAACTGACACTGGACCTGATCAATTCGTCATTTTACTTCATAGTTATTCAGCGAATAGGTATTCTAGGTCAAGCACTGCTTAGACTGATAGGTTGCCCAAATTCTTCTCCAAATTGTTCAAATTGGTCAGTGCTGTGAGTTGAATTGTGCCCTCCAAAAAGATACATTGAAACCCTAGTCCTCAGTGTCTGTTAAATGTGATCTTATTTGGATATAAGGTCTGAGCAGATGTGATCAGGGTAAAATGAGATCATTTGGATGGGACTGATCCAGTAGGACTGGTGCCCTTATACAGAAAGAGAAGAGACATAAACACTTACACAGAGAGAGAATGTCCTGTGGTGACAGAGGCTCACACTGCGGGGATGTGCCCACAAGTCAAGGGGCAGCAGGTGCTGCAGGAATGCTGGAGTCTTCAGAGAGAGCACAACTCCGAGCAGTGCCTCAACTTAGCCTTTTGGGAATCTAGAAAGAACAAGCTTACAGCTACGTGTGGCAGCCCTGGCCAGGACAGAGACCCTGTCTTCTTTTTCTATATTTGATCAGTAAACCGCTGAGTCAACAGCTGGTGGAAACCTTGATTTGAGCAGTCTGAGCCGAGTGACCGGCCTGTGGACACTTGCATGAACAGGTGTTGCGTCTCCCACCTGTGCAATAACTGACTGGAAGTTACTTAAAGAAACAGAAGAAAAAAATCCTCTAAGTGCTAAGTCTTCCTTACTTCCTGACACTCTTCCCATTTTATCAGTGAATGGCTTCAACAATGCAATCTCCTGTTGTTTGTGTTTTGGTTTCTGTTTTATGTTTATAACTTTTTTTAGTAGAAAAAAATTAAAGAGATTTACCTCAGACCGAAAGGCATACCGTCAGAGATAAACTCAGTGACCCACAATTGTGGCTGTGCTTTACAACCACCCAGGGCACCTAGAGCACCATCCCCTGAGTCCTACCCTAGTGGTGTGGTGTGGATTTAATTGGTTCACGGTGAGACTGGGTCTTTGCTAGTTTTGGAGAGGTGGGGGATTTGAGACAGAGTCTTACTTACTATGCAGCCCAGGGCAGCCTTGAACTTGCAGCAATCCTCCTGCCTCCGTTTCCTGTGTGCTGGAGTTACTGTGAGAGATCATGCCAGGAAGTCTTTATTTTATAAAGCTCCTCAGATGATTCAGAAATGTGCCCAGTGGTGCTGGAGAAGTGGCTTAGTCACTGAAGTGCTGTGCAGGTGTGGGGAGTTGAGTTCGATCCCCAGCACAGACATATAAAGCCAGGCATGGTGGCATGTGCCTGTAATCCTAGCGCTGGGGAGGTAGAGGTAGATGGACTCCTGGAGCTTGCTGTCTTGTTAATCTTGCCAAATTGGTGATCTCTATGTTCAGTGAGAGATCTTGTCTCAAAAACTAAAGTGGAGAATAACAGAGGGAAACACTTGACAGTAACCTCTGGCCTCACACCTGTGCACACATGAGCACAGTCATACAACATACACACACACACACACACGCACATACACACACATACAGAGCAAAACCAACTATAACCAGGACTGGGGATGTCAGAGCTGGTCCCACCCCAAGGTCAGTGGCTCGCCATGCTGTCCCTGTCCCCGGAGCCTGTTGCCTTTCCTTCTTCACCTGGGTGATTCAGCCGAAGGATCTCCTCTTCTCCGAGCCCTTTCCTGACCCACCAACCCCCAGGCCAGCCTGCAGTCTGTCCTCTGGCTCCTTCACTCTCACAGTTGCCATTTCTGTTTCAAGAATTTTTCAGAGTTTCTCTCCACTAGACCACAAACTTCTTTGGGACGGGAGATCCCAAGATCCCCAAGGAGAGGAGACATGTGAATTTGTTTCAAAGTTTAACAAAGGAAGGGCTAAGTGACTGCAGTCTCCTAGATAGATGCAATCTTACTGCCCAGTTCTTAACTGGTCAGTAATGGCTTCTTGGTCCCTTATGCTTGCTTAATGGTGTTCATTGGATTTTTTTCTGACTACAGGACAGATACATCCTCATGGTTAAAGAGCTTGGAAACATTCGCATCAGGTGTTGTCAATGAGGAAAAAAAAATCTGGGCTAGATCAACTAAAGGAGGTAAGGTTTATTTTGACTCATGCTTTTTAAAAGATTTATTTATTTGCTTATTTATTCATTTATTTACCTGTGTGTGCCTGTGAGTATATGTGTACTATATATGTGCCTGGAGTGTATGCTCACTTCTATAGGGACACACACACCTGTCTGAGGCCAGAAGTGGTGCCCGGTGACCCTTACCACTTAGTCCATCGAGGCAGGGTCTCTTCCTGAATCTAGGGTTCCCATTTTCTCAGGAAGGCCTGCAGTCAGCAAGCCCCAGTCATCCTCCTGTCTCTGTCCCCTGCAGAGCTGTGGTTACAGATGTGCATGAGGCTTGTTACATGGGTGCTAAGATCCAAACTCTAATCCTCATGATTGTACTCTCAACCACAGCCATCTCTCCAACCCCCTTAGCTTATGCTTTTAAATATTTCAATAGCTTGGCCTGGTTGCTTGGGGCTTATAGTGAGGCAGAGCATCATGGTGAGAGTATGTATGACAGGACAAAGCCGTTCATGGTGGCTTGAAAACAGATGACAGGCATACCAAGATCCTCTTCAGGGCACACCCCCAATAACCTATGTCCTTCCCAGGAGGCTGTACCCCTGAAGATTCCACCCGCCCCCGACAATAGTGCAATAGGTTGGGGTCTGAGCCATTAGCATATAGGCCTTTGGGGTACATTTAAGATCCAAATCGTTACAGAGTGAAATTCCGAATCATCACCTGTGTTAATGTGATCCTTCAGTGCACCAAGCATTTATTAAGGTAGCCGCTCGCTGCCAGGACACCTTGCTTCAAGCCAGCCCTCCCCGGCTTTACTTTCTCTATCGAATCAACGCTTAAGATTTGGTTTTTCACAACAACCCCATAAACTATGATTCAGACGTTAAAAACACCATGTCAAGCAAGAGAAATCATAGATGGCCACCCTGGTTGTACACTGTCAACTCAGAAGCAGTCACACAAGCAGCTGCCCCGGGACCTTGTAGAGCTCAGGGCTGGGCACCTGCACTAAGCTCAGCACTACTTCCCTAGGCTGGAAATCTCCTGGGCATGAAGGGACATGGTGGGCTAAGTGCTTCAGGTGAGTCATCGACCAGCATGGCATACCAAGCTGAGAACCCGAGATGTCTTGACACAGAGGGCTTTGAATTGCTCTCCAGTCAGAAGAAAAGCAAGAAGCCTAGATATCATCACTGCAGAGCAGGTCAGGGCCCCTGCCTCATCTCTGTGAGAGCTGAGTGGTGGCGGGGGAGTGGGGACAGCAGGCTGGTTGCAGGATGAGGAGTACCCCAGTGGACATCAGCCCTCCAGCTTGCTGCAGACCACCTAAGGCCAAGGTAAAGGTTTCTTGGGAAATGAATTTCCCCATCACCTCAAGTGAGTGAGCCAAGCCAAAGGGGCTTTCCTCTCGCAGGAGAAAGGTGACCACGTCTCTGTAGAAACTTGGAGACACTCGGAGAAAGGGCTGTGAGGGTGGCCTAAGGAGAGAACACCAAAGACACCCATAGAGAGGCAGGATGCTCTCCTGTCAGGTAGCAAATGCTGGCAGGTTTGCGAAGCATTTCTCATTTGGTCCTCACAGCCATGCTGTGATGTTGATGTCATTGTGCTTTTACTGACATGGAAACGAGGCATACCAGGTCCTGAGATACAGTCCATGTTATGCTACAGATGGGGCCTGACCTGCACATGCCTCCAGGGCTACTGAGAAGCTTTGTCTGGAGAAAACAAACTCTCAGTGGGAAGATGACCGAGGACATCCAGAGAATCTGTCTGGGAAGAATCCTGGACAAGGACTGATGGCCAGCAGGCCAGGCTCCCTTTGGTCTCCCAGGGAATAGCCTCTTAATTGCTCATGGTCCCATCATGCCCTTTCTCTAGACTCTGCCCTCAGCAACTCTTGTCTAGCTCACCCCACTCCTCCCAGCTTGGCCCCTATGAATTCCTGCACTCTACTGCCTGGGAAGATCATCCTTCCACTCTGTCTCCCGTCTCATTCCTGCCACTGTCTTCTCCAGGAAACTTTCACATCCCCACACCCCTGTGCCCCGATCAGGGTTCCTACAGTGTGCTTTCCTGAGCTTTTGTCAGAGTCAAGGTCAACCAGCTGTTAACCTCTCTCATTGCCAATGAGGTCCCCAGACAGATCACTTTACTGCTGCTGGGAAAACTCTGGGTCCAGTCATGCTCATCTCTCACCTGGGGACAGCCTAACTTCAGCTCTGGCATCCTTACTGTCCAAAATGTACATAGCAGTCAGATCTGTGCCTCAAATCCTCTATTCGGGGGCTGATAAACTGTAATTGTTGGGCTGATTTGGCCTACCACATATTTATATAAATAAAGTTTTATTGGAAGACAGTTATAATCATCTATTTACATGCTGTGCATGTCTGCTCTTATTCAGGGAAGCAGATAGAGAGCAGGTCCAGAGACCATTTTCTCTGCACACTTGCAGCAACTACCTGTCTGGCCCAGTGAGGGAGGCTCGCCCAGATCTGTTGGCTTCCCTTCTGTTGTGGTCGCCTATTGTTACACAACAATCCACTCCCAAATGCTCTCCATCCACCAGTCTCTTTGTCTCAATGATCTCTGAGGCTTCATGGGCTATAACCCCATATGGGCCACGTAACGGAATGTGGGGATCATGAAACATTTGGCAACAGGAAAAGGTTTCTGAATGCTCAACCGCCCCAAATCAAATCAAAATTAAACACATAATGTTTCTGGCCTGTCTGTGTGATGATGTGAGACTCCACTGCAGGCTTGGTTTTAAACACCCAGATTGTGCTACAAATGCCATCATCCCACAAAACAACAATGCTGCCTGGAACACTCTGCACAGATTCCAGACTACTTTATGTTGTGAAATGTTTCTAGTATAAATACAAAATTTTCTGCTTTTATAGGATTGTGGTTTAGTTATGGACCAAGACTTCCAGTATTTTTCAGCCATCTTTCTTCAGCATGCTAAGTCTCAAATTAACACATCTTTGATTATACTGTCAGAATGTTTGATTTTAAAAATTGTTGTTTAAGGGGCTGGAGAGATGGCTCATCAACTGAAAGTATGCACTGCTGTTGTAGTGCCCGGCACCCACATGGGGCAGCTCAGAACTATTTGTAGCTCTGGCTCTGAGAAACTGGACAGTCTCTTCTAGACTCTTCGGGCTCCTGTGCACATTCCCCCACATTGTCACACTCATGTACACATAAGTAAAAATAAATCTTCAAAATATTTTATTTATTATTTTTATGTGTATGAGTGTATCGCCTGCATGTTTGTAAGTGCGCCCATGTCATGTGATGCATGCAGAGGTCAGGAGAGGGCATTGGATCCCCTAGAACTGGAGTTACAGATTGTTAACCACCATGTGGGTGCTGGGAATCAAACCCAGGTCCCCTACAAGAGCAGCCTGTGCTCTTAACCACTGAGCCAGCTCTCCAGCCACAAATTGCTGTTTGAGTTGCTGACTTGAGTTTCATTAAAAATGATTCTGGCTTTGATTTAGGACAACTCTGAGCATCCTTTGACAACTTTGTACTGAGTTTTTATGCAAAGCAGCAATCTCAGCACTGACGCTATAAAATCAAAACACCGCTGGGCGTGGTGGCACACATCTTTAACCCTAGCCCGACAGAGGCAGAGGCAGGAGGATCTCTGTGAATTCCAGGCCAGTTGGGGTTACAGGGAGACCCCGTCTCAAAAAAAAATGTCACAAATGGAAAATAGTCTCAGAAGCCCTGCTTTAGAGTGAATGCTTGCGTAATCCTCAAGTTCACATATGATACTCTGATGACTTCATGGCAGAATAACCCCGGATGTGATATTACTAGGGGTGTTTGGGGGGAATTTAGTCATGAATATGGAACCTCCACAGATGAGATAAGAGTCAAAAAGTCTGGAGACAGCAAGTTTGCCCCTGGGTTATCTAGGAGTCAGAATGCAGACCCTTGCCAGCCCAAATATGTCTGCCCTTGACCTTGGGTTTGCCAGTCTCTGCAACGATGAGAACTGAGTATGTGGTTTCCAGTCCACTCATTGTACAGCTCTCTGTCACAGCAGTTGAGCAGGCTGTCCTGGGGCCCTGACCCAGAACCTGCCTACACCGCTGGGTGGCCAGCTCTGTGGGCTTCGGGCACCTCTCTTGTTTTGAGATCTCCCGGCTGTTGGGATCAGTTCCAAGGTGGTGACAAGGTTCCACGTTGAACTGATAAAGGCTGAAAGTGGACCCCCCAGACTTGCATGAGGGCACTGGATGTAACTGAAACTAGCTCTACCCACCAAACATCTGTTGAGAGAGTGACTGGAGGCAGCCCTGGCTTCTCCAGGGTCCAGGATTTCCTAGGCTGATCCTCGTGTGAGGTGCTAGGCTCCTGTTCCTGCGCTTCTTCTCTAAGCCACGTGCATCCACACTCTCCTCTCTGCACTGTTCCTTGGGCTGGGAACAGCTGGGATTCTTGGAAGAGGGTCCTCATCTCCATACATGTTCCGTAGAAGGAAGAATGTGGGCCAGAAGCTCACCTTGGGCTCTAAGAGACGACAGACTTCCTCCTTGGGACAGACATGGGGCTAAGGCGTGTTTCCAAGCAGCTGCTGATGCCATTGGAAATAAAATCTCTCTCCCACATGACCATATTTCAAGGTGGAATCCCATCCCGCTCTCTCGGCCCAGCTATGCCATTTCTTCTGCAGGAAGCCCTGGTGGGGAAAAGTGAATCCTACTGATTAAAGGAGTCTGTGCTGCCTGCCACTAGCTAGTGCAGAGAGATGGACCCAGTTACGAGCTTTCACAGGACTCCCAAAGGCCTCTCTACCTGGAGCAGTGCTTGCTTGTTTTTCCTTTAAAGCCCAACATGAACTTTAGGTCAATCCACAAAACAACCCAGGCTGCGTTTCTGCCTCCTCCTACATGTGGGCGTACATTGAAGAGAGCTGGTGTTGGGTGAGGACAGCTCCCTGAGATACTCTGTGATCTTTTTTTCTTCCTGAGTAAGATTTTACTTTAGAACAGAGATTCCAGGGCAATATGCAGGAGACACTGGGCAGAAATCTCTCCAACAGGGGTTGGAGAGATGGCTCAGTTATTAAGAACCCTGGCTCCCCTTACAGAGGACCCAGGTTCGACTCCCAGCACCCATATGGTAGCTAACAACTAACTGTAACTTTAGTTTCGGGGGATACGACACCATCTTCTGACCTCCGAGGGCACTGCAGGGCATGGATGCACTTACATACATGAAGACAACATTCTCATACACATAAAATTAGAGTAAATATTTTTTAAAAGAATATCTTCAACAGCTTCTTACACTGTTCCTAGTTCCTGTAACTCTTTCCCGTTGCCTTTTCCAAGACAGCTTCTAAAAGGCTGATGTGGTGATTTGAATTAGACTGTGACCAACACATTTAATGTGTGAGTACTTAGTTCCCAGTTGGTAGCACTAGTAGGGGAGGTCTAGACTCTCCAGGAGGTGGCCTGCTGGAGGCAGTGTCCCCGGGGGCGGGTTTGGGAGTTCTAGCCCCACTTCCTGTTTGCTTCCTCTGCTTAGTTTTGTGGTAAGAAATCAGAGCTCTCTGCTTCCTGTTTCCCACTGCTATGCCTGCTTGCCGTCATGGACTCTCTTCCGTCTGGAACCATGAGCCAAATAACCTCTTCCTTCTATAAACTGTGTAGGACATGGTGTTTTATCACAGCAACAGAAAAGGCACGAATGCAGCTGGTGATCTAGCACCTTTCCCAACAGACAGTCAGCAGGTGTGAGGAGCCCTGCCCAGCCCTCTCCAGGCAGGTGCTGATGGGAAACAGCGTGTGTTCGAGCACTGCCCTCTGCAAGTTACTCCGGCTTGCCAGAGTCCTGTCACCCAGCCCTGGTCTTCTTGGAGGAATGACCACAAAGTGACTGGAGAGAAATGGTTCCTGAGGCCAGAGGCTCTGCTCTCCCCTGAGTTGTTGGATCTTCCCTACAGAAAACAGAAACAAAACAAAAAATACAAACAAAGAGGCTGCCAGGCGTGGTGGTTGGCATACCCCTCTAATCCCAGCATTCAGGAGGCAGAGGCAGGCAGATCTCTGTGAGTTCAAGACCAGCCTGGTCTACATAGTGAGTTCCTGGCCTGTTGGGGCTACAAGGACACCCTGTCTCAAAAAGACCAAAACAAAAAAAACAAAGAGGCTGTGCCAGGGAGCTATGTCTTAAGGGAATAAGACAGCTTGGTATGATGGCCCTACCTAGCCGGGATAAGAGCCGGGCACCCCAGAATGGTGTTTGGGAAAGACTGACCTGATTTTGAGCAGATGTTGATTGTGCCATGACTGCATGAGGCAGCCCCATGCACAGGGCCAGGGCCCAGTCCTTTTGGGGAGTGGAAGGTCACGCAGAGGGCTGAGCTGGCAGCAGTTCCTGGGATGGCAGGTGGAGTGACTTTGGGTGGATGAATGGAAAGGCTGCATCATCTCAGCCCTATTTGTGAGATGACAGCACTGTGACTGGGGTGGAGGATCATGAGACATGCCACCAGAGGTCACACACAGGACCCGTCCACACCACAGTCTGTCTCTAACACCTGTTGCTGGGAAAACGCTGGCCCTGAAGTCACCTCCTGAGTCTGTGGTGCTTGTCCACAGAGCCAGGCTCACCTTGCAGTGAGCGAAGAGAGTAGGGCGGGGAGGAGACTACAGCCCAGACTCACTGCTTCTCAGCTGTGTGGCCTGAGCCTCAGCCTTGCTGTGCTTTCATTTCTTCACCATAAAATGACAATTATGACACCTGCCTGTGCCAGGTCATCATGCCTGGTTTCTGAGGGAGTGAGCTTGAACTCGTGGTAAACTTGTACTATAGTCTAGATGTTGAATGTCCCGAAAGGCCTGTGTGCTAAAGATTTGTCCTGAGTCCTGAGGATGTAGCTCGGTTGGTAGAGAGCCTGCCTAGCATGCACGAAGCCATGGCTTGGGCCCTGGAACCACATAAATTGAGCACAGGGGCCTATTATCCCAGCCCGGTAAAGGCAGAAGCAGGTAGAAGAGAGTTCAGGGTCATCTTTGACTACATAGGGAGTTCAAGGCCAACCTGGCCTATGTGAGTCCTCTTCTCAAAAAGAAAAGGAACTGGAGAGATGGCTCAGTGGTTGAGAGCACTGGCTGCTCTTGCAGAGGACCTGGGTTCGATTCTCAGCACTGACATGGCAGCTAGCAACAGTCCTTAACTCCAGTTCCAGGGAATCCAATGCCTTCTACTATCCTCCACAGGCCTTGCATGACACAGGTAAACTTACATACATGCAGACAATACATTCATACATCTAAAAACCAATAACAAAGAAAAAGAGACCTGATCTCAAGGAAGCAGACTGGGGTGGAGGTGGGCCCCTTAGGAGGTGAGGCCCACAGGTCAGGGGGGTTACACTGAAGTATATGTATGTGAAGACCTGAGCCTCTTCTCTGTCTTTGGCTTCCTGGCCATGGGATAAGCCGCTTATTCCACCATCAATCTCTATCACTGCAACCTGGCACACCCACAAGAGGTCCATCAGGTGAACCAAGTGATGAGGTTGTGGGGACTTGACATTAGCTGGTCTCTAGAACAAGCTGAACAGCCTTCCTCTGTACAAGCTAGTTTATACATAGCACTATATATAGCACGGCCTGACAGAGAGCCCAGGTCCACCCTGAAGGCGCCTACCCCTTGAAGCCTTTGTAAACTGGGATGTGACTATGATTGAGTGGATAAAAGTCTTGCTTATGACGATGCCCCCAGGGCCTCACCTGCAGACTGCTATCTAGAAACAGGAGGGTCGAGGAGGGCACTTTAGACAGGAGAGAGAGGAAAGCTCAGGCCAATGCCCTCAGCACAGGAATACATTTTCCCCTCGTCCACCTGACTGGTAGACCTGTTCTCTCTAGGTGGAGCCTTGCAAGTTGAATCAGTCGACTCCGTCACTGGGACAAAACGCCTGGGAAAACCAGCCTACAAGGAGGAAGGATGTATTTTGACGAAGAGCTCTGTTTGCTCTCAGAGGCTTCCGGGCATGGCCAGCGGGTGCCATTGCCACGGGCCTGGGTGAGACACCACCATGGCAGCCAGGAGCAGTAAGAGAAAGGGAGAAAGAAGGGTTCCCAGACACATGCATCCTACCACGCCTCAGAACAGCTCACTCAGCTATGAATGCACCAGAGGATGAACCCATTCATGACATTAGCATCCTCACAGCCCAGTCCTAAGGACTCTGCTCCCTGTGACAGCCCCTGCTGTTTATCTCCACACCTCAGCCAGTGCTGTCTTTCAGAACCCAGCCCGAGCCTGTCCTTTTTGTTAGTGAAGCCTGGCTGTGAGTGGGTGCCTCAGACAGGCCTGCTGTCGTCAGCAGTTGTGCCTGCCTCAGTGCCCCTCTGTGAGCAGCTCCAGGCCCTGAGTTACCAGCCTGGATCTGATCAGCTCCCATGGGCCGAAAGACTGTAAGAATGAATGTGTGGTACCCGAGAGAACGTCTGCTTTTCCACTTGTCCCAGCATCCACACTGCGGTGCTCAGAACTCCTGAAGCTCCAGCCACGCCACCTACTTCTCTAAGTGGCCCTGTCTCTAAAATAACTTGACTTCTTTTCTCTGCATGCCAAAGTGTCCATCCCTAAGGAGAGACTCCTTGGGTAAAGTGCTTCCGGCAAAGAATAGGGACCTGAGTCCAGACCCCAGGTACCATAGGGTATGTTGACGTTTGCAGGCCAACCAGTGAGTGCGCATACGCATACACGCACACACACACACACGCACATACGTACATACAGCAAATAAACTAATAACTGGAAAAATTCCCCTCTGTAACAGGGTGCAGGTACAGAGGTGCAAGGCTGGGCCTCAGGAGGCCTGAGGTTCAGTTCCCATGTAGCTTAGCAGGAGATTTCCTACCCTGGACCTGCCCCCTTGAGGCTTATCACAACTGCAAATGTGACAGTCCTCCCAGTGACTCAGGCTCTTGGGGACACATTCCAAGATCTGCCTATCTCCCTCAAGAGCCTGACCCACCCATGAGAATGCAGAAATGCTGTTCTCCTGGTAAGAACCACTGAGCACGAGGCCGTCAGGCCCACCATGGCTTCACCTTCCTTCACCTGCGTCTTTGCAACAGGCCCATGTGTCGGGCGGGCAGGTATTAAGGTCCTCACTCTGCAGCCCTGGAAACCAAGCTCAAAAATGTGGAAATACTTGTTCCTGGTCACAGAACTGAATTTATTGCCAGATTTATGCAACCTACGACTATGCTGCTCTCCCTTACAGACTGAGGTAACATGATTGGCTTGCAGTGGGAGGGGGGCCCTTACCCTTTCATTTTCTGGAATGCTGGGGTACTGCAAGATTAGAGGCCTGAGGCTTAATCCAAGATGATGCTCAGTTTTGAGAGAGATACAGTCCCCATGATGAGCTTTGGGAGGAGCCAGAAGACAGGTCGCACATCTTTCAAAAGGACAAATAAGCCTTATACAAACATGTCTGCACTGAGGGTGGGGGACCACACCATCTTGTGAAAAGAAAGCGCTTCACATTGCCCATCTGCCTTGAACACTGTTCAATTCAACAGGAAGAGCCCCTGGGAGCCAAACAGGGAAGCGCCCATTGCAGAGCCCTCTCTGGAGGCGGTTTTGAGGTAAGCTTCCTAGTGTGTGGTATTGAAGGTGACTGACATTCCTTTTTGGGTTAACCAGATGGGGCCCAGACCTGTCCTGGCAGCTGCAGGTAAAGAACTTGGCCTTCTGTCCTAAGAAGACCAGGCCAGGCATGTGCAGACAGATTCAGGCAGGCCCTGCATCGATGTTAAAATGAGCTATCAGCACCAAAGGGAGGGAGAGGCTCTGAGGTCTGCAACTCTGAGCAGTCCTGTCCTGGCTCTACTTCTCAGCCTAGTTCCTTCGGACCCTCTGAGCACCATCCCACCCAGATTGTACTCCAGGAAGACTCAGCTTGACCCACCTCCATGTTCGTGGGGGTCTGGAGGGCTCTAGGGACATCAGCGGTGGCCTTAGGGCAAACCCTGACCTTCACGATGCTGTCCATCTTTTCTGCTATAAATCATGTGGACAGGACTGCTTCCCCAACCATCCTGCGGGTTCACTGTGCAGGAGAAATGAGATCATTCCAGTGAAATATTTTGCAAAATCTGTTATGATTCTGCTGGTGCTCATTACCATATTAATGTGTTCGTTGGCTGGTTTGGGCCAGGAGGCCCATGGAATAAATCCAGATGCCGTCTGGAGATAATTTGGGGGAAATAATCCTCAAGGGAAAGGGGATGAGCTGATTAAAATCTCCCTGACTGACAGTTGAAGGCTAGAGACGGAAGCGGGAAGCTTGCTATATAACACATGACTAGCTCTCTCTGGAGGGAGAAGGAGGTAAGGGGCACCCCGCTGTAACTAGTCCCTTGCCCGCCTGCTACCAGGAAATAGGAAACTCCATCAGAGCTCCTGGGCCTGGGGTGGGTCACCTTCCCAGAAAGAACGGTTGCTGATTCTCACTGAAGCCCCTGTCAGAAGGGTTGTTTTGGAAGGTTGCAGAATCTTTAATAGGTACAGCCTACTGGAGGTAGTAGGTTTTTGGAGGCCAGGCTTTCGGTCTTGTGGGGGCACTTCCTGAGTTCAGATACAATGTTAACAGCAACCTCTTATGGATGTGCTTTCCCACCATGAGGGACATAACCCCCAAAGTGTGAGCCAAGCAAACCCTTCCTTCCCTGAGGGCTCCTGGTCAGGAATTTGGTCCCAACATTGAGAAAGGTAAGTAGCACAGCCTGAGGTCAGTCCCCTAGCCTTTTGTCACCAGAGTCCTTCCAAGTGCCCCTCTCTCTGGTACGCCCACTTGGTGTCCCCCGTGGAGCTGTCTCTGCTGATCCATCAAATTCTTGGCTGTTTGCTGGATAAGTCACTGTCTCCTTTGTGAGCACTTCTCCTGCCCTTGACACCTTTCCACTTTAGTTTTCTTTTTAAAAAGATTTATGTATAAGTCTAGAGAGTTGTCTCTGTGCTTGAGATCATTTGTTACTCATCCAGAGAACTCCAGTTTGATTCCTAGTGCCCATCTGGTGGCTCACGACTACCTGTAACTCCACCTCCTCAAGCATCAGCATACATGTGACATACACACACACCAACTAAATCTTTAAAACCTACATATATATTTGTGTGTGTGTATGTTTGTGTGTATACCACCTGAATGAGCAGATGTCTACACAGAAACCTGAATAGGTGTCAGATTCCCTGGAGCCAGAGTTACAGATGGTTATAAGCTGTCTGATGTGGGTGCTAGGACCTGAACTATGGTCCTCTGCAAGAACAGCAAGGGCTCTCAGCTGCTGAGCCGTCTCTCCTGCCCCGTCCTCTTACCTTCGTCGTCTGGGAAACCCTCCTACATTCTCTGGGCTCAGCTGTGTCCTTTCCGGAGTCAAGTCCATCCTGGCTTTGCTTCTGCCCCACCTCACAGACAGACTTGATGTTCCTCTCCCAAGAACACCCTTCCGGAACTTTTCACACTCAGTCGCCCTCAGCTTGTCCCTCATTGGTCCCCCCTGGATGGCAAGGCCCCGTGTACAAGGACTACATCTCACCACCTGTTCAAGTAACGCTCAGAGTGATGCCTGACATGTAGGCTGGCACTGCCACGACCTGAGGTGACTGGGGACATGCCCTCAGATGCTGCACAGGGCTGCCATTCGCCACACTTGCTGGTTTTGTAACTAGAGGTCAGGGGGCAACAGTGATTTCACAGGCTGAGCGCCCCAAGGCAGTGTATGAGGGAAGGGCCGAGGCGCGGGCTGCTCGGTCTCCGTAGCCCTGGCTCTGCTTCTTTCTAGCTTGCCTGCATTTCTGGGGCATGGCTTTTGAAATGGCAATGGAAGCCTGATTGCCAGTTCTGTGCTGCAGGCATGGTGATTTTGCTGAAGCTCTGTTGAAGAATCCACTCCTTCCTGATGCTCACCAGAGACTCTGCTCATCAGTGAGACTCCTGGGTGCTTATGTATTCTAAGGCTTGGTGAGGAACGCTAGCCTACAATACTGGACTGTGGTATTGTAGGCTGTGGACTCCCCAGGAAACTCTGACCAAAAGAGTGCCACTCAGTCACCACTTTCTGTTGAGTAGCTTAGGCTTTCTCCTGTGCTGACTACAAGCTGGCAAAGCACTTACTGACAAAGCACTGCAGGATGCTAGGCTCACCTCCTGAGTTTCCTCTTCCCCCAGACTCTTTCTTTGGCCCCTTCCAGTCCTGGTTGCTATGGCAACACTCTAACCCTGCAGCCATTTTCAAACCCACCTTTGCTCTTGTTGCTTGGTTCTCAGTAGGAGGTTGAACCTGTTGCAAACTAGTGTGATGCAGCTGAAAGTAAAGTCAGGTTTTTAAAAAATATATTTTATTATTTGTTATTTTGTGTATGAGTATATTGCCTTGATGTGTGTGTGCCCATGCCATGCAGTGCTCTGAAGAGGGTGTCAGATTCCCCTGGAACTGGAATGATGGCAGTGGTCAGCTGCCATGTGGGTGCTGGGAACTGAACCCAGGTCTTCCGCAAGAGCAGCCAGTGTTCTTAATAGCCGAGCCACATCTCCAGCCCCTAAAGTCTGTTTTTAAGATGATAAAAATTAACCTCAGTCACATCTGGTAGCTCAGGGTTGTAATCTCAGCTCTTGGGAGGCAGAGGCAGGGGATCATCATGAGAAGTCTGAGGTCAACCTGATCTGCATAGCAAGTTCCAGTCAAGCCAGAACTACATACTGAGACCTTGTCTCAAACACACACACACACACACACACGAACAAACAACAATACACCTTGATTTTTTTGTTGTTCTGAGACACAGTTTAATGTGGCCCAGGTAGACTCCAAGCTGACCAAGCCCAGATATGAGCTTGAAGTCCCAGGTTGCAGCAGGGGTTGTATCCATCTTAGGCAGTGCTGGGAAATCAAACCCAAGGCCTCTAGTATGCTCAGCCAACACCCTGCCCACTGAGTGACACCAGGAGAACTAGAAAAAAAGGCAGCAAACAAGAAGTTTGACACCTGTAACCCCAGCATTTGGGAGAGGGAGGCATTTGAGACATGCTCTGCTGTGTACCAGAGTGAGTTCAAGGCCAGTCAGAACGACGTGAGATGCTGCCTCACAATTTAGACAATTAAAACCAAAAGCTTTACTCATAGAAGCACAGTATGATGGGCTGGTAAATGGTGCAGCAGATTAAGGCGCCTCCAAGCTTGAAAGCTTGAATTCAGTCTCTGGAATCCACAAGGTGGAAGGGAAGAATTATGCCTGCAAGTTGACCTCTGACCTCCACGTGTATGCCGTTACACATGCCCAATAAACAGATAAAATATAAGTTTTAAAAATATTTTTATTGTGTTTTATTGTAGGAATATGAGTGTACTGCCTGCATGAAGGGGTACCCTGCCATGCAGAGCCCTCGGAGGTCAGAAGACCGTGTCAGGTGCCCTAAAACTGGAGGTAGGGACAGTTGTTAGCTGCCATGTGGGTGCTGGGGATCCAACCCAGTCTTCTGTAAGTGCTCTTAACTGCTGAGCCATCTCTCCAGCCCCCAAAATGAAAGTATAAGGTTCAGTATGAAGCAAACTCCAGTTCTCATTCTTCTGTGGACGATGAGACTGAGCCTGTCGTCCCCTCAGCCCATTCAGTGCTGGATGTGACTGCAGAATCAGGAGGACAGTGCAGGCACGTGGCTTCCAAGGCACGTTTCTCACTTTATGCTTTATTTCTGTAGCTTGACGCTGTGGTGCTGGACTCACTGCAAACTGGTATTTTGGTCTCCAAAACTGATACCCCTATGCAAGGTCCTCTATGGGATTTTAGATTCCTTGAAATTTTCAGCTTGCATGTAGCTTTCAAAGGCCCACAGGGCATCCCAACTTTTGCTTTAATTATTACCTCACAGGTCCTTGAGCAGAAAACCCTTACAGCAGAAGCTTAGCCCCCCTGAGGATGGTGGGAGCTGCCTCACAGATAGAAGGAGGGGTGGAATCCACAAGCTCTTTCTGCTCCTGTTCCCAAGCAGCCAGTAGGGGCAGGGAAAAGGCAGAAGAGAGCTTTAATCTTCAGTCCTCTCATTTATCTTTTTGATCTATTTTCATTGGGTGGTTAAAATCAAAAGGGTCTCTCTGGATGAAAGGAGAGCCCGGAGGGCTGGGCAGCAGATGCATCTGGCAGAAGGCTCTCTGGTTGGTCATTCCCTGCCAGGAAGCTGAGTGGTGTAAGGGAGTATGCAAGAGGGGAAAGGGGAGGAGGAAGAGGGAGGAGGAGAAGGAAGAGGGGGAAAGGAAGAGAAAGAAGAAGAGGACAAAGAGAGGAAAAGGAGAAGGAGGAAGAGGAGGAGGAGGAGGAGGAGGAGGAGGAGGAGGAGGGGGAGGGCTGAGCTCATGCTTCATCAGGAACCCACTCCTGAGATAACAGAACTAATCCTTCCATACAATGGCGGCCCCCTCACGACCTAGTCATCTCTGGGAGTCCTGCTTCCCAACACCTCCTGGGGACAGAGCTTCCCCACAGTCTTGGGAGGACACAGTCCCTCCGCAGCTGTAGTTCGCCTTTACAGCTCTCCTGCTACTCTCCTGAGGTCTAATGAGGTGACAAGCTGGGCAGCTGGAGGGCAGAATGTCCCTTGGGAGGGATGTGCTCCCCTCTCTGCCAGAGCTTTGCTGGTGAGCTCAGCCAGTTGGTTCCTTGGCCATAGAAGGGTGGCCCTGACCTGTCTCCACCTCCACATGGTGTTCTTGCTGTGCATATGTCTGGCTCTAAATTTCCCCTTTTAACTGGGATGTTTGTCAAATGAGATTAGGACCGACTCAAGTAACCTCACTGAAATGAAGAACCTGATCCAAATTAGGTCCCATTCTGAGGAACACAGTGAGAACTCTGTTATGGTTTCCTCAGTGCACAAGTCAACCTCTCAGCCTCTTTCCCACTCCTCACCCGCAGGCTGGTGGAGCTGGATTTTAGTGGAAGTGCCCTGGTTAGGGTGGTATGCTGGGTCAGAGAACAGGACACAGCCGGGATGAGGGGCATGGTGCTCACAAACTCAAGGGACACTTCAGGTACACTTACTGGCTGCCGATCTCAGGAATGTCACAGAAAATGCTAGGATCCCTGTTGATGCTGTGCATCCCTTGACAGAGTCACCATGCTTGATTTGCTCCACGGCACCAGACACTCAAAGCACAGAGCACAGCAGCACCCTTCCCCTCCTCAGAAGCCTCTTCTTCCTCCCTCTGCAACAAGTCACCATTGGACGCCTGCTCTGACCCAGCCTGGTCATCTTCCCTTCCGTCCCCGCTTCTTAGCAACACTTTCCGTTTCTGTGTGACATTATGTCCCCAGCCTCTGCCCTTTTGCAGTTTCTCTAAACACAAATAGCTCAATAGTCTTTTCTATCTTTTCTCTTATCAGCCATTTGCTTTCTTTCTTTGGCCTCAGTCCTGCTCACATCTGGCTGTTCTTGTCTCCAGGGTAGGCAGAGAACAACTCCTCCCAGCTCAGAATAAGCTTTAGCATATCCAGAACTCTGGGTTATTTTGAGGGTACTCCCACTGAGTTCAGCCCCCTAGATCAAATCCAGATAGATTTTTGAGGCAATTGGTTTCATGTACTAAGTGTCCAGCTCAGGGTCTTGCCATGAGGTAGACTCATAGACTTTGCTGGCCAGATCTCTCCTGGCCTCCCAACAAGTACAGCCCTAAGATTCCCGAGGAGGCAGGTTGGACCTGCCTGGCCTTGCCTCACATCCAGTGTGAGTCCAGGACACATCTAAAATTAGCCACATTCCCTGCCAGCTGAGACTCAGCTGGAGTAGCCGTAGCCTGGGAGCCAATAGCTTTAGCAGTCATCCCCCTGGGGCTCAGGGCTGAGTAGCAGGAACAGGTGATGGAAACTGGGTCCAAAAAGAAGAGGCGGATCAAGTTCTGAGGCTGGAACCAGAATGCTGGGTCCAGGAACCAGGACCACAAATCCAGGCTTATGTAGCCACAGTCAGTCAAGGAGAAAATGGCTCAGAAGAAAATCATAGCTGCCTGTAGCTCTCTGGGCAAAGCCAGATTGGTTGGGGGAAGGTCTGGGGAAGGAAGGAGGCTGATGCTTGTTTAGGTACCCACTGGGTGCCCATCACCTTCTACAAGGCATCCCACTGGTGGCTTCTATCATTTGCCTCTTTTACTGTTGACCAACTGAAATGTCAGAGGTGCACAGCACTCACCAGTGCCACACAGGACTGGTAAAGCAGGGAATCAAATCCAAGCCCACTTAGTGTAAGGCCTGACACGTTGCTCTATGAGGTGTCTAAAAGCAAGAAGGGGAACTTTACCTAAAACCCATGAAAAGGACCATCGCACATCTCATTGAAAGAACTTACTCCGGGTCATGGCCCAGTGACTGTCCAGAGAGCCTTGAAAAAATTGCTTGCAAGATGACTCAGTGGGTAGAGGTGCCTTTCACAAAGTCTGACAACCTGAATTTAATCTCTGAGTCACATTTGGTAGAAGTTGAGAGGTGACTCCCACAGTTTGTCCTCTGACCTCTACGTGCATGCCATGGCATGTGTAATTGTGCTCATGCGTGCACGCGCACACACACATGCACAGAGACAGATGCACACAAATAAATCAAAATAAAATTTTTTCTTTTAAAAAGAAGAAAAAAATTGCTTGGGGATTATCCCCTAGGAATTCTGAGATAATTGTTCTGGACAGAACCCAAGAACAGGTGTTTCACAAATGCCCTGGGAGTCCACTGTGTATCCTGGGTCAAGAATGATGCTGTAGCTGTTGTTATCTGCACAAGATCAAGCCAGTCAATATTCCAGGATAGAGGGAGAGGGGCTCATGAGCTCCCACCCGGGCTGAGGAGCTGAGGACAGTTGATGGTTTTGTGGGGAGGGAAAGTCGGTTTGCTCTAAGGGTGTAGCCTCTGGCAGGTGGACCACAGTCCAGTGCATGCTCCACACCAAGAAGTACACAGGCACCACAGAACAGACTCTGTGGGTTATGACAAACGAGGAGACGTGAAGCTAGGAGGTGATGGGCTGTATGTGAGAAAGGGAGGAATGGGGTGGATACGATCTAGATATGTTGTAGGTGTGTATAAATGTCCCAAAGAATTAATAAATATATTATATTTAGAAAAAGTAAAGGAACTCCAGGCATGGTGGTGCACACCTTTAATCCCAGCACTTAGGAGGCAGAGGCAGGGGGATCACTGGGAGTTCAAGGCCAGCCTGGTCTACTTAGTGAGTTCCAGGCCAGCTGGGTCTACAGGGAGACCCTGCCTTAAAACATCCCCAAACCCCAAAAGGCACACATAAAAGGAATCATGCTGTAAAAACCAAGCTAGGCAATGTGTTCCTTTAATTTCAGCACTGAGATGTAGAGGAAGGAGCACCAGAAGTTCAAGGTCATCAGCTTTATATCAAGTTCCAAGCTGCTTTGGAATACGTGAGACCATGCCTCAAAACCAAAAATCGTAAAATAAAATAAAAAGAACCATGTTGTATGTTTTGCTGGCCAGATCCTCCGGGCAAACAGGATGAGAGTGGAGTTACAGATGTTTATGCCCAGCTCACCTGGGCCCATACCACACACATAGAATGTGTATCCAGAGACTGTACACGCCCATAGAAGCTTCTCTTATTTGAAGATGACCTTCTCAAATTCTCTGATCAAGTGAATAATAAAACAATATTCCCATAAACTGGGGATAAAAGTGAAAAACTTGGACTTAGGAGTCTGTAAAGCATAACCACACAGATAACAACACTAAATGTTAATGGGTTAAACAGGTCAAAAAAGGGAAAATGTAAAAATGGATTTTAAAGACACAGAGGCTTAATTATCTGTTATCTATAAGAAATTTACTTTGAATTGCTTCTCAGCCTTTCATGTGATGAAATTCACTTTGAATATAAAGGCACCCATCATTTGGAAGCGAATGATTCTGTGTGAACTGGAGTACAGTGGCTGGAGCAGCAATGTTAATAGCAGATAAAGTAGATTCATATAAAGTATATTACAAGAAAATAGAGAGCCATTTTATAATGGTGAAAAGTCAATCAAATAGGAAGAAATAACCATAAATTTGCACGGATTAAATAACAGAGGGTCAAAGAAAATGAAGTAAAACTTCACAGAACTAAAAGGAAACAAAGGGCTTATGCCACAATCACAGATGAGATTCTGATACTATCATCTCACACCTAACAGAACGATGAAACAGAACTTAACAGAGATCTAGTTGTGGCATAGGCTTGAACAACACTGTTATTGCTGGTTGAACTGTATCTCTCTGATCGTTTTAATTGCTTTTCTCAGCACTGTGACAAGACACCTGACAAAAGCAACTTAAGGAAAGAAGGGTTTCTTTTGACTCAGTTCAAGGGTGCAGTCCATCCTGGCTGGGAGGGCAGGGCAGCAGGACTGTGAGGCGGGTCACAGCGCATCCACCATCAGGAAGCACAGAGAGACCAGTGTTGGTCCTCAGTTCACTTTCTCCTTTTCATGAGGCCAGGAAACTAGCCCACACTGTGAGTGGCGCTGCCCACATTCAGGGCAAGTCTTCCTTCCTTAGTTAAACATTTTTGGAAATGCCCAATAGATATGCCCAGAGATGTGTTTCCTAGGTGATTCTAAGTCCTGCCAAGACCAGAATGAAGGTTAGCTATAGTGTAGAGGTACTCGGGATGCCATCTTACTAAAAATAGAATCTTTACAGAGATAAAAACAAGACGTTGCAATGAGGTCGTTAGGATGGATTCCTAAGTTGAATTCTTATAAGAAATGCAGACATAGATGCTGGCTGAGGAAGGGAGGCTGGTGTGGACACAGGGTACCAGAGGCAGACCGGCACTGATGAATCTGTGAACCCAGGTAAGCCAAGGATCCCTTGCCATGACAAAAAGCTAAGAGAATAAGGAAAGGATTCTTAGAGCCCCAAGGGCATGCTCCCACAGAAACCTGGAGTTTAGCACTCAGAATCAGGAGACTATACATTTCTGTCACTTAAGCCAAATTTTGGCAGTTTTAAAGACGTCCTGGGAAATAAACAATTCTCAGTCATTTCCATATGCATGCTAGCTGTAGGATGAGCCTCAGCGATGCGGAATTCATGCTGCACGAGTTCCTGTGGTCTGGGCACCAAGACAGAATGTGCTGCTTATGGCTTCCTAGAGAGAACATCACACAGCGAATGTCTTGTGACCACACAGGGTTACCTTAGAAATCAATCAGGTATTAGGAGTGACAAATACCATCCTTAATCTTGGTTAGAGAAGAAACATTTTGAACTGAAGGAGTGAACTGTAACATTTTGAAATTTGTGGATTCATCTGAAGCAAGTAGGGGAAATTTTTAGTCTATATCAAATATATTGGAAAAAAGAATGTCTGGAACCAAAGACTTAAGTCTTTGTCTTAAGAACCTAGAAAAAGAAGAAATTAGGAAAACTCAAAGTGAACAGAAGAAAGAACAATAACCAAACCTAAAAGCTAGATTTTGTTGTTTGTGATGAAGGTTTGTGCTACATCTCAAGCTGTCTACGAACTTGTGATCCTCCTGCCTCAGCTTGAGTGCGGGGACAATGAGCAGGCTGAAAGTTAGAATTTCAAAATAGTAATAAAATAAACTCCTAAAAGATTATTCTTTAAAGAAAAAGAAAAAATACAAATGACGGAACTAGAAATAAGAGGTTCCAAAACCAAACACCAATTTTATTAGCGAATACAGGTGGGAAGAAATCGTCATTTTATAGATGCAGAAAAAGCTTTCCATCAAATTCAGTGCCCATTTGTAATAAAAACTGAGCAAACTTACAGTAGAAGGCGACTGCCTCGATCCAGCAGCTATAAGACCTTCAACACACGTGTGGAATACTGAGCACTCTCCTGAAGCTGGGGGCCAAGCAAGGGCTCCCTTTTCACCACTTTTCCTCAGTGTTTGGCAGGAGGATCTACACCATCGCATAAGAAAAATTAATCGATGGGAGGTTTAAAGTTGAGAACAGAGTAAATAAAAGTGTAGATGACTTGAGTGTTTGCCCAGAAATTCCTAAAGCGTCTACAAAGTGACTACTTTAAGTGAATTCAATAAAGTCATAGGATACAAGATTAATGTACAAAAATCAGCGGCATTTTTATGCATTCACAGAAAAGAACTGGGCAATTAAAACAACTTAAGAACTGTTGCATGAAATGTACAAAAAATTTGATAAAAACTTTTTTTTTAATTTCATTCCTAATAGTGTCAAAGGTAATGTATTTGAGAATACATTTAGAAAGTCTCAATAGAGTAAAGCGAATATGTGTTAATCAGAGAAAATGGGCAGCAACCTTGCAGGTGTCTGCTGCAAGGTTACCATCTCTTCTCCGAAGTTAAAGGTGATTGGCAGGTTGCTTATCTGAGTGGGTGGTGTCCCATCCCTGGGAAAAGACATATAGCTGACATATAGGGACACAGAGTTGGAAAAGAGGCGCCTGGGTTCAGAAACTGACCTTAAATCCACCGTAACTGAGAGTGGAGAAAGGCTAAAGACCAAGTTCTCGTGCGTTCTGCCTCACTGACAAGGCAGTGGCTTTAAGCAGTCTTAGCAGGTCTATTTTAGAAACCTGGAAGGTCTGGGCTAGCACCATGCACCCTCTCTCTACTGGGCACCTGCTCTATGCCTTTCCCTAAACTAGATGTCCGAGATAGCTTCAGTGGTCAATGTGACGCACCTGGGTAGAGGGGGGCCTCGAGTGAAGAATTACCTTCATTGGACTGGCCTGTGGCTTTGTCTGTGGGGCATTTTCTTGATTGTTGAGTGATGTGGGAGGGCCCAGCCCGCTGTGGGCGGTGCCACCCCGGGCAGGTGGACCTGTGCTGTATAAGAAAACAGGCCAGAGGAGCAAGCCAGTGAGCAGCGCTCCTCCATGGCGTGTGCTTCAGGTTCCTGCCCTCAGTTCCTGCCTTGGCTTCCCTTGATGATGGACTGTGAGCTGTAAGTCACATAAACCCTTTCCTCCCCAAGCTGGTTTTGGTGAGTATTTCCATCACAGCAATGGAAAGTCACCAGGCTCTGAAGGTACAGTGGTGGCTGAATCAGTGGTGACTGAATAAAAGCAACTCCTGCTGTCACTGATGACCACTGACAAAGCTCTGCTCCTCTTCCGTTTGAAGCACGAGCCACATCCCCAACAGAAACCTCCCCAACACATTTGACATTTCAACATTTCTTACATCAAAATCCCCATTCTGCTGTTAGACTGGAATACGGCTCTCTGACTAGATAAGGGTATTTTCTTGTTTTATTATTTGTAGAGTGAAACTTGGCACAGAAAGAGATAGCAAAGCCTTAAAATAGTTCAGCAAGAAATGGAATACGTGTCCAGTGACCTAGATTCTCCTTAGATTGCTGTGACATAGAGGTGTGGGAGAAAGGGCAGTCAGTTGTTGAATGCAGCTCTCTATTCCACTCCCAAGGGAGGCCACGGTGTCTCCATTCCTGACTCTGGCACCTCACCTAGAAGTCCTGCCCAAAGTTTAGATGGAGGGCTTGGCATCGAGAGTAGGCATCGGGCCCACGGAGCAGCCTAACAACCTCGACTCCACGGATAGAAAGCCAGTTGCAGCAGCCTCGGTTTAACCTGCAAAAAGGAAAATACCTTATCTAAACATCTTTCTGAATCTCTCTGACGGAATGTGGACGTGCTTAGGACTGGTAAGTCAGCATGACAAGACCCCTCCCCTGAATTGGGGGGGTGATACAACAGTCTCCAAACAGAAAACGAAGCTTCTCTTCCCTAGAGAGGCCACATACTTTTTCCTATGTGGACTCATGTCCCTGTAGAGCCTACAGTCACACTTGCCACCTTTGTGTGCTTACAAGCCCAGCTCTGAACACTTAGCAAGGTGATGGCCTGTAACTTCTTATTGCCCTCCTCCTGAAGGACAGGGCACCCTTCTCCCGCAACACCACTTTCCTAACCATTTTTACCTCTCAGAGGTCTAACTGCCTGCTCCCCGCCTCAGGTACTGGGGTTTTTGAGTTGGATTCTTGGGAGAGCATGGCATGGCTCAGGGAAATAAGTGCCGTCCTCTCCCTGTGCCAGCAGAGCCACTGATTGGTGCTCCAGGACCTTGGGAGGCCCTGAAAGCAGCAGAACTCCTCGGATTCCAGCACTCCACCTTGTGAGGGCTGAGCATGTCTGGACAATGGCTGTGGGATCTGAATGGAGTCATCGCTCATGAGACAGAGCTGGCTCGGTCTCGGAGCACCCGTTGCTCTTTTTAAACTCCACGGCACCAGGGATGAAGTCACCTTTCTCCTTTTAAAGCTGAGCAGATTTGCCCTGTGAATCTCTGTCACTGCTGTGAGAACTTTGTTTCTTTTCCACAGCTGGACGCCAGAGCCATTTCTTGAGGTGAGTGAATTTTTGCTCAGTCAGCTCCCATCCAGAGATACTTGGTTTCAGGGGTCTTTGGAAAGCATCCCTGGGGATACTGGCGTGAGATCAGGAGAAACTGATTGTGGGGGGTGTTCCTTGGCAGGTCGTCCTCACCTGTGGGTGGGAGACCCTCGCTGGGTGATCAACTCTGAGCTGAGTGGTGAACAGGGAACGCTAACTGGGGCTTGGTCTGAGTGCCTCTCTTATAGGCTGTGTGGTGACCTCATCAATGAGGTAGCTAGAAGGGACTTCCTTTGGACTGGGGTCATCCAGATCGCCTTTGCCTTTTTAGCTTCTGGCCTTTGTGTATGCATAGACCGGATGGAGTCGGTCTACAGGACAGCAGTTGCGTGGAGCCGCATTTTCTTCTTTAGCTGGCTTGAATGCTTTCCTTCTTCCTCGGGCATGTTGCAGGAGACAAAGGGGCTTAGGATCTCTGTCCTGACATGTAGGCACCTTGAACAAACAAGGACTGTGCATGTTTGGCAGAAGCATGCAGACACATCTTAGTGCCTGTCTTCACAAGCTCTCCAAGGAAAAGAAGCATGAGATGTGTGCATGCATGTGCTTGTGTGTGTGTGAGCAGACCCTCTGATCCCAAAGACCACAGAGATCCCCTTGCAACACCTGTTCTGGGTTCCAAGAGTTACTGCCATTGATTGAGTCAGACGGATCTTATTACCTTTGGATTTGGTTGAAGGCATCTTGACTGTGACGGAGATGCTTCCTCCTTGATGAATGGGTTTTGATGAAGGAATCAAACCACTGTCACAACTTCGAGGGTGTAGACCCCCTTATTTCCTGACACAGAACTCACACGAGTGTTTGGTATCATCTTGAAGGTCACCAAAACAGACTATTTTTTTTAAAGACAGGATTTTACTACGTAAACCTGTCAAGCCTGTTATTTTATGTGTATCCCAGGCTGACCTCAAACTTATAGCAAGCCTCCTGCCTCAGCCTCCCAACTTCTGGGATTATAGATCCGTGCCACTCTATTTGGAAACACCTTACATTTATATGCAAGATGCTTATTTTTTTATTTATTTTACTTATTTAATCTGTGTGTGTGCGTGCGTGCATGTGTGTGTGTGTGTGTGTGTCGCACACGCACCATAGCTGAAGTATGGAGGTCAAAGGACAACTTGTAAGAACTGGTTCTCTCCTTCCACTGTGGCTTCCCGGGATCAAACCCTGGTTATCAGGCTTGGGGGCAAGAGCCTGTACTCACTGAGCCAGCTCCTAGGTGCAGCTGTTTTAAATGAAGTTGCATACTGGCTGCAGGTCCCTGGCACATGCTCACTTCAGGCTCCCTGTGCACAGGATTCATCCTCCTGAGGCTCGGCCGTCCCTTCCAGTCCCCAGGCTCAGTGCAACGCGCTATTTAACTATGGTGGATCTCTGGTCTGACTTCCCTTCCCTCACCTTTTCATGTCTGATTTGGCAAAACATGCAGCAGATTCAAACTCCATGTCGTCTCCAAGGTCCGTCCAGGTCTCCTCACCCCACAGATACACCACTGCAGAGGCCTCGTCCTCTGCCTCCAGACCTGCCACCTGCCTTTACTTTGACCTTGGAGCAACTAGAGAAAGGCTCTGCAGTTGCTGCTTCCAATGCTTCTCCTCCAGCTTTCATTTTGTTTATTTTATTTTTAAAGATCTATTTTACTTTAAATTATGGGTGGTGTTTATGTGGGGGGCATGTGTGGTGCATGCGTGTGTGTGTGTGTGTGGTGCATGCGTGCGTGTGTGTGTGTGTGTCTGAGTGTGTGGTGTGTGCATGTGTGTGTGTATCTGAGTGTGTGGTGCATGCATGCATGTGTGTGTGGTGCATGCATGTGTGTGTGTGGTGCATGCACGCGTGTGTGTGTGTGTCTGAGTGTGTGGTGCGTGCATGTGTGTGTGTATCTGAGTGTGTGGTGCATGCATGCATGTGTGTGTGGTGCATGCATGTGTGTGTGGTGCATGCATGCGTGTGTGTGTGTCTGAGTGTGCGGTGCGTGCATGTGTGTGTGTGTGTATCTGAATGTGTGGTGCATACATGCATGTGTGTGTGGTGCATGCATGCGTGTGTGTGTGTCTGAGTGTGTGGGGGTGTGGCATGTGGGACCAGAGGAGGTGTCAGATCCCCTGGAACTGGAGTTACAGGCGGTTGTGAGCCTCCTGATGTGGATGCTGGGAAGTGAACTCAGGACCTCTGCAAGAGCAGTGCACTCTCTTACCCACTGCGCCGTCTCTCCAGCCCACCTCTCCTCCAGCTTTTTAAGAATATTTCTACCAACCAGATCAGACTCTGAAACCCTTATTCTGTCTGGCACCTGGAGGTCAGAAGCACTGGTGTGTTGTGACTCTCATGGATGTTTCCAGGGGAGAGACCAAGAGAATGGTGGGTGGAGGGCGTGGAAGGCATGGGAAGACAGAGTGGGCAAAGCCAGGCCTTGCACCGATGTCTTCTTTGGAATCTCAGCCCCTCTATTTCTTTCCCTCTGGTACCGGGGATTGAACCCAGGGCCTCTTGCATGCTAGGCAAGTGCTCTGCTGCTGAGCTATTGGGGGACCTCTGTTTGCTTTTTGTTTTGAATCAAGGTCTCATTAAGTTGCCCAAGCTGGTCTGGACTCACTGAGCCCAGATAATTCTTGGACTTGGGATTCTCCTGCCTCAGCTTTCCAAGTATCTGGGGTTACAGGCCTGCAGCACCAGGCTTTGTCCAGACCTGTTATTTTTGGTGTGATCTTAGCCATATGATTGAGTCTTCTTTAGACTCATTTTCCTCTGGTGCAAACCAGAAATAAGGCCTGTTTCACAGATTAACAGAATCAGGAGCATTTGGAAGGCCCTGACACGAGGCGATAGTCCCTTTCCTTTCCCCTTCTTTGTGAAGGTTTGTAATCCCCAGCTCGCACATGTCAGTGTTCATGTGTGTCAAGTTATCGTCTCTGACGTGACGGGATGGGCGGCAAGGAAACAGAGCCACTCCTGAGCCTACCTGGGAAGGTGAAGGCGAGCTAAGTAGGACAAAGCATCTAGACAGCAAGCAACCCTGACAGAAATGCGCACAGCAACAGCCGAGGGCGGCCAGAGCAGGGAGGGCCTAGGTGAGCGGTTCACGCACGCTGCAGACAGAGGCCGAGCCAAACCATAGCAGGCCATTTGAGGTTCAGGATTCCGGGAAAATGTTAAATTATTGAATTTTCTGATACCAAAGGAACATCTTAAGGGCTTACATGTTGGTATCTTAAGGAGGTGCGTTCATTCATCCTTCAAACATTTATTGTCTACTCTGCGCTGGTTCCTGTATATGTAAGCTTCTTGCTACTTTTCCCAGCAGAGATGGATGGTAAAGTTTCTCCTTTGAGCTGTAATCAACTGAACGAGAAGAGAGTGACTTGTAGGGAGAAGGTCGGACCTTCACCCTGGGCTTCTCTGCCTGCTCACTCGGGGAGAGGTCAGCACCATGAAAAGCCGCACACTGGCAAACTGGCTCTCTGGGAAATGAATAAACCAATCTGAATGCTAGTGTTTGCCAGTTCCCACGGCGTAAACATTCCCTGGGTGGCCATTTCAAGTTATCTAAATGGCAGCTCTGATCTCAGAAATGGGAACTACACATATCAGCTCTTACAAGCTGGTACAAGCCAGCCTCAGCCCATGATGGCCATTACTTTTGGATCACCATCATGTGCAAAAGCTCATCTTTACCACATGTGTGGAGAGGCTGAAGGAAGGAGGCAGCCTGGGGTTTTTCAGGGTTTCATCCCACTAGGTGAGAACAGAAAAGGAGTCTTTAAGTGTGTGCAGACCGAATCACTGTCTGAGGGCAGCTGTGTGGAGAATGTGGATGAGACCTGCCCTGCTCAGCCCAGCTACCCACAGAACCCTGAGGATAACAATTTGTATTGTCTAAGTTTGGGGGTGCATTTGGAGTGAGGTGTTGACCTCCTGTACTCAGACTCCAGCTTGGATAGAGGCCCTGAGCGAGGGTAAGGGACAGAAGAGTCCATCTAGTGAGATCTTTAGTTTAAACACCCAAGGTTGTTATTTTGCTTTTAGTTTTGTAAAGCAGCATCAAGGAGTGAACAATCTGGGAAAAAAAGTCTGCGCAACTCAATTATTGTACTAATAAATCTCCTTGTAACAAATTCATGGGGGACGTGTATGTGTCTGAAAGCACACTTTCCCAGCATGCTTTTGTCTTCACACAGAGCTCTACTGAAAATCTGTCTTTCCTGCTCTTTTGACCCCATGGAATCCTTTCTGTGGATTTTGGGGGAAGCAGGTAGAACAGAGAAAAGGTAAAATTAGGGAATTCTCCATCAGAAAATGGCCACGACCCTTAGAGAAAAACAGCACAGGGGAGGCTTGAAAACAAGTTCTAGAGAAGACAGGTCAGTGTTAAAAGCACACGTTTTGAAATCAGTCTAGATTCTGCCTTTTTCTACTTGGCTGACCCTGGAAAGCAAGACATGTCTCGCTTCAGTTCGCTGGTGTCTCAGATTAGGGTGATGGTATCACTGACCAGATCTCGTGACCATAAGGTGAGATATTTGTAGACTGACTAACAATTACACAGTGCCCCACATATACATGCTACGTAAGTTAGCATCAGCTAACAGTGATTGAGTGATATGATGCTGGCAAAAGTTACTGTCACCATCCCGAAGCCACAAAATCCCTAGAAACCTAGAGATTCAGTCAATTATAAGAGAGGTGCCCAAGACAAGGCTTTAGTAAATATTTGCATTCACCCAAATACTGGGCGCTGTGAATACCCATCTTCCTATTAAGGGCTTTTTCTCTCACTGCCCCAAATGTGTTTCTGAAGGCTTACTAAGCCTTGTTGTGAAACTGTGTGTGCGTGCATGTGTGTGTGTATGTGTACGTGTGTGTACGTGTGTTTACGTGTGTGTACGTGTGTGTGTGACAGTGTAGGGCGTTCGGTTTGATTTCCTGTGAGTTGTCTTCTGACTCTCTTTAACTTGTATAGTTGGTAGTTGAGTTGCTTAAAGCTGAATATACTCAAAACATTATTATTTTTAAACTAGTCTAGGTGCTCGAGTAGCGGCTCCATCACCGCAGTGCTAGCACATGAAGAGCCTCCATTAAAGCCCTGTGTGGCCACATGTGCCTATAATCTTAGAGCTGGGGAGGTGGAGACAGGATGACCCTAGGGCCTGCTGGCCACCAAGTCTAGATGAATCAGTGAGGTTCAGGTTCAGTGGGATACCCTGCCAGAGGACCCAAGTTCAGTTCTCAGCATGCACAGCAAGTGACTCATAACCACCTGTAGCTCCAGGTCCAGGGGAATCTAACACCAGCACTCACATACACACACAGATACACACATATACACACAATTAAAATAATAAAATAAATCTTTTTAATATGGTGAAGCCAGGCTTGGTGGTGCATGCATGTAATCCCAGCACTCAGGAGGCAGAGGCAGGCACATCTTTGGGGGATCAAGACCAGACTAGTCTACATAGTGAGTTCCGGGCCAACTGGGGCTACCGGGAGATCCTGTCTCAAAACAACAACAAAAACGACAAAATATGGTGGAAAGGTATGAAGAAGACCCCAGTATTCACACACACACACACACACACACACACACACACTAATTCTATTTAAGCAGAAGTTCGGTGACTTTTTCAGGTATCCTGAGCCATGGTGTTCCAAAATGTTCCAGCTCACAGTCACTACCACCTTGTTAGGACAGTCAGAGCAAAGGGTAAACTCACTCAAGAGCTTGAGATGAGCCCTCAGTTCATTCATACCTTCTGAATAGCAAATTTCAATCTATGGATTGATTTTTGGTTGGTCTATTCATGCAGAAGTTTTAGACCAAGAATGATGCAAGTATTCTGACCTTTAAAGAACTGGTTCATACATTTTACATCTTTCGTTATATCAATAGATCATGAGTGGGGTCCTCTTCACCCAGCCACCCTTGGTGTTAACATTTAATTGTAGAGCAGCATCAGAACCACGTCACTGACTCGGGATCACTCAGATTTCTTTAGTTTGCACATACTCATATGTGAGAGTATGACACTATACACAGTTTTTGAGATAAGGTCTCCCTCTAGCCATATCTGGTCTGGAACTTGCTGTGTAGACCATGCTGGCCTCAATCGCACAGAGATTCTCCTGCCTTAGCCTCCCCCCACATGCTGTGATTAAAGGCATGTACCAGCAGACCCAACCACTGCGTGCAATTTTTAATCACATGGTCTTCGTGTAACTACCACCTCAGTGAGACACAAAACCATGACATAGCTGCAGGCTGCTGTGCACTGACCTGTCCATTAGCCCATGGTCTGCATCAGGTTATTTCTAAGGTCTTCTGCCAAGGGAATCATGCAACATTGGTTTTTCCCACTGGGCACAGTAACCTTGTGGTCCACCTGGGCTTTGCCAACTCTCATTAGTCAGGCCTATGGCACAGTATGGATGCACTGTTTTGTTAGCCTAGATGCCGTTCTGCCCATTGGAGGATGTTTGGTTGTTTCTATTTTTTGGTTATTACTAATTTATTAGTTACTTTCCTCTTTGCTGTGACCAAATGCGTGATGGGAAGTAACTTGGCTTACCGGCTGGGGTGTACAGTCCATCGTGATGGGGAAAGTGTGCTGCACACAGGTGAAGATCATATGGCATCCTCAGTCAGGAAGCAGGGAGGAGTCAGGAATCTGGACCAGTTCATGAAACCTCAAGGCGTTCCCAACAGTGACCAATATTCTACCTCCTGAAGATCCCACAACCTTCTCGAACCGCACCACCATCAGGGTAATACGTGTTCAAGTGATGGGAGACATTTCACATTTAATCTATAGTAACAAATAAGGGAATCATAAGCATTCACATACAAGTTTCTGCGTGAGGAGGTTCTATTTCTCTAAGATAAATAAATACCTGAGGATATCTGGTTCCTAGGGGAAGCCTGTTTTCAGTTTGCCACACTTGTTTCAGAGGGGTTATCACACTTTATATTGCCCCCAGCCCTATGTGGTGATGGAGTTTATGTCTTAGCCTGCACTTGGTGTGGTCACTATTTCTTATTCCTCTCATTCTGATGGGTACGTAGTGATATTTGACTGTTCTTTTCACCTGTGCTTGCCTGGCGGGTTGTCTGTCATTGAACTTCTATGAATGTGGTTATTTGCCATCAGTATGTTCATTCAGTGGCATGTGTATTCACGCATTTTGCTCATTAAACAATTGGTAAAAATTGTACTCTCCATATTACAGTCCAGATTCAAGTCCTTTATTGGATGTTTGAAAATATTTTCCTCTATTCTATAATCTTTTTTCTTTCTTTCATTTAACTTTTTCAGTTTTATATAATACGGTTTGATGGTATTTAGACCCCCCATCTGCGCCTTTCCTCACTTATATGTTACATGGCCTATAGTCTGTGTCCCCAAATGTCCTTCAGTCTGGGTCCATCCACTGGGCCCACCAAGAGTCCCGTCCTTGTGAGACACTGTCTTTCCCCTTCTCAGCATCCATCAGTTACCAAAGGTTCCCTAGGTTGGGTTGGATTTCTAACTCCTTTGCCATGTGTGGGCTGGGATTTTGTCTGGTGTGAGTTTACATAGGGCTTGTACGAGCTGTCACCAGTGCTGTGAGTTGGTATGTGTAACTGGCCAGCCGTCTGGAAAGCTCTGTTTCCTTGTGGTCATCCACCCCTCTGGCTCTTCTTCTGCAATGATTCTTGAGCCTCAGGAGGCAGAGGTTTGAAATAGGTGTTCTGTTCAGGGAACAGCACCTTGTGGCCTCTTGTTCTCTACATGCGTCTGTGATCTTTTATAAAGCAAGTGCTTAGTTATGATAAATGTCAATTTATTGCCTCCCCGAGCGAGCGTGTGTACTGCTGGGGATGAACCAGGCAGGGTCTTGTGTGCTACTCAAGTGCCTGGCAACCGCGTCACGCCCCACCCTCAACTTTCCCTTTACTGTACGGTGCTTTAAGTGCAAAATTAAAAAGGGTTGAGCCTAACTCTAGATTCTGAAATGTTTCTATTATTTAAAAAAAATATGAATCATTTTACATATTACATTTAAGTCTTTAATTCACTTTGAGCTAATTTTTATAAAATGTGTCAGGTTTAAATCAAAGTTAATTTAGAGGAAGAGTGCATAACTTATCAAATAGCTCTAGCACCATTTGGGTAAAGGCTAACCTCCTTCACTGAATCAGTTGTGCACTTTGTAAAAAAAAATCAGTTGGGTTGGGCATGGTGCCACACGCCTGCAATCGCAGTACTTGGGAGACTGAGACAGGGGGATTACAGCATGGATGCTGAGTAGACGCCTTCATCTGTTTTCAGTTTTAGAAGAAAAGCACTCAGCCTTTCCCTTTCCTTCTGAGATCAGCTAGAGCCCTGCCCCCTACCAGTTACTCTTGATTAAATTATGAACTTTCTGTTCGCTCCTCATTTGTAGAGCCCTTTTATCTTGAATGCATGCTGGATTTTGTTACATGCTTTTTCTGCCCTAGTTGTTACAATTATGTAATTTTTAAGTTTTTTTTTTTTGGCATAGTGGGTTACATTAAATGATTCCAAATATTGAACCAACCTTGCACATCTGGAACAAATTTCACTCTCTTCTGGAACATTCTTTGCTACACATTGCTGGATTCTGTTCACTGATAATTTGTCAGGTATTTAGTATCTTAACTAATGAGTGTAGTGATTTGTAAGTTTCTTCTGTCTCTGTTGGCTTCATAGCAGAGAGTAATGGCTTTATTAAATGAATTAGCAAGTGATCCTTCTCTTTTAATTTTTGAAGGGAGTATGAAATTGGTATTCATTTTTTATTCAATATGCTTAGTAAAATTCTCTGGTGAAATCATTTGAAGATATCTTTGGGGGATTAAATTATATGCATAATTTATTTAATGATTACAGAACTATTCAGGTGATCAGTTCCATCTTGGTTGAGTTTTTATTGTGGTTTTGGACTTCTTCAAAATGACAGATTCGTTAGTATAAAGTTGCCAGTAAGTCCCCCATTGCTCTTTAAATGGCTACAGGATCTGAAGTGATCATCTCGATTCATTCCTGATATTTCTGATTTGTTTCTTCTTTCATCTTTCCATCTATCCACCATCTGTCTATTAATCTTCTATCAATCAATAATCTATCTATCCATAGTATGTCAATCGTCTATAATTTTTCTATCATCTATCTATATCTATCCATCAATTATTTATTTGTCTACCTATCTATAATCTATCATCTATCACTTACCAACCATCTATTTATCTAATTACTTATCAGTCATCTATATTTTTCTGTTTATCTATCATTTATCTACCTATACTAATCATCTAACAATCTATCATCTATCTATCTCTGTATCCAAATCTATCATCTATCTATCTACATGTCATCTATCTCTATCTATCATCTATCCATCATGTATCATCTATCTATCACATATCATCTATCTATGTCTACCTATCTGTTTATCTCTATCTACTTATCATCTCTATACTTAGTTATCTATCATCTACCATCTATTGTCTAGTGGAATCTTCTTTGGAAAATATTTTTCTAGTGGAAAGTTTCAGCCACAAAGAATGAAATGCTGTCACTTGTAACAACATGGGTGGGACTGTAGGACATTTCAGTGAGAGGACAGTGCAGACAGGTGAGTGCTGCATCTCCCCTCACAGGTGAAAGCTAAAACGCTGATCTCAAGAGAAGCATAAAACAGCTGTTTGCAAGGCTGAGAAGGACAAAGAGGAGCGGTAAAGGGGGGACAGTTAGTGGGTTTAGAGGTGCAGTTGAAAGGGAGTGGTGACTTCAGTCATGCTCAAACCATAGGGTAACCACTGTTGACAACATTCATTTAAATTCTTTTTAATTTTGTTTATTTTTTAATTTTGTGTGTAAATGGATTGCCTGTATGTATGTAAGTGCACGAATGTCATGCAATACCAGAGGAAGTCAGAAGACAGCATCAGATCCCCTGGGACTGGAGTTACAGATGGTTGTTAGCCACCATGTGAGTGCTGGGAATTGAACCTGGATCCTCTGCAAGAGCAGCCAGTGCTCTTAACCATTGAGCCATCTCTCCAGCCCTGGTTGACAACACTTAATTGTAAATTTCCAAATAGCTATCAGGGAGGATTTTGAATGGTCTCAACACAAAGACACGCTAAGTGTTTGAGGTAATAGATGTGCCAGTCACTCTGACCTGGCCATGACTCATTGCATACACGTATTGAAAAGCCACACTATATCTCAGAAATGTGTGTGATTTTTATATGTCAATTAAAATTTTTAAATGAAGATAAAACAGATTGAATGAAATAGGCAAAGAACATAAGCAGGCTATTCAGAAGAAATACAGATGGGATGGGGGTGGAGAGTCGGGGTGAACTGCTCACACTGTATACAAGTCTTCACCTCTGGGACAGGCCTTTTCACCAAAGGTCAGTCCCTCAACTCCTTCCATACAAGGGTTCTTGTATCTTGTATGGAGACCCTGAGACATATGAGAAACTCACCCAGAAAACCAGCAACAGCTGCACCCACCTGTGACTGGGGTTGGAAGATCCCAAAGGAGTTCCAGGACCTGGAATTCCAAGTGCTTCCCAAAGATGTGTGCAGTCATCTTTCCTCTGGGGACCTCTTTGTTCTAGTGACATGGCGGAAAACAGTCTGGGAAACAGACTGAAGAACTCTCCTGACCTCCTCCACCTAACTCTCTGCCCAGGAAAACCAAGCAGGGGCTTGAAGCCATCTGTGTAGCACATTCCCTCTCCCCTACACTCGCAGTGCATCTCCATGTCTCCATGTCTTCCCCATGTCTTCTCTCTTTCTCTCTCTCATCTCTGTCTCTGTCTCTGTATTCTTGACACATTGGCTTGGCCCACATGTCTCACAATGGTCTACCTCTGGTTGGATGAGATTTTCACACCCAGTGACCTTAGGTATAAGTCAGTTTGTTAGTGAAGGTGTTAGTCCATCTGTGGTTATCAGGCTCAGGGAAAAGGGGGAACAGCAGCAGGATTAGGGTGTATAAAACCACCTTGCAACTGAAGGAAGAAATGAGCTGAGATGGTTTTCCTTAGAGTGCAAGAATGGGCAGAGCCTTGAATAGCCTACTAAGGCCATACATTGAATCAGCCCCAGCGCACGTTGACTGGAGTTGAGCATTAAGGTTGATGTTGGGACTCATCCTCGATGGCGCTTCTACCTTAATTATTGAGGCAGGGTCTGTCAATCAAGCCCAGAGCTCATTGATAGGGCTAGTCCTGTTGATCAGCTTGCTCTTGGGATCCCTATATGCACGTGTGCATGAGCACCCACACACACTTGTGTCCCCACACGTGCATACACACACTTGCACACTACATATACACATGAAAATAGTAAAGGAAAAATAACATTTTACCTCTATTCCTCCTTATAAATGAGTACTTAGGAGAGCTTGTTCTCTGAATTCAAATTCCTAAGTTGAAGATCTAAGCCTCCATGTGGTGATGTTTGGAGAAGTATAGGTTTAGATGTGGTAATGAAGGGGATGCTTATAAGGAGATCAGTGTCTACCATATAGGACATAGGGCGTGGGTGGAGAGGGCCCTCTTTGGGAAATATAGTCAGCACCTTGATCTAGAATTTTCCAGTCCCTAGAACTGTAAGAAATAAATGGTTATGACTTTCCATCTAGTCAGCCAAGCTCACTAATGCATGCAGCTGTCAGAGAATTGAAAGTCATATATGAAGCTCACAGGGCTCTTTTGGAAGGTGACTGATTTTTCCTCCAACTCGAATATGCCCTCATGATCTGCGTAGGAAGCACAGCTCTTTGCTGAGGGCGTCTATCTGTACCCTGTTTTTGGTTGGTAATCAGAGCTGCGGTGGTTCATCTCATCTGGCTCTTTGTCCCTAGTTGAGCGCAGTACTTCTCAGACAGCACCAGCTAATCCTCTGCCGTGTCCCAGCACCCGCGCCCGCTGGTCCTGTTTCCACTCTGCCCAGCAAGACCTCTGGGACTTCTCGGCGATTTCGCCTCTGCTGCTCTTTCCTGGCGACTCCCTCTGTCTGGCACACAGAACATTTGTACTCTTACCCGTTTTTTCCACGGATCTTCTACCAGAGAAGTGTCTTCTAGTCAGCTGCCCTTCCTTTGAGATAAAAGACAAGCTCCCAAAGCCTCCTCACAGGTCACCCTGACTCCCCATGTGTAGAAGTGCATGAGGCGAGCAGGGTGCCCTCGGGAGGGTCTGCCGCAAGTGTTACCGATGGCGGTGATCAAGAATAGCTATGCCACTTCTTTGTTTTCTAGACAGGGTTTACACTGGATACATGACATTCCTCATTTAATCCTTAAAACAACAGCACAAGCATGTGTTCCAGATGGCAAATTAGGCTCCATGATGTCATGCCTGAAGACCACTGCCAGTAAATGGTGACCCTGGGACTTAGCTCCAGAGCCCTTCCCAGAGTCCTCACTGTGTGTTTGTAGCCTCCCACATGGGTGTCGCCTCCCAGGTTGACCAGCCAACTTGAAATCCAATGCTGCACAGACAGTGGTGTCTGCAGGCAAACTGCTGGGCATCTGTGTGCACTTCTAGTTTCTCCGGTTGACATCAGGTTCCTAAAACTGTGTTAAAGATGGAAGAAGGGACTTTATGAGCCCTGGTTCACACCCAGGAAAAACTGAGTTCCTAGGAGCTCTTTATGCAGGGTCAGTACAGTAAGAACCAAATCACGATGGGAGCTGAAGTCTTGAAACACTCCTTCCTTCTCTTTGTTCATCCATTTGTACAGTGTATTGAATTGCCAGGATGGTGGAATTTGGTGACAAATCTTTTGTTGTAATTGCTGATTTAACTCCACATTATGTGGGGTTGAGTTTCTCAGCTGAAACTGCAGTCTATTAAACAAGCATTGCCTGAGCTGGTCATTGTGCTCACAGTGAGGGTGGATAGGTAGGGGAATGTGACATTGTCAGGAGGAGGTGATCCTAATGAAAGACAGTCATTTAGTGACAGTGTGATCCTCCAATGGAAAAGGCCCATAGAGCAGAGCACAGTTTTCAGAAACACAGAGGAGCTAAGTCTGCATGAGAGGGTTCTAGGATAGAGAGGACTTCTGAGCTTGAGCTCAGTGGAGTAAGTTTAGAGATGAAAAGCCTGAGTCACCCAGAGTTCTGCAAAGGACCTCATCATTTCTGAAACTTCATTAGGTTTCCTAAAAATATGTTAGCCATAGCTCCTTAGAAAGTAGTGGTCTGCATTATTTATTGGAATACTCAAAGTATTAACATCAACAAATTCCATAGTAGCTTTAAAAACATCCTGTCCAGTTGTATAAGCTAGTTTGAAATAATGATTTTCAAACTATGTTCAAATTAAGTTCAAATAATGGAACTTTCCCATTCTACAATGATGGTGGAATCCTCAGAAAAAAGAAAAAAGCCCAATGCAATCAGCTCAACTCCTCAAACATCAGCCATTTCAGAGAGGAGAGGAGTCTACCCTTCTGGTGTTTCAGGCTCCTTTATTCATAAAAGAAATCAGGTTTTACTCATGATGATGTTTAAATGTTATTTTCTTTTCCAAAGAGGTGTAAGACTGGTTTGTAATTGCTACTGAATTTTATTACTTTAATATTAAGAGGTCAAGGATCTATTCTAATATACTTAGGTTATTTTGAGCTATAAGGAAAAGATCTTCCAAGTTTAGAAGTTAAAACTCATCATAACCAAACCTTTGAGGCTTCCCTAGGGAAGAGTGCCATCCTTCTACTAGGCTCCAGTGGGACTGAACTGCAGGGCAAGATACTGGTGTTGTGTTTTCTGGGATACCTGTTGTAGCCCAGACTGGCCTAGAACTGTATATGTAGCTTAGGATGACATTAACTCTTGTTCCTTCTGCTTTCACTTTCTATAGCCACCTGCTGAGGCTATAGGCTTATGTGTTTAGTTTTTCACAGAGAACTTCTCTTACTCAATAATAAGCTACCTCTAGCCCAACTGGCCATCTCTTAAATGCTTAATTGGCCAGTCACTAATAATATAGTGCCCTGAGTCCACTGATGTCGGAAGTAGAATGTCTTTGTATGTAAAATCAGAATTCAAGCTGCAAATCCTGGAAGCCAGAAGACACTGACATCATCTATCCTTAGCTGTTTCACTTAAAGTGGAAGAAACTTAACCCAATAAGGCAGTTTGTTCAAAGTCAAAGCCAGTGCCAGAGCCAGGACAACGTCTGGATCTTAAGTCCAGTGTGGTCACTAGTTCACTGTGCTGTGTTCACTCCTATCTGGAATTCTCTTCTAGAACTTTGAGGTGCTTAGACTGAGCACAAGTGTCTAGTGAAGTTTGGGCACCACCATTTCTAGCACCCCAGTATTTCATCAGAGATTTCATCATGGCACAACACCTAGGAGTCCCATGTCCAACCAGCAGGAAGTTAGTCCACAGGACTGGCAGTCTGGTGGGCTATGCAGAGACCCGCAGGGCAGCTCTGAGCAACATTCTGGAGACTGCATCCAGACAGCTGCTCTGATTACAGCAAATGATCATCCATGCCCATGCAATTAGGCTGGCAGGGTTTCTGCCACCGTGGAGGGCCTGCTTGCCCCCTTCATAGATGTGCGACTCAGTCACGTTCAATTATTCAGAAACCTCTTCTACACGAGGCCCTGCTAGATGTGCTGTGTAATTACCATCACTTTGTGGGCACAAGTCTGGCTGTGAGTTGTCATCAACCCAGACATGCTTATTCCCAGGACGACCTTCTTCGGCAGCCAGTGCAGTGGTGGGGTGGCTTCTCCGTGAAAGCCAGGAGTCCCGTGGCACGCGCCCGTGAAAGCCAGGAGTCCCGTGGCACGTGCCCGTGAAAGCCAGGAGTCCCGTGGCACGCGCCTCCCAGGGTTTTCAGAAGGAAGTGAAAACTTGTTCTCCATGGTCCTTCTTGGTTTTGGAGTTTTACTTTAAAACAATATTTACTGCACACCTTTTTCCATTATAGAAATAATATATGATCTCTAAAAATTTTACAGTTCTAATTCCAACAAAATGAAAGCTAGTTGGAGCTATTTCAAGAGTTTAAGGTTTATTATAAGTGTATACGTTCTCTCTCTCTCTCTCTCCCCCTTTCTCCTTCACTCCCTTCTAACCCCCTCCTCTTCCTCTTCCTCCTCTTCTTCCCTCACCTCCTTTCTCTCCTTCTGTAAAATTTTATTTTATAATAAACACATAAAACTAAAAAGAAAGTTCATTGCCTAAGGCCGAGGACGCTATGATCATTCCTTCGAGAACATTTAACAAATGGACAGATGAACTTGGCTTGTGGACTTGAGCAATCTCAGCTCAGCCAAGCCCACATCTCTACAATAAGCTTTGCATACCAAAGGGTGGAATGAACTAGAAAGTAGCCACTTTCCCTCATCAAGGCTTCAGACCCCAGAGGACATCAGAGTAATGCACATCCCCTGTGTTCACTGTTTCAGGAGATACTGTTTGATCTGAGAGCGGCTCACACAGGGGCTTGCCGGAAACATGGACCTCGGTGAAAAATGGGCTTTGGAGGAAGGAAGCTGGCTGCCCCATGCTGGAATCCATCACTTTCCCAACACCAGAGGGGGTATGGTCACTTTTCCTGTCCCTGTACACACAGTCTCTTCCCACTCTGCCCCTCCCTGTTTCAGCCCAGCCATCTCAGTGCATGTCCAGGGCTGTTGGCTTTGCCAGGGCAGCCTGGTGGAGAGCACAGCACAAGGCTGAACCGACTGGGCTTCAGTTTCTGAACTGACTCATTATTAGCATGTCCCCTTGAAGAGCCTGTTCCCACAGAGAGGAGGATTAAGAATCCCTGTTTTCAGGGTTCTGACAGGGACCAGCAGATCTGTGGGCTGCCACTTCCTGAGCCCTGGCCCTTGTCTGGTGGGAACTGAGTCAACACCTTGGAACACCCATTGTGTTAGGCACTGTGCTCCAGTTTCACAGGAATCCTCCAAACAGCTCTACAAGCACTGAGGCAGAGGGCAGAGCAGCCAGGGCTAACAGCACAGGCTAGCTCCTTCTCTCTCTGCCCCATTGTCTAAACAGTGCAGTTCAGCTGTCAGTAATGGCAGTGCTGATGCTTCCCTGGAGCAGAGCACACAGCTTTAAGAAATGGAATGCTCAGGGCTGTGGTCTAAGAGGTCATCTCTCCCCTCTACCCCAAACCGGCTGCAGATCTGTGTTAGCTACTGAGGAGCTCAAAGATCCCTGAGGACAATGCTTTTAGTGAGAATTTGTCTCCTGGTGGTTAACTTGTTCATTTGAGAAAAGTATTGAGGATATATAACATGTCAGGCATAGAAATGGGAGAGAGAGAGGATAGACATAGGATCACTAGACTTCACTTTGATGTGTCCCATCTCTAAAATGAAAATGACTTACAGAGCAAAATTCAACAGCTTCTACACCAAAGCAGAGGGCTTCTTCCCACCACAGTTCCCATCAGAGGGAACCTCTGAAAGGAAGGTCAGATGCTGAGGACGAAACCATTGTTGCAACCGGCCAGAAAATCCGAGCTGTTTGTACTTGGTGCCTACTTGGCAGGTGGCTGCTAGGGGCTGATGAAGAATGTGTGGTGTGTGGCCTGTGCCCTCAGTGTCTGTCTGCCTTCGTGGGTGCACATCTGCTCCTGCCATACCCATCATGTGACTTTACCGGAAGGCAGAGGGGAGAAGTCAAGTGGGATTTGTCCATTGCTGTCTTTGTAACCTAGGCAATAGAATCATCCATTATAAACTTTGGAACTGAAAGAGTCCTTGGAGATGGTGGAGATGCAGGTGTAGCCATGCTTATTGTGACCAAACCACCTTATCCCTCTGTGAGTTCACCCTGTGGTAGAGTGCCGCTCTCGGGGCAAGGCTGGCCGTAAGAAGGGCAGCAGACCTGTGCTGACTTTGCCTACAGGGAAGGCACAGCTCTCAGGTAGGTGATGAGCTTCTGGGGCTGATGGAGCAGAGTCTGAAATCAGGTCCCAGCTTGCAACAATGGAAAGTGAGGCCATGTTGATAGCAGACGGTGTGATCCAGTGAGGGCCAAAATAAGGCCTGGCTTAAATATGAGAGTCCTTATGGGCAGCTGGTATTGAGTGGTGGACCTCAGAGGCAGGGGTTGGGATTTAGGGAAGGTGCATACGCCAAAGAGACTGAGTAGAGTCTGGCGAAGTCTTGAAGCAGGAAGAGAAAACTCATTCAGAAACCCATGTGCTAACCCCACTGTGTCAGAGCCAAGTCCGAAGTAGTTAGGTTACAAAAGATTAACTATACATATAATTAATCTATTTATCTATTTACCCATCTATCCTATTTCTGACACTAGACTAAGCCCTTTTGTATAGATACAGACTATCTCAAGAAATTTTCATGTAATTCTCATTTGAGGAATAAAGAAATGAGGTGTGAAAAAGGTTGAGAATTGACCCAAGATCGCAGCTGTGATCGAGCTCAGACTGTAGCCTGGCTCTGCACACCCCACACCCCAAGACTGCTGCTCCTCCAGCCACTTTGCACTCTGCTGTTGCAAGTTAAGACTCCAAGGTCCAGTTGTAGACTTCCATGGCTGGCAATTTAGTTGCTGCGTAGGACTGAGAACAGGCTCTGAGCGGGACCAGAAAGCACACCGTGCTGTGGTAACCCACCTATTCATCCAGACTGCTGATACATTGCAAGGCCTCGGCCCACCTGCTTGCTGAGTCTCGGAGTCTGGCTACATTTCTCTAACCCACCTCCAGCCACTGGCTGCTGCCAGTTGCTCGGTCTTGGAGGCTGGATGTGGGTTACTGGAATTTGCATTTCCAGTGAAGTTCCAGAGAATGTCTTCAAGTGTTGGGGCCCTGGGGCTGTGTTCTCAGCTTCAGTGGGGCCCCCAGAAAACTGCACTATGTGCCAGTGAGACTCAGTCATCCTGATGAGTCATAGACCTCCAGGCAGGCCCAGACACAGCTGCCCTTGCCTTATCCTCTGAGCATCTCCCGGCTGAGGTTAGGGAGGGCCTGCCTCCAGGAAGTTGGCTGGGAAGGCATGAAGTATCTGGGAGGGTGATAAGGAGTTTCCACAGGAAAGTCCCTTTCCGGTTCTTACTTCCTATGCCTTCAAACACTTCAAGGACCTGGGCCAGTGGGTTTTCAGACTGATGTTTGAATCTGTTGCACATTTTCCAAATGAAATTGTGTGTAGTCACTGACACAAAGGAGCCAGTGTTTGGCCAGTGCCTAATTTTTGAGTGCTGCATTTTGACTGATCTGGCCAGTGCTCTGACCTACCGCTGCCACATCCCATGCTTGGGATTTAGTGCATGTGGGGACAAGGCCCTTCAGCAAGTCCAGAAAGCATTTCCTCTTCCGGTTCCAGCTGTGCTCACTCAGCTGTTTGCGGGGTAGGGGACTTCTGCTCGCATTCCTCCTTAGGAGAGAGACAGGAGGGCCGGAAGCCCAGCCTGTGGGCAGAAGGCAGGTAAAGCACAGGTCAAAAGGTACAGTTTCTAGTGGGGGCATGAAACCAGGAAGGAACAGATTTCCCCTCTGGCATCTCTCGGGGTCAGGGAGAATCTGAACGTTGGTGGGGAAAGGAGCCATCTTTTCGGAGTGTGGTCGGTGTGCCACATACTACTGCCTTGTACGCCACCTCGTTTCCATAGACCTCACTGAGGCCACGTGTGGTAGTACACACCTGTAATCCCTGTACTCAAGAGGTGAAGGCAGGAGGATCATAAATTCAAGGCCAGTCTAGATAGATTACAGCAAAGTTCAAGGGCAGCCTGGGCTACATAGAAAGACCCTATCATACACAAAACTAAACTCAACTGAACAACCCTCACTAGAATCTCATGAAGTAGTTACTCTTGTCTCCTTGTCTGAGATGAGGCCAGGATGCTGGGGTAGGAGAATGTTGGAGAAGCCAGACCAGAGTGGTTTCCATATGTTGACACTGGCTCACACTCGTCCTTGGGCTGCGTTTCCTAATGGCTCAGTAGCAGACGTCCGTTATAGAAACTGTATTTTCTCCTGATCTCAACACAGGGTATTTTGTTTGATTTCACTCAGTAGAGCCAACTGAGAGTAAGCGGGAGGCATGCGCTCCTCCGCTGCAGGCCCTTTTCTTTCTCTGTGTGTATTTTTGGGATTGCTCTTTATTCCAAGTCATGTCTACACATACCTTTTAGGAGTGTCTTGGCTCAGCCAGAATTTCTTTTTTGAAATAATGTTAGGCCATGTTAGGCCAGAACTAGGGGCAGGAGAACAGATGTATCCATCTTGCTTACATATTTCAAAAGCATCTTGTGTCTCCTAGACTGCTATTTGATAGAGATCATATTTAGCATTTTTTAAGGTAAATCTTTGCAGACTTAACAACGCATTCCCTGTGTTGTAGTTTCTGCTGGGAGTAACAATTTTTTTCCCAGATGAGATGTAGAATTTACTGATCCTGCTATGCTTTATTTTAGAAGTGATGAACAACTTAAAGTTGCTATGTGAGGTTTGGCTTTTATTTAAGAGGAAGAAAAAAAGCAATTGTTTTCTTCCTCCTTTTCATCAAGGACCATAAAGTACAATTTGCTGGAAAGAAAACATATTAAACCTCCAAGTGAAGGAGACATGTTCTCTGGGCCAGTGCAGCCCGGAGCTAATGCAGCCACCAATTAGTTGCAAACTAATTTTTTGATAAACCCCTCCAGGTGGGCATGGGTTTGTCCTCCTGACATCTGTTGGCTTGTTCTAAGAGGTACAGAGGAGAGTCCAGGCTTCAGAGCAGTGCCCACACTGTCTTAAGTGTTCATTCAGTCACTATGACAAAGTACGCAGACAAAAATCAACTCAGGGAGGAAAGGGTTTACTTTACATGTCCCAGGTCACATCACTGAAGGAGCCCAAGGTAGGAACCTGGAGGCGGGAGCTGAAGCACAGACCCTAGAGGAACACTGCCTACTGGCTTGGCTCCCCTGGCCCATGTTCAGCCTGATTTCTCATATAATACAGAGCAGCCTGCCCAGGGTGGAACTGCCCCACAGTGGGCTGGGTCCTCCCACATCACCCAGTAATCAAGAAAATGTCCCACAGAGATGGCCACAGGCTGGTTCAGTAGAGACGGTTCCCCAGTTGAGGCTCCCTCAACCCTGCTGTGTGAAGCCGACAGAGATGCCATCAAGTACAAGCTGAGGAAGTCACCACCTGCTTCTCCCTCCAATGCCCCAGGGAGAGGTGGTGGGAGGCCATCTTCACTGTGCTCTTTGGCTCGCTGCAGAGGCCTCCAGGAGGCAGAGGGATGTCTGCAGAGAAGATGGGTGAAGGGTCGTGCCAGGGAAGACACCACAGCCAGAAGACTGGGCTCTCTTCTGTCTTTTATCCTTGAACCTGATGATGTCACCAGACCCTTGGCTGGGAAGGCTGTTCACAGACCCTAGTGAAGCCTGCCCATTGTCCAGTTTTTCATGACATTCGCACAGTGGCTTTTTGCTTGTTTGTCTTTTTGTTTTTTTGAGACAGGGTCTTACACTGCAGGCCAGGCTGGCTACTAACTCACTATGTAGCCTAGGCTGGCCTGGAATTCAGGGCAATCAATCTTCCTGCCTTAGTCTCCCAAATGCTTGGATTACAAGTGGAACTAACACACCTGGCTTGTATCTCTTTTTTGATATGAGAATTGGTAGCACACCTTGACTGGATAAAATTTCTTCCCGTATGGCACAGAGTCCCTCCCCTATCTTGGAGGAAGAAGCATATCTCTGCAAAGCCTTACTTCTTTTTCTCCTCTACCTGCGTGATGTGTAAACCTTAGCAGGCCCTCAGAATGGAAGCTGCCCATAAAAGCCCTCTTTTGGGCCCCTCTTACAACCTTAGCTTCAGGACAGGCCCTGGTTCCTCTGCAGTAGAGGCTGGTCAGGGGTTGATAGCCTTCCCACATGGCTCATGGCATGCTTGTGGCTGAAGTCCCTGTGTACAAACACTGAAGTAATGGGCATTTTAGTAAGAACACTACTAGCTATCCTAAAAAGCACTTAGAGTATATTCTTAGCTCTTGAAATGGAGCCAAGATCCAGAGTAGCTATGTGACCATGTCTCAATACCAAGAAATAAGTTTCTAAGTGAACGTTTCAGGTCACACCTCCTGCCTCAGCCTCTTTGGTGGTGAGATTACAGGCATGAGCCACCACACATAGGTCATATAAAATTTAAATATGTCTAAAAATATTTTCTAAGACATATAAGAAGTTATGGGTTATATCGTAGGTTGGGGATAGAGATTAGGATCTGTTGGAGGTATTTCTGGTTGAGGATACATTGGTTGGAAGGGGTCTTTTAGCTTTTAGTTTATACCTATATGTACTAAACATCTCCTTTGCCTGGATTAAATGGCATATGCTTATCCAATACAAAGTGTTTTAAGGATGAGGATGGTAAGAAAGATAGGATTAAGTTAGGAGGTAGGGTCCTAAGCAGCCTTCCAGCCCACTGGATTTATCACATGTCAGGGCCATAGTAGCAGTGGCCACGAGATGCCACCCATTTAGTTTACGTCTAAGGAAAGCTTCACCTGAGTCACAGGAAGATATCCTTCCAGCTGCTTTCTCCTCACATGTCCAGCTCTTTTATTTGCACTGCCTTTGAAATGGGAGCAGGGGCTCCCTCTTGCTGTCTGCAGGGGCCAAGGCAGCATGACAGCCACTCTCCACTTGGGACCTAAAAAGGTGGCGCTCTGGCATGTTCCAAATCGCTGTGTAGGAGAACGACCGTGTGGTAAGCACTGAGGCTGCTGTGCTTCTCCTAATAGGCCAGTGAGGAACGTGTGGTCTTCAGGAAGCTAACGAGAGTTATTCTGGGGAGAGTGCCCCTTTGTAACTGACAGTGAGATGTAAACTTGTCCACTCTGTAGAGTCCATTATAAGTCAGGGTTGCTCCTGCAAAAGTTCCTCTTTACAGAAGTGAAGTGTGGCGAGGCACTGACACATGTTCCCAGAACCAACATAGCCCTCGGTCGTAGAAATTCTGGTGGGAGAATGATTGGAAGGAGTTGGGAAGGTGGCTTGGTGGTTAAATGTTTGCCAAGCAAGTGTGAGGACCAGAGTTTGGATCTCTAGAACCAACCTAAATGCTAGGTGGTTATGGCAGCCTGACTATAATTCTAGACTTAGAAGTCAAGGATGAGACCTCAGGCTGTGAGATTTAGCCGTACTGGTGAGCTCTGGGTTTGACTGAGAGACTGTGCCTCACTGAAAAAGGTCCTGGAGTGCAGAGGATAATTTCTTGACATCGAACTCAGGCCTCCACATGCATGCACAGTGCCCGACCATCACTTCACACACACATCAAAATGGGAAAAGAAAGTGATGAGAGCTGTTACTGATCAGCTCTAGATCTCACATCTTAAAAGAGTGTCAGTGTTGGAAACATGGACTCCTCACAAACACCTATTTGAGACAAGGGCTCCCTATGTAGCCCAGGCTGGCCTCTAACTCAACCTCCAGTGTGCCAGGATTACAGGTGTGTGCCACAGGCTTGGCATAAACATCACCTTGATTGCTAGGAAACATTATTGTTTACTCTGCTCTAGCTCATAAGATAGAAAATTTGAATCCTATAGCTAAAAATGTTACATTGAATAAGAAAACTGTTTTCTCATTAACCTCTGGTTGATTAGGAGACTCAAGTAACTAAAGTGCCTGAAGGGAAGTTTGTGGCTTAGGGTTCATCCATTCAGAGGACAAATCAAGGGGATCAACTGGGGATCAGAGCAGTTGCTGGAACAGCTTGGCAATTCCCGAACCTCACCACCTGGTGGAACATTTGTCACACTCTTTGTCAGTTTCCTGTTGCTATAACAAAACACTGGAGCCTGGGAAATACATAATAAAAATGTTCTTGCTTCGTGGTTCTCAGGGCTGGTAAGGCCGGGAGCGTGTTGCTGGCACACGCTCAGCATCTGATAAGGGGCTTCCTGCTGTACCTAACACAGTGGAGAGTACCACTGGGGTGACAGCCCAAGTGTGCCAGCTCAGGTCTCTTTCCTCATCTTATGGAGCTACTAGTGCACCATGGGAGCCCCACTTCACAAGTCTTTCAGATCCCCAGCTACTTCCCAGAGGCTCTCCCCATGACCTGGTAGACCCGGGGATGACATTTTCTGTAAATGCATTTGAGTAGCGCAGTCCCATTCTAACCATAGCACTCTTCATAGGGGAAAGGCTGTTGCCATGCAACCAACTCTCAACCTAACTATTAGAACACAAACCACATGCTGAAGACAGTGTACGCTCCTTTCAATTTGAACATATTTTGTGGTGAGCATTTTTTTTTCTATAACTCAAAAATCGTTAAAGGGACAAAACAAGCCCATTGGCATGAACTGTAAAGGTACGTCGCATCCAGCAACATCCAAAACTTCAGCTTTACAATATGACCATCTCACTTCCAGGGCTTTTGTGCTCAAACAAAAAGCAGTTACTAGGTGATAGTGCGATCTCCATTTTGACAGGAAATGAAGGCTGGCTGCAATTATCAGCTAGTGGTGAAGCTGGTATTAGAACCAGGGTCTGGCTGGCCTTGGTAGACCTAAGAAAGGGCTGTGGAATCAGCAATGCAAGACATTTCTTGACCCTGACAAGAAGCTCCTTTGGCAAAGTTGTCAGACAGAAATTTGTTTTCAGTTGCCTTGGAGAGTAAAAGGAAGAATGATTGCTACTAATATAGTCAATTCTTTTGATGAATTTTAATGTAAAGGGAAGCTAAGAATTAAAGTGAGGCAGAGAGACAGAGACACAGAGAGAGGTGTTTAATTGAAGAAGAAACTTTTTCATATGGAAAATCAGCATGTCTATGTACTTGTGATGGGAGTGACTTGAGACAAAGGAAATCTTTGGTTTAGGAGGGTGAGGGTAAAGCCACTTGAATGGGTCTGGCCCACGATGGAACTGACCTTGGATGGAGAATGGATGGTTCATCCATAGAATAGGAGGACAGGAGAGTAAATACACCAGGAAAGTGTGCAGCGGTTTCTGGGTTGTGAGAGGAAAGGAGAAGGGTAGCAGATGTGAAGATGTGAGAAGCAAAGATCCTCCCTTCATAGTAAGAGCTCTGGGGCGGGGAAATTGAAGCAGTTTATTTTATAACTTTGCAAAGTCCGACATCAGCCCAGAATGGCAGTCATCTAAGTGAGTGCTGAGAACAAGTTTAAACCCTAACACATGGCCCTTCTCCCTTCTCTCCTGGTCTGAACAGTCAGAAGCTACAGTCTTCCCTGTCTCCCAGGTCTCACCTTCCCCTTTGTTGCCTGTTTGTCTCCACAAACACTGTGTGCATGGGCTCATCTATTTCACATCCTGTTTATTTTACAGCTTATCAGATGACTGACATCCTTCGAGGAGTTTGCCTGTTAGTGATTTTCTACTCCTAGCTTGGTATGTGTGTTGGTTGGGGGTAGCTTAGCAGAGCTTGAGTGGGAGAATAGCTAAACTAGCAGATATCAGCAGAGGTCTGGTGTTTTCTGTTCATTGTTCCTGGACCAAAGCTGGCTCCAGGCACCTATGAGCCATCCGGGTTTATGTCTCTCAAGGGGACATATCAAGGAGAAATGGTAACACAATAGCACAACCTGGAAACTAGGTTGGGAGGGAGATCAGGGGAAGAGGAGAGACAGAGAAAATGGCCTGGGCAAGTTGATTATAGATTCTGGTAGCATCTCAGAGACTTCAGACTAAAACAGAGGGGATGAACTAGAAAGGTGAGTCAGGGACACTGATCGAAGAACAGAACGCTGGGCCTTGACGTGAGCGATGGTGTTGCTGTGACAGCAGGGGGACTGGCTGGTGGAGCAGGTGAAGGAGGAGACAGCGTCCAAGAGCTGAGCGGAGAGGGATGAGAAGAATCATTACGTAGGAATGAACTGAGGAAAGCCACTGTAAGCCAGGTGGGAATTCCTTCCCAAATAAGGACACAGAAGGTCAAGGGTCTGTACATGGCCTAAATGAGACCGACCAACAAGGAACATGGTCTGTGACTGTCAAGGACAGCCAGGGTCAGACAGCAGGAAATTCAAAGAAGCCTTCAGAGGGGAGCCTGAAGACCATGGAAGCCATCTTGTTGGTAATGAACATGAATTGTAGAGAGCAAATGGAAGCGTTGGGACAGGGGAAGTGGTGTGTCCGGCACCTTCAGTTCTTGACTTGGGAGCTGCGATCATTTGCAGCAGCTAAAGAGTGTTGAGAATGAAGAGATGGCTCAAGAATGTCTGTCTTGAGGGGAAGGACTGGCCCCTCCCTGAGCTCCAGGAGGGATGCAGGCTCCGTGCTTCCTACCGTCTTCCCAAGTAACCCAGAAGTGGGGAGTGGAAACCCGGGAGCTGGCTGCTTTGAGGCTGAGCACACGCTGACGCGCACAGGGCCTCGGCTGCGGCAGCCGCTTCTCTGGTCTCTGAACCGCCAGTCAGCCCTCCGAGGGGGAGAGGTTCATGCTGCTCTCTTCCTTCCCCTTCCCTTTTGGGAAATCAGTCTGTGAGGCTCTGTCTCCAGAGGTCCTTAGGCCCAGAAGCCCGGAGTCGCCCTGGCAGAGCCATCACAGTCCGTTCCGCGGGGACACGCACAATGCACCTGCCCAGTTATGATGCCAGTGACCCAGACAAGGAGATTCCGGAGCCAGACACTAGTTAGAGCTCTCAGAAGGAAACTTTTCTTTCTCCATTCTGCATTCGAAACCAGTCAAGGTGTGATGGACGTGGCCTCCGCTCTGCCTGTCACCACGTGCTCAAGGTGCCCTGAGTTCCGGAACTTCCAGCTCTAGCCTCTGAAATGGAAGCGCCGGAGTCAGCATTCAGGTAGACAGGAGAGAGGGCGCACGAAGCACGTCCTGCCTGCTGCAAGACAAACTCAAGCTCTGAACATCTTTTCTCCGAAGCCCGGAGCACTTGGGAGAGCTGGCTATGCTCTCATTTTAAATAAATGGCAAAAAGAGTTGGGGTGCAAGAGGACGCCCTCTAACAGGGAGAGGGGAGTCGGAGCGTACCACGTGAGAGCCACGGTCGGTCGCCTAGCAACTGCCGGATGCGCGCCAGCCTGGGGCCCAGTGGGCGAGGAAGGCTCGCCACCGCTGCGCGCCCACGAGCATCCACGACTGCGGGAAAACTTTGGGGTTTCTAGGAGCTGGTGTGTCGGCGCGGGGTCAGACCCAGAGACGCACCCTGTGGGCTGAGGGCAGACGATGGGGTCACCGCCCCGCGCCCGGCCCGGGGAGCCGCAGGATCTTACCCATGCAAAGTTGGTGCGCACCTGCGGGCTCCTGGATGACTAGGTGCCTTTAGGGACCGCCCCACCAAGTATTTTAAAGGGAGTCCTCACACCCAGTGGATGAGACTGGTCGAATCCCGGGGGGCCCGGGATCATGGAATCCAACCACTGCAGAGTCCCATGCTTTTACTGGGGACCAGCGCTCTTTGCAGCTGCCTGATCAATTCGCCCCGGATCGTTACCTCGACTTAATTTTTGTTTTCTGCTTTTCCTCTTTACCAGACAGTGATTTTGTGGACCCCTCTCCTGCATCCTACAGCCCGGAGGAGTTAGGTAAGTCCGATCTTCTCCCTTTTGTTCCCACTACCGGAATTCTGTCCTAAAACTGAGAGTTTCCAGAGGGAATGGGCCAGAGGGTGGATGGAAAGGCCAGAAAAAATTCCCGAGGGCGCAGACTCCATTCTCTGGGTCCAGTCTCATCATGACACTGGCCTTTGCTTGACTGTAGCATTTTAAGGGGGTGGGGACATGTTCTGTGCATTCTCTCTCTCTCTCTCTCTCTCTCTCTCTCTCTCTCTCTCTCTTCACCAGGTCAGATCTGGCCCTCTGAGAACTCTGAACTACTGTTACCTGCAGTGTCTGCTTCTGTCTTACCAAGCACCATACAGAAGTATTCTTCCAGAAACAGCTGTGTGGTCACTAACCCTAACCCCCAGGCCCTTCCTCCCTGGTGTTCATTCCTGGTTCCTCTGTAGGCAGTTGGAATGGAACCTCCCTTCTCCCATGCTTGTGGCTTGCGAGATGCTTGGTGTGTAGCTAGGACATTGGCAGGGACAGACCTTTCTGGTGTGAGAGAACGCAGTCTTGCATGGCCGTCTAAGCATCTCTGCTGTCCAGGCTATCTTGGTGGCCTGTGGTGGGCTCTTTTTTCTGGCTCTGCTTTCCACAGATTATCTGCCAAGCCTGTCCTTGCTGTTCTCTTACCACCAGCTGGCAAGTCCCACCATGAAATGAAAGGATTTGGGATGGTATAAATTGGCAATAAAGGAGAAGAGAAATTATCCTCAGAGAGTGGTGTGCCAGTGTTTGTCCACAGCAACTTTCCCAGTGTCCAGACACCTTACCTTGGTTCTGGGCGCCCTTTTGTCTTGGGATGTGCGTTCTTATGAAGTCTCATGGCACTGGAAGTGAAATCCCACCCTAGCAGCAACTTTCATTTGTTGAAGCCAAATGCTTAAAATAGATCTGGAGCCTGGCATGGTGACTCATGCTGGAAATCCCAGCACTTGGGAGACTGAGACAGGAGGATTGCTGTGAATCTGAGGCCAGTCTGGACCACAGAGTGAGACTCTGTCTCAAATAACAAACCAAAAAGCAAACAAAGTCTGGCTATTAAGGTGACGTTCTGAGGTACGGAAGAATGCCCTGTTTATGAAGAAAACCAGTTCTTACAAGTTAAGAAGCAGTTGCATCCCTGTAATACAATTTCAGATTCAACACATGAAAAACCTGTATTTTCAAGGCACAGTGATGAATCTTCTTCCTAAGGGCAAACAACATGTAAATCATAGCTTTGGGAAATGTGACCTTTTAGAAGGGAGGGATTGGGTGATCTGTCCCACCTATGTGTGTCCTTTCACAGTAACGTCATCCCAGATACCTTCCCATGGTGTGGCAGATGCAATGGCCGACTGGGCTCTGCTTGCTCAGAGGACACAGGCTGTCTAGCTGCTGCATCGTTGGCACTCACAAGGTGATTTGTGTCTGTGTAAGGCCCAGGTGTTGTGGTCCTTTCATATCTCCCCATCTCCTTCTGTGACTAGCAGACTGAACTGCTCTGCTGAGATAAACAGAAACAGCTCTTCAAACCAACAGTGAACACTGAGGAAGTAGCTTTTCTTTCTCTTCAGGTTAGAAAAGAAAATAACCTTTTCCCTTTTCAGCTCTCCTGAGACAAGCCCAGTTTCTCAGGAGGAGATGTGGGCAGATATTCTGTTTGGGCTACAAGCAAGGAAAACAGAAAAAGGCCAAACAAAACCTCCCACAGATTGGGTAGTTTGTGAACGGCAGAAATGTATTGGTTTGGGTTGCATACTCCCTCCCTGGAAGGGGTCTTCTGCTTCCAGTCTCCTAAGGTGCTGTGAGGGGCTGCAAGCTGCAGGCTGCTGACTATGGAGGGCCATGTTCCAGGTTAGCAGAGTACGTGGCATCTCCCAGGAGTGTCTTCCCCTGGCAGAGCTGCGTTCTGGTCAAGCTTGTGTTGTTTCCTATAATTCAGGTCAGAAGGAGCTCTTGTTTCCCCCTTGGAAAGAGGCACGACAGTTTCTGGCGCTTTGCTTAGACACACAGTGGGAAAATACCTCATCCTGCAGCCATGAGCTCACCAAGCAGCTCTGCATTCTGGAGCTCAGATGTGGAGGGTCAGCCCTGGCTAAATATAACAAAGGGGTGGAAGGAAGCTAGAGGAAACTTTCTCTACTCACAGTCCTGCTGACACCCAGTGGGTGGGCTTCCCCCACCAAGCAGTTGTCTAGATGTCGCCTGGACGACCCAGTGACGTGGCTTTCCAGGGCTGGTGCAGCTTCTAGGGGCTGAGTTCAGTCACTCAGGGCTGTCCTCTGTTTTGCTGCCGGGGCAAACGGTGGCTCCCACCTTCTGCATGCTTCTGTTCTGTTCGGCTACAAAGCTTCCTACAACCTTTTGTTCTGGCTAATAATGGCCAGTGGAACTCCAGGAAATGCTTAGGTTATATTTGTCAGAATATTATAAAGAATATGAGCAGAATGAAAAGCTATAAAGGGCCAGGCAGGGAAGGGCCCTAAGCACAAGGCCATCCAATCTCATAGAGTTGGAGAAAGCTACTTGCTAGCATGTAGATGTGACTGCTAATGCAGAGTCTCTCCGTACTTCTTCATGTAGTGTTTTTGAGAGGTTCTGTTATATAGAGATGACCAACATAATCTTTGGCCATTGGTGACCCACTTAATCCTCAGCCCCTCCCCCTCCCCAGCAGGTTGGATGGAGGGTACTGCAAAGCACTGAAATCAACTGCAAGTTCAAACTTCTCAGGATGGGGTTGGTTCCCCAAGCAGCCAGTCCCCCCACTCTGCACCCTGCAAGGGTAGGGACCTCCAACTTCTAGTTACCTCCTGAGCTTGTGCTTGAGAGTGGGCTAGATGTGAATTTGAAAAATCCTGTCACCTTTCACTCAGGGGATTCCAAGGGTTTTAGGAGATTTGTGCCGGCACCTGGAGGTGAAGAACAAATGTAGATTCTTTTCTTTTCTTTTTAGTTTTTTGAGACAGGATCTCCTTTAGCCCCAGCTGACCTGGAATTCGACCAGGTTGGCCTTGACCTTACAGAGTTCCACCTGCCTCTGCCTCCCAAGTTCTGGTATAAATGTGTATTTCTTGTTACACCATATCATACCACAGAAACCCTCAAAATTTGGTTTGAATTACTTTAATTTTATTATTCATTTATAGTGCCCTTATTTTCCCATGATTGAAGGGTGGAATTGCCTTTGTCAAATGTTCCATGTAGTAACTAAACTATTTTTTCTAGAAGCTTCTCTGCATCATACCTAACTGTTGAGAATGGTGATCAAGTCAATACGTTTATTTAGTGACTTGTTCTGGAGCACCTGTGGAAGGTTTTTCCATCTGAGGTCTTCAATGACAATCTCACTACTTTCTGGTCACGTGATTGGTAGTTAATTCCACCCCTGAATTTTTGTGTCAATCTTCTAAACAATAATAATAAAAAGGGCACCTTGGGGGATTTATTGTCAGTGTTGCAACAAGATTACAGTGGAGTTAAGTCCCCCAAACAAGAGTTTTGAAAAGGCAACAGAGAAAGGAGCTTGTCTGCTGAGGAATGCTGTATGGAAGGCTTTGGTGAGAGAGTGCAGGAATGTTCCTGTCCTGCGCGGAACCCCCCCCCCCCCCCCCCCGGGCCTTTTTCTCTGGAGGGAAATGGCTTTTCTGTAGTGTTGAGTACAGGTGGAGGTGGTGGCTCTCTGGAAGAGCGATAGACAGTGCTTGGAGAGTTGGACTTGGAGAGTTGAATGAACCAGGTGTGACTGTGTCTGCTCTGTACATTAGTTCCTTTTCCTTCTGCTGTGAGAAATGCCTGGCAGAAGCAACCTCAGGAAGCAAGGAAGGGTTTATTTGGGCTCATGGTCTAGGAAGGGATGCGGTCATCACGGAGGGGAAGGTGTGCTGGTGGGAACAGGAGGCTGCCAGCCACCTTGCCGGTAGTAAGAGAGCCGACAAGAGATGGCTCCAGGCTTTCATAGCCAAGGTGGGTCCCCAGTGAACCACTCCCTCCAGTAAGGCTCCATCCACTTCCTAAAGCTTCCACAACCCTCCATAACAGCGCCACCAGCTGGGACACATGAGCCTCTTCGGACATTTCCTTCAAACCACAACACCCCGCTTAATAACCTGGATCAGCTCTTCTCCGCCTGGAGAACAGATCCTTGGTTTGGCATGTGTACCTCCATTGTCCGTATTCTCTTATCCACTGTAACTTTTAGTTCTGTTGGGTGGTTTTCCAGCCCCTGTCCGCTCGCGTCCCTCTGCTTCATGCCCTTTGTCCCCCTTTTGGCTAGTTTGTGCTCTTGCTTCAACACTGAGTCTGTGAGCCATGTGTTCCTAAAGGGTCTCAGTGTTGGCCGACCCTTAGAATCAGGAGGAGTTTTTCAAATCCCGAGACCAGTTCATAGCTTCGAATTCCTGGAAGGGAAGGGAGACCCAAGCATCAATGTTGTTTTGTTGTTACGTTTTAGCACATTGCAAATTATTCCAGTGTGCGGGCAAGGCTGCACACCCCTGGACACACCCCTGCACACCCCACTGTACAGGCTTCAAGCCACCCCACTCTTCGTCATAAATGTAATGGCTAACATAGTACTGGGCAGATGCAAATCTTCAGTGTTACTGAATAAGGATGGAGAGGATGAATGGCCCCCGTGGGGACCTTGGTATGGTAGTTCTGTATCTCTAAGATTGGCCTATTGGATGCAGCAGTGTGGTAGAGTTCTTCCCGAAGGGGTACAAGCAGGTCACGTGATGCTTCGTTTTGATTGTTGACCTGATTAGATTAAGATGCTTAGGGTACTAGTGAGGCACACCCTTGGCTGTATCTGTGAGGCCAGATGGGCATTTGCAGGGAAGATCAGCTTAAGAGCCTGCTTTGAAGGTGAATGGCACCATCCCAGGGACTAGGGTCTCTGACTGAACAAAGAGGGAGAAAAGGAGAAAGCCATCTGAGGCTGTTCCTGGTGAGCTGAGATATGAGAAAACCGCTTGAGCTGACGGACCCCACCCTTGAACTCTGACCTAAGGCAGATCCTTCCTCAAGTTGGTTTTTGTCAGATATTTTGTTACAATAAGAAAAGCAAGATACAGGTCAGTGCACTGGGCTGGTTCCTCTTGCAGCCCCATCCTGATGCTCTCTAGAGACCTTTGTCCTGTGGTCTGTTATCTGTCCTCTTGACTCATTTCTTGGGATTATCCTGCTGACTCTCTTTCTTTAAAGGGATGTTTTAGAAGTTTGATACTTTAGTATGCAGGAATACATACTTTTTTTCTGAAAATGTAGAGATGAAGAAGATGGGAAGAAACCCACTGGCGCCAGAAGCAGACTGTCCCCTGACTCCTCTGTGTTTCCTGATTGTGGTTGATTCTTGCTCTGGCAAGCCCAAGTGAGCTCCATCTGCCCTGTGCTCGATCAGACCCTGAGAATTGCCCTCAGAGGGCTGGAAGATGAGATCTCCTGAGAGCAGCCTTCTCCCTGTGGGCCACTATAGCATGAGAAAGGGTTTTCCTGGGCTGTTCTTGCTTTCTTCATCCAGACCAGAAGTGTAGGATTTTTTAAAAACAGAAACAGAGCAGAAAGATGAAATTTGTTTGACTTCTTTAGGGTAGTCACTCATGTTTGCCTACCACGGTATCTCCCTCAAATGAGGCAGAATCTGCAGCTCTAGATGAGAGCCTGTTTGTTTGAATTAGAATAGGCTAGACCCGAGAGCCTGTGGTGTCACAGAACAAAGTCCCCTTTCTTGCTTGTGAGTTAGAGGAGCGTTGTGATGTTAGAGGGCTGTGCTCTGCAGGGTTTTGAGTACTCAGGGTTCTCCCCTCCCTGGGTGTTGCCATTGTCTTGAGTCTCACACACACTCAGTGGATGCTGTGTCCATTTAGTGGTGCTCTAAGCTGGTGATGGGTAGCCAAATCCACCAGTCATAGATCTCTTATTGCTCAAACCAGCCTTGTTTTGGCCATGCAGGTGCTTGGCCCCTGGGTTATTTGGCAGATACCACAAAGGCCATGGAGTTATTTAAACAGGATCCAGGCTAATTTCTCTTCCCCTTAGAGCCATGACAGTCCAGGGAATGGATGGCATCTTCCTTGTGCTCTAAATACTCCAGTGCAGCTCCCATGAAGTGGTCTCAAGGAGCCGGTTGAGGACATGCGCTTTCCACAGCAAAGAAAAGAGGAAAAGAGGTGGCAGAGTCAGGAAGCAGCACACAGCCTTCCTCACCCTCCACAGCCCCTCCTCAGGCTGATTGCCTTTCCCAGCTCTGAGCAGGCTGGAGACTGGGCAGGACCGGAAAGGATCTGTTATAGCTCTTCCCCATTCCTGGATCCACCCTAGATACCTACACCCCTTGGAAGCCCATTCATCCCTGGAGGCACCAGACTGAGCTTCTGAGAGGGAAGGAGTTTTCACTGCCGTTGAGCTTTTTCTAGGAATGATTGGCAGTGGAAAAATTCAATTCCCTTCGCAGGAAACCTCACCCTGCCACTGGGTGTGGTCCTACCTTCTGACTCCAGGAAAATCAAAGAGTTTGCAGGATGACTGTTCCCCATACCCCAGCAGGGCACTCTCTGCTGCCATTGATCTTCCAGGGTAGATCAGCCCGTTTCATTGTCAGTAAACTCAGTAAAGCTCACGAAGATATTTTCATTTTCTCAGAGCAGAGGTTTAGAGAAATGGAATTATTTGTTCAATGTCATGGTGCTAATTAGAAGCTTAGATTATTAGAGATATCTAATCTCTAGCTCTGGAACCAATCTCAGTTTCCTGGGGAGAAGAATACACAAGTTATTCTCCTCCCTGGGGGAACACTGTTACTATTAAATAAAATAATATATTTAAAGGCACAGTTGAACCCTCTGTACTGTGGATTCCACATCTGTGGACTCAACCAACTGGAGACAAAAGTTTGGTTTTTTTATTGTGTCTGTACTGAGCATGTACAAATACAGTGTGACAATTCGGTATTTGCATGTGTTAGGTATTGAAAGTAATCTGGAGATGATTTAAAGTTTAATAGAGAAGATGTACATGGGCTGTGTATGAAACCACATCATTTTACACGAAGGACTTGGGACTTCAGCATCCACGGGCTTTAGTCTGCTTGGTGTTGGGCCTGCAGTGACTGCCGCAAAGATGGGTGGTAGCCATACCTAGCATAGCTCTTCCAGGACTGCTGGAGATGAGTATCCATCTCCCAGAGCACAGGGGTGAGCCTGGTTGTATGTGGCAGTTTGGGTCGTATTTCTTGACTAAGTGAATGAATGGCAATTGTTCAAAGCTGTATTGTATTTTCTTTAGACCACGAAAACCAATCATTATGCTCCAAAAGGATGTTCCATCATCGGGTATAAATTAACAGCCACAGAGACTGTGTTGCAAAACCATTCCTGGTTCATGGTGATGCTGGCCCACTGGTAAAGGAAACCAGACCTTTGTGTGCTCCGGAGCAGGGTGCAAAAGTCCTGCAATGGTGTAGAAGCATAGTTGATGACAGGGGCTCAGACCAGGGTGAAAATGAATCCCTCTCCCTCCAGATGTGTGCAGATGTGATGCTGTGCCTGGCCTAGAGCTGTGACATGTCCCAGATACAAGAAACAATGTAGTGGAGAGGACAGTGGGTCTATATTCTCAGGGATAAGTAGGTATCTATCTTGGTTTTAAAAAAAAAGAGAAAAGAAAAAAAGAGCAAGGAAGGGGTGTGGATTGTTGGCTAAACCGCATGGAGGGAAAGGAAAGAACATTTCCTCTGCCAAACGGATAGTTCCATTAGAAATAAATAGGACTGTGGCCAGTCACGCCTGAATATCAAACAGGAGTCTGCCTCCATAGAAACAATGACATTTCTCCGACTGTTAAGCACCCTGGGTGGCTGAGTGCATGAGTAACCAACTTGATGGGGCTGGACCGTGATGTCTGGGTCGTGCTTCTGCCGGGGGTCATTCTGAAATGGGCTCTATCGTGTCTCTTCACACCCCTTGAGTCAGTTTCATGAGGTGGACACATCAAGCTGACGGGCCGGCACGTGATCAGTCTCTCTTACCCCATCTTCCCCCTCCCTGCCGGTCGCTTTCCCTTCAGCATCTCAGTCTCTGCTTCAGCCGCTCTTTGCTTAGGCCAGTCTCTCCCTGCTCCTCTTCTCAGTTTCCTTCTTCTATCCCAGGTTGGAAGAGGGACAGAAGAGGCAGTGCTTGCCTTTCTGGGGCCCCTGCAAAAAATGGAACAGGTCAAATTATAAAAGGGGATAAAAAAAGAATGTTCCTCAGCAAAATGGGGGAACAGATGTTCAGGGCTGGCACGGCGTCCCTCGCTGTCTGCTGCAGCACAGCTCTTCCAGGACTGCTGGAGATGAGCATCTATCCCCCAGAGCACAGCATGCTGTTATTTCAACAGCACACGTATCTGCATATTTATTTCCCCTAAATCTCTTCTCACTGTGACCTTTGAACCCTCAAATCTAGCCTGGACAGGATTACTGACCACCTGGCAGAAATATTATTTTCAACTTCTTTTTAAGGCTTTAAAACAAGAAACCCATTGGGAAGAGAGCACCTCATACTAACTTTCAGACCACTGCCTGACAGGAAATATTTTATGTTGACTTGCAGTTCCTGACAAAGCTGAGAAAGGAGTGTGGGAGTAGAACCTGGTCTGCCGGGAGACTGACACGTGCGGGTTTGGGTTAGAGGTAGGGTGGGCTCCTAGATGGTCTGCCACTGGGAATCGGTGTTTGCCTCCTTGGAGACAGGGTTTTATGTAGTCCAGTATGGCTTTGAATTGGCTATGTAGCCAAGGATAGCCTTGAACTCCTGATCCCCCTGCTTCCACCTTCCAAGTGCTCGGATTACAGGTGTGTCTCCATGTCCAACTTGGCTATTGAGATTTGTATACCTGCTAGGACTCCTCTGTTTTTGTCTTCAAAAGTTCATATAGCCCAGGACAGAATCGAACACATTATGTAAGCTGAGGTTGACTTTGACTTTGAACTCTTGATCCTCTTGCCTTTTCCTTCCAAGTGCTGGAATTACAAACGTGTATTACCATGCCTGGTTTTATTTGGTGCTGGGGTGAAACTCAGGGCTTTGTGTATGCTTGACAAGCAGTCCACCAGCTGAGCTACCCCCCCCCCAACATTTCTCCTTTCTAAACTGGAAATATTTATTTACTTTTATTTTATTTGTTTGAGTGGTTTACCTGCATGTATGTAAGTGGACCACAAATGTATAATGCCTGAGTAGGCCAGAAGAGGGTGTCAGATCCCATGGAACTGGACGTACAGATGATGGTCAGCCTCTGTGTGGGTGCTGAGAACCAAACCTGGGTCCTCTGCGAAGCAGCCAGTGCTCTGAACTGCTGAGCATCTCTCTAGCCCCCAACATTTTTCCTTTAATACAAGATTTCCCTTTGGATTCTATATGCTGTTTTTTCAGAGACTCAAAGGGAGACTCCAGTCAGATGCTCTGGATGCCGGTGGAGGCAGGTAGCTCCATGACCCATTAACCTTGTGTAGGTTGACCTCAGGTGCCCACCCACTGCCCTTCCTGCAGGACCCCTGCCACCTTGTAGGAGTGTTATTAGGGTCAAATGAATGGGCAGATCCAAAGTGTCCAGAGCAGAGCCTGACAAAGGCCAGCACCTGAGAAGTGCCACTCATTTTCACAGCCTACTCCTGGCTCTTTCCTCCTGCCACTCCTTAATCACGTTCAAGCATGGCCTCTTTCTTGGAATCCAGCTATCTCTCCTCCCTGTTCTGTTTATGTGGGGACACTGAAAGGACAGGAAACAGGTGAAGACAGACCCACCGCCATGAAATAAGTGCTGTTTAACAAAAGGAAGATTTCTTTTCCATGTGGATTGAAAGCAGAAATAGTGTCCGGGCTTAGTGGATTGAATGAGTTAGACATTAGACCCACTCCTGCCTTCTTCATTCCTCCCGCCCAGCCTTGTGCAGTGAACAGCTTTACTGCTGAGCATGACGGCCCTGATTCTCCATCCCCAGCTCTTCTGGTGTTGTTTAAATATGGGAAAATGTATTTTTCCATTGAACAGTTCTTTCAAAATAAGTTTCCTCCAATTATTTACATAATGGGGTTCTGATTCCCCGAATGAAAGTTATATCTAAAGCTTGAAATATTTATGCAAATAATTTACTGAAAGTTGTTTCCTGAAGTCTATATGACATTGTAAGTACATTATAATAGGAACTAATATTTTGTGTTCCAATGTTGGATACCTTGTCATGCCTTCCCAGAAGAATCTTGTGCAGTGGGCACTGTTACCATTCCTCCTTTGCAGCAGAGAACTGAAGCTTAGACCTGTTAAATGACTCCCCAGTCACACAGTGAGCATCAGGAGAGCCCTGTTCCTCTGTACTGCCAGCAGCCACCATCTTCAGTAACAGACCAAGACTGTAGAACCTGAGCTACTGATTCTCTGCAAAGAATTCTTGGAAGAGCCATAGCATGCAACTAGTTCTATTTGATGCAAAACTGTAAGTGGACTATTGCCTGGTGCTACCCAGTGGGGCTCAGAGACCCAGGATGGATAAGATACAGGCCTTCTGTCAGAAAGCTGGTTACTCCAGTGGAGGACAAAGACCTGTTGGAAATAATCATGTGGATCTCTGGCCGCTTTAGCACAGTGGGCGCTAGCGGGCTGTGTGACTGGAGTGAGTTATGCGAGCACAGTGTCTCCTGCCTCAGCTGTGATGTAAGAATGCAAAGACAAGCCTGCAGCCCATAATGAGCACACGTGATGGTGGCCCCATGAGAGTCTATGGAACTGAGAACTTGCCTGTGAGAGGTTCCCTTCTGTGTGGTATTGCTAGGGTGAACGTTTCTGTGTAGATATGCTTAGACCCCCAGGTGTTTACTGTTGTGCTTCAGAGCCTAGATTCTCTGCAGGGTAACAGGCGGTCCAAAGGGAAAAAGATCCTGCCAGGTATCCCAGGTTATGTGGGTGCTGCCCTGTAGGTTGTGTAAGTACAGCCGCTGATGTCCACAGGCTGATGAAATCACCTAGCAAAATGCTTCTCAGATCACATCCCAGTGTTTAGGGATGTGGGGGGGGGTATTCTGAAAATACATGTAAAATGCTTAGCGCCTAGTTAGCACTCCCTGAGTGACTTCTGCCACTGCTGTTATGCTAATTGGCTGAAAGGACACTTGGGACTTAAGGGAAGAGAAACAGGATTCAGTCAAGGAGGTGAAGGAAATGCCAGGAGGCCTTGAATAAGACTCCTTCACGTGTGAGTAGTGTGGGCTAAGGCAGAAGACACGCACAGTGCCACATCTGCTTTAGAGCAGCTGGCGACAACTCAGCTGAGCTCCTGTCTGTGGCCCAGGGACTGATTTCAGAAGAGTGAAGCTGGGTGATGTAAGTGATGCTGAGTCTCCCACATACCAGCCCAGACCAGCATGGGAACTGCACAGTGACCCCACTGTGGGCATCCACAAGGGCTGTCCTGGTGACAGAGTCTGTTTGTCCCATTCTCAGAAGGCATTCAGATTCAGCTTGGTGGGGCTCAGTGAGACAGAACCATTGTCACACGCTTACACAGGATTGATTCAGTCCTCTGTTCTTACTACCATCACTTGTTTACAGTGACCAGCTTCCTGTGGCTGACAGTCCACTGCTGATTAAGCCAGACTCTTCTTCTGGGCTCTTCTGTGTGTCCCCCTTCATTTCTTCACAGTTCTTGCCATGTTAACTTGATTTCATGATCCACTAATGGGTTGCCATCTGTCATGTGTGAGACACACACAGTGTTTACAGCCCTCCAGATAGCCAAAGCCATCACATCACGTCTCAATCGCCCTTCTTCAAGTGGGGAGTGGGGAGTGGGGTTCTGGTTGCCCAGTTCACTCCTGTCCTGCTCAGATGAGCTGTGTCTTCTGACTGTGCTCTATTCTGGAAAGCCACACTAGAAACCCGGTCTGCTGACTCAGCACACAGCCTCACACAGCTTGACTGTTACGTGGCACACTTAGTGCGGTCATCAGACCCTTTGGTTGCTATCAGTCCATGAATTAGTTCGGATTTAGTATCTTTGTTACCTAGAAGAGCTAACCTAGCCCATTTTTTCCATTTTGGTCTTTTGGGATATCTTAGGATATTTTCCTTACGGGAGTAGAGGGGTGAAGACTTGAATGAACGCAACCATCCTGTTAGAGTAGCAAATAGCCCAGATTATTAACTGGTCAAGGTTATAAAACCTCTCGTCACCAGTGGGAAGACCCAGCTTTCCAGGTTCACTGGTCAATCACCTGGTAATAGGACCATCCTTAGGAAGGTAGGTTCACCTTAAGTTATGCTAAGTAGATGGGCAGAATACCAGGGCCCTGGGAGTCTGCCCGCTTTTCAAGCGTAATCTCCCCTTCTCTTCATCCTCCTTTTTTAACACGCTTTCTCTAATGCTTTGCGCTGCCCCAGCACCTTGTATTTCTGTACTTTTTCTCCACAGCTTTCTTCTCCCAGTCATGTGGCTGTCAGTCCGCCAGTGTCTGACCGCCTGCAGGCTCTCAACCTGCGTGGCTTCTTTCCTTCTCCCTCCATTCTCCTCCCCAAGGCAGCTGCTGAGATCTCCAGCTTGCCTGCTCTGAGGATTTTTCTTTAATTCTAATAAAATTGTCCTAAAGCTTCCATTTTGGTCCATTCTTAAATTATTTTATGAATGAGACTAAGATTCCTCTTGGGGATGCTCTTTTTCCCCATTTCAGTCCTTCATATTTCCTGTAATACCTCCGACTCAAGAAGTATAAAAAGAAGACTATTGGTGGGGTGTGGTGGCATGACACAGGCCTTTAGTCCCAGCACTTGGGAGGCAGGGGCAGACAGATCTCTGTGAGTTCAAGGCCTGGTCTACATAGTGAGTTCCAGGCCAGCTGGGGCTACAGGGAGACCCCGGCTCAAATACACCAAAAACAAAAAAGACTGTTTAGCACAGTCTATCCTGGCGACAATTAAAACAGCTGTACAGTGACAATATTTGAGAAGAGAACACCTATCGGAGTTAGTAACAAAGCGAACAGCAGCTACAGAGTTCATGCTGCGTGCTAAATACATAACACATCAACAGCTTTACCTGGATGAGAGGATTTCTCAAAACCCTTTGAGGCAGAAACTCTTGTAGTCACTAAGGTGGGGAAGCCCTGAGTTTGGATAATTAAGGCACTTAGTCACCATCAAGTAACTAACAAATGAGACAGGGAGTGGGCTTGACCCCAGGCCTATCTGAGTGTGAAGTCTGTGGGAAACAACTGCCTCCCACACAGAAGAGACTGTCTGGTAAGGCTTGAAAGCAGAGAAAGTGTGAATGTGAATGTGGGGCCCCCCATAGATCTTGCTGTTCCCGAGGGAAAGGGAAAGACTTAGCAGCAGGCTCAGGGCCGGCGTCCGCTCTCCAGGGCTCTGCTGCCGAGGCCATTGCTCTAGGCAGTAAGATCTAGGGTCTTGGAGAGCTCGGTTACCATGGTTAAGTGCACAAGCAGGTGGGAAGTCTGGCTTTGCCCCTTACTACCAGGTACCCGGAGCTCAGGGCACACACTCCTCACCTGTCTCCCGCTCCCAGACCCTCCAGTTCACACACAACCACATCTGCCTTGCTGGGTACTGCTCAGTGATGAAATGGTTACTTGTGCTTTGCTGCCTTCTAGGCAGAGATGTGGTCATTTTAGTCCTGCAATGTCACTTGCTGTGTCCTTATTTAGGTTGGGATTCTGAGTGTGCAGAAACAGGGGCCGCACACTTCCAGAACCAGAGGTGTTCCGCTGGTGGGATCCCTTACCGGCAGCCAAAGCACTACCAGGGAACTTGATAGAAATGCAAATTTGGGGCCCTGACCAGACCTTCTGAGTCAAAAACTGGGGCAGGGCCCAGCAGTCTGCTCTCCACCAGCCTGGCAGATGACCCCATACTTCTGTTAAAACTTACTGGCCACTTCCCAGTCTGCAGATGATCCTGGGCCTTCCCCGGTTTTCAGCAGACTCCTTGAAGGCTCCAGAGAAGCATCATCGTTTGTGTAGATGCTGTTTTCACTTAATCCTGGCTTGGTTCTTTATCAGGGTCAGCTGTTTCTGAGGTATCTTTCTCTCCTGTTTCAAGAGAAATGCTCATTGTGGCTCTCACACCCAAAGGGCTGAATAGAGAAAGAACAGTTGTAGACACCTTCGTGACAGAACCAAAGAACTCTCAGCAGGCTTTCCTTGGACACCTGCAGGGACTGCCAGGTCCTCAATCCCTTGGAGAATTCTGTCTTTAGCTCTCTCCAGTGCAGTTTGCACTGACTGGTGTCCCGCCCCTTTCTTCATGGTTTTCGCTCTATTTTCGCTCTCTGTCAGGTGTGGCTTCCTTGGGGAAGCCCTCCCACTCTGTCTCCTCTAACCCTCTCCTCAATGACGACTAAGCATTGCCATGCCTTCTAAAGGTTCCATGACTCTCCAGCCCCCAAAACAGCACCATGAACTGGAGACCAAGTGTTCAAATACTTGGAGCCTATGGAGGACAGTCTGACTCAAACCACCACAACCACCACGACAAACTGATGTATTTTTTGTATCAACAATGGCCTGAATATCTGAATGAATGAATGATTTGTTCTCTCCCAGCCCTGTCTTCTTTCAGACTCTATTTTACTCTGGTTGATCTCTCAGTTTAGGGATTTATTTTCCCTGGTTAGGTCTAATTGTTTGTTTCTCTGCTTTGGCCTGTGCTAAAGGCCCTTTTCCCATTAGAATGGTGCTGACAATATTGTAGACATGACTATATCTAGATGATAGCTTGGAACACAGCATGTCAATTTTAACAGCCCACTCCCTGCAAGTTTATGCTGTCAAACGACTTTGTTTCCTCCTAGATTGAGTCAATCCCAGGAGCTAGAGCCATTAGGAATGACAGAAATTTGCTTATTACCCCATCTTAGCTTTCAATGTATGAGTTTCTGACCTGTGGTGTGTACTGTGGAGGGGCTAAACTGGAACAGGCCTATTCCCTCCAATGTTCTCTCGGGCTGGGAATTAAAAAGATACGTTTTCAGAATAAAACACCCAAGTATTCTGTTCAAAATGCTGAGTCCAGTCCCTTGTAATCCCTCAGTGGGAATATTCTGAGCTAAATTGTCTCTGGTCCTCGTGAAACCCCATTGTTTATGTTTCTTTTGAGACAGGGTCTCATTATGTAGCTCAGGTTTGAAACTCCATCTTCCTGTTTATAGTTCCAAACCCTGGGATTATAGGCATGCACCATCAGGAAAAGCTCAAAAATGCTTTTTAAAAAATGTTTTTATTGATTTGAGAATTTCATTCAGTGTCTTCTGATCGTATTCGGACTCGCCTCTCAATCCTCTCCATGTTCACGTACTAGCCCTACGAACTTTATGTTCTCCATTTTTATTTTTTTAAGGCCTATAGACTTTAATCCCTGTTTCTCAAGTTCTCTTAACAGTGACTTTACAATATTTTGTTTTAGAAACAATTTTAGAAATTGTTTCCAGTTTTAGAAACAAAAGTGTGTCTACATCATCACTGAAAAGAAAACAATGAAACAGAGTAGTTTTTTTTCATGAAAATATAACAAGGTAGAGATTGGATTGCTTTCACCCCTGTGCAGTTGGCTTTACCCTATAGAGAAGGGTCTATATGGGGAAGCTTAGGGGGCTCTTTCTACTAGGCAGCCTCAACCAACCAACTCAGTGCCTCTCAGCCAGTACAACTCAGTCTCCTCCAGGACTTCTGGCGATATCTAGAGGCATTTTTGTCATCTTAACTAGGGATCAAGAAGTGGTTGCTACTGCTATCCAACTCCAGCGTACAAGGTTGTACCTCACAACAAAAAGCTATCAGCCCAAAGTTTGTCAGTGCCCAATGCTGAGAAAACTTTGCACTGAACCATCAATCAGAAAAATATCCTGAGCTCTGAGTAGTCCCGAGGTTTTGGTAGTGATAGTCTCAGTTACAACCAGAATAATTCAGTTATGAACTATTCAATCAATAATTCCACCATTCTATCATCTACCGAGTAGTTGCTGTTAATCAGTTACTGTATGCTAGCCCTTTGTACCATGGCTGCTCTGCCTCGTCAGGATCTCACCAGGTTTGCTGTGACGGTCGTCTCCTCTTCTTCCTTACTCATTTGCTGTGGATGTGTTTTCTCTGCACATGATCCTATCTCTCTCCTCTTGCATTTTAATCGGTCAAATTATGTGTTTAGTGCACATTAGGTAACAATGTTCCTAGGAGAAAACAGTGAGTCAAGAGGCTGATATGTCACTTGAGGATATGAAACTGAAGGTACCCAGACAAACAGGATGCAGATCCATAACTAAGTGACCCAGGCTCCTTGGGTCGGTGGTAGCCCAGGGTCTAGCCCCATGTTGGTACTTAACACCCATTTGTTTTGTAGGTGACCCAGAGTCCTTGGGTGAACTTCAAATGGAGTGGTTTCCAGTAGATGGATTCTGTTATATAATACTTAACTCTTCTGCAGAAATACCATATTCTGGTATTTCCAGAGTTCCAGAGACCTTGCTGTCTCCCTCTTGCTCTCCCAGTCCCCACCCTCCTCCTCCTCCTCCTCCTCCTCCTCCTCCTCCTCCTCTTCCCCCTCCTCCTCTTCCCTCCTCATCCTCCCCCTCCTCTTCCTCCTCTTCCTCTCCTCCTCTTCCCCTCCTCCTCCTCCTCCTCCTCCTCTTCCCCCTCCTCCTCCTCCTCCCCCTCCTCTTCCCTCCTCTCTTCCCCCTCCTCCTCCTCCTCCTCTCCTTCCCTCCTCTTCCCTCCTCCTCCTCCTCCTCTCTTCCCCTTCCTCCTCTTCCTCCTCTTCCCCTCCTCCTCCTCCTCCTCCTCCCCTTCCTCTCTTCCCCTTCCTCCTCTTCCTCCTCCTCCTCCTCCTCCTCCTCCTCCTCCTCCTCCTCCTTTTCCCCCTCTTCCAGGCTAGAGAATCTGGCTCTGGCAAGGGCCTGCCCCTTGCTTTTCCCTCTCCTCTCAGCACCCAGAACTCAGCATTCCCTGAATCATGCCTCCATCAACACTTCGTGATTGGGGAGGCAGGGCATGTGCCTGGCTCTCCAGAGAAGGCATGCATGATGTAAGAAGCTTACTCAAGAGCATGATTTTATATTTGGAAACAAGTTGGAAGGGGAAAAACAACTATTGTCTTTGTAAGATGGAAGGCTGAAAGAAAAGCCTGGAAAAAAACTTTTTGTCTGGCAATAATAGAATAGTACCTGTAGCCAGGGACGGTGTACTCCAAGCCGCCTGTGGGGACCTGTCCTGTGATGGTTGACTTCTCCTGTCAGCCTGCCTGTGGGGACCTGTCCCCCTGTGATGGTTGACGTCTCCTGTCAACCTGGTTAGATTAAAAAATACTTAGGCCAGTAATGAAGCACATCTTTGCCTACGTCTGTGAGGGCTTTCCCAGGATTTACGAGTGGAAGCCCTGCCCTGAATGTGGGTGGTGCCATACCATTGGCTGGACACAAAAGGATCTTAAAAGGGAAAAGAGAAAGGCAGCCAGAGGAAAGGAACTCCCCTTCCTCTGCTCTCCTGATCTCCCCCGCTATGACCAGCAGTCCCCGCCCCTGCCACCATGCCTTCCCTGCCAGGGTGGACTGTGGCCTCACACTGGGAGCCAAATAATCCTTTTCTGTCTTTGATTGTGTCTTGTCAGGTCTTTGGTCATAGGAATGCGGAAAGTAATTAATATATGCATATATAATATGCTTTTTCCTATACATACATATGATAGTTTAACTTTTTAATACTCAGAAATTAACAATAATAACTAAGAATAAACTAAACCGCTATCATAATATTCTGTCCTGTCTGGCTCTAAATGCCTCATACTGCAGATCAATTTCCATATCCAGGCATTTCCAGAGTTCCAGAGACCTTGCTGTCTCCCTCTTGCGCTCCCAGTCCCCACCCTCCTCCTCCTCCTCCCCCTCCTTCTCCTCCCCTTCCTCCTCCTCCTCTTCTTCCTCCCCTCCTCCTCCTCCTCCTCCTCCTCCTCCTCCTCCTCCTCCTCCCTCTTCCATGCTAGAGGTCAGCAGACACTAATGGGAGCGTAGTGTCTGCTGCTTGGACACGTGGGACAAAGCAGGATGTCTAGACAGGTAGAACAGTCTGACCATTTTCTAGTGATTAAAAGGTTAAAAGGGAAAGTGTTGAGATGGTGCTCTGTAGTTTCCTTTCTCACATCTGTGGCTTTGTCTGGAATATCCCCTCTGTCCAGCCCTATAACACCAAGACTTGAGAGGCCAAGGCAGGAGTATCACCAAGAGTTCAAGGTTAGCCTGGGCTGCACAGTGAGTACCAGATCAGCCAGAGCTACATAGCAAGAACCCTGTCTAAATGACAGTGGCCCTACCCCAACAAACAACTGAAGAGGTCGTCTTCTCTCGACATTTGGATTCCTTTGGACCTGTATACACGGCCACTCACTTTACCTCCGTCCTGCCTTGCTCTTAGCTTCTGAATTCCTGTCATCTCTTACCCTTGGCACATTAAGTTCTGGTGTAGCAAATGCTTCTGAATGGGAATTTTATAGCTCCACGACCCGGCTGGTCCCATCCCAAGACTCTGCCTGTAGACACTGTGAAACTGAAAGTAGGACATAAGGAACTGAGATCTTGTATACCGTGGTTAAAAAACAATCACACATTGGAAAGCATCACAGAACTTGGACTTTAAAACTATCCTTATTTCTGGACACAGAACAAGCATTTTGATCAAGGCAGCCTGAGGCAACCATTGGTTTGCTCCTTCAGCAGTCCCAGGCTGTGGCGACCACCTTAGGGGAGATGGGTGATGCCTTTCATAACCGTGTCTTCGGACTCTCCCTTTCTCCTTCTCTGCCCTAGCAAGCCTGGTCCTTCCTCAGAGACCCTTTAGCAACGTGCAGGGCGATAGGGACTCAGAGTGTGTATGTTAAGTTGCTGGAGGAAATGGAAGGTTTCTTGCTGAGTTCCTAGCTTAGGCTCAACACTTGCTTGATACATCGACCCTCACAGCAAATCTAGGAGGTTGTGCTGTTTGCAGTCAGAGTTACTCTCATGTCTGGAACCTGGGCTACTGCTCGGGCCTCACCGGGGCTGTACCAGCTGTGTGGAGTTCTCTGGCATCTCGCTTGCTCTTCTTCCCACTCCAGTCTTACCTGCAGTATCTGTAGCCTGTTTGGAGTCAAAGGCAGTTCTCTGGGCTGTCCCAAAGGGCACTCTAACAGCCCTGTCACCTAGGTCCAGGACTTCCCTAGCAGTTAGCCAGTGGGAGCTGCAGACATTTTAGAATGGATGTAGACATTTAAGTGAGTGGATAGATCTCCCAAAGGTACAGGTATGAGTCACTACTTTGCTTGCTAGTTAAGTCAAAATTTTATTTATTTATTTTTACTTTTTGAGATGGGATCTCACTATGCAGCCTTGGCTGGCCCTGGAATTCTCTACATAGACCAGAACTTAAAGAGATCCTTCTGCCTCTGCCTCCCTGGTGTTGGGATTGTAGGCATGGGCCACCATGAATTTACTTCTTAATTATAAACATATTCCATTTGGTCCAGATGAGGCATTAAAATCTGCATGGAGCTGTGCTGTGGAACATTTGAAAATGTCCTCGTAGTCAGTTCTGAACCTTTGCTTCTGAGAACAGATTCAGATATGTTTTATGCAGATTATTTTCTACATTTGAGGTAAGATTATTAGCAGCTGAAAGGTAGAGAGTTGAGAACAGGAAAAGTTGGCCTCCAGTGTGTCTGCAATGCTCCCTGTATCTGATCACTTGGAGTCAGTCGAGGAGGACTGGGAGACCCACTGCTAGATGTCGTACTGAGCTCTGACCCGAGGACTGGCATGGGATAGAGGGTCCGTCTTCTAAGCGTTCCCTCCTGGTTTCATGGCCTGCACATCCTGCCTCCTCATTCCCCATGTCTCACTGGAAGCATTTCTCTGTGTGAACCGATTTACATATAGCTCCATCTTTCTTCTCTATACCTCTGTCCCCAACATCTCACCCAGAGGACAGGCTCTCTGCTGTTCCATGATGAGATCTTCTAAGGAGGGTCCATGGGCTCCACTTCTCTCCACTTGATTGCCTTTTTCCTCAGGATAGCCACCTAGTCAAGGAGAAGAGCAACATTTCCATCCAAAGATCTGCCCCTCTGTTGTTTGGTATGGGCAGAGATGGGACATCCCCCCACGCTCCTTTACTTCACACTCACAGGCCATTGCCTTCCACAGCCATCCAATACCGCCCCCATCTTATAGAACCCTTGGAAGGCAAACCGGACTCAAATGTTAGCCAATACATGCTGTCTACTCAGAGGCGTGTAAGCACTGCCTTCGTAACGTTACTGAATCCCATGTTCCAGTGTGCTTTCTGTTGCTGTGACAAATACCATGAGCAAAAGTAACTTACAACATACAGATCGCAGCCAATTGAGGGAAGTCAAGGCAGCGGCCTGAAGGCAGGCCTGCTTACTAAGCCATGCAGCATTAGCTCCATGCAACCAAGGAACTCACTTCACAGCCCAAGTACAAAAGTAGCTATGGAAGACACCGCTTGCTAACTGGTTCCCAGGCCCATGCTTAGCTTTCTTATACAGCTCAGGAACCCCCCCCCCCCCTCCCTCCCCCGCCCCAGTGGCATCTGACATCAGTTAACAGTCAATACCAGTCCTCACAGACATTCCCACAAGGCCAGTCTGATCTAGTAATACCTGAATCTAGGCTCCCTTCTCAGATGTCTCTAGGCTGTGTGAGTTGACAGTTCAAGCTACTAAGATACCTTACAATTACCTTACAAGGCTTGGTGCTAATTTGATCCCTTGCCTGGAGGAATACTGAGGTTTGGAGACATTAGGCTTCTTTTCCAAGGTCACAGGACACCAAGTGGCTGCACAGTGATGGAGCCCATGCCTGTTTGTGTTGTGAAGTTGATGCTTGTGGCTGGTAAATTTGCCTGCCTGCTTGGATGGAGGATGGTACCAGTGCAGGAATTGTAAAGTGTAAACTAGCCTTCTTTGCTTCTTTTTCTATTCAGTACCACTTCTCCAAATCTATACTATTTGTCAAACCCCAGATGAATCAATGAAGCATTTGTTCCTTACTGTAGGGCACAGACTCAACTTCCAAGTTGGCACTCAGGGTTGATACAGTGTGGTAGGAAGCACAGGCAGGTTCCACCCTTGGCTTGGCTACTGAACTTGTTCTGTGACGCTGGGAAAGCTATTCAGCAGCCATGCTGGCATTTCTTCATCAGCCAAGGGGAAGGTGTGGCTGACCCTTTCTTTACTCTTTCGCAGGCCTGCACTTCTGTGTTCCTCTGCCTGTGCCGCCTCCTCCTTTGTGGTAAAAAAACCCTTTCCCCTTTTACACTGGCTTGCTGGGCGCTCAGACCTAGCCAGCTCCCTCTGTGCTCAGCAGCCTCTCGCCCAGTGCCGCCTTCTCCCTTTTCCTGCCCATGCGAGCTCCACCTCCTCCTGCTCTCCTTTCTCTGCAAAGCTGGCCTTTTCTCCATCTTTGTTCAGGCTGTCACAGGCATGGCCCTCCTGCCCAGTTCTTTTCTGTGGGCATATTCGACTTTAAAAATAGATGGCACATCCTTCTGGGGCTGGCTATGCTCTATGTGCTGTACTATGTTAGGTGACTTTAAAATGAAGCAGTAACTTCAACGATTATATTTGGGCTCTGAGGAGCAGAGGTACCCAGTCCGAAGACTGGCAGGGAATCTGAAGCAGAGTCGGGCACACACACCCAGAAACGTTGATTGGAGGGTAAAACTGTATGAAGGTTAGTTAGGGAGTTGCCCCAACCCGGACAGGAATCTCGAACGATCGCCTGGTAGGAAGAGAGGAAGCAGGAAGACGGGAAGCTCTGTGTGCCCAGACCCTCCCACTAAGGGCTTGCGCTGCAACCCACAGGCCTCCGCTTGCTGAGAAGCAAAGGAGCCCCAGAAAGCCAAGCCCCCCAGAACATGGCTGCAGAGGGCAAGGAACATAATCCAGTATGTGGGCTGGGGCAGGAGTGTTGTTCAGTGGCCTAACTTAAGAGGCAGGGCAGAATCAGAAACCCTGTCCCAACATTTCAAATTCTTTGCCTCTGCCTGGGCAGATAACGGCCTGGGGGCTGTGGTCACAGGATGCACGGTTCTGCAGACACACTCAGAATTTAAGGCTGAAAGCTCCCCTCGATCCCGTTTCTGAAGGAAGTGCTCGGGCTTGGGGAATGCTAAGAAAATCGTGGCCACTTTTCCCAGAGGAGAAGACTTCGTCCCAAACCGAACCTAACCGGGACTTTAGAGGCAGATCTGGCTAAGCAGTCTAAGACAGAATTGGTGGGTGTGACAGGAGTTAGGAGGAAACGCGGGCGGGGGCTGCCGTTCTGCTCGGTGTCCCGTCCCGGAGACTCGTCGACGGCAGCCGGGCCGTCTCCGCGTCCCCGAGGGGCGGCGGGAAGCTGGGGACGGGCTCTAGGGCCCAGCGGCCCGGGCCGGGGCGGGGAGGAGTGTAGGGTTACCGGGACCGGCCCTGCGACCCTCGGGCGCGCGTGGCTCGGGAGCGCGCGTGGCGCTCGGGGACCGGGCCGCGGGGTGGGTGGGGACTGCGGGGGAAGCCCGGGCATCTCTGCTTCCCGAGCGCAGGGCGCGGCAGCCCGCAGCCATCCCCCTGCCGCCGCGCTGCCCGAGCCATGCTCGCCCGGTGATCCGCCCATGACCGCCCATGCGGAGGGCAAAGTCGCGCCGGGGACCTGGCGAGCCGGCGCCGAGAGGTAACGGGGGCGCGGGGGGGGCGGGCTCGGCCGCGAGGTCCCCGCCGCCTGTGCGCCCTCGCGGGGGGCCCGGGCCCGCTGACGTCAGCTCCGCCCCAGATCCCGGGTGGCGCGGGGACCTCGCCGTGTCCCTCGCGGGACCCAGGGGTCCCTCGGTGCCCAGCGCGGCGGGCTCCCGCCGCAGACTCGGGCCCTTCCGGGGGGCTGGCGGGTCCGGTCGCCGCAGGGGCGGAAGGGCGGCGGTGCCCGGGCTCCGCGGGGACAAAGGCGCTGGCCGCCGGCCGGACGCCCCTGCCGGACCCCGGGCGCGCCCGCCGGGGAGGAGCTGGCCCCCGCCGCCTCCTTTGTTCTCCGCAAACAAGTTTCTCGCCCCGCCGGAGTCGGATCCGGCTTCCCCTGGCCGGTTGGTCCCGCCTGGGGAAGAATCCGATGTCCGGGGGAGAGTTAGACTTCTCCTGGGGGAGCAGGCCGAGCTTTCTCGGATGTGACATACTGGCTGGCCCCGACAGCCTGGAGGAGCGCCGGGCAGGCTGGCCGCCGAGCAGGCCCTCTCCGAGCCCCCCTGGGTCCCAGGCCGCGAATCCCGGCCTTCCCAGCCCTTCCGGTGTCCTTCTGCCTTTCGGTCTTCGGCGTGGGGTCTTTCTCCAAATCGCCAGTGCTTTTAAAGTGCTTTGAAAGCCCGGGTAGTGTATGGGTCCCCCGGACTAGGGTTTCTGGAGCCGGCCGGGATTCCGCCACTCCAGAGACTTTACAGTTTGGAAGGAGCTTCTTGTGCGCCTGGTCCCTGCCCACACGGTTCCATTTCCTTCCTCTGAAGCACGTTTCGAGAATGGAGTGTTTTGCTTAAAAAGTTTTTGGCAGTGGAGGGTGGAAGTTGTGATGCCTCACATATCCGTTTGGATAAAAACAGTGTTAACCGGCTCACCCGAAGCGAACCGCACCAGGGCGGAGGGGTGTTGAACAGCTTCAGTTCCAGAAAACTCTCCCTCCCTTCCAGGGAGTGAAAAGTCAGGCCTTGAAGTGTGGCGCGCCGCGGATTCCCCGCTTCCAACACTGGGCTGTGGATCCTGCCAGACCGGCTGAGACCGCCCGGGCTGCCTGCCGCTGCTGGCCCAGGCGGCGGCGCTCACGCCCGTGGTTAAGGATCTCAGGAGTGCAAGTTCCCAGGACTCGGGCAGAAAAGTCGTGCAGCTGTGTGCCCAGCGCAGTGGTCTCCATGGTCGCTTTCGAGGAGAGTAAGGAAGGACGAGCTTAGTACACTTCGAGCAGCTGGACGGGAGGCAAAGGGCCAGAAAACACGGGTTTGCGCCAAAGAGAAGGGGCAGGGCATCCCCAGAAGTTTCCAGAGACCTCTTAGCGGGCATGATGTCCTAAGTATGTGTGGGGTGATGCTTAGGTTTTTGGCGGCCTGTGTGCTCTTGCGTGTCACATTTTCCAGATACGCGGAGAGAGGTGAACAGGCAAGTGTCCCCCCTTTTAAAAACCAGCCCATGTCCTGTCTGGGTGTTTAGATTCGGTGCAGAAGGCAAAACATCCAAAAAGATGTCTTTTCACGGGAGCTAACAGAGGACTTTCCATTTAAATGACATTTTAACTGGCTGTCGAGCAGCACCCAAATGCACGCGTGATTTTATGGAAGATGCTCTGCTGATGAGACTGGAGAATCTGTTCTCAGTCAGCTTGTCTGTCAGGTGTCTCCCTGGGTGGCTTTTTCCTGATGTCTGACCCTGACCAGATGTGTGACCCCAAAGCCCAGGAAGGATGTGGCTGGATTAATTGAAATGAGATGGGTTATGTTGTGAAATTCTTCAAAGTCCCTTGTGAAAAAGCTTTGATGATGTTATAAACCAAGCCCCTGGTTTTAAGAAATAATGACAGAACAGGGGACTTGCTAGCGAGAGCTGTAAAGTGTGGGTTTTTCTGACTGGTAAGTTAAGCTTTGTAAGAATTGTTAATACTTCTCACACCTATCAAAATCAGGAAATTCTGCAGTATTCTAAATATCTGTACTAACTTTGGAGGGTTCTTATGACCCAGAATTCAGTAGGTTAACAGAATCCTCAAAATCAAGTTGATAGGGAGGAGGTCAGACAAGAGGACATATTTGATGATGAGGTTTGTTGGAAAGTGTTGTCTGAGGTTATTGAGGTTTTTATGTCTGTTTGCCTAGAGATTTTTAAAATACAGTCTGTTTGACTTTGTATTGTTCTGGAGGAGTGGCTCCATGTCCTTCTGGCCATAGTGGGTAGATCAGTGTACTACTTTTGCTGGACGGAAGCCATTGGTGCTGCTGGACCTGTATGCTGGCACCGCGCAGAGTTGGCCTGTCATTTTCAAGGACCTGACTCCACCCTTGGGGTCAGGAGCTGTGAAGCCCTCAGATGCATTCATTCATTCCAGGTTCTGGACAGAACTCCTGGCCTGGGGCGCTGGGCCTCAGACTTCTAAAAGAACACAGGAAATGGACTGCAGAGGTAGAGCAAGGCCCTGGGTACTAGGGGTGTGGGACGTGTGTGGGATGTGTGTTGGATGTGTGTTTGGACGTGTGTTTGGACGTGTGTTGGACGTGTGTGGGACATGTGTGGGACGTGTGTTTGGACGGATGTTGGACACGTGTTGGACGTGTGTTGGACGTGTGTTTGGACGTGTGTTTGGACGTGTGTTGGACGTGTGTGGGACGTGTGTGGGACGTGTGTGGGACGTGTGTTTGGACGCGTGTTTGGACGTGTGTTGGACGTGTGTTTGGACGTGTGTGGGCTGGGCTGGCTATATCCCCTCCACCCCTTTTTCACAGGCAGAATGTTGCGGGGTTTTTTGGTCTTTTAGCTTTTCATGTTGAAATGATTAGAACTTCAGGGGATGTTACAGAAAGAGTGGAGAGGTTGTCGTTTTAGATTCCTCGCTGCAGTATGAGAGATTTGGCTTCCCTGCGCTCTTCCCTAGCCCTTGGCATCCTACTCTTGCTGTCCAGTAGGCATTGTGGTAGGCGCTTCAGTCTGTTGTGGTTTTCGTTTGTGCTTCCTGCTTGCTGGCTGTCTTGTCTGGGGGAAGGTCTGTCTAACTGGGTTGTTTGTTTTACTGCCAATACTCCGGGGCTGTGTGGAGTCGCCCCTGTGTGACATATAGAGTCTTCCCACAGTGTAACTTTGTCTTTTCATTCTCTTTCTGGGACCTTTGGGAAATTCAAGTTTCTAATCTGGTAAAGTCCACCGGTGAATTTTCTTTCCTTGACACATGATGTTTCAGTGCTTCATAAGAACCTTTGCCCAGGCCTGTGCTTGTTCCTGAAATTTTTACATTGCAGTTTTGGTCCCCGGGTTAGAGTGATGGCTCAAAAGTTGAGAGCACCGGCTGCTCTTGCAGAGGACCCAGGTTCAGTTCCCAGCACCTACATGCAGCTAACAACAGTCTGTAACTCCAGTTCCAGGGTATCTGACACCCTCTTCTGACCTCTGAGGGCGTTGCACGGCACGGATGCACCGACATGCCGGCAATGCATTCATAGAAATAACGAGTAAAATGTTGTAAAAATTGTGGTCTCTTTTTATAATGCTTAAGAATCTATGAATCTTATTGCTGACCTTTACTAATTAAATTTAAAACTTTTTATTTTTAAAAATGTTTAAAAACATTTATTATTGTGCAGGTGTGTGTGTGTGGGCACACACATGGAAATCAGAGGACAACTTAGGAATAGGTTCTCTCCCTCCACAGGGTGGATTCTGGGCGTCAAACTCAGGTTTTCAGGCTTGGCGGTCGGCGCCCTCACGACTCCATCTCACTAGCTGTTATCTGGTTTTTGATTTTAAAAATAAGTTAGCATACAAATTGTGGTTTCACTGTGGCGGCCTCACACGCACTCGGTCTGTGCTGCCCTCCAGCCTCCTCTCACTCCCCCGTCCTTTCTGCCCTCGGACGTTTCCTCTGCTTTCATCCACATATGTTCTAAGATTTATTTATTGTTTTCATTTTATGTGTATGAGTGTTTGCCTGCATGGGTGTAAGTGCACCCACGCCATGCAGTGCCCTCAGAGGCCAGAAGATGGAGTCAGATCCCCTGAAACTGGCATTATGGACGATTGTTAGCCTCCACGTGGGTCCTCTGCAAGAGCAGCCAGTGCTCTAACAGCTGAGCCATCCCTCAGCCCCCACATACATTCCATTACCATCTCTGCCCCATCCTGCCTCCTTTAAGACCTCTTTCCCTCTCTGCAGTCCTTTCTGTAGTTTCATCACCTGTAAACCTCCCTCTATAGACAAAAGTTAGAATTTAGGAGCTACGTATGAGAGAATGTGTAGTATTTGTCTGAGTCTGGGTTACTTTCTTAATATAATTTCCAGTTCCATGCATTTTCCTGCAAATGTCTTGATTTCATTTTTCTTTGCAGTTCTATAAAATCCTATTGTGTACATATACCACATTGTCTTCATCCATATGTTGATGGACATTGAGGTGTAGATACTTAACACAGCGCTGAACATATTGAAAGCCTTCGGTAGATACCTACTATCGTTATTACTAAAACAGTAGGAGGGGCCAGTGAGGTGGCTGAGCACGTGAAGGCACCTACTGCCAAGCCTTACCACCTGAGCTCCATCTCAGTGACCTGCACGGTGAAAAGAGAGACCAATTCCTGACAGTTGTCCTCTGGCTTCCATAGGGTGGCCTGCTGTGCAACACCCAATAAATAAATGTAATAATAACAAAAGAAGTAGAAAGGCAAATTGCTTTATAATGTGTATTAGTTACTTTTCTGTTGCTGTGATAAAGTACTGTGACCAAAATAAGAGTTTATTTTGGCTTACAGCTTCAAAGGTCTAGGTGTTCATAGCCGCAGGAGAGGCATGGGGACAGGAGGCCGATGCAAGAAGCTGAGCAGTCATTTCTCAACCTCCCAGCCATACCCAGGAAGCAGAGATAGTGCACTGGAAATGGGACAGCTCTAAACTCCCAAGGCCCGCCCCGGTGATGTGCTTCCTCCAGCAGGGCTCTGCACCCTGACACGGGCTTCCGCACCCTGAAGCGGGTCTCCGCACCCTGACGCGGGGCTCCGCACCCTGAAGGTTCTATAACCTCCCCAAACAGCACTGCCAGCAAGGGATGAGTGTTCAAGTACCTGACCTATGGGGACATTTCTCATTCCAGCCGCCACAGAATGTCATATGTGTTCTCAGAAATGTCACTCTAATTGTTTTTTTTTTTGGAGGGGGAGCTTTTTGACACAGGGCCTCCCTATAGCTTCAGCTGACCTAGAACTGGCTATGTAGACCAGGCTGGCCTCAGTCTCACAGAGATCCACCTGCCTCTGCCTCCTGAGCACCTGAATTAACATTCTTGTCTATTCTCAGCTGATGGCACTGAGTCAGATACAGCATAGGACTGATTGAATGAGTTTAGAAGCTAGAATCCTTTATTTATGGTCTAGTGCCATCTATAAAACAGACCTTTATGAATGAGTTTAGAAGCTAGAATCCTTTATTTATGGTCTAGTGCCATCTATAAAACAGACCTTTATCAACTTGTATAATAACTACGATGCTTGGAGTAAAGGAGGATGTCCCTTCTGAGCTGACTTCAGGATATGTGGCTTCAGTCCTAGGCTTGAGTCTATGTTGTCCTCAGTGCAGTGAAACAGGGCTGACGTCACTAAGACATATCCCTAACTTCCTAAGTGGCAGATTCACTTACTTTAACTCAGTGACCTAGTTCTTTATTTCCAGAGGAAAATAATTCGGCCTTGGCTGTGGGGTCAGAGATCTCTGAAAGACTTGTTACAACATAGTGTGCTGGGCCAGCACTGGGGCTTCTGTCTTGGTAGGTCTCAGACTACTAGGGCCTGGGGCTTTATATATCTGACACTGTTCTGGGACCATGCTTGGAGAACAATTGTTTCAGAGTTTGGTCCCCTGTAAATGGAATCTGGCCTGAAATAATTCTTTTGGAGCTGAGTTTGTCCCTTTTGAATGCATTGGAAGGGACTGGTTTTCAAGTGAATCAGGCTTCAGTCAGTCCTCTGTCCATCACGCTCCTCCCAACCTGCCCTTCCTCTCCTGACTGGTCACTTGAAGGCATGCCATGTCTGGGCCTATGCTCCTGTAGGTAAGCCGTGTGGCCTGGGGAAAGCCACTTAGCCTCTGTGAAATAAACGAATTTGCTAAATACTTAGATTCTACTTCTACTGTTATCGTGGGGTTTTAATCGGAATAATGGATATTGTGCAGAATGTTTATTGGTTGTGAGCCTGAGCCTTTAATGAGCTATGTTGGGTCTCTAGCCAGCAAAACTGGTTTTTAAAGAAATCGTTTTTGGCTTCCAGATCAGTTCCAGCTCCATTTTTCCAAATCTGGTCTCTGATTTGTGTTCAGCAATAGGGTTTTACCTTCATGTTCTGAGAAGCAAACAAGGGCTGTGGCAATGACCTATATAATTTGGAGAGTCTCTTGGACTGCCCTGACCAAAAACTCAAAGGAAGGTTTCTCCTCTTTGGCACTGTTTCTTGTTATGTAGTCTTCAGCTGTGCACATGGACTCAGGTAGAGATAGTGTATGTGGAATTTGTCATTAGGTTGTTAGACTAACATGATTCCCTCTGGTGTTTAGACTACCTAGAAATTACTTATTCTCTCTCTCTCTCTCTCTCTCTCTCTCTCTCTCTCTCTCCCTTCCTCCCTCCCTCCCTCCCTCCCTCTCTCCCTCTCTCTCCCTGTCTAACCCTTCCTCATGCCTCCTTATTTACAGTGTCCCCATTTCCCCCGTGTCTCCCTTGGTAATTCCAGCCTCCTATGGCCCCGCCTCTCTGAGCTCCTTCTCTTCCTTTGTCCCCATAGTTCCTTGTATAGCGCCCCTCCCCCTCCCATTAAAAAAACCCTTTTATCTAGTTCTCCCTTAGTAACACCTGTCTCCTATCATTCTTCTCTCTCAGGTTCTTTCTTTCCCTTTACTTCCCTGGTTCCTTCCCATTTTCCTGGTTCCTGCAGTTACATTAGGATATATACTCACGTATAAGGATTTGGTGCTAGAATCCACAAATGAGGGAGCACATACGTTGTTTGTTTTTTTGAGTCTGTTACTTCACTTAACATAATAGCATGTTAAGGTTTATTGAGATGTTCTGTATGAAATATACAATGATTCAACTTGGAAAAAATTGAAATTGCTTTGGGGGCTGGAGAGATGGCTCAGTGGTTAAGAGCTCTTGCAGAAGACTGGTTCAATTTCTAGCACCCACATGGCAGATAACAACCGTACTTAACTCCAGTTCTAGGGGATCTGATGCCCTCTTCTGACCTCCTTGGACGTTGCATGACTTGGATGTACTCACATGCAGGCAATATACACATACACATAAAATAAAAATTATCAATAAATTATTACAAAAAAATCAGAAATCATTTTGTACGTCCTTTGTCTTTGGACTTGGGCGACCATCTCTCCTGTTGCTAAGAAGGCAGCTGTCTCCACAATGCTGGGGGTTTGGTAACCATTGCATAGATATTTTCAGGGATGTCATGGAGAAGGCAGGGGAGGAATGGCTGGGTGTCTCGAAACCTTCCAAACCCCGGTGTTGTGGACACACATTGATTTACAGTTGTGGCAACAGCCAGAGAAGAGCTTGGTGCTAGAAAATCGCCCAAGCAGAGGCTGGCAAGTTGAGAGACTCTGTTTTCTTGTATGCAGTAGAAAAACAATTCCATGCATTTTTTTTTTTCTGTCAGTTAAGACAAATGTGATCTGTTCTCTATCTAGTTTTTAAAGATCTAGAACTACAGTGGCTGTAGTCACCACCAGACACCTGTGGCTGTTCAAATCACTGACAAGCTAGAAATTCAGATCTTCAACTCTGTTGACCACAGTTCAGACCTTAGCCTTACCTCTGTCACTGCCTCTGCTGTTTTCGGTGAGGTTAGCTGCCAGGTGGCAATGCCATGGGATCAGATGATGGGCAGGAACACATTTATGAATGAAAGGCATGCTTCTCCTTTGTGAGTCAGCTGCGCCAGGGGGAGAATTTTTCACTGGGTGAGTGCTCCATCCCCAGGAGTCTCCCCAGATCACCTCTCCCTCATTTGGAAGGTGGACCAGCTCGGGATCTGGGATAAGCCAGGGAAGAGCTCTCAGGTCCTTCTGAACAGGCACTCTCTGTTTCTAGGAATGCCCAGCTCCTGGGATTCTTCGGGAATAATGAGGAAGGTTGAGTGGCTTTGGCTCTGGGAGGGCTTCTGCACAAGGCCTCCAAGGCCAGCCTGGCCACCCCACCTTGGTCTGTCTCACTGTTGAACCTTTGTTGATGAGTTGGAGGCTAGCCCAGTTTCTCTGTGCAGTGTTGGGGCTTGCTCACATACCTTCCACTCTGTCGTCTTAACTGTTGTGCCCTGTGAAAGATGTAAGCTGCCCCGGTCTTGTCCTCAACTAATCTTACATCCGACAGTCACCAGGCCTTGCAGTTGACCTCCAAAACGAACACACACGCTTCCTTTGCATGGCCCTAGAGTCCAGGTGGTGGAAGGGCTCAGCCCCACCCTTCTGGGCACCACATGATAGGCTGTCTGCTCTTGCCTCCCCTGGCTTCTGCCTCACTGTGCTTCTTCCTCTTCCCTCCCCCACCTCAGAACAGGTCAGGCTAGCTGAGGATGGTGGGTAGGTTGTCTTTCAGGCTTGCGTTGCCTCCTCTGTACGAGGAGGGGCTGCATCAGGTGCCGGGGAAGAAGGGCGTCTCCTACTTAGCTGCCGTTAGGGCAGCTTTGCATACTGAGACCTTGGCATGGGTGCTGGAAACAAGTGTGGAACAGGCCTTTCCCCTCCTGAAGGGCTCCGAGAACGTGTTTCTTGTAAGCCAGTCTTTTCTATCTGTGCGCTTTGCCGAAGGGGAGAAAGGAGTTTCCTGGTAAGTTCTGTTTCTCCAGGACTCACCCCTGAGTATCTCTGTCGCTGTTTTTATTGCTTGTTCTGGAGATGTCTGGGAAGACTGAAAGATTTAAGGACAGACAAACCTTGAATGTGCTGTTTCACAGCTACAGGAAATTATGGGAACTGATGAACTAAGGGTAGAAGGCCCAGGTCTGTGCCATTCCAGAATTATGTAAATATACATTCACATGCGCTATTGCAAGGTATATGTCAGGAAAGCAAGACCAGGTCTAAATTTAGGTCTACTCTGAAAGACAGAATTTTTAGTTCTGAGTTGAGACGTAAAATTTTCCAAAATTGTAAAGTTTCTTACATTTTCTCCAAAGTAAATTCCAGGAGTTTGGAGGGAAAAAATTGAAATAAATACACATTTTTATACTTTGGTGACATTTACTCAGTGACTAAGATCACTTTATAAGTTTAGGAGCACAAATAGGTGATTGTAATGAAGGTTGCTCATAAAATGAACAGATTTTGCAGAATTGAGGATGGTGTCTGTGTGTGTGTATATGTGCACATGTATGTGTGTATGTATATTCCAGTGGGTGTGCAGGCTAGTGGTCACTGTCAAGTGTGTTCTTTCATCTCTCTCCACTGTGTTTTCAGTCTCTCACGGCTTTGGAGCTCACTGATTGGCTAGGCTGCCTAGTCAATAAGTCCAAGGATCTGCCCATGTCTACCTCCTAAGCATGAGGAATATAGGCTTGCCCCGTTGGGTCAGGCTTTTTCGTGGATCCTGGGGATGTGAATTCTGGTCCTGGTGCATGTGTGGCAAGCACGTTACTATCTGTCACTCAAGGTTGTAGTTTTCTAAAAGCAATAATCACAAACATGTTTGCTGAAATTACTTTGAATATTTTTGGTTTCTTCTCTCTCTGTCTCTCTCTCTTCTATATTTGAGACAGGGTATCTCCATAGCCCCAGCTGGCCTGGATCACTATGTAGACACTGCTGGCCTCAATCTCACAGAGATCTGCCTGCCTCTGCCTCCTAAGTACTGGGATTAAAAGTGTCCACCACCATGCCTGGATAGTTTGCACTCTTAAAATGAGCCTCTGTGTGTGTGCGCATGTGTGTGAGTGTGTAGGTGTGTATGCGTGCACATGCATGCGTGTGTGTGTGTATATGTGTTAGGCTAAAGGACATCTGTGGTTGTCATCCTTAGACACTGTCTTTCCTTCTTTTGAAGACAGGGTCTCTCACTGGCCTGGAACTCTCCAAGTAGACTAGGCTGGCTGGCCAGGGAGCCCCAGGGATCCACTTGTCCCCACCTTTCCAGGGCTGAGATTACAAGCATGTAATACCACATTTTTTATGTGGCTTTTTAATGTGGATTCTGGGGATCTAACTGAGCTGACTCCCCAGCAAAGCGAGCCTTTTCTCATCTTCCAGGCTAGACCATTAGAAGGCTTACTGTTTTAGGAGATGAAAATAAACCTTTAATTGCCACAAATATTATGATCCTGGAAAAAGAACCTTTGTCCATTTTGATATGACTTAATTGTCTCCCTGCATTGTCAGTGAAAGGCACAGAGTCACTGCAGGAGACGGAGAGCAGAGCCTTGAAACTTTGACCTTCATCTTCTAAACCTCAGGTGAACAGAAAAATTATAGATTGAAGGTGCAGGAGAGGGTTTTTTTTTTTTTTTTTTCCTCATTTGTAATGCAGAGGGCAGATTTGCCCTAACCCTGTCCAACAACTGCTGTCACTGAGCCTGTGTGGGTCAGCAAACATTAGAGCCTTGTTTCTAATACCTTTGCAGACTCCTTGGTCCTGGACTTCATGACATGGTGGCCAAATAATTTGGGAGCTTGGAAGAGTCTTTGGAGAATATCAGGTATTTATTTGGGTCTTTGATAACAGCACCACAGCATAGTTTGGGGGACATTGTGTATTTAGGTCTTCCCCCATCCTGAGTCCTTACAGACGTAAACCTGTGGTTTCAGTATAGTCAGCCGGCTGAAAAGTCTAACCTAAGGGAAACTAAAAGCCTTTGTCTGATCTGCTGCTTCTTGATGTTTTTACAGAGTTCATTGATTTGATCATCTTTTATGGTTTTTTTTTGAGTGTGTGTGTGTGTTTGCTGTGTGCTATATATGTGTTTCTGTGGGTTTGTGTACATATGGTCTAAATGTTCATTGATTACTCCATCTTTCTGATACCTGGTGTTTCCTGGGAAGGTGCCCATGTCATGCCACCATGTCATGAAGCCCAGGACCAAGAAGTCTGCAGAGGTATTAGAAACCTGTGCGCTGACCCACACAGGCTCAGTGACAGCAGGATGTTGGACCGGGTTAGGGCAGATCTTCCCTCTGCATTACAAATGAGGGGAAAAAAACAATACAAAACAAAAAACCCTCTCCTGCGCCTTCACTCTATAATTTTTCTGTTCACCTGAGGTTTACAAGATGAAGATCAAGGTGTCCAATCTCTGCTCTCCGTCTCCTGCAGAGACATTTCCCGTCATCCTGGGTTGATATCCTTCCCTTTGTTCAATGTGTCCTGGCTTCCTGCTGGACCAGTCATCACAATTTCTTTTCCACCCCTAAGAGCAGCCTCTTGGGGCCTCCTTCTCACCTTGTGATGTAATTCCTGTTGGTTTTACTTCCTGTCATGAGCCTTCCTCCAGGACCAGGTGGGTTGCTGTTTGTTGTGGGCTTCACTGTCCTGAATTCACAGGGTGACCCTGATCTGACAGTTTGGCAGAGCTTAGTTTCACAGGTCTCTGCGGTCTTCCTCGGGGTTCACCCATCTCTAGGGGTGCTCCACATGTTCCTCTGCCTGGACTGGGAGATTAACTCATTCTCGGTTATAACTTATTTTTAGTATTTTCACCTAAACTTCTTCCTTTTCATGTCGTTCGTGCTTACCCACAGAGAGGGGCTAAGTGAGTCGTAGAGAGTCATGTTTCTCAAAAAGTGCTCTGGGAGCCCTGGGAGAAACTCCTTTCCTATGACATGCATTTGCCTTTATCTATGAACACTGGCACGGAATTGCAGAGTGGATGCTAAGGGGATGCTGTGGCAGCCCCAGCAGGCATCAGGGTGCTAGGGCACTGGGTTGTGCTGGCAGCCCTAGCAGGGGTCAGGGTGCTAGGGCACTGGGTTGTGTTGGCAGTCACAGTTCATTCTGCATGCACACACGCATGCACGCACACACACACACACACACACACACGACAACAACAAAAATAAATAAAGGCTGTTTTACCTAAGAGCGTTCTAGCTGAGGTAGTGCAGGTGGTTAATATAGTCAAATCTCAACCTCGAGAGTCTTCACCGTCCAGTGATGGGAGGATGTGCCTCTCCTGGAAACTCAGGGAAGAGTGATAACGCTGAAGCTCAGATGAGATGCTTTTGTGCTGGAAGTTTGTTTATATGAAAGAACGGTCGACAAGCTCTGGCTTTTCAGATGTGGTTATTTGATTGATGTTGTCTTGAAACTGGAGCAACAGCGACCTGTCTTAAGCAAGGAGCACTGCTACCATGAGGACGTGCCGACTTTTGATGGGAAGCTGGACTTTATAGTTTGGAAAAATGTATGTCTATCACCACTGTGGATTTGACACTTTCCAGTGTGTCAAAGACTTGTGACCCTTGTGGCCCAGGATGTTCGACCAGTTGTGATTTAGTTCATGTTATATAGGTGGTATGTTTTGATGTCCAGATGATCCACATTGTTTAGTAATTCCTGAATTACTAGTGTAGACATTACAAAGTCATCCCAATTTCATCTCAGTTGCTGTAATAAACCACCCCTAAAAAAGAAACTTAGGAGAGAAAAGGTTTGTGTTAGCTCACAACTCCAGGTTGTAGTCTGTCACTATGCGGAAATCAAGGCCGGAACTTAAAACAGCTGGTCACATCACATCCACAAGTGAGAGCAGAGAGAAGGGAGTGCGTACTTACTGCCGCTTGTGCCCAGCTCGATTTCTCCAACTCAGACAGTTCAGACGCTCCTGCCTAGGGAACAGGGCAACCTACAGTGGACTGTCTTCTCCCAGAAATTAACATAATCAACACAACCCCTCTCCCACATACCCACAGGCCAATCCAATGTGGACAGTCCTTCTTTGAGGCTCTTCTCCCAGGTGATTCTAAGCTGTTTCAAGTTGATAGTTAAAGCTAATCATCACAAAAGTCTTGCATGCTTGGAAAAAGTTCCCTTCAAAATGGAAGGTGGGTTGGTTGGTTTTCATGTAATGGTACCCACACTGTCTGGTTTTCTACTTCACACTGTAGTTACTACCTTTAAGAAAATGCTGCTTGTATTAGTTGGCTTGCTGTTACTGTAACAGATACTTGAGATCAATAAACTTACAAAGAGGAAAGGTGTATTTTGGCTCATGGTTTCAGGTCATTCATTCAGTTCAGACTGTGGCTCCTTAGCTCTGTTGCTTGGGCTTGTGGTGAGATGTTGGGGAATCATGGCAGGAGCAACGGGTGCAGCGAAGCTGCATACCTTGCCCCAGGAAACTGGTAGCTTTAAAATGCATCTGTATATACATACTAACTTGACTTAAATACTGTAAGTGGATATAAGTGATTCACCAGTTTGACAGTGTGATCTCATTTCTGTCAGTAATTGGAAGTACCAAGGTGGGTAAGATAAGGTCCTCTTTGTTATGGTTTTAAGTTAGTCAGAGGGAGAAAGAAACTACCCATACAGGTGGTTTGGTATGGGTTGTCATCAGGATTCACACAGTGCTTGGAGCAGAGTGCATGGGGCTTGGAAGGAGGGAGAACAGGAAAGGCCGGAAGAGTCTCACAAAATCTAGTGATGGTCAGGATGCGTGTTTTGGAATTTGGCAGACAGGAGGTTAAGATTCACAGTCCCATAAGTCCCATAGGACTGGGAGACCCTCCAGGTGGAGGAGGTGTTGGGAAAAATGCAGGTATTTCTCTTGGGGCCATAGATAGGCAGCAGATGGTGCTCCGTCGCAGAGGACTTTGGGTACAAAATGATATGCTGTGACTTTATTTTGAGACATGGTCTTCCTGTGCCCTGGCTGACTGTGAACGTACAGTGCTCCCGCCTCAACTTCCTGAGTCCTGCTCTTACAGTCATTTACCCCACCGTGTCCAACCAGGACATCTAAGTTTTAAAATTTTTTTGCTATTTTCTGTGTATGAGTGTATTGCGTGCATGTATGTATGTGCACCCATGTCATACAATACCCTTGGAAATCAGAAGAGGTCGTCGGATCCCTTGGTACTGGAGTTATTGACAGTTGTTATCCGCCGTGTGGGTACTGGGCATTGAACCCAGGTCCTCTGCAAGAGCAGCTGGTGCTCTTAATTGCTGAGTCATCTCTCCAACCCTAGGACAATTAAGCTTTTAAAGTACAGATCTCCTGAGATGGATTTGGTGGTAATGCCTATAAACTCGCAGTCTGGAGGCTGAAGCAGGAGAACTGATGTGAGGTCAAGGATAGGCAGGCTACACAGTAAGTTTAAGACTAGCTTGGGATATAGAGTGAATCCTTACTTCAAAAAATACAGCCCTACTTCCATCTGTCCATCCATCCATCCACCCATTCATTCATCCACGCACCCATCCATCCATCCACCCGCTGGAAATATATTGGGCAACTCATTGTTAATGGGATGGTTCAGGAAATGAGTGCAGTGGGGACTCCTGCTGCTCCTGGACCCCTGAGGACAGTGTTACCACACTACACATAGCAATCTCCTTTTGTGTTTTATTATTTCCTAAGAGTCAGTTAACATCCAGTGAACTGAACTGAGGTCCTTCTAACCTCTGGACCTTGGAGGAGTCCCTGTGGCTCTGTGATGGGAGGCAGAACCTGATCCTGATCCCCTAGGACTCTATGATTGGAGGTAGAGCTGATCCTGAGTCCCTGGGGCTCTGTGATGGGAAGAGAGCTGATCCTGAGTCTCTGGGGCTCCATGATGGGAAGAGAGCTGCTTCCTAGCCTTACAAGGCAACATTTAAGCAGATGATTGTTAGGAACAGGCATGGCAGTAGTTGGAAGATGAGCCCTCCAGTCTCTTGAGTTATCTGCTAGTTGTGTGGTGGTGTGAGAATAATGCCCTTGTGCTCTAGGAACACAGGAGCAGATTGTCGGTCTGGGGCTGTTGCTTCACCCTCTCTTGCCGTCCAACAAGTTGCCATGAAGCTTCTGTTCTTAATGTGAAGACACACTGTCCTGAGTTCTTGCTGGACTGCCCCTCCTCTCCCGAGTCTGCGTGGACTGGGGTCCCCTGCGTTTCCCTTTTCGTTGTTGCTCTCTGTCTCTCCATTGTAGGTGGTGAGCTGTGCTGTGACTGGAGCATTGGCTGCCCTGTGGAGAGGCTGGGTAGCTGTGCATGGTGTTCCCTAGGAGCAAGTACCCCTCTTGTGGGGGAGAATGGGTTCTTTGTCTTCCTAGCTCTATCGCACTGCTCCCTTGAACTCACTTGTTACTTTGAAGGTCGGGACCACGGTCTGCAGTTTGGTTTATACTGGTAATAGCGCAGAGATATTTCTCAGAAAGCCTTACCAAGTTCAACTTCAGACAACTTTAAAGTTATTTATTACACCATTTCACTTTGAGGGACTCAAAATCAAACAGATATCAGTATTGATTTCACTTGTTTTTTAGAATAGATAGGATTTGTTTGATGCCCATTTAGAAGACCATTCCAAATATGGGGCTGGGAATCTTGGAAGCCCCACCCTTTAGGCCCCACAGTAAATCCAGAGTTTTATGTTATGGTTCCAGGGAAAAAAGAGAATGTGCAAACACCTTCCAGTGTGTGTGTTCTGGCCAGGTGGTGGGGACTGTGCTTCCTTTGTGACGTGCACATATGTGCAGTGTGTCGGTGTGTGAAGTATGTGACTGTGTGCTGTGAGTGTGCGCATGTGTGTGCAGGGTGCAGGTGTGTGCAGGAGGCAGGTGTGTGCAGATTGATGCTTCTCTGGTGTGCCCCACCTGCTTTCAGGTGCCTGTGCTGAGATCTGACTCTCTAACCCCTTCAGTTTTCAGATCGTTTCCTTGGGTTTTCTAGTCCCTTTTCAACCATGTTCTGCAGGGCATGCATCTATCTGAATGCAGTGTTCCCCTGCCTAGAAAAGCCTCTAGTCCTGCCTGAATCAGTAGGCCTGTCTCCCTAGTTTAGCAATGAGGTCACTGACACACTCAGCAAATTCCTTCACCCTTCAGAGGGTGAGGTAGAAGCTACGGAGTTTGTTGTTGAGGTGAGATCTGTTAAAGAGTTGGAGAAGCTTATTCTAACCTGACAGTGAAAGTGCTTGTGGAGCACGGGGATTATAGATGACTGCTGACAGGAAGATTGGCACTTTGGTGACACCTGGCAGTTGTCTCACAGTTAGTGACTTCTAGGAGGAATGGGCCTCTGGCTTGGAGACCCCAAAGCACCAGTATTAGCTGTAGAGGGGACAGGAAGTACCCCTGTATTTTAGGGAACTGAAGAGTGCAAGGAATTTTCTAGAACTCTCAGAGGCTGGTCTAAGAGGGATCTTTAACATGTTCTTTAAACCTTTACATAGTACTGAGACTGTTCCAAAGAAGCCTGCCTTCTTTTCTATGCCAGTCAGCAGTCAGATCACACACTTAACTGCAGGCACTAGTGCAGAGATTTGAAGATACACAGCCTGTCTCCGAAGGGCACGCCGTTGACACGTAGGTGGTAGTGTGTGCCCTCATGATTGCTGTGGGGTCCAGGCGGATGGACGTAGGGGAGGCGCTCCAGAGGAGGTAAACCAGAGTTGAATTTATTGGAGTGGATTTAAAGCAGTTGGAGAGGGTGTGTGAAGCTACTGGGCCTCACTGGGAGAATGATGACATGCTCACAGGATGCTGGGATGCTGAGGGGACCAGAAAGACCACCGATAGCCAGAAGAGGAGCCTGATTGGTTGATTGATAACAGATAACTTGAAAACCAAAGACTGACTTGAAGTGATAGACCAGAAGGTTATGTGCAAAAGGAGGTGGTATGCTGGGAGGAACCTGAGGAAGAACAAGCTTGATATCTCTCTCTCTCTCTCTCTCTCTCTCTCTCTCTCTCTCTCTCTCTCTTTCTCCTCCCTCTCTCTCTGTGTGTGTGTGTGTGTGTGTGTGTGTGTGTGTGTGTGTCAGGGTGACTGACAATCAGGATTTAACACTAGAGGTGACTTCTGAGCCAGCTCTGTTGTCATGGTAACAGATGCCGTATCTAACTCTGGGACATTCATCTGTTACCTCGGGGACAAAGCTGAGATCACCATATCCCTCCGCCTGCCTGTTTGTCCCCCAGAAAGTTCATTTCATTTTAACTTCAATTTATTTTTCTTTAACAGTGAGATCCACCTTTTATTATCACTACTACTGAGTAAATGTAAGAGAAATTATTGCTACTAAGAGAAAATGCCTTGGTCAGGTCACATTACCCGCAGACCTTGGACAGTCACAAAGGAAGGAACAGCCTAAACCAATGATGGGAGGGACGTTCTGAGCACCTCTGAAGCAAGGTGAAAGCCATCACACTCAGAGAGAGGAGGCCAGGAGTGTGTGACACATGGGTTCTGTAAACGTAAAGGAACTGATCTTAGCAAAAGGTTGAACTCACTAGAATTGCAGAATGTCGGCCTTTGCTGAGCACAACAGAGCAGATCCCTGCCTTCCTTTGAGGTAGGAACACTGAGGGCAGCATGTGCCTTCCCAGCAGAACTCCCCAGGGAGCTCACACCCCACACTGGCCTTGGCCTGCTTTCCAGCGCGTGGGCCCTGTCCCTGTGGGAACAGAAATCCTCAGTGAAGGTCTGATTTGGAAGAAGTTAGGTAGCTGTAGGTCGCCGTGGAGACCAGAAGACCTTGTGTGGCATCGTCTTAGCCGAGTCCCCAGCTCCATGCTGCGTAGACACCACTGAGCCAGTGGGTCCTCGAGAGGCTGCTGCTCCCTGTGCCGGTGGCATTGCTGCCCCTGGGTCTGAGCCAGGATCTGCAGGGCCTTCTAGGTGGCAGTGGTGTCTGGAAGGCTCCTGTGGCTTCTCACAGTGCCAACTCCCAGTTAGGAACTACCAGCAAAGAAAACAGCAGCACCCCACCACACCCCAGGCCGCCCACCGGCTTCCAAGGTCTCATTGTAGATGTCCTCTGCCCTGCATTTTGCTCAAGAAAATAAAATGAATTCACACTAGACGAGTTCCCTGTGTAGGTGATGGACTGAGATGGCCAGGAAGGATGAGTTTTTTCTGTTACTGTGATAAGACACTGTAACCAAAAGCATCTTGACTGAGGAAAGGGGTTATTTCATACCAAGGGTTACGGTGCATCACTGACGAAGTCAGGGCAGGAACTCAAGTTGGATCTTGAAGCAGAAACCAGGGAGGCACACTGCTGTCTCCCTGAGGCACATGCTCAGCTGGCTTTATATAGCCCAGGACCTCCTGCCTAGGGATGGTGCCACCCACAGTGGGCCAAACTAGCCCACATCAATTAACAATGAAGACAGTCCCCCACAGACATGCCCACAGGCCACTCCAATCTAGGAAATTCCTCAACTGAAGCTTCTCCTCTCAGATGACTCTAGGCCTTGTCAAGCTGACAGTTAACGCTCCCTAGGACAACTGCGTACACATGTGATGATACAGGTCTTGTAGGCGTTGCCTATCTAGGAATCCCATACGTGCATCGCCACCCCTTTCCTTGAGATCCAAGGAGGCTGAGTCCTCAGGCGAGGTCAGTGCTGGGACGCCCCACAGCCTTGTCTCTTTGCTGGCATTGAGGCTGACCGGGTCTCTACCTGTAGGGCCTGTTCTCTCATTGGTGAGCTCTCCTGCCCTTCTTCAGTACCCAGAGTGGCAGCAGCAGTGAGAGTGTCTGTCAGTGAATGGACGAGCCCTGAGTGGGGATGACAAACATCTGGGTGGTGTACACATGTAGGTGGGCACTGTGTCCTCAGTTGGGGTTGAGTGTGTGTGCCACTAGGTCATTCATATCACTGAGGGTCACATAGTAAAGGGTTGGTGTTTTCTGTGCACAGGTCCCTTTAAGAAGTGCCCTTCTGTGGCGGGGACCTCTTGGCCACTCTTAGTCACATGGTATAGAAAAGTGGTCAGTGCCAGTGCTGTGTGTCTGTGATGGTTAGTGCAGGGTCCATTGTAAGCTCTGTGCTGGAAGCAGTCTCTCTCTGTCCTTTATAGACATTTGTATATACATATATGACATCATTGTATTTGAAATTTGGCCTCTTAGTCATGTGACTAGGCAGTAGCATCATGTAAAATTTTCAAATGCCAGTATCCAGGAGCAGCCCCATGACATTCCCAGCTCTCTTTGAAGAAGATGTAAGACTTTGAATGGTGCACACGAGCCTTTGACTCTGCTCTTTCTCTGACTTGGTGGTTGCTTAGAAGCTGAAGGTGGACAAGGCTGTTTTGTGGTTTATTTTTCCCCAGTGTGCTCCGATTTCCCTGTCTCTTTGGACTGTCCAACATCGGCTGCACATTGAGGTCATTTGGAGAGCTTTATATAAAAGACAGAGGCCTGGCTGGGCCTGGTGATACATGCTTGTAATCCCAACTACTAGGGAGTCTGAGGCAGGATCATTGAAGGTTCAAGACTTCCTGCACTTGCAGAGTGAGCTCAAGACCAACCTGGATAACCGAGTAGACGTTGCCTTAAAATAAGAGATATTTAAAGAGTGAAAATAGCTGTACCTCAGTGGTAGAGTGCTTGCCTAGTATGTGCAAAATGCCCGGGCCCTTCCCTTAGAGATTTTTGTCTCAATTGCTCTGACCCAGGCTTGGGTGTCGGGATTGAAAAGTCTCCCTGGTGATTCTAACATTCAGCAAGCTTGTACCCTGTTCCTCTCCAGACTGGTACCAGCCTGCAGGCAGAAGCTAAGATTTGGCTTTGGATCTAGGCCATGTAGGATTCCTAAGTCTAGCACTAGATGTTCAGACTTATAGGTGTAGAAGGTGAACCCTAGAAAGGGGCCAAGCTTCTTTGGGGACAGTTTCTGCAGGGTGCTGGGAAGAGAAGGTTCAGGCATTGGAAATGCAATAGACTGATCTTCATGCATGTTCTTCATGTTCTGTGTACACCTTCATGATGGCACACATCATCTCTAAGGTGAGAGTTCCACGTACATTTATTTAACATTTACAAGATAAATATTCTAGCTGCGGAAATCATAATTTTGTGTCTCTGGGTCAGACATGCCTTTGATAGGCACACATGAAAATGCCATTTCATGTGAGATGTCAGGAAGAAGGCAGGTGCATTCCTGTGCGCGACCCTAGTCCACTCACTAGTAGCTCCAAACCTAAAAATTAACTTTCGGGCAAGATTTTAATAAAATAACATGACTCTTCAGAATAAACTTTTGAAATAAAACAACCCAAAGCTTTAATCTCAGATCCCACACAGACATAGCAGAGGTAGTAGGAACGCGGCCATCAGCTCGAAGTTTCCAGGACGTGGCAGAGGCAGGATCAGTGCCCCGAAGTGGAATCTCATGTTGGGTAGCTGTGCGACTCAGTGCAGCATGGAGTTTAGCTAGACAGGAAGTGTGCTTGGGTTTGTATGTGGAGCAGCTAAATGAGCTGAAAGGCCAGTGCTGGGCCTTGAGACTCTGGAACGTCCGGCAGGTGGGAGCTGCGGTCACCGACTGGGACCTTCCCTTGCTGACACAGGCCTGGCAAAGCATCCACCCCTTTCTGTGTCACTTATGTGTCGGAGATGTCCGCTGCTCTTGTGTTCTTTCCTTTGTCCGTCTCCTTCCTTTATGTTCCTACCTAGAATCTTATCTCAGGCCTCTTCCAGTTCTACAGAGGATCTGACTTTTGTGGGTGCTGCTGCTGGGTGACAGCTTTCGTATTTCCACTCAGCATGTCTTAAAGATGGTTTTGTTGACCTCACAAGTCAACATGGTGTAGGTGGCTGGACTTCTGGTAATTCTGAAAGAAGTGTTGGAATTTTATGAATGGAAAAGGCTGAGCTCTCAGTGTGAGCTGCCAAGCGGGAGGACAACTCAGGGACCTGTGAGTCACACAGGGAGGAGGGGCGCTCGACGGACTCTAACACACACTTAATTTGTTTTTCCTCAGCGCCCCCTCCTGTCCACTGCAGCCCCAGCACTGCTGTGCAGATTCTAGAAGATTCAGCCTACTTCTACCCAGACTTCCAGCTCTACTCTGGGAGGCATGAAGCATCGGCCCTGACGGTGGAGGCAAGCGGTGGCCTGAGGGGGAAAGGCGGTAAGTCCTTCCCAGGCAGGTATATCAGGAAGCTCCTCTTGAGCTCTTCTATAGTAGTGATTCCCTCCACCCAAACTGTGATTTCACTTTTTGTCTTTCTTAGCCAAAGACAACCTCAGTCTGAAAATTCTAATTAAAAATACTAGAAGTGAGCAATTCTTAAGACTTAAATACCCTTCTGACAGCGTATTACCATAATGGTTCTGGTTTATTATCAGCTATTGTTATGTGTAATTGCAAGTCAAACTTTATCATGGGAATGTATGTATAGAAAGAGGGCCTTCCCAGGCTCTCCTTGGTTTCAGGAACCCCCTGGAGATAAAGGAGAAGCTGCGGTCATGCAAACTTCTCTCCCTTCTCTAGCCTTGTTTAAGAGTCAGTGTAGAGGAGTCTTCTTTTCATCTATGCTGTACCATGACATTAATAAGACTGTTTGGGGTTGGGAAAATAACCCAGTTGGAAAGTGCTTGCCATGCAAGTACTAGGACCTGAGTTGGATCTCCAGAGTGTTAGAAAAAGGTGGGCACGGTGGTGCCCTGCACTGGGGAAGTGGAGACAGATGGATCCCTGGGGCTCCCTGACCAGCCAGTCTAATCATTGAACCCCAGGTCCCAGTGAGAGAATTGGTCTCAAAACAAAATAAAACAACGCAAGGTTCCTTCTCCCAGAGTTCAGGGAACATCACGGAAGAGGGAATGGGGAGGAGTGCAGTGAAATGCTGCCTCCTGACCATGCCATGACCATGGTCCCTGCAGCCTTCTGACCATGCCATGACCACGGTCCCTGCAGCCTTCTGACCATGCCATGACCATGGTCCCTGCAGCCTTCTGACCATGCCATGACCACGGTCCCTGCACAAGCTCAGTCAGCATTCCAACAGGCAGTATTGACTGAACTCAGTGGGTCACAAAAAAATGAGGACATAAAGGGGTGGTGCATAGAATCAAGACACATTGTTCACATGTATGAAATTGCCAGAGCATGAAGAAAAGATATCCTGTTAAATCAAAAACAAGATAGATGGCTTTTGAGGAACCACTCCCTGAGTTTTTCCTCAAACCACTGAGGTTTCCTCATGATGTGCACACACCCACTCCCGCCACTTCCCCCACAAGACTGTTGTATCCTACTGTGACTCCCTCTAGGAGAGTAATTTCTAAGTTTGTAGAACTTCAAAATCATGTCATCTGGTCTCTAATTCTTTACTCAGATTCTGAATCCTTCCCCAGCTTCTCGCAAACCCTTCACCTCCCTTTCCCTCCCGTGCTTTCATTGTTTCTATCTTTTGCAAGTAACTCGGAAGTCAAAAGAAGTTCAAAACTGCATTTAGCAAGGGACATCTTCCTTCCTAACAACATCCTGTTTGTGTCTGAGGCTGCTTGAGAGACGTGAAACCACTGTGGGAAGGGTTTCACCATATGAAGGGCCCCACTATTGGAAGGGTCCCCTATAGGAAGGATCTCCCGTGGGTGTGGGAGGGTTTCCTATAGGGGGGCCCCTGTGGGAGGGCCCCCTGTGGGAGGGGTCTCCTGAGGGAGGGGTCCCTCAACTCTTGCCACATGTGTTTTGATTCCTCTCTCATGTCTTTTTCCTGCCTGTTGAGACCACCTCCCCCTTTCTTTGAGGCAGTCTTACTGTGTAGATCCAGCTGGCCTTAGTCTCACAGATTTGCCTCCCTCTGCCTGTCTGCTGAGATTAAAGACAGGCATCACTGCACCTGGCTCAGACCCATTACTTTTATTATTTATCCCAACAAATCATTTTCTATTGGGATTATATGTTTATCTTAGCTTTATTTACATTTTTATTCTTATTTAAAGATACCCGTTCTGGTTAAACCTTGCAGTCTATGACTCTGAAGATAAGTATCCTGCCTCTCTAGTTCCATAACCCAACAGGTAGCAACGGGCTGGAATATGATAGCACAGGCTTGTCGATGAACGAGGCCCCGGTAGAATCCACACTAGCCTTGCTTTCCTTGGGATGTTCATTGTTTACTATAATTTTATTGTTTGTTTTTTACTATTTTGATCAGTGTCACTGTGTAGCACTGGCTGGCCTGGAACTCGCTATGTAACCAGGCTTAGCTCAAGCTTGAGGCAATCCTCCTGCCTCTGCCTCCTGAGTGTGGGGAATGCAAGTGTGCGCCGGCCCATCCAGTTTGAATTCTAGTACAGGGAAGCAAACAATAAATATTGTGGATTGGAGGGAGTGGCGGTCAGAGGCAAGAGCCTTTAAGGGAGGCTGTTCAATACCTCTCAATAACTGGTTAGGATGGCCAGCCCTCGGAGGAGGCAGAAGGCTGGACCGGAGCCAGGGCAGAAACCAGGGCTTGCTTCTGATTTCTGCCACGAAGTGAAAGTTCAAAATAAGAGTTAGGGACTGACAAGACAGAGGCGGCAGGGCTGGGGTGTGGGTAACAGTTAGGGAAGAGGAAGAAGCTTTGAGGTCAAAGCCTGTAAGCACTGTCAACTGCCATTGCAGACAGGCGTTGAAGACAAAGGTGGAAATTCTGTTGGGCAGGGTAGAAGGGGTCTCAGACAGAGCTGGGGAAATGCAAACCAGACGAAGCAGGTGGTAGGAAAAGGAGGCCAGGAAGGAGGGTAGCGAGGGAGGAGGCTGGCAGCCTAGGTGCTAAACTGGTGAACAGTCAGGTCAAATGTGCTAGAAAGGTTGCCGATCAGAGCAGGGGAGCGCTTGAGCACAGGGCAGTGATAAGGGTTACCTTCTGAAGACTAGGGAAGGCCGAGGGTGACAGATCTGTCAAAGGACCATAAGAGGATGCTTTCTTTGTGTTTCATTTATATTTTTAATGAGAGGAAAACTTGGGTCAGTTTCTTTGACACTGGGCAGATTAGGAAAGGGAGGTATGGGACGGCCCCTGAAGAACAGGAAAGGGATCAATGAGGTGATGGCACGTTGGAACCTGGTCTTTACTTGCTGCTGTAATTAGAATGTCAGTTGTTCGCCGTTCACTTACCGAGTGCGTCTCCTGAGGATGTCAGTCTGACAGCTCCTTCTGTTTGTCTTTCAGTGGAGGACCCTCTCTCTAACTTCCTGAGGACCTCAGAGGTGGACATGAGAGGTTCCGAGGATGCGGCAGCTGGAACAGTGTTACAGCGGCTGATCCAGGAACAACTGCGTTATGGCACCCCGACTGAGAACATGAACTTGCTGGCCATTCAGCACCAGGCTGCCGGGAGCGCAGGGCCAGCCCATACCACCACCAACTTTTCTTCCACAGAAACCCTCCCTCAAGAAGACCCACAAATGGTCTACCAGTCGGCTCGCCAAGAACCGCAGGGCCAAGAACACCAGGGGGACAGTACGGTGATGGAGAAGCAGGTCCGGTCCACGCAACCCCAACAGAACAGCGAGGAGCTGCCCACCTACGAGGAGGCCAAAGCCCAGTCTCAGTTCTTCAGGGGCCAGCAGCAGCAGCAGCAGCAGCCGCAGCAGCAGCAGCCGCAGCAGCCGCAGCAGCCGCAGCCGCAAGGACAGGGGCCTCTGGGCACCAGTTACTACATGGCCGGGGGCACCAGTCAGAAGTCCCGCACGGAGGGGAGGCCCACGGTGAACCGGGCCAACAGTGGACAGGCGCACAAGGATGAGGCCCTGAAAGAACTCAAGCAGGGCCATGTTCGCTCCCTTAGTGAGCGGATCATGCAGCTGTCACTGGAGAGGAACGGGGCTAAGCAACACCTCCCTGGCTCGGGAAATGGGACGGGCTTCAAAGCCGGAGGGGGGCCCTCCGCAGCCCAGCCTGCCTGTAAAGCGCTTGACCCTCGTGGCCCTCCACCTGAGTACCCCTTCAAGACCAAGCCGATGATGTCCCCAGTCAGCAAGAATCAAGACCATGGACTTTACTACAGCGACCAGCACCCTGGGGCTCTCCATGAGATGGTCAAGCCTTACCCGGCACCTCAGCCCGCAAGAACAGAAGTGTCCGTCCTGAGGTATCAGCCGCCCCCGGAGTACGGGGTCACCAGGTGACTATCAGCACTTCACTCCTTTTGAGGAATCTTAGCTTTTTACCCAAATGTTGGTTTTGTCTGTAGTTTTTAATGAGCCACTTTGAGGCCCAGGTGTGAAGGAAGAAGCAAGGCCGCTGGGAACTTCCTTCGCTCTGGAGATGGAAGAGGAGGGGAGGCGGGAGGCTTAGTTCACAGGCCTGAAGAGAGCAGTGCTGTGTGTGGTGTGCACGTCTGTGCGTGTGTGTGGTGTGCATGTCTGTGTGTGTGGTGTGCACGTCTGTGTGTGAGTGTGTGTGGTGTGCACGTCTGTGTGTATGCTGTTGCACATGTGTAACACGAACATGTGTGAGTGTTTGTGGAAACCAGAGGACGGCCTTGGGTGTTCTGAATGTTGTTCCTCAGGCATGATCCACCTGTTTTTGTTTTTTTTGAGACAGGGTCCCTGATGAATTCTCCAGTTGAGCTAGGTTAGCTGACTAGAGAGCCTCAGGGATCTGCCTGTCTCTGCCTCCCCAGTACAGTTATGTGCCACCACACCCAGCATTAAAAAATGTATTTATTTATTTTATGTGTATGAGTATTTTGCCCACATGTATGTAAGTGCACCCATGTTGTGCAGTGCCTGGGAGGCCAGAAGAGGGTGTCAGATCTCCTGGAACTAGACTTATGGGTGGTTGTTGGCTACTTTGTAGGTGTTGGGAACTGAACCTGGGTCCTCAGTAAGAGCTCTTAACCCCTGAGCCATCTTCATTCCGCACTCCTAGCTGTTTGTATGTGGGTTCTGGGGATTGAACTCAGGACCTTGTGCTTACAGGCAAGCACTTTACCCAATTGAGCCATGTTCCCAGCCCCAAAGTGATTATTTCTTTTATGATATTTTATTATTTTTATTCTGTGTGTTACCTGCAGTGTGCAAGTGCACCCATGTAGTGCAATGCCCGTGGGAGTCAGAAGAAGGTGTTGGATCCCCTGGAACTGGAGTTAAGGACAGTTGTTAGCTGCCATGTGGGTGCTGGGAATTGAACCCAGGTCCCCTACAAGAGCAGCCAGTGCTCTTAATGGTGAGCCATCTCTCCAGCCCCCAAAAGTGGTTTTATAAAGCCTCTTTTCATTGTATTAATTGTATGAGTTGATGTCCCTCCTCCCTCCCTCTGTCCTCCCTCCCTTCTTCTTTCCCTCTTTTCCTTCTTTCCTTTCTTCCCTCGTCTTTTATCTTTCCTTTGTTTCTTGACTCAGGGTCTCATGCTGTAGCCCACACTGGCATTGAAATCATGGTCCTCTTGCCTCTGCCTCTCAAATACTGGAATTACAAGCATGTACCACTATGCCTGGCTTCATTATAGATTTTAAAGAAAAATGCCCTGGGGGCTAGAGAGATGGCTCTGTGATTGAAAGCACCTCTGTACTTCCAGAGGCGTTTGGTTCCCAGGTGGCTCACCACCCACTGTAACTCCAGCTGCAGGGACCTGATGCCCTGCATGCATATCACATACACTCACCCAGACATACACATTAAAAAGAAAAAGAAACGGCTCTGAGTACTAGCATGGAGGAGTCAAAGAGACTGCAGAAGTCAGCTTAGTCCCACTCCCTTATTCAACAGATGTGGCTGGTGCAGGGCCCACCTGGACTCCAGAGGCTGGTGCAGGGCACTCCTGGACTCCAGCATTTGAGCAAGTCTAGAGCTTGAAGCTGGGTCGGCCAGGGCTAGCCTCAGGTATCCTGACAAGCAGCACCTTTTCCCTCTTCCATCCTAATTCCTCTTCTGGAATAAGTGTGCCTTCCGGTGAATTGATGGATCGATGAATTCAGCAACACCTACTCAGGGTGTCCTCTGTGTAGCCTTAGACCAGGTTCACAGACACAAGTATGGTCCCTGCCCCTAAGGTCCTTTAAGCATCATCTCTGGGGAAACCAGTGTCAGTATCATTACCATTCAGTGTGCTATTCAGGGTGGAAGTATGCGGAAAGCCCCAGGGGAGCCTTGGTGAGAGCTTCCCAGAGGAGGGGACACCGACTTGGGTCTCAGAGGGCTAGTAAGCATTGTAGGTAGAGAAGGGAGTGTGGCAGGAAGCCTGAGAGGGATGCCATCTCCAGAGGCATGAAGGCCTCAGTGTGTCTAGACCAAGGGTCAGTGATGCCGAGCCAGGAGGATGTGTTTGGATGGGGAGGTTGAGGACAGTGGTGAAGGTCTCTGGCCTTTATGCCAAATTTAGGATTCATTCATAAACAACTGGGAAGTTGTTTTTTTTTTTTTTTTAAGATTTATTTTTCTTTCTGGGTATATGTGTGTGTCTCTGTGTGTATGCCTTGTGTGTGCAGGTGCCTGTGGAGGCCAGAAGAGGGCATCAGATCTCTGGAGCTGGGGTTACAGGTGGTTGTAAGTTGCCCAGTGTGGGTTTTGGGAACTGAACTCAAGTCCTATGGAAGAGCAGTATGTGCTCTTAACCGCTGAGCCCTCTCTCCAGTCAGTAAGCAGGAAGTGCCTGTTGATGTTTAGTGGCTGACTTGGACTGGAGGTGGGGGCCTCATGAGGGTTTTCACAGTCTCGGTACTTCAAAGATGAACTGGTAGCCAGGCCCCAGATAGTGGAAAGAGAGGAACCTGTATGTTAAGACAGACAGAGAAATCAAATGGGTAGGATTCAGTGATTGGTTAGACACAGTTGAGGAACAGGGTTTGTGTCTGAGGCAGTGGACATGACCAGTGCTGATCGTGCGGGGCTCATGTAGGAAGAATTCCAAGCCTGGGAAGACAGGTGGTCCTGCTGTTATTGGATGCTACCCTCAACCAGCGTTTGTGTTCCTAAACGGAATGGGGTTGTGTTCCCTGCGGGGCTCCAGCAGCTGGTGCAGGGCACTCCTGGACGCCAGACTCCAGGGGCTGGTGCAGTGCACACCTGGATGTATACCTTCCGGGCGAGTGCTGGCTGGCTGGCTGGCCCACCCCTCCTCCCCCTGGTACTTCTCATTCTAGTGGGTGTACTAGTTATTTTTCTGTTGCTGTAACCAATCCTGACATGAAGCAACGTACAGGCTGAACAATTTCTTTCGGCTGACGGTTTGAGAGGGTAGTGTCTGTCCCCGCTGGGTGCGAAGGCCTGAAGAGTTCATGGGAAGGGAAGGCCTGGCAGGAACTTGTTGCTCTGTACATCTCTGCAAACCAGGAAGCAAAGAAGGGGGAGTGCCGGCACTGAGCTGGTCTTCTTCTTTTCTGTCTGGGATTCCAGCCCTTGGGATGTTGCCACCCACATTCAGGATGGGTTTTTCCTGTTCAGTTAGACTTCTCCTGAAACACCCTCAAAGATACTCCAAAGGTGTGCCTCCTAGGTGACCGTCATTCCAGTCACACTGGCAATGGAGATGAACTATCCTGGGGAGATGGCCAATTCTAAAGCAGTCTGGCCATAACCTTGACCTCAGCAGAATGCATTTTTCCTGCAGTGTGGACTTGACTCCATGAGGGATGCCCCTGGGACTCTTTTTCCCCCTGTATGTCAAAGGGAAACTTTCAGTTCATAACTATCACATCTCTGTATTGACACTGTGGCTTACCCTCACTTGTCTCAAACGATCCACACTGTGTTCCAGACCCGCCTGCACTTCCGACTTCACACATTCCTAGACATTCCCACCTCTAGAGAGCTTGACAGAGGGAGAAAACCTTCCCCGGTGTCTCTTTCCCTCTCTCTGGCTTTTCTAGTTTTTCAGTGGCAGCTTGTAAGCCGGCCTTGCTCTGTAGTGTTGGTCACTGTACTGAGATGGGGAAGTGGGCAGCCAGGAACCAAGAACTTCCTGGAGGTGTCTGTGGTGACTTGGAGAGAGTGCCATTTGTCTAGAAGTTCCTAGATCAGAAAGAAGAAATGTCTAGGGGGATGAGTGCCCTGCCTAACTCGGCAGCTGGGTTGACCTGCCACATTGAGATGTCTGAGGAGCTGTAACAGACTAGCCATTGAAGCCAGTCCTAGAGCTCTAAGGCCACTTTGTGAGTCCAGCTGTGGTGAGCCACCCTGGCTCCTGCAGTGCAGCCTTTGGCTGGCTGGGTAAACAAAGTGTGTTCACATAGAGTTCTCCAGACAGGTTTAGCAGAGCTTGAACCCTGAGAGTTGGACCTGGACCTGAGACTCAGCAGTGTGCAACGTTCAACAGGCGAACAAGACTCCTGCTCACTGCCTTGTCAGCTCCCTGGTGCTCAAGGGATCATCTCTTTGCTGCTAGTGGTGATGGTTTAGGAAGACTTTTGGGTACACGGTACCTACTGTAGCAGAGACTCCTACACCAGGAGAGAGCCTGCCTGGGGTCCATCAGCCCATCTCCCTGCCTGATCCTGCAAATGGCCATGCTCAGAAGCTAACAGATATTCAGTGTTTTGTCCCAGCCCATTACGTTTTGAGAGTTGACCTTTTTTTTTTTTTTGTCCAGAGGCAAGTCTGAAGAGATGGGTGAGAACCTGGGAGAGAAATAAGAGTTAGAATTTGCCTTCATGTTTAACTCCAGGTCACTCTCAGAACCTCTCACCTGATCTGGTGCACTAAAGACAGAGTTTCAGGTGGCTGATAGAAAACCCTTTAGAGCCGGTGGAGAGCAGCCACTAGTCCAAGCTTAGCTGGCTTGAAGCCCCTTGCTGTGGGCGAACTCAGGTGACTGGGTGGAAGTGCTAAGAATGACCGGAAGGACCCAGAGGGCCAGGAGCAGCTCCAGGGAGGCATTGTATTTCCCTCAACCCAAAAGTGAAAGTGGGTCAAAGGGAGGACAAGGTGAGATTTAGGTTGTCCTGTGGAAGACTGTGGCTCCCTCCAGCCCCAAAGCAAATATTCAGATGTTAATTCTGACTCACTCTGTGGAGACAGAGCAGGCTTCCAGAACCGTGACTTGGCTTTTGTAATGTGTGCTGTTAATAGAAACGAACACATGCATGAATTCCAGGGGATGGTTGGTTTTTATCAGAGCAGTTTGGATTATGTTAGTCAAGATGACTGTTGTTTTCTAAAGAAATCTGTGTTTGAAAAAGTGAAAATTAGAACTGCTGAAAATTATTAATCCTCCACTTTTCCAGTAAACCACAAACCCTGTAAAACGAAGGTTTTACCAGGTAGACTTACTTTATCTTGAAAATATTTTGTTTCTGTTTTTATTGTTTTTTACAGTTTTTTAGACAGGGTCTCCTTGTAGCTACAGCTAACTTGGAACTTGCTGTATCACCGGACTGTGCCTCCAGAGTACTGGGATTAAGGGTGTGTACCACCATGCCTGGCCGGTATTTTGGTTTTTGCTCGTATGATGTATATGCTTTAATCGGAATCCTGTATACATTAAGACCTGTTTTCGCTAACACTTGCTTTGCTTTTCCATTCTAGATGGGCGGAGCTCTGTCGCCTCAGTGGTGACACAGGAGCACTGCGGTCTCTTTGTGCAAAGTAGAACCTTTTCCCCAGTCTTTCTCTATGCAGGTATTTCATGCGGGTTATATTCCTTAATTTTTGCAACCGTTTAAAGAAATGGGTACTGGGAAAGAGCCATTCTTACACAGGCTAAAGTAGACCTGAAGAGAGAGGTTCCAGGAACAGATTGTGGCCAGCAGCAATGCTGTGCAGGAGCTGGGGTCAAGTCTGGAGCTCCTTGCTACACACAGCACCTCCCCTGGTTAAACACTCGGCCACTGAGCTTCATGTAGTGGAGACACAGGCTTGTGTTCCAGTTGACATGACTTACCTGGTGAGTTTGTAATCAGTTAACAATCCAGCCTGCACACTGCCCACCTCTGTTTTTCAAGAGGGCCAGCATACTGAAAGAATATTCTAGACTCAGGGAGGAAAGTCTCCAGGTACCCCCTCCTCCATGGGCACAAACTTAATCTTGCTGAAAGCTTCAGGTTGTGAACTTTCAGGTGTCCAACCTTTCAATGTTGGGAAAAGACGTTTGCACAACCAAGTTACAACTAAGAAATGCAAAAAATAAATCCAAAAAAACCCTTAGTGTTTTAAGTTTGTGGTTTTGTGTTGGGCTGAATTTATAGCCATCCTCTGCTGAATGTGTCTTCATGAGCCCCACCTCCACACACCTCGGAGACTAGTTTGCGCCTACTTGGAGGCGGGGACCAGGGCTGTTTGTGTGTTTTCTTTGGATGTCCCTGGCAGAATGTGTGTCATTGAGGATGGTGATTTCTAACTTTAATCTCTCTGTTTTAGGCAGTGTCAGTTTCAGGAGACTAGAAGTGACTCCTAGTTGGTAGAAAGAACACTTATCTTTCCTTTCTCACTTGCTGAGCCTCACCCTTCGTCTGGCCTCAGTCTTGCCTCGTCAACACAGGGTTTTGACTTACGAGCTTCCCAGAAGCCAGGGAGGGTATTTATTAATACTTTACCCTTCTGATGTGCTAGTTTGGTTTCTGGTAGGCAGATACCTGTGAAAGCAGGACCATAGTGTTTGACACAGCCTTCTATCTCAGACTTGTGAAAACCTTGGACAAACCAGAGATGCTGTGGATTTCCGTGCACAGAGCTGGCTTCTTAGGACAGCCCTGTCACCACTCCCTTCTCATTAGAGCAGGGAGCAGACCTTCAGTGTCCTCTGTTCCTCAGGAAGCCAGTGGCACAGCCACTGTTTTCTCTGGTAAAATGCTCTGAGAATTGCTTCTCTAGGAAATGTCCTGATTTGTTTGGCATAAGCTGGTGTACAAGGTCACCCTCTGGGAATATGGCAAGTGACGGTCCAGGGAAGGGGGAGAGGGTGAAGTGGGAGGGGGCGAGGAGCCCAGGAACACAAATGACAGATTGACAAAAGTGGCCATGCCCAAGGAGCCCCAGTCAGTCTAGCGGTGCAGTCAGAGCACAGGTTAGCACTCCAGGTCCACATCATGCTTGGCAAGAGCTCTGTTTATGTGAAAGAAGGTTCAGAGGTGCCTCTTACCATGAGTTAGAAATGGCTAGAAGGAGAAGAATTTAAGGAGTGTTTTTCTGAAATACTGAATTATGATTTGCAGTTTATACAGTCAGGAAAATGGGCAGATACCAGCAATCAAATGCTAACCAGACCAAGGGCTGTTTAATTAAAAACCGTACATTGCCCTTTGTAAGAATAAGGCCTTGAAGCCTCATTTAAATTCCACCATGTAGATGTCCACTCAACTGTTAGTGCCAGAATGACTCAGGGATGTCAGCCAGACCAGGTGGTGCACACCTCTAATCCCAGCACTTGGGAAGTGGAGGCAGGAGGGTCAGGAGTTCAGCCAGTGGCATCCTCAGCTACTTAGCAAGTTCAAGACTAGCCTGGCTACACAATACTCTGTCTCAACAACAAAACTGACCAGTGTCCACAGCACTTGGTGTGCATTCTGACTGGATTAGCCAAGCACAGTGCCCCACATGTCCTGAGAAACAGCTCTGTGGTTTGGGAATTTAAAGAAGCTAGGGTCAAGTTCAGGCTACTTTCCCAGGAAACCTGACACAATCCCAGCTGTAATACATTGCAGGAGAGACGACTCTAAACAGAAGGACTGTCTGTACCCACCCGCATAGCTGGAATTTTGAGCTAGTTTACACAAGAGTCAAGTCTTAATTTGAGCATTTATGAAACTTAGGTGTTTCCATGAGCAGAGGATGGATGCGGACAGGACGCCCTGGTAGGGGGATGTGACAGGGTCAGGCTCTGGAGCTTCTACCTCGTAGCCTAAGACCCAGAGCCCGTTTCCTTTCTTATTTATTTATTTATTTATTTATTTATTTATTTATTTAGAGATGGAGTCTTGTCACGTTGCCCAGTCTGGCCTTGAACTCGGAGGCTCAAGAATCTTCCTGCCTCACTAAGCTTGCTGGGTGGGACAAGGTGTGCACCCTGCCCAGCTTGGTTTCCTTACCTGCAAATTGTTGTGGGCAGCTTTTCCTGAAGCCAACTAAGTTGCTCCCTTACATAAAAATAACATGTTCATTTTATTTATTTATATATCTATATCAATATATATATATATAGATATATTTTGCCCTTTATCTCTCCTAAGAATGAAAATATTGATCTCCTTCAAGTCCATTACTCAAAGAGAACCAGGGTTAAACAGTCTTGTTCACTCTGTTGCTTTAAGGGTCAGAAAATTTTAAGAAAATACTGTAAGTTCCAAGACTCTTTAGAAATATGAAGCATTTTTGCATTTCCATGGCTGTTTGTTATTTCATCTTTTGTTTATTTTTTCTGATTACCAAAATTACAGTGCTGATCATTTCATTTCTATTTTCTAATGTTTCTGTAGTACACAAGTATTACTTAATGAATTATATTCCTTGCTTTTCTCATCAGTGTGACCAGATACTTGACAAAAAGCAACATAAGAGAAGAAGGATTTATTTTGGCCCAAGGTTAAAGAAGAGCTGCAGTCCGTGCTGGTGGGAAGGTCAGCAGCTGGGCTCACTGTATCTGTAGCAGGAAGCAGAGAGATAAATACGGAGCTCAGCTTCTTTCCCCTTAATTCAGCCCGGGACCCCAGTTCATGGGATGGTGCCGCCTCTGTCAGGTTGGTCCTCCAGCCTCAGTCAAACCTCTCTGGAAACACTTTCACAGACAAATCCAAAGATGTGTCTCTAAGTGATTCCAAATCCAGTCATGTTTACGAAGATTAACCATCAGGTGATTTAAAAACAATAGCCATGCATATTCAGTAAAAAGCATAAAGAATAACAAACTCCTCAAACCCAGAGTGTCTTAACTTGTCCTGCCATCACCAAAAACTCTTTGGTTCTTCATGGCCTGTGTGTTCTGTGGTGCCAAAGCCAGGGATTCTTCACTGAGGCCCTGGGAGTAGGACTGTGATTCTTCACAGTAAGCACCTAAATTCCAAAAGGGAAGGGAAACTCGAGGGTAGTTTTCTTGACTTCCTTCTAAAACCCATGGGGTTCTATGTGATGACAGGCTGGGATTTCTGAGTGCTCTCATGAAGACGGGCACTAAGTACAGTGCTGTACCCAATCATTTAATTCTCACAACTGTGAGGTGGATCCTGTGATCGAGTTCATCCCGAAGGACAGGCGAAGAAGAGATTAATAACTTGTCCATGTAAACCACGTGGCTAATATAACAGAACCTAACATTTAGTTCAGGGTGAGAGAAAGAGACCCCAAACCTGGCCTAGTGTTGCACACCTTTAATCCCAGCACTTGAGAAGCAGAGGCACGTAGATCTTTGTGAGTTCAAGACCAGCCTGGTCTTACATAGTCAGGGCTATCCAGTGAGACCCTGCCTCAAAAAGGAAAGAAAAACGAAAAAACAAAAAATCCACACTTATTATTAAAAACCAGTGCTATCCTGTGCTAATGTAAGATTCCCTGTGCAGGAGAAGTATGTGATTTGGGAAGTGTTTTTAACTTTCCATAGAATGTGATATGTCTGCTTTGTCTCGTAAGTCCTGGGCGCCTTAATTTGCAAACTTATGAAATAGAGTAATACTGCACTTAGATTGGGGGCAGTGGATGCCGAAGCTGTTGAGGCTCAGATTAGAGCAGTGCTGTTCATGGCCCCTTGTTTGCAGGTACAGTGTCAAAGCATAAGTTTAAATACGCTTATGAAGTCTTGTTGTATGCTGAGAGGAACAGCGTTGCTAACATTGTGAACAAAGGTTACTAACGACCTGTTTCCCCAATACCGAATAACATCACAGTCAGTTTTGTGCTCCCTCTGGTGACCTCTGACACAGAGCTGTTTTGTGGCCCGTGTCCCAGAGCTGATACTATGTGGGTATCTTCATGATTTCACAGTCTGGGCAAATCTGAATGGTGGGGTCTCCCCTTTCTGACACAGTGTTGAAGATTTGTCTCCTCTCTGATAAGCAATCAAGCAAATATGATCTAAATTGCTCTCAGAGTTGGGGACTAAATAAAATAATAAAAGTTATCGTATGCCAACTTGCTATGAGCCAGAACTTTCTGTCCTTAGAAAACTTGCGTGCTCTGAATTAGGGAAAGAAAGACATGCATGGAACATTAAGCAATAAATTTAAGTCAAAATTCAGGGGTAGACATAACAGGCCAGTGGTGACTGTCAGGAGGGGATTCAGGCTGTCACGAATAAGCTCAGAGGAGAGACCGGAAGAACTGCTGAGGCTCTTCAGAGAATGGGCCAGACCGTCCTCAGAGCAGGAGCCTCTGGCTGTTTCCATCCCTTAGGACACTACTCTTCAGATCCTCCACTTCCTGTTTTCATACCTAGCTGGACTTGGGGAGGAGAGGCCCTGGCAGCCCTGCTCAGAGGAGTTCAAATAACCACTCAGTTGGGTGGCACCTAGACACAGAGACTTCCTTTGGTGCTCCAAGGCCCATTTGGTCATCTGAGAAAAGAGTAGGATGTATTTGGCTTCCTGAACCCATGTTCTCATGAGGATGCCCTACCTGCCACTGTTCTGTGAGGGTTGAGCAAGGTGTCAACAGCATAGTCTGTCCATGAATGTTAGCTGAGTGCTATGTGGCCGCGGCATGAACTGAGGCTGACTGGCCTTTGCCATTCCATTGTCTGTTCTCTTCTAGTATTTTACTGCTTCCTGAGCTTTGTCTCCCTTGTCTAAATAGACTGATGGTGATACCTTGTGTGTGTGTGTGTGTGTGTGTGTGTGTGTGTGTGTGTGTGCATACCATGGCACGTGTGGGGAGGTCAGAGGACATCTTGAGGGAGGTGGTTCTCGCCTTCCACCATGTGGAATCCAGGGAAGGAGCTCAGGCTTGGTAGCAGGCACCTTTACGGGAGGGCCCACCTCACCAACCAAATAGCTATTTTTTAAAGGTCAAAAGGAGATTTTGCACATAACATAGACTAACCATGGTAGTTGGTTACAAGAAGTGCTCAGTATGTTATGTTTGTCATAACACATACGTTGACAGCTTCTCATGAATGCCGCATGCCCAGCTGCGTAGGAGGAATGATGGAATGCACTGATAATGGTTAAGGTGATGGGAACAGTAGCTGGCGTTGTCCAGGGCTTGCTGGTGCCAGACTGGATGCATACCTTCCTCACATCCTGCGACAGCTGCATAGGTGGAATTGAGATGTGGGACCACTAATGAGCCTGCTCTCCCATTTCATGATCCAGCAGGGGGACGAGGCTTGTAAGTTGTCAGCTGCAGCCTAGAATTCTATTCGAGTCTGTTCTCAGTAGGTCTTTGCTCCTGTCTGCCTTCTCCCTCTCTTTGTTCCTGGCTCCTGAAGACGGGTTAACCCTGGTGGTGCCTCCATCACGTGGCCTTTGCCAGCCGAGGGCGGGCTTTTTCACAGTGCTGAGATGCTTCTGCATGAGCTCTCCTGTTCTCTCCTGAAACTTCCTAACTCTAAGCCCAGCTCTGCCTGGCCTAGCTCTTGGGGTCAACCAACCCTGACTGGCTGCATTGTGGATCCCGAAGACAGAGGTTTGTCTCCTGCCTGACCACCGCTCGTCCTGGTACAGGGCTGGTTTGCCCTAACGCACTCTGGAGTGATCTGCGGGAACAGTGAGAGGCCTCCTCTTTTAAGTTTGACAAACACAATTTTTTCCTGCACCCTCACACTCCTTCTGAAGAGTGAGGCCTCAGGAAGACATCACCTCCTGACTTGTCTTTCTCTGTGGGTTTCCTTGTTGTGGTTATATAGTGAGAGGACTGAAAAGAGGGCATGTCGTGGACCATAAGTGAATTCCAAACCCAGAGTTAAGTAAATGTCAGGAAATGGAAGCCCCAACCTCAAACTTCTAGTCCTTCCAAGGGCTGCCCTCCTTGACCAGCAAGGAGATTCAACTGTGTGACCTGTGCCTTGGGTCAGTGTGGAGGAAACACTTCAGAGGTGGGCAGCGGTGTCAGCCTTGAACCTGAAGGCAGTGGCACGGTGTGTGGCATTCTATCGTGTGAAGGTAGCCAGCCTCTTATGGAAAATTTATTGTGGGGTTCACCCAGAGCAGGAAGCCTTTAGTAATAACTCTGCGGTTTGGGTCCATGCCCATGACCTGGGGCAAAAACTGGGCATTATAAATGGGACTCAGGATCTGTCTACTCTTGTGATGTGTTACACCTCCTGGTACACACAGAAACATAATCACATGCACCCTAGTGTGGAAGGGCAAATTCATCAAACTGGAAACCTTTTAGTCTAAAGAGATGGTTGAGTCGTTCTGCGGAAGATGTATAGAGAGGAAAAGGGGCCATTCAGGGCCCACCACTGGCTACGCTCCTTCTGAAATCGGGCGACAGTTGGGAAGAGTAAAGAGTTGCATTGTACACCATGATTCTTAACCTTCCTGGGGAAACTTAGATCCCAGCCACTTAGCATGATATGAAGCGGGACCTGAAGGCTGAAAGAGGATCACTGGGAGCATATCCTGAGCCAGGATAGAGAGATCTGGTCTTAGTTACCAAACAAAGCCAGAGGTTAGTTACTGTGGAGGTATCTGCTGTGATTATTCTGTGGTCATCTTCAGGAAGGTCTGCATGATGAGAGCTGAGGTGACCCTTAAACTGTTTGACATTTAGCTACAAGGGTCTGGCATTTCGAGGCTTGCTTATGAAGTGGGAGCTACAGCAGTCAGCAGGTTCCAAAAGTATTTTAGAAAGTGCCTTAAAAGGAAAATGCAGCTGGGTGTGGTGGTGCGCACCTTTAATCCCAGCACTCAGGAGGCAGAGGCAGGTAGATCTCTGTGGATCAAGGCCAGTCTGGTCTACATAGTGAGTTCCAGGCCTTCCTGGGGCTGGGGAAGACTGGGGCTATAGGAAGACCCTGGAGAGAGAGAGGGGGGGGGGGAGAGAAGGAAGGAAGGAAGGAAGGAAGGAAGGAAGGAAGGAAGGAAGGAAGGAAGGAAGGAAGGAAGGAAGGAGAAAAAGAAAATATAAGGATATAAGGCCAGGGGGAGTAATGACCCAAGTGAGTGACCCTTTCTAGAGGGCTCACCCTTTGACACAGAATTCTGGGTGATGTTTGGACTGTTGTCATTCTTTTAAAATTTCTTTCTAGCTTTCTTTCTTTTTCAACAGTCTTACTCTGTAGCCCAGGCTGACCTATAACTCACCATGTAGCCCAGGTTGGCTTTGAACTTGTGTTCTTCCTGCCTCGGCCTCCCAAATGCTGGAATTACAGGCTTGTGACACTATACTTGGCTGCGTTGCCACCAGGTCTTATACTTCTTCTCCAGTTCCAAGACTGAGGCCTGGAAGTGGAGGAGATAAACAAGAAAACTAATTTCCCGACTCTGCAGAAGAGAGACAGCGGGGACAGGAGAGCCAGACATCAAGACTGTGTGTGCTGTTCCTACCTGTACTGTAAAGTTCATACCTGTACTGTGAAGGCTGCTTCAAGGAGCCCTTAGCTTAGGTTCAAGGAAACACGGTGATTCTTGTGAAACAGATTAACAGAATATTAGAGAGTATAGGATGGGAATTCATGACTCTAAGTCCCTGTAGTAGTCACTTTGCTGCTGCTGTGATAAAACACCATGAGCAAGGCAGCTGAGAGAAGGAGGAGCTTATTTGGGCTTACAGTTCCAGAGGAGAAAGAGTCCATCATGGTGGGGGGCATAATGAAAGAAGGCGGCTGGAGCAGAAAGCCCAGCGCTCTCAGCTTCAAGCACACACAGGAAGCAGAGAGGGGGCGACTGGAAGTGGGGCAGTGAACTCTGAAAGCCCGCCCCCAGAGATGTGCTTCCTTCAGCAAGGCCACACCTCCTAAACCTCTGCTAACAGCACCACCTAGACAGGAGCCTATGGGGGACATTCTCATTCCAACTACCACAGTCCACTGGGAATTCAGTCATTGGAGGGCACTTTCAGGTGGTTTTGTCTTGTTTTGTTTTTTGTCAAGCCCAATCCTGGTATATAGGCAAGCTCAAAGCGAAGCAGTCAGGTCTTCTAGGCTGAATGATACCTCTGCCTATTTGCACTAAGCCCCAGCTCTGGGAGCAAACTGGTTATCTTCCCCTTTCTCATGATCCTTCATAGTATAAAGCAATCCCCCCCAGGCCACACCCCGGCTGCCTCTGCTGGGCTCCATGCACCTGTTCCACTGCCGTGCTCCGAATTCTCTGCACTCCTCGCAGAGCAGGCCCTCCACTGGCCTCTGTGCCCTTGAGGGAAGTATGACTACAGCGTAGGAAGGCCTGCCATCTAGGCCTGTTGTGTGGTACTCTTTGCCTCAGAGTGGTGTGGTTCATTGCATTTGCCGCTGCCGCGGCTACTGCCCCCACCGCCACCACCAGCTCCTGCACAGGCCATGCTCACTGGTGGCCCCTCACAGGGTACTGCGCTACCCACTTCACCCTCCCACCCAAACCACTGGCTCCTTTCTGCCTGTCTTGCAGACTTCAGCCCAAATCTCTGTCCCTTGGGGCCTCCTTCCCTGACCTCTCACTCAGGCATTCCATGCTGGGGAGAGTTCTTCCTCATCCTTAGCTGTGTCATCATGGTTGGCTTCCCTGTCTCCTAGAGAGACCTGGTCTGACCTGTCCATTGTCTTCCCAGGAGCCGATACCGATTGAGAACACAATAAATGCCTGTGAAGCCTGAACTAGCTAAGTGATGGATGACCCTGCCCCAAGGAAGTCCCCGAGCTGCCCGTGCGGTGGGCTGCCTCCTCCTCCTCCTCTGGGATCTGATCACGGGTCTCTGTTCCCTGCAGCCGTCCATGCCAGCTTCCGTTCCCGTCCACGGTGCAGCAGCACAGCCCTGTGAGCTCACAGACGTCCTCCATCAGCGGGCCTCTGCACTCCGTCTCCTTGCCACTTCCGCTTCCCATGACCCTGGCAACTCTGCAGCCCCCGCCGGCGTCCCCCAGCCAGCAGCTTGGACCAGACGCCTTTGCGATCGTGGAAAGGGCCCAGCAGATGGTGGAGATCCTCACGGAGGAGAACCGAGTGCTTCATCAGGAGCTTCAGGGTTACTACGACAACGCTGACAAGCTCCACAAGGTAAGAGGGGACAGCATCTCTGGAAGGGGATGTTCTGTCTGCTTGTTTGTTTTTACTGAGACGGTCTCATGTTTTCCAAGCCTTGCCTCAAACTCAATCTGTCACTTAGGATGACCCTGAACGACTGAGTCTCCTGCCGCCCACGTGCTAGGGTTATAGCTGTGTACCACTATGGTCAGTTTGTCCGGTGCTGGGGATTAAACCCCGGGCCTTGTGCATGCTAGGCAAGCCTTCTACCAACAGACTTACATCCCTGGGCTGGAACAGAATTCTTTATCTGCTCATGAGACCCTGATTTGCTGACTTGCTTGACATCCTTTAATGAGACCCCTTGTATGCCAAGCACTGTGCATGGTTTTAGGGAAACAGCTAAACGTGGCCTAGTGCCTGCCTTGGAGTTGCTAACCTTTCGAAGGGGAGAAAGGTGCCCAAGCTGATGCCTGCAGCTGCCGCTGAGCAGCAAGGGTGCAGTCGGCAGGGAGCAGTGGGACTTGTCCAGGGACTCTGTGACTCAGTGGGATTTCCCAGGCCAATAGTGTGGAAGGAGACCAACTGGACAGAGGTGGAGCGTCCTCTAAATCTGGGCATCTCAGAAACCTGAAATTGTCAGCCTGGGTTCATTAGCTGGTCACTGTAAAAAAGTAACGTGGTGTCAGCACTGGAGGTGGAGAATGCAGCTTACTGAAAACTTCCCTTTCCTTCTGTCTGCCACTCACCAAGCAGTGAGACCCCGAGCAGTGTGGGCTGGCCATTACAGGTGGGGGCGGGGGTGGGAGGGTCGGAGAGTTGGGGGTGCCAGTGTACCAGAATCTGAGGCTGTCTGCATCCTTGGAGCTTTGTGCTCACAGCCAGAGTACATGGGAGAATTTCACCTAGCAAAAATGAGTTAGGCATGATGGCTCATGTCTGTGATCTCCGCATTCAGGAGGCTAAGGCAGGAGCATTGCTCTAAGTTCAAGGATAACCTGGGCTACACAGGGAGATCCTGTATCAGAAAAACTCCAAGAGCAAGCTGATCCTGGCTGGAAATTCATGTCCCGTACTTGTATCTGAGGGACTGTGGGAGGGTGGAAGAGGAGAGAGGGCAAGATAATGGAGTGCCATAGGGCCAGAGGTTTTATTTCTGAGCACAAGGATGCATTCATGGAAGGAATCTTATGAGTCTCAGTGCCTGGCTCTGTCCTTGGCAATAAGGGACTTTGACGAAGGGAAAGCATAGGAATATAAACTCTAAAGAGCGTTGTCTTTGGCTTCATGTGACAGTTAGTGGTCCTTGCTAGACCATTTCGTGTTCACTGTATAGTTCTGATGGCACAGCTAAAGCTGGTCTTGTCTCTGGGGAGGGTTTTGGAGTAGCAGTCCCCTCTGATTTCCCTGGGAACTCACAGTACCAAGTTGGGAGCCGCTGAGAAAGTGCAAGTGTTGACAGACAGACTTTCCCAGGATGTGGAGCATACTCGGAACATGTGTGGCACTTGCTTGGTCTGGGGAGCTCTACTTGCCTTTTGCGAGGAGAAAAATGAGAGCCAGAAGCAAATGGACTGCCAGCAGACTACAACCCGGTTCTACCCACACCTGAAACTTTGCGTTGCAAGGCAGACTTGCTGCCTCGGGCCCTTGGCCTCCCGACTCAGGTCAAGGCTTGCCTCCCAGCTCCCTCCACCTGACACCACCTGCAGCACGTTCTTGGGTACAGCCTGGAATGGGGAAGGGCTGGCTCAGCACTTCTGGGAATAGGTACTTCTTTCTTCTCAAAGGAAGCTCCCTGGGAAAACCAGCCAGAAACCCTGGAGACCCACCCGAGGGCAGTGTGTGGTGCTGGGTCCCTTACATGGGTGTAACTGGAATGGCACACACTGTGGAAGGTGGTCCCTATTCCTCTCGTGTGAACTTCCTCACCGATCAGCCTCACTTTCATTCTTGATTTCGATGCATGTTTCTTTCTAGAAAATAACTTTAATCTTACACAGTGTCAGTGTCTTTGCACAAAGGAGGAGTCTGAGAATTGGTGGCCAAAGAGGCACAGATGGCTTCCGAGAAGGGAAATAAGTCAAAAGCTGGTCTTTAGGAACTCACGACTCCTTCCTTGAGCATTATAAATGGTTCCAGGAATGCCACATTTTGCTGCCCGCCATACGTCATGCCAGGATTGTGCCTTCACAACCTCAGGTTGTTAGAGGCTTGCCGTACTCATCTGTATTTCCGTAGCTGTTCTTGGTAACCTGGACCAAAGATTGAAGGGTCACATGAGCTTTGAGGGAGGCTGTTTTATGCCTCCTGTTCCTGAGCTCACCTCACCATCAGCCTCATTATTCAGTGTTCTTAGCAGCTGCTTAAGTCTTAGGTCTGGGGAGGGGGTGGTCAGGTGATAGAAGGACTTAGTGCCTAGTGATGACAGCTGTTCATTTCCTGGTGCTTACTTGGCCCCTGCTTTGTACTCCCAGGGTATTGTGTGCAGGCAGAATCATCTGTGTCATGTCAACTCTTGTAGCATTGGGAGCATCCTGGCCCTCACCAAGAGTCATTGATAGATGGGATTTAATTGCAGACTTTGGCCTCTGCCCATTGTTCCAGGAGCACCAACAGGAAAGAACTGACCCAGACCAGAACTACCGAAGCCCAGCCCAGTTACAGAGATTTGGTTTCCAAGAGACAGGCAGTGATTGCCACTGCTAGTGTTAGAACTGTGGGCAGGGACTCCTGAAAGCTCGGCCAACTTGGTCTTTCTTTTGGTTAGTCTGTAGCTGGTACCTGAGTGGCAAGACCCCAGGTATGTCTCCTCATTTCTCGGGAATCCTAGCTTCTTGTCCCTAAAAGGAAGCCATTCCTTTGTCACTCAAGTATTTCCAGAAAAGTATTTTCCTACTTGGTCTCCCACACTTCTGGAGATGCAACTAAAAAAGTTCTCATTCTTTGGTATAGTAAATGATGTGTGCTTAGGGTCCTGAAGTTTCCTCTTGGAGTGTGCAGAGGGGAGTAGTCTTGGTGGTGGCTGGTTCCTCAGTGCCCCTACTGTTAAGATTAATTAGTGAAGACTGAGTCACAGGTAGAGTACTGAGCTAGAGTGGTGTAACAGATAATTTGGACTGTCAGCTTGATTAGATTCAGAATGCTAGTGATCGTCTTTGGGTCTGTGAGGATTAACTGATGGGAAGACTGTCCTCGATGTGGGTGAACAGCATCCCATGGACCAGGGTTCCAGCTGGAACACGTGGCAGAAGGAGAAAGCTGGCTGACTGCCAGCATCCCTGCTCCCTGCTTCTGACCTGTTGGGGTGTGAGGACTTCCAGTCCCTATCCCTGCCTCCGTGGACCCCACCATACCTTCCCCACCGCATGAGCCCATATAAATCCTCCCCTGAGATGCTTCTGTTCTGGTATTTGATCACATTGGTGAGGAAGTGACCAATGTAGCCAGTGAGGGCTGGTTCTGCTCTCAGAGTTAATGGTCTAATCAGACACACAAAGCATATGTCCCCATGAGGATTCCAGTTCAACGAATAAATCAGGAGCGTTCCCGAAGGTGGCATGGTCAGAAAGGTCTCTGGCTTACCGGTGAGCAGCTCTCTCCAGGTACTGCAAGGCTTATGGTACGCTCGGTTTCCTTAGTGACTATGGGACCGTCCCTGTAGTGTGCCCCTCTGCACACTGTACCTCCACATCACCAAAAATTCGTGATCACTCTGGAAGAAAAAGAAAGGGCTCACTGAAGAGCGGGGCCTAGGAAGAGCCGATCCAGTATAAGGGAGAATCACGTGGCACCAAAGGAACTGCTAGCTCAGCTCCAGCCCGCTCACCTGCTTCTCGGCAGAAGTCCCCCAGCCCTCCGCCTCCTCCCTGGCTTGTCTTGGTGCCATTTTAACCTTTGGGGTGTTGACTGTGGTTTCATCTCTTCTTTAAGAGATGGCTTCCCAGTCCCCAAGGCACGGCTGGCTTTGGGCTCTCTCTGTGAACCCCCTGCCCCTGATCCCCACACGAGCACTCCACATTCTCCGCCCTCTAATCTCATTCCCTAAGCGGACTCTCCTTGTGACCATAGTCATCTGTTGGGTGATGATACTCCACTCCTGACTTTTAGGTATCTCTACTTGCTAACTAGAATCCTTTCGTGTTCTGCTGGCTTTAGACACTGTATCTCCAAAGCTAGATTGGTTTTGGTTTTTCGATGAACTTCTTTTTCTCATCCTTTATCTTGATTGGTTGGTGTTGTTATCCTGTCAAATCTGTGTCTGTGTTGCTTTTGATTTCTTTCTCTTACTCTAGAGCCAATCAGCTAGACCTGCAGAGTCTGGAGTTTGTCCTTTCAGTGACCAGCCCACGCCCTCGTTGGTGGCCACTGCTCTGTTTACATTAGCTTACACGGAGTTCTGTCCCCCAGCTCCCTCTTTTAGTTTTATGATCCTCTGAGAGGATCATGCCACTTTTAAAAAATATTGTGTTCTTTCTATTTTATGTGAATGAGTGTATTGTCCGTATGAATGTAAGTGTGCTGTGTTGGGTGATGCCTGTGGAGCTCAGAGGAGGGCGCTAGTCCCCTGAAACTGGAGTTTCAGAGGGTTGATAGCCATGTGGGTGCTGGAAATCGAACCTGGATACTCTGTAAGAACAGCCAGTACTCGTAACCACTGAGCCAACCCTCTAGCCCCCTACCCTTCTTGTAACCTACTATTCCCACCCCCTCATGCCTGTAAGTCTCCCTGGCCCATAGCCTCTAGCCCATTTTTGGCCCTGGTTCTGACTACTTCCACTTGTTCTCACCCATGGACCGTCCGTGACATCTAGAACATCTGCTTCTTTGCTGGTGATGTCTCTGCTAATGTTCTGTATCTTCCTGGAATACCACAGCCCTTCCACCTTTCTTTTCTGCCTAGCAACTCCCTGTCTTTCCTTTAAGGCTCATAGCAAATATCTTTCTTCTGAAATCTTGGCCAGAGAAACCCCTTCTCACCCCTGAGGAGTGAATCACTTCATCTCTGGGTGCCATAGCATTTCACCATCCCCTGTCACTCTGCGCTGAAGAAGTCCTTGTCTGGGTGCTGGCCTGCTCAGCCTGGGAACGCACAGAGGCTGGAGTCATGGGCCTGTCTGGTACCTGCCCCCTTAGGCCGTGAACACACATTTATATTTTTTAATTTTTAGTTAATGTAACAAAATGGGCTCCATCAAGACACAGCCACACCTGTGTCCTTGTACCAGTCCGCGTGTCGTCACCCTGCTACACACTCGTGTGCCCGCACCCCTGCTGGTCCTCGTCCTCCCAGACGGTCCTCTTTCCACTGTCATGCCCGTGTACGTACATTTAATTTTTATTTATTCATTTTGTGTGTGTGTGTGTGTGTGTGTGTAAGTCTGTATAACTGAACCCAGGTTGAGCAGCCAGTGCTCTTCCTGCTGAGCCATTGCTCCACCCCATAAATGCATTTGGATGTGTGTATTAGTGTTTGTGATTCTGTGTCTGGTTCATTTTGTTGGCATAATGGTCTCCTGTTCCATCCTTTCCCTGCAAGTAACATAGCTTCATTTTCCGTATAGCCTAGTAAAGCTGCATTGAGCATTAAGGCCACAGTTCCTTTATCCATTGTCTGCTGATGGGCCTCTAGGCTGACTCCACTTGGTGACCGTCATCACTGCAAACTGTGCTTCTGCTGCTGCACAGCACCACCCTGAGATTTGCTGATATCTTCTTCCGAAGCACTCTGACATTAGACCCCATCATAACAGTTATAGCCCCTTTGTACTGATTTTTATATGCCGTAGGTTAAAGGCTCCCGCAGTTAGAGTTCTTGATTTGGTGAGATACAAATACCTGAAGAGTACTATTTTAATCTTTTTACCTTGCAATTCCTGCACACAAGAAAAGTCTTCTGACTGGAGAGATGACTCATCAGTTCAGAGCACTGGCTGCTCTTGCAGAGGACCCGGGTTTGGTTCCCAGCACCCACATAGTGGCTAATAACAGTCCTCCAGTGGCTAATAACAGCTAACTCCAGTTCCAGGGGATCCAGTGCCCTCTTCTGATCTCTTCAGGCATTGCAAGACACGGGTGAACTTACGTACATCCAGACAGTACACTCATATACATAAAATAAAAATAATAAATGAAAAAGAAGAGATTTCAAGATTTCTGCAAGGCATCTGTTTATAGTTAGGTACAAGTCCATTAGTCCTTGTTGGAGACACTTCATAGACAGCAGTCAGCGATGAAACCCCGCCCTTGTGTGGAGACAGGGGCCGCGTCTCTCCAAAGAACATTGTGTCTAGAATCAGGAAGCTTGGATCTTGGGTGAAATACTTGAGTTTTCCCATGCTGTGCTTTCCTTATATGTAATGGAAATAATATTAATGGTTATATATATATATAGTTATATATATATATATATATAAACGATAATATAAGTTATTTGGGGCGCTGGAAAGATGGTGGTTAAGAGCACTTCCTGCTCTTTTAGAGAACGAGAGTTTGGTTACCAGCACCCATGCTGAGCGGCTCACCACTGCCTGTAAACTCTGCTCCAGAGGATCCAGCTCCCTTTCCTGGCCTCTGCAGGCACCTGCACACATGTGGCATGTGCTCAACACATACACACATGCAAATAAATAAAAGTCTTTTAAAAAGATATTGAAGTGACATTTAGAGTCACTCCTTCCTCCTGTCAGTACACGGGGACTTTTATGAGGTAACACCAGACAGTGTGGTCAGACTTAAGTGCTAGAGTGTCTAATAACACCTCCTAGAGGGCAGAAGGGAGCAAATCCGAGCCCACTGTTCGGTAGACATAAAATCTGAGGTGTAGAGAGGCTCTCTGAAGTGCAGACGTAGCCTCACACTTGGGATGTCGAGCCAGTGCCGCTGAGGTCCCATTACGAATGCCACTTTAACGGCAGCTCTTTCCTACAGTTTGAGAAGGAACTGCAGAGGATTTCAGAGGCCTACGAGAGCCTGGTCAAGTCGACCACCAAGCGCGAGTCCCTGGACAAGGCGATGAGGAATAAACTGGAAGGCGAGATTAGAAGACTTCATGATTTCAACAGAGACCTGCGAGGTATGTCGTACTCTCTTGTGTCATGAGCTCTCTGCCCAGCTCACAGCAGACCAGGGGCTGTTCTGCTTACACTCCTTTGCTGTAGCTAATCCTGTCAATTCCATCCCTCAGGGAGGAGGAAAGAGCTCAAAAGAGGCAGAATTATGCTTTTCTGCTTTTTTTTTTCACTATTATATGTGTGTGTGTGTGTGTGTGTGTGTGTGTGTGTGTGTGTGCGTGTTCTGTCTCCAGTCTGTCCCCAGCCTTTCACTGTGAGGCACACTTTTCAGTGTTAGATCACAGAGACCCACTGTGGCATCTGAGGTCACAGGACAACTTGTGGGAGTTGGTTCTCTCTGCCTTATTGAAGGAGGGCCTCTCTGTTTCTGCTGTATGCTGTAGGCTGGCTGATCCACCAGCTTCTGAGTAGTTCTGTCTCTGCCTTCTGTCTCCCCATAGGAGTGCTGGAATTACAGACAGGAGCCACTGCATCCACTTCTTTTTGGTTTGGGGAATTGAACTCAGATCATCAAGCTTTTGTGTCTAGGTCCCCCTACTCCCTAGTCATCTGACCAGCCTCACCCAGGTCTGTCAAAAACCTATTGCTCACTGATACAAGGCTGACTGCCCCTCGAGTCCCAGTGATCCTCCTGTCTCTGCCCTTCTAGCACTGGAATTACTGATGCATGCTTCCATGCCCATCTTTTTAAGTGAGTGCTGGAAATCAAACTCATATTTTCAGGCTTTTGCAGAAGGTGCTGTGCGGAGTCATCTCCCTGGTTCTTGAGTGATTTTCTTTGATAGCTTGGAATGTAGGTATTTGTTCAACCCCAAACTGCTCCGTCTGGGGCTCCTGGCTAGGCATCTCTCTGTCCTTATGCAGCTCTTGGCACTGGCTATGTTTCTGTTGGGTGATGACGTATCCCTTTGTGCATGTCTCTGTAATCATTTCTTTGTTCGTAGATCGACTGGAGACAGCCAACAGGCAGCTGTCCAGCAGGGACTATGATGGGCATGAGGACAAAGCTGCAGAGATGCAGTACGCATCCCAGAGTGAGTCTGCGCCACCCCACAGCTCTTATCTTTCGCACACAGAGAGGCCTGTGAAAGGGTCTTACTAGGGTCTGGGTCTTACTGCTGTTTGTTTTTTGTGGACTAATTGTGTCTGTGGCCTGGTCCTCAGATGAGGATCTCGTCTGTCAGTCAGAGACAAAGCTGAGACTGACAGACCTTAAATCAGTGATATTGATTCTGTCCAGGGATTGATTCCTTTTCTCATTATTGTGACATTGTCTCATCACTGTGATACTGGAACCAGAAGCAGCTTATAGGAAGAAGGGTTTCTTTGGGCTTTTGGTTTGAAGACACAGGCCATCACATTGGGAGGGAGAGACAGAGGGAGGGTGAGGCCTGTTCACAGCTCAGCGGACCAGGAAACAAAGGAATTCTGGTGCCAGTTTGCCTTCTCCACCTCCCCTTCTTCTTTCATTTGGGACCACAGCCCACATGCTGCGACCCCTCCCTGCCCCTAGTTAATTCTCTCCAGAAAGGTCCTGAGGCTTTTCTTAAAGCAGTGAAGTTGACATCAGCTCCTTGCTGTCCATCATCTAATCCAGGACACAGCATCACGGAGCTTCCTGGCACACAGTGTTTTAAATACGTCACAGTCCTCTCTCTCCAGGGTAGGGCAGGGACTCAGTGTGGGGGGTTGGTGCTCTGGGTGAGTCAGAATTCTAGTCCAGATGCTGTTTACCAGCACATGGTATGTGTGAATTATCACACTGTGTGTCTCTGTGCTTGGTGCTCCATTCTAGAAGCTTCTGAACCCAGTAGCTTTGTAAACTTCTGGATTTATTGGGAGAATATTTTATTAATTTTTGTCAGAGGCAAATGATAGAATCAAATGGATTTTGACAAACCATCAGTCAAGGTTTGAATTTCTGAAAATTCATTGCACAAACAAGAAATGTACAACTCCCAATTGTCTTTTTTTTAAAGTTGTTTTGTAAAGTCCAGCAATTGGCCTGCAGCGAGCACAGTCGAGATGGTATGCAAATGACAAGAGCAGTTTTATTCCTGAGAATCAGCCAGCATGCCGGGGTCCACCATTCAGAGTAGTGGTGACCCTGAGGCAGTGGCTCTCAGGCCTTTTAAACACAGTTAGGGATTTCTAAATGGGTACTGGGAAACTCAGGCTAGGATTGGTTAATGGTTAGAGCAGATGTATGGATCAGTTAGAGATCGGTCCTTAGTCTATCTGACTCAACAGGTTCGACCCTAAGAGGGGATGTTTGCCTAAGATAGGTTTCCTGTGGTTAAACTGTAATTGCTGACTAGTCAAGGCCAGGGGTGGGCTATTCCTCCGAGAAAGGAAACTTTCCATGAGAAATGAAACTTTAACAAGAAGCAAAACCTAAGGCTAAGCTAAAATGAAGATACGGAGTTTGTTAGATTTTAATTAACAATTTAAGAAATTAAATTCCTGTATATGTCATAGTTTCTAGCAACATTATGAGTAAGTGCTCATTGTCAAGACATCAGAAATGAGCGTATTCAAGAACTAGCTGTCCGTTTTGTCATAGTGGTATCTGATATGTGGATTCCCCAAAGCCCTAAACTCTTAAGGCTGGGAAATAATTGTTTGAATTCTGTGCTTTTTAGCACTGTTTGGTTTAACTTCCTTTCCATCCCCCAAACTGAGCCCCAGTTCCGCTCCAGTTTTGAGCCCTTCCCTCATTTAGATTCCGCTTTGGCGAGGGGTCACGATACGTCCCAACTTTGCACCCTTCCTGGCGGGTGACGACCACCTGTTCCAGATTCACAGGGAGAGCTGTGAGCTGTTTGACTCTCTTGCTTTCCAGAGTCTTCTCATCTTCACCATGTTGTCAGAGTCTGCATTGACAGTAGAGTCTTTGGTGTCATTTGCTTGGATGGTTTTGATGTCTTTCTTTCGGATGGTTGTGTGCCTGGGCGGAAAGAGGCACGATACTGGTGCCTGATCTGTGCCTTGGTGGAGGGAGCACTGGGCGGAGGGAGGCACTGCACCTGTGCCTGATCTGTGTCTGGGCGGAGGGAGGAGCTGGTGCCTGATCGGTACACACTGCTGATGCTCAACCTCCTCGTCACACAGCTCAACTCAATTAAGGAGCATTTATTTGATCTCCCAGCCCAGGCTGGTGCTGGTGGAATGATGGGGTTTGATGTTGGTGAGCTCAGACTATTCCTGAAGATGTTCCCTTTCAGGCTCAAGACTGAAACATCAGCAAGCAGGCCCTTCTGGCTTTGCTTGGAATGATTTGTTCTGTGCAGACATGCTTCGCTGCCTTTCAGAGGCATAGACAAGAGAGGACACAGGCATTTTCCGACCTCTTCAAGGTGTCCCAGGGTTGATGTGCGAGATAGTTGCGTCTAGGCAGGGCATTTCAGCTTGGTAATGGTATTCTGGTTTCTCCACACCTGACCTTCATGGCACACTTTTCCCCTTCCTTCAGCATTATCTGTATCCATTTGGCTTTTTTGCTTTTCTGGTATAGCTAAGGGATGGGCTCAGGTGTTATTTCACATCCACATAGGATTTCCCCCTAGGTGAACTCTAAGAACCTTCTGAATATTGAGCAAATGAGCAGGTCCCCCTTGTATGTTGCAGAGATCTTCCCCAGTCTTCTCGATCTTTGATGGTGGTGTTTTTATCTTGTAGATCTTCTAGGTTCTATGTCGTGTTTAGAGTTACATTTTACAATCTGAGTTTGTACTAATTACTAATATTCACCAATATTCTTCAAAGATGAATATGAATCCACTATTTACATGGTCTATATTTTGAAGGCTAGCTCAGTAGACTGAGTAGACAAGTTCATGAGAGACTGACCTAGAAGCAAGGAGAAGAGTATCAGACATTTAATACATGGCACTGTAATACTGATGTACTAACACAGTAGAAGTCAGTACTAGGAAGGCAGGGGACAGAAAAGCAGGTGATACATTAGCAGGACTTGGTGACCAACTGGTAAGGGCAGTGCATGCGCAGAGCAGCTAGATGGATGGTGGATTACTTTGCTTATCACCTTACAAGAAGTAATTTATAGGAGAGGCTTCTTTTAGCTCAGGGTTTGAGGTGATAGAGGTCATTATGTCGCGTAGGGCATGGAGGCAGGGGCATGAAGTGGCTGTTTACATCTAGGAGGCAGTCAGGAAGGGGAGAGAAGGCAGGAAGTGGAACTGAGCTATAAACCCCACAACCTACCTCCGAGTGACCTACTTCTTCAGGAAGTTTCCATCTCCTAAGGGTCCTATTAAATCCCCAACTGGCACAGCCAAGTGTTCAAACACTTGAACTTGTGGAGGCCGATACACATGCAAACCGTGACAGATGGTCACTCTTGCTTATAAAATAGTAGAGGCACAGGTTAGAGGTGCAGGTTGGGGTTGGACAATGAGTGAAGGCAGAGCTGGGGAGTCATCTCCCCTTGCATCCTGTAGGCTTATGAGCCACTGTGACAGTAGGTGCCGAGATGCGTCTTGGTGGGTGGGAGGGCCGCTTCATCAAGCTTTCCCATGTGGAAACCAAATGACATGCATGAATTACTACATCTCTTCCTACTTATTAATGTGTTCCATTATCTGAGTATTCTCTCAGAAACCCTGTTATTAGAACAAAGTTCATCAAACCCAGCCATCAAAATTTAAATATTACCCACTCAAGGAGGAACATCCTTTTCAAATGAGTCTTTTGGGATTCTAGCAGTTGGTTCAGAAAAGGGCAAGATGGCCTAGCATTAGAGATGACAGTGACAATGAAGGCTGACAACCACCCTGGCTGATGGAAGAGGAGAGGGAAGGAGGAAGGAGGCAGCAAGAGACCTCAGCTTTTTCTTAGAGCTCATGTACTTGTGGACTAAGTCCAAGAATGCTGAAGCGGCTCTTACAGGACAAGCGCCCCACAGGTTAATGGAGTCAGGAGGTCTTTCCTGCACAAACATACGCTTCCCCAACTCCCAGACTCTTATTCTAAAAACTCAATTTTTTGATTTTAGATATATTTTTATTTTAGTTATGTGTGTATATTTTTCTCTGTGGTTGTGTAAATGTGAGAGCAAGTGCCTTAGGAAGGCGGATTCCCTGGAGCTGAAGCTCCAGGTGCCTGTGAGTCACCTGACGTGGTTGATGGGAATTGAACTCAGTCCTTTGGAAGAGCAGTACCTACTCTTGGTCACCAAGCCATCTCTAAAGGCCTCTTACCTCTGCTCTTTTGGAGCTTGGAAGGCTTTGGTGGCCTGCTGGCTACTTGCCATTCAGTTATAAAGGTCGAAGTGGATACTACACAGATCTTCTGGTGCCCTTCCATCGTGACACTTGTCGGGGTTGGACATCTTGGACATTCCTAGTCCTGTCTTCTTGCAGTAGTGATTGTGCTGTGCGGTAGAACACCATGACTGAAATCAACTTATAGAAGAAAGGCTTTGCTTGGGCTTACGGTTCCACACAGTGCCAGAGAACTGTGATGTTAGGGAAGGCATGGCAACAGGAACAGGAAGTTGGCTGGTCACATTTCTATTATACTCAGGAAGCAAAGAGAGAGAGAGAACAGGAAGGGGCCAGGTTATAAACCCTCGAAGCTTGCTTCCAGGCACACTTCCTCCAGCAAGGCTCCACCTCCTACCGTGAGTCCTGGAACCTCTGCAAACAGCATCCCCAACTGGGACCAAGTGTTCAAACACATGACCCCGAGGGGGATGTTTCTCATCCAAACCACTATACCTCTCTCACTCAGGTAACGTTGTAGCTGGAGGAACTCAAAGCTTTGTTGGCCTGTTTTCTGTTTTGCCTGTTTCTTTCCAAATTATAAAATAGTGATGTCGAAGCCGAATTGTTCTTGAGAAACAAGATCTCTGACCAGCTCCTGTTGGGTGTGGCTATGTGGAATAGGACTCTAACCAAGGTCCCCATTTTCCCATGCTTTCCCCTTCCTCCCCAAGGTGGGCTACCCCCCTTCCCCCAAAGCAGATCCCTGGTAATGTTTCTGTATATATTCTCAGTCAGTGACTTATTTTAGATATTTCTTCCTACAACATTAATGACTGTAAAATTCTATCTTCTTCAGGCCAGATTGTCAAAAATGAAATCTTAGCTGTAGGAAAAGTTAGATTGGCAGAGATGAAATGTCATTTTATGGAGTTTTTAAATAACTATGCCAGGGCTTGTGACATTTTGGGGGTACTGTGGGACCTGGCTAGCTAGGCAAGTGTGTACTATTCCTGAGTATAGCAAGTGTATAAGGTGTGCACAAGAATCTCCACTCCCTTGGCGTTTTGTAGGCACCCATGGGTCCGGACATCCTGATGGCTGAAGTCTGTGTAAGTCAGGTATGGGCAAATCCAACAGTTGTTTGTTCATGCACATGGGTGAAGAAAATGACTCAGAGTTCTGCAACCATTCGGTTTTCTGTAAAACTCTAGTGGCTTTAAAAACTAGCAGAAGCATGTTTTGAAAGAAACTTATTTGGTGTTTTTAGTTCTTTTTAATCATTATATTGCTCTTGAATCTTATTCTGGACGCTCAGGTTTTCTGTCCTGTATGAAATATGAGAGCGTCTAATGTCCTGAAAGAAAATTCCTCCAGTTTTGGCTATTCTATAAGGCCTGTGTGCGGACAGAGCAGCGGTCCCAACGCATGGAGTCCCTTCTGTAGAGCTGCGTGGGGCACAAGGGTTCTGAGCCCTCCTTGGGTGTCATTCCTCCAAGAAGCCGGTTCCTAGCAGCCTTCTTCAGGAAGAGTCAGATGTCACACATGGGGACCCTGGTTCACCTTCTTTTCTGGGCCCACCCATGCCCAAAGCCGTTCCCTACAAAGTCCCTGGGGCAGACCACCCTGCACTCTGTGGTCAGATCAGTTTGCGTGAGTCACCCCGCTTGAGAGAACTAAGGCTCTCTTTAGCAGTGATCATGTCCCACCCCACAACAGTGCCTTGTACCTGTTTCTACCCAGCACTTTGTGTATTGAGAGAATCAAAGTTAAAAGTCTAGTTACCACAGGCACCAAATCCTCCTCAGTGTGTGGGGGTGTGTGTGGGTGTCTGTGTAGGTGTGTGAGTATGTGTCTGTGTGTGGTGTATGTGTCTCTGTGGTATGTGTCTGTGTCTGTGTGTGGTGTGTCTGTATGTTTCTGTGTCTGTGTGTCTTTGTGTATGGTGTGTCTCTCTGTGTGGTATGTCTGTATGTCTCTGTGTTTATGTGTCTCTGTATGTGGTGTGTCTGTATGTCTCTGTGTCTGTGTGTGGTATGTCTATGTCTCTGTGTCTATGTGTCTCTGTGTGGTGTGTCTGTATGTCTCTGTGTCTGTGTGTCTCTGTGTGTGGTGTGTCTCTGTGTGTGTAAATGTTCTTATATATGTAAATCAGACCCGAAGTCTACATCAGGTGTCTTCTTCTGTCACTCTCCACTATATTTTTCGAGACAGAGTCTTTCAACTGAATCTGTTTTTCATCAATGACTAGATTTGACCAGGAAGCCCCAGGATCTGCCTGTCTTCCCCTCCTGATGCTGGGATTGTGGACTCAGGGGATCGTGGGCTCAGGGGATCGTGGGCTCATGCCACTGCACTAGCTTTTTATGTGAGGGCTGGGGATCTGGTCTCAGGTCTTCCTGCTTGCCAGGCAAGCACTTTACTGATCCAGCTATGCCAGACCTGAATGTTCTATTTAAACTTAATGTCTCCAGCCCACCGTGTGAGGGAAGACACCCCAGATTACCCTCTTTTTATTTTAAGGCATTAGGTGAAATTACTGAGAGAAGTTCTACTATGGAATTAACCTGGTGGTGGAGCAGTTGCTTAGCAGGGCCTGGATTCCACCCCAAGCAAGGCCAAAAGCAAGAAACAAAAACATAAAACCTATCAAGAACAAAACAACTCACAGAGAGACGGGACTGAAGAGCATGTATGGACTGAGGATGTAGCTCAGTTGCGGGGGAGGGGGGCTGCCATCGCTTGTGCAAGGGCTCAGCACCACAAGAACCAGGTGTGGTGGGCAGGACATGCCTGTGGTACCTGCACTCCAGAAATGGAGGCGGGGGCTCAGAAGTTCAAGGAGTTTTAGGCCAGTCTGGGAATATCACACCCTATCTCAACAATAACAAAAACACCCTCACAATTCTTTTGTCTTTCTTTTTTTTCTAAGTAAAATGGTAGATAATAAAGGTTTTTTTTTCATTGTTAAGAGCAGTAGCGTTGGTAGGGAGGCTTATTCTTATAATTCTAGTACTCAGGAGGCTGAGGCAGGAGGATTAAAAATTCAAGTCTAGGGACTGGAGCGATGGCTCAGTGGTTGAGAGGCAGAGCGCTCAAGTGTGCATAAGCACGTGGACTCTGACAGGCGCTCTGCCACAACCGTAAGTTCTCGGACTGCAGGGTGGCTGTCTGTGTTCCAGCGACTTGTGTGAAACTGAGTATTAGTCTATCTAGGCTCTAATTTCCACGCTTGTTGAAGAGAGCCCGTTAAAGAAATAGCTGCTGGTCATGTTGGATGTCGAGTTGCCTCCAAGAGGACACAGACTGTGATTTTCACATTCGTGGCTTTATATTTACTGTTTTGCTTGCGATTACAGTTCTAGGGGTGGAAACTGAGCTGCTTCTTGTGGTTCACATTCCTTCTGCTGCTTGGGGACGTGGATGGATGGAGGAGGCAGCTCATAGTTCCACCTTCATGTAGCCTCAGAGAACCCACACAGAAACAGGAAATCAGCCTGCAGGTCTCAGCTCAAAGATGATTGTGTGGGAGACTTTCTGAAGAAAGTTAGCTATTGCTGTGCGCACTCCCCTGACACAGCCGGTATTTGTCTCTGTTAGGATGAGTCTCATAACCACATAAGCAACTGCTTGGATAATCCTTTTCAGTCTCCTCACTGTTCTGTCTACCCCTCAGAGCCGCCTCCCCCCAGTCTGCCATCCTTGCCAGTTTAGCCCTAGCCAGCTGTGTTTCCAGAGCCCAGAACTGGGCCTGGCACTTAGACACACTTAGTAAATATTTACTCCGTGTCAAATGAAATGTTGATCACGATCGGTTATTTAAACCATCAGTTGGAGGCAGTCTGCTGTGAACCAGCGGTGTTCTAGGTCACAACCTGCAAACTTTCTATTAAGGGCCAGATGGTAAGGAACGCAGGCTTTGAACCCACAACTGCTCAGATCTGGCTGTGTGGCCCCAAAGCCACCCACAAATGATTTGTAAACAAATGGGTTTGACTGCCTATCAATAAAACCTATTATAAAAAATGGGCTGTGGCCTAGACCTGACCTGCAGACCAGTTTGACCTCAGTTCCTGCGACCTTCAGGGAGGCAGAGGAGAAAGCAGAGGGTCCCTAGCACAAAGAGAAAATGTTGACAGGAAATGCGAAATCAAGAGCTTGGACAGAATCCCCAGGACCTTCCTTTGAAGGTTGTCCAGATTTATAAACCACCATGTTATATTACTGCTCGTTTCCTTTTTTGTGGCAGATGGGCAGTATTTTTGAGACAAGATCTCCCTGTAGCTCTAGCTGGTAGCTGGCCTGGAACTAACAGTGTAGACCAGGCTGGCCTCGATCTCACAGACGAAAGATGTATACCACCACGCCCAAGGAGAGGAGCTATTATTCTAGAAAAACTGAGAAACTCAGACCCTGGAGGTATAGTCACAGGTTTCCGCCTTGGAATCCGCAGTAGCTATTGGCAGAGACAAGGGTGGGTGCGGCTGAGCTTGGTCATAAAGCTTATTTGCCTGGGCCAAGCTCTCAGGGCAGTGAACCCCAACCTAAGTATCCTGGTAGAGGTGAGTTGTATAGTCCTGGATGTCAAGTTGAGAAAATAAGCTGTAGGTCTGGTCACCATCCATGAACGTGTCCTCGGTAAGCAGCCATCTGATGTCCACTAAGAGTAACTGTGTCCCCAGAGGCTGCTGACCCGTTGGCTCACGGCTTATCCTCACTGGTCTTCCAAGTTGCCCCAGCGTCTGTCTTCTGGCCTGGGTTCTGTAGCCCCGGAAGTCATTTACAACAGTCACAGCTACCAACACTGACCAAGGACTATGTGTGAGCCAGTTTCTCTGTTGGGTATATTGTTCTTTTGAATCTACCAGGTTGCCCTTTAGGGTAGGCCTTCATAGGTATTCTACAGGAGAAAAAGTCATGGAAAGTTAGGTGGCTGATCTATGGTCATGCAAGCCGGGAAGTAGAACAGGTTTGGGACTTGGGTTGTTCTGACTCTGGGGGTAAACCACCTCCTGTGGACCAGGGGCTGAACAGAGCCTGGAGTGAGAAAAGTGGCAGTGTCAGAGTTCCAAAGATTTTAGAGCTCAGTGTGGTGCCCATGCTTCACCAAAGACCAAGCAGAGCAAGATGGCTTAGTGGTTAAAGAGCTTGCTGTGCCAGCTTGAGTTCAGATAGCTGGAGAGCCCACACCAAAGTGGAGGGAGAACTGACTCCACATTGTCCACTGACTCCGTGTTCAGTGACCGGCTCCCCTGTTCCCTTACACACACACACACACACACACACACTCGTAGTAATAGGAGGAGAAAGAGGGGAGGAGGGGAAGGAGGGGGAGGAGGAGGAGGAGGAGAAAGGGGGGGAAGAGGGGGAGGAGAAAGGGTGGGGAGAAACCAGGGGAGGACAAAGAAAAGGAAGCTTCAGGGACTGGAGGTGCAGCTCAGTCAGTATAGTGGAGTACTTGCACAGCATGCACGAAGTCCTGAGTTCTACTCCCAGCGCCACACCAACCAGGTGTGGTAGCACGTTTCTAGTTCAAAGCTAGCCTTGGTATACATGAGTCAGTGTCTCCAACAAAAAGGAAAGAAAGAAGGAAGGAAGAAGAGGAAGAGGGAGAGGAAACCACGGCCCACAGGAGCCTAGGTGCTTTGCCCTAGGCTCTTGATTTCTAGGTGCTGCGGGTGTCTGGGGCTGAGCCACAGCTGCTGTGGGACCTGCTTTTCCTCATCTTCTCTGGAGGACCATATGTCAGCGCTGGGGTGGTTGAAGTCCTTTCATTTTACCCCGAGAAGGATCCTGAAGAGCAAGCATGGAGATTCCTGACTTGGAAATCTCACTTGAGTGCTTACCGTTAGCCCAGTGTCTTGCCTTGATGGGAAGATGCTGCGATCTTCCCAAGTGCTTGTTAGGATCAACCTTTTGTGCTTCTGGCTTCTTCAACTGATCTTTGAACTAGATCCAGTTATGGTAGAAGAACTTGTACCTGTTCTCTCTTCAGATACCCCAGTAAAACAATTTTAGTCCAGAGCAGAGTTTAGATTCTAAAACATAGTTCTCTCAAAATGCCCTGGAAATCAACATTTTTCCTCCTTTGAATGAGAAAATAAAACAGAAACACAATATATTGAGTAGCTCTCATATACTGTGGTTTCTCCCAATTAGTTTTTGAAACTATTTTTAGTTTGTGAATTATAGTGAGAGAGAGCCCACAGGCCATTTCATGATCAAACCAGAGGACTCTGGTCTCAGACCACTAAAAATAAGCCTGCATCTGTTACTAATTTTCTTTCTTGCTTACAAAGACTGTGGTTTGGTGGGAAGAAGAGGGAAAAGGATCTGCTCCAAGGACGTCACAAACATGCCGGTGGGGGCTGCCGCAGCAGTTACGGAGAGGGGCGTCTCGGGCAGAGGCACACGGCCCTCCCCGCCAGGCCCCTGCGTCGCCTTCTAATCTCCGTGTCAGTCTCCAGTGCCTTGTCTGCCCTTCAAGGAGACGTTTTAAGAACAAGACTAGGATTGCAGTGTGAGTGCCTATGTTTAGCCCAGCAGCACAACACAAAGCAAACATTAAAAATAGAACTTTGTATGTAAACATATCTGTACATATGTATGAATATAGAAATACACAAATACATACATTTTATTATGCACATGTTATATGTCCTTACATTTGTTTTAAGGCATCAGTAACATACAATAAAATATATGCATTTTAAGAGTGCATTATAATAAATTTAACAACGTCATGAGCAAGATTTAAACGGACCTCTGTGGCTTCTGCCATATATGGTTGGAGGTACTAAGTTAAAATACAACAATGGGACTGGGAGATGGTTGGTGGCCACAAGCACTGGCTACTCCTGCATAGGACCCAGATTCTGTTTCTAGCACCGCACAGTGGTTTGCAGCTGTCTGTAACTCAAGTTCCAGAGGATCCAGTCCCTCTTCTGCTTTCCACAGGCACTGCGTGTAGTATGCTTACACACATGCACACAAAGCACTCATATGCATAAAATCAAAATCAAAAATTAAAAAAAATAGAAACACAACCAAACGGAACATCCCGACCCTCCCACGGACGACTGCCACCCTGGCTTTCTCAAGAGCAGCTTCTGGGCCCCACCGGCCTATGGATGGGAGCTCAGTGCTCAGACAGTGAGGGCAGACAGTGTTCGATCCAGCTGTCCACTCAGAGTCAGCCTGGAGGAGGGTTGGATGAAGGGAGGGGCATCCTCAGGTGAGAGGCCCTGTTCTGATTTCCATACACTTCTCTTTCCTGGAGCAAGGAGATTCATGTGGGATTGCCAGTGCCTTTGAACCATGTCATGGGTCAGTTTGCTTCAGCTTTCTTGGTCAACTGGTAGGAGGGTCAGTGAGGCTCTTGACTCAGTGCCTAGGCCAGGAATGTATGTTAGCCCTTGGCATGCCTTATCAAAGATCTGTTAAGCACCACACCCAGGGCAGGCATTTTACTGATAATTGTTTTAACCCTCAAAACGGTCCTGCAGAATGCATCTTGTTGCCTTCCTTTGATGGGATGGAGTTTCAGATAGGTGAAGTCACATGCTCAAGGTCAACTAGTATATAAAGGCACCAGATTCAGCCAGGCTGGCCTGGCTTCAGAGCCTGTGGCTTCACTGTGGTTTCCAAAGTAAACACCACAGGAACAGACATCTTCGAGTGTCAATGGGACCAGAGCCACCAGGCTAAACAAGTCCCCACTCCCCACAGTTCTAGGCATTTCATATCCACTGAGTAAACAGACCGTTCTGGGCAAGAATCCCTTGTGTCAACTTGCCTGTTCTAGGAATTCTCAGTATATACACTGGAGTCCGGCCAAAACGTCAATGCAAAGCTGCCTTTCTTGAGATCTGTCTCAAGGAGCTTAGCTAAAAATACACTGAAGAGAGAATTCCTGTGGGGTGGACTCACCTACAAGACTCTCGCCCAGTGTCTCCCAAATGTGACATTTATAGGTGCTGTGGTCGTGGCTCAGTTAGTGACTGCTTACTTCACAAATGTGAGGATTGAGTTCCATCTTTAGAACCCACATAAAAAGCTAAATGTAGGAGCTGGAGAGATGGCTCAAGCAGTTAAGGGCACTGGCTGCTCTTGCAGAGGACCCAGGTTCAATTCCCAGCACCCACATGGTGGCTAATGACCATCCATAACTCCAGTTCCAGGGATCTGACGCCCTCTTCTGACCTCTGTGAACACTGCACAACACGGGTGCACTTACATACATGCAATAAAAATAAAAAGCTAAGCGAAATGGCTCATGTTTGTAATCCCAGTGCTGGGGAGGCAGGAACAGGCAGATCTCTGGGGCTCACTGCCCAGCAAGCTTCATCTACAGGTTTATCAAAAAGTAGAACAAAACTTACCACCACCAAACTCCCCAAAATAAATATTTCAAAGTAAAAATATTCCAGAGGTGTATAGTAAGTACCCCAAACTTGCCTACTGTGATGGTACTGCATCATTGTTGTTCCAAGAAGTGTGAGAACTTCTAGGTCCTAAAGGTGTGTCAGAAGTCATGTTTCACCCTCAGCCAAGGGGAACACGAGATCAGACAGAGGCCACAGGACAAGCTGCTCTAACAGACTGTGCACAGTACCACAAAAACAGAGAGGTGCTCAGGAGGCAGAAGCAGGCAGATCTCTGTGAGATCGAGGCCAGCCTGGTCTACATAGGAAGTTCTAGACTAGCTGGGGCAACAGGGAGACCCGTCTCAACAACAGAACAAAACAAACACAACCAAGATAGGTGGCTCCTGAGGAATGGTGTCCAAGGTTGTCCTCTAGGCTCCACATGCACAGGCACACATGTGCACTGCACCTACAGATATATCCCTGTTGCATGCATACATATACAGACACACATACACATACACACCACACGAAGATGACTTTGTACAGGATCTGATAAACCTCAGAGTCCTCATTTTCCTAAGTCATGGGGAGCCTGGCTGCCTTACCTCATGCCTTGAGCCCCCTCCTCCCTGCCCCAACCCCACTAGACCTCTCTGTTTTTGTGGTACTGTGCACAGTCTGTTAGAGCAGCTTGTCCTGTGGCCTCTGTGTCTGATCTCGTGTTCCCCTTGGCTGAGGGTGAAACACGACTTCTGACACACCTTTAGGACCTAGAAGTTCTCACACTTCTTGGAACAACAATGATGCAGTACCATCACAGTAGGCAAGTTTGGGGTACTTACTTTACACCTCTGGAATATTTTTACTTTGAAAGCAAAGAAATCAAGGCACAAGGAGGTCCATTTACTTATAGCGCCAGATGGCAGTGGAAGAACCAGGTGACTTGATTCCAGGTAGTGGGTGCTTAAATAATCTTTGCACATGGATATGTGCCTGTGTGTGTGTGTGTGTGTGTGGTTGATATGACTTCAGCCTGCATAGCAGTGGATTGTGTCATAACAGGGCTCTTCTGGATTCTTCTCTGGTGCTGCAGTGTGGTTCTCTGCTCTCTTGCATGGGAGAGAACATGCATTAACAGGACACGGGTGCAGATTCTTCCATTCCCACTAACGAGGGTCCTTTCTATGGATGAGTTGTGTATATATTTTTAGTGTCATTTTCCTCAAGTGAAAAATAAGAATAATAACTGTACCTATTGCTTCCAGTAAACCTGGAATAAATGAATCAATGTCAAGGGGAAGGGCATGGTACAAACGGCCATTTCTGGAACATAGTACTTATTCAATAAACATGGGCAGATATTGCTATCTACACTGTCCTAGGTATTGTTTTGAAACCTTTATTATCAAGAGTACCATGTCTTATCAGTGGGACAGAAATTCAGAGCCCATGAAATACGCAAACTTCACCCAGACTCAAAATGGGAATTTGTATGTGTTGTGTGTGCATGGGTGCATGTATGTGTAGGCACACCCCCTCAGGTGTTCCTCTCTAGGCTCTCATTCTCCACCTTGGTGTTTGAGACAGGGTCTTATTGATCTGGAACTTGTCATTAGGCTGGACTGGATGGCCAGCAAAGCCCCAGGGATCTGCCCGTCCACCTCCCTAGTGCTGGGATTACAAGTGCTCACCACCATGCCTGACTTTTTAATGTAGGTTCTGGGGATCGAACCTGGGTCCCTTGTGTTTACAAAGCAAGAACTTTACTGACCGAGCCATCACCCCAACCAAACAGAGATGTTTTGAGCCATGTGTTTCAAGGACCCACAGAACATTCCAGGCCTGACTGAGCCTCCGTCCAATGGTGATATCTTTGTGCTGGTGTGTCCACAGTGGGGCTTGGGGAGCCTGGAGAGAGAGAGAACTGGGGTCTGTGGTCAGCTCCAGCCATCTGCAGAGCCTGAGTTCTGGATGAGCAATGGGGCACAGTGGACATCTGATTGCACATATGCTGAGTGGCTCGAAGCCAGCAAGTTATGATTCATGGCAGTTGGCATTGGACTTGCCGCACCATGCGAACGCAAAGTGGTATCACTCAGGCACTCTTCAGAAACAACCCAGAGACAAAGCTCTAAGAGTTCAGGTCCTTTGTAAGCCTTGGTGTGTATTATCTTCAGGAATGAGGATCACGACTGCATTGGGATGTAGGCATGATCATGTCCCTGTGACGGATAGGAAAGGGGCCTTGGAGAGGTGAAATACCTTCCTGGGGCCTTGCCACTGGACAGGGGTGGGCCTAGCATTTGAATCCAGCTCTTCTTTTTTGTCTCTGTCTCTGTCTCTGTCTCTCTCTCTCTCTCTCTCTCCTTTCTCTCTTTCTCTCTGTCTCTGTGATTGTTTGTTTCAGACTAGGTATTGCAGTGTAGCCTAGGCTGGCCATGAATTCATGGTGCTCTTCCTGCCTTAGCCTCCCAGGAATTGCAGATGTAAGCTATTATATGTAACTCTCTTTTTAATTTCATTGCTATTTTAATTAAAAGTTTTCAATTACTGTATTCATTCATGTATGGAGATATGTGCATGCCACCATTCATGTGTGGAGGTCAGAGGACAAGTTACAGGAGTCAGTTCTTTCTTTCTACCATGTGCATCCCGGGGATTGATAATCAGTTTGCCAGGCTTGGTGGCAAGCACCTGTACCTGCTGAGCCATGTCGCCAGCCCTGTTTTTTAAAGTTCATTTTGTTAGAATGTATTATTTGTACAAATAATGGCTTTCATTAGGACTCTTCTATACATGTGTATAATGTACATTGATCACATGCACACCCGCCCATCACACCCTCTTGTTCCCACTCACTCCACTGCGTGCTCTGCCTCTGTCTGCTCGCACATCCCTTTTCATCTAGATTCCACAGATGAGAGAAAACGTGCCTGGTGTGTCTCTGCGGGCCTGCCCTGTTTTGCTGAACACAATGATCTATCCATTTCCATCCATTTCCTGGAAACAACAGTTTTGTTCTGTGTGGCTGAGTAGTACTCCATTGGATCTATTACCACATTTTCTTTTGTATTTATTATTTTTATTTTATATGTATGAGTGTTTTGCCTGCATGTATGTAAGTATACCCATGTCATGCGGTGTCCACTGATCAGAAGAGGGTGTCAGCTTCCCTGGGACTGGATTTATTGATGGTTGTTAGCTGCCATGTGGGTGCTGGGGACCGAACCCAGGTCCTCTGCAAGAGCAGCCAGTGCCCTTAACTGTGAGACCATCTCTGCAGCCCCTAGACTGCATTAATGCACACCTGGGCTGACTCCAGAGTTGGCTGTTGTGAATAGTGTGCATGGTGTGTATGTGTGTGCATGTGTGTATGTGTCCAGGTGCCGAAGTTTCTCATACTACCTGGCAAGGAACAGCAAATGCTGGAATTGTGTGTGTGCATGTGTGCATGTGTGTGTGTGTGCATGTGTGCGTGCATGTGTGTGTTTGGAGGAAGGGTGTTAGCTTTCTCTGAATTCTGTCTGGATACCAATCATTGTGACAGCAATAATTGCAATCATCAATCTGCAAACCCTAAAGAGTGATGCTTGAGCTTAAGCTTCACTTCACTGTTTCAGAGTGACAACGATATGCGCCTGGAGCCTCAAGAAAGAGAGATTCCTTATGCTTAGATTTGTTGCCAGGGGATGCTCTGGGATCCAGTGCTACAGTCCCTGGCATGCCGGCCAAGTAACTAACCCCTGGGTGCTCTCTGGAGCTGGACATGCCCATAGAAAGGTTGTTGAGACCCATGGAGCTTGTTCTTGGGTGCCTGTGAGTTTGAACAGAAAGAATGAAGTACTGAGATCCACTTGGGGCTGTGGGTGGTGGGGCCAGAGCCAGCAGGCAGCCACTGACCCACTGGTTCAGGGCTCTTGTGCACCTGTTTTCCATGGATACAGATGCAGGCTCACAGGCAGCCTTTCCGGTGCCATTAGACAGGGCAGGAAGGAGGGCAGGTTGTCACTGTAGTGGGACAGGATCCCTAAGTGAACTCTGTTCTTGGGACGGGTCTTGGTGACCTAGGTCTGGTTTGTTTCTAGGCAACACATCCTCTCCTTAGCTGTGAGTCTGCTCCTTCTGTCTGCTCAGAAGCGAGGCCTTGGTCCTCTCATCCCATTGACAGAACTTGCAAGAGTCGCTCAGTCAAGCTGGGCATAGTGGCACATAGTCCCAGCACTCAGGAGGCAGAGGCGAGAGTAGCTCTGTGAGGTCTAGACCCACCTGGTCTCTGAGCCTGTGCCAGGCCAGCTGGGGCTACAGGAGACCCTGTTTCAAAACAAGAAAAAAAAATCGGGACTGAAAGATGGCTCCGTGGTTGAGAGCATTGGCTGCTCTTGCAGAGGACCTGGGTTCAGTTCCCGGCACCCACTTGGCCACTAATAAACATTTGTGACCCAGTTCCAGAGGATCCAATGCCCTCTTCTGACATCCTTAGGAATTGCATGACACAGATACACTTAGGTGCACTTGCACACATGTAGGCAATACGCTCATACACGTAGAACAAAAATAATAAGTAATATTTTTGAAAAGGAGCCAGGAGTATTGCAAGATTCCTTTCAACTATAAGCATCCACCTGAGATGTCTTGTAATGACAAGGTTTGGATGTGGCAGAAAATCTTTGGAAATAACCAAAAGGCTGAACCAATGCCTTTCAGGTTCTATAGTTCCTGGAAGAAGCTGTCCGGATGCTCATCAAATTGCTGTGACCTTGAGATAGCCCCCAGTGTTTCTGATTGAACAAAACTTCTACTGAGACCCTAGCTAACGAGAAGATTTGCAGCAGCAGCAGCATGCCCAGGAGCAGAGCACTCCCAGGGGCAGGTTTTAAACATGTGGTTTGGGGGCACGTCTGCTTTGCCCAGTTTCCAATGTGTGTCCAGTTTGTGCTCTTGACTAAAAGAAAACACAGGGATATATTTTTAATAATTATGTTAAGTATACAAATTACATGTCTGATTCCTTTTGTCTCAATGATTCAGAAAACATATGTGAAAAAAGATAGATTTAAGATATCATGAGAGAGAGAGAGAGAGAGAGAGAGACTCAGTCAAGTGAGAAGGGGGCACCTAGTGACATCAGCAGCTAGACTCTGCCCCGGTGGTGGGGCCTTGAGCATGAGGCTTTGCTCCTGAGCTTTCTTCTCCTCACCCACAGCACGGGGTGTGCACGGCTCTGTCAGTCCTGCTGACTTTCCCTGGGTACCCTGTCGACCAACAGAGTTGTCGTCGTCTGTATTCAAAGCGGTGTTTCCTTTGAGTGCAGCCCTTTGCCTGTTGCTTCTGAGCCCATGCTGCTGGTCCTCCATACTGAAAGCTAACTGTCGCATTCACGAGGGAGTAGAGCTAGCTGTCGCATTCACAAGGGAGCGCTCGTGGTGGGAAGCGTTCAGCAATTGAGCGCAGGCTCTGAGCCTGCTGGAGTCAGTGTGTGGCTGGGAGGGCTGACAGCCGATAGGAAACGCTTAGTGGTGGCTCAGCACGGGGAATCAATTTCTGCTGCTGCTGCTGCTGCTGCTGTAATTATATTTCTTTTTTATAAATATGGAATACTGTGTATGTGGTTTTGTTAGCTATCTTTTATCAATAATGAAGCTTTCCATACCCTGTTCTCTTGTAGGATTTATAATAGCTTAGACAGTCTCTACTATTTACCGGAAATTGGCCCTCGGGCCTTCTCCATGCTCGACAAGTATTCTGCTGAGCCACACATCTACTCTGTTTTGACTTTTTAGGTTTTATTTTATTTTAAATTTTAAATAAGTTTTTATTTTATGTGTATGACTGTTTTGCCTGCATGTATATAAATATACCACTTGCCTGCCTGGTGCCCACAGAGGCCAGAAGAGGACATTGGATCTCCTGGAACTAGACAGTTATTAGCTGCTATGTGGGTACTGGGGACTGACCCCAGGTCTCTGAACCCAGTACTCTTAACTGCTGAACCACCTTTCCAGCCCCGCTGACTGTTTGAGGCAGATTCCATTTAATTGCCCAGGCTAGTCTTGAAGTCTCTATAACCCGGTTGGGCCTTGATGAACTTGTGATCTTCCTGCCTTGCCACATAAGTGGTTAGGATTACAGGCCTGCACCCAAGGCTGGTTCCCTTGTTCTTACACATCAGATTTGTTCAAATACTTCCCTACTGTAGACAGTGCATCTAAATTAGTTATTTTAAAAATTAAATCATATTGCTTTTACAGAGTTCCTCAGCAGTCTCTAGAATAGGCTTAGTCATCTTCAGCCACATTATTGTGAATGAAGGAAAAGCAGTGTGCCTGAACCCAAAGCATTGTCCCCTCCCCCTTTTGAGAGGACTAGGAGAACATGTGAGGCTGTCGTAGAAGAGGGTAGGACTGCGGGAGGGAACTCCTCTCTGTCTTGCTGCAGTGACAGAGCCCATCTTGGCTCAGTGGTTAAGAGCACTGGCTGCTCTTGCAGAGGATCTCAGTTGGGTTCCTAGTGTCCACATGGTACCTAACAACTGTCAGAACACTCATACACATATGTGTGTGTGTGTGTGTGTGTGTGTATGGATAGAGAGGAAGGGAGAGAGAGAGAGAGGAGAGAGAGAGAGAGAGAGAGAGAGAGCACGCACCTGTCGCTCTGGACCTTGGTTTACTGTCCTGTGAGTGAGAACTTTAGTATTATTGCATATGGTACCTGCCCTTTCATCTTGGGTTGGGAAGCTGCAGGCCAGGAAGATCACAAGCATAAAATTAAAAATGTATAAGATTAATTAATGTGAATTCTGGAGAGTATGGGGCTGTGGGTTCTTGTGTGTGCCCCCACCCTGGCAATTCTGGGATCAAACCCAGGACCTCGGGCCTGCTGGGAAAGTGCTCTCCCTCTCACTGCTGAGTGCTCACTCTGCTGGTCCCTCTGGTGCTGATTACCTCTAAAGTGTGTCCTGGGTAGAGTTAACAGTAGATTTGAGAAAGCCCTCACCTGCTAAGAAGGAGCAGCTGCCACAGGCTCATCACTGCCATTTTATTGTTTTTATTTCAACCCTTGCCTGGCAGTGGACCCAGCGACTGAGCACCCTCTAACCGAGTTGGTTCTTTTCTGTCTCCCAGACAAAGAATTCTTGAAGGAAAAGGAGAAGTTGGAAATGGAGTTAGCGGCAGTGAGGACGGCGAGTGAGGACCAGCGCAGACACATTGAGATCCTGGACCAGGCTTTGAGCAATGCCCAGGCCAGAGTGATCAAGCTGGAGGAGGAGGTGAGACCAGCTTGGGGAAGGGGCAGAGCCCCAAGGCCCTCTACTGCTCCTGACCTAGCAACCTTAACCTGAGTGGGGGAGCGCTGTGGGAAAGGTTGCTCAAGTGCAAGATCTAAGAGGCAGAATCTGAGAGGTGTGCATTGATAGCTTGGGCCACCAGCTCATAGCCTGCAGCCTGTGGGTAAGCACAGGCCCAGGGCTATGAAGGAATGGCAGGACTGAAAGCCACTGGTGCCATGCAAGAGACTGGCAGTTCTGCAACAAGAGTTTAATGACTATGTCTTTGAGCACCCAGTTGCATGGAGAAAAGCGAAGGATTTGTGGGGTGGGTGGGCCTGGCACTCTATACATCCACCTGTTTCCAGGTGGTCATGCTGTACTCCAAACCCCTAATCCAGGAAATGCCATTACCACTCTAACATCATGGATTTTGTCGTTTCTGATGAAATTGTCTCTCGCTTAACTGCCACGAGTTGAGTGCTGTCCCTTTAACCCCAAAGGAGGAATCAGAACTGTGTCTGAGGTGAAGGCCAGTGACTCCAGGCTGTGGAAGCCAAGGCAGAAGAGGAAGATGTCCCTTCAGGGTGGTGCCCTCACCCTGCACCTCTCTGGAGGGGTGCCTGGCATTGCTGTTACAGGGTGACAGTGCCCTGGGAACTAGGTACCAGGAATTGGAGCCCCAGAGACAGAGTATATCAACACTCAGCTCCGTGTTGGACACAGGAAACAGCAATGCTGCCAGATCTAACTGTTGTTCAAAAAGTCTTTTCAGAGTATCTGACCCTAGCCGCAGGGGTAGCACAGCTGGAGAGGAGCCGCAGGGGTAGCACAGCTGGAGAGGAGCCGCAGGGGTAGCACAGCTGGAGGAAGGCTTTGATGTATAAACAAGGGTTGTCGCCTCTTAATGTGCATTTTATGAGGTTTGGTTTTGTTTTTTGTTTTTAAAGACAGGGTTTTCCTGTAAGCTCCAACTGGCTTGGAACTTGCTATGAAGACCAGACTGGCCTAGATCTCACAGAAATCTGCCTGCCCCTACCTCCCAAGTGCTGGGATTAAAGGCCGGTACCACCATGCCCAGCTCCCTTACATGCATTTTAAGCCCTACAAGTCCCTATTAAAAACTCTGAATTTAATACCAGCAGAAAAATGGCAGGCAGCAGCTCATAGTGTCTTCTTTGTTACTACAGAACATGCCCATAGCTCTGGACACAGAAGGCCTGGGCCTCATATTGTTGTTCTCACTGACATGGCTTCTTAAGGCCCCATTCCATAGGTAGAACTAAAGAAAATACTAATTTTATTTTAATTTTGAAATGCATTATTATTGTGTGTACGTGATGTAGAGTGGACCCACTTGCCAAGGCACGCCGTGTGGGGGTCAGAGGTCAACTTCATGGATTCACTTCTCTCCTTCTTCCTCTTTTATGTGGGTTTTGAAGATTGAACTCAGGTCACCAGGCTTGTGTGACAAAGTCCCTTTACCTGCTGAACCATCTGGCCAGCCCTTACTTTCAGGTTAAATGTTCCTCATAAAAGTCAAAGTCAGTCAGGAGCCCTTGAAGACCAGTTCTTGCTGACCACCGTCACGGTGTTTTCCTGTCCTCTTTTTCTGCGTCTCTCCTGAAGCTGCTCTCTGTGCCTAGACACCTTGTTTCCAGCCTCATTTCTTCCTTTGCAGCTTTCTTTCAAAGGGGCTCAATTCAGTCCCTGAGTCTTATGCCCAGTACTCCACGTATACAGCCACAGCTATCACCAGGCTGCCGAAAGTGGGGTTTGCAAGTTCGTACAATACCAGCTGTGTGATCTTGGGCACATCATTTAGATAATAAAAAACACTGTCTCCTATTGTCCCAGTGGGGTTAAATGTTCTACAACTTAGAAAGTCAATGCTTGGTGCAGTAATGCTCCTAAAACACTGGCTGTTACATTTGCTCCAGAGGTTAAGAATCGTGGGACCCTGAACCCAGTACCCTCTTAGTCATGACTAGTTTCTGTCATGACCAGTCAAGCTCCATCAGTGAAAGGTCCAGATATACAATGACCCCAGTCAGATGTAAAAACTTCTGAAAAGTTGCCATCCCCTCCTGGAGCGATCAGCAACACCTCAACTTTTTCCAGTGACTCAGACATGAGTGAGGCAGACCCAGCTCATGGTGGTGCTGCCAGCTGAGCCCAAAGCCTGCCTCAGCAGCAAGCTGTCAGACCCCAGCAAGCTGCTGATTGTGCCGCAGCGCAGGGCTGAGTCGCTCGCAAGGCATCTGCTCACCCAGGTGCAGAGACAGGAAACAGCATCCGTTGTCTCTCATTGAGCACCACATCCTGTAAATGTTTCAGCCTGATTTTTTGGCACCAGATGATTCCCAGGAAGCTAGAAATGCACCTGGATTCACAAACTCGGGCCAGATTCCCAGCACAGAGAGCCGTTGAGTGTTGAGGATTAGGGTTGACATTGTGTGTCGTGACCCTAACAAGTTCCTCACGGTGTGTCCTCCTCACTTGTACGCTTGTGCTAATGTTCACTTCCATGTCCCTGCTCATCGCTGTGTGCTCACTGTGTCCTTCCTGCCTCCGCAGGCTGCCAGCTGTTCAGCTGTAAGGAGAGTTACTCCAGAAACAGCTACAATAGGAAGTTCTTATGCTCATTCACAAACATGCAAATGGGTCACACGCATTCAGAACCACATATACCTGCATAACTTCTCTATTACAGAAACAATTTTATTAGTTATGCTATATACTTGTCATGTTTATTTGTTCTGTAATTTTTATTTATTTTAGAACCGTTGAAAAATACAAAAATGATAAGTTTCTTATTCTTTTTCCAGAAATTGTTTTCTTGCCCTACAGGTCAACATGGGGAATGCTTTAGGATGTCTTTTGTCATGGATCATTGCTTAGGTAGACGGATACAGTTGTGATGCTATAAATACTTTTTTATTGGGGGTTATTAATTGAACATAGACTAAGCCTTTCTTTCTTTCTTTTTATTTTGTTTTTTTGAGACAGGGTCTTACTGTGTAACCTGGCCGGCCTGACCTCAAACTCATAGATGCACCTGCTTCTCCCTCTCTAGTGCTGGGACCAAAGGCAGGCACTACCATACCTGACAGGCATTTATATTTATATTCTATATACTATATTTAATTTATTATTTGTATTTTATGTGTATAAGTGTAGTGTGGGTGCTGGGAATTGAACCGGATACTCCGGAAGAGCAGCCAGAGTTCTTAAGTGCTGAGCCATCTCTCCAGTCCTGTAAAACATTTCTTTATGATAGTGAAAATTCTTAATTAACCTCAGTACCAGTGGCTTCAGGTGCTATAATTATTAAGCAGTAACCAAGCAGTGAGCTCAAAGCTGTTCACACTCCCCAAAGCAGGTACCCTTTGTGGGCCTTCCATCCTAAGCCCCCTGGGCGCTTTGCTATATGATGGGCTTGTGTCCCCGCACTCCTGAGGGATGGAGCAGGGCGGTGCACATATCAGTGGTTTGACTAGCATGTTTGGCTTGCCTTCCACCACAGCTGCCACAGACCCTGGTTCTAGTTCTGCGTTGTTTCACTGTTTCCTCAGTTACGAGAGAAGCAAGCCTACGTGGATAAGGTTGAGAAGCTGCAGCAGGCACTGACCCAGTTGCAGTCAGCCTGCGAGAAGCGAGAGCAGATGGAACGAAGGCTCCGGACCTGGCTGGAGAGAGAGCTGGACGTGCTGCGGACCCAGCAGGTGAGGGACAGGCCAGGCGGCTGGAGAATCAGACAGAAGGACTTTCAGACTCAGTGAGCGGTCCCTTGAGGGCATTGACTGGACTCTGTGCACCCACACAGCCTCCATGGAGTCGCTGCCATAAGCCGGGAAGAGGTGACTGCACTTTAGATGACCTCACCGAGGGGACATTTGTGTGGACTCTGAATGGCGACTTGCTGGGCATACCGGGCAAGAGCACAGATGAGGAAGATGTACAAAGGATGAGCCAGGGCGGCTGAGGGCAGCTGCGGTGGGAGCGCTGGGTGAGGTGGCCAGTGAGGGGGTGACGGCCCATTTGGGGAAAGCGATAGTCCAGACTGAGAGTGGCTTTTTCCTGTGGTCAGTGGAGAGCCAGCTCTTGGAAGGAAGTTCAGAGTGGATCAGGGAAGAGCCCCTGAGGCCTGGAGGGCCGATGGTGAAGTCCGGCCTGGCCCTGAAGTCTGAGTGTGCCTCAGTGTCGTGACACTGGGATCCAAGGAGGGGCTGTAAGAGCTCGTGCAGGGATATGTCGATCACTGAGTATTGGGGTGCTGTTGAGAAAGGGATTCAGGACCACATGCAGTAATACCAGCCATAAACTGCTACTCCTCCTGCGACTCCTCAGCTGGAGTAATTGCAGAGTGGAACACACCAGCCTAGGGTCCATGTGTTCCTCTGCAAAGAGAGTTCCTGCAGGAAACTCCACCCCTGGCTGCACAGAGGGCCCTGCCTCATTTGCACCGGGACTTGGCCCCCATTCCTCCAAGGTGATGAAGCTTTCTCCGCATCTGGTGCCTGATAATCCTGGATGGGAGGGGCGGGGGACAAGGCAGGCTCCATGATACTATCTGCTGGATAGGGCAGAGAGGTTCTGCCTCCAGTAAGACCTCAGGGTCTCTGGCTGACAGAGTGAACCCATCTAAGCTTTCAGAGCCAGAAAGAACGTTCTTTTGCAGTTAATGTGCTGCCCAGCCCCTGCAGTTAGATGACCTATTCATGGTTCTTTTATTTTGGATAAACCAGACTTAACTCTGCTATCTTCATTGTGAATAAAGAAGGGTGTGAATCTGGAATTACTGGAAAGACACCAGGCTGACCACAGAGGGCAGTTCACTCTGTGCACACTCATCCTTGGCATATACTCACCCTGACACCTCCACATGTTATGGAACAATTCTTGGAACAGCTAAGAGATCAAGCATTCACCCAGGAGAGTTGGAAAGCTCGTTTATTCTTCTCATGCCTGAGGTCCCAGAATTAGCAACAATGCCTTCAAGATCTTCTGGGCCTTAAACAGAAGTCTAGATGGGGTCAAAAAGGCCTTTTCACATCATCATTTTATGGCTGGCACATGGGTCCTAAGGCTCTTTACTTTAATGGGTCATGTTATTTCAAGACAACTCCTTCCCGAGTTTTCCTGGTTATTATAGTTTACAAAGTAGATATCCCAGGTGTGGGTCTTTTGATCTGCAGCTAGGTCAGACTAATTGAGCTAGGAATCTGTCAGTCATCACAGTAGTTTACAAAAACAGACACCACCAGCACAAGTTTAGATATCTGACACAGGTGATCTACAGTTTTCTTAGACTAATTAGACCAAGTACCTAATTAAATGAGTAAGTAAACTTTCCATTTTCTTAGTTTCACATGTATACCAGTAGTTACACAGGTGAGTGGACAGCCACCCCGAGCTTTGGGCAGAAAAACCTCACTGAGGAGTAAAGCAGAGGTTGGCGTTTTCAAGATATCTACCTCAAAAGTAGAACAAGAAACTTCAAGTGGCCTAAGTTTACAAGGACTTTATATAAGAATACAGTTAGTTGTAATACTATAACTTTGCTGGGGCTAGAGAGATGGCTCAGTGGTTAAGAGCACTGGCTGTTCTTACAGAGAGCCCAGGTTCGATTCCCAGCACCTATATGGCAGCTGACAACCATCTGTAATCCAGTTCCAGGGGATCCAACGCCCTCCTCCGGCATCGCACGACACAGGTGCTCTTACATATAAGGCAGTGCACTTAATACACATACAGTAAAAATGAACAAATAAAACAAATTGTTTTAAATATAACTTTGCCTCATCACTGAGACCAGTAAGAACAGTGTGTGGGGCTGTGAGAGCCCAAGCTCACTTGGAGAGCATCTGTGACAAGACTGACTTCTCTGGGAAAATGCCTGTTAGGCTCTCTTTGGGATCCAACAGCAGAGTTGCAGGCATAGGGCCGACATGGGGCCAGAATGGGTGAGACCGTCATCAGAGCTGAGCAGAAAACTTTGATGCTCAGCATCTGTCTGCAAAGAACTTTACAGTTTGTGTTGACTGGATGATGGTATCACTCTATTTCCTGGGACGTGCAGAGTACTCAGAGATTTTCCTATTGCTTTTCTGTCTACTTAAAAGAATAGTGTTGTTTTTTATTTCTAATTTTTCTAGTGAGCATACATTATTTGATGAGAGATAGTAAAAATGGATCATAGGAATGCCCACCAAATGTTGAATTTTTATCAGTCCACAGGGCAGATGCTGTAAAGTGCATCATATGACATGTAGGTCTGGAGCTCAGTGCCAGACCAATGCCACCCACACCTTCCAGGCATGACTCAAAGTCCCCTCTTGGACATAGTGTCATCTGAGAAGCTTGACCCTTCTGGAAGGGAGCCCGAAGCCTCTGACCTTTCCCCCCTCCTCCTCCTCTCCCTCCTCCTTCTTCTCTTTCTCTTCTTCCTTCTTCCTCCTTTTCCTCCTCTTCCTCCTCTTTCTCCTCCTCCTCTTCCCCCTTCTCCTCAGTCATACTGCCATGGCCACACTCATGCCTGTCCCTTGCTGGCACCCACATCGACAGCCTGGGGCAGCTTCTTCAGCAGCACACACCACGCCCTGCTCCTTCATGCATTGTGGAAACAGTACTTATGTCTGCCCTTTTCCAAATCCGGCCAAGAGCACAGGTTACAAGGCCCAGGGTCATTGCCACCTTTATGAAGGATGTGACCAGCCCCCCTGTTCCAGAATGGCTCAGAGGACACCCCACACTGGGCCTCTGCTTTTCCACTAATGCTGGACTCAGAGCCAGCATCTGACAATACAGAGCCTGTAAGCTTCCGCTGTTCTAGTGAGGTGCCTCCAAAGGGTGGGACACGGGAAGCAAGGTACCAAGGCCTCTTTGTGGAGTTGGGGTATGGGCCCCAGGTCAGATCCACCGTGGGAGAACTGCTTCCTACACTAGAGAGTAGAGTGAGAAGTTTGCCCAAGTCTCAACTTTCTGTCCATAAAATGAGGGAAACACATTTGGCTTATATTTCTAATTATAATTAAGAAAAACTGAGACTGTAGCTTCCTGGTTGAATGCTTGCCTAGGATGCATGAGACCCTGTATTCAGTCCCTCGTATGGGAAGAGAGGGAGGGAGGGGGCAGTTAGGGAGAGAGGGAGGGAGAGAGGGAGGAAGGGAGGAAGGGATAACTTGCACAACGCCTGGCACTTAGTTGGTTAAGCCTTCTTACTGCTCCCCCTGCCAGCATTAACAGGGGGTCTTCAGGGGTCACCTGAAGATTTAAGGCATCTTTGTTATTCACTGATCACTGAAAAACAAATGACAGGGTGTGTTGGGTTGAAGAGGAAGAAATAGGTTGGGGCCACAGGACTGGCAAGAAAGGGACTCTCAGTCAGCAGTTCTTGTCGTAGATCAGCTCTGCTCTACCACGGACAGCTACATCCTTGAGCAGCATTAGCAACTGGGAGAGAAATGAACAAGAAACAAAAAAGGAAGGGATTTGCATAATTAAAACCTCAGAATTTTGTGCCATTTTACAAAGAACTCAACGCAATTTTCATGTCTTACTTTGATAATAGCCCTGTAAGGTAGGCAAGAAAAAGTGGGAGTGTTCTAGAAAAGAGAAATGCAGCATGGTGAAGCTCAGGGGCCTACGGTGGTGTAGCTCATCAGGATATTCCCTAATATGAACGTGGGGGGGCGGTATGTGTCCTTCACTGTGGCTTCCAGCATGTAGCATGTACCCAGGAAGTGTCTGCAGATCAGCTGAGTGGCTGTCAGATGCTCTGCTTCACTCTGGTTCCATCTTCTCACTGACAGACACTCTTATCAGGTAGACTTTGATGTCTCTGTAGGCTTGAATGCTGAAATGTGTACATTTATTAGATAACTGTTCATGACCTGAATGGGGGGGAGGTGAACAACTGCCATGACCCCATGTGAGGTCAAGAGGAAACTGCAAACCTAAGCTACTGAGATGGCAATGGGGATTTAGCTAGATACTGACAGGCAGCTGTGCAGCCTGGAAGGCTCAGTGAGGCCATGACAGCTCTTTCTTGGAAATAATCCTCCTGAAAATAGTGAAGCCTCACATCTTGGCGGGTGGCTTGTCTGTCCTCCTGCCGGAGCCCAGGTGTGCAGCCACCTGGGCCAGCGGTCTTCTACACCGGTTTAGCAAGAACTGGTGTGTGCCTTTCTCTGTTTTCACTGAAATGTTCGCTAGCAAGCTGCTCCTTCCCAAAGCATCTACACGTAGAGCTTTGAATAGGCCTGTGAGACGGCTGGGCAGGTTAAGCGCTGGCAGTCATCTGAGGACCTGTTTTTGATTCCTGGGCCGCACAGAGTAGAAGAACAGAATAGGCTCCTCTCCTGCAAGTTATCCTCTGATTACCTCTCCCCATGTAAGCTGCTGTGGTACTCCTGCACGGCACACACACTCAAACACACACACACGCACACGAATAAATAAAGGAAAAAGTTGGAATTATAAATGTATGGTTTGCAAAAACCCAATGGGTCCATTTGCTTTCTTTTGTCTGGGAGGGTTTTTCTCCATGAGGACATCTCAGTGTTGCCTAGGTACCCATCACAAGTGGCCTTTTCCTTCATTGAGGCCATTATGTGGCTTTAAGAAAAGAATTCAATATCTTTTACGTTTCCACCAGCCCTGCATTTAAAAGTTATGATCACTGGAACATACCAGGGCAAGACATGTCCCAGGATGTAAATAATGCCTCTTAAGTCATGAGCGGCTCACATCTGACTTGGCCTCTTACTCAGAGGCCCTGGGATGACCTGTCTCTGCTGCTGTTTTGAATTTGGAACCTCCTCAAAACCTCCGCTCTTTCTCTGGAAAGGTGATAGTGTATCTGAATTAAGGAAGAAGTTTGAAATGTGGCTATCCTCATCCCCAAAGATGTCCAGATACAGTGCTTTTCCCTCTTACTGACAAGGAATGAGCCTGTCCTCAGAGATCTTCCACCTCACACATGTCACCCCAGCGCTCCTTGGTCTTGGATCTCCATCTGGGCACCTCTTAACACTTCCTTCCCAGGCAACAGCCTGGCGACTAACTGCAGCTCTCACTCTCTGTCCTAGCCTTTATTTTTTTAGCCCCCCAAACAGTAGAATCATTCCTGGAATTCTGGAGAAAGTGTTCTTTCTTTTGTATAAATTAACAGCACGGTTTACCTTGAGCTGTGGATCCACACCTGGATTTAAAGCTGGACTCTGCTATGGATTAGCTGAGAGACATTAAGTTATTAATACAGTCTCTTTGGAACTTTGTCTCTCTGTGTAGAACGGGGACAGTGTTTCACAGAGCTATAAAGACATTAGATGAGAGAGGGGGACACAGAGGTGGGGCTAGGACCCAATGAGCTGAGGTTGGACAGTTGGAGAGAAGGAGCCTGCGCCTGACAAATTCTAGGGTGTGGACAGTACAGGATGGAGCAGTGTGTATCTGCGGGATGGGTACCGTGTGTGTGTGTGTGTGTATGTGTGTGTGTGTGTGTGTGTGTGTGACAGTGCGGGATGGCCTACTGTGTGTGGGGGGGGGAGACAGTGCAGGATGGGTACTGTGTGTGTGTGTGTGCAGGACCATGTGGGATGGGTACTATGTTCTGCAAGTAAGGTTGATGTGATTCTCCTCACAGTACCTTTGTGCTTTGTTTCTCCAGAAACATGGAAATGGCCAGCCAGCCAGCGTGCCGGAGTGCAGTGCCTCAGCTCTCATGGAGCTCCTGCGGGAGAAGGAGGAGAGGATCCTGGCCCTGGAGGCAGACATGACCAAGTGGGAGCAGAAGTACCTGGAGGAGAGCGCCATCCGGCACTTCGCCATGAGCGCTGCGGCCGCTGCTGCAGCTGAGAGGTGAGAGGGGCCTGCCCCCGGTCAGCAGTGCACGTCAATGGGGCCCAGCATCGAGGCCCACGCTGTGGGGTCACATGGTAATCTGACTTAAAACCCAATTACTGCTGGGTGTGGTGGTGCAAACCTTTAATCCCAGCACTGCAAAGGCAGAGGCAGGCAGATCTCTGACCAAGGTCAGCCTGGTCTGCGTCGCAACTTCCAGGCCAGCTGGGGCTACAGGAAGACCCTGTCTCAAATAAACAAAACAAGAGGTTGGAGAGATTGCTCAGCAGTTAAAAGCATTGACTGCTTTTGCAGAAGACCTGGGTTCAATTCCCAGCACCTACACGGCGGTTAACAACCGTCTATAACCACAGTTCCAGGGGATCCGACATCTTCTGACCTCCACTGGCATGGCATGACCCAGGAGCACTTATACACAATACGCTCATAATACATAAAAAAAAAAAAAATTAAACCATTGCTTTACTTGGAGGCCTTACCTGCTGTTGCTGGTACCTTGGGGTGGCTTTATTTTTTCTCTGTAGGGCACAACCGTACCCTTCCTTTAACTGTTAGCTCAAAATGTCCTGGAATCCACAAACGACTCAAAAAGACTATTCAGAAGGAGCAAGGCAGTTCCCCTGAGTTGGTTTTCGGGCAGGACTGCAGGCGGGAGTGCACCCAACACTGGGGCTTGGTGTCAAGGCGAGCCCCCCCCCCCCACGCTTTTCCCTCCATCTGTATTCGGTCTCAAGTCATTGGGCATTCAGAATTCAGCCAAATTTAGGGTGAGTGTATTTGGAGAATATCCTCCAGTTTCAAAGGAACATGAAAGCTGGCATGTTAACACAGCGGAAGTCGGAAATCATTCTGTTTGGGATGGTGGGGTGTGAGCCAGGTGAGGGAATGAAAGCAGCTTCTTTCCAGGCTTTTCCTTCCTCTTGCTGCCCTGGGAGGTGTTGTTTCTTCTGTGATGAGGTGAGGAGGCCTGCTGGGGTGGCAGGAGACTCTCTAAGCTGGTTGTGGGCTCCTGGGTCTTTGTCAGGCAAAGCCGCCCCAGCTCAGGTGAGCAGGTAGAGGCAGGGGGGGGGGCGGGGGGGGCAGATGCCTGCCTTGGCACCTGGCATGCTCGCACCTGGGATAGCCAAAGGCACCTGTGGAAGGTGGCTGCTTTGGGTTCGTTTTCTAGCTTGTGTGTGTTGGGTGTGCCTGGGCTGTGGGAAACAGCCCATGGTGGTCATCAGAACAGGCTCCACGTGTGAGAGCAGTCCCCAGAGACACAGGAATCCTGTGGTAGGAGATCAGGACCAGGTGCAGCCTGCAGCTTGTGAGGATAGGAATGGCAGTGCTTGGGAAAGGTTTGTGAGTTTTACTACAGTGAAATATAGTTGTCCTCCTTAGCCTCATGCTTGTGAAGCTAATGACAGAGCCTCTCTCTACCCCAAGGAGAACAGAAATGGGGGCTTGGTCTTCTGGAACAGATTTAGGCTAACACCCCTCTTCACTGCCGGGCCCGAGAACTCCCTTTCATGAGACAGGGCAGGCCACTGACGGCTTCTGGCTCGGCCACTGATGGTGGGTATGTGGTCTGGGACAAGACCCCTGAGCACCCCTGGTCTCATGCAGGAAATGGAATTTTAACTCTGGACTGCTTATGCACAGAGTGTCTGCCGGGGTGACTGGACAGGCAGCCCCTGTAGTGTGAAGTATAACCTGGGCGTGTCACAGTGGACTGCGTGCGTTGCTGTTCTTCCGTCCTGGGTCTTGTGGGGGATAAAGGAGCCTGGAATATGCAGCCAGGGCGGGGCAGGCTGTGTGAACATAAGTCTAATCTGCAGTGAGCACAGGTGCACAGAAGACACACGGAGGTCGGACACCACACACAGCCGCCCTCCCACCTGCTTTAGGTGTACATCTCTCCCCACCCTTCTGACAAGGGAAGCTATCTCTTCGCCCAGAGAATGGGGATTGTTGAGGATCCCCAGCCCTCTGGTTCTGCTCCACTCTCCTCAGAGTCCTGGCTGGGGTCCTTTGGCCATCCTTTTCTTTGTCCCCTTTCTCTGTTTCTGTGTTATTTTGTTGAGCATTTGTGGGGAGCTCCTGTCCCTATAGAGCTTAGCCTGTCCACAGTCAGAGTGGGAGTGGGGTGCGAGTTGGCTCAGAGTGCTCACATACCTGGCTCCAGTCTAATGTTCTTTCTAAGGAAAGCTCAGTCCAGCAGCTGGAGAGATGGTTCCATGTTAAGCGCCCTTGCTGCTTAGAAGGCCAGAGTTCAGTTCCCCTAATACCTACATGGCAGCTCATAACTGCCTGTAACTCCAGCTGACCCTATTCTGTCTTCTGGCCTCTGTGGGTATGTGCACACATGTGCCTATACATGCACACAGACATATATGCACATACACATGAATGAAAAGAAGATAAATATTTAATACAAAGAGGCAGACACACACAGACATGCAGGCACACAAAGACACACAGATACATACACATATACACACATAGACATGCAGACATATACACACATACAGACAGACACACACAGCTATGCAGATATATATAGACACAAAGACAGACAGACAGACACACACACACACCCCTTGTCATTCTAGAATGGCTTTTTTGAGGATACAAGGGAGACAGGGACACCAAATCCCTTTTGGAGAAGGACTAGAATTCCTAGCTTTAGAATGGCTGAATGACCACAGATAAATGGGTTCTCAGCCATTAGCTTCTGACTGTTCAGCCTAGTAAGCTTCACACTTACATGCAGTGATTTCTGAACAATGAACATGAATTTTTGTACACCATAGTTCTTGATGGGGAACCAGTGAGTTTATTGAGCTTACTTACAGAGCATGGCTGACCTCAAAAGCAGCCATATCAGAAGGTCTGCACCCAGCGTGGGCGATAGCTTCCTCACAGCCACATAGATGGGCGCCCCCTTCCCTAGTCTTCCCCAGCCTAAGTGCTCTAACCCTAGATCCGGAGGCCAGTGTAATTAGGACAGAACTGCATACAGGTGGTTAGGAGGATGACTGAATACTCAAGTGAGGGTCCAGTGCCCCTACCTTCCCCTCCTATGAGGGACAGCAGCAGTCAGTAAGCCCGGCTGTGATGGATGAGCTCTTAGACACAGACAGAGCTTCTCATCAAGATGGCAGATGCTCTCTTGGGAGGATAGAGTTCTCCACATGATCTTTACTCCTCCTGACACCATTGACCCAGTTTTTCAAGACAGAACTTATTTTTTATATGTGAGCAAGGGTTTGAAAGTTCACAAATTTCAAAGCAATGTAATGTTCTTTTAGACTTTTGGGTGTTTGCTATCTGGTTTTTGTTGTTGTTGTTGTTTTGAGACAGAGTCTTTCTGCAGCCCCAGCAGGCCTGGAACTCTCTGTTTAGCTTGGCTTTGCCTCCCAAGTGCTGGGATTAAAGGCGTGCGCCACCATGACCAGCCCCAGTTGTTTTTATCTAAAGTCCCTGCCAGCTTACTTGACAGCATAAACATGAATTTTTAAATTTGCCTCTGGCTCCAGAATTTTTTCAAAGTAAATTGCTAGGAAATATTTGTAGCTACTAATCCCTGTGTCGACGTTTTTGTACACCCTGAGACATTTGTAATTCTGCACAGCTGCTTAGTCCTTCTGCCTGCTTTCTCTGAGCTTTGCTTTTCTGATATATTTGCAGCCACAGTTTGTACTTAGGAGCCATGATTTTGCCTGTGCTCATTCACATATTTGCTTTTATCATTCTGTGCCTTTGTTGAGACCTTCTTCATAAAGACAGATGAAACTTACAGCCATTCTGAGATATGGTCAAGGGCTTAGATGCCTTTCTGTCTCTCATTAACAGTGTCCTAAGAGTCACCTAACCCTGGTTTCACCATATGCAAGCACATTGTAAGAATGGGGATCATGTGTACCATGTTCTCTTTGCTAGTCTCTGAAGTAATGAAATAAATGTTCACACCTTGGTAGCTCCCACTAGGAAGTCTCGCTCTCGCTCTCTCTCGCTCTCGCTCTCGCTCCCAATCTGATATCGCCTGTTCCAGGGAAGATCTCTAAGCTTTTCACTATGATTACACTACTGGAATATGACATTGAACAGTAAGGGTGTTTGCCTAGAACATTTCCACTGAGTGTGATCTGTAACCACAGGCACCATTGTGCTTTTGTCTTAAGATTATACAGATAGCATTTTTATCTTTGCTTATCTTGTCAATTAGAAGTGATTCTTTGGCAAAAGCAGTGGTGGGAATAGTTGCCTTGAACTCATGCTTTTCAGTCCCTGGCCTAGGCACACTGCCTTCTCACCCACCTGTATTTGTCACTCCCCTGCCTCCTCCTCCTCCAACTGAGCTTTTGTGACAAAGCACCCTTCTGTGTCTTTCAGCCCTGGGACCCAGCATGCTTGCTATCGTGAACTGACTTCCATCCCGGGCAGGGCTTGTCAGATAAGGAAGGAGGCCTCAGCTTGAAGCCTCACTCCTGAGAGGCTCAGTCTGTGTGTCCAGTAGTTGCTGAAGCCCCGTTTTCCTGTAAAATGCTGAAATAGCCACTACATGCGTGACACGGAGAGGCAGAACTCCCGCTGTGATTGGAAGAGTGAGCTAGGGCAGGGAAGAAACGTGTAGTATAAGATCACCAACAGTTGGGGCCTGGAGAGATGGCTCAGCAGTTAAAAGCACTGGCTGCTCTTGCAAAGGACCCAGGTTTGATTCCCAGCACCCACATGGAGGCTAACAACTGTCCATAACTCCAGTTCCAGGGGATCCGACTCCCTCTTCCTACCTCTGTGGGCATTGTACACAGGGGTGCACTTACAGACATGCAGGCAATATTTTCATAGAATGAAAATAATAAATATCTTTTTAAAAAGAAAGCCTGCAAGCGCAGTCCTTAGATACTGCTTAATTCACTTTAAGAGAAAGAATTGGACCGAGATTTAGGAGAGAGCTGGCAGGTAGAGGAGTTTTTAGAGACATTTTCCAGCATAGAACCCTTGGGTCACTGCTCCCCAAGCTTTGGCACCATTCCTGAACCTAGCATCTTGCTGAGACTGACAGCCAAGCTGGGGAAGAGGGGTGGAGGACCGCTGGGTTCCAGTAGTAGAAGGTGAGGTTCAGATCTCAGCTCCAAAGCAATTGCCCACCTCTCTATTCTGAGTCTGTATTGAAAACCAAGGAAGAAAGCTTGATACCCGATGTCTGTCTTTGTTCCAGGGACACCACCATCATCAACCACTCAAGGAATGGCAGCTATGGGGAGAGCTCACTGGAGGCCCACGTCTGGCAGGAGGAGGAGGAAGTGGTGCAGGCCAACAGGAGGTGTCAGGATATGGAGTACACGTAAGAGACCACCTTACGCAGCCCGCTCACCACCAGACCTGATTGGAGACACCAGCTGTGGTCCCAGGCCCTCCACTCAGGCACACTTCCTCCCTGTTCTGAGGGCTCTAGAGACTCCTCTGCCTTAGAGGGAAGGGAGTGGATGGTCTCACACCTAAGCAAGTGGCTCCACACAACAGTCTGATAAGGACACATGAGACTAAGGCTGCATAATGACTGAAGGCTTGAGATGCCCATGTGAGCTTTGGAGCCAGAGTTGCATATTCGTTCCAAGAAGAGCCTAGACAGTCAGTGTGAGCTCCTTTGATAGGCACACACAGTTTGCAGTGGGAGTTTGGATGAGAGAACTGTGGGCCCCAGGTGTCCTGAGCCTCCCGTGTGCTGATGTGAAAACAGATGCGCCCAAGTCATCAGTTGTCTTGGCAAAGTTCCCTCGGCTATGAAAAGAACTTGGTCCTTCCTGCTTAATCCTTGGCCGTCAGGGCAGGCAGGAGCCATCTTCCTTCAGCAGACCTGCCCATTTCTTCATGTTTGAGAAAACTGACAGATTGACTGTAGATAGAAGCTTGCCTTGTTGAGGGCCAGAGTTTCCGCGCGTTCCTGGTGTTCCCCACCCCTATTTGAGCAACTTAGTCCTGGGAGTCCCTAGCAAACAGCCACCGCCCTACCTGGAGCCTTCCATCTCTCAAGGCAGTGAGAGACATACCTTGCACAACCTCTATGCCGTAAATGCCGGAAGGCTTCTGCTGCACTGACCCTGTGTCTCTGAATGACTATTCAAGTCCCCAGAACAGCCGGAGAGAAGTATTTCAGGTTTTTCTAACCAAGTAACATTTAACAACATTTTGGTTTTACAGTATTAAAAACCTCCATGCCAAAATCATAGAGAAGGACGCAATGATAAAGGTCCTCCAGCAGCGGTCCCGTAAGGATGCTGGGAAGACAGACTCTGCCAGCCTGCGGCCTGCCCGTTCCGTCCCGTCCATTGCTGCTGCCACTGGGACACATTCCCGCCAGACTTCACTCACCAGCAGCCAGCTGGCAGAAGAGAAGAAGGACGAGAAGATCTGGAAGGGAAGCATAGGTAGGACCAGGCCTTGGAAAGCTCTGAGAGGTGACTTCCTGTTACTCCGGGGAATGCCCCCTCATCATGATTTATGTGGTTTTAAAATGGCAAGAAGGTCAGTCATATTAGGTTCTGGAAATTAACTGAGATTTGTGGAAACAGTGTGTCACTTCCTAAGGCTGTGCCAGCGGAGTCGCTCTTAGACTTGGTAGAGTCTTGGTAATATTGTTGACAGGAACAGCATAAAGTGTTCTAAAAGAATGAGCCTAGAGATAGCAAGCCTCTGAATGTGCCTCTGTGCTGAGCCACATGTATGACTGTTAGGCTGTGTGTTGGTGCCTTAAGGAGGACTGTGTCTGCCCCACTTTGCCCATGGGATGTGAAGAGGGCTGTAGCTGGAACGCATGCTTGCACAGACAGAATGTTGAGAATCCCCCAGGCGAGGTCTTAGCAGGTGTGATGTCCTAGAGTAAAGGCAGACTTGACAGGACAGTGAGCTGGACAGGATGCCTCCATGTCTTCTGTCCCCTTCCCCTGCCTTCTGGTGACTTCTTTAATGCCTGCCCCTGGCTTAGCATGTGTTTTTTGTTTCTCTGCTGAGCCCAGAGCCAGTTTTTCCCAGCACTGGACCCCAGAGGATTCCATTTTGACCCACAGGGGATAAGAACTTCCATACAAACCCAGAGTTAGGGGATCAAAAGCTCTCAGCCAGAATGTCTGTTTGAAGCCCCTCCACTGGTGGCCCCCACAACCCTTGCTCACAAAGAGGATTCATGAGGACTACAGCTGGGTTCATCAAAGACCATGCCCAGGACACTGAGCTCCAGCCCAGTGAGAGACAGGTCTGATTAGGAGTCTAAAGTTGCTCAGCTCTAATGGAAACTTCCCTAGGAAACATCCATGCAGGATGTGACATGCAGCCAGGCCCGTATCTCAACATTCGGCAGGTCACACCAGGCCTGGGAGCTGAGGCCCTCAGCCTGAAAGGAGAGCTGCTGTTGTCGACATCAGTCTACCTCCATGTAACTGTAATTGGTGTTCATGTGTCAGTCACAGGACAGGAGGGACTCTGAGGTTTCAGGCAGAGGCCGTCCGCATAGGCCCCTGCTCATGTTTTTCACCATCTGGTGTCTGATGGGCCTTGAAGACAGTGGAGGTGACGGTGTCTACGGCTCAGCGGTTCCCAGGAGAGATGTAGCATCCCAGCACCCGCACCCCTCAGCCCCACCGAGATCACTGTGTTGGACTCCGGAGTTCCCCAGGCAGAGACGAAGTGGGAGGGGTCAGGGGCCGCTGGGTTGGAGCCTCCTCTCTGTGACTTCTTATCTGTGAGGCGCTAGTTTTTCTGAGTTTCCATTTCCTTCTCTATTAGATGGAAGATAGAACCTCCATTTTATATGAACCAGTTAGGCAAAGATCTGCTTTCATGTGTAGGGGGATATGTGCAGAGTATGTGTGCATGTGTGTGTGTCTGTGGATGCGTGTGCATGTGGATGCCAGAGGTCAACCTCAGACATTTCCTCAGGAGCCATCCACCTTGTTTTATGAGACAGGTTCTCTCATTGGGGCGAGGAACTTGCCAAATAGGCTAGGCTTGCTGGTGCGTGAGCTCCAGAGAGCTACCTGTTTCTGACTCTTCAATGCCGGGATTACAAGTGGAGACTACCACATCTGGCCTTTTAGGTGGGTGCTGGGATTAAACTCATGTCATTGTGTTTTTATGACAAACATTTTATCAACTGAGCCATTTCTCCAGCCCCTAGGCCAAAGATCTTTGCTACTCATAGTGTGCTCCAGGACAATGGTCCTTGGAAGCTTGACAGAAAGGAAAAAATTGGGGGTTGGGGATGTAGATCATTGGGTAGAGTTCTTGCCTAGCATGCATGAAGCTCTGGATTTGATCTCTAGCACTACATGAAACTGGGCATCAGGGCGCACACCTGTAATCCTAGGACTCCAGAGATGAAGGCAGGAAGATCAGAAGTTCAGTGTCATTCTGGGCTACGTGGCAATTCCAGACCAGCCTGGGCTATAAAAGAAAAAAGAAGGACAGAACATCAGGCCCCAGCCACTGAACTGAATCTGCACATATAACCAGGCATTGGTAGACACGTGCATTGTGAGAAGCGTGCTATAGACAGACTGCAGTGGGAGTGGGCCTCAGGCATGACCTGGCAGGAGTGCCTCATGAGCTTCTGGCTAGTTGACGAGACAAGCCAGTCAGTGTGTGATGGTGCTCGCATCTTCTGCTGGCTAGTGTGCTAGACAGCTGGTATTTTTATGAATGGGCACTGCATTTAAAAGTGAAGAGGGTCAGCCCCCTGGCCGGCTTCCTGGAGGGCTTCAAGGAAGGGCACCTCTGCCATCAGCCCTCTCCTCTTGCTGTTCTCAGGGACAGGATGGAAAAGGCTAAGTGGCTTTTCCCAGGAGTCGGACTGGCTTTCTGCATCTTAGGAGTTAGGGCTCCCCACACAGAGATCTCTTTTTGAGGTAACATGCTGGACTCAGTGGCTGCCCTGGCCAGACATCTGCTTTTGAAGCAGACCCAGGAGACATTGTCCAAACCAAGACCAAGAGTCAGGTGGAACTGAGGACTATTCCAAAGAGCAGAAGGTCAGTGGAGCGTGGTGGGACCAGGAAAGCCGCCTAGACTTTGTTCAGCCAGTGTGTAGTCATGTTGTAGAAAGCAAGCTTTGTCTCAGGAAAGCTGTGCAGGAAGTGCCCACTTCTTGCTCTCTGGAGATTAGGCACCTGTTCTGTTCTTCCATACCCTCCTGTGACTATTGTATTAAATAGATTACATGATAACCCCCCTCCCCCTCTAAAAAGCTGTTAGTGTTTTAGGAAAGGGACTCTGTGTTTTAGATTTTTATTCTTAGCCTCTCTTACTCTCTCCTGGGTGCTGTGGATTTAATTTTTTTAATTTAATGTTTTCACTTTTAATATGTTTAAAAGTTAATGTATTTAAATGCTGTAATTTATGAGAATTTTTTTCATATATATATATACTATGTGTGTGTGTGTGCTTGCATGTGTGCATAGGCACATGCATGTGGATGTCAGAGGACAACTTGCAGTTCTCTCTTTCCACCATGGGTCACAGGGATTGAACACTGAACTCAAGGAGTCAGGCTTGAGCTAAACAACTGTGGTTTTCAGTTGTTTGTTTTCAATTGTTTGGATTTAAGATATAAACACCAGCTCTATAAAGAATTTAATTCCATGACTGGGGACATGCTCAGGAGTGTTTTTCATTTTAGCAAGTATCTAAGTGCTAAGTGCTTAGGGGGTAAGTCTTCCACAGTCAGGAAGGAAATGACCTCCACGTTTAGTTTTTCATGCAAAAGGAAAGGAAAAAAGCGCAGGCTGTCACTGAAGAGGCTCTGCTTTTGCCGCCAGGTTTGCTGCTGGGGAAGGAGCACCCCGAACTCTCCCCTGCTCCCCTGCTGCCGACCCCACCCGCACCCGCACTGTCCCCTCCGGCTCCCACCACATCAGCCAGCAGTGCCCATGCCAAGACAGGCAGCAAGGACAGCAGCACGCAGACTGACAAGAGCGCTGAGCTCTTCTGGCCCAGCGTGGCCTCCCTCCCCAGCCGTGGCAGGCTGAGCACCACCCCTGCCAGCAGCCCCATCCTGAAACACGCAGCCACCAAAGGAGCCATGGAGAAACTGGGTATGTGGCCAGGGTTTCACCAGCCAGGGAGAGTCCCTGGGACTGTGTGGCTCCAGGGAAGGAGTCTTGTGGGGGTGGAGCGGGACAGTGTGTGTGTGGTTGACTTGTTGGTTAGTCGGTTGTTTTGAGACAGGGTCTCCCTGTGACCTGAGCTGGCCTGGAACTGGCTATGTAGCCCCGGCTAGCCTGGATCTCAAGAGGTCCGCCTGCCTCTGCCTCTGAAGTTCTGAGATCAAAGGCAGGTGCCACCACTGCCATCAGGAATCTTGCTGAGCTGGAGAGAGAGCAGAAGTCCAGTCAGGTCCACTGTTTCTGTCTCAGCCTTCACAGTGACCTCAGGCTGCATGTGCCTTTTGCTGTTATGGGACTAGAATGTGGTTAGGCCTTCTTAATTTGTTAGTGTTAGTGGAGTAGCAGCTTGAGCCACCCTGGTGATGTGTGTTCTCACCTACCCTGCCCAGAAGGGGTGTGAGTCCATTACTTTCCTTGTCACTGTGGCAACACCTGATAAGTATCTTAAGGGAGGAGGGGTTTATTGTGGCTCCTAGTTTGAGGGTCCAGTCCATCGTGGAGGGCCCGGCATGGCGGTGACTGGGCTGTGAGGCTGCTTGCACACATCTGGGCAGACAGGAAGCAGAGAAAGGGGAATTCAGGTATCTGGCTGGCTTTCCCTTTTTGTCTAGTCCAGAACCCCAAGAGTCTTCTTCCCTGTGTTAGTTATTTGGGAAACACTCTCACAGACACACCCAAGGGTGTGAGGTGCACCTCATCAGCGTCCTAGGCATTTCTTAATCCATTCGAGTTGACAGTGAAGGGTGAAAGAGACCTTCTGCACAAATTTTTGCCCTCCATCCAGTACTTTGGGAGCCAGTTCTCAACACAGTGCCTTCAAGATATCACAGATCAGGGCTTTCAGAGAAAGGAGAAGAGGTAGACCATTGAAGAAGTAGACAACTCAGCAGGTTAACCTGCAGCACCATGCTCAGCTGGTACTCTGGAGCGGCTATAACAGCTTGGGAGAGCATGAGCTTGTCAAGGACAGACGTGTCCTGGTCTTGGACTAAGCCTAGGTATTGGACAGCCTTTTTCAGGAATGGTTTTGAAGCTGTGGGGACTGCCTGTGCATGTTAATGGTTTCTTCCCAGGGAGTTGTCTTAGTCCTCCACACCAGATGAGGTCACTACAGTGCCGCCTTGTCTTGGAGGTGGAATTCTTGGGGTACACTTTTCCACAGAAGGCAGTAACACCTGAAGGGTGCCTGGCTTACAGCACCAGATGAGTTGTAAAGTGAACCCCTTTGAGGGTCAGGTTATCATGGCTCTCCCTGCGTCCACATGCTCTTGAGACTTGGGCAAGCCATGACGTTGAGAATGGTTGCATTACAGAGTGCTGGGATAGCCCAGGCTCCTTCTGAGGAATGGGTTGTTGATGTTTATCCTGTTTGGCAGAGAACTCTCCTGGTCACGGGAAGTCAGCAGACCACAGAGGCCGTGTCAGCAGCTTGCTGCACAAGCCCGAGTTCCCGGATGGAGAGATGATGGAAGTGCTCATCTAAACATCATCCTGTGGAGTTTCACACCAGCATGCTGACAACAAGAAAAGAAGCAGAGAGAGAAGAAAGATCCAGAAGGTAGCATATGCGAATCCAGGACTGGTGTGAACTGCAATGACCCCAGGGTGAAAAGAACAGCTCTACAGATGTTACCCCAACCCCAGGCCTATGTGACAGTAGACAGAAGAGCACACGAGGATTGTCCCCTGAGAGTGGGAGAGAAGGTGCATGTGTAGGCCGGACGCAGAGTCAAGAAGAAATAGGAATGGAATTTTCCACTGGAGAGGAATTGTTTGTTTGGGGGAGGCTCTGTCTTCCCCCTTCTGGGGTATAACATAAACCAGAACTGGGCCTTCCTTGGAGTAGCCCCAGTCTTCACCTCTTTGCATGTTTGGTTTAAGAACCTGCTAGAAATCTGTAGAACCCATCTTGATATATAATGCAGTATTGCTGTGCCATCATGGGATGTCCTTTAAGTGTGTACCTGTGTGTGTATGTGGTGTGTGTGTGTGTGTGTGTGTGTGTGTGTGTGTGTCCTTAGAAGAAACCTCCAGAGTGGGTGGGGGGGATGCCGCAGGCAGCCTCATTACCTGCTTAGCTGTTTGGTTTGTGTTTTCAGGAGAGTGTGGGGCCTCTTTGCTTGTCAGGATTCAGTTGTATTTCCAAACAGGGTAGATCACAGTGACTCTGGTCCTCACGCCCACTAGCTTCTCTGAGCGTATTTCTGTCTCTGCTCTACTTTACTTTGTTTTGTTATTCCTTGATCTTATTTTTTCATGTCTAATGAGACACGCAGAGCTCCTTTTGTGTGGGACGTACGAGACTTCCTCACTGTGGTGTCCAGTAGGACAGAGCTGATTTCCTGGCCGCTTCCTCTGTTCTGCCAGGCTGGGCTGCGATTGTCCATCTCATGAGCTGGGGAAGCCTGGTGGAGGCACCGGAGTCATGAGTCGGTGGCATCTGGCTCTCCGATACTGCCTCAGGCTTGATCTTCTCCCCTGTCTGCTCTCTTGTGTGGAGTTTGATGTTTACACCTGTTTCCTCTTGGAGGAAGACTTCAGGATAGAGCTACAGAAACCCATGATGATCACACAGCTCTCCGGGCCGCATCCAGCATCTCACCGGGCAGCCCAGGACCACTCTGCTGTGTTTGGGGCTCCGGAGCCTGTGGACCATGCCCGTCCCAGGCTTCCGTTCTTGGTGGACACACTGCCTTCCCTGCCCCTTTTTCACCTGCTTGAGCTTGCTTGGTCACCCGTCAGGTCAGTGGATACACAGTGTGCTGTGTTCACGAGGGACGCTAGTGACCCAAAGTGCGGCAGTGGTGCTGAGATGAGCCAGGTGAGTGACGGGGGGTGGAGGGGCTCTGCCCTGGTGATGGCTCGTACAAGCTGTGGACACTGGCTCAGCGAGGAGGGAGGCTGGTGGCAGTAGGTGGCCCTGCAGGGTCCTCAGCTTCCCCCAGCTTGGTAAGATCTGCTTTCCTAGGTCTCTTTCCACGCGGCTACTTTGCCCTTAAAGGTAAAAAGAGAAGCTGTAGGGTGGGACTCTGTAAAGTCCCCTGCAGTGCAGCACTGGCAGCTCGGCCCGGGAGCTTTGCTCGGTCGCTCGTTCCAGGATCGGTGTCTGGAATGTACACTGAGCAGTTATGGCCTCTCCGGGTTGAGATGGCGCGGATTGTGAGAGGTGTGGGCCGGAGAGGAGAAGAGGAGGAGGAGGAAACCAGTGACTTGGGCCAATAGGTCCCTGAGCTACCTGACAGGACAGAGGAGGCGGGATTGACCCTCCCGAGCTCCAGGGTGGGCACTGGGCCTGGAGCTGCCTCCCCACCCTTCTCCTCATCCTGCCCACACTGAGCATTGTAGTATTGTACAGAACGGGAAACAGAGGCAGCTGTACTGAGCATGCCCCGTGCCCTGAGGGATAAGAAGACGGTACAGGAGACAGGCTATTGGAGAAGAAGGGCTGTAGGTAGGGTTGGGGATGGATGTAGGTAGAGTTGGGAACCACTCACAGGGCATGAGGTTCCATTGTGGCAACTGACTCTCTCAAGGGCACAGTGTCCCCAGTTAATGTTGGAGATGAACCAGAAAGGGAAATGTGGAGAGATTTAAACAAGCAAGCTCTTCCAGCGCCAATACCACGCCCGAGCCAGCCCAGAGCCATACAAGCCTGGCCTCTATAGTTCAGAGCACACGGGTGCAGCAGTTTTTGGGATTCCAGCTTCTGTCCATCTTTCTTGTCACCTACTGAGACTCCTTATCAGGAAAGACGCTATTGCCCCTTTTACAGGGGATCTGCCAAGCCAGTCCTCAGTCTTCCTTCATTGTTCTCTGGAAGCTGGGCTGACACATGGTGCTTCGTAGCTACTCTGAGCTCTGGGCAGTTCACAGGATCTGAATTGGAGAAGAAGAATGCTAGATAAGTTTTTTTTAAGTACTTACTATATACAAAGACTGGGCTAAGAACTACTTTTTAAAAAGTGTGTATGAGTATATTGCCTGCATGTGCATAAGTGTACTCATGTTGTACAATGCCTGAGGAGGTCAGAAGAAGGTGTTGAATCCCCTGGAACTGGGGTTATGGACAGTTATTAGCTGTGGGTGCTGAGTATTGAGCCCAGGTCCTCGGTAAGAACAGTCAGTGCTCTTAAACGCTGAGCCATCTCCCCAGTCCCTAGACTGGGCTGAGGACTGCTCTAGTCCTCAAAGCACCAGAAAACAGGCCAGGCTTACTCTCTTGATTGCCCAGATTCAGATGCTGGGCTCAGGAGGCTTACAGTCCCTCCTCAAGCCTGACAGCAGAGAAACTAGAACTTAAATCACAAGCTTAGAAGAAGAGCCTAAACCAAGGCTGCCCAGCCCTGAATAATATGTGTAGAGCTCTGCCTGGGCACTCTGTGCCCCTGTGTGTGATACCTGTGTGTGCAGGCAAGCTGCCACACCTGTCAGGGCCTGAGAACCAGAACTAAGCCAGGCCTCCTATAATGCCCATCTACACCATGCACGATGAAGTCTTTGTGTTCTGTATATGCACAACTAGAAATGATCTCTAAAGCTCTTCCTTGTGCAGAGGCCTGGTCTTCAGGTCTTCTCCCAGGGGCATCTGATGGCAAAAGCTGAGGGTCCTGGCTCAGGGTGAAGGGTAAAGGCTTTTAGTGACAGTACACCAGCGTCATCCTTGAGTAGACAGTGTGGTGATGTCTGCTTGGAACATAAAAAGTTGTTGAGGTCAGGTCTCTGCACTATGGTTTCACTAAGTAGATGGTTCTGTATGTAAGGATTATCACTGTCTGAAGGTTCTTGGTTAGGAAAACAACAAAGTTTTCCCAAAACTTCAGAGCCTGTGCAGAACTTTCTGCTTCCCAGGGGCTGTGGTGGCTCATGATCAGGGAGTTCAGATGCCCACTGTGCCCTGACCCCCTCAGCTTGCATTCAGGAGGATATGGAGGGGTGGAGACCCGACATCACTCCTGCAAGGGTTGCTCTTTGGAACTCATGCATGAGCTTGCTAGTCAGGGCTAGGAGTGGACTTCAGGACAGAGAGAGTCTGGTGGTTCTGCGGCTCTGGGAAGAGGCTCTGGTGTCCCTCAGAGACGCAAGCCATGCTCCTATTGGTTCTCTCCTGGGTTGACCTCAGCACTATGCCCACAAAGTGCTGATGAGCAGAGAACTCCTCCCTGAGTCCCAGTCAGGAGAGGCTGGAGTCCAGGGAGGAAGTCAAGAAGAGGGGGGCATTTAGAGGATTTCAAGGCAGGCTGTTCACACGTAGACTGCAGAGAACTGTACTAAGCAACAGGATGCATTCTCCAAACTAAACTCCTGTCTACACTGGAGCACACAGAGCCTCTTTACCTGTGTTCTGTAAAGGATCTCACACTCCCGTTAAGCAAGGAGTCTGTGGACACTGGAAGTGGGATCTCACAAATGTTCTTAATGGTGAAGCAAGAGCATGACCAGTCAGCAGCAGCTTCCCACAGGGCCGAGGCAGCCACAGTGGGCTTTCCTTTCTGCATGGTGCATATGTGTTATTTAAATGCCTTTGTGTGATGTGAGGATTGTTCTGCATCTGCCTCTAATGTGGCTCCATGGGTGGAGGGCAGCATGCGAAGTTACAGATGCTGGACAGCAGAGTGAACGATGTTTCTCTTTTAAGTAGTATACCCCTCTCTCATTCATCAATTTAATGATATATTATGCTGTGTATATATAAGTGCATCCATAGGAGGCAGGATTTCTTTTCTTAAAATACAGAAAATTTAATGGTTTTATCCATTGAGATCTTTCTTTGGGAGGATGGCAGAACTTCCCCAGCCAAAAAAACATCTAGTGGCCTCCACAGTCTGTGTGTTCTTTTGATTCCCCTTGTGGTGAAAAAGATTCTTGTCTTTTGAGAATCGGTTCAAGTTGTAGAAATAATTCCAGATTGTTCATGGCGTGGGTGAAAAAACACAGGACTTTAAGGTAGAACAAGAACCCTGCAGCTGATAAAATGGCTCAGCTGATAAAGATATTTGCTGCCAAGGCTGCTGACTGGAGTTATCCTCAGGACCCATGTGGCAGGGAGAAAACTGATTCCTGAAAGCTAGCCTCTGGCCTCCACATGCATGCCGTGCTACATGCATGTACATACACAAACACAAAATGAGTACATTTTTAAAGAGAATACCTAAGACGTGTTGGAAAAGAAAATATGGACTCAAAGTCTCTGACCTCTGACCCTGACCCTGACCATTCAAGGACTATCCTCATTAGTGCGAGTGACCACTAGAGGCCTCATTTTCAAATTCACTTCTCTTCCAGGCCTCATGTGTGTTCATGTCCCTACATACACTATAGACCTAAGTACATATTCACTAGTGTGAACACCTGGTAGGTATTCTGTAAAATAGAGATGAGCTTAAGTGCATGTTCCTGTCGTGTGTGCTGTGACTGAGGTGTGGCTTTGTCATGAGAACTAACTTACTTCACAGAGTTAAGACTGCACCCTCTCGACAAGGCAGTACACATACACAGTATTTTCTTGCATCAGCTTCTCAAGTTTTGTGCCTAGTGCTCTGTTTACGTGTGATTTTCCTGACTCTGTTCTCACATATACACCTGTGAGTATTTATTACAAAACAGAATGGGAACAGATCTGTCTGCAGTAGTTTTATTTGAATGTTTTTGGTGGTGTATGGATCCATATGGCTAGATGGGTTGGTGTGCAGAAAGGGGGAGTCCAGGAACACTGTGGGTCACCTGCCCCGTGACTATGGATACTGTTGGTCAGCCAAAGATTTTCCTATTCTTTGCTGCTTAAACTTGTGCCTTAATATTGTATATAATAAATGGATAAGACAGCAGAGCGGCTCTTCCTTCCCTTCCTCCTTTCCTCTCCAGAGAACAGAAACAAAGCGTTAATAAAATCCTGGCAGAGGAGCTTCTCCTGGTACTTGCCCCAGAGCCTGTGGCTGCCCAGTGGCCATCGGCCCACACTGGCCCAGGCTCTGGATTCCAAGAAGGAAACGAGTCATGGACTGCTGCTGGGGTTGACAGCCCACGCTCCCTGCCCCTGGGGTGAAGGGAGAGGGAAGAAGTGTGGGAGCGTGGGCTGGGCACGCTGTGTCCTCTGACCAGGCACCAGCACCCTCTGGGTTCGTGGATTCACATCTGGTCTGTGACTGCTGGAAACGACTCTGCCTTGGAGAGTCACACCAGGTACCAGGCCACAGTCTGATGTGCTCTGTGTCCCAGGATGGACAGGGAAGATGCTAACTGCTTTGTTAATTCTCAAGAGAATTTGTGGAGAATGTTGATAGCAGGGTGTCTGTCACATGATAAGCTAGACAGAATTCAGGCCAGGATCCTTGGTGACCAAAACTGAGCCGAGTAACCCTCCTAGGAGCCCACAGGCCACGGGCACAGGCTCCCCGGTGCGGAGGGTGATTTGGTGTATCAAGGGTGAGAGGGATGCCATGCCCTCTGCTTATCTCTCATGTCTTCTGGAGCTGAAGTCCCTCTCTGAAGCCTTCCTGGGTCCTAGTATGTGAGGAGCTTCCTAGGCATGAGCTCAGGGATAATATGAACGAGCTATCTCCAGACCCTCTATAAACACAGTGTGGGCCTCTTTAGTCCTCACAACTGTCTAGTCATCATTCCCCCTTTAAAGACGAGGAAGCTGAGGCTGATAGTAGGTCTCTCCTTTGAACTCAGGTCTACCTGACCCAGAGTTGGGGAACTTGCCTGCAAAAGGTATGTGGGTTCCTGGAGGCTGGAAAACTCAAACCTCCGTCTGCAGGCTTCTTAACATGTACTGTTGCCTTACGCCCAAATCAATCCTCTGTGAGGCTCTGAGTTCTTTTCGGGGGGGTGGGGTGGAGGGGTAATCTTCCATATATTTATATAAAATGGATTAAGCAATTGTCTAAAAATACTTGCTGTTAAGCTGCTGCTATTTGGATTGATGTTGCTTGGACTTGGGTGTTAGATTTTTTTAACTGTCATTAGCATGAAAGCAAGGAGAGTCAGTTATTCTAAAGACAAAATTTCTGACAGTACTATGTAAAAACACATTTAAAAAGCAGGTAACTTCTGGCAACACATTCAACAACAAAACACACCCTAGGTTTGGGGTACAAATGTGCTTAGGAAAAGCTTCTGAGTAGAAGCCAGGATCTGGGAACTGGAGGAGCAGGGCATGCTGCTGTCCCAGCACACTGGTACTACTATGGTACATCAAGGAACTCCAGCACCCGAGTTGGGCAGCTCACAACCTCCTGTAACTCCAGCGGCAGGGGTTCTGATAGATACCCTTTTCTGGTCTGCAGGCACCAAAACACAGATCACACACACACACACACACACACACACACATACACACATAAATAAAAATCAAATATTTGGACAAAAACTATGATCAATATTGTTTACTGAGGAATTTTTTATATAATGTCTATGAGTGTATTGCCTGCATGTAAGTGTACCTGTGTTGTGCAGTGCCCACAGAGGCCAAAAGAGGGCATTGGATCCTCTGGACTGGAGTTATAGGGGGTTGTTAGTTGCCATGTGGGTGCTGGGGACCAAACCTAGGTCTTCTGCAAGAACAACCAGTGCTCTTAACTACCGAGCCATCTCTCCAACAACCCTTATTCAGCAAGTTTTTAATGTGCTGTGCTGGGCTGGACTGGGCTCTATTAACCACATGTCCACATGCTACTCCTTGACCTCAAAGGAACTCAAAGTCTATGGAACAGAGGTTTGAGATATTGCATGCCTGTTCCCAGAGATGCTGTCTGAGGCTCATTAGCCATCAGGGGTGATCAGGAGCCGGAAGGACTCAGAAACCAGAGGGATTGTAGCATGAACAAATTATTGGCCACATTAACTGCTTATTGTACAAACAAAGCCAAGGAAAAGAGAGAAGGAAATGGTGCCCAGGCGTGGACTGCCCGGGGCTACAGGGGGCAGGGAGGCATGCTGGACAGGGAGGCATGCCGGACAGGTGGGTCGAGTTGGCTCATCAACTGCGCTCCTTTGGAACAGATTCTGAGCAGTTACTGCCAGCTAGATGTTTGGGAAATGACTGTCTTATTGGAAAGCGTGTACTTTTATTCTTGTTTCTGATTACCATTAAAACATTAAAATGTTTTAGTTACCATTTTTATATCCCAATTGGTCTTTATAAAACGTTACAGAGAAAAACACAATAAACACTGAAAGTCTCTGCAACGCTGAGCAACAACTCCCACTGGAATACCACAGAACTAATTTCCAGAAGCCTACAGGCAGCCTTACAGTGATCTAGAGTTACAGTGTGCAGTGTGCCGTGGTCTGCCCTTCAGACCTGTGTTAGCCTTCTGTCACTGTAATAAAATGCCAAGAAACTCAAAAGAGGAAAGGTTTCTTTGGGCTCATGGCTTCAGAGGTTTCAGTCCGCAGTTATTGCACCATCAGGGGCCTGTGGCAAAGCAGACCACTGTGGTGGGGAGGGCACAGTGTGGGGAGGTCATGGAGGGACACAGCTGTCACCCTGTAGGACAGAGGGGCGGGACAGCACAGCACTCAAAGGCTCGTTCCCAGTGGCCTGCTTCCAGCGAGGCACTCTGTTCCCACCACCTCCAAAGTGCCACCAGCAGAGACCAAGGCCTCAACACATCAGCCCTTGGGAGATCTTCCCTATCTGGACTACAGTGCTGCCCACTGGCCCTCAGAAGGTCACAGGCAAAACACACGGGATCTGTCTCCAGAGTCCTCATAGTTTTAACAGTTCCAATATTGCTCAAAAGTTAAAGTCCAAAGTCTAAGATTCAAGGCAAACTCTTGGCTGCAAGTCCCTGTAAAAGTAAAGTAACCCCTCGTACACTTTCAGCATAAAATGGCACAGAATATGCATTTCCATTCCAAAAGGAGGGAATGGAATGGGGCGTGGAAAGGAGACGAAGCAAGGCCAGACCGGACCCTGCCGGTCACATATTCAATCTGCCCATCTCCAACCAGAGTCTGGAGTCTGTGCTGGAGTGATGGCAGCCCCACAGGGCCGCGGGACTGAGGCAGCCCCATTCCTACGCTTTGGCCCACATGGCCACTCGGGGCCCGCTCTGTTCATGCAGCTGCCTTCAGCAAGACGTCCATGCTCCTGGCATTGCTAACTTCCCGAGTTCCCCACAGCTACAGCGGTACTCTCACAGCTCATCCTCTCAGATGCCCCATAGGGACTCTGACCTGCCACACACTGCCTCACCTCCCAGGCTGTCCTTTGAAATCGGGGTGGAAGCCTCCCTGACTACAGCTCCCACATTGTGCATGTCCATAAAACTAGCATCACATGGATTCTGCTAAGATCTGCCTCCCACTCGAGGAGCCACTGAGCCCACTTGGACTATGCCTACGAAGCTTCTGAATGCTGAATGCGGAGTGTGGATGAGTTTTCGAGTCAGTGTCCTATGAGGAGGGCCCCACAGCACTTCTGTCTCAAAGCAAAGTCTTTCAAACAAATTTACACTTTTACAATTCTTTTTAAAAATACTTTTTTGTTAAATTCTTGTGGTTTTCATACAATACAGTTTGATGGTATTTCTAGCTAGCTCCTCACTTTTACAATTCTTGAGGGTGTGACAGGTGGGGTCTGATCAATTCTGGAGATGCCTTTGAGGATATCTTTCCTGTTGCCAAAATGCAAAGTACTTGGTTTCTTTTTAGTGTTACCGATGTCTCAGCAACCACACTTTCTTTGGCCAAGCTACAAAGTTCTTCAGATCTTTCCATTCTGCTTTTTGTACCTGCTTTGCACTATAAACCTGGCTAAAAGTAGCCAGCAATACCTACACCACATCCTGAATGATGCTGTACCTTGAAATCTACTCCAGCAGATCAACTAATCCGTTTCCTTTAAACCCTACCGCAGTCTTGGGACAAGAACCACATTTAGACAAGTTCTTTGTCAAAATGTAACTTGAATGGCCTCCAGGACAGTTCCCAATAGAGTCCTCATTTGCTTCTGAAACTCTAGGAGCAGTATTCACTGCTCACCTTCCTATCAGCATCCTGGCCCTATCTTCCACCAGAATCACACATTCTACTCTACTTAACAGAACTTGCACTTCTCCAGTGTCTGTCTCCACGTAGCTCCCAAACTTCTCCCACAAACTGGTTCTGCTTTCTGGATCCCAAGTTCAGAAAGAGCCACAGCAATAATCCTCCTTTGCAACACTGTATTAGTCAGCTTCCTGTTGCTGTAAGAAAATACGTGTGGGGAACAGCTCAACAGAGGAAGGATTGATTTTTCGCTCACAGTTTCAGAGGTTCTTGTCCCTGGTCAATCGGCCCCACTTTGGGTCTGAGATGAAGCTGAACAGCCTAGGCCTGGAAGCATGTCACTTCGTAACAGCCGGGAAACAGAGAGGGAGAACTTTGCTCTGCATGTGCTGATGACTGAACAGAGGGTGAATCTTTGCAGATCTTAGGTCTTCTCTCAGGACTACCAAGGAAGGTAGCTGCAGGAGCATGTCTGTATTCAGGACATGGATGAGCGCCTTCTGAGCTGTCTACTGTCCAGACACTGCTGGAAGGTCACGTAAGGCACATCTGTGAAGATCTAGCAAAGGAGAACTCTGTTCCCATTCTTAAAGGCTCCTCATGTAACTGTGGAGATTACAGGACTTGGGCTACATTACTGAGTCATTTGGCGTGTCATCACATGAACTGTAGCTCCTTGACCCCAGGTCTTCATATAGAGCTTTTGTGCCCCACAGTGTGTGACCCAAGCTGATCTCTTGGGTCCTGGCGCTCAGTCTCCAGGGAAATGTCACTGTTTCCAGAACTTGCTTTGAGCATTTCTGCTTCTACCCTCGTTCACTGGGCCCACTGTCTGGAGTGCCTTCTTATCCATCTGTGCACACCTAACTTCCTGTTTAAGGTGAGGCTTCCCTCAGGAGGTGAGACTCCATCCCTGCTCTGCTTGTTGCAGGAACTTGATGCATACATCAGGCGCTGCGCTGACTGGGAGGTGGCGGGAGGAGGGGGCAGAGCTATGTTTCGTGAGCACACCACAGGCCCTTCACAGAGGCCAGTGCAGCTTCACAGCAGATCCCACAGTCCTGGCCCTAGTCTGCCTCCTGTTATAGTGAACTCCATAATGAGCATCTGTCAGCTTCTTGTCTGAGGCAGGAATTCTGGCGTGGACCCAGAGTAGATGCTCATTAAATGCTGTGCTAACTGTGAAACCAGGCTTCTCACTGCACACGCTTTTTCTTAATGCTTGAGACCAGGTGTACTTGAGCACTGTGTCTAGATGGTTGCTTTTTTTGTGTGCATTTATTTTGTTTTGTTTGGGCCAGAAGACATTTTATTGACAACAGAGGACACAGCCAAAAGAGAGGAAAGCACACAGGACGGCAAACTAAAACCCAAGGGCCATTTGGGCCAGGACTGAATCCTGCGGTCCTCACACTCTCCCCCAGTAAAACACGTAAGACTGGGCATCCCAGGGAGGAGCAGTGGCTCTGGTGTCCTAGAGAGTGAGAGGGTGTGTAATGTCTCATTGTAACAGGGCAAGGAGGTAAAATGGAATGAAGGTCCATCACTGTCTAGGACTGTCTCCTTGTCTCAGAGTCAACATCAGGTGGAGGACTGAACTGCTTAGAATCTTCCATTCATGCTGTCTTCCCTCTGCTCATCTGTTTGCCTGGGTACTTGAGCCTGGGTTGTTGTGGGGATTACCTCCTTCTCTTCCACACACTCTAATTTGCTCCATCTTGGTTGTGGGGTCAGTGTCAAGGTTGATCTCCTTTCCAGTCAGTGTCTTCACTTTACTTGGCATCTTTTTCCCAGGCAGGAGCTGCAGGCAGATAAACTGCTTTTCTTCCCACTGTGGAAACTGCTTGATGGTTGTGTGATAGTGCTAGATGAGGCTGACTGGGCTGAGCACTCTGATGAGGCTGACTGGGCTGAGCACTCTGCTGAGGCTGACTGGGCTGAGAGCTCTGCTGAGGCTGACTGGGCTGAGAGCTCTGCTGAGGCTGACTGGGCTGAGCACTCTGCTGAGGCTCACTGGGCTGAGAGCTCTGCTGAGGCTCACTGGGCTGAGAGCTCTGCTGAGGCTGACTGGGCTGAGAGCTCTGATGAGGCTCACTGGGCTGAGTGCTCTGGACATGCTCATCCCTGTCACAGCAGCCCTGTGGTTACCCTTGCCATTCCCACTTCATAGGACAGAGGACTAACTTGGGAAGACAAGCAACTTAGGAGATGTGACGGCAGAGATGACTCACAGCCTGGATCTTCTGCCTTCTGGTCTTCATTTCTGAGCCACCGCGTGGATTGCCAGACCAGATGCAATAAACAGATTGTATCGGCTCCTTAACAAGTCTTATTTCTGTTAAATCACCCACTTGAGGTTCTTGGAGTACACTCAATTCAAAGAGCCCGCTCAGGATGACTTGGCAAATGCCTGGGACAAGACAGACCAGCAGCTGTGGATATCAGCATGTCCGTGGTTCCAAGGCGAACAGGGTCCCTTGCAGAACAAGTCTGAGCATGGGTTTTATGAGGTTGCAGTTGCAGTCACAGTGTGAGAGCTAGCTGCCATGAGACTCTGCTGCTCCAGTCTCGGGCATTGTTCCCCGTGTGCAGTGCAGAAGAGATACCTGTCATCTACCTGCATTCCATCTGCCAAGAAGGTCTCCCAGCAAGCAGGTGGGCATCCAGCCAGGGCAACATGTTTTCATTTCTTTCTTTTAAAATTCTTCCATTCTCAGAGATGAATACTGGGGGCTTTTCCCGAATCTGAGCTTGAATGAACACTTAGGAGAAAGAGGTCTGGGGACCTTCATTGGGGCACAGTTGGTATCATGTTCCCTGGACCTTGCACCTGCACAGCTTTATAATCCTGAAATCAGTTGTCCTGAGTGTGGGTGTGAGAGCCTCCTAACTACAGGTGCCTCATATTTCCACACAACCTGAGGCTGCCACCCCTGGAGCCCATTTCCTCCGATGTGTTTCTCTTGGCTCTGTTTGGGGCTCTCCTGAGGCCTGCCGGCTTCTCTGAATAGATTCATTTGCTCTGGAAACCATGCCGCCACCCGCTGGAGGTACACCCGCTGGAGGTAGCACAAGGGCACACTGAAGTCTGGTGCCTGGGATGTGGTCCTCACGTGCCTACTTAACTGTCAAATATGGTCAGGCACTTTGATGCCACCACGCCTCAGCTTTCACCCCTGGATGATTACGAGAACACTGGATCTACCTGAGAACTGGTCTGAGGAAGCTCTTGGTGACTTGGGGTGCCTGCTCAGAGCACGGCTGTGTCATGGGTCTGCTGAGGCCTGCTGGTTTTTTTTTCCTCTTGACCGTCCTTTCCACTGTCAGAGACAGAGACACAGAGACAAATCAGACAGAGGCAGAGACAGAGAGACAAAGAGACAGAGACAGAGATGAACAGAGACAAAGGCAGAAACAGAGAAAGAGACAGAGATAGAGAGAGGCAGAGATGAACAGACAAAGATGAGACAGAGAGGCAGGAGAGGAAAAGGGACAGAGACAGGTAAAGAGATCGAGAAAGAAGTAGACAGACAGACAGACAGAGACATGTTCTGAGCACTGCACTTCCTCTTAGGCCCTTCCTGTGCAACTCAGCATTTCTTCTTCCCTGATCCATCACAGGCTTACTCAGTGCAAAAGGCCTGTCCTGGTTTTGGAGGTCAGGCAGAGTTTAGAGAATCTGATCACTGTGGGTGATCCTCCACAGCCCTATGTGTTAAAAAGGTTGCCAGTCTGCGGTGCTACTGGGAGACCTTCAGGAGATGGGCCCAGTAGAAGGAAGGTCGGTCTTTGGGTCATGTCCTGAAGGGGTATCAGAGTCCTTCCCCTGACCTGCGTCCCTTCGGCCATGAGATAAAAATTTCTTCTAGGCCATGCTCCGACCATGATGTCCTGCCTTGCCACAGACCCCAAAGCAACAGGCCAACCAACCATGGACTGAAGACCCTGAAACTGTGAACCATAAACTTTCCCCTTTACAAACTGATCACCTCAGGTATTTTTTCACAGTATCAGGAAGCAATCTAACACTCTGGTCATTCACTAATGGTCATTTTTATAATGGTCCTGACCTTGGGTCATTGGACCCATCTCAAGATCCCTAGTTTAATCACATCTGCAAGGTGCCTTTTGTCACAAAAGATATCAGAGCCCTAGATTCCTGGGTTAGGATATGGGCATCTTTGAGCGCCGTGATTTAACTAACCACAGGCCCCACATAGCTCTCTACATCCCTGCTCACCGATTGAGCATCCTCCCACTTGCCGATTGGTGAGCACCACTGAACCAGTCCTGCCTCCTGTTCCCCCAGTTGCTCCTGCTTGGGCTCTTCCAGCTCCTACTGAGATACAGAGCTGAAGGAATGCTCTTAAGACCCAGCCAGGAGGACAGGCCATTTCCGCTACTTGGGACTGAGACAGGAGGACTGAAATGCCAAGGCCTGTCTGGGCTACAGAGTGGGTTCAATGTCAGTATAGACTGAATTTAGCTTGAATTTCTCTCTGTATTTCTACTATTGGCTCATTCAGTGGCAAGACCCACCCTCCAACCAATGAGGGCCAGAGAAGGTGGTAGAGGAGAGAGGAAGAGGAAGAGAGGGGCAAGCAAGTGTGGTGTGAATTGGAATGCGAGCCGTGGGGGCGGGGGCAACCATGCAGAAACACCGGGAAAGGGGCAGTGCCATGGCCACACACGTGCAGAGAGATGCCTCCTCGGATGGCAGCGTTCCAGGTCACCAAAGCCCTAGAATAGCATGAGTGGACAACCATGGAAATGGAACTCTGCCTGGGAATGGGATGGGAGCTGTGTGCACAGACTCCAAGGACACTACACCTGGATGAGCAGGAGGGCCATTGCAGTGAGCCTGGTAGCCTAAGGCATGGGCCCAAGCAGGAGGGCCACTGAGGATGCAGATGGATGTAGAGGACCCATTCCCTATTTGTACAGCCAGTACCAGAGGGCAGGACCAAATCCCACCCACCAAGGCACAGAAAATAAAATTCTTAAGACAAATGGCATAGCCAAGCAGGGTTCAGCTGACAAAAACGGAGAAATAGCTCAGAGGTTAAGAGCACTGGCTGTTCTTGCAGAGGACTCATGAAAGGAATGCGGACAGATGAGGTTCTGGCATGGCTGATCCAGTAAATCAACTGGAAACCCATGAGAGAAAGCAGAGAGTGAAGAAGCTAAGGATGCCCCTGGATTTGACCTGCAATACAAAGAAAGGGGAAATCCAGATGTCAGCATAGTGAACTAGGGAGGACATTCAACCAAGCCACAAAAGAGCCTGTCCTCACCAGGCTCCTGAAGATACGGGACACAGGGGCAGATGATGTCATCTTAAATGCTGCAGAGGCAGAAAGGCTGAGCAATATAAACACTCATCCCTCTTTGAGATACAGGCTGTGTAACCTGAGGCAGTACAAGGGGAAGCAGTCTGTGGTGAACTGGCTTGTGCACATCACTGGAGACACTTGGTCATCACCAGTGGAGATTCCATGGATGCCAGGGACGGGAGCACAACACAAGAAGGACATACGCTGTTAAGAGAACTGGGTGTGAGAAAAGCAATATACGGTGCCCTGTTCACTGAACCAGAGAGGACTGTGTTCACCAGAGATTTAATGAAAGACTTCATTAAGCAAGGACCTCAAAATTGGTATAGAGTTTTAACGTCTGTGCTGAGTCTCCTAGTGGGACAAGATCTTTACAAGGCAGGAGAGGCTTTGACAACCTTAAGCAACCTAGACCAACCAAATAGAACAACCAAAAAATGTTGAAAGGAGACAAACCAAAAAAGGAGGTCTGCTTGGGTTACTCATAGGCAAATGTGGTGAGACTTGTGTCTGGTCCAAGTTCCTAAAGAAAAGATCAATAAAAAGCCAAATTCTGTGCTAAAGTACCTCTGGGAGGCTTTAAGCCCTGAGAAACAGTTCACAAAAGGTACACAGAGGATAAAAATTATTCCAGGGGTGGATAACAGCCCCCTCAGAGTGAACAGGGTACACTTCTCCCCTGTGAATGGCTATTGGAGGGGTGGAGACAGTTTATCTGGTCAGGGCCTCTCCCAGCAGACTGGTGTGGCTAGAGCTAGGAGTCAGACCCAGAGTCTGCCTGACCGTGGGAAACAACAGATGCAACAGGGACAGGAGGAGCCTTTCTCCTCCTTGGCCTGGTGTAGGGCCAAGTAGTTTGGGCCAGCCCCAACGAGGTTATCAAGGATAAAGGAATTCATGGAGGCTCCATGTGAGAACTCCAGGACACTAAATGGATTCCACACGATAACTAAAGATAGTAAATGATTAAGTTGCATGCCATTGTACCCAACATGGATCTGTCGAAAAAACAGCTAATACAAATGGACAGGAATTTTCCATGCTATGTTAGACTTTGTGTAAGTAAATTAAGTTCTGAGTGTTTTACAGATGTGAAACCCAGTTGAGAGACGTCAAGCACACCTGAAGAAACAAGGGTTAAATGTAACTCTTACAGGGTACAAGGGTGAAGCTGTGAAGTTCCAAGGAGCTCTATGGGCCTAGGCCTATATGTGCCAGAGAGTAAAAGAGCACTTTATATAATTGTTAACTAGCAATTCCAGTACCATGCGTGGGTTGATGACCCCCGCCACCCCGTGAACTGTTGGCCAAGGGAGCCTTGGAAGTCCCCCTTCTACAAAAAAGGCAATTGCCACATTATAATGCACACGGGAAGCAGATGGTATGCCCTATTACTGAAGATGTGGCATGGTTTGAGCATGGGAAAGAGATCTAGCGGGACTGAGCTGAAAACTCCCCACAAACGGATGCCTGGCCTTCATAGTGCTAGAGGGCGCTATGCAGACTGCTATGGGAGAATGGTCCTGAAAAGCTCTGCTTAATGACAGATCTTGCACGCTCCACTATCAGATGCTTGTGTGATAGAGGCTTGTCTAGTATGTGCACCACCAGCTGAATTCTAATTGGATTTAAGGCCCGCTCCTCAGGGAGTTGAATCCTGGTTGTGGGGTAGTTATAGGCCCCAGTAGAGACACTACTGCGATTGTGAGGTGAATATGATGCATCTACTTAGGCACTGTCTAATCATTTGTGTGACGAGCAGGAGGGCCACTGCCATAAGCCTGGTAGCCTAAGGCATGGGCCTGAGCAGGAGGGCTGCTATGGGTGCAGACGTTGATGGTAGTTTAAGTAGAGGACACATTCCTCATTTGTTCAGCCCGGGTGGATACCAGAGGGCAGGACCAAATCCTGCGCACTAAGGCGTGGAAAATAAAATTCTTAAGGCAGTCAGCCTGGGTAACAGTGAGAATCTACCTCAAAAAAACAACTGAGGAAGGCCAGGGAGGTAGCTTAGTGCTAGAGTGCTTGCCCAGCATGAATGAGGCTCTAGATTCAATCCCCGGCATCCACGCATGCATACCACACACACCATACACACGTAGGCTCACACAAACACACACACATATATACATACACACTCATGCACACATATACACACATATATACACACAAATACACATGTATTCATACATGCAAATACACATATACATACACACACCCACATACACAGAAATATACATACACATGCATACACACATACACAATGCACTTTTATATACATATACATACACAGACACATGCAAACACATACACACATATATACCTGTATGAATATAATACACATATTCATACATATACATACATATGTATACATGCATACACACATATTCAAAATACACATGCACATATACCTGCACATGCAAAAAGACAAATACATATAGACACACATACACGTGTGCATGCATATAACACATGCACACACACACACACACAAAGCATGCTTTGAGTCAGAATGGTGAAATGGGGTGCTCCCCGCCCTGTGTTCATACTGCCCTGAGCCTGAGTGTCCAGTTAGGATGCAGATCCTGTTTCACTTGCCTATTCTAGTCTAGAATCATGGAATTACAGATGGGGCTGGATCCTAGTGTGTCTTCATCTATTACAAACCCCACAAAACTCTCACTTAAAATGATCAGTTACCCTGCTTAACATCCATGCCTTTGTTGCTGTGGTGACCAGAGGCTAGTGAAGAGATTCTTCCTCTTCCCGGTCTCCCACCCCTGCACCTTTCCTGAGCAAATCTCCACAACATTCATCTGTGGGCAGCTCAGGGTACCCGCTGGCCTAAAGAAACCTCCTTTCTGTTTTCTCTAAGGGGAGGTCTCTGTGTCTAGGAACTCCAACTCCAGGACAGACAGGACACTGGTGTGACCTGCCTCCTCTAGGCACATGGGCAGGGAGTCTGCCAGTGAATGACTAATAAAAATAATAAGATCCTCCTGCCCTGTGTCTGTGTGCTGGGGCATCACTGCTGCAACAGGGAGAGGAAAAGGAGGGATCAGAGTAGATCCAGGACCCAAGGAACAGAGGCCACTGAACCCACCAGTCAGACTCTCTCTTCTGATCCCCTCCCAGGAGCACGTGTCAAGATCCCTTCCCCCGATCTCACACCCAGTGATGGCCCAGGTAGTTGGACGTAGGCAGTGAAGAGAAGACTAAGATCTAGGAAGGTGCGGTGGTTTGACTGAGGTGTCTCCCATAGGCTCCAAGTATTTGGATAGTTGGTAGCACTGTTTTGAGAAGGTCATAGAATCCCTAGGAAGTGGGGTCTTGCTGGAGGAAGCCCATCACTGGAGAGCAGGCTTTCAAAGTTTATAGCTACCACATGGGTGCTAAGAACCAACCTCAGTCCTCTGCAAGAGCACCAGGCTCTTAAACGCTGAGCCATCATCTCTCCAGTCCCCCAAACCATGTTCTTAAGAAGCCTCTTCTGCACAGACCACTGGGTGTGAGGGGCAAAGAACCCTAAGGCTGAAGTCAAAGGGTATCCCTGGGTGGGCCAAAATGCACACTAAAAATCTTGACTCTAGAAAAACTCCTCTTGGGGAAGGGATAGCCTACATGCCAGGCAGACATGTAATGTGCACATTTAGGACTCTGGAAACAGTCTGCTGGCCAGAGCTGGCGGGGGGACACTTACCCACAGCTGAGGCCCAGAGGAAATGGGTCACTACACTTAAAGGGTATTGCTGGCCCAAGGACCAGGCTGTGGGGGAGGCTGAGTGCTCGCACCTTGTGTGAGCTTTCTCATTAGCTCTGTGACAAATCGCCAGACATAAATGACTTAAAGGGAAGAATTATTTTCTTTGTGTTACAATTTCAAACATTTTAGTCCATGGTCCTTGGCTCTGCTGGCTCTGGGTCTATGATGGGGTAGAACATGTTGGCCATGGGAGCAGGGGCAGAGGCCATTCATCTCCCAGTGACAGGAAGCAGGACGGCACATCTGCACTCCTGGGCTCCCTCCTTTTGTTCTACCAGGCCCCCAGTCCATGGAATGATGCCAAACATACTCAAGTTGAATCTTTCCCTGAAGATAATCCTCTCTGGGAACTCCCTCAGATATGCTTTACTCATCTCCTAGACGCTTCTCAAAATCAACTGCCACAGGATGACAGGTTTACATGCTGCTCTACTCCTAAGAATTCTGGGAAGTCCACGGGCAGCAGCTGCCTGTGATTGAGAAGGGGGGATAAGGTAGAAGCATCTGTGCATGAATGTGCTGCAGCTCTAAGACAAGCTATGGACTAGCATCCTTCTGAAGAAGGATGATGTGTGTGTTTAAACCGGGTTCCCTAGAAGCAGAGCCTACTCCAGGGGGTTGTGTTACCGAATGAGGGAGACTTTCGGGTGAAATAGAGAGAGGATGGACGGTCACGTAGCGAAGGGCAAAGGACTAAGCAAGGCCACACTTCGGGGAGTCTGTTCTGGACTCAGTGCAAAGGTGAGGGGCTGTGGGCACAGAGATGACCAAAGGGTTGTTCCTCCCTCCGTGAAGAAACCACGTCATATGGAGGAGGCTGCAGACTGATCTTGGCTGATGAGAACATTATGACTGCAGAGGGAGCTGTGGATCAAGCGTCAGGATTATCTTGGGCCTTCATTAGTTCCCTTCACAACAATTTACTGTCAGCTTCTGTATCTGACCTGACATTCTCTCTCTAGGTAAAACTTTTGGAATGTACAAGAGGCCTGGACCTCCCCTCCACTGGGCCAAGAGCTAAGACCTTGATGACACCTGAATCCCACAGCAGAGATGTCACTGTCTGTGTAGCCCATCTTCCTGATGTCTCCAAAGCAGAAGTTGTAAACACATTGATTTGTGGCTTTCATTTGCCTCATGACCATGAAAGTTCATGGAAGCTCTTCCACAGAGGAGCATGCCACCCAACTCCAGGGCTGGAGGTCTGGCTGTTGACTTTCAGTTATGTTGCCTGTCAGTCCTTGTGGAATTTCCTAGACCTGGGCTCCTGCTTATCAGGGTTATGTTCTGGAAAATGAGGCTGTTGTAAAATATAAAAGGGGAAGAATAATGCTTGATGAGACCGACCTGCTGTTGGTGAAAAGTCTCAGGCTTTACCCTGCTCCTTATCTAACAAGTCAGCTTGTCGAGGTGTCATGGGTGTTATTGGAAGATATGACCTGTGTTGGTCAGAAATGAAGGACAGTTTATTTTCCCTAACAACAACATGAGGTCAGGGATCAGATTTCCCTGTGAGCTTCCAAGCTCTTAACAATGAATCGTGTGCCAGGAGAGGAGCCCTGAGCTGCAGAAAACCCAGTCTTTTATAACTGATACTGACCACACTTGCCTTTGGCTTTTTTTTTTTTTTTGGAGGGGGAATACTAGCTCTGTCTTCAAGATGACTCACTGTACACACAAGTCTAGAATGAAAGGAAGAGTTTCCAAAATGAGAATTCTCCCTCAACAGCAACATGGACAGACATCCGAGATATAACAAGTTAAACTTCAAAATGTCCAACTGAAATGCAGAGCAACTTGCTTAGGCTTCTATCTTGAAATGCCAGGGGTCAAACCTAGTTTAAGGACTTAAGAAAAGAATCAGGTGGGGGAGGGAGTTTTAAAAAGCATCACAGCAATAGTGATCCTTGACCCGAGTCTCTTTGAGGATGAATAGGTAGATGGTCGCCACAGCACCAGAGTTGTAGGGTAAACTAAAATGACCTCCCAATGGTGGGCTGGTCCCCTGACCCAGGAAAGGCTGAGGGGGAAACAGAAGGCTGAGGAAGAAAGAATTCTCTTTCCACCTGTTCTCAAGCTAAGACATCATTCTTTTGCTACCGTCAGGACACCTACAGTGTTGGCCTTTCTGGCCGCCAGGCTTTTGAACCCCAACTGGAACCATCAGCAAGCACTCATGGGTCTCCAGCCTGCCAATCGCAGAGTGTGAACTTCTCAGTCTCCCTAAGTGCACAAACCAACTCAGAGTGAACCACACCGACAGATCTGACTGGCCCTACTCCTCTGATTCTGACTCACATCTGATAGAGAAGAACTGATGGGCTATAGGCAGGCAATTTGCAGGCAGGATGGTTTCTTAGTCAGGGAGGGCTTTGTGTCTGTCAGGAGGCTAAACAGGAAAGTTAGTTTTGTGCCTAACTGGCTTCAGGGAGACAAACTTCTACTTTCAATTAATCTTTCCTGAGACTAAATAAAACAAACAAACCAACCCAGAGAGCTGGAGTCTGCATCTGGCCTGTCAGCAGTCTACCATCTCAGAGTCCCTCAGAAGTCCTGAGCAAGTGTGCAGGTAGTGGACCGCCATGCTAGCCAATGACTCTGCAATCAGTCAGATCCAGAACACAGAAGGGGTCAGGGCATTTCTTATCCTTTGTGGTTCTTGGGGCTCTGATGGTGTTCAACATTATCACCCTTGACTTGAAGACCATCCGCTGTGCCCCAGCTCTTCCACAGCAAATGTACCTATGACAGGGAATGAGGCCCGGGCCCAGTGTGACGTCTAATGCATTCTTAGGGAGACTAGGTAAAATAGACGTGACCTAACAGCATGCCCACAGGAGGGGAGCACTGACAGATGGGGAGAGTTGTGTTCAGTTCCTCAGTGACAGCCAAAGCCCTGCTAGGTACACTCTCATGTCAGGGTATCATCACACTCAGAATCTCTCAGATGGAGATGGAGAGGGACTGTCAGAAGAAAGCAGAGTCATCTAACCCGAGACTGTGTGCTATACCCAGTTCACTACATCACAGCTATGTGATCCTTCTGAGTGGCACCCAGCCCACCAACCTGTTTCCCCATTTCTGGGATAGATGGCTCAGCAGTTAAGAGCGCTGGCTGTTCTTGCAGAGGACCGGGGTTCAATTTCCAGCACCCACATGGTGGCTAAACTACCATTGGTAACTTCAGTTCCAGGGGATTTGATGCCCTCTTCTGACCTCTGCAGGCATTGCAAGACATGGGTGCATTTCTACACATAACAGGAGATACACTCATACACATAAAAAAAAATGAAATAAAAAAATAGGGGCATGACCTGGTTGGGCCCTTGTGTGGTGTATGATAAAACATACCAAGCACCCAGTCCAGGACCACATACAGTGGACACTCTGCAACTGAGAATCCCCCATCCATCTTCCACACTCCCGCTTTCCACACGGCAGGGCCGTTAGCACATGGCTCCTTCTCTGCCCTCCTCCCCACCTGTCCATCTACTGCTGGGGATGAGCTGCGGCCCTGGAAGAGGAAGCTCGAAGCCATCATGGTAAGCATTTCCTGAACCTGGGGAGGAGATGCTGGTGACAGAGGAGGTCAGGGTTGCTCTGCTGATTCCAGCCTCTCCCCCGGGGAGCTTGGTTCTCCTTCCCTGCCTATTTCTGGGAACTGTGCCTCCAAAGGTCTCCCTTTGCTCTCAAAGCCTCTAAACAAACACTAAGCTATGGGGAACGAAGAACCCTGTGGACTCCGTGTTTAATGTACACTTTACAACTTTCAAAAGCAAAGAAATGTGGCTTTCCCCTGAACACTGTGTCCCTGCTAAATATAAGGCTCAGGGGCAGGTGTCTCTACATGGGGCTTTTCAAGAGCTCCTGAGATCCTCTGTTTGGATCCCGTAAGACTCCATGGAGTATGCCTCACAGAAATGATGGGGGAGAAATGAGGTCATTTCCAGCCTCACCCGCACCATAGAGGACAACGAGAGAGCTAAAAGCACAAGGCACACCAGCACAGTGAAGATGATAGCTTGCGTTGCAGCTGACGCTCTCAGAACAGCGGGCTCTGCAGACTAAAGGGCAGACTGAATACGAGAGCCTGGCATGGTACTTGGCACACAGCTGTGTGCTGTGGCTTGGTGACTTCCTGTTTGTCCTCAGGGCTAACCAGAGATCCTGATTAGCAGTGGATATTGAGGTGCTGCTCTCACAGTCTGAGGGAGTTCTGGCTTCGAAGTTCACACGAGGGTTAAGAACTCCTTGAAACTACTCTGGGGTAGTGGAAGCACTTTGGGCTCGGACCTTCAAGTTTCTCCCAGCTTGAGGATTATCTATCTCCTGGCTCCTGGGTCTCTGGGACTTGGGGAATGGGGACAGGGGAAGTCTCTGAAATATAAGCCCATAATCTCTGATATAAATAGCTTTAACATTTGAGAGGCTTTGAACGTCTGGGTTTAAGTGAGGCTCTGAATGTCTGTGGAGCCCCTTCACGTCCAGATGCAGGAACAAATGTGGAGTCATCTGTCTGCCCCTTGTAGCCAGGCTGGAGGTCTGTGACAAACACCGAGGAAGGGGGATTTGCACAGTGGTAAGGAGTTTGTTCTTTGGACACAGGAAGTAAAGGACTAGCAGGGCATGGTGTACATGCCTGTAATTCCTGCACATCAGAGGCAGAGGCTAGAGGATCAGGAGTTCAAGGCTAGCCTGGGATACGTAGCAAGAATCAGTCTCTGCCCCCCTCTCTCCCCCTCCTCTAGTCTCTCTTTCTCCCTCGCTATTTTATAAAAGATCTTTATTGGAGCAGATAGCCTGGAAAGGCCTAAGAAAGGGTATTTAAAATACTTTAAATTTATTATTAGTGCATGTACACGATGTGTGGGGTGGGGCCCTAGCCATGGTGCAGGTGTGGAGGTCAGAGGCCAATTTTGTGAAGTTCTCTCCTTTTTAAGTGGGTTCTGGGAATGGTACTCAGGTCTAGGCTTGCATAGCAAGTGTCTCTACCTGCTGAGCCATCTTGCCAGCTTCAAAGGGCCTTTCTTCAAATAAACAAACAATGATTGGAACACTTTATCCAATGGCCATTTATTGGGTCCTGCTTTGTGTTGGGCTTCAACAATACGTCAAGATCAGGTTCTCCTGCTATAAGGAATTCATAGTTTCTCATGAGATGTCACTAATTAGCCAAGCTAAATCTAACACAGTGAGAAAGGTGCTCTGGAAATGGAAAGGATGGTTTGCCTAGTTTTGGAGTGTCAGAGAAGTCTTGGTACATTAATCAAGAGGAAGCTAAAAGGACTGGGGGTGTGGCTCGGGGGTAGTCTGTCTAGCGTGCACAAAGCCCTAGCTTCAATCCCAGTGCCTAAAACTAAAGTGATACAAAAGGGCACTGCAAAAGAAACTGAGCCACGGCAGTAAACTGAGGAGGAAACGGGACAGACAAGCAAAGAAAGAGAAGACTCCAAAGGCAGTGGCTAAGGGGTGCAGGAAGTGGAGAGGTGTCTGCGGGATTTGATGGGGGCCCTGAACACGGGAGAGAATAGCGGGAGGGGATGTCACTGCTCTGAGGGTGCAGACCCGGAGGTCAGCACCCTTCTGGTCTTGGCTCCTCCAGCACCCAGTGGTTTCGCCCTGAAGCAGACATGAGAGCTTCCAAGCCTTTCTGAGGCCTTGAAGATTCTCGAAGATCCTTGCCGTCTGAGACCCCTTCTCTTTATGAAAATCACCTCTCTTGCGGCTATTTGACCCGGTTTCTCCAGGCTCAGATCTCAGTGGACAAGGGAAAGCCCTGTGGGACAGGACAGCAAGACATTCCTCCCTGGCGCGTCGGGTCCGGGTTACCAGAGTTACCCATCTGCCCCGACCTCGCGGATGTTTCTGGCGGCGTTCCCACCCTGCCTTGGCGCACAGCTTTCCTACGCCTCCTTGCCCTTGCCAGCTCCGCTCGGCTAGGACTCCCCCAACCGAGGAGCTTGCCTAGTTCTGCCAGGGTGAATTTCCTTCCCCACATGTTCCTGTGCTCTGCCAGGATCCACGTGCTCTGCCAGGATGCCGGGAACGTTCCCAGACCATCCAAACTCCATATTGGGAAAATGCCGAATGAATGCCATTTTTCTCTTGTGTGTGTGTCTCTAAGTGCACGTCAGAAGAGGCTCTGGGTTCCCTGGAACTGGAGTCACAGGTGGTTATGAGCTGCCAGTGGCGGGTGATGGAAACTGATGGAGACATTTTCCACAGCAACTTGTGCTCTAAAGGGGAACCCTCATCCGCCACCACTCTCTTGAAAACCTCACAGCATGTACAGCACTGCCAGTCAGTTTCCGATGAATCAAAGTGACAAAAGGGGAAAATTTTAATGTGTTAACAAAACAGAACACAAAAAGGCAATTTCCATTTTGAAAAGAAATTATGCAACACTTTGTAAGTTATGTAAATTACAATAAAATGTTGGGGCTGTTGGTTTGCTTATTTAGGCTAAAAGTATTTATTGTAAGCAGATTCCCTCCTCCCCTTATTAAAAAGAAAATGTGTGACTGGAAATACTGTGATGGAAATGGTCAGACCCATGCCCAAGGCCATGCCCACATTAAAGGTATTTTGAAAGTTAAAACTGGAGAAGCCTACATGTCCTTTATAGAGTGGAAGGAACAAAATCAAACCGACCCTGACATTTCAGTCTTTGATAAGCACATAAAACTGTACTACTTAATATACTTCTCCATGAACTTTTTGTGAAATTCAGACCGCAGTGTGTCATTTACAAATCTCTTGTCTTTCTTCTGATCGTCCACACCTTTAGCACAGTTCTTAAAGACAACGTCATCGTCCCACCTAAAGGGGAAAAAAAAAAAGCCCTTGTATCTGGAGAGAAGAACAGCAGCGCCCGGTAAACCACGGAGAAACACGCTCCACAGGTGTGTCACTGACAGTAGGAGACACATCCCTAATGCATGCCTGGTCACTCTAGCAGGAGGGTGATTCCTCCTCAGAGCACAAAACAGTATTTCTCTAGAAAAAGAAGTTCTGTGCTATGAAGCAGACACACAGACCTTAGTGACATAATGTGCGATACTGCGAGGTCTAACTCAAAGAGGAGGGCCATCATCCAGACAGATGTCACTGGACAGTGGCTGATCTGGAGTTTATATCACCTGCTTTGGGAGGGTTTATATGTTCCTCTACTCAGCAACATCTAGTATACCCATCATGGTACACACACTTGTAACTCAAAAGAAGAAAGTATTGGCATATGATGATCAAGACTCTCACAGCAGCTCAGGCAGAACCTGGCTGGATTTCAGGGCGTCACACACACCCACAGGCAGGAGTGAGAGCTACCAGAGCTTGTGACTCCAGAGCATCACCTCTCAGCAAACACAAGCCCCCCAAGGGATTCTTACAAACACGCACAAAATACAAGCCCCCAGAAGATGATGGTGTGTGCTGATGCATTTGCCAGGAAAAATGTCACAAGGGAAATAAGGAAAGGACTCGTGCACTCTTGGAATTTATGTAACTGGACAAAACATACAAAATGTGAGAAGCTGAGCCTTGCAGCGGTCAGACCAGGGTGTTTCCCCTCCACTCAAATGGGAGGAATGGACTGGATCGCTGCACAGTAACCATGCAATTGATAGCTTTTCCTCCCAACTCAGTCCTGATGCGCTCTTGGCCCCTGGCACCCAACACTAACTGCCTTCTACATTGCTAAGATACCCGCCTCTCAGGGGCATTCCTCTACAAACACTGGGCTTTGCTTCCTGGAGCGGAACTCCACTCTCCTCTGGCTGGTTAGTCTCAGAGTAGGATTTTAAAAAGCTAAATACTATTTATTAAGTACTTACTATAGCATGTACCTGACACTGTTCCTGATTATACCTGGTTCACTCTTTGAACTTCTCTCTAGCTAGAGATTCCTTGGGGATTCCACTCAATGTCGTAAGTTAAAAACCAACCAACCAACCTGACCAAATGTATTACTCCCAGCCTGAACCAACTTCAGAAACATATCAAGCTAGGCCTACTCAGAGATGCAATAACCCTCAAAACTCATCAGGCCTAAAACCCGCTTCCTCTTCTGCCCTCATCAGCCAAATTCTGTGGCTCTGCAACTGCTCAAGTCAAATGCTCCAGTTTATGTCTGATGAACTGTCAGTCTGCCAGCAAACCCTCCCTCGACGATGTTGCTCTCTGTCTCTGAGTGTTATGAACTTTTAGCTTTACAGGTCAGTGCAAGGACCGGCAGCTTACTGTGAACAAGTTAAGCCAATTAAGTTTAGAATACAAAGTTCACTGTGACCTTCAGAGAACCATGGTGCTGCAGCAAGAAGAGTGGTAGGGTGCAGGCGGAGCTTTACATGTGGAAGCACAGGGGGCGGTTGCTGCAGTGCTGTTGCAGTGGGGCATTCCTGACAGACAGTGGCATGGAGAGGAGACAAGTTCAGGGGGCTCCTGGACTTTGCAGAGAACAGCCAACCCCCACTCGGTAGCTCCTGAAAGGCATCTGTCTCACTTTCCTACTCGTTTTACAGGCAGCACTTGCAGCTTAAGAGTCTCCCTTCAGCCCCCTTTCACACACAGTACGGAAGAGGAGACACGGGCCTCAGTCCTCAGGTCAGCCTCTGCGGGCCTTGGGAAACCTGTGCCTCCAGGCATCCTCTCACTATCTCTGTGTCTAGCGTATACAGAGAAGACTCGAGGCCAGCGATAAATCACAGCAACCTTGAGCACCAAGTCTCTAACAGGCTAACCGGGACAGAAACGCTGCTGAACTTTCACTGCTGTCACCTCTCACCGGGAAAATAGTTTCAGGAAGCCCACAGGAGCTCCTGCCCATGTCTTTCCCCGTGACCTGGCTGTGTGTCTACAATGACAGAAATCAGAAGTACAAACCTATCTGTGTGTACATTGTGACACCAACTTCGAATCAACCAAATCCCTGACTGATTCCTTCTAGTACTGGAATGTCAGGGGTACTCTCGGGATACTTCACACTACCCCTCACAAATAAGCTGTGTGGTAAGGCAAGGGCTACCTTTATCACTCAGTCTCTCACACTCAGACCCTTACTAGGCACATAACTGGTTATTATGAGTATGGATTAAAAGAGTTCATTTCCTTTTCCTTCTTTCATTACTCTAAAACCAGTGGGAGGTTGGGTGAGAAGATTTACATAACACACTGCTGGACAACTCACAACCTGTATACACAGATCAACTCATTACTTTTATAGTACCTTCTTTTAACCTTGAAGTTGGCCTGAGGCTGGGACGGGCCAGTGAGGTTAAGGAGAGGGTTTCCACTCAGAATATTTTCCATTCGGATTCTCTCTTCCTCTGCCTTTTGCTCTTGTTCCTGTGAATGACAAAGGAAGACTCAGGTTTAACTCGTGTAAGCACCAGGTCAACTTTCTTATACTCATTTGACAAGCCTGTTAGGACTGTACTGGGAGAATACGGGCTTGTGTTTCCTTCTCACTTTCTTCTTTTTTGAGAAAAGGTCTCATGTGGTTTGCTACATGAACTTGCTAGGTTGCAGAGGATGACCCGGAACTTCCGATCCCCGTCTCTACCTCCCGAGTGCATTATGGGGGTGCATGATGATGCCTGTTTGTACAATACTGGGGGGGACCCAGGGCTTGGTGCCTGTCAGGTAAGCACTCCATCAACTGAACCACATCTGCAGTCTCTATTTTCCATTCTTAAAGTCGTATTTATCAAGGCAACAATTTGGCGTCTTTATTTGTAAGCACCTCATCCTTGCCATCACATGGTTGTTAAGCTCTGAGAAGCCAGGAGATGCACACTAATTACACACAAACTACAATTTATGAGCGCACCAGCAAGCGCACTTCCAACTCAAGACGACATCATCGAAGAACACATTTAGCAAACCTACTGCCTCACATTTTTTAAAATCAACAACTCTCTAGGGCTGGGAAGACGGCTCCATGGAGAAGAGCGCTGGCTCCTCCTGCGGAGGACCCTGGTTCAGTTCCCGGCACCCACGTGGTAGCCAGCTGCCTGAAGCTTCAGTTCCAATAACAAGTAAATCAAAGAAAATTAATTAAAAATTTTTATTGCTTTATTCTTATGTTTTGTCTGCATGTATATAAGTGCATCTATGTGTGCAACACCTGTGGAGGCCAGAAGAGGGCACTGGAGACACTGGAACAGGAGTATGGATGGTTGCTAGCTGCCATGTGGGTGCTGGGAACCAAACCCAGATCCTCTGGAAGATCAGCCAGTGCTCTTATCCTCTGAGCCAAATCTTTAACTCTCTGCCTCATTTTTTAAGGGGTTATAGACATTGTGCTTAAAATTAATTTAATTTTGAATTACTAACGATGTAAGACTGCATCTCTATAATCCACTAGTTCTTAACTACAGGGACTTCATAATAGACAACTTACCATGTAAAAGACTACCCTGTTAGCATCTATTTTTATTATTTTGTTCTTATACCTAATAGTTCTTCATTTTCCATTTTTATACTTTTTATATTATCCCTTCCTAGTTACAACACTTTCACTACCCTTTAAAAAAATTTATTTCTCTTTCATGGGTATGAGTGTTTGGACATATGCATATGCACGTGTACTGTGCCTAGAGAGGCCAGAAGAGGGCACTGGAGTTATGGATGGTTGTGAGCTATCATGTGGGTAATGAGAACTACACTGTTTTCACCAAGAGCAGGAAGTGTTTTTACCTGTTGAGCCATCTCTCCAGCTCTTTCTTTACTTGAAAAATACTATTTTTACGCTTAGTGATTATGTGCGGGGGGGGGGGGGAACATGCATGTTGGGGTGGGGGTCAGAGGACAACTTGAAGAACAGGCCAATGCGGAGACCCAAAGTCGGGGTCTCTACCTCTCTATTAAGATTAAAATCATTTTCCAAAAACTATACACTTGTGTTTGGGGCCAAAAAGATGGCTCAGTGAGTAAAGGGCCTGCTATCAAGCTTGAGAACCTGAGTGTATCCTGGGACCCACAGGGGGAAGGAGAAGTGACTCTCCCAAGTTGCCCTCTGACCTCCAAATGAGTGCCATGGCATGTGCTCCCCCACCCGCCAAAATAAGCAAAACGTGAAAAACAAACTGAAATTACAGTACAGTGTGTGGGTCAAATCCAAACAAGCCCTTTCTTCAGGCTTGAGAATTAGATCTGTGGGAGCATAGCCAGCCCTATTTTCACAGGAGCTGTGGCGGCTTTCGGGCTGTAACTGCAGTGGGGGAGTTGCAACACAGCTGAATGACCTTCCAGTCTAGACTATTTACTACCTGGCCCTTATAAGAAAATGTGCCGATCTCTGATGCAGGTTAACTAGCTTGAAAACACTAGCGACACCTTAAAAAGCAGCTGAGAAGGGAAAGTAGGGACGAAACAAATAAAACTGCCGTGAAACTTCATGACCACCAACACCTTCTGTAAAGGATCAGATCAAACTCCAGTCAACTGCAAGACCTTTAAACTGTGTATACTCCTTAATGGTCAAGCAGGTACGACTATCCAGAGGTCAGCAATCTGAAAGAACCTAGAAGAGCTGCCCTCTAGTGGCAAATGCCACTGACGCCAGTGTTTAAAAGTTAAAAAAAAAAAAAAGATAAAAAGTGACCAACTCCTACAAGGAAGCACTCTGTATCAAACTTCGACGAGAATCCAAGCTGAATGCACACAGTCTCCAGAGTCTATCTCATATTCATTCCTCTTTCTGAACTCTTCGGGTCCTTCTGATTCACATGAACTCCACTTCCTTAGATGCTTAGCCCTGGCCCACATGAGGGCCTTTCCCTTAAGTCTTTCTAAAAGAGAACAATTAATTCTTGGTTCAAATGAAATCTTACAGCAAAGTCCTTAAAAATAACAATAACAACAACAAACTCAAAAGAACTGCTGTGTACTCTAGCCTCAGAAGGCAGACACCTCTCCCTGAATGTCCCACAGGTTCGAAGACACAGATCAACACCACTCTGGGTCTCAACAGGCTATCTTCTGCTTCCTACATAGGGGACCAAGGTGCCCAATGGGGTCATTTCTGCTGCCATAACCAATCAAGTAACTTTATCTACCTTCCTGACAGCCAGACCAGGCTCTTCTTGCGCACATTACAGCTCTCATGGCATCTGACAATTGTTCAATAGCCTGGTTTGTTTTTTTCCCAATCCTTCTCTATTTCTGCCAGAAGAAATCAATTGATCCTACTGAAATCAACCAGCTCCATGGACCCTTCAGAACCAAACTCAGATCTCTTCACTACTGGTTTACAAACCTTCAGGGCTCCCACTTCACATTATTTTTCTTGAGACAGTCTCACTTTGTAGCCCAGGCTGACCTCAAACTTGCAAATCTGGCTCAATCTTCAAGTGTTGGGACCCAGTTTCAATTTTCAATCCTTCGAGTTAAGACATTTTTCCCCACTGTATAAGTGGAGAGACTAGGTATTCAAACAAGTTAGGGAGCTTGTCCTGGACCATATAAATCTGTTGATGGGATGTCTCAAAGGTCTAGGCAGGAGACAAAAGAGAATCTTTGCAGACCATGACTACCTCATTCCAGTTCTTCTGACATTTATAAACAAGGACTAAACAAAGAACCAGCAGATGGAAGCAACTGAGGAGCATTATTCAGCATAATCAGGGGACTCAGAATATTCTAAAAAAAGCCTCATTGATCTACAGGTGTTATAAGATTTACACACACTGCTTTTTAATAAAAGATGACAATACTCAAGATTAAAAAAAGATCCAACTTCAGAGCACTTGGAGGAGCGGTCCATACGAGCTCGTGCCCACCTTCCTGGCCTGCTCCTCAGCTCTCTCCTTCTTAATCTTCTCCAGCTCGGCAAGAAGAGCTGCGGTGTCATCATCGTCACTCTCCTCTTCAAAGTCTTCATCTTCCTCCTAACAGGACAGTGGTGATCCAGGAGATCAGAGAGAAAGTACACACCATTAATCTTCCCCATAAAAACGGTACTTACCATCTCCTAGTGGGAAAATAAAGGCACCTAATGTCACGATGAAAACGAACAACCAATCAAAAACACCTAAATCCAAGAAAACAAGTCCTATACTTTCAACCCCTGATAAAGCCCCTTCACAACAGTGTCCTGAAGAGGCTTGGGTGCCCGGCTTAACCTCCTGTACTACTGGCAGCACTGCTGGGGGTGAGTGTGCCTTTAAGAGACTGCTTCCATATGCAGTTCTCTACAGATGAAACTTGTTCTAGAAGTCCTTACCACAAAGTAATGCCTTTTGTTTCAAAACCACTTGTACAGTCTAAGGCTGAGGTCAGTGATACATTTGAATAACAAAATACAGGTCATTTCATAAAACCAAACTATGAAAAAGTACTTCAAGAAAGGACCCAGGCCCAATGGCAGAAGCCTCTAATCTCAGCACTTGGGAGGCTCAAGAAAACCAAACAAACCCAACAAACCCCACATACATCTGTTAGAGGGTCATCAGCATCAAGGTTGGCAGCAGGAATCTGGTCTAAGCGGGGCTTCTTTGACACTGAAGAGGAAGTTGTATGTTCTGGAAAAAAGCAAATATTTACCTTAGTGAAACAAATGCACCATTTTAAATACATGTTAGGGACCTCTGGACAGAAAGTATCTACACTTTGTGAGAACCAGAGTTATATCTCAGGAAATGCAGACCTATTATGTGCACTAGAAACACCAAAGCCTCTTGATAATCTCCAGGAGCACCACAAAAGTGGGGGAACATCTAGACAGAACGCGTCTGGCAACAACGAAGTCAAAACCACTGGTTTGCACTGAAACCGTGCTGCTGAATATGTACAGATTGTTGTTTCTAATAGAAGAGCCTGGGAAGACAGACTTGGAATGAACCTCATTCTCATCTCTAAGCACCTAGCAAAGTGGTTTAGCTCACAAAACTGTCAGTTCTTTCCAAACACAACACAAAAATTTCAGGCCCCAAGCAGTTCTGAGACAAGTTTGGGGACGCGCAGGCACCTCGGGTTGGGCGATCCCTATTTTTCTCCCGGGCAGCAGCTCTCTCTCTCTCTTCCAGCTCTCTCCTGAAGTCACGGTTGCGGACCTCTTCAGGGGCATCCTGTGTCGTCTGTCTGAAGTAGAAAGAAACCCGGGTAAAAAGGTTATCCTCTTCCGAGAAGGCCCACTAGGCTAAAGCCACCGGGCTCAGGCTGCACCAGAGTCTGTGGGCATGAGACGAGGGGCACCGGGCGCCTTCCACCGAGTCTCCCACCCCCCAATGTGACTGCACGTTCGTGAAGTTGTCTTTGCTTTTAATAACTCTATCAACCCAAGGACTGGTTACCGCAATCCCTCCCTACTCCTAGTGCTGACAGCCGTCTTCCTACGGCAGTAATGCGTTTCACGCACACACAAAACTCCGGGTTAAAGGGAAGTTCTCCCGCTCACACCAGAGCCCAATTCTGCCTGAGGACACGGGCGCCAGGCACGGACACAGACACTGGGCGCCGAGCACGGACACAGGCACCGGATATAGACACCGGCACCGGGTACGGACACGGGCACAGAAGACAGGCCGGTACCTGTACTTGATCTTGGTGTGGGAGGGCAGGTCTCGGCTCGAGTACTGCTTGGAGAGCTGGCTCAGATCCCCCTCGCCCTTCCCTCGGCCGCCGCGCGCGGGCTCAAACGTCGGCCTGGCTGCGGTGGTCATCTTCCCTGCGCGGACGCGGCAGGTTCACACGAGCGCACCGGGTAGGCCGACGACGCTGGCTGAGTCCCGCCCTCCGCCCGCCGTCCCCGCCCGCACGCGGCGCACGAACCGCCCCTCGGCTCACGCTGGCCCGGCGCCCTCGCAGCAGCCGGACAGGCTCAGCCAAGAACCATCGCGACCCTCAGCTCGCAGAAACCTCCGCCCGCCGGCTCCGGCCCACGACCCGGAAACGAAAGGCGGCGCTCCCAGCCGCGGCGCCCGAGCCGCGTTAGGACCCGGAAGCCAAACCGCCACTTCCGCCCGCGGCCGCGAGGCAGGCTGGAGACTCGGAAGCGCAGCCCGGGCGTCCGAGCCGCTCTCGAGGCTGACGCCGCAACCAATCCGCAGGAAGCCTGCGTGACGTCACGGGGCGGGACCAAACGGCTCGGAGGGCGGGTGTTTGAAACGGGAACTTCGGCGGCCGCTTCGCTCCTCTGAGCCGTGAGCACTCACCTGCCCTCCCGTCCGTTCTCCCATCCTTCCTTCCCGCCCCGCAGGGCTCCTTCTCCGCGGTGCTGCTAGGACCGAGGCGCCGGGAGCCGCTCCGCTGGGTGAGGGCCGCGCGGGCCGCGCCAACTGCCCCAACGGCTCCGCCGGGAGTGCTCCCGAGCCCGCCATGGAGGAGCCGGCAGGGGCGGCCGCCAGCCCAGAGGTACCGCTCCTCGGCGCACCGGGCGCTCGGGCCCCGTCTGCCCCGCGGTGCGCACTCCCATGGGGTGGAGCCCCAGCCCTGACCTCCGGGAGCATCGAGAGTGGGGTACCCTGACTGTGAGGAGAGGATGAGGGGTGACCGCCCTGGGACTCACATGGGGCTAGGTCTGCAGGGTAGAGCACCAGCCCGGACCTCAGGGAGCATCGAGAGTGGGGTCTCCCAACGATCAGGAGCTGAGGGCAATGATGGCTGACCACCTGGGGGCTCACATGAAGTTAAAGAGAGGGTCTTCCTCCCTCAGTCTCATGCATTTTAAAGTCTATGTATATGAGTGTATTACCTGCACGTGTGTAAGTACACCCGCGTCTGTGCCATGCCCACTGATCCTCTGAAACTGGAGTTACAGATGGTTTTAGCCATCACATGGGTCCTGGAAATTGAACCTGAAACCTCTGAAAGCGCAGCCCGGGCTCTCAACTGCAGAGCCATCTCTCCAGCCCCATCCTTACACATAAAAGATATGCCATCATACGGAAAAGTGACTCAAACCAGAAGCTCGGATTTCCTCTCCTTCGCTCTTCACATGGTATTCACTTGCCAAGTTTTGCCTGATCTTTCAGAACTCACTCAAAGCTGGTTCCCTGTCGCCACATTCATCCCGCCCCTGCTTTCCTCTTGGGTCATGACTACCTCCAACTCAACTTTCTTGCTTCCTCCTCTGGCTGACAGGTTTTCATGGAACCACAATGATCTTTCAGAAGTGTCCCATTGTTAGTCTGTACCTAGAATGAGTTGGTCTGCGGCTTTATGTAGTCTGTTTCCTGTCTACTGTCCCGACTTCTAATCAGTCCCTGGCACGTGTGCTCTGGATTCAGTCAGCTGGGCATTTCTGTTTCACAGAACAGGGCAAAATGTCTTCAAGATTTTCTTTTGTATTTTTAGACAAGGTCTTGCTGTGCTGTGTTGCCCAAGGTGGCCTTGAACTCAAGTAACATATCCTGAACTGGCCTGAAACACCGTCCTCTTGCTAGGGCCTCCTGAGCGGTGGGATTACAGGCATGCATCCTTGGTGGGGAGAGGGGTGTTTTGGATTTTATTTTTATGTGTGTTTTTCCTGCATGTATGTAAGTGCACTTCCATGTGTGCAATACCTGTGGAAACCAGAAGATGGCATTGGATCCCTGGAATTGGAATTAGGAATGGTTAGCTGTCATGTGGGTGTGGGAACTGGACCAGGTCCTCTGGAAGAGCAGCCAGGCCTCTTAACTGCTGAGCCCTAAAGTCTTGTACTAACTTTATTCTTGGTGTCTGGTCCAAGACAACTGTATTGTGATTTTTTTCAAGTCTTAGCTCAGTGCTGCCTCCGCAGTGGGATTTCACTTGGTACCTACGTTGTGCCCCACCCCTCTATGGTGCAAACACCATCGCTTCACCCAGTTCAGGATTTTAGCAATGATGAGCACTACCTGGATCTGCTGTTTGTTTGCATTGCCCCCCTTGTTTGATCTGAGAGGCAAAGCATTGACAGAAAGGAATCTACCTGATGGTCTGCTTCTGAATTCCCGTCCGCCCAGCTGTGAATTTTGTTCTTTGTGCTCCCATCCTCCTGCCCCAGTTTCCTTGTGCAGAAATAGAGATGATTCATGATGTTAGTGTGATGATTACATAACTACTTGTAAAGTACTTGGAGCAAGCGGTACTTGCTAAATGAATGTTGGCAATCATTATCATTATTGTTGTCTACCTGTTTAAAACTTAAATTTCAGGAAAGCAGAAACCTTATCTTTATTCATTGATGTGTCTTGTGCATGTAGAACGGTGCCTGGCATATGAGGTGCTTTGTAAGTTCGGGTTGAAAGGGTGAATGACGCCTTGTGAAACAGAGGAGGGGAATGGCAGAGGCAGGATGGGGACCCAGTGTTAGAATGTCCCAACTGCTTTTTCCAACCCCTAGAAAGTCCCCCATTGAACCTGTAGCCTTCTAACCTAAGCTTTTGACCATTAGCTAATCAGCACCTTGTGGTTTCATTACATTGGAGCCCAGTAGGAGTTGGTTAACAACCAAAATCTTTTGACTTGGATATTAAAAAAGTATTAATAAGAAAAAATGTAGAAGGTTTTAACTTAGCCAGGACAGATGGTTCAGCACTTAAGAGCACTTGCTGCTCTTCTAGAGTTCGAGTACCAGCACCAGCACCCACATGGCAGCTCACAACTACCGGCATGTGTGGTGTACATACACACACTCAGGCACACACACACATAAAATAAATATTTTTTTTACGTTTTTATTATAAATGACCTGAAACTACTGAGAATGAAACTAAAGCATTTCACTTAAATAGTGAAAACACTAAGAAAAATAAGTTGGGAAGTTTCCTGTATCAGGGTTCTTTAGAGGAGCAGAGCACTAGAATGGATATTATTAAAAGAGGCTAATTAGATTGGCTTACAAGGTAGAGTATTGCTAGTCCACACTGGAGAGGCTGAGAGCCTGGTAGCGGCTCAGTCCAAGAAGCTAAATACCCTAGCAGTCCTGGGCTGGTACTGAGGGCTTGAAGGATTCCTGGAGATTCACTGGTCTTCAGTCTACTTTGGAAGCCAAAGAGACTGGGTTCTGTTGTCAGTGAACAGTGGTGGGGGCAGCAGTGGCAACAGCAGCAGAGTAGATAATTGGAGAGCATGATGGAGAGGAAGCAGGCAAAAGCCAAAAGTTTTCCCGTGAACCTTTTTCCTGGCTGCCATCAGAAGGTGCTGATTGCTTACTGGTGCATCTTTCGACTCCAGATGATCTCATCAAGAAGACCCCTTACAGCTGAGCCCAGCAGCTTCTCTCTTAGTTGATTCCACGGCCAGTCAGATTGGCAGGATAAACCATCACATTTACTAAAAACTTAAAATTCACTTATCATTTATCCCTGCTGGTAAAAATCATAGGACTTACTAATTCTTTTTTGGTTTGCTTTTAGTTTATGAAGCAGAGCCTTACTACCTAGCCCAGACTGGTCTTAAACTCATGGTGATCCTCTGCTTCAACCTCCTGAGTGCTTTTATTTAACCCATTACCAAAATAAGGGAATTGGACTCTACATTCTGATTGCCATTATGTCATGTTTGTCTAGTTGTTTATTTTTTCCCTTGGCAATAATACTTTGCACACTTCCTTCTTCAGGTCTGTAGGCCCTTTCCATCTCTCCCTCCTCATTCTCCTTTAGAGTGAGATTTTTGTGTCTGCATATACACGTCTGTCCATCTGTCTGTCCATCCATCAGTGTGGAGGCTCCTGTTCCATGTTGGGTTCTTCCTCTGTTGCTCTTTACCTTATTTGAATCAGGGTTTCTCATTAACCCTGGAGTTGTGTTAGGCTAGACTGGCTGGAAGCCCCAGGGATCCTCTTGTCCTTAAGCCCTAGGATTGTAGATGCTCCCGATCACACCTAGCTTTTTATGTGAGCACTGGAAATCTAAACTCAGGTTGTTGGTCTCACACATAGAGCACTTTTCCACTGAGACATGTCTCCAGCCTTAGAGGAGATGATCCTTGACTTCTCCAGGGACTCCAGTGCCCCCTCTACCTTCCTGAAAGTTGCTTTGTCTGTGCCTTATCTTGAATCCCCCTTCATTAGTGATGCACTGAACTGTCAGATCTCAGGTCCTCTGGTCCTATTCCTGCAGCTTTCTCAGTGTCTTATACCCTCCCATAATTCTTGTTTCTCATACTGTGAAGCCATTCCTGTCCAGTCATTCCTTCCAGCTCTCTGTGTTTGATCATTTTTAACATGACAAAGATAGTATTTGAGTGTGATAAGATGTTACATACAATTAATTGTGATTGCAAAACTGACTCTTATGGCAGAAAATAATTCAAAGATTACATTAAAAACAATACTCAAAGGGGAAAACGTTTTTGATGAAGGCAGAATGTCTGGTAACTTTAAAATACATGGTTTAAAAATTAAGTTTTTAGGAGGCTGGAGAGATTGCTTCTGCAAAGGATCCCAGTTCCGTTCCTGCCACCCACATGGCTGTTATCACCTGTCCAAAAACCCCACTGCCAGGGGATCCAGGCCCTCTTCTGGTCTCTACAAGCACAGGTACACTTACACATAGGTAAAACAGACATATAAAAATAAATAAAATTTTTAAAAATTGAGTTTTTAGCTGAAGATGCAAAAAAAATCAGTAAACGATAGATTAGCTGGTAAGTTTTTAATGCCTTTAAAGTACTAAGAGATAATATTACTGTTAATACACATCTTGTAAAAAACAGTCTTAAGAAAAATGGACAAAGGATATAAGCAAGGTGTTCAGAAAAAAGCAACTCCAAATCAAGAGAGAGTAAACATGACTGAGTCTCAACTTCTCCATTCTCCATGAGGAGAATGGACGTAACTAGTGATCACATTATACCATCAGATTGCCAATTATTTATTTAAAAAAAAAAAAACAGTTGAATGGGTTTGAAAAAAAGGGCATCCAGTCAGACAGTGGGATCATGCCAACACCGTATCACCCTCCCAGGAGGAGCTCACGACAGCCTCCCAAGCTCTCCATGCCCTTCCCCTTGCCTTTTAAGCTCACCCCTTTCCAGCTCACATGCCTTTTTAAAAAGAATATTATTTTTATGTGTATGAGTGTATTGCTTGCGTGTGTGTGAGTGTACCCATGTTGTACAATGCCCACAGAGATCAGAAGAGGGCATCAGATCCCCCAAAACTGGAGTTAGAGATGGTTGTTAGCCACCATGTGGCTGCTGGGAACCTAACCTAGGTCCTTTGCAAGAACAGCCAGTGGGCTTAACCCCTAAGCTGTCTCTCCAGCCCCCATTTTTCTTTTTGCTTAGACACACAGCTCTTTCTGCCTTGGGTTTGGCCTAATGGCCACGAAGACTCCCTTTCTTCGTCCTCTATTTAGATGTGACCACACGGCCCTACTGGAGATCGCAGCTGCTCTTCTGTCCTGACACCCTATGCTCTCCCATAGTCTGTGCTTTTCACACAAGTTCACATGTACATACATAATCTTGTATAAATTATGCTGAGTATATGTTCTACAAGAGCAAGGGTCCTTGCTGTGCCCAATGATGGAGACCAAGCACCCTAAAATAATGATTGACATTAACATTCTTCCAAATGAATGTATAAGTCAACAGATGGTTTGATGTGTGAGCATTTACAGGAAAAAGGTCATTTTCCTAACTTCATATAATTTGTTTCATGTATAATTTTTCTTTTGTGGTGCCTGGAACCAACCTGGGACCCTGTACCCAAGAGGTGAGCAGTTGAGCGATCTACTGCTGCATTACATCCCCGGCTTGAGCAAAGGAAAAGGCGACTTCTGCTACTGTTAGCCTTGATTTCAAGAAAGATATATAAGACCCAGAGAAATTATTTCCTTTCATAAGACTCTCTAAGTGAAAGAAATCATATGACAGGTTCCTTCATGTGGAACATCAAAACTCAAACCCCAGTCCAGTTATAACACTTAGCTTTCCATTTCTACACTTGAATCATCCCCCTATTCTTTTAACCATTTCATTTACAAAGTTATAGCTCATAAAAGGTGAAAATTTTGCTTAAGAATGAATAAAGTTTTTAATAAGAAGGGTAAACCCATAAATCAGAAATCACATTTTAAAATAATTACAGATGGTGCTTTGGATATTTTGAAGAGGTTTTTACTTGTGAATATGTGTGTGTCTGTATGTGAGCATGGCCATGTGTGCACAGGTGCCTGCAAAGGCTGGAAGAATGCACTGGAGTCCCTGGAACTGTAGTTAACAGGTAGTTGTGAGCTGCCTGATTTGGGTGCTGAGAACCTAACTCTGGTCTTCTGTAAGAGAAGAGCAGTATGTACTCTTGACTCTTGGCCACTGACCCATCTCTCCAGCCCCATGCTTTTAATATGAAATTTTTTTTCCAAATAGAAAAATGTAGTATTAGTAGTTGGATCTGTTCTGATAAGAGAAATTGAGATCCTGAAAGAAAGCTTGCCTTCTGCCAGTAAAATACTGGTTTTTTAAATTAAGATACTCTGGGGTGCAGTTAGGTAGATTCCTGTAGGTAGCGTCAGTATGAAGTAAATACCAGTTGGCAATCGAGGCTAGATTACTGGATGACAGTATAATTTAGCTGCTATTTAATGATATTTTTTAATGACGACATTGCTAACTGGTTATCAGGTCATTGTTACTGCTAAGACAAAAAAAACATTAAAAATAACTAAAACTAAACAGCAAAATATAGAAAATGAAAGGATAAAGGACGCAGCAGGCATGTTATTAAAACCTGGGCCAGTGAGATGATTCAGTGGATAAAAGCACTTGCTGCCAAGGCTGATGACCTGAATTCAATCCCCTTATGTAGCGGTATTAAATGCCAGAGTAATCTTTATATTGAGAAATGTTAACAGGACAAAGTGGTGCATCTTATTACATCACAAAGAAAAATTCACAAGGAAATGTGAACTGGAACGCAGGGGACAGCCCGGCTGGAGGAGGAGGAGGAGGTACAAGGAACAGCGACATTGAGCCAGGGGGTTGATTTTGACATAATTTTCTCTCAGGTTGCTAGATCATGCAAAGCCATAACATTGATCTAATGTGTGTGTTCTAGATGTGTGCACATATTTGTACACTTACTGTATTCATATATGTGTATGAAGCTATGTAGTCAGAGCAATATACACTGTTTCCAGTAAGTATTGGACTCCAAAATTAATCAAATACAAACACCCAAGTGCATGGTATGTGTACTGTGTGCACATGTGTGAGGATCTTCTCCCACAAGGCTTCTGAAGCCGGAGGAGAACGTGGTGTCCTGCTCTGTTCCTCTTTGTGCCTTTGAGATAGGATCTTGTGTTGAATTTGGAGCTAGGTTGATGGCCAAGGAGCCCCAGTGATCCTGTCTCCAACCCCGAAAGCCCTACGCTACAGGAATCCACAAGGCCATGCCCAGCTTTTTCCCTGGCTGTTCTAAGAACTCACATCCTCATGATTGTGCAGCAGGCATTCTTACCCACTGAATCCAGCCCCCAAACACACTTTAAGAAATGCCTGTGTATGCCTTCTAAAGGGTCTTAGTCTTGTCAGCTCTGAGCTTTATGTGTGTCTGAATGTTTATATAATTATATTGATTTTCTTGTGTTTTGCTTTTGCCTCCCACATAATGTGTGTTAATGTGTAGCTTCAGTCAACTGTGTAGAATTTCACTGTGTATGAATTCTCCATAACACTAACAGTTCTGTTTCTGTTACAGTGATGTACAAATAAGGACACTATAGACATTCTTGTAAATGTGCAGAAGAGCATGTATGTGCATTGCATATGCATTCCAGCGCCAGGGTGAGAGCTCTCCTGTTCTCTGTGCCTCTTAACTGTCTACTTTCTCGTTTCCTGTCGCCTGGCCATGTGTACAGCATCCTGTCATTGAATCTTCACCTGTTTCTTCCATTACTGATTCATGTTTACAGTTAATGTGGATTTATTTTGTGAATTGTCTTTCTATTTTTTTCCTTGTAGTAATTCTTAGAACTTGGATACCAGTCCTCTGTTACTTACTTCTGTTACACATGTAATTTCCGACTTCCAGTTTCTCTTGTAGGAACACTTTGATACTGATTTTCATATTAAAAAATTTCTTTCATTTTAGGGTAGTTCAACTTATCAATTATTTACTTTTTTGTTGAGAATGTACTCTTCTCTGAGAAAATTCCTACTTTAAAATTATTCTGATATTCTCTGATACTGTTGTGTAAAGGTTTCATAGAGCAAGTCTTGTTACCCTGTTCTTTTAGAGGAATAACTTTGCTGTTCTTTGCACTTTACTATAAATATTCAGGAGCCAAGTGTCAAATTCTATAAAAATACATTTGATGGAACTGCAGAGATGGCTCCACAGTTAAGAGCACTTACTGCTTTTGCAGAGGACATAGGTTGGGTTCCCAGTACCTCTATGGTAGCTAACAACTGTCCATGGAACTCCATTTCCAATCCAATGCTGCCTTCTGGCTTCCACAGACATTGCATGCACATGGTGTACTTACATGCAGGCAAAACATTCATACATAAATTTTTTTTAAAATTGGATAGTGATAACATTGCATCTGTAAATTGTAAGAATTATCTTAAGGGGCCGGAGAGCTGGCTCAGCAGTTAAGAGCTCTGTCTGCTCTTTACAGAGAACCCCAGTTCAAATCCCAACACCCACATGGCAGCTAATAACCATGACTCCAGCTTTAGGTGATCTAACACCCTCTTCTGGTTTGTGTGGGCTTTGTGTGACATAGGTGTACTTACATACATGAAGGTAAAACACACATAAAAATAATATTTTTAAAAAGAATTGACATTTTGGGGCTGGAGAGATACCTTTGTAGTCAACAGCACTGGCTGCTTTTGCAGAGGACCTGGGTTCAGCTCCCAGTACCCACATGGTGGCTGCCAGCAACCACTAACTCCAGGGGATCTGATACCCTCTTCCTGTGTTTCATGGATAATCCAGAGGCATTACACACACATAGTGTGCTACATACAAGTAGGCCAAACACTCATAGACATAAAAAATAAGTGAATAGAATTGTAAAAGAATTGACATTTTCATTCCTGAACCTCTAAATCTGTTAACAAGTTGTATCTTTCTGTTTATTTCAGTCACCTTTGTTCTCTAAAGCACATTCAGTTTACTGCTTCTAAATATATCTGCATTGTAGTCCTCATAGAAATCTTAGATTCTTTCTAGTCTTACATATCACTATTTAATGTAATTGTCACTGCCATCATTCTTAAATTTTAATTGATTGTAACTGGTGTCTTTTACATGTCACTATTATAAATTCATAGAATTTGCCAAACTCTCATATTCGTGTGTTTTACTCAGGTTTTTGAGTTTTTACAAACGTAGTGTAGTCATCCACTAATAACAAGGTGTTTCTTCTTAGTCTCTTACCCTTACTCTTCCCTTTCCCTAATGCTGGTTAGACCGCTCAGGACAATGTTGAATAAAGTTTCTGTTTCCAGGTGTCCTTGTTTTTTCTTGATCTGCTTGGGAAAACTTTGAACTTTAAGTGTGACTTTGCTTAAGCTTTGCAGTAGATGAACTTTATGGCATTACATTTTTTCTTCTATTGTCTTTTCCTCCCTCAGTAATCATTAGCTGCCTAGGTAGGGAGAGGTTGGGTCTCATGAACCCCTCCCTCCCTCCCTTTGGTCCAGTCGCCTGCAAGTCTTGTTCATGCAGTCGCAGCCACCGGGAGTTCACTGGTGCCAGGCATATCATACTGGTAGCAGCGTTCTTCATGACACCCCTGCCTTGAGCTCTTAACATTCTTTCAGCCCCTTCTTCCAGGGTGTTCCCTGAGCCTCGGAAAGGGTGATAAAGATAACATGTTCAGGGCTAAGCACTCACTCTAACAGCTTTGCTGCTTAAGGTAAAAGGTTTCTTTGACCCAGATTTCCAGGCATACTAATTTATAGGCATACACATAATTTTTAAAAGTGAGTGTTTTTCAAACGCTTGTTTTGTATGTTAGAGTCCCTTTAATCTGTTACTGTGTGCTGTATATGGTTTCAACAGGTCTTTACTAGAGTATTTAAGGTGTTTGTATCTCCGTTCATAAGACACTTAGACTGTTTCCCTTTCTCGTAATGTCCTTATAGAGGAATCATCACAATACGAGCTGGGAAGGGCAATTTGTCTAAGATTTGAATTCCAGCATTTTTGAGTTGTTGGTATGTATTGGTAGAGCCATCTGAATTTTCTTTCTGGGGAAGAGTGTGGTCTGTCTTCCATTTTTCTGATGGTTATGGATTTACTCAATGTTCTATTCTTGTGTCATTTTCTAAGAACTTACGCTCTTAAAATTTTAAATGTGCCAGTGTAAGCCTTTCCCGTCTTCTCCTTTTCTCTTGAGTCAGCTTTGGGCCCCGGTCTGCAGTGCTGAGCTCCCTGGCTTCCCAGGTCCAGCTCTTTTCTCACCAAGAAGTTCTTCAGTTGTATTAAACTTCTGAAAGAGTGTTGAGGTTTATCTCTACTCTGTTCTGTACTGACTTTGCATTTCATTCATTTCTGGTCTTATTTTTATTTCCTTTGTTTTTAAAATCTTTCTAATTTTCAGATGACTTTAAGTTTATAATTTTGCCTCTTAACTATTTAAAGTTTCAAATTTAATATTTTCATTTCTTATCTATATAAAATAATTTCCCAATTCATATTTCTTATTTCATTCTTATAGGTTTATTTAGAAATGTATTTTTAGCTTTATAATATTGATAATTTCTAATATTTTTGTCATTGACTTCTGACTTAATTGTTTTGTGTTCAGAGAATATATAATCTTTACCAGTTGTAAAATCGTATTTAATAGCCACAGTTTCATGGTCATTTTTGTGAAGTATAATATTTGAAAAAGTATTCTATAGTTTGGAAAAACAAGACTTCTATGTTCCCATTACTTTTTAACTGATGTTGCTTTTAACTGAAATATCAGTAATGTCCTGGTTTATGCCTGGATCCCTTTATCCTCAAAAGTGTCTCAGATCAGGTGATAAATGATGGGATATAATAAGAAAGTTTAGGGAAGGCTTATTTTCTTACTAAAATCTGCAGTGAGTGTAGAATTTTCACTGACCCTGTCTATACTCAGAAGTCAGAACATCCAAAAGAATAGAAAAGAAGTTCTTTTATGTTCTGACTATGATTCCTTTTGCTTTGGAGATGGGCACAAATGGAAGTCTTCACTAAGTAGATATGATCTTTAGTGACATGCTGAGTGTTGATGGGTTTTTTTAAGAATATAGGAAACATACATTGCCTTCATAGTTAAAATTATGAAACTTAAAAAATGTCATTAATTAAAAACAATTTTATTTGTATGGGTGCCTGCTTGTATGTAACTGGAGTTACTACAGATGGTTGTTAACCACTATGTGGGTACTGAGAATCGAACCCAGGTCCTCTCCAAGAGCAGCTGGTACTCTTAATTGCTGAGCCATCTCTGCAGCCCCAAATTATGAAACTTTTTTGAAGGTTTGAATAAGTATCCTCAAATTTTCAATAATTTCAGTACAGTTCTAATTTGAATCAAGATTTTTGTAAAACGTAATCAATTTGCTTTAAAACCAATAAGTTGAATTTTAAAAGTAACATAATTCTGAACTAAAGACAAGAGTACATGGAGACTGTCCATACTGTCAGTGGTAAATACAAAGAAATTAAAGCTGTGTGGTACTTATGCAAAGATGCCAGATAAAAGAACAGATGGAAATTTTTAAAGAAACTTCTGAACACAAGCAAAATATGCCAGCACAGAAACTCTCTGCTTCCCCCAAACACAACATGCTGCATGGGTTTCCCCAAGGGTAAAAGAAGCTGCCAGTATAAAACCATGTGTAGACCAGTAGACTGGGATGGAAAAAATAAACCCATACAACTGTAGCCACCTGCTCTAACAGTGAAGGAAGCCTGTGTGAGACGGCATGCTGAGGGAGGACACCCACAGATAGAATGAGACTACTGCATCTCTCACAGGGCACAGAACCAACTGCCGACGAGCCAGAGCCCTTAGCGGAAAACCCAGAATTCTAAAAATGCTAGAAAAATTAGGGAAAGCACTTCAAGGTATAGGCACAGATAAGGACTTTCTGAGTTAGACTCCAGTAACTCAGGAAATAAGTCAATTATCAACAAGTGGAACCTCATGACATTAAAAAGCTTCTTTACAAATGAGGGGCATTCTGCAAAATGGGGGACCCCTGCCAGCTGCACATCTGATGGAAGATTAATATCTAGAGTATACAAAGAACTAGGCCAGAAAAAAATAACAAAAAGTGAGTATGGAGGTGAACAAAGTTCTCAAAAGAAATGCAAATACTTCTGAAGTACCCAGCACTCTTAGCCATCAGATCTAATGTAAGTGAGAATGCTTGAGATGCTCTCACACCTGTCTTTTAAGGGCTGTCATCAAGAAAGTGATGGCAGGGAACGCTGGGAGGATGTGGGGGGGAGGAGCACCCAGTCATTGCCGGTGGCCGGGGATTAGTGCTGAGATTACTCCAGTAGCTAGACATAGAAGAACTTAGATAACCGGGCCGTGTCGTGCTTGGATACATCTGCACGTGGCTGTATGTCTTAGAGAGATGCTTGCACATCCATCTCTTCATTGTCTACCACTCAGAAGAAGAATCCACCTAGATACCATCAGCATCACTAACAAAAAAGACCTTCACCTGTCAGTGATGCGAAGTTAACCAAAACCCTCATTTTTGATGAGAAAAAAAAAGTAGGTATTTTTGGAAAACTAAAAATTTCTTGAAATTTTGTTTTGTTTTGGAGACTGGTCTCCCTGTAGCGCAGGCTGACCTGGAACTTACGTCCTCAGTCTCACAAAGACCCACCTGCCTCTTCCTCCCAAGTAGTGGTTTTACAGGTGTGCACCACCATGCCCAGCCCGTTTCTTAAAATTTCAAAGTCAAGGTGGTCATGTGGCCCAACAATTCTCTTAGGTATCAGTCCCAAAGAAATGAAAATGTGTCTTCATGTAACCTTGGACATAAGTGTTCATAATAATTATAGTAGCTTGAAAGAGCGGCTGATGAGTTGATTGTCAGTTCATGAGTGGATATATGAAGTGTGCTCTATCTCTGCAACACAGGATGTTATTTGGACATAAGAAGAAAGTAATGGTTTGTAATACAGCATGGGTGGGCCTCAAATGTTTACTGAGTGAAAGAATCTAGGCACAAAAGACCACATGTTCTGTGATCCAGCTTATATGCAATATCAAGAGCCAGCGCACTGAGAAGAGGAAAGGTTGGGGGGTGGAGACAGTCTCTGACCAAAAGATAAACGAAGACGCTTGTTGGAGTGATGGAAATGTACTAACATTAGGTTGCAGAGACAGATGTAAAGCACCATACATATGCTAAAAGCACCAGAATTGCAGAGCATTGTAAATTTACTTAAAGCCATTGAAGTGTATACATAAAATGAAAATTCTTTCTCAATAAAGTTGTTTAAAAACCTTGGAGTAATCATGAAATGGCCAATTCTCACTGACTGGATTGTAGGCCTTTGTTACAGAATGTGCCTCAAGATATAGCCCTGAATGACCTGGTGCTCACTTTGTAGCCACTGTTGCCCTCTCTCAGTCTCATGACCTTCCTGTCTCAGCCTCTGATATGTTGGCATTACAAGTGTGAGCTACTCCACCTGGCTTATTTTCTTTATTTTTAATATATTTCAAAGCAAAAAACTCAGACACCACAAATTCCTGGGCCCAAATTTCTAATTAGAGAAAATGTATGTTAAGAATTTTTTAACTAGACACTTTTAATCTAAAAATTTATCATCAATTATGTGTATGTGCACATGAGTGCAGGTGCCGCAGAGGCATCAGATCCCTCAGAAGCTGGATTTATAAGCATCTGTGAGCCTCTAGACGTGGCTGCTGGGAAATGAATCTGGTGCTCTGGAAGAACAACAGGTGCTTGTAACCACTGAACCATCTCTTTAACCTTAGACTCACTTTTAGATATTGCCTGGTGTTCCCATCTCCAAAGATAATGACTAAGGTTCTTGATGGAGCACTGTCTGTGGCCCTCGCCAGCTACAGACTGCAAGTGCAGCAACTTAGGACCTGCTTCTCTAAAGAAATGTATTTTATGTGTGAGTGTATTGCCTGCCTGCATGTATGTGAGCACACCTGTGTCATATATTGCCTGCAGAGGTCAGAAGAGGGCGTTGGATCCCCTGGAACTGGAGTTAAAGATGGTTGTTAGCTGCCATATGGGTGCTGGGAACTGATCCCAGGTTCTTTGCAAAAACCGCCATTGCTCTTAACTGCTGACCCATCTCTCCCACCCCATAGTGCCCTCTTTAAAAAAAAAAAAAAAAGATTTTGTTTTATGTGTATATGTATGAGTGTTTTGCCTGCATGTATGTGAGTGCACCATGTGTGCAGTGCCTGCAGAAGTCAGGGCATCAGATTCCCTGGAGCTGGTGTTATATGGATGGTTATTAACTACCATGTGGGTGCTGGGAACTAAACCCAGGTCTTCTGGGAGAGCAGTAAATGCTCTTAACCACTAAGCCATCTCTTCAGGCCCTAACACCTGCTTCTTAAATACATTTAACATGATATGAAAAAGACTCACTGGTTACAAGCACTGGCTGCTCTTGCAGAGGACCCAGGTACTATTCCTAGCACCCACATGGAGGCTAACAACCGTCTTTAACTTCAGTTCCAGGGGATCTGACACCCTCTTCTGACTTCTGCAAGCATTGCATGAATGTGGTGCACTTACATACATGCAAGCAAAACACTCATACACATAAAAATATTATAGCACGATACAAAGAAACAAAGCCCTGGAAGAATGAGCATGGAGGCAACATGCATCAAGGAGAGCAGATGACTCCTCAGATTAACACTCTCCAAGGGAGGAAACTACCCAAATCTATAACGAACACAGAACAAAAGTGATTTCTGGAAAGTAAAAACAATTGATTAGGAGGCCTGGAAAATGCTAAGAAAAGAACAAAATGCTGCAAAATAAGAGGAGAAAGCAAGAACACTAGAGAATCAAGAGGTTTGTTGTCTAGCTGAGGGTAGGTACAAAGAAGGGAAGAATGGAAAACTGGGAAAGAATGCATCACGGGAATGTTTGCATCACAGCAGTGCAGAGTGTGACTGGTACAGCGCATGTCTGGTGCATATGTTGCTGAGCCTTACTACTTGTACCTTAATGGAATCCTAGAAAATGATCAAAGAAATATCCTAAAAGTGTTCAGCAGAATTAGGATTTCTGAAAAGATTAGCAAATGGACTGGCTTTTAGTTTTGAGACAGAGAACTCAGTGGAAGAATGTCTTCAGAACTGTTAAAGGAAAGGAAAGATAAAACAAAGACGTTTTCAAATGTGCAGACTGAGGCAGACAGTTGTATCTGAGTCCACACAATAACTTCATGTGCTATTTTAGGAAAATGACATTACGATCCTTACCAGAATTGAAACCAGAACTCAAATTGCATCTTTGGCAAGAAAGGTTTCCATGTGTGGCCTAGGACCCTCCTTTCCAGTCAGGCACTTCTACTAAAGACCTCCATTTGAAGAAATATGAGAAAGTATGTATTGCAGAGTATCCTTGTGACAGGTGGTAAGAGATGGCACTTTCAGAGGCAGCAGTGGCATAAATCCAACTTGGGAATGACCTCTGCTTAGAGCCTTCGGTGCTTTTGATAAGAAGAGCTATATGAAGACCTCTGTATAGATTGTTGGATAATTTGGATATTGTTCAGGAATGCACCGTCTTCAAACCCCAGTCCCTGTTTCTTCTGGTGATTCTGAGAGTCTACCAGACTTACAGGGATGGTTCCTCTGGATATGCTTTACCAAAGCAAAAAAGAAGGCTGAGTGGAAGGCCTGGGAGGGAAGGTAAGTCTGGATTACCATGGATGGGAACACTAGGATGTAGGCTGTGCAGCTGTCCAAGGGTATTGGTCCACATCCGAGGAAGCACGCTGGCTCCAGGAAGAGTATTCCTGAGGACAGACATCTGCTTCAGTACCTGGTTTGCTTTATGCATTTAGAATATTCAAATTTCTAGAACGAAATTGGGGAGAGAGTCAGTGTGAAAGAGCAAGTACAGGAATGAGGCAGCAGTCAGCTCACAGAGTTGGAGTGCAGTCCTTGCTGACTCATGAATGAGCTGTGGTTTTACATGGTAAGGACTCGGGACTTCAACCAGGAGACTTGATAGAGCGATGAAAAGGGCAGGAGTAATCTGTCAGGTTTGGACGTTACAAAACAAATCTCACATCCCTTACAGCATGTCTTAACAGTGTCTGAAATCTAAAGACAGGAAAATCAAGAACTAGCCAAAACCCGTGTGACTGGCGTGGAGAAGCAGGGCTGAAGGGGAACGTGTGGATCAAGGTTCTTTAGTAGCACACTGTAGAACTCACAGTAGTTGAAGCTTAAAGGGAAATGGGTTTTTAAGTATTGAGTTTGTAGGATTTCTGGGAGTCTTGCATACTCAAGTGTATCTGTTGATAAACATAAATAATTGAGTGACTAATTCTTGTGGATGGTTTAAGAAGACCTTTGCTTCCTGCTCTCTGTCACCATACTGCAATCTTACCACCTATTTTCTCAGAATGAGGTTAGTAATACCATGCCCAGTTTATCCTGTGCCATGCAAATTATAATGTAGCATCTACGGTGCTGGATCTGAAGGCTAAATCCCAACTTCATGCCTGATTCTTTTGGCTATGTTTGTTAACCTGGGTGTCCACAGCAAACACTGGCATTTATAGGCACATAAATAAAGTCACCTATCACTTCCCCTTTCATATGCAGTATATCAAGGAGGAAAAACACTGAGATTTGTGGAGCAGAGGCACAGGTCTTGAGAGAGAAGTGAACAGCTCTGGGGGACACATTACCTTCCATAAATAAGTGCACACTGGAGATGAAAGATGCTGTCAAGCAAGCTGCATTCTGGAGAGTGCCAGCCTTAACTGTTTGTAATAAGTACCTGCTTTGTATTAACTGTAGGGTGTGGAGGACAGAATCCTCACTTAGGTAGGACTGGAAGAGAAGGATTCTTCATGCAGCAGAGCCTAGCTTGGTGTGAAATGCAGCAATTAAAAGTTAAATGGAGAAGGGCAAAGGGGTGACGTCAGGGAGAAGACTGCACAGAGTCAAGGGCAGTGCGTACAGGAATTATGGAGAAGGGCTTTTGGGGAGCTGACGGGGGCGGAGCCATGAAGACAGTGATTTAAGTAACCATTTAAAAAAGTTCTTGCCCCAAATCCTGGTAAAGTGATAGTAACAGGATTTGTGTTTTGATAAACTAAAAAAGAAGAAAATGATAAAGAAGATAGAGTTGCCAGATGTGGAAGTTGGAAATTAGATGAAGTATAAATTATGTCTCTAGAAAGTGTCCTAAATTAACAGGAAAGCCAAGAAACATTACTGTTTGGACCCTGAAGGCTGAGAGCTAGGGACATAACCCAGTCCCAGCAGGAGATGCTTTATGTCCTATAATGGGTGCGAAAGGTGGTTTCCGGACTGGATATTTCTAGGGTTCTTCAAGACTGTATTTGTCATAGGGAAACGACTTAGGCAATTTGTCAAGTTAGATGGTGGGACTCGGAGAGCTCATTTTCCTTTAATGGAGAAGCCAGACCTGTCACCAACCATCAGGAGAAAAGGTGGTGAGATCCTATGTTGCTGGATATGGCCAGTCATGAGAAAACAGCAAGATCCCCATGTCAGACCCACTGGCTGAGTGATTCCACGCTCCCTGAACTTCCAGTTTCCAGGAAAGCTTTTACTGTGAGAGCTAGAGGCCGAGGCCAAAAGAGGAAAAATAATTTCAGAGAGACTGTATCAGAGCAAAATAAAACTTTAGAAACTAATTGTAGCAATTTTTTCAGAGAGATTTTAAAAAGTGTGTCTGCAAAACAGTAAGAAAAAAAGGGACTCTACGTGCTGCAAACAAAGACTAAGGGACCAGAAAGGACCCGTTGGAACCCCAGTTCAGCACACAGGAAGGAATGGAGAGGAGTTTGGGAAAGTGAGACAAGGGTTCAGAAGCCGCAGTACAGTGAAGTACAAAATTAAGAGAAGGAAAGACGGCAGTTAAAGGCCCAGCCGTGGGTGGCCAGGGGCCAAATAACAGGAGCTATGTGCAGAGAAAGCCACTGGAGAAGTAACTAAGAAATTTAGAACTTGATTTCTTAATCTAATTAAGAACATCGGGAGAAAAAGAAACAAGCTCCTTTGTGAGGCAAACTAAGCAGAAACCACAGACAAATAACACAATGAACATTATCTGCAAATAACCAGGGACTGTTATGTTCGTTCTGATACCAATAGTCACAGAGCAATTGTAAAAGTTTAATAAACTATATAAAAGAAAAAACCTCACAGGACTAAAGTTACAACTGGCATATAAAAAGGAAAGAAGATAACAATTGTATGTATATATTGAAAAGTATATGCAGCATAAAACACTGAAGATATGTCAAACATTTAAAATTCAGTGGAATTAAATATTAAAATGTCAAATTTAGGATAACATCTAACAGAATTTAACATATAAAATATTCATACAAGTAATATGTAAAATGCTCATATAGCTTAGAAAAAGCACCAACACCTTATGAGAGAAAATGAATAAAAGTTATGACCTAATACAGATGACGAGGTCAGTGACTGACACTCATGACGAAAATTCACCTTGTGATCCAGAAATGCAAGTCACGTTTTGGGTTATACTTTTTCACTTATCAAATTAATACTTTTTTCCAAAAGAAATTTTCTCAATATTGGGAATATAAAATGATAGTTTCTTGCAGAAAAATTTTGTCATTATGTGCTAAAGATTTTTACATAACAGGGTTGAAGGATGGCTCATTGGTTAAGAGCACAGACTGTTTATCCAGAGGACCCACGTTCAGTTCCCAATACCCATGCTAGTTGGCTGACAACTCCTGTAACTCCAGTTCCAAGGGGATCATATACCTCTGGCCTCTGTAGCTAAACTTACATGCATATACCCCCCCCCACACACACACAACATAAACCATAATTTAAAATAAGAAAATAGAACCAGGTGTGGTGACACACACCTTTAATCCCACACTTGGGAAGGCAGAAGCAGGCAGATCTCTTGAGTTCAAGGCCAGCTTGGTTTACATAGTAAGTTCCAGGCCAGCTGTGGCTACAGGGAGACCCTGTCTTAAACAACAAACCAAACAAAAACAAAAACAAAACTAAAAAGGATGAAATCCTACCAAAAAAGTCATTCTCTTGTATGTGATCTGAGGAATATAATTTGTTGGATGTGCTGCTTCAAATCCTTGACGAGGAGATACTTAACTGTAAATTAAGTAATTGGTAGTGACTATGGGGGAATGAGTATAAAAACTGTCTAGAGGGGGAGGTTGGATCACTTATTTGCGGTATTTCCAGCTGTCAGGTCTTACAGCTGATGGATGGTGATTGGTCAGTGAAGATGACACGTCAGAAGAAACAAGGTTGGGCTAGTGCCGAAGCGAGTGCCATGAGCCTCGGAGCAGAGGATTTGGGATCATGTGCAGCACCTCGGGTCTTTACTCTTTTACTGTTTGGATGGGTGGGAAGGCCGTTGATACGCAGCTTCATGTCCACCTTCTCCAGTGTAATACCACGCACGCACACATACCCACGCACCATGGAACTTGGGAGGCCTATTTACTTTCGTAATTACATTTTAGGGGAGGGGCATGCCATGACACGCGTGTAGAGGACAACTTACAGTATAATTCTGGCCCAACACCATGTGGGTTCTGGGGATCAAAGTCAAGTGGTCAGGCTTGGCAAGCAGGTGCCTTTATCCATGGAGCCATCTTGCTGGTTGGGGGCATTTTTAAAAGACATGGAACAAAGGCATAATTTCCATAAATCCTTCAAGTTTAAGACACCAGTGATTTTTTTAATCATACTGATATGAGAAAATACATTTTTGGCCGTCAGAAGCACCCAGTTTCCTAGGTTGGTGTGACCTGCTATGGTGCAGTGCAGTTTGAAGAGACCCAGTAACTATTCTCTACTGGTTCTGCGGCTCTGCCTGAGAGAAGCAAGAAGCCAGACTCCCAGGAAAATGAAATATTTGACTGCATACTTTAAAAATCGATTGCATGGTGACAGCGCGTACAAGACCCAGGAAAAGTCAATCAGAGACCAGCACAGAGCCTGGCACCTGGGCAGCAGACCCCACCCTTAGCTGAGGAACTGTTAGCAACTGATCACTGGGTGTGGGAGAGTCAATCTTCTGGAAAGGAGCGACTCCAGAGACGTTGACCAGGCTCCAGTGACTTAACTCACACCAAGGGACATCTGGGTACACAAACTTGACTCGATAGGCTTTAGCGTCTATCACAGAACGCATGAAATCCTGTGGACATTCTGTGGGGTGGGTACAGGCGGGGCAGCTAAGATCTATTATTGTATGAAATGCACAAAAATTCAATAAAAATATACATTGGGAAAAATGTATAAAATTTGTAAACTCATTACAGATAACTCCTCTCAGTGTGTATGTGTGCCTGTGTGTACATGTGTCATGTGTGGAGGAGAAGTGCACATCAGTGTGTGTGTGTGCCTGTGTGTACATGTGTCATGTGTGGAGGAGAAGTGCACATCAGTGGGGAGTCTCCCTCTATCACTGTCCATCGTATTTTTGAAACAGGGTGTCTCATTGAACCTGCAGCTGGTTGTTTTAGCTAGACGCTACAACGCTACATTGACTGAATCTATCTCTGCCCCTTCTCCAGCTCCTGGGGTTACAGACACAATTCTGTGCCTGGCTTTTATATGTGTCAGCTCATATGTACACAACAGACACTTTAGCCACTTAGCCCTTTTTGTAGCCCCATAGATAATGTGTAAGGAGAGTATCACACGATACCTGCAATCTTGGCAGTAGTCAACCCTGAAGCCTGAGCTTAAGTAGTGATTGCTGTAAGCAGGCCTGATCCTGGGGTTCCGTACAGTGGGATAAGGGGAGCCTTCCTGAGGATCTCACAGCTAGACTATTGTGGGAGCCTTTGCTCTGGGGAAGGACATGTTGCCGTCAGTGGTGACTAGGACAGCAGTATTCCCATTTGGTGTAAATGAAGATGCCCACTGAGAAAATCAGTTCTAGGAGGATATGGTCACCTTGTCCTGTGTTGACTTTCAGGGCCCAGTGGACTAATCCACATGGAAAAACAAAGCTGAAGTGGAGGAGAGCATGAGTATTAGAGGAAGCTACAACAGCCAGTGACATGCTTCAACGAGAGCACAGCACCCACAAACGCCAGCAGCATAGCAGGGTCTTTAGGGAGGAAGTTAGGAGGGATGAGAATTGAGCCTTGAGATAAGGCTGCACTTCTGTGGTAGAAGAATTGGGGTGAGAAAGGAGAGAGAAAAAGGGAGGAGGGACTGTCGGTGCCCTAGAGGTCACGGGGCAGGAGGAAGGGGAGGTGTTACTTGGACCGCTGCTGTGGAGAAGTAGGGTATAATCCCTCCAGAGCACCATCTCTGTAAGCAATTTGTTAAGAGGAGACCTTGAACATAAACTATTAAGTTTTGATGTACTGAGAAAAAGGTGAAAGAGAAACAGCAGGTTAAGCCAGGAAAGAGACTGGTAGCTGTTAATGTGAGGTGGAAGGGAGCTTGAATTTGCTTGGGCAGTAAAGGAAGTTGGGAGTCAAGTTCATGCAGTCTGGATGGCATAGAGGTCTAGACCTGAGAAGGAAAGGAAATCCGGGGAGAGACTGGAAGGAGGGAGCAGTCTGAAGAGTAAAGGAACTAGGACGCTTTCAAGACATCAATAAATACAGCTACAAGTGTGGCTGGCTTAGAAATGGCCTTCAAATATTCCCTTCCCTTTGCACCTTACACTTCCCTAGTGCCCTAGAGAATTGTTGACCTCGTGGATAAATTCAACCTTACAGTAGAATACTGCCTCCTTCGCCCTCACTGGTCTCGTGTTGTCATCTCCTTTTATCGAGGATAGATTTATGCTGACTGATTGGTTCTTTGTTATATAGCCTCTCAATTTTCCTTCGAATTCTTAACTTCCTGGATTCTTTTTTAAAAGTTGTATGTGTACTAGTATTTTGCCTTTCTGTCTTCCTGTATGTAAGCACACCCATGCCATGCAGTGCCTGGGGAGGCCAGAAGGGGTGTTGGATCCCCTGTAACTGGAGTTAGGGACATGTGTTAGCAACTATGGGGGTGCTGGGAACTGAACCCAGGTCCTCTGCATGAATAGCCAGTGCTCTTAACTGCTGAGCCATCACTCCAGCCCCTAACTTCCTAGATTCTTCAAATGAATGTTCGATTCTTTCTAATCACTCTTTTTCCTTCTGATGCAATTATACATGCCTTTTGTCCTTAGTGTTTATTTCTAAAAAGAGGCTTGTAAAGATCGTGCTTGGTGATGAATTGTGGATACGTATTCTCATGGGTTCGTAGCTGGTATCCAGGTTCAGGACATATTAATGTAACTGTAGAGTCTTCCTCAAGGCTCCCAGAAGTAACCACCGCTCTGACTCATCTTGATCTTCATGTAAATGCAATCATGTGATTAGAATCCTCTTGAATTATGTAATTTTGATAGTATAGTATCTGTATATAATCTTCCTATAGGTTTTTCCTCGTAGCTGGATGATGGTCTGTGCGCATAGACCTGTGCACCTATCGGTAGTGGATGTTGTGTTGTTCACAGAATACAGTCACTGGAAACAATATGAGCATTCCTCCAGGTGTCTTTGACCACCCAACCACACACATTTTCTGGACACATGAAACAATGCTATCATAGCACACACAAGCATTCAGTTTCAGAAAGACTATCCTAGAAGCTTCCAGGGTGGTGTGGTGCCTCCTCTTCCCTTGACTCAGGTAAGGCAGGGGCATTCTTGTGCTCAACCCCTTAGCGGCACCATCATGTGCACTGACCTTCTCAGGGGCTAGCCTCTGTGATAGTACCATACAATTAGGTGTTTCATTTTCATCTCTCTTTTCTAAAGGTTTTCAAAATGTGTTCTTTCTTTCAGATTTTGTTTTAATTACTTCCCTGACAACACAACATGCAGGTCTGTGGAATCCAATAGATGACAAAAGAACCAGGGCCCAGCTGAGGAACACAGGAGAATCTGAGGCTGAGGCCGCTGCAGGATCTGGACATAGCTGATGCCCAGAGTGGTGCCTCTTGGTTAGTTAGCAGGCCTAACGTACCATTCCACTGGCACAGAAGTTAATGGTGAATCCTGCTGCTTCCCAACTACAGTAATTCATCCGTTAAGATTTTTCTGCCTCCTGAACTCTAGAATATATCTACACTGGGAGTTTGCTGCTTAAATCGGAGCTATGAAGTCTAAGTCCAACTGTGCTCAGAATCCAAATTGCAGCATAATGATATTTCATCCAACCAAAGAAGAGTTTAATGACTTTGACAAGTACATCGCCTACATGGAGTCCCAAGGAGCACACCGAGCCGGACTGGCCAAGGTCATCCCACCCAGCGGGTGGAGGGCCAGCCAGTCCTACGGCGACGTCAGCCGCATCCTGATACCCTCCCCGCTGCAGCAGGTGGTCTCGGGCAAGGCAGGAGTGTTCACTCAGTACCACAGGAAGAAAAAACCCATGACGGTCGGGCAGTACCGGCACCTGGCCAACAGCAAAAAGTACCGGACCCCACCGCACCTGAGTTTTGAGGATCTGGAGAGAAAATACTGGAAAAACCGCCTCTACGAGTCTCCGATCTACGGCGCGGACGTCAGCGGCTCCCTGTTCGACCACAAGACTAAGCACTGGAACCTGGGCCACCTGGGCACGATTCAGGACCTGCTGGAGCAGGAGTGCGGCCTCGTGATCGAGGGCGTGAACACGCCCTACCTGTACTTCGGCATGTGGAAGACCACCTTCGCCTGGCACACGGAGGACATGGACCTGTACAGCATCAACTACCTGCACTTCGGGGAGCCCAAGACGTGGTACGCGGTGCCCCCGGAGCACGGGCGGCGCCTGGAGCGCCTGGCCAGGGACCTGTTCCCGGGCATCTCCCGGGGCTGCCAGGCCTTCCTGCGCCACAAGGTGGCGCTCATCTCGCCCAGCGTGCTCAGGGAGAACGGCATCCCCTTCGGCCGCATGACGCAGGAGGCGGGCGAGTTCATGGTCACCTTCCCCTACGGCTACCACGCGGGCTTCAACCACGGCTTCAACTGCGCAGAGGCCATCAACTTCGCCACCCCGCGGTGGATCGACTACGGCAAAGCGGCGTCGCAGTGCAGCTGCGGCGAGGCCAGGGTCAGCTTCTCCATGGACGCCTTCGTGCGCATCCTGCAGCCCGAGCGCTACGAGCTGTGGAAGCGCGGGCAGGACCAGGCGGTTGTGGACCACACTGAGACCACGCGGGCCAACAGCCAGGAGCTCAGGCCCTGGAGCGTGGTCAATGCATCCCACCAAACTCCTCAGGACCTGAGGCACCACTGGCTTCGCAGCGACACACGGCGTCTGCTTGCAGTTATTGGCAGCAAAACCCACTCCAACATCCAGCTGCGCCACAGTCCCAGGCAACCTGCGGCTGTCAGAGACGCAGCTGTCCATACTGGGCCCAGGACACGCAGCTCCCAGAAGCCTGACCCAGCCCCAGGCCCGTCACCCACCCTGGGTCCAGTGGCTCCCGGGCATCACCTGTCCACTGGAAAACGTGGTCTTGGCCGTCGGGCTTGTGAACTCAGAGTTCAGGAGCCCGCTATCGAGGCTCCAGCTAAGAGGCGCCTCCCAGCAGGCACAGTGGACACAACCCGAACCCTGAGCTTCAGTCCCAACCTGTGTGCGGAGACTTGGTAGTGTGAGCTCTGTATCTGGGACCCCTGGCCCACACCATCCTGTCCCATTTTCGGAAGGCGATTTGACCTCTGACGGCTAGCTCCTTGTTCTAACTTGCCTGTGGCTCGTTGCTCTGTGGTTGGGAAGCTTGTCAAGAGTTCTGACGGTCTGTGGGACATTGGTCATACCTAAGAGAGGCCTTCCTCAGGTCTTGTTTCTAAGTTTGCCATGCGGCCTTCCTCTTTCCAGACCTTACTGAGCTTCTGGACTGGTAACTTCCCAGCTTTGAGCTGAAATTTCATTGGATGCTTGCTCTGAGTCTCTGAGGACCAAATTCCATTGAGGCTTCTCAAACCTAATTTCCTATCCTCTGGGCCAACTGTAGAGGAGGCTGAAGACTCAGTTTTCCTTCCCCACCTCCCACTTGCAAAACGAGGCACTTTTGACCAGTAGGTTAAAAGCCAGTAGGTTAATACACACACACACACACACACACACACACACACACACACACCTGAATAATCTTTTGAAGTTATTGATGTATTAAAAATTCAAAACATGTCTCACCCAGTATTTGTTCGCAAATAAAGGCAAAACAGCCAAAATATTAAAATTATTTCCAAAATAGTTTCAAATAATGGAGTGGTGTGTGGAAGTTACTCTTTAATAAACTTGTTTCAAAACATTAAAGGCAAAACATTTTGGGGAGCCTGGTTACACTGTGTGGTGGTGGAGTGCGTTTGGGGAAGCCTAGTGGTGTCTGGCTGTCTTTGGGTGTTTGGCTTCAGCCTTGCTGGTGATGTGGTAGGTCAGCCTGGCTGATCAGTGGGACCCAAGCTGTTGGAGGTCATGATCAAGCAGAAGAAAAAGTGACAGCACTTACCGACTTCCATCGAGCTTGACTTCTGAAAGCTGGAGGTGCGTTTCATGTTCATTCAGTCAGCCCAGTAAACAAGTCCACAAATTAACAAGAAAATTTCAGTAACTTGTGCTGCTGAGAAACTAGTGTATTAATGGTTTTCTGTTGCCATGACAACCTGACAAAAGCGATTCAAAAGGGGAGAGGTTATTTTGGCTTACAGTTTCATGGATACTGTCAGCCATGGCTGGCAGGGAAAGCAGAGCAGGGGGCTGGTTTATGGCAACGTAGGTGTGTGAGGCAGCAGCCATCTCTGTATGGATCAGGAGGCATAGACAGGACAGGAAGGGCAAGCCCTATAAATCAAGTCCAGAAATTCATTTCTTCCAGCTAGGTCTGCCCCCCCCAAAGGTTCTACAATTTCCCAGCAGAGCCAGCAGCTGGGAACATGTAAGTGTTCAAGCATGTGAACCTGTGGGAGACAGTCAACCTTAACTAGCAGGGCTGACAGAGAGCAGAAAAGGCGCTGGTCAGGGAGTCACAGGCTAGAGGCCCAGGGTGCAGGTCAGGGAAGTCACAGGCTGGAGGCCCACAGGATTCACAGGAAGGCAGCAACCTTTCAGAGTGGCTGCAGCCCTAGAGGATCTGGAGTGAAAAAGAACCTTCTATGTGATGACAGAGAGCTTGAAGCTTTGTGTTGTTCAGTTAAGTCTTACTGCCAGAGGCATCATGCAGCAGAAGGATTAGGACCACACATCTTCCCAGCGGGACCCTCAACAGACAAAGGCTCAGTGCTGGGCACAAAAGATTGAGGGTCTTTGCTCACCTAGGACCATTGTGCAGGGCTCAATTAGCAGAGCTACCTGCAGTATTGGCTGAGGCCCCCAGTAAGCATGTCCCTCAGCTCAGATCTGTTGCCACTACCTCCTTTCCAGATGGACACGTCTAAACAAAACCCTGATGCTGAACTCTTAGAGCCTACTCCCAGGATACCCAATGTACAATGGTATTTCAGTGTTCAGAATGGGGCTAAGCACCTTTTTTGGGGGGGAAGTAATCATTCAGTCTTGCTGACATCATAATCCTTTGCATGGTACTCAGAGACACAAGAAGATAAAATTGGCCAGATGCTCAGTTCCCTGCTGTGGAATGACCAACTCCTTGGAGAACATAGACACTAGAAGCCAAAAGCAAGCATCTTACTCTTATTACAATTGATGCTCTCCATTCCTGCCCTGGACTTGTTAGGACCCCTCACACATAAAATCATAAACCCCCTTTGTAATGACTGCTTGCCACTGTCTTACCTGTGTGTCTAGGCCTTATATTTCTAGTTATCTGCCTAAAAAGACTGTGAAACCCTCATGCGCCTGAAAAGATGAGTGAAAAAATAGCTCGTTAAATATTCATTAATCAATCTAGAAAGATAAATGACTGGTCTGTGCAATAACATAGGTAATCTCATAAACATCTGATTGTCAAAAGAAGTCAGATCCGATGAATCCATAATGGTAGGATTATGTTGCTTCTAAGACTAGGCCATACTGAACTGTGGTCACAGAAGCTGGATGTGGTTGCTCTGATGGAGAGTTGGGACCAATGGATTTTGAGATATGAGAGTCTGCTGTAGGGCTGTTGAGTAGTTTTGCATCTCATTTTGAGTGGTAAGTTTGTGGTTGTATATAGTCATTAAAACTCAGGAAAAAAATCTGGGCTGGGAGATGGCTCAGCTCTTACCATACAAGATTGAGGACTGGAGTTTGGATTCCCAGAAAACTACTTAAATTCAGTGTGGACTTGGTGAACTGCCTGTGATTCCAGCCTGCGAAGGCAGTGACAGAGGATCCCAGAGCAAGCTGGCCAGCAAAACTAGTCATATTGGCAGTGTATGTGTGTGTGTGTGTGTGTGTGTGTGTGTGTGTGTGTATGAGAGAGAGAGAGAGAGAGAGAGAGAGAGAGAGAGAGAGAGACAGAAGAAACATCAGATCCCTTGGAGCTGGAGTCAGAAGTTGTTGTGAGCCCCTGAATGTGGGTGTTGTGATCCTGTCAGGTCCTCCTATAGAGCACAGCTCTGGGTTTGACTGAGATAACCTGAATCATGAATATGGTGAAAGTGCAATAAATGATGATTCCCAATATGAACCTCAGGTCTCCAGATGTACAAGTACAACACACACACACGCACACACACACTTCAACCACACACATGAAAAAGCCATATACACACATATATGCTCATCACACAAAATAGAAAAAGAAAAAAAAAAAACCCAAAGCTGAAGAGTCAAGGCTCATGGATGCATTGTTTATGCTCTATACTTAAGAAAATAATAGAGGGGTGGCTGGAGAGGTGGTTCAGTGGTTGAGAGCACTGACTGCTCCTGTAGTTCGATTCCTAGTACCCACATGGCAGCTAACAACTGTAATTCCGACTTCTGGCCTCTGTGGGCACTGCACAACACAGGTGCACTTACATACATGCAGGCAGTACACTCATAAATATGAAGATAATAGAGGAACTCCAGTGTCTCTCCCTTCCGGGTCCTAGGAGACTGTCTGTCGCTAATAACTCCCTAAAGAAACTTCTTCCTAAGGGAAGAAAAGAAAGCAAGAGAAGACAGGAACTGGAGGGAAATCGTACTGTCTTAAGAGCCTTGGAAACCTGAGTTTTTGTTTGGCACATAAACTAGAAAGCACAAAAATAACATTGAAGAACCAAAGTAGATCAAGAGCTTTGACACCATTAGGGACATGTTAAAAATTTGGGATGGGGGTGAAGTCATACAAAAGTCCTGTTGAGAAGCTCTTTGGGAAGGCATTAGCTCCCCATGGACACTCCACCACAGTAACAGGATGAATGCTGGGGATCCGCTCTTGCCTGACCAGTGAGAACTTTGAATTACTAACACTAGATGCTTGTCTTTATTACCGCTGTGTTGCTGTGGGAGTCGCAAGAGAGAAATCATCTTTGCTTCCTGTTTGAGAGTTATCAGTCCATCATGGTGAAAAGAGCTTCATCATGGCTGCAGGGGAGTAGACAGCTAGACTGGCCACAAAGAAAAAGCCAGGCCTGAAACAGCCCTAAATCATGGCCCAGGGCTAGAAATAAAGAGTGTGTCCTGAGGAACCTACTTCTTTCAAAGGTGGACCTAAACTTTCATCACAGCACAATAAAGCCATTGTGGGAATGAAGGGATTAATCCATTGATTAGGTCAGACCCTTCACGATCTAATTGTCTCTGGACATGCCACAGACACTCCCAGAGCTGTGTCTCATTTCCTAGGCAGTTTATTTCATTTCATGTATATGAGTGTAGTGCTTACATGTATGTAAGTGCACCCATGTTGTGCAATGCCCAAGAAGGACAGAAGAGGGAGTCAGAGTCCCCTGGAACTGGAGTTACAGGTAGTTGTTAGCCACCATGTGAGTGCTGGGAACCAAACCCAGGTCCTCTGCAAGAGCAGCCAGTGTTCTTAATCACTGAGCCATCTCTCCAACCCCCTTCCTAGGCATTTTAAGTCTAAGAAGTTGACCAGACTAATCATCATGCTGGTATTTAGACTACATATCTTCAGCACAGAGAAAGAAAATATTTCTGATGTCTCTCAATAAAATAGCTTGGCTTGAATATTAAATATTTACCCTGAAATTTTTTTTGACAGAATCTTATGTGGCTTAGGCTGGCCTTGAACTATGGATTTGAGGAAGGCCTTGAAACCCTGATCCTTCTGCATTCACCTCCTAAAGGCTAAGTTACAGGCACAAATCGTCATGCCCATCCTTCTCTCTAATTATCAATATCACCATCCCAGGCAAATAAATGCTCTTGGAAGCCCAGGATAAAGAAGGATCTTGAGTGTTAAAGGTAAAAAACAAATGCACAACTAAATTCCAGTACACAGACACAGACTGTCCCTATTAGACTCTATGTATTTACTTAGATATTTGTTTTTTTGTTTATTCCCACGTAAATGGCATGAGTCCTTTGGAAAGCCAGGGAGCTAGGACAGCTGTGGAGGGGCTCTTAGAGAGACTGCACTCAGAACTATGTATTACTGGAAGTCGCCACGCTTTTCTTGATAAATACACCCTTATCTGCTCTTTGCATGTTTATGATACTAAATTTTTGCAAGTTTCTATTTGAAAAAAATCAAGGGACATTGTTGATGAAAACTATAGAAAAGTAAGGACAGAATGGTGTTTCTGTTCTCTAAGACCTCTGCCTCAGAGTTCCCTCCATTTCTAAGAAATGATAAACATGAGTTCAGTCCATGGGTTTTCAAGTTTTTAGGCATAAATTCATACAGACAAGCTAACAGCATCATGTATGGTTTTACTAATTTATCATCCTTTTCTACCTTTAAAAAATCTCAGTATTGTCGAACAATGTGTGTGCAGATCCTCCCTACTCTATCAGGCTCCATCACATAAGGATGTTTTTCTATATTTCTGATAGGAAAGGAGATCATTTTCACAGATTATTTCAAATACAGTGTCCCTGGATAGTTGCGTATGTCGGATTTCTGGATAGTAATTAGGTTCATGATCAACTATTCGACAGATGGGTCTCTAATTTTTACCTACATCAGTGATAGAGTTCCAGATTCCTCACATTTTCTCTATTCTTTAATTTAAACACGTGTGATTTGCTTTTATTTCATGTGTATCTCCTTCTCAGACTATAAGGCTTGGCTGCACTCAGAGATGGAGAGACAACACATGGTTGTCTTCCCGACATCACTCTCCTGTAATAGGAGTCACCCCACACCACATCTCTACCTGGGAGGACGCCAGCTTTTCCTGGGACTGGAACCATATATCTGCGTCTGCCTTCTGTGTCCTGGGATTAAAGGCTTGTACCACTGCAACCAGCTTGAAATATATTTTTTTAAGGAAAATTTTGTCCTTGAGGTTGGATTTGATTCTATGCAATAGAGTGGGTGTGGCTGAGGGAGTGGTAGAGCCAGGTGATAGGTAATTGCCCGAATGGGTGGGCCAGCAGGGCACTGATTGAATCACGAGCCTGCAGGGATATAAAGGTTGAGGGCTCTCGACCCAGCTTCAGTGGGATAGTAGCTCCCTTTGGAGATCGCCTTCTTCTGGTGGAGTGTCTTCAGTCCGCTCTCACGGCTGTGGGTGGAAGGTAGGTAACTCCCTTTCTCTTGGGCCAATTTTAGATAGTTGTACTTCTGAGAAAATGGCGAGGAGCAAGGAAGGCTGTTTCTGAGAGAACGGGTCTGTATTTTCTGGAAGGTACCTTTGAGTTGCAGTGGGATCGCAAGCACAAATATTGGAGACAGAAGTAGAGAGAGAGAGAGAGAGAAAGAGAGAGAGAGAAGATCCAGAGCACCTTTAGGACTTGGAGCCCACCCACCCAAACGTAGAAAGGCAGAGAGGCTGCAGCCATGACCTCGCTGTCCCAGAAACCAGGATGTGCCATCATGACCTTCCGCCCAACCGTGGAAGAGTTTTCAGATTTCAACAAGTACATCGCCTACATGGAGTCCCAAGGAGCACACCGAGCCGGACTGGCCAAGGTCATCCCACCCAGCGGGTGGAGGGCCAGCCAGTCCTACGGCGACGTCAGCCGCATCCTGATACCCTCCCCGCTGCAGCAGGTGGTCTCGGGCAAGGCAGGAGTGTTCACTCAGTACCACAGGAAGAAAAAACCCATGACGGTCGGGCAGTACCGGCACCTGGCCAACAGCAAAAAGTACCGGACCCCACCGCACCTGAGTTTTGAGGATCTGGAGAGAAAATACTGGAAAAACCGCCTCTACGAGTCTCCGATCTACGGCGCGGACGTCAGCGGCTCCCTGTTCGACCACAAGACTAAGCACTGGAACCTGGGCCACCTGGGCACGATTCAGGACCTGCTGGAGCAGGAGTGCGGCCTCGTGATCGAGGGCGTGAACACGCCCTACCTGTACTTCGGCATGTGGAAGACCACCTTCGCCTGGCACACGGAGGACATGGACCTGTACAGCATCAACTACCTGCACTTCGGGGAGCCCAAGACGTGGTACGCGGTGCCCCCGGAGCACGGGCGGCGCCTGGAGCGCCTGGCCAGGGACCTGTTCCCGGGCATCTCCCGGGGCTGCCAGGCCTTCCTGCGCCACAAGGTGGCGCTCATCTCGCCCAGCGTGCTCAGGGAGAACGGCATCCCCTTCGGCCGCATGACGCAGGAGGCGGGCGAGTTCATGGTCACCTTCCCCTACGGCTACCACGCGGGCTTCAACCACGGCTTCAACTGCGCAGAGGCCATCAACTTCGCCACCCCGCGGTGGATCGACTACGGCAAAGCGGCGTCGCAGTGCAGCTGCGGCGAGGCCAGGGTCAGCTTCTCCATGGACGCCTTCGTGCGCATCCTGCAGCCCGAGCGCTACGAGCTGTGGAAGCGCGGGCAGGACCCGGGAGCTGCGGACCACACTGAGACCAGGCGGCCCGCCAGACAGCAGCCGACCCTCGGGACCGAGGAGACCTCCAGGGTCGGCGGGAGGCATCTCCGCCCACCACCCCTCAGGTGTCTGGGCACAGGCCGCAGCAGCCGGCGCTACACCTCTCTGAGCTCCGGGTCCAAGCGTCCGGTGTCCTCCAAGCATTCTGCGGTCCAGCACAGAGACCTTCAGAATCCCATCCCGGTCCCGGTGCTGGCCCCCAGCTTGTTGGACCCAGAAGTCCATCCCTCCGCTGAGAGATGTGGTCACGGTGATGAACATCCCCCATTGCAGGTCCCAGAGGCCACTCTGCAAACTGAGGAAAGGCTCCCAGAGGTGAGGGAGCCTGTCAGTGGGGCTTGTTTGCCGGAGTCTTTTCCTCCCAGTTCCGAACTGTGCCCCTGACCTTCAACCCTTGCCTCCACCACGGGATCCTGACAATCAGATGCATCCTGGTCAGTGCCTGCTCTCCTTGGATAGTGTTACTGAAAATGTCCTGGACATTATTTCACTGCCTGCTCTCCAGGACACTGTGCCTTTGAGAAGATTCTCCAGACAAGCTTCCACTGTGGATCCAGCAAAAGTGGTGTCAGCAGACCATTCTTATGCCTCTAAAACTTTTCCGTACACTAGGATCCCCAGAATATCCCTGCCACTGACTGTGATAGAAACTGACTAAGTACTCACCCATCTTTCCCTCTGACTCCTGAGACTTCTGGGCCACCAGTGGGCATTCTTGAGCTGTGTTCACAAATAAAACTACTTCTGGCCCCTGACACTAGTTTTAGGGTTTGACTTTGCCCTGCAGGATGCCCAGGAAGAGGTACCAGATTGCTGGAACTGTCAGCACACTCCTGAACACATGTGCCTGTGGCCTGTTGTATGGCATCATGGAAAAAGAGAACTTAGTCCCGCAAGTTGTCCTCTAACCATCACACCTCCTCCGTGACATACAAGCCCACACATGCATACATACTTGCAGAAATAACTGTAAGAAAATGTTTTAAAATGTATTGACAATGTATTGGAAACTGGACATAGCCCTGGACATGTGATCTACATAGTTAATGGATGCATTTAATTATACATAGAACATGTGGGACAGGAGAAGCAGGGAGAACTTGAATGGAATTGTAGAGTGGCTGAGGTTCCTGAGATTCAGGATCCAGAAACTTACTGACGGGCCACTCACATTGAATAGTTGTTCACGGAGGAACTGGGAATCACAGACCCTCAGCAGGCCCTCCCCTCAGCCCCAGACCCGGTAAGAGGGAATCACCTGAGTGAGGTGGAACTTCTCAGTGATTTAGCTGTCCCCGAATCACCCAGGAGACCATTCAGAGGGGCGGCTGTCCGTTCGGAAACACCCATTCTGTAAGTAGCCCCAAGAAGTAGGACTTGGATCTTTGCTTTGGTCTCTCCATGCTGTTGGCATAGACATCATTAGGTATCCCTGGGAATCCACAGCACAGTATCACAGGTGATGGAGCTTATCCTACTTGTAATAAGTGACTAACCCCAAATTACCACAGTGACACAGAAGGAAAGATGTCTTGTAGGGGAGTCAACCTCCCTGTCCTGATACTACCTAGGAATTCAGTCTGGCTCCAGCATATAAGCACTGTGTGAAGCTGAAGAATCAGGAAAAGTTGATGGCTGTCTGAAGTTCTGAGTGAGGACCAGCAATACAGCACATCCCCACATGTACACCACTGAAGCTGGTCACCTGGCTTTTCCTGCCGGGGAGACACAAGCTGTTCTGCAGAAAATGATGCTGAGAGCTTGAAGCCAGAAGCAGCAGGCACAGAGGGGATCCAGTGAGCTGCCTGCATGAAACGCAACCAAACCACTGTGGATGGTGGTCAGAGGGTGGACAGAAGAGCCCTGGAGCAGCTGAAAACGCAGGGAGGATTATACTTGTGTTACTTCAAAGACTAGGCCACACTGAGCTGTGTTGCCTCTGGTGGGGAGAGAGTAGGACCATCTGGGAATTTCCGAGTATCAGAGAGGTCTTACAGTGGGGGTATTTCTATACCTCAGTTTGAATGATGATTTTTTGGTCATATACAATCAATAAACCCCCCCCTAAAAAACTCTTTTGAGCCAAAATTATGGATTCATTGTAAATGTTGTATACCTAAGGAAATGATAGGGAGGTGAAGGATCTCGTTCTTCACACTGCCAGTCTGGGTGCCTAGAAATTACCTGATGCCAAGATTTTCTTAATAAAGCTCCTCTGTAGGGATAAATAATATAAAGAAAACAACTGAACATGAGACAGGAGTTAGTGGACAATCAAGCTGTATTTTAAAAATTGAATTCTTGATTGGGAGACAAGCCAGAAGAACCAGAAATTAGAGTGCAGAACCCATCTGACATCATGGGCAAAATGTTAGGAACTGGGAGAGAAAGTGAGGCCTGCAGAAGCACCAGCTCTCCCTGGTGGCTCCACTACAGTAACTGCAGGTCGGCTACCTCAGCAGAGCCACATCATGACTGCCAAGGAGTTGAAAGACAGGCAGGAAGAAACAGGCCAGGTCCAGATGCAGCTCCCAAGGTCATGACCCAGGGTCACCTAGAGCCCCAAGATCACGTCCTCAGTCACCTGCTGCTTCCATCTACCCTACCTTCGGTCTCTATAACCCCTAGGTATTGTAGGAGTCAGGGGGCTAATTCCCTGACTAGGTCTGAGCTTTCCTGATTTAATTATCTCTGGAAAAGCTTCAGACACACACCTGGGCGGAGGGTGAATCTCACTCATTCACTGGGCTTTCGGGTTTAAGGAAGTTGACCAGACCAACCAACACAGTTGTCAGTGTCCAATTCAGAGAAGTAAGAAGTGCTAAATGTCTCTCTAGTATAATAGTTCACCTGCTCACATTCCTGCTGAAGCTGAGTTACTTTCTTTTTCTTTCTGGCAGTTTCTCTTGTAGCGTAGGCAAGGGCCTTGAACTTTGTATCTGAGGATGGCTTTGAACTGCTGCCCCTCTTGCCCCCACCTCTCTAATGCAGGTCCGTGCCACCATGTCCAGCCCTCTTTTTCATTCTTATGAAATATCACAATCTCTTCGAGTCAGATACAGTCAGCTCAGGACAATAAAATATTTTGAATCTTAAAGAAAACAAAACCAAAAAACAAGTGTTTGAGTCTTAGGAAATCCTGCTCTTACTGGATCCCATTGTATATATTTAGTTATAATTTTTTGCCATTTTATGTAAACTAATATTTCTGAATTAATCTTCTGGAAATCCAGGGAACAGGGCATGGTTGTGGAGCTCCGTAAGCCGCTGGATGTTACTGGAAGCGGCCACGCTCGTTTTGCATGCTTCTGTTGGTAAGGGCACCTGTGTCTGTCTGTTTGCATACTCCAATGCTAAAGTTTTGCTATTATATTTCAACAAATGAAGGGACTTTGTCTTGAAGATCACAGAAGAGTGAGGTCAGAGTGGTGTTTGTACCTCCCAGGACCTCTGCCCCCGAGCACTCCCCTTTCTGACAAATAATAATCATGAGGTCAGTCCAACTTCTTCAAGATTTGTTTGCTTTTTTTGGCAGGGTCCCCTGGAGTCCCACGTGGCCTGTATAGACCACACTGGCCCTAGACCTCCTGGAGATCTGCCTGCCACTGCCTCCAAAGTCTGGGGATTAAAGGTGTGTGCTACCACACCTGGTGTTTTTCAAGTTTTTAGATCAAAGTCCACACAGCCCCAGTTAATGTGTTTTTACCAATGTGTCTTCGAATGTGGTGTCACAGGTAGCCGTGTGTGGAACATCACAGGTAAGCTGTGGAACGTCACAGACAGATGTGTGTGTGGAACTGCTGGGTTGCAGTTACCGTGACATTCAACAGCTTGGTGCTCAACGGGCCTCTAACGTCTATCTGCTTCAGTAATGGGAACTTCTGGATTTCGTTTGTTATTTTGTTTCTTTTCTTGATTTTTGAGACAAGGTCTTGCTGAGTTCCTCTGGGTGACCTGGACTCGTTATGTAGACCAGGCTGGCCTCACACTCACAGAGATTCACCTGCCTCTGTCACTGACTGCTGGACTCTTCTAATTCTAGATAGGTCAAAAAAGAGTTTGTTTTTACACTTGTTATTGTCGATTCCTTCATATTCTTCTGCTTTTCTTTCAGTTTTGGTGTTTGCTGAGGTTCTGCCCATTTCATTGAGACTGCTCTCTTCCATTTGTCTGCAGGAATTCCATTTTTCTGGCTACTAATTAATTCATTGTCTGTTTTATGTGTGATGAAATACCTTTCCCGATGGGTATGGTGGCACATGTCTTTAATCCTAACACTTAGGAGCCAAAGGTAAGTGGGTAGATCTCTGTGAGTTCAAGACCAGCTGGGGCTACAAGGAGACCCTGTCTCAGAAAGATCCCCTGAAAAGCTCTTCCTACCATCTAGCACACCCTTTATCATTTAATCAGAAAATTCACTGCACATGTGACATGAGGTAGAGCTGTTTGTAAATGTTTCTACCCAAGTTATCAGCACCACATATTGGGTGTTTTGTTCCTCCAGTTTGGGATGCAGTTTTGTGCAGAGACCCCATGCCCACCCACACCTTTGCTTTGCTCTTTTCATTCTGGGCAGAGATTGCATGTTCTGGCTTGAACACCTCGTTCACTTGACTTCCCCTGTGTGTCCCTAAGCAGCCACTCTGGAGATTCTTGTTTAGTGCCTGGCTCTACCTCCTCAAGGAACTCTAAGGTCTCCATGACTCAGTTTTCTAACCTAAAAAATAGGACACTGGAGAGATGGCACGGTGGTTTAGCACACTAACTGCTCCTGCAGAGGACTTGGGTTCTGTTCCCAGCACCCGCATGGCAGCTCACAACCACTTGTAACTCCAGTTCTAGAGGATCTGATGCATCTTCTGGTTTCTGCAGGATGCTTCATTTATATGAAGTACACAAACTCTCTGTCTCTTTCTTTATCACACACACAAATTGCACACACATAGAGCTAACAGGAAGTAAATAGAGCTAGGAGAAAGATTTATATTATGGGATCATTTTGTGAAGAGTAGGTGAAGCTCTCTGTACACTTGTATTGAACAGTGTCTGCTATTTCACAGTCCATATGTGCAAGGTGTTTTCATTATACTTTCACTATTAGATCTGAATAGGGTTTGGGGCTCATCAAAGGATATGAAACAGAAGGAAAGGACAAGGAGGGGACTATGGACAGATGGACATCTCACTCACATCCCACATGGGCTTAGAAGGAAAATGAACCAGCAATGGCAGATATAATGAATGAACCAAGCAATTAAAATTGAGGTAACAATGATAAAAACAAAATCAAACAAATTAGGGGTGTGAGAACAAAACACAAGGGACGAGGCTCGGGAAAGAAGGATGCTGAGAGCCTGGAGCCAGGGACAGCAGACAGGACAGGGATGGGGAGTGCTGTCTGGTTCAAAGGGAGATGCTGGAGGACCCATGGAAGGCACTTTGAGGGACAGGAGCCCCAGAGAGCAGCTGAGGCTGCCATTAATCGCATGAGCGAGGACTAAACTTTCATGGAACGCATGACTGAGAACATCAGGCTTTTTGTCTTCAGTGGAAAGTCTTAGTGCATCTGGTGTACAGCAGAATGGCAGCTGTCAGCTGCTGAGCCTTCGGCTGCAGAGAATTGCCTCAAACAAGACCACGCCTCTCCACAGTGGGGTCCAAATCAAAGGACGGTTCAAGGATAAGGCACTACAATCGGGCCACCTCTTCTCTCCCAGGAACACTGTGCGGGGCCCCTTCAGCTCCAAACCCTGCTGGCCCCACTACACACTACACACAAGCACGCACGGCCCATGGAGAATGGAGGAGGACGTTGGATCCCCTGGAACTGAAAGTATGGACAGTTGTTAGCCACCTGGTAGGCTCTTGGAACAGAACCCGGCCTGCTGCCTGCAGCCAGTGGCCTCAACTGCTGATCCATCTCTCCAGCCCTGGAATTGTACTTTTAAGCGTTTTCCCAACTCATACAAATGTGTTCTGAATAGTTCATGCTTCTGAACAAATGAATGGAAAGGAAGAGCTTAATGAGGTGTTCATGCACTGAGAAGCCTGGATGGCGGGTCCAGTGTGAGTGAATATTACAAGCATCAGGTTGGTGAAGAAGGCAGATTCAGTTAGTAGACACTGTAAGACTGTGTCGCTTCCAAGAATAGGCCACACCAAAATATAGTCTAGAAAGTCATAAGGGTGGGAGTGTGGACTAACCAGGGTGTACTAGGTATGAGAGAATATTATGTCATAGCTGGTTAGTCCTACTCAGATTGAGTGATGATCACCAGGACATATTCAATCATTAAGACTCACTGAAGACCCAGTACGGGTGCATCTTATCATGTGTACTCTACTCTGAAACAATCTGATCAAGAAACAGGACGATAAGTGGAACAGTGCTAACTGTCCTCTTTAATAAATCCTAAAATCATGAAGCCTACATGGGCAGCAATAAAAAAAACAAATTAAGATAGGCTTGGTGGTACATGCCTTTAATCCCAGCATGGCAGGGACTGAGGCAGGCTGAGTTTGAGGTCTGCCTGGTCTACATAGCAAGTTTGAGGCCAGCCAGTGTTACAAAGTGAGACCCTGTCTCAGAATACAAAGAAAGAAAAAAATAGATTCCAGTGAAATCAAAAGACAGAAAGAGAACATCTTTGAACTAAACGGGAAAATGAGTAATTACATTCAAATATGTTTGATTAACTCATCAGTTAAAGAAAGGAATAGACATGCAGAGACAATTACAAAAGAAGATACGGCAGGCCGTGGGGTGCAGCCGGGCTGGCAGGAGGCGTGTCTAGCCGGCACTAAGCCCTCCATTTGATCCCTAGAACTGCATAAACTAGGTGTCATGGAGCAGGACTGGAATTCAAGTTTGGGGTAAGTAGAAGCTGGAGGATCAGGAGTTCAAAATTATCCTTTGGCTATTTTATAAATTTGAGACCAGCCTGGGATAGGGCATATCTTTAATTGCAGCACTTGGGAGGCAGAGGCAGTCAGATCTTTGTGAGATTGAGGCCAGCCTGGTGTACATAGTGAATTTCAGGTTAGTTGGGTCTACTGGGAGACTTTATATCAAAAAGAAAAAAATAAGCAATTGTCCATAAAGTTCTGTAGAGTAACAGAGCTGTAGAGTGCCCGCATATGTAAAATGCATTTAATATATTATTTATATGATCAGAAACTTGATAGTTGCATAATGAGCCATTGTTCATTCTGGAGAGTAAGAGAAGTCAGTAGCTGCTTGCTTGGTCCAGGGAGATGGAAGCAGGCCAGAGACACATGACTAGAGGTTCAGCACTGGGACATGAGGCTGAAGGATCTCACTTGAGTTGGGGGCAGCCTGGGCTCCATAGGTAGACTGCTGTCGCAAAAATTAAAAATGAAACAAAAATTTAAAACATTAAATTAAAAGAAATTTCAAAGAACCCCCCAAAATTGGGACAATCTGGGTGTAGAAGCATGTAGGGCATAATGCAGGGTGGGCCTAGCTAGGCCACCTGCCAGGAGGAATGAAGGAATGGCTCTCGTGGGTATGGTGCTCCACACCGGTTGGTTGTGAAGCCAGTTTCTGCCCAGCACCTGGAGGGAACCTGATCCACCTGGGAACAAACTGAAATTGGCTGTGGTCAGGACCCACCCCCATAAGGCTATTGGCTAACAAGACCTATAAGACACTCTGCTCTTTCTTGAATAAATGAGTTTGCAGCAGACCACCACTGCTGGCTTTCCGCTCAAATGCTGGCGTCGATGTCTTGATTCTGCGTCTACTCACCCCCCTCCCCTACAGCGGAGACCCTTCTTACCCTTGGGCTGGTCCTGCGTGCTGGGACCCCAACAGTAGCACTATTCTATGATCTCAGCACTTGGGAGGTGGAGGTCACAGGTCAGAAATTCAAGGTTATCCCTAACTACAGAGCCATTTTGGGTCTCAAAAATAAAACAAAAACTTCCAAAGACAAGCAGTCTCCATTTATTTTGTGTTTGTTACAGACTTACAGCCAATCAAATCGCTCAGCCTGCTCAAGTGTATGCAATGGTAGTCCCTTTTTTTTCTATGCTGTATTACCTGAGAATCTGAACACTCTCTGCATGATGGCCAGCTTGGGGAGTTTTGCTTTTTGAGACACAGGTTTTGGTTTGTAGCCCATCGCAGTCTGACTTCAAACTCATAATCTTCCTGCCTCAGACTCCAGAGTGCTGGGATTTACAAATGTTACAAGTAACTGGCCAGTTTGACCTCGCAACTCAGCACTGTGACTGAGTCCAAACGCTCTTCACTGCACAGGTCCCTAGTAAGCACTTGTTTGCAGTAGATACAAAACGCTTCTCTTTTATCCCATGAATACACTTAAAATAAATGTCCCTTTAGGTTCCCCTTTCCGATAGTTCGACTTTGTTCAGCCTCTTAAATTTGACTGGATGGATTTTTTAAAAGGTGTGTGTAGATTATGCAGATCATGACTCCAGAGGACCTTGGGAATTGGGGCCCACTGAGTGGTAGGAGAGAGCTCAGGTATAACAGCAGGCTGGGAGCCAAACTCCACAGGGCAGCAGCTTCTCCCTCAGTGCTGGAGAATCCTCTGCTGGCTCGGTCTGCTGTGGGAAGGTGAGTCACTTGGTTTCTCTGTTTTGACTAGTTTTGGACCTTAAGGCTTTAGAGAAGATTACTAGCAGCATATTGTCTGTAAGTTCAAATATTTCTAAAATGGCTACATTTCCAGCTGTTGTTCTGTTTGATTACAATGCAGGTTTTTGTACTTTCTCTCTTTTCCTTTCTTTAAAAATTTTTTTGGGAGGGCTTACTATGTATTCCTGGAAGTCCCTATGTAGACCAGGCTAGCCTGGAACTCCTGCCTGCCTTTGCTCCTGGGTGCTGGTGTTAAAGGCATGTGCAATCTTGTCCAGCAAATTTCTTTCTAGAATTTTAGACACAAGCATTGTATCAGCGGTTTCTCCACCCTTCCTCTCCCCGAACCAACTCCTTCGGTGTCCCTCCCACTCAATCTCAAATTCCTGACATTTCCCTGTAGCTCCAGCTGTCCTAAAACTTGGTATGTAGACCAGGCTGGCCTCAATCTCACAGAGGTCTGCCTGTGTCCGTCTCCAGAATGCTGGGATTAAGGCTGTGAATCACCCCATCCAGCCCTTGTTCCTTAACTGGATCTTGTGTAGCCCACACTGGCCCCAAACTCCCTATGTAGCAGAAGCTACCCTTGAATTCTTGACCCCTTTCCTTTGCCTCCGAAGCACTGGAATCTCAGGTATGTTTGATCATGCTAGGCTAAAATTATTCTTTTAATCATTTCTCTCTTTAATAAATACTCTTCTGTGTTATTAATAAAGAAATATTTCCAGGTGGGCATAGTGGTGCATGCCTTTAATCCCAGCACTTGGGAGGCAGAGGCAGGAGGATCTCTGTGAGATGGAGGCCAGCCTGGTCTACACAATGAGTTCCAGGCCAGCTCTAGCCACGGGGAGACCCTGTCTCAAAAAAAAGTGGGGGTTGGGGGGGAACTACTTCCCTTGTTTAGAAACTGCTGAATCCAGCATTCTGTTCTTGAGTGAATTGCCAAACTTGATGATGACCTCATTTGATTCAAGAATTCAAATTAGAAACCTGGAGAGATGGCTCAGTGGCTAAGAACTCTGCTCTTTTAGAGGACCCACGTTTGGTTTCCAGCACCCACAGGGTAGTTAACAACTATTTATAACTCCAGTTCCAGGGGATCCATCCAACACCCTCTTCTGGCCTCTGTAGACATTGTATGACATGGGTGTACTTACATACATGCAGGCAATACATTCATACACATAAAATAAAAAATAATACATAAAATATTTTTTAAAAGCCACTCCACCAAGGGAAAAAAATTACCCTTTTGGGGATGGAAAGGTGGCTCAGCACTTAAGAGCACTGGCTGCTCTTGCAGAGGACCGTGGTTCAGTTCCCAGTAGCCACATGGTAGCTAACAACCATCCTTAAATTCAGTTCCAGGGTATCTGACACCCTCTTCTGACCTTTCCAGGCATGGCACGACACAGGTGCACCTACCTGCATGCAAGCAATATATGCATACACATAAAAAAAGAAATGTAGGGTGGTCCCTATCCCCAGTTACACTGTTCCAATGTTTTCTGTGTGATAGTACATAGCTCTCATAATTTTGGCTGTGTCCAGAAAAGATCTTGGGACTTAAAACTTGGTGCTTGGTAATTTAAAATTATATCATATGTGGGAAGTGGTACCTAAGATCTAAATTTTATAACAACATGCTGTCTAATCATGGAAAAAATTTAAATACTTTTTCACAAATATAAACTTACCTGATGAAAACCCAGGCTATTCACGGCATAATGGCCTTTGTCATCCAGTAGGTGGTGATAGGAGAGGCATGTTCCTGGGAGGAAGCTCAGAAGCGAGGTGTCTTTCCCTCCAGGTGAGGGGCCCTGAGTTGAAGGAGCACTGTCAGTTTGAACAGAATAAATGGGTCTCAGATGCAGGCATAGCTGGAGTTAGACAGCAGTGAGATCGGTGACTCCATGCATAATAAAGCCTTTGAAACCTGGGAACAGTTCTGGGATCTGATGGATCAGGAATGCGGTATTGTGACAGAGGGCATCAAGCCTCCAAACCTGTACTTCAGCATGTGGAAGACCACTGTCACCTGGCCCTTGGAGGGCATGGAACCATAGAGCATCAACTACTCAAGCAGGCAAGTGCTAAGGGGTACACGGTCTGTTTTATATTTTAAATTATTTTATTATTTATTCAGGCTTTTGTTTCACTTTGTGGAAGCAGGGTCTCATATCCCAGGGTGGCCACAAATTCCCTATGTAGCCAAAGATAATCCTAAACTCTGCTCTTCCTGCCTCTGTCTCTGCCTCCCAAGTGCTGGCATTGCAGTACGTACCACGTCGACCATTTTGTCTTACATTTTACAATAATCACTGTGGAGGCTGAATGAAGAATGGATTGAATGGGACAAAATGGAAACTTTAAGAATAAAGAAATATTTCCAGCTGGGCATGGTGGTGCACGCCTTTAATCCCAGCACTTGGGAGGCAGAGGCAGGAGGCTCTCTGTGAGATGGAGGCCAGCCTGGTCTACACAATGAGTTCTATAATACAGAAAAGAGATGCAATGACAGTTTCAGCTGGTGGTACTGATGAGTGTCATAAACGGGTATATTCAGGAAATGTGTCTGTGGTAGGCCCAACAACAGATGATAAGGAATAACGCCTGGAGGAATGGGAGAAGAGAAGAGAATGCAGGGACTTGGCTGTGACTTGGACGGTGGAGTGCTTCTCTAGCATGCATGAAGCCCTGAGTGCCATCCCCAGCCCCGTATAAACAAGGCGTGGTAGAGCAAGCCTGTGGTTCTCTGGGGAGGTAGAGGCAGGAGCATCGGGAACTCAAACTTATCTTCCCCTAGCTACATAGCAAGTTCAAGGCCAGCTTGGGATACAAGAGACCCTGCCTTAAAAATAAAAAAGGGGGGCCTGGAGAGATGGCTCAGCGGTTAGAAGCACTGGATGCTCTTGCAGAGGACCCCGGTTCAATTCCGAGCACCTAGTTGGCAGCTAAGAACCGGTTAGCCAGGGGTATCTAACACCCTCTTCTGGCCTCTGAGGGCATTGCATAACATTACATAACACATACCTGCGGGCAATACATTCATAGACAAAAAATTAAAAATAAATAAGATTTAAAAATAAAAATGGAATGACTTCCTAAATATTTGCTTGAGGGGATATCAGTGTCCGCTGAGGTGGGGAAGAATCAAACTGGAGAAGCATAGATTTTTAGACTTTCAGAGCAACGTTAAATCACTTGGTCATTAAAGACATCTTAATCTTGCTACAAATTTAAATGAGAGAGTATTTAATATTTACCTGGGAAATGTACGGGCTTGATATAAGCATTGATTTTCATGTATAATCTTATTTTTCAATAATGTTTATATTCTTTGAAGATGTCATACGTTTATACAGTATATAGATCATATTTTCTGTCTCCAACTCTTCTCAGTGTTCCCTACCCCATCTCCTCCCTTAATCTTCGTGTCCTCCTTTTAATTTTTACACTTATTTGTGTGTAGGGGTGTGGGCTGGTGCACTATATGCATGTGTGAAGATTGGAGAGCAACCTATGGGAGCTAGTTCTCGCCTTCTACCACATGGGTTCAGGGGATCAAACTCAGGTTGTTAAGCTTGGCAGCAAGCACCTGCACCCACTGACCTAACCCATCAGCCCATCTCTTTTTTTTATTGTTATTAATAACCCAGAGTTAGAGAGTGTGGACCCCCACCAAGGCATGGGCTGCTAGCTTACCTGAGGTCATATCCCCAAATGTGAGAGAGCCTCCTTCAGCAACCACCAACTGCAAAATAGCCCCTTTGCTAGGGGTCGGGCCCCTCCCCTTTTCTACGCCCCCTCCCCTGGCCATGCCCGAAGGTTGACCAATTTGATCTTGTGCAGGCCTTGTGTAACCATGGCTGCTGTGGGACGAAATCTCCTTCAATGTGTAGATAGATGTAGATTTCCACCACCCCCACACACAATCAAGAATGCCTGTTCAGGGGCTGAAGAGAAGGCTCCAATGTTCGGAACACTTGATTTTTCAAGGGACCTGAATTCAGTGGCTAGTCTCCACATCAGGTGACTCAGAACTGCCCACAACTCTAGTGTCAGAGCATCTGATATGTAGTTATTAAGTAAAATACCTTCTAGCCACTGCCTTGATTAAGAAAAGAAAAGCTGGAATGCCCGGGCGTGGTGACACAAGCCTGTAATCCCAGAACTCTTCAGAGGCAGAGGCAGGAAGAGTTCAAGGCCAGTCTGAGCTATATAACAAAGTTCCAGGACAGTCAGGGTTACATAGGAAAACCTTGTCTTCAACAAGGAAAAAAAAGGAAAGAGAAAAGAAAGTCAATGTAGGGGTACATTTTCCTGAGTTCAGCGAGCTGGTGCTGGAGGCTAAAATCAAGGTCATCAACTGGGTGAGCCAGTGCTTACAACACCTGGTCCCCGGCCAGCCTCCTCTGAGCTGGGGTGGGTGTCAGCGCAGAGCCAGCCCTGGCCTCCCGCTGCTGCAGGGCACCACAGCAAGCCCAGGCTTGTTCTTTTCATTACCTATTCCTGTGACCTGAAGCCTGAGACCGTCAGCCTGCCTCCACCGCTTTTTCCACTTGCAATCCAGATGCTTGCGGCTGCCAGACATGGTAGCCACTGCCATGCTCACATCAGGGTCTCCACCTGCCCAGCCGGGGTGCAGACCAAGTCTTGTTTTTCGGTGATTAAGGTAGAACCTGTCTGGCTGTGAGCTGGGTTGGGTGCAGGTCTCCTCTGTCTCCAGGTGTAGCTGTGATCCCGGAAGCAGCAGACCATCCTGGCCAAGCACAGGGAAAAGTCCTTTTGAATGAAAACTCCAGTTTCATACAGTTGGAGGAAATTGCTGCTGTATTTGAAGCTGTGAGGCTGTTAGGACAGCTTTGTGGAGTTGGTTTGAGCCTTCCACCTTTACATGGGTTGCAGGAATTGAACCCAGGTCATCAGGCTTTCACAGCAAGCGCCTTTACCTACTGAACCATGTCGCTGGGCCTCATAAATTTAGTTTAACAAGCCTTCCAAGTAATCCTAATGGATATTCAGCTGCTAGATGTTAATGGTTCTCAGACAGTTAAAGCAGAGCTTCTAGAGGCAGAATCTGAGTATCAGCATTGCATTTCTGAAGTTCCCAGGTGCACCTGGCTCAGATGATCCCATTTGCTGAGATGGAGAGAATCATTTCACAAGGCACCCAACCTGGCACGTAGACTTTGACACAATTAGATCGGGTGGATTTTAAAGGGCATGTGTCAAAGCTGTTTTATGGATACTCTTGATCTGGTGGAACGCTTTTCTTGCTCTTTGGTTCACCTGGTAAAAGTTAATTGTTGTCTTCAAATTCCAAAGGGGCTGGTGAAGCTATCTCTTTCCTAGTATTTAAAGCCCTACAGTTCAACTTATCATTTTGAAGAGATACCCAGTGTAGGCCGGATCACTGCGCTCAACTTCATGCAATTAGTAGGAGCCTATCTTCAGCCCTCCCTTTCATCTTCTACACATGCATACCACCAAATCCCTAAGAATATTTGCGATTTTCCTGGTCCCACCAGACACTATCCATAAGGCAAACCCCTGTCCCTTGTGGTGGAAAGTTGGTAGAGAGCCCAGCTGGTAAGGAGACAGCTCAGATCCATGAAGTGTAGCCCTGGTGTTAATGAGTAATGTGTTCCGTCTTGCTCCGTTCTTGTAGTGTGCAGGAAACCAGCACTGGGTGGACCAGGGCTCGCTCAGATGTTAGCTGTCTGGAAGTCCTGAAGCACCTGGCCGCAGCCGTCCCTGCTCGGCTGAGCTGGGCTAAGCTCTCAGCACTTTGCCTCTCCCCCTGCATTTACCTCCTTCTCACCACCTCAGCCTCCCATCCACAGAGGTGCAGCTGCCGGGAGCTCTTCCCCAGATTCCCCAGCGTGAGCCACACCCCGCATTGTTGCTTGTTGTGAAGCAGCCTTCCCTGGCAGGACTTCAGAGCTGCCCAGCTTTCCGTCCTCCTCAGCAAAGGGAGGGTGACTCGCTGCAGGGTGTGACTCAGCTCCCACTTTGCAAATGACCCTGCGTCCTCTCTTCGAGAAATTCCAAATTCCAGGATAGCAATTACTCTGGACAGCAATAAAGGCTCTTCCTCTGTCCCTTCACCACCATCTTTCCTAAAGCTCATGATTCACCTCTGAGTGGTGAAGCAGTTCAGGGCCGGTGGTGTTGATGTGGTTTTCTACTTTCCCTCTACCCACACTGAAGCCATTCTCTGGCCTGCTAGGAATCATTGCGTGCAAAGTGGATCCTGTGCTCAAGAAAGCAAACCGTTCCCTGGTTACTGTCTTCATTTTCCCAGTCATTAGAGAGGACCGCTGGGTAGAGTCAGCACACAGGCACGCATCCTGCGCGCTGCCACTTTACTGTGTGCTTTTAGCAAAGAAAAACCCACTGGTTCCCTCTCAGCCAAAATCACAGCACAAGTTTTTCGTGCAGATTCCCTATGGTGTGGTGGGATGGGCACATGGGAGGAGCGAGTGGACTTGAACAAGAATGGCTTCTCTGCATCTGCACACTCTCGGGCAAACTGAAGGCCAAGGACACACTGTCACAAGCTCTCCTTTGGTGGTGCTCAGTACTAGTTCTGACCCCAGGTCACAGCAGTTGAGCAGAAGGTAACAATGTGTGGCTATCAACGCCCCTACCCCATCACACTCAATCACATTCAAATCACCTGCCCTGTTATCACAACTTCCACCCGAGTGGTGTCTTTGTTAGACTCAGTGAACCTGCACTGACTCACTCTTATCCCCCAAAGTCCTCAGTTCGAATTAGGATTCAGTCTTGGTGCTGTGGAGTCTATGGGTTCAGACACTGATACCACCCATGACATTACATTTGATCATACACGACAGTCTGACTGCCGACAGCTCCTGTGTGTTTCACCTGTTCGCTCCTTCCTAAGTGTTGGCAACTGCTTTATCCAGAATTCGGCATAGCTGGAGGCACGTAGTTGGAAGTCTTGACAAGTGATTTCTCTTACAAGGTAATATCCAATTGCATTTACTCCATGGCTTGTTCTTGTACACTTATACCACAGTTAGTTCGCATATTGAAGACTATTTTGGTTGCTTCCAAGTTTTGGTAATCATAAAAATGCTTTATTTTCTTGGGGGCAGTGGGAGTGGGGTCGTATTTTATGAAGATGAAAGTTTTCAACTTACTTGGCTAAATATCCAGGAATTCAATTGCCGGATATGAGTATGTCTGGTTTTGTTAAAAAAGCAAATGAAAAACAGCAAAAAAACTGCTCAACCGTCTTCCCTCAGTTTTATTGTTCTTTTTCCTCATGGTCTATCCACATATTTATTTCTATAAAAGGTCACACAGGCTTATTTGCAAATTCTATTGCTTGTCCTGTTTGGCCTGGTTGCGATGTTACCAGGGCAAGGTCAAGATTTCATAAACCACCCAGGAGCCAAAAGGTCCAACCTTTCTTGAGAACACTCACACTGGCTTGTTGAGTAATCTTCAAATAAACCAACTCTGCCCGTTGGCTCCCTCTTCTTTCTTTAGGCAGATAAACTCCTGGTCACAGTGCCTCTGAGCTGGAACTGGCACACAGGTGAGGCCAGGGCACACAGTTTGGGCTAAATACACTTTGGTTATCATCGTTACTTATAAGTCAAACTTGTAAGATGCACTTTAGAAATTGTACTTGAATGCACGCTTGCAGAGGTTTATATCTTGAGACTTCAAGGTTTATTAAAAATTTTTAGTTATGGATTTTTTTGCTTTTTAGATGCTTTATTTATATTTTATGTGTATTAATCTTTTTGCCTGCATATGTGTATGTGTACTACATGTCTGGTGCCCCTTGGACGCCAGCAAAGGTGTTGGATCTCCTGGAACTGGAGTTACTGATGGGTGTTGGTTTCCATGTGGGTGCTGGGAACCAGACCTAAGTCCTCTAGAGGAGCAATAAGTACTCTTAACCACTGAGCCAGTTCTCTAGCCCCTAGCTATAGATTTGTCTATCCAATATACAGAATAATTCATCAAGGTTGATCATGACCCTAGCTAACATTTTTTTTTTGTATATTTAAGCAGTTGTTTTCAGATATTTAGACATAACTGTACCTCAATATTTATTTCACTGAACTGTGGCCATATATGGATTAAAAGGCACCCCCACCCAATGTTTTTGTTATCTACTGCTGCTTTAAATAGAAGCCCACAAACAGTTGCCAGGAACTTAGAGACAAGTGGGAAGGAAACCATCTGCATCTGACAGTCCCCGGTAAGGAACAGCCCCTGCCCCGGCGACCCTGGAGTTCTAGTATGCTCCCTGGCCTTGCACCAAAACAGCATCCTCTCCTGTTCCTCATAGCCTTAAGAGCCCAAAGCGCTGAGGGAAGACCCTTCTCATAACCCTTAGCCAATGGTCCTGCTACTGAGAGAAGCCACTTCAGGCAGGACAGAGGAGAGGTAAGTGCAGAGGAAGGGTTAGGACGCCCAAAGACAACTGTATGGCTAAGTCTCAGTGTGTTCTCTTCAGTATCCTGACAACCAGTATTCTTAGATTCTAATTATTCAGAGCCCTCTGTTCCACATTCAGCCCTGTAGACCTCAGATGGCATCTTTTCTTGCAGCCATCAAGATGTACTCCAGGCTTTCTTGTTCTTTCCTTCTGTCTTCTTTTCTCTGTCTCTTCTCTCTCTCTCTCTCTCTCTCTCTCTCTCTCTCTCTTTCTCTCTTTCTTTCTTTCTCTCTCTCTTTTTCTTTCTTTCTTCTTTCCAAATGTTTGCTGAGGATTCACTGATGATGAGGATACTCTCAACTCTGCAGTCGGCCCCAGGGAGGCACTACAGGCCGAAAGCAAGCAGGGCAGCAGCTGGGGCTCCCTCTCCGGCTGCAGGCGCTTGCAACACACCTGTGTGGAGGCCCAACAGTCTGACGCACAAGCAACTTCATATGTATGCCTGTGTTCACCAAGTTGAAACTGTTTCAGTGATTTATATATCCATCAGCATCATGCAGTCTGTACCCTGGAGTCTTAGTGGGGCTCATGTTTGAATGACACAGCATGAAGCTAGTGTGAGGAACACAACATTTAGCTCCTAGGGAGCCTGCATCAGGAATTGCCTGCAAATACCATGTGGGAGATCACATGTAAGAGCTGGACATACCATGGATTTGGAGTGTGAGGCTAAGTATGGGAAAGTCTGGCTCCAGATGAGATGATCTGGGATAGCTCTAGAATGAGAACTTCACAAGGATCTCAGGATTCATGTTCGTGAAGGCTAAGGCTCCACCAAATACATTTCTCCCTTCTGGGATACTCCTAGGAACCAAGTGTCCTAACCTGGCCCCTTGGAGTGGTATCCTTTTGCCTGTACTTACAAATGACCATCTAATTACTCTTGGCTCACAAAGTTTACCTCACTTGTTAAATCTGATCAAAACAATGGTTAGTATCTTTCTCACTTTTTTCTGTATGGTGATGACTCAACAGATATCATGTTGATTAAATGACTGAAAACTATTAACACAAATGAAAACAAGGTCAGCATCATGAGAAGCAGCTAAAAATAAGTGTTTCAGGTGAGCCATCTTCTAAAATAAGATACTTATGTTTAATAAGGAGAGCAAAGTGACTTTAGGAGACATAGAACAAACTGTTTCTCGTATTCCAATACCAACTTTCACGCCTGATTTTAGCATACTTTGTTAACCACTCTGTATAAGCTGGGCTCTGAGCTGGAGGCTAAGGGTTGACTGATTCAGAGCTCTGTGTCTGCGATGGAGGACACACAGACGGTTCCACAGTTTCACCACTCCACAGCTGCTCCTACGGAGCTCCTCGGTTGCAGTGTCTGAGCCCTCCCAAGCTGCTGGGTTTAGAATCACTAAAGAAATGCATATTTGGCCTTTGTAGCCTGCTCCATCACTGCTTCTCCTCTTCCTCCCCCTCTTCTTCCTCCTTTTCCTGTTCCTCTTCCTCCTCTTCCTTTTATTCCTCCTCCTCCTTTGGTCTTTTTTGAGACAGTGTCTCTCTGTAGCTGGAATTCCCTACATAGACCAGGCTGGTTTCGATCTCTGTCTCCTGAGTGCTGGGATTAAGGATATGTGCTGCCATGCCCGCTTGTCAGTTCTTAGTCATGCTAAAAGTAGATGGCAACCACTTTTCTTGGAAGTGATGCTGGAACAGGGTGAGCCACCAGGACCCTGGAAACCCTCTCTGGTTGACGGAATTCCTTCTTGCATTGACTTTTGAGCTCAGTTAGGGAATGTCATTGAGTTTGAGACTCCCTCTCCAGTGAGCGCTAGAGCAGCTGGTGGCTAGTGAGGCTCCTTGGTTCCCACCAGGATCATTTGAACCACACTGATGTCTCCATGTCCTTGCCAAAAAAACTTCTAATGGTTTTAATTGAAAGTTTGAAAACTCCACATGTGACACGACTGCAAATGCACCATCAAGGCGAAGTGCTTCCAAGTCCAGCATGTGACCCTTGAGCATTAAGTTGCAAGGGAGCATGGAAGTTCCTTTTCTTCAGCAACTGCTAGTGAGAGTTCTGGTTTGGCAGAGAAAAAAGTGCAAAGGGACACTGGGACACATTCTCCGCCTGCCCCCACCATTCCCCGGGCCTCACTGCAGCCGGCAGGACACGTGACGAGGCCTTGGCCAGCATTTCTGCCTCCCTTTGTGGCAGCTCACGGCACCCAGCCTGCTGTGACCAGCTTCCTTTGTTCCTCACTCTCTAATCATCCAGTTGGTGGAACTTGGCTGTTCTTTGGTGGAAGTCGGACCCTCTTTGACATAGAGGCCTTCTCCTCACTGCTTCCACTTCTGCCTATGCTCACAAGACCCAGGGGCCATTTGATTGGTGAAAATTCATCTGAGATTTCCTTCCAAACTCTCCTGTCAGGGTCAGAGCCTTGATCTGGGTGAAAAATCCAAGGTCTCTGCCGGCTCATGCACGTTTTCAATGTGGATGTCCTTGCCAAGATGATGGTTCATGCCACCTCATAAGGCCAAGGACTGATGGAGTGAGGTGGTTGTCATGTGGGGATGAGAGTCATACAGTGTCCTTTTCTGAATTTTTAGAAGCTGGAAACTTGGATGTGTATGGAGAATGTTCATTGTGTTCAATGTTGACAGCTCATTAAAAAGAATTTAAAAGCCCCAAATAAAGCAGATCAAATAAAACGTTTTTAGAAGCCCAAGTTGGTACACTGACCTCCGAGACATGCTGGGCATTCTCTATATAACGCTTTTGGGCTGGAAAATCCCCCTGGAGCCCAGGTGATGAACCTAAGCGACGTTGTTCTACCTGGGTACTGGTAGTGAAGATAAGGCCCTGGAGTGATCAGAGTCACGTGGCCAAAGGCTTTTTATTAAGTTGGCTTGGTCTGTGATTGCTAGTTTGGTAGCTCCTTGGCCACAGCACACCTTTTACTAGCCCTGGCCCAAGCATGTATGTTTGACTCGACATCCCACCAAGTCCCCTGAGTGTATTTCTAGGGTCACTGTGGTCTTCTCTCCATGACCTGCGCCCAGACATTGTTGGAGATAAACAGAATGTGTTGATCTTTCTGGGGTGCCGGAACAGAAGGAAAGAGAGGAAGGCCACACCCCTCACTCCTCTGCCTTTCTTTCCCTCCTTCCTCCCCAGACTGTCCCCTCTCCTGCGTCACCGAGAGTCCTAGCATTTGACAGAACTTGTTGTTTTATGCCGCTATGCCTCTGTAAGTGACCAAATGTTTCTCTCAATATTCTCTTTGTACAAGATGATGTGCCTGGTGCTTGTGGCTAATGTTAGAATCATAACAGATGCCCTTATTGTTGGGTGCTGGGTCCATGCAGAGCAAATTAATAATCTGGAGACAAAGGCTTCGCATGCCTGGGGACTTTAGCAGCAGCTCTTGCTGTTAGGTACAGGGTTCATGGTGCACTGAACAAGAATTCTGGAATTGAGACCACTGTGTGGCTGTCACTGGGTATGTAGGCAACGCTCTCGGACGGAGGAATGAAGGGAGTAAAGACACCTTCGTATGGACATGGACAGCAATGCTCTGGTCTGTGATCAAAATGACAGTATCTGGGCACCACTGAGCCAGGAGAACTACACAGCACACCCACCGGTCAGGAGACATTTCAGCGGACTTGGCCAAGGTCATGATTCTCTCTTGACCAGTGATCCTCTGGAGTTGTGAACTGCTGGATGTGGGTTCTGGGAGCTGAACTTTGATTCTCTGCAAGAGCAGCAATGCTTAACCACGGAACTGTCTCTCTAGCCTCTTGTGATTTGATTCTTCTGAGGCAGGATCTTGCTACACAGCTCAGCTGGCCTCCAACTCTTGTTCCTCATGCCTCACGTTCCTGAGTGCTAGGACCTCGGGTGTATACCACCATGCCTGGGCTAATGATTCTGTCCTGATTTGGTATTAAACCACAAGTTTGAATCTTCTTGATAGCTTATAAATGGAGTGCAATCTTTCTATATTTAAGTTGAAGGCCCAGATGACATGCCTTATAAGTTCCACACTTTTAACACCGTGCCCACAGTAATTAGCCCCAAGCCTGGCCTACATGGGTAGCTGAGGCGTGAGTCAGTGAACAAGTGGATGAGTGAATGTGAGTCTCCCGTGTCTCCATCAGTATTTCCGGGGCTGGGGGGGTACTACTTCATTTGAACGGGAGGGGCCTCAGGGCGTTCAACAGCCTCTGCTGCTTCTGCAATACTGCAAGACACCAGCAGGCTTAAGGTGGAAGAGTGAAGCCGAGCAGTCTATCGTGGTTTGGAGTCTTGTGAGTGCTTCCAAACCTCCGTCACATATTGAACTCACAGGAGAGTGAGCAAGAGCTGTGGGCCACGGACACCAGTGAGACGGAAATCCTCCTGAGTTTCTCCATATTCACTCACTGAGTTTATAGCAAGTTCCAAGTTCAACTTAATTTAATATTAGTTTATCTAATTTTTATGCACATGTGTATATGTTCTTACATGTGCAGGTGTATGTGTGCTGTGTGCATGTACGTAGGTGCATACATGTGCGGTGTATATGGAGGCCAGAAATCAACATCAGGTGCCACCTCCAGGATCACTGTCCACCTTCTTTGAGACAGGTCAGTCCTTGGCATGTAAATCACCAATTAGGCTAGCCAGGCTGGCCAGCAAACCCTGGGAATCTTCCTGTTTCTGCCACGTGGCACTGGGATTAGATGTCCATGATGCTACACTTAGTATTTTTATGTGGGTTCTGGGGATCAAATTCAGGTCCTCACATTTGTGAGGCAAGCACTTTTCCCAATAAGGCAGATCTTCAGCCCTAATATTGACTAACACACACACACACACAACTTATGTTTTAGTTATGTGTGGGGATACCAGAAGATAGCAAATCCTCTGAAGCTGGAGTTACAGGCAGTTGTGAGCTACCCAGTGTGGGTGCTGGGACCGAATTCAGATCTTCAGAAAGAGCAGCAAGTGCTCTTAACTGAGGAGCCTTCTCTCCAGCCCCTCTTTTAGAAGGTGTCAGTCAGACATCTCTGAAGTGTTCAGTGGATTGGTTTAGGCTCATGGGGGACGGTGGGGAGGAGCGTGTGCACATTCAGTACTTCTGTGAGATTCGGGGCTGCCTGGTGCTGCTGTATCTCATCTTTCCTTAGTGTGGTAAAAATATAAAGCTCACCATTTCAACTATTCTCAAGTATGAAGAATGGCTTCACTGTTGTGAAAAGATCTCCGGAAACTTTTCATCTTGCAAGCTGGCTAATATGATTTTAAAGCGTCTTTCAAAGTCAGCTTTGTAGACAGAAGTCAGCTCTTCCTACAACTCCAGATGACTATGACTTGACCCCCACCAACAGCTTCGGTGAGTAAGCAAACTTTCTGCCTCCCACCTGTGTCATGGTCCTAGCAAGCTCTTTGGTTTGCTCATTACCAGGAGAAGAAACCATGAATTCTAATCCAAGGGAGAACTGCTTCTCGGTTCCCTCCCATCCACCCAAATTAGGCAAACTTCTGCATTCTGAGTCCTCCTAAATGCCGGAGACTTCATAAAGAGGTGAGTCAAGGATGTCGCTTCGGGGCCTGAAGATGAATGACTGTTCTATCACAAGCCGTGTTCTCACATGTCCCATGTTAAACACCATTGTCCACGATTCCTTTTCTTTTGCAATTCCTCCTCCCTAGATCGGTCTAGACATTCCTTCTCTGCACCTCAACATACAGTTTCCTCATCAGAGTGTTCTGTGCCCATTTTTGCTTGTCTGTCTGTCTTTCCCAACACAGGATGTGAAGGTTGGTGTCCATGTGACCTTGGAATGGACCTAATCAGTGTGAACCTAGTAGTGCAGAACTTGTGTGCTCTGCTGGCCTAAGGCAGGCAGGCAAGGATGCTCACAGAGGAGCGCTGAGTTCCTCTTTCTTTTCAGGGTTCCCTTATGGCTCAGAGGGTGCTGACAAGCCTGGGAGCGTGGGAACCAGGTTAAGCTTTGCTTCCTCTGAATGCCCAGCATCTGCCAACTGCTGGCTCATGGGTAGATGTTTAAGGAACACTCTGAGAATGAATGAGTTGGAGCAACAGAGCCCAAGTGAAATTTCTTAGAGGAAGGATTCTTCCCTTCTTTTTCCTCCTTATAGCCTTCCCTCCTCCCTCCCTCCTCCTCCTTCCTCCCTCCTCCTCCCTCCCTCTTTCCTCCCTTCTCCCTCCCTCCCTCATTACATTGGAATGTGCCTTTAAAACAGGCACACTGTTTATGTTTAAGGGTGAAGGTAATTATGACATGGGGAATGCTGAGCTTAATAAGTATATAGGAAAGGGCTTTTGATCTCATGCGGGGTGAGGGCATGCTTGGTAGGAAGATGAATAACCAGAGTGTTATGGTAAGGCAGGCTGTAGGGGAACAAAGCCAGCCAAGGGCAGTAGTTCCTGATGACCTAAGGACATCATGCAGCCCTCATCAGAACCATGGGGCAGGGGGGAAGTGCCCAGGTAGGCTCATACCCATGTGATGTGGGCTGTAGTCATCATCAGAGCCGTGGGCTCATATTTTCAAACAGCTTGGGCCGGAACCAATCAAACCACAGAAGTGTATGATAAATGTCATCTTTCACAGCAGTCCGTACTTCTTTGGGCCTTTGCTGAAGGCTGTGGACAGGTGTTAGAGCTGTCAGCTATGATACAGAGACTTAAGAATCCGGGCTGAGGCTGAGGCTGCCTTCCCTATGAGAGTAGCCAGTAGAAAGGGAAAAAGACTTATGGTGAATAAACCAAAAGACGGCAAGGACTTACTGATGCACAGTCCTGTACAACACGTGACAAGGCTGCTACAGATAGCCTGCCTGCTGGATCCTGGGCAGTCAGTCAGCAAATATTTTGATCACATTGAGGCCTTCCACCCTATAATTTGTTCCAGAATTTGGGGGCCAGTGAACTGTTCAAAGCCCTCCATTTCTCTCCAGCTGACTACATTTTGTGCTTCCCCCAGCCATCTCTCCCTCTGCTCCGCTGACCACCCCAGCCAGGCAGAACGTACTTCTCCAGTTGCACCTGCGTCCAAGGACGTCTGTTGTTCCTATAATGCTGGGAAGGAACTTAGTTCCCAAAAATGTCTACTGAAAATTTTTGTTATCTGGCCCATCCCTGGTATGATGTAATTGTGATTTTTGGCTTTATAAACCCTACCCTATCTCCTCAGGCTTCAGAATTCTTCTGGGCATTAGCCTGCTCTTGACCACCAACTAATAAATGGACTCTTAATTCGATCATCACTGTGTGTCGTTCCTCTGTGGCTTGTGTCTGGTACAACACAGGGACGTGTGTAACTGGTAAAAATTCAGAATTATAACTTCATCAATGGGAAGTAACCACACGAACAGAAAGAACACAGTCTTAATACTGTAAGCTAAAGGAGACAACTGGGACAAAACTCTCTGTGGGATGCTACTCAGATCTGCCACTGGGAGGAAGCAAGGGGCAGAGGCACTTCTGCTGAGTGTGTGTGTGTTCGTGCATATGTGTACTCGTGGGAGGCTTTCCATGGGCACGTGTATGTGGAGCCTGAGGTCAACTTTGGTGTCATTACTCTGGTATCGTCTACTGTGTTTTTGAGACAGGGCCTGTCACTGGTCTGGCGCTCACTGAGCCTGCTAGGTTGGCTGGACACGGAGCCCCAGAGATCTGCCTGTCTCTGCCTCCCCAGCATGGTGTTATAAGCATATGCCACCACACCTGGCTTTAAAATGGTTTTAATTAGTTTTTTCTTTATTTTTATTTTATGTATATGAGTGTGCTGTCTGCATGTGTACCATGCATGCAGTGCCTGCAGAAGCCAAAAGAGGGCATCCTATTTCCTGGAACTGAAGTTTTGGATGGTTGTGAGTGGGGGGCGCTGAACCCAGGTCCTCTGCAAGAGCAGTCAGCGCTCGAACCCTCTTAACCTCTGAGCCATCTCTCCACATACCTTCCCTCCCCAGTTTTTTTAAAAAATGTGGCTCTATGAATCAAACTCAGGTTCTTGTGCTTGCAAGACAAGTGGTTATGAAATAAATCGTTTTTGTAGCTCATGATATTTCTACTTTTAAAGGGGAACAGAGAGCAAGAAATCTGAGAAACAGCAAATTAAAGTCCCAAAATTCTTTGGTACTGTCCAATAACTGACTCTGATGCATTTTCTCATCTGGACATTGATCACTTTGGATTTCATGATGGCCACTGTAATGTAGAGATTGAGGACACAGGAATCAATATCCTCACATGCTAGACACCATAATATATGTGTGTTTAGAGAGCACGAAGGAGAGAGAGACTGGTTCCTAGCTCTTCAGTTGTGTTTATACAATGCTGTCTGGTAGACACCACAGATGGATACTGTGACTACGTGTGAAATCATTTACTGATTAATTACTGTTTTGTAGCTGTCACCAAATACAAGATAGAACTGACTTACAGGAGGAAAGATTTATTTTGGCTCATGATTTCTGAGGGCTCAGTCCATGGTTGCTTTGCCTCAGAAGCTTGGTGGAATGTCACTGCCGAAGTGTGTGGTGGGAATGCTTCTCTTTGGACTGGAAGCAGAAAGCAAGGGAAGGAGAGGCCAGGGATGATAAACCCCCAGACCCACCTTCAGCCTCCTACCCCCTGAAACTAGCTGTATCGCCATGGTTTCCAGAACCATTAGAAATACAGCCTCCAGCGGAGGAACAAGTATTCAACGCACAAGTCAGTAAGGAACATTATATATTTAAAACAGCACTTCTAACCTTCTAAAATGATGTAAATACTTTAAATATTCTGTAAAGCCTACATCCTCACAGCATCCCAGGAAACACATGAACTCCATGAGATGAAGTGACTGACGCTTACAAGGATGAGATGATCTGATGGAGTCACTAAGGCCAGGTGACCAGGTCAACAAGTGAATCTCAGGAGCTGCAAGCCTGCTCTGCGACAGCACACTAGTTGTGTCCTTCCTCCCTTCTTCCTTCCTTCCCTTCTCTCTTTCTTCTTTCTTTCTCTTCCTTCCTTCCTTTTTTTAAAATTAAGACACAAATTTAGGGTACAAAGCTAGTCAATATTTTCAGGTTCTGACATCTGTAACGAATTTGTTCTTAACTGTCCAAGTGTGTTCTCTTTAAACTACTGTTTTAGAGACTGTCTGTGATGGTTTATCTTCTTTGTCAATGTGACAGGACTTAGACTCACCTCTGGGTGTGTCTATGAAGGCATTTCAAAGAGATTAGATTTAACTTGGGTGAACAACACTGTCCCTGAGGCTGTGGTTCTGCACTGAATAAGGAATCTCTCTTGGCTTCCTGACTGTGGGTGCAATATAAGCAGAGACCTTTGATACTGACCAAGGTTACTGCCGTGTCATCTCACAGGACACCCTCAAACTGCGAGCCAAAACCAATCTTCCCTTCCTTCCTTCCCAAGTTGCTTGTGTCAGATACTTTGTGACTGCCACAAGGAGAGTAACTATGACATTCTACTTCCAGATTAGTCAAGGCTCGGCAATCAGAGACCTACATCAAATCTGGCTCTGGGCTCACTGGTGTACCATCTCAAAGTGTCAACATACTGGTCCTCAGCTCTGGAGAGGCACCCAAGGCAATAGGACTAAATACTGAGATGTGGTAAAAGCCTTGCCCTGAGTAAGAACTTTGCTTCCGGCTCTTTCACCTCCATCCGTGTCTAAGCTGCCCTCTCCAACCTGGATTATAGCTTTTTATTTTTCTCCCTGTGTGTGTGGTGTGGTTTGTGTATGCATATTTGCTTGTGCGTGGGCACGTATGTGGGTGCACATGCATGCAGAGGCCTGAGGCTGATGTCAGGAACCATCTTCCATCAGGTTTCCACCTTACTTTTTGAGGCAAAATCTCTCAGTCAAACCCAGGGCTCACCAAGAAGGCAGTCTCACCAGCTTGCCCTAGAGAGCCCCCATCTGTCTGCCTTCTGAAGCTGTAGTTACCGGTGAGCCACCATATTCATGCAGGGTTTCAGTTCTGGGGACCTGACCTCCTGTCCTCAAGCTTGCGTGGTTAGTGCTTTAACTATTAAGCCATGAACCAGCCCTGCTTTTTAAAAATTTATTTATTTCTATTTCTTATTTGTGTGAGTGCTTTGCCTGTATGTAAGGACACTCATGCATGTAATGCCAATGGGGGCCAGAAGAGGGCATCAGACACCCCGCCCTGGAACTAGAGTTATGAATGGGTATGAGCGAGCATGTGGGTGCTGGGAAGGGAACCCAGGCTCCCTTCCAGAGCAGCTAGTATTCTTAACCACCGAGCCACCTCTCCAATTCCCTGTTTTTTTTTTTTTTTTTTAAATTAATTCTGGCTGGGTATGGTGGCATATGCCTTTGATCCCAGCACTTTTGGGGCAGTGGCAGGCAGATCTGTGTGAGTTTAAGGCCAGCCTGGTCTACATATGGAGTTCCAGGCCAGCTGGGGCTAGAGGGAGACCCTGTCTCAAAAAGACCAAATGATAACAATAATTTTGGAGCACACCAATTGACCCGTCTCTACTCAGAAAGCAAATGTGATCTATCAAAATCCTTGATGATATATTTTGCTTTGATATTTTCAGACAGGGTTTTACTGTGTAGCTCAGACTAGCCTTGAGCTCTCAATTCTCCTGATCCCTTCTCTTAGTGCTGGGATCACAAATGGGGGCTATCTTGCTTGATTCCATAACCTGAGGTTTAGTAATCTTTCCAAACTGCAGGTTATGAGCCATTAGTAGGTCATAGAAAACATTTCCCGAGTCACCCACTAGCCTTTTTATTTAAAAATTTTTATTTTATTTTATGTGTATGAGTGTTTTGCCTCACATGCATGCAATGCCCCAAAGAGGCCAGAAGAGGGCATTAGATCCCCTGGAACTGGAGTTACAGATGGTTGTTAGCCACTGTGCAGATGCGGGTCTCTGGAAGAACAGCCAGTGTTCTTAAGCACTGGGCCATCTCTCCGTCCCCCTCCCCCTTTTATTTGTAATTAATTTATTCAGCCATTCATTTTCAGACAGGGTTTCATGTAGCCCAGGCTGACCTTAAGCTTGCTATATAGCCAAGGATAGCCTTGAACTGCTGAGCCTCCTGCTTCACTTTTGTGGTGGGATTACAGGTGTGCAGCACCACCCCGTTTATACAGCGCTGGGAGTGGAACCCAGGGCTCTGTGTACACTCGGCAAGGGGTCCACACACTGAGCTGCACCCCCTGCCCACTTTCTCCGCCCTTTATTCCAGGAGCCTTTCCTCAAGTTCCTCTAACATTCCCTATGCTTCTGGGGGCGTCAGGGAGGGGTGGGGGTGGGGTTTCAGCACATGCTGTTTTCCTTTGTCTGGCTTTGTCATCCTCCAGGTGTCCGCTCAGGTGCCACATTTTCAGGGCAACTTTGCCAGACTATACTCCACACCCCTGTAGGATGTCAGGGTCAGTGAGTCCTTTAATCGCACGCTTTTTGGACTCAAAACAAGCTTTCCCTACGGGCAGTTGTCTCGCTGCACAGAGACCCTGCTCTTGCCACCATTGCAGTAACCCGGGGCCTAATTCTGTGGGCAGTGGGAGGAGAACGGAAGGACGCAGCAGCCATCCGCAGCCCATGCTGCTGGCTGACCTTTCCTGGGGTTTTTGGTTTGATTTGCAACCAAGTAAGTCAACCAAATAAGTGCTGGGGCTAGGGACTTCCTTTAACGGATTGTACTTAACTATTTATTTTTATTATTTATTGTTTGAAGCGGGTCTCACATAGCCCAGGCTAGCCTTTTCTGATCTTCCAGCCTGAGTGCTGAGATGAACGCCGGCACCACCACGGCTGGCTTTAACTGGATTCCTTAACTTGGGTCTGGTGCGGACCGCAGAGTGAGCAGATTTCAGTCTCGGCCGCAGCAGTTCTAGAGAGCATCTCCCGCCCCTCGGCATCCCGGGACTCCCGGGACCCGGCTTCTCTGCAGCAGGCCCTGGCGACCGACTCCCCGGCCACCCCCGCCCCTCCCTCCCCCGGCCCCCCCTCCCCCGCCCCTCCCTCCCCCCCCCGGCCACCCCCTTCCCCCCCGCCCCTCCCTCCCTCCCCCCCGGCCACCCCCCTTCCCCCCGGCCCCTCCCTCCCTCCCTCCCGCCCCTCCCTCCCTCCCCCCCGGCCCCTCCCTCCCCCCGGCCACCCCCGCCCCTCCCTCCCCCGGCCCCTCCCTCCCCCCGGCCCCCCCTCCCCCCGGCCCCTCCCTCCCGCCCCTCCCTCTCTCCCGCCCCTCCCTCTCTCCCCCCCGGCCACCCTCCCCCCTGGGCTCTGCCGCCCCGTGCTCCCGCAGGTGGCCGGCCTCCCGCCGGGGCGCAGCGGCCGGGGCCCCGGGCTGCAGCCATCTTCGGGGCGGAGGCGGAGACGGGGCGCGGCCTGCGCCGGGAACCGCCCCTTCGGAGCCGCCCTCCGGGGCCCACTCCCGCTCGCCCGCGCGGCGCGGCCGCTCAGAGGCCGCCATGGGCTGGGCGCGCTGGCTGGCGCTGGGCGGCCTCCTGGCCCTGGCCGGGCGGCTGCAGGCGCGGCTGGTGCGCCCGGGGGAAGCGGGCTTCGCCGAGTGCGACGCGTTCTTCCACGCGCGGACCCCGCCCGCGGCGCCGGCGGCCGGGCCGCACCTGAAGGTCTGCCAGCGCTTCGCGGGCGCCGCGCGCTTCGCCACGCTGTACAGCCCGGGCCACCGCGGCCCCGTGTTCTCCGCCTTCCGCGCCGCGCGCCCCGCGCCGGGCCAGGCCGAGCCGCGCGGGCTGCTGGAGCCGCAGGTGAGCGGGCGGGGCTCCGGGGAGGCGGCCCTCCCGCCCCCTTGGGGCGCGGACCTCCGCAGTGTCTCCTGCGTGTCCCGGGTGGGAGAGGAGCCGGCGCGGACCCGCGGGAGCCAGGCCTGCGTGCGCGCCCCTGCAGCCGCAGTCACCGGGGACCCGTGGGCAAATTCGTCTCCACTTTGCAGGAAGCAGACCCAGGCCCGGGAGGGTGCCGGGGCCTACGGAAGACCGTGCAGCTAGTCAAACGGGGCACTGAGGCTAGAGTCACCACCCTTTCTGCTAGGGAATGTCCTGGGCTCCGCCTCGTTACTGTGCTGGGACGGCAGAAGGAACTCGGAGAAGCGTAGCAAGGTAGTTACACACGTGGGGAGGACAAACCGGCTTTTCCTGACCGTGTCTGTAGATTAATCGGACCATTGGCAATGGTGTCATCTTTCCTAGTGGTGGGTCTGTCTGGTGGCTGGGATCAAACCCTGGGAGGGGGCCCTCTGGGCCCTGCAGAACCTGGAAGTCGTCTATAGAGCCCCCAGGCCCTTCCTCATTCACCTCTTAGCAGCCTTCCACCTCCTGCCCGCAGCCTTGGGTTCCTGATGGCCACAGCTGTCCCTCATTCCTGCCCCGGGTTGTCATCTCACGCGGCTATTTCCAGCTCTGAGAGCCTGCCTGACCAGGCTCAAGCGGTTCGCACCATTCGTCCCTTCCCACACCCTTCCAGCTCACAACCTGTTGTTATCGGGATCTGTAAGGTCAGGTGTGTGGAGAGACTGTAAACTTTCCAGAAGACACATCTTAATCTACAATTAATCACTTCCCCCCAGTACACCCCTAGAGCCCACAGTTCTGTGTCGGTACGCCAGCTTCTCAACATGCGTTGTGAAAGAACGTGACTGACCTGTCTTCTCACTAAAGATCTCCTTAGCTTCTGGAGGCCTTGTGATGAGGTAGAAAGAACGTAGCTGACCTGTCTTTTCGCACTAAGGATCTCCTTAGCTTCTGGAGGAGAGAGGCCCATCATACACAGGATAAAGTCATGGGGATGCTTGCTGAGCAAATGTCAGTTAAATTCAGAATATTTTTAGTGATCACCTACTGTCAGACCTCGAGACAGCAGGGTACCGAAGCACAGCTCTAGAATGTGGGCTTCCTAGACTGAGGTGGAATTTGCACGGTGTCTGATAAAACCGTGTGTGTGTGTTCAAATCCCTCTTACTCTAGGGACCAGCTGTGGATGTTGCAGGCTGCACTGGCAGTGATAACAAAGGGTCGTTGTGGGACTGTGTATAATGCTCTCCAGAGGTAGAGGGCGCCTAAATGCTAGCTGCTGTTGTGACCTACACAACACATAATTTAACCGAGGTAAACAGAGCAGGGTTACATTTAATCTGTTGGTAAGGTGGGGGGTGCGGACTTTAGGGTCTGGGTGACATTTGTGTTGAGTCTGGAAAGATAAGGTGGAGTTAAAGAGGGAGATGAAGAGGAGGAAAGGGAGGAGGAGGAGGAGGAGGAGGAGATGATGATGATGATGATGGAGATTTTAAGCAGGGGAATCAAGTATGAGATGAGCCTAGCAAATTCCTAGAACAATGCATGGGAATGGTTGGAGCAGGTAAACTGACACAAGTGAGTGGATTATAGACCACTGAATCTGAAGGGGAATCATGGGAGGGAGGGGCAGGACAATCGGCAGGAAGGCTTAGGCAGAACCACTTACCGGTTATGAGGGAGGCATAAAGGGCAGGGTTTGGCAGTGAGGCTGTAGATCCCCTGGTGGAGTGACAGGTGGGGCAGGGAGTTCTGGAAGATGGGAGAGCTGGGGCTGTGAGGTGTCCTGATTTCGGAAAAGCATGGGAGACTTGGGCTTGGCTCAGGGGTGGAGTGCTTGCCTAGCATGCAGGCAGCTCTGGGGTTGAAGCCCTCCATAAAATGGAGTTTGGTCGCTCATGCCTGTAGTTCCAACACTCACATCACAAGTTTAAGGTCATCCTCAGACTGCATAGTGAGCTCTCGGCCAGCCTGAGCTCTATGAGACTCTGTCCAAAAAAACGTACAAGAGTACAGAGTCCTACCCTGCTGGGGAGGTCAGAGGGTCGCCAGGGCGAGCACCTAGGCTGCTTTTCCCTGCAAAGGAAACTCAAGGTATATCCCACCTCTGGTCAGCCAGGGGCCAAAGAGCAACGAGAAGGAAGGGAGTGGGCTGCGGACGGGCATGCCGGTGACGCCCCTGCTCCACGTCCTGCCCTCAGCCCCGCCCCCCGCCGTGGTGCTCAGGCTCAGTGTGCACTCTGGCCGTTTCCGAGCAGTTTCTATTGCCAGGTCCCTTTGTGCCCACATCACCTTGTGAGGTCAACATGACCAGAGGTCCGGCAGGCAGGAGGCAGAGAGCTTAACGCTGGCTCTGACAGTGAGTCAGCGGGGCCACTCCCTGCCCAGCTCAGCAGCTCTCTGGTTGCCTGCTTGTCCCCACTGAACAAAGCTTCTGAGGAGAAGATACAGAAAGCTCGTCACTGCTGTTTCCAGCACCTTGGGCGCAAGGTTCACGCTGCAGAATGCCATCACAAGACCTCTGCGGCTTGGTTTGCAGCGCCTGGCAAGGACTCCGTCTGTGCCTGTCAACACGCTGCACCCACGGCTGTGAAGTCCTAGCACTGTAAGCCTCTTTGCTGGGCCGGCCTCATCCTCAGCATCCCTCTGTGGACTGCCCCTCCTACACCAAGCCTGACCTTGCACTCACATCCTCCCACTCTTTATGTCTTTGCTGGGGGATCCTTTTCCCCTGAAAGTACTCCCCCTCTGAGTTAGGTCCTCCCCTGAGATAGGACCACTGCTTTAGTGCTCCTGTCTCTTGTCTTCTCTTCCGTTTTTCCTTCTCAGGAAAGGAAGCCCAGGCTAGTCTAGAATTTGCTATACAACCCAGGCTATCCTCAAGTTACATGCCTCCTTCCTCAGCCTCCCTGGTGCTGGGATTGCAGGCATGAGCCACTGTGACTAATTTCTCCACTCAGTACCTACTGACTGATTTGTAATTCCCTGCTCATCTCTTTCTCACCCCTGTTTAAGCCCTAGAAGGCTGAGGACATGGGGGCATGGTTTACTTGTTCTTACATTCCTAGAGCAGAACACACAGAAAGAACTTAATCGGTGACAGATCAGGTAACTAGAATGAACTTGGAAGGCCACTTGGGTGCAGAGGTGATCTGTTCCTCTTGGATGTTGCGAGTGTGACGCTTCTTGGGTCAGAAGTTGGTTCCTGTCACTGTCAAGTAGCCCCTGTTGTCAACGTATTTTGGGGTAAAGCCTGGAAACTTCCATCCATGGCCTTCTAGCCAGCCTTAGCTCTGGCTTCTGGAACACTGCAATGATTTAGTTCCCATCAGTGCTCACAGCCCTGGAGGGCAGCACACCACAGCCCAGATCCTCAGTCCTGCTTTAAACTCAGTCGCTTTTAAACTCAGCTTGGAGAGACCTTGAGAGGGAAATAGAGAAGCACCTCCTTGTGGGCGTCTGTCTGTCCACAGACTCCAGAGACCTGAGAGTGCTTTGGATTTAAGGCACAGGGTTTCTCACTCCCCTAAATGGAAAGCTTTTTGCATACCAGTGATTTCCAAGGAATCCAACATGTAAGGCCTTGTTCTATAAACATGAAACCCGAAGCCAGTGATCACAGTGTCCATTCATTTGATCTTAAAATGTATAGGGAGGGGCTGGGAAAAGGACTCAGCTGTTAAGAGCACTGCTCTGGCAGAGGACCCACGTGGTGGCTAACCACTCCCTATGAGAACCTGCGTCTGTCACTTCCTAGCCTCTGTGGGAACAGGGCACACAGGCAGTGTGCATACCTACATGCAGGTACTCATACAGACACATAAAGGTAGATACAGTATTGTCTCTTCATTGTGGAGATGAGAAAGTGGCTCAGAGAGGTGAACTGTGATGCCTGAGGTCACATAGCTTGGATCTGAGTGCATCACTGGTTGTACTTAGCCCAGTGTCTTTTTATATACATTGGGTTCTGACTTCACTTTAATTCCTTCTTTTCCCAGAGGGCCCAAGAAGGTCATGTCCCACCTTAGTAAATGCACATGAGCAGTTGTCACGTAGAACCTCGAATAAATCTTCAGTCTTCAGTTTCCACCGGTAGCTTCTGGCCTGCACACCTGGAAACAGTGCAGACACTTTTTAATTTACTGTAATCTCAGCCCCCTTGTCATTGCATGTGAGAACAGACACGTGGACGCTGTCGCACACTGAAGACTGTGCATGGGGCATAACAGGCAGGACAGCCCTGGGTCTTCCTAATAATAGGCTCGGTTTAATTCCTGCCTTGCCATTCACAAGCCATGTGTGACCTCGTGTTCCTCCAGCCCTGCTTTTCCTGTTTGTTTACTAAAGGCAATAGCTATGTCCGCCATGTAGAGGGATTGTGAGAAGTAAACAGGATAGCCTAGGAATCAAGCAGCATGGTACTCAGACTGTAGGATGCACACAGTAAATGAGGGCGAATAGTCTGTCAAGGTCTAAAAGGTGCTGTGCTTACACAAACGCACACACACACTGCACTAGGTGGGTGACCTTTCCATGCCACACACTGCACTAGGTGGGTGACCTTTCCATGCCACACACTGCACTAGGTGGGTGACCTTTCCATGAATTTCTCCTGACTGCAGAACCTTTGCCTGTGAATCATCTTGGATGCTTGACACACATCCCACACTTACGAGCTCAGCACATACATAGGGAGAGATTGGACGAAAGGTTGGATGCATGCATGCATGGGTAGGTGGACTCATGATGGAAGGATGGGGTTAGGTGATTAGAACAGCCACAACACACAGGTTTCAGAGATACCTCCGCCCTCTGTGCTGAGCAACCAAGAAGGGTGTGGTCACAGTGAGTAAGGGCGTTTGAAGGTTCACGCTAGGCCTGGGTGAGGCTGAAGTGCAGGGCTTGGGGAGGGCTCCAACATCAACGACTCCAGCTTCTTCCTCATGGTATATGGGTTGAGGAAGAAATCCTGCAAGCACCTTCTTCCCTGGCCCTTTCTTCCTTTGCCCTGGGATCCAGCCATTGCCCTGAAGGACCTTCTTGGGAGTACTCTGAGGGCTTGCCTTCTGTTGGGGCATGTTTCAGGGACGTGTCTATTCAGTGATACCTCTTGATGCTGCTTTTTCAGTTCAGACATGTTTGGATAGCCATTCACGATCCCTCTGACTGTGGGCAGAGGTCTTCACAGTCTAACCTTCATAGCGTGCAGTGGCTCTATGACCCATATTTTATAGGTTAGGAAGCTCAAGTTCAGAGTGGTTAAGTAACTTGTCCAGGGCCACTCAGCTGGTAGACAGCAGAGCCCAGGTTGCCTGCCCCATTAGCCTTGTCTCCTCTCTACCAAGGCTCTTTTCAGATAAAATGTCAGTTGGACTGGAGAGATGGCTCAGCAGATAAGGGTGCTTGTTGTCAAGCCTGAGGACCTGAGTTCAATACCGAGAACCAATGCTACAGAGTTGCCATCTGAGCTGTACACGCGCACTGTGGCATGTGAATGTCCTGCTCAATAAATAAATAAATAAACAAACATAAAAGGGAATCAGAGCAGCAGTGTTTTATCCAGAGTCCAAGCTGCCAGGCTAGATTTACTCTTTTACTGACTTGAACCAGTTCTTTGGCTGGCTTATGGCTTTGCCACAAACACAAGGCTCTCCAAAAGCCCATTTCCAATTGCCATCAGCTCTGATATCGGCTCACGGTGACTGGATGGAACCTTCCGTGAGGTGTAAATGTTTTATTCTCTGGGCTTCTGTGTTTTCTTTCCTGTGAACTCGCTCTAGAAGTAATAATGCAGATTCCCCCCAGTGCTGGGGGCTCTGGCTTCCATGATCTTGTCTCTCTGTGGAAATACCACAGCCCAGGAAAACTAGATTTTCCCCCATTTGAGATGCATTTCGTATCTACTGTGTGGTTACTTCCCCTTTTAGTTTATAAAACTTGACTTGGATCAGAGCGATAATTCTTTGATGCTATATCTGCTCATAGAAAGGAAGCGGGGCGTGGTGGTGCTGCCTGTAATCCCAGCACTCAAGAGTTCAGGGCAAGAGGAATGGGGGTTCAGGGTTATCCTTGGCTACAAACTGAGTTGAGGCCAGCCTGGGCTACCTCAATAACTGGATTCTCTGTCTGAAAAACTGAAAAAGGAAGGAGGAATGTAGAAAGCTGGTCTATGCATTGAATCACAGTGAGAAGAACTCGGTCTTGCAGCTGTGCTCTCTTGGCCCTGTGCCTGGCAGACATCGGCCCACCCCAGAGGTAGCAGAGGCCTGACTTACTATTTGAAGACGTGAATTAAAGTATACATTCGAGTCAACATGTGAGTTAATTTTAGAGATGGTTGTCCTGGGCTGGGCTTGCCCACCTGTTAGCAGTGACACATAATGCTCTCACCAAGCCCACAGCCCCTCGCTAATTAACTCATTGAGTCAGCAGATATGTATTGAGCATCTACTGTTTGTCAGCGCCAAGAATAGATCAGTGAACAGACAAAATAACCTGCTGTCATGGGGCTTTGTATCTGACAGAAGATGCAGTGAATAGCATTAAAAATGAAAGCCATCGTGCTAAACAGCTACGGAGAAAAACGGAGTAAGAATAGAAGTTGTCCAGAGAAAGTTGAGGACGAGAAGGAGTTTCCTGCAGAGATGTTTACAGGGTGACTTTTGGGGACAGACCTGAAGGAAGTGAGAAGGCCATTCTGGTAGGTATCTGGGCAAGAGCATTCTGGGCAGGAGTGGTAAGTGCAAAGCCCCTGTGTGCATGATCTTTGAGTGAAGAAGAACCAGGAGACCCATGCATAGCATGAGATGAGGTCTAAAGTTGGAGAGAGATGGCAGGTCCCTCAGGTCATGTGGACTGTTGGGAAGAAACATGTTTTCCCACAATGTGAAATGGGAAGCCTTTGTGCAGGACTCCAAGCAGAGGCTCTGATGTGGTGATGAGACATTCAGTAGAGTCATCATTTGGAGCTGCAGTGAGAACAGACTTGTGGTATCAAGGGCAGAAGTGGAGAGACTGGTTAGCCTCAGTCATCTGGCAAGAGACGGCAGTGGCTGGACCAGTGTTTGGTGGACTGGTGACAGGGTGGTTTTCAGTGTATTTTGAAGAAAGGACCAAGAGTCTCTGGGGTGAGAGAATGGGAGGAGTTGCAGATGACTTGATGGTGCTTCTGTGAATGACACGACAGTCCTGAAGAGCCAGTTTGGGACCACATCGAGAGCTCACGCACAGCACCATAGTGGTTACAGGACTGGGGTTGGAGGGACACTGGGCTGCGGGGTGGGTGATGAGTACCAAGTTTTGTGCCACGGAATGAATACCTTCCAGCGGCGTGCATGTGTGCCTACGGTTGATGACGCTGCATCGTGAATTGCAAGGTTTGGTAGGAGGTGTGTCTTAGTTCCCTTTTCTGTTGCTGTGAATGATATTCCCAGACTAAAGCAACTGAGTGGGTAAAGGGCTGGTTTGTCCCACAGCTTGGGATACAGTCGTCACTGCTGACAAATTCAGGTGTCAAGAGTTTGAACAGCTGATCACATCCGGTCCACCGACCAGAGCAAACAGCCACGAACCAGAGCTCAGTTCGCGCTCTCCACTCAGGATCCCCTGCTGGGGAACAGTGCCAGCTGGAGTGTGTGGATCTTCCCATCTTGATAAACATACTCAGAATACACCTCCACCCCCATCCAGATTCTCGGAGGCCCATCTCACAAGTGAGTCTAGATTTTGGCAGGTAGACAACACTAATCATCACGAGAGGGTAGATGTCATGTTAGGTGCTCCTGCTGCACACAGGAGTGTGCACCTCCCCCCATGCACAGAAGGAAAATGTATGTAAAGAAACCTTGGGAGATGGTGGCTATGACTGTCACCCTGCTTGGGATAATGGCACCAGGGTGTTCATATGTGTCCAGACCCCACAGACCTATGTGTACTGCATATGTTCACTTCTCTATGTATCAGCCATACCTGCGTTGAGCTGTGTATCTGTGTGTATGTGTGTTGTTTGTGTGCCTGTATGTGTGTATATGTGTCTCTGTATGTATATGTGTGTTAAAGGGGTGTCTGTGTGTGGTGTGTCTTTGGGTGTGTGTATATGTATATATGAATGTATGTGTGTGTGACTGTGAGTCTGACTGTATGTGTAACTTGGCTTTGGACACACTGAGTGATACTACCACGGTCTTAGTGGAGCCTCTGGTACTGTTCTTCCCGCTCTGTAGCCAGCCTGGCTCCCCAGGGGAGTAAATCCATCTGAACCTAGCACACACTGAAACTTAGCAGGTCAGTAGTGCAGTGAGCTAGACCGTGGGGCCAAGAGAGTGATACAGGACAGTGAAATCTTAGCTCATGGAAACAGTTGACTTGAGATGGAGCCACATGCTATCACAGGCAGGGGTCAGCTCGAAGGACAAGAGAGCTAGCTGTGACCAAAGGCGCCACCAAGATGCTTAGCTCAACAGAGAGAGCACCTGACTTTCATGTGAGAAGGTAGGGAAGGCTGAAGCTCGGTGATTATCCTCCAGTCACAGGTTCGGCTTTCAAAGGTCTTTCACGCTTCTGCCTTGTGCTTGGCGGTAGTTTGGTAGTTCTTTGGTGGTGACTTTATCCAGGAACCCCGAGTCCCTGCTGCTGGCATCTCTATAACATCTTGTTCCAATGGTTTGGTCTGGGACTTAATGATAAGGCCGAGTGGAGCAGCCAAGAAAGCACTTAGAAGGGGAGAAGAAACACCTATCTGCCAGGGGCCATGGCGTGTTAGCTCCCCAGCACAACCTCGGACAGAACAATCTCAACTGTCAACATTGTAAGGTTCTGGGTACCCTGAACCTGACAAACATGTCTTCCTGACTCAGAGGCGAAGGCAGCAGAGGGGACCGGCACGGTGTGAAGACAGATGCTGGGCCTGAGTCTCATTTCAGATGTCCATCGGATGCTCTTGGGCTCTAGGAAAGAGTCTATCTCTAGCAAGCAGGCTCAGGTTCCCATGAAGTAACCCAGGCAACCGTGTTAGTATTAGTTACTTTAACATCACTGTGACCAAAAGGCCTGACAGAGGCAACGTAAGGGGAAGGGTTATTCCAGTTCATTCGAGAGGACTCCAGTCTGCTCGAGAAGGGAGGCCTGCTGGAGAGGCTCTCTCTATCCGAGGCAGCAGGAGCGTGTTGCAGACAGATACTCATGTAGCTGCAGACGAAGGGGCCCGGGACAGCTGGGCTAGAACCTCAAAGGTGGGCCCTGGTGACTCACTTCCATCAGAAGACTCTCCCCCCGCCCCCCTGGGCACAGTGCCACATCTCTTGTGTGCTTCCTGATGCTGTGGTAAAACACAGACCAGAAACAATGGGGTGGGGGGCGAGAGTTAGTTCATCTTACACTTCCAGGTGACATTGTTAGGAGAAGTCAGGGCAGGAACCCCTGGACCGCGGAGCACTGCTCGCTGGCTCGCCTCCCCTGGCCTGTGTTCAGCCTGCTTCTACAGCCTAATCCCACCTACCCAGGGGCAGGCGGGCCGTCCCATCCCTCCCACATCACTCAACAGTCAAGAAAATATCCCACAGACCAGCCCACTGACAGTGATGGAGGACATTCTTCAACTGAAGCTCCTTCCCTCCAGATATCTCTAGTTTGTGTCAAGTTGACAAAAATCGGCACAGGCTGGGTCTTCCCACATCAATTAAATTAAGACAGTCTCCCACAGGCATGCTTACAGGCCAAGCCAATAGATAATATATAGATAATCGATCACTGAGACTCTCATTCAAGGGCATTCTAGGTTGGGTCTAGTTGAGAACCACCCATCACAGCCACTGTATATGTTCTCAAAAGACTGGGTGTCCACTTCTGCCTCAGGACACATGGAACTGAACCATCAGCATGCCTTATCCTCAGCCTTGGGCAGCTCATTGCATCAGCTGCCACGGAGCACTCCGTCAGACCTTCAAGGGCGCCTGCTGACCTTTCTTTCTGCATTTCAGTTGCACCAGCTTCACCGCTGTGACCCTTGCCATCTCTGCTCTGAGGTCTACGCTCCTGACCTTTGAAAGTTACAACTCGGCTTCCTGATGGCCAGTGTCAACCTAGTCCACGTGGCCCCTCTGCATACTATACCAAAGCTAGAGAAATCCTCTGAACATTTGTCCCATGTCTCCCATGTTTCTGCAGGATACCCCGTTGCTCTGCTGATCGAGACACGGCTCCTTATCACGGCACACGGAGTTGCCCTGTCTGCCCCTGTTCTCCTCCCATCTTATCTGGGCTTACACACATTCACACATTGCCACGCTTTTAACTCTGGCTGCCAGGACTTATGTCCATCATCTGTCCAGCACAGAGCTTTTGAACCTGCTGTGTTATTTGTATGCTGCATTAGGCTTCCCATAATATAGGTTAACTGCCCATAAGACTATTGTGGCAGGCCACATGCCTGTCTTTGTTGGCATGTTACACTCGCACGGTAAGTTCTGTAACTGAGTACCACAGGATTCAACTCCCAAGTCCCATCGAGGCAGGTGAGGGCTACAGTTGCACCCCACCAGGCCTCGTTATCGAACACTTGGAGTGACAGGTTTTTTCTTCAAGGGGCTAAATAGGAAATAGTTGAGTTCACGTAGGCCAGGTTTCTCTCGTGCAATGAGTCAACCATACTTATTTGAACAAAGCAGCCACAGACTGTAGAAAAGTCTGCTTATGAAAATGGGTAGGTTGGGGTTGGCTCATGGAATGAGACTGCCAGCCATGGTCCAGCACAGTCCGCAGTGCTCAGGGCTTCAGCGAGTGCCAGGCATTTAACACGTGTGTATCAAGTAGTGATGTTTGGGATGTACACGGCCCTGTTCCTGTTGTGGCCCAGTAATCCCTGTGCCTATCTGTGTACAAATTTAACTAAGCCTTTTGGCTTAGTGGAGATTGTCGTTGCTATTTATAATATTTAGGTTTTTATGTATATAAAGGTAACATATTCTCATGATCAAATTTTTTGAGCATTTTAAAGTGTTTTGTATACTTGGAAAATATCCCACTTTTCAAAGTAACCAATTTCATATTTGTTTATGTGTATAAATGTGTAATAGTCCAGAAACTTCCATCATACGTAAAGACACATACACTATTTCATGCCCTTTACTTTTGTCAACAAGGCACTGTGAGGGCTCAGTGAACAAGTCTTTCATAAACAATTCTCCCATCCAGGAAGGAAAGTGTGGAGACCCATGTAATGGGTGAGTTTGCAGATACGTGGAAGCAATCCATCCATTAAATGCTTTGCTTAGAAGACTTGTGGACTTCAAATGCAGTCTGTGTCATCATTTGAGAATATACAGTATATAACTCACAGATGACTAGAAATAGCCCCGCCCTCTTTCCTTTTCCTGTGTGTCTGCAAAGGGAGGAGGAAGGTTGAGGGTCCCACAGCCTGAAGGGGGAGAGCTCACGTGGGTCTGTGTATTTCTCCTCCTTTTCCTTTTTCTTTCCTTGTCTTTAGTCAGTGCTGGAGATGGAACCCAGTGCTTTATACAGATTAGGCATGGTCCTGTTGTCTTTGAGTGCCCATTGTGGCTGTCTCCGTGGAGACAGGCTGGGGGCTCCCCAGTTTCACGCAAGGACTCGTGACGGAGTGCTGGCAGCGACATCTGAGAGGCTCTGTGCTGGCGCAGCTCAGTGACCAGGTTTTTGGTGCTGTTACGTTCACTGCCATCCATACCGGGGACCACTCTGCCCCTCCGTGCCTCCCAGTGCCCAGTGCCTTGGGCTAGCCAGTTAGAGAAAGAGGAAGTTAAGGATCTGGGAAGACTGGCGTGTATGTGTATGTTTTGGGTGTGAGTGCGTTGCATCTGTGTGTCAGCGCACGTGTGCTTCCTCCCAGTCTGACCATTCTTGGACACGGCACATATGGTCACTGAAAATCAAGTGCGGGACTGTACCTCAGATCCGTTCTCTCTCAGCGCATTGGGACTTTAAAAGCAGGTCTGGGTTGTTGGGAGCATCAGTGACAGAATCAAGCTCACCTGTTTCTGTGCTTGATAACCTGTCCATGGACTCTATCTTGGTTAACAGCTCTAGTTGGCACCATAAAGGGTCACACAACCACCAGGCTTCCAGTGTTGACCAGTATTTAATCTGCTGCTGTCATATCACCAGCATCAAACCCTGTTGTTGAGACCTCATGACGCACAAAGTGAGCAGCAAGACTCAGTCCTCACCCCAAGGATTCACGCTACTTAGCTGCAAAGACAGCTAGCTAATCCTCAAAGAGTCTCCTACTTAATTTTCTGTCAAGGGACCGTTAGCTTCCAAGGCAGGGACTGATAACAGAGTGGTTAAGAAAGATGGGCTTGTAGTGAGACAAACTGGGCTGAATTCCAGCTCAACCATTTGTTAACTGTGTGGGTTGGAGATGTAACCAAAACTCATGGGGTTTGGTTGTCATGGGGGCCACTGGGCAAATAGTTGTCCGTATCCCACAGAGGTGTTAGAAGATTTACCGATAGTGTGTGCAAAAGGCAATGAACCCAAGCATTCAATAAATGTGCATTCAGCACAGTGAGCAAAGTGACTTGAGCTTGCCGGCCCAGACCCGAGGGGGTGGGGAGGGATGAGATGTGTGCCACTCCTGAGGACTGACCTGGTGTTATGGATCACACCATGTTTCACATGCTGCACTCTACTGCATCCTGAGAGTGGCCTCAGCAACCCTCAGGTCTGCTGCCGCCCTCTTCTGAAGAGCTACATAGACACTCCTTCTCTGTCCCCTGGCCTCCCAGCAGCTAGGACCAAGACAACTGGTCTCTTCACTTGTTCTCCAATTTAAATCCTAGTGTCTAGAAGTTTCCATTGCCTACAAGATCCATGTCTCTTGTCCCTAACAGGCTTACAATGTCAGTATTTAGCTTCATTGATGCATGACTGATAGACTTATCCAGAGTTCTTTAATGAAAGATGGGGTTGGTGTAAGGTCACACTGGAAGATTCACAAGCAAGGGAAAGAGATAGACACCACAAACAGACCAGCTCTGGGACATTTTGAAATCAGATGGTCAGTCTTCAAAGTCTTGTTTCCACCATGTTGTGGTCTCTCTTTCTCTCGTTTAAGAAATTTTAATATAAACTTTTTGTGACTTTTATATGTGTTTGATGTGTGTGCATACACACATTGCCATGGGTTTGGAGGTCAGGAAACTCTTCTTTCACCGTGGGTTTCAGGGATTGAACACAATCTGCGTCTTTAACACTGGCCCATGTGTTCCTACTGGGAACTGAACTTGGATAAGTAACAATTTAAGGAGAATTCACTGATTTCCTGTGGTGGCCATGAGCCAGGACTTAATCCATCAGAGATGAGTACAAGGGTATTTAATAAAGACCCAGCCCAGCAGTGCCCAATCTGGATCATACCAGAATCACCTGGAGAGCTTTAACCCCATGCTACCAAGGTCTCCTTTTTAAATATTCTGTTCAGTAGGCCTGGGTGAGGCATGAGGGTTTGTTTATTTATCTATTTATTTTAACTTCTGGGTAGTTTTGATATGCAGTCGACTCTAAGATTTCAGTGTCTGAATTCAGAAGGTGAAAAAGGTAGACATCGGACCTTCTCGATGTGACTGGCTCTTCTGAATTTAGTACCACACGTGAAAGCCAAGAGCAGTTGCTCTGAGAAAGTAAGTGGTGTGTAGTGGAAAAGAGGCCTCTGTGTAATGAGGAAGGAAACCCAAGACGACCGGTGATGGAATCTGACAGGGTTCTGCAGCCTGGGAAGGCCTGAGTGGAATCAAGCCCTTCCTTGTGTTCCCAGGAGGTTGAATGCACAGAGCTGGGCGAGAACAGGGGCTGCGAGAGGTGTCGCTGCAGTTGACTTGCCCCAGAGTCCCCCTGGCCTCCACCTGGGGCTCCTTGCCACACTTACTGCCTGGAATTCTTCTCTTACTTTGCTTTCTTCTTTTACTTTCATTTTTTTCAAGTACAATGTCTGATGAGGAAAGGGACCCTTCCCCTTTCTCCCACCCCACCCGTTTCTGGCTTACTGCTGGAGAAGGCTCTGTGCATCCTTGAAGGCCACACAGACTGGGCCGGTGTTGGAAGCCTGGTCCTTCCAGAGCAGGAAGGTGTGTGTGTGGCCTGGGAGCCCAGAGGAAGGTGATTCACCCAGAGGAAGGCCAGCAGGCCCTCCTCAGTGCCAGACAGCCGCAGCTCAGCCCAGGAAACGGAAACCTCCGCAGGTTGGATTCTAAAAAAGGAAAAAAGCACATTAGCATCCTTCTGATTCTTTTAAAGCTACTTCTAGTCCCAGGAGGACAAAGAATTGTAGATTCCTAGTGAGGAGTTAGACTTTTTCTTTTTCTTCCTAAATGGGTGGGTCAATTCTTTTTCCTGAGAGCTGAAAGGCCTCGTGCTCTGTTCCTCCCCGAGGGCCCTAACCCTGCTGAAAAGCCTCCTGCTCTGTTCCTCCTCCAGGGCCCTAACCCTGCTGAAAAGCCTCCTGCTCTGTTCCTCCAGGGCCCTAACCCTGCTCTTCTGACCCTCCTGATCTCCTGTTTCTTTGTTGAAAGGCAGTTCCTTCCCTCACTGGGTATTTTCTGTGGTGTGAGGTCTTGAAGGGCTCCCCCAGGAGGCAGTTCATTCCAGTGTGTGACTGCAGAGGGCCTTTCTGCTCCACACAGCTCTGATCAGATCATGTGATTGATGGTCCAGCTGGGGGAGGGGCAGCCTTTCCTTGTTATGAGCGACCCAGCAGTGATGAGCCAGTAACAGCTTCTCATAGCTCCGTGTGTGTGTGTGTGTGTGTGTGTGTGTGTGTGTGTGTATGTATGTGTGTGTGTGACCTCACTCAGCAGAAAGCAGATCCGAATATCTACCATTCAGCCCCTCCTGTTATTTAACTCTTGTTAAAAAGAAAGCTCATTGGAAGGGCCTACTTCATTCCCACAGTTCAAGGAGCTCACTGCATCATCTGGAGACCACAGGATAGTTTCTGACTCATCTCTGTGTGTGCTTATCTAGTTATTGCTCAAAATTTCCCAGGGGAAGGAAACTCCACCCTCACCATGGCAACCCATTGCCAAGTTTAACAACCACTTTGATGACCCTTCATCACTACCTTTTCTTTATGGAAGTTCTTGGGACAGCAACAAAGAAACGACAGTAAGCTCTTTCTTGAGACTCCTCAGCAAATTGTGGGAAATTCTGCATGTATCCAAATACAATTGTGCAGGTCTGTTGAGATCATCTTTTTGTAAATACCCCACACTTCTTATGGTATGGGCCTTTGTGCCAGGTGTATGGGACAGAGGTGGTTGGCACTACCTTTACCCTTTAGTTCAGTGGGACAGACGGGTAAATACACTGTCAGTGAGGGGACACACTCCCGTGCACATTGTCTTTGGCAGTGGCCTGCTGAGACTGCCCATCCATGTGTATCTCATGGGCCTGGGTTCTGTCTCCACTCACGCCAGCTGCCCTTTGTCCGTCAGCCATGCCCGACCCCTCCCCGTGAGATTTTGGCAGCCTTTCTTTCCTCTTTTGTCAGCTCCCCCACCCCGTGCTATCAGAGGCTGGAGACCATCCCTTTTCTCCCTGTGCTCTGTCTGAATTTGATAGTCAAGATGCTGACCACAGCATCCCTGGGGAGCCATCTACCGCCCCTCATCTGCCTCCTCAGGGAGATTTCCCTCAGCCTGGTCCGGTGCCTCTCCCTCTTACTCTCCATTCCCCTTCTTCCCTTGACCGGAATTGCCACCTGCTACCAGGAGCCCACCATGCAGACTCTTCACTGTGACGGGGAGACCAGAGCTTAAGAGCTGACTAACCTGCCTTCAGTCTATAAAAATGCCAGGACAAATGTCCAGGAGTCCTATTGGCTCCCTGCTCTGACAACAGCTTTCTCTTGACTTTCAAATACCATGCTGTACTAGTGTGTGTATATTTGTGCATACACATGCAGTCCATAGGGGTGTGTGTGTGTGTGTGTGAGTGAGTGAGTGTGTGTGTGTGCATTATTTGAAGCCAATCCTAGTAACACATGATAAATTCTCCCCTTCGTTCCTCCTCTGCCTAGCCCTCTGCAGAGCCTCTAACTCATTTGGGGACAGCCTGATGCCTTCTCCCTACTCCTAGGGTCTTATGGCATAGTCACTTGACTGGTTTGGGAGACCTTGTCTGGGACACCTGAGTCCTCAGAGCTCCCCTGTACCTGCCCTTATCTCTGAGCTACGTGAGGAAGTGTGGTCCTGGCCAAGAATGGGCAGCAGAAGGACAAACAGTGGAGCAGCTGGTGAGCAGCCTTGATGCCCACAAGCCCTAGAGCTCCACCTTGTAAGGGACACTCTCAGCCAGCAGTGCCTCTCCCCTCAATGACCACCTCCCTGTGCTACAAGACACTAGGTGACCCTTGCCCTTGAGGTTTGCATGGATTTGCAGCCCAGTGACCCTCAGGGATTGGGCCTGCCCATTGCTCTCTGACTCTTCTGGAGCCTAAACAAGCCCTGAAATGTCTCCTCTAAGCAGCCCCAGCTTCCCAATGCCCCTACCTAGGGACTCCCCAGTATAACGGAGTTTCCACAGCCTCCTGTGTCCAGTCACTTAGACCCTCTGTCCTCATTCCTCTCATTACTGATCTCCAGTCATCTAAACCATGGCCTGTAGCCTGGCCCTTCTTTCTTTCTTTCTGAGGCAGGTGGCTCACCGAGGATCATGCCCTGGCCAAATGTTCCTCCTCCATTGCTTTGGCATGACACTAGATGACTGATCTCCTTACAGTTCCATCTCTGTCTCCCAAGCCAGTCCAGTCACCTCCTGTCCTGGTGCAGGCTGCCCTGTGGCTCTCAGCATTCTCCCTGCACCCCGCCACCCAGGGGCTGGAGCTGTACCTGGGATTGGTTCGGAGCCTCAAAGCTAGAGAAGCTGGTCTTGGCCCTCCACATGCATGTCCGCCACTAGTTGAATGACTTTGTACCTGCTGCTTATCTGGGGTTCGCTGCCGCAGCACTCACAGTGCCTGTCTCACCCGGGTATTGCGGAGGAAATGACGACGTGTACCAGTGTTTCCCCAGCTCACCTGGTGCCCAGCTGCCCTTTCCAGTTAAACCTCGCATTTTCCTCCTCAGAGCTCTGTCTCCCAGGCTCCCCGTTTCTGCATGTGGGTCTTTGTGTGGAACTCGTACTGAGCCTTTGCCAGCCTTTTAGGAATTTCATGCTCTGTCAACATCTGGCTCATTCCTGTCTCACTTCACATTTTGTTTATTTCCGAAAAACCCTCCCACTACACTGTGCCCAAGCTTTCCTTCTTGATGCTCTTTCTCCTTCACCTGTTGGGCACCTGATGTAAGGTGCATTGCGCTGTTCCTTTGAGTTTCTTAAGGCTGCATCTCCCTTCAGCAGCTGCTGCCTCTCCTGCCGTGAAGGCCATTTGGAAGTATAGATGAAGGAGTGGGAACATGCGCTTGGGGCAGGACACCTCAGTTCCTAAGCTGATCCCAGCTCACATCTTCTGTGTGACCTTGGACAGATCACTCACTCAGAGTGAACCTCAGCTCCTTCACCAATCAGAAAATGATACTAGTAATATATAGCTGTGAGTTTAGATGAGGGACTAGTTAGCTTTGCGATTATTGACTCGGTGTATGTAAAACTCCTAGAACAGTCTGGCAGATAGTGGTTAGTAAATTGTGGATGCCATTATTATCCAGTTCCAGGGCCTCTTCTACAGTGATGCACATGCAGAATACAGCCTTAACCAGTATTGTTGACTAGGTGAGTAGTTCCCCTCCAATAATGCTTTTCAGTTGTCCATCTTTTGTTTTTCTAGCATGAACTTACCCCAAAAGTTGGAACTGGGCTCTTTTCATTTAATTCTGAAAAAAACAACAAAAATAGTTTTTTGGTCTAAGGAAACATATGGGCCTATTGAGAGAAACAATTTTTTTTCTTGGTGCTAAGTTTGAAAAGGAATTTATTATAAGATTATTTATGGGACAGGAGTCTAGTAAAGTGGGGACAGCTTCTTCTAAAACCTATTTAACATGTTGATCTTAGAGGAAATTTTCCATTAAATACAACCACTGTATCAAATGACATCAGCAGTCCTGAGGGGTGGGGTCAACTGGGTGGAAGATTGCTCAGGGAGAGAGAGTGCAGTGTGTTGCCTCCCTGAAGAGGTGCCACTGGGGAACCAGAGTGAGCCTGGAGGTGTGCCAAGGGGCAGGTGTGACCGGGGGATTGTAATCTGAAATCAGGTCTTACATCGCAGGTGTAAGAATGTTGTCTACAGGGAGCAGTGTTGTCACTCATTTTCTATAATTGCAATAAGCAGATCATTAAATTGTAGAAAGTAGGAGGATGTATTGGCGCTTTAATGACAGTGTGTCAGATAATATATTTTAATCAGTCAGTCATAGTGGCACATGCCTTTCATCCCGGCCCTCTGGAGGCAGTGGCAGCTGGATCTCTGTGTGACTGAAGCCAACCTGGTCGACACAGTGAGTACTAGGCCCGCTGGGGTCAGGGAGACCCTGCCACCAAAGAACTGAGAAAGCAAGTGTCTCAATCAAATAGGCTTATTGTTGTAATGCAGTTTCCCACATTTCTCTCAGTGAAGGTCAATTAGTGAGGTATTTACTGAAAGATGCTGAGATTTAACGTGTTTGTAAATGACGTGGCAGAGTGTCCTCATGACATGGCCAGTTGTATTACAAAATGCAAAATCTGCAGGAAGTTTGGAGAAGATAGATGTTTATCCTGAACAGATGAAAGATTTTGAGTAACAGATAACACAAAAACAATTATGAAGGATAAAGGATAAGATGTTTTGAGAACTAGCCCGTGTGGCTTAGGAAAGGTCTGGGCCCCCATTTTCCTGTTAGTGATGATGTCCTGGTTAGCTTTGTCAACATCACACAGCCCAGAATCATCTTGGAGAAGCCTCACTTGAGGAGTTTCCTAGATCAGGTTGGCTTGGGAGCATGTCTGGGGGGAGTGTCCTGATTACCACTCTCTGCAGGAGGCCCAGCCCGCTGTGTGGCACCATCCCCGGCAGGTGGGCCTGGGCTGTACAGGAAAGCTAGCCGAGCCTGGCATCCAGGGAGCCAGTGAGCATCGTTCCTCCCCGGCTTCTGCCTCAGGCTCCTGTCCTGACTTCTCTCAGTGATCGGCTGTGGCAAAATTCAATAAACCCTTTCCTCTGTTTACATTGCATTTGGTCATGGTGTTGGTTATGGCAACAGAAAAAACTAGAACAAACCGGCTACAGCCTATAAAACTTTTGGCAGCATCAGGGAAGCCGCTGGAAAGTGCTGCTCTGCGCACTCCAGATGCCCAGCTGCAGTGAGTACTGAAAGGGCTCTGAGCAGAGCAGGTTTGCTTAAGGAGGATGAGTCTGTGAGTTAGAAAGGGACACAAATTTGCTTGGAGAAGCTGTTCAAGCCTGAGCAGGTGTTGGATTCTCTTCCCACTTTGAACACATATAAATGTTGGATGATTATGTATTTTGGAAAATTAAATTCAAATTTGAGTAAAAAAGAAATGAAATTCTTAGATGTCAAAAATACATAAGAAGTCAATAGTCAAAGGAATGTGTAGGAAGCCAAAAGTACCCTTGGACTTGGATTTCAACATGCCTCGGAGAGGAATCAAATCGACCTTCGTATTTGTGACATGGAACCAGATCGGGGCTCACTGAAGACATCTGGGAGCTCGCAGAGGGTTACAGCACTAGCAAGCTGAGAGAGGTCTGCCTGCAGGCTGCGAGAAGAGTCGCCTGGATGCATCGAGCCTGCGGTAATCAGCCTGGCACCAGACCCTTTCCTTTCTAGCCACAACTTTGTGCTGCCTTCTCCACAGGAAACCTGAACTGAGAAAATCACTCCGAAGCTATCTAGAGCCACGGAAGTCGTCAGGGTCCTGGCAGAATCAACCACTGTCGATTCTACCGCCCACTACAAAATCCACCCGGCCTTAGAAAGATGAGCTCACCGGCAGAACTGCAAAGCACTTAGGCATACCCATCCCCTTGAAGTCAGTTAGTAGAAAAAAGAGCAGTGGGCTGGGGAGATGGCTCAGTCGGTAAAGTGCTTGATGTGCATGCATGGGTACCGAGGGTCAGAGTTTGACCCCAGTACACATGTTCAAAATCAGTAAGAGTCTTTGAAGGAATCTTAAAATGAGTGTTTAAACTATTGAGAGATAAAAGACATTCAGAGAGAGGGAGTGAGACACATGTACACACATACACACACACACACACACACACACACATATACAGGAAGAGAGAGAGAGAGAACTTGAAATGTAAATGCTAGTGAAAATCTCATTGAAATACATAAGCTAGACCCAGCTGAAAGAGATTATTGGCTTGGAAGCCAGGACTGAGGGATTCATCCTAGAATGCTCTAGATAGGTAGTGATGTAGAGTGAAGGACAGGCCTCAGACAGATGTCTCCCAGGGATCCTCACGAAGATAACATGGACTGATGGAAGATCAAGAGGTTTTCTTGAAAACACATCTTAGCCAATTTTGTCATCGATTTAATACTGGATTAGATAAAACTTGGGAAGTTTTCTAGCTTTTCTGTTTTTAATTTTGGCCAGTAGCACCCACATTAATTTGAATGTATTAATGTATTGTTCTTGGGCCAAGAGTACAATGGCCAGCACTTACCTCTGAGGAAGGCAGCACAGCTTTCTTTCTCTGTCATCGAGCACAGAGCTGATTGGATAGATGTGAGCACTGGACTCAAGGGCAGCCCTGTACAGGCTTGTCTTTTTAAAACTGTTATAATTTCCAACACTATACTTTGACCCCTCCCCTGTTTGCACCCCTTCTATAGCCCCCGAATTTCATGTGCTTTGTCGTATATATTGAGGCCTGTCGAGTCAAGTTTGTGTCCCCAAATATCGCTGAGTGTGTGTTCATCCACTGGAGCCTGGTTAACCTGTGTGGGGTCATACCCTTGAAGAGCCAGCTCCCCCTCTCGCAGTAGTCATTGGTTGCTGGTGTTCCCTCAGGAAGGCTGGGCTTCTTCCCGACTTCCATGCTGGGATTTTGTCTGCTTGAGCCTGCGTGGGACTTGTGCATGCTGTCACCATTGCTGTGAGTCCCATGAGTGACTGCCCAGAAGCCTGGAGAACTCTGTTTCCCTGTGGTCACTCACCACCCCTGGTCCTTACAGCCTCCCCGTCCCCTACATTTCCTGCAGCAGTCCCTGAGCCTTGGATGGCCGAGGCTGCCATAGGTGTCTATTCAGGGATAAACACTATACATTTTGGCAGTTGTAGCTTTCCGGGTTAATCACCATTTGTTGCTTGAGGAGGTGAGTCGAGAAATGCATTAATGTTCTCTCTGTCCCCCTGTTCCAATGTGCTCCTTGAGCCTTAGATGTAGAGGTTGCATTGTAGATGTGTCACTTAGGGCTGGGCACCTCACAGACACTTATTTTCTGTGTTTTGCCAGTTGTGGAACTTTGCAATGCCTCCATCCTTTGCAAAAACAAGCTTCTTTGATGAGTGGAGAGAGGGATGCTTGTCAGGCCCATCCGGAGCTCTGTAGTGCAGGACGATGGTGACCAAGTGGGTGGGTTCTGACTAGCTAAAGGGTGTAGATGGGAGCCCCAGAGCAGCACAATCCTGGCCTAGTCCTGGAGCAGGAAACTGTGGGTTTGTCTTGATGGGGTCTGGTATGAAAGGAACGGAATTTCTGTCTTTTTCTCATCACTATGCAAATGCCAGATGTGAAGCAGCTCAGAGGGAGAAGCGTTCGTTCTGGTTCATGGATCGAAGGTGCGTCCGTCATGCTGGGGAAGCAGAGGCACGGGAGCACCTCAGAGAGCTTGTTCACATCTGAACAATCAGGACTCGGAGATGCGTCAAGAGATGGGGCTGGCCTGTGAAATCTCACAGCCTGCCCCCAGTGACCCACTTCCTCCACTGAGGCTCCACCTCCTCCACAGCCTTCCCAGACAGCACCACCGGCTGGGGACTGAGGGTTCAGACACTCACTTGAGCCTCTGGGGGACATGCGCCTCAAATCACGTTAGATACCAAGAGAGGCTGAAGTTAAAGGTTAATAATGTGGTGGGAAAGGGGAGGCCATGAATGGTCCACATGAAAGCTCTAGCTGTGAGGAACACATACCATGAGTCAGGACGCCAGGATGTGGGGTTTTGTGGGAAGAAGTGGGTCATACCCTGGTGGGACAGGTTAAAGTGTGGCTCTCTGAGCCCTGCTAATGACCATCCTTAGTCTCAACCACACAGACTTCAAAAGTTCCCTAGGGCTTCCTGGAATCTGTTCTAATTCCAGCCATGCCAGGAACCACAGTTCCCAGATCCTTGTGCAGCCTGTTATTTCAACTTTTCTTGGGTTTCTCTGCCCTTTATCCTTCCAGTGAACCGACCAGTACAGGAGGAAAGGAGAGGCTTTATCCACTGAAAATAGAAGTTCTTTCAGAAAGGCATTGAGCCATATAAATCCAGGTTTCTATGGTTACTTAGGGTCCCTTCCTGTTTAACTGACTGCACTGTGTGACAAGAGGAAGGGAGCATCAGGAGACTGCTTTTTCTTTATGTAATTTTCTTATTGATTTTATTTTGTGTATACACATGTACTGCCTGCATGTATAGTGTACACTGGTTGTGCAGTGCCTGGGGAGGTCAGAAGAGGGCATCAGATCCCCTGGAACTGGAGTTATGAATGGTTGTTAGCTGCCATATGGGTGCTGGGAATGAACCTAGATCCTCTGCAAGGGCAGCCGGTGCTCTTAACCACTGAGTCCTCTTTCCAGCCCTGTGGAGCCTGGATTTGTGCTCTTTCTTTAGAATGTCCGCTGTGCTCGGGTGCTTGGTATTCTGTACCAACACTGCAGGGACGGAGAAGAAAAGGGAGCAGCCAGCTGAAGCCACGAGAGCCACGGCACCTCCCGTGACCAGGCCACCAGGCCAGTTTCTAAGGATAATGACGCGATAGGAACCCTCTGGCCGGTTGTCCTCTGCCTGGGAGGCATGTGGTTCAGCTCCCCCTTGCCTGGGCAAAGGAAGGTACAATACATCCTTCCACCTTCTCTGTCTGGTCGGGGCCTAGCAGCACCGAGGCCTCAGCTGCCTCCTCTCTCCGCAGTCTGGAAATTCTTCTTGTGTCCTCAACACACAGTGTCCTAGTGTGCTTTTCTGTTGCTGTGACAAAACACTGACCAAAACCATTGTGCGGGAGGAAAAGGTTTACTTCGGCTTACAGGTTGCAGCCCATCATCAAAGGAAGCCAGGACGGTAGCTCAAGGCAGGAGCTTGAAGCGGAGACCGCTGAGGAGCACTGCTCGCTGGCTGGCTTCCCCTGGCTGGCTCGGCTACCTGTTTTATGCAGCCCAGGCCTACTTGCCCAGGGATGGCACCACCTACAGTGGGCTGGACACTTCTACATCAATTGGCAATCGAAATAATGCCTTGAAGACCTGGCCGAGGCCAATAGGATGGAGGCATTGCTCCTTCCTGGGCTAGGAGTGGATGGAATGACCTGGTGGGCCAGCCTGCAGAGAACCTCATGATGCTCCAGCAGAAACCAGCCTGCTTATCCCTCACCTCACTAGTCCTGCACACAGACACATGTGTGCACATACGTACAAACATATACAGATACACAATTCATACACACAGAGACACACACACACACACGCACCCAAAGGCTGACACCTGCCATGGCAGAGCAGGCAGAATGCACAGTCAGTCCGGCTGCCCCGGAGGAGAGCACGCCGGCCCCACAGCCTGTGTTGGGGTTTGAGTGGTGGTTTAGGGTTAGCACCTATGTTCCTTAGGGAATCTGTTAGCAAGGGCAGGCTGATTTTAATTCATGGTAGGGGAGGCACAGAGAAACAGGAACCCAGAGGACAGTGATCCTGAAGGGATCAGGCTGCAATGGGACTGCGCGTGCTTCCTTCCAAAGTGTTTTTTTGGGGGCGGAGGGGAAGGTAGCTCTAAGCTTTAAAGCAAAATTGTGATGATTTATTTTGTATCGTGTGTGCGTTTGCGTCTATATGTCTGTGTGTGTCTGTGTCTATGAGTCTGTATCTTCATGTGTGTGTGTGTCTGTGTCTGTATGTGTGTGTATCTGTGTGTCTGTCTCTTCATGTGTGTCTGTGTGTGTCTGTGTCTGTATGTGTGTGTATCTGTGTGTCTGTCTCTTCATGTGTGTCCGTGTGTCTTGTCTTCAGTGTCACAGCATGTGCGTCTACATCATAATTTTTCATAATTCATAATTTTCATAATTACAATGCTTTTTAATAGTTTTGAGACAATTAAGTATATATTATTTATTAAACATTTAAAAAATTCTATTTATTCTATTTTATCATCTTTATTTTATGTGGATGAGTGTTTTGCCTGCATGTATGTAAGTGCACCCATGTTGTGCAGTTCCTGTGGAGGTCAGAAGAGGGCATTGGATCCCCTGGAACTGGAGTTACAGACTATTGTCAGCTGCCATGTGGGTGCTGGGAATCGAACTAGGGTCTTCTACAAGAACAGCTTGTGCTCTTAACCACTGAGCCATCTTTCCAGCCCCACTTAACATTCTTTATTTTTGAAAATATGGTGTTGTTCAAGCCCCTATTGTTATAAACATAACCATCTTGGGGCTTAAAGGTGAACAAATGTACCGTAAGGTGTCAGACTGGAACTTGTAGGAAAGAATACAGTCACTGACCTGAAGGAATTCACAGTCCAGTAACACAGTGCTAACTTAATTCCAAAATTCTTTTGTCCTTTGAGATAGATAGATAAATGTGTGTGTGTGTGTATATATATATATATATGTATAGATATGTATAGATATATATATGTATAGATATATGTATATATATATAGATACATGTTTTTATACATATATGTGTATATGCCTTTGAACTACTAGAGTATTATAGAAGGCAGGTAGATACATATAATTGGTACATACTGCATGTATAGATTGACTGAAGTATAAAATGAATTATTAATCATAGTGTCATGAGGAGATTAATTCAAATATCAGTTGATCTAAAAGTGAAAGAAATTTTAAAAATATAGGCTAGGGGTTGGTGGAGCCCATGCTTAGTCCTGGGATCAATCTCAGCATCAGTCTGAAAAGAAACAAGACAGGACTAGAGAGATGGTTTGGTCAGTGAAGTGCTTGTGGAACAAGCGTGAGGCCCTGAGTCTCGTCCCCAGAACCCACATAGAAAGTGGTGTGATGCTTGGGCTTGTAACCCCAGCACTGGGGGGTGGAGTCTGGCAGATCTCTGGGCTTACTGTCAGCTGAGCCTAGTCAGCGAGCTCCAGGTCAGTGAGAGACCCGTCTCAAAACACAGGGTCAGGGACCTGGGGAGATGGCTCGGTGGTTATCAGCACTTGCTCTTTTTCCAAGGAATAGGAGTTTGGTTCTCAGCATTTATGATGGACGACCAATAGCCACCAGTAATGCCCTCTCGTGGCCTCTGCAGAGGCCATACCCTCGGCACACCGCACATACCCACACACAGACACATACGTATGATTAATATTATTTCTGAAAAAGGTGGATGACACCTCAGGAAAGACACTTGAAATTACCCTCTGACCTGCACATGCATGTGTACACAGACGCACGTGTACACGGATGTGACACACACATACACATACGCACACAGAAGAAAATGTTATCCTGACTGTTTGTGAGGTGGGGTTGGCACAGGAAGTGAGGCAGGAGCTGTTTGAACCAGCATGGTCAGACACTGGACCGTATGGGAGCAGAGAGCCACGTCCTTGCAAGGTGCCCCTCCCATTCTACGAGCGGGGGTCCATCTCAACACTGTCTCCTTCTTTCAGATCGATGACCCGGACAGCAGCCTGGAGGAGGTGATTGACGAGGCAGATGCCGCCGCCACCTCCATAAGCAATTTGGGAAGCATGCAAGCCTTGAATGCGGATTACCTTGACTCTGACTATGAAAGTGGACAGCTGTACCCGTTCTCCCTCAGCAGTGACCTCCAGACGGCCATATTCCCGCTGACAAATTCAGTCCCGATGACCCAGTCCTTCCGGAAACGGTGGCACATGAATCTCAACAGCCTCATGGACCGAGCCTTGATCCCACACTGTGGCAATGGGGAGGACCTGTTTATCATCACAGGTGCAGTCCCCTCAGACAACAGAATGAAGGACAAAGTGACTGTCCCTGAGTTTGTCTGGCTGGCGGCCTGCTGTGCTGCCCCTGGAGGAGGCTGGGCCATGGGCTTCGTTAAGCAAATGCAGGGCAATGACATCATAGAAGACGTGATGGTGAGAGACCTGGAGAAACTGCTCCCATCCACACCTCAGCTCTTCCGAGACAACTGTGGTGAGACTGAGCAAGACACGGAGAAGATGAAAAAGATCTTGGAAGTGGTCAACCAGGTCCAGGATGAGGAGAGATCGGTGCAGTCCCAAGAGAGTGCAAGTCCCCTCGCCAGCGCCCGAAGCCAGAGGTCTGTCTTGCTGTCACCAGAGGCGCCCGAGGGAGGAAGCAGCTTTCTGGGAAAAGTCCTGGGTTTCATTGTCACTCCATTCATCAAGCTTTTCCAGTTAATCTGTTACTTTATGATTGCAGTCGTGAAGAACATCTTGTGTCTCCTATGGTTTGTAGCCAAGCAGGTGATAAATGGCATCGAGAGCTGCCTTTACCGTGTGGGCGCGGCAACTCTCTCATACCTCATGGCCATCGGGGAAGAATTGGTGAGCATACCCTGGAAGGCGCTCAAGGTGGTGGCCAGAATCATCAGGGCCATTCTCCGGATCCTCTGCTGTCTGCTGAAGGCCATCTGCAGAGTCCTGAGCGTTCCTCTGCGAGTGCTTGTGGATGTAGCCACGTTCCCTGTGCACACCGTGGGTGCAGTCCCCACTGTGTGTAGGGACATCGCCCTGGGCCTGGGCGGCACTCTCTCTCTCCTCTTGGACACAGCCTTTGGCACTCTGGGGGGCCTATTTCAGGTTGTCTTCAGCATCTTCAAGCGGATTGGCTACAGGGTTACTTTTGACAATTCTGGAGAGTTATAAAATTTAAAAACCTAATAGTGTCTGGCATAGTGAACTTGGTTGTTTTTAATTGAGAAAGCTGGATTCTTCTGTCTTTAACATGGGTTCCTATTCACTGTCAGCAGCTGTGCTGTGCTGGCCTTTGGTGGGGTGTCTGCCTGTTTCTGCAAGTGATGGCATAATTTGGACTTGACAAGAGAAATGCTCAGGGTAGGCTTGGGCATCATGACCCACAGTGTGCCTGCAGTAATGTGTGCCAGCTTCCAAGCCTCTGTTAACTTTAGAAATTTGCCCTGACTCACAGTGAAACACCAGGAGCATCCTGTGCATCGTGTAAAAATTAGCATGCATCGGCAGGGAGTGTGAGGAAGGAGAGGACAGTGCTGGAAGCCTGAGAAAGGGGGGAAGGAGTTGTGGCCTCCAGCAAACCAGTCCTGAATACTGTCCATCAGTTCCTTAGTATTAGTTTTTCTTTCTCCCTGCCCCGCTGACCTGTTCTGACCTGTCTTTTGAACCACCTTCCTAATGAATACAGAACTTCTACAGCTCTGAGCTTTCTGTGGGTCTCCAGAACCTGTTTGATTTTCATTCTCTTCCAGAGTTGAATTTCGCTACATTTTTCTTTTGGGCCACAATAAGCATTTTATGCCAAGCATGGTATAATAAATTATGAATGTGGCCCTGATTGGACCCTGAGTCCAGTTCTCCCAAGTGTAAAGAAGAGCATATAAAGGCGACAGCAGTAAGTGCTGTGCGTCCAAGGGCATCCTCAGGGAGGCATTGATTGACATTAAATCACTGGGGACAACACTGAATGCAAAGATCTGTATGTTAAACTAAATGAAGCATCATATTCTATAACATCCTAGATCTTTGTAATGCACCACATGAGTGCTCAATACAGTGAGGCAGTCTGACATCTCTCCTTAAACGGATATTTTGACATAACTATCTAGATACTAGACAAAATTGAAAAAAAATATCTTGGGCTATGTTCGGAAGAAATGTATGTATATAAATATTTAAGAATCACTATCTCTTAGGAAGTATTTTTATAGTATATTCGATGCTAGAAAATATAACTTCTTTGTTAATACAAGTTAAATTTAAGAGCTTATTCCCAATTTTGATCAGGTACTTATAATTTTAAATCTTGCACTGAAAATTACAAGAGGAATCAAGCCTGCTTCGCCTTCTGCCACAGGAATGCAGGTGCTGGGGTTCTGTCTGAGTGTTCTGAAGCAGAAAGGGGGAAGTGTGAACTTATCTTGCGGATGTAGCCCCGGATTCACTGGAACGTTAGCTGTAAAAGTTAGGAGTCTAGAAAGTCAACAGAGAGGGAGCAGCACATCAGTGGTAGATGAGAAAGTGAATTACACTGTGTCAAAAGAGTTGAATTGCACTTGAGCAGACCTGCAGGCTGCAGGCTGCCATTCCAACCACTTTGCATTGCATGGTACGGAGGGTCCACACGAGACTGGTCCATGCTCAGGGAGATGCACAGGACTTACTGAGAATCCTGAGTAGTGTTTACCATGACTTTTCTTCAGGAAAACGGAAGTGTGAGAGCTTGCTTGCCTTGGCACTGATGGGTCAGAATCCTGCTGGTTAAAACAAAGGGAGTCAGTCTGGCCAAACCCTCATTCGATTAGGAGCCAGAGGCACAAAGAGGCAGCAGGCTTGTCCTCAGTTACAGGGCTAGCTGGGCGCAGCGCAGGAACCAAGGTTACCCCATCACACTCGGAGCATCAGGTGTGCTGTACAGTTCAGCCACCTCCCTGATGAATCTTCTCATCCATCAGACATTCTAGGCTTTTAATCAGCAACTGGATTCGGCACGGGTAATGCAATGATAAGTATCCACATGGAACACTGCACTTACTGCATCTCGTGTGACCCGCTTGCCCTAACAGTGTGTATTTGCATTGTGGCATAGGAGGGTGGCCATGGAGACCCAGCTTCAAGAGGGACTAGGCATCCAAATCACCCCCCAGGAATCGCTTGGAGTTTAGTGTCTGCTTATTTATTCTGATGTGGCCTCTTTTTGAAATATGGGAAAGGATAAGCCAAAAAACCATCCTTCGGGTTGGAGAGCTGAGACCCTTCACTCTGGAGTTCCGTGTTGGCTGGGGCTATGGTTCTCTGGAGCCAGCTGCTCTGATTTTCAAGTCCCACCAGATCCCTGGGCTGCTGGCTTAAACCCTAACAGGCTACTTGGGCTCAGAGGTGGGAGTTTGGGTTGCTGAACCCCATCTTCAGCTTGGAGGTTTTGCTTTGGCTCTGTTCTTTTCTCAGGCCTCAATCAGCCAGTGCTTCGTCATTTCCAGAGATGGTTTTCTAGTCTGAGTCAGCCATGCCTTCCAATGTCCCCTCGTCCTCTGTGCTTTTTCACTGACACACAAACTAGGGATGGCGAGAAGGAACCAAAATGAATCAATCCTCCTTCTTCGATCATCGTCTATCTAGAAAACATGTAATTGGCCATCAAGGTACAGACCATCAAGGTTCAGAGCTGGGTGCCATCTTTAAGGAGTTCCCAGTGTGATGGGGAGAATGCTGTGTGTAATGTGTCGCAGCAGGCACCACTCTGAAGGTGCTTTGCAGCCTGATTCCTGCAGCCCTGGAGGGAACCCCACAAGATCAGAGAAGTGGGAAGCCTTTACGGAGGGTGAGACAAAACTGCTTTGACCTTGTCAAGCCATGTACATTGCACCTGCAGATGCTCAATAAAGTCACTACTGACAATGACCAGTTCTGTGAGACATCTCAGGGGGGCTGGGGCGGTTGGACCTGAGGAGGGCTGGGCGGTCACAGTCAGCCTTGGCGTTTTCCCTGACATTTTCCCTTCCTTTTCCTCGTCCTTCTTTGTGGGGCTGGAGACTAAATGCAGGGCTTTGTTAAGGAGAGTGTCCTACTGTTGAGCTACATACCGAGACCTTCATTTTCTTCTCTCTCTGTTCCTCTGTGTGTGTGTGTGTGTGTGTGTGTGTGTAATGTGTGTGTACGTGCATGTGTACATGTGTGTGGAGGCCAGAGGTTGATGTCAGGTACCTTCTGAATTGCTCTTTACCTCATTTTTCAAGACAGAGACTCTCAGTGGACCTGGAGCTCAGCAATCTAGACTGACCAGTGAGCTCTGGATTCTGTCGTCTCCACCTCCCAGCTCCGGGACTTCAGACACACATGGCCATGCCTGCATTTTGAGCGCTAGGAATCTGAACTCAGGGCTTTCCCACTGAGCCATCTCTCCAGCCCCTGTATTCTTTTTATTTTATGTATATGATTATATGATTGTATTGTCTATGTGGATGTAAGTGCACCTATGTTGTGCAGTGCCTATTGAGGTCAGAAGAGGGCATCGGAGTTCCTGGAACTGGAGTTATGGACAGTTGTTAGCTGCCATGTGGGTGCCAGGGATCAAATCCTGGTCCTCCGCAAGAGCAACCAGTGCCCAGTCTCTTTATTCTTGATTTGTAATTTGATTTCGTTCATTAAAATTTTTTGGATCATGTGACAATTCAGAAGTTTAGATTAGTGAAATAGGGTTTACAACTGCCTTTCAATTTTATTTATGTCCTTCATAAATAGGCACCAAAGGCTTATTGCTTCACTGAATCTGAATCACATAACAATTCCAGAATTGCCCTTTTTTAATAGTTTGTCAGGAATATCCTAGTGTGAGAGAATCAGCAGGCTGGGAGGACTGGGTGGTCCTCTTTGGCCAAAGTGGGCTTCCCTGGGCTGGAGGGTGGAACCTCTTGGCCTTTCTGTCGGGAGCCATTTGCCTGCCTTGAACTATGCCCTAGTTTTGGGTTAGGCAGAAGTCAATCTCGTGCACAGAAGTGCTGTTGGAAGCAGGAGTTTTCGTTATGCAAATAACGAAGTTTATTTCTCACCTAAGACTGAGGTCACCTGAAGATCTTTGAAGGAAGCCAATCACATCTTAAGTTATTTTGCCTGTGTTAATATTGTTTTTGTGTTGAACTTTTCACCCATTGTTTGTTTAGCTCATTTCACAGTATAAATAGGGGAGACTTACTAAAGTCAAGCTGTTTCAGTGTGCCTGACAGCCCTCCTGAGTGTGTCCTATTTTTTCTCTCTATCTCTACATTTTCTTATCCTCACTCTTCACTTCCGGTGCGGTTCGATTTCTGCTGGCGGGCTCCGGCACCTTTCCAACGTGAATAGGGTCTTCCATGTGTATCGGGTGCTGAGTGCCTCGTCCAAGGTCCCCACGTCACACGAGTTTTACTCTGTGTCGTGCTGGTAGCATTCTAGGGCTGCTGCCTTTCCTGAGTTCTCACTGGCTGTTACTGTTCCCTCCAGATCACGATTTGATTTCTAGCAGATACACTGCAAACCAATGCTTCACTACCGACACGTACTCATGATCACTCATGTAGGTGTCCGTAGTGAGGTGTTCCCTGAAGATGAGGAACATCACTCCCAGAGGCCAGTCTAAGAGATCTGGCACTCCAGATGACACAGCTTGCTCATGTGGGCAGGTTACCTCTGCATCTTCCCTAAGAGGCCTGTGCATGGACTTGCTGGCAGGGTGCTGTGAACACTGAATGAGGAAATGAGAAGAAAGCATCTATTACAATGCATGCTGCCCAGCAAATGTCAACCGTGTCGCTATTGTTGGCACTGTACCCACAAGACTGGGGTGAACTTGGCTGGGACTTGCCATAAACATCGCAATACTTCCAGATTGAAGCTGGAAGGGGCAAGGTCTCGAGGGAAACTGAAGGAGGTCCTGCGCCTCATCCGTGTCGTTCGTGAATCTGAAAGACCTGAGGGTCTGGCGAGAACAGTGTCAGGAAACAGTTCTTGTGTAGCATTTAAGAAGGGAGACTGAGGGTCTCTGGGTACCACAGGTGTTTTCCTGCCAGCCCTCTGTGTCACAAGTCTACTCCTTTATAATCGATTTGGCTTCCCAGGTGCTCTCTCACTCGGAAGCGAGGGAACTACGCTGATAGCACTTTTAGTTGCTGAAAAAGTGGTGGCCCTCACTGCAACAGCCATCCTTTATTCTTCAGCCTCTCTGTTAAGGCATTATGAATTCATCCCTAAAAGATTAATTGACCTGAAAAAATGATAAGGAAGGATTTCCGGACCTCTCTGGCTGACCCCTGGGACCACTCACTAGGTGGGGTCTCCCAGAAGCCTTTTCTTCCTCTCAGTTCTGTCCTTGAGCTGTCTTATCCCAACCACAGCTCTACATCCAAAGCAGATGCTGGCACATAATGAGTAGATATGAATGAAAAAACCAACATATTCTAGGGCTGGCCAGATGGCTCAGTGTGTAGAGGCACCTGTCATCAAGCTGATAACCTGAGTTTGATACCAGGACCCTCTTAATACCGCAAATTGTCTCTGCACCGTCACCCACACTCTGGCGAACTCAGGTCATCAGGCATAGCACAAACCCACACACTCACAATGCACACAAATACGTAAAGGTTAAAACATGATTTTAAAAGCACACGTGTGCTCCTTAGCCCAACATGGGTTAATGGTTAAAGCTCTAACTTAAGGTCCTCAGAATTTTTCCTCTCATCCGCCTTTAAAGTCTTCTTTCTTTTTAAAGCACATTTATTTATTTTGTTTGTGTGGGTATGTGTGCATGGGTACTCAAGTACCACAGCACCTTTGTGGAAGTCAGAGAACAGCTTTCAGGAGTCAGTTTTTCTTTCCCCTGTGTAGGTGCTGGGGGTTGAACTCAGGTCGTCAGGTCTAGCAGCAAACACTGATACCCCCTGAACCATCTCACCAGCCTGAAGTCCTCCTTCCTTAAAGCCCAGTGCATTCCCTCTGCAGGCCCATTTGCTTTTCTCTGTGAGTCAGCTGAATCCCTGGACTAGCAGACATTGACTTGAAAGACGCCGTACAAGTCACTGAATAAGGAGCTACACAGGAAACAGTGCCAGAGAGTGAAAACCACAGGTGATTCTCAAAGCTGAGAAGCCACCTCACTCCTGCCGCCTGCCAACCTCAGGTGTGGGCACAGGCTCACTCCTGCACTTCTAGGCTGGTGTGCACCTCTGGGAGCCCCTCCCCATATTCCAGTTGTGGGCATAAGATACACAGACACAAGTTTCCAATTGAAAAGCTACAGTGAGGCCAAGAGAAAAATCACAGACACGAGTGGCCGTGTCTGTCTGTGACCTGTATAGGAGGAAGCAAGTCTGGGTAATTCCAATACCTCCAAACCTGGCAGCTTGCCATATCAGATGAGTGAATCGGTTGTTTTAGTGCAATGTCACTAAAATCAGTATATATCTAACACCATTTCTGTTCTAAACAAACAGTATCCCATGATCTGGCTTCCTCTGCTGATCTGTGGTATGAATATATTAACCACAGATCCCAGATCTGGATGATGCTTTATCACGGCAAGATGGAGAAATGTGGATTCAGCCATGTGTCAGCTTCCTGCAAAACGTGAGAATAGGATACACTTCTGTATGGTGTTCAGGCCTCTGGGAAGGACCACTCAGACTCCAGATGTTTTAAATCAGCCAAATTTATTCAACTGGACCAGTGACTGCACTCTGTGGCCGAGAATTAGAGTGCAACACCAAAAGGTGAGATTGTGGGAATAAAGGTCACTGCCTCATTAACATACTAAGTATTCTGCTCATCTGTTCAGCATAACATGAGGTAAACCTGCCTCTCCAGGGGCGGTCCTAGGAGCAAATGAAGCTGGAGAGGCGGGTTTTTTCTAATAGATACACTGGAGATAGTTTAGTCGATCTCAGTTAATTTTCTTGGGTTATTTGTCACTTTAACACTTACATGGTGACGGGTGTGCTCCATCTATCGTCAGTTCTGTTTTTCAATTTGAAAGAACAAAACACCATGTCAGAGTGTCCCCGGCCTCTCCCATGTACTAGTGTAAATCCTTCTCAGAGACATCTCATTTCTTCCAGTAGGTGATCAATCAGAACCCGCATCGAAGTTTTCAAATATGGAGAATACTGTGTTGTGTTGTCCAAATCAATTCTGCACAGCCCTGGCACATTCTTCCTGAAATGCCATCTCCTGAGCTGGGGTTCAGTTCTGAGTAACCTCTGTCTAGGAACCAGAAGTCATGATGATGTGTTGGGTGAAGCTGCAATATGAGCTTTGAAGATCACAAATGCAGTCTCTAGGGTCTGGTCTCAGACAGTAGCATCAGCGAGGCACTGTTGAGCACTTACATTCACTAAAGTGTAAGTCCTTTGCACTTTGAGTTTATAAAGGAGGGCACTGGGTTTAGGGAGGTTACACACCTTGTCCAAGGTTGCACAGGAAGGAAGTGGACTTGAGTCTCATACCAGTCTTGCTCCAAAACTCACACTTGTGACCAGCTAAACCTTCTTTTACTAGGGAATGTCTCTCCACTCAGTATTTTGATAAATGACTCTACAGACATTGTCTCTCAGTCCCACAGAAATAATTCTTCTGGGAATCTGGAGACATAGATCTTTGCTCTATACTTTATCTGTTTTACCTGGAGATGAGACTATGATAGAGTTTTCAAACGAAATGATTTTCCTGAGCTGTTTAGGAATAAACCTTTCGAGATGATGTAAGGGTTATCAGCCGGGTTACAAACCTGAGGGGTTACAAACCTGGAGCAATAGGACCATGTCTACTTACGGAGAGAGGGAGCCCCACAATAGATCAGAGTTCAACTTGGTGAAACAATAGGTTTATTGGAGTTTCAGGACTGTAGGTGAGGGGTCACCCATAGGGGTGAAGACGACTCAAAGGTGGCTGCATCACTAAGAGGATTCCATTTGATGAACAAGAAAGCAAGTTCATAAGAAGGAAGGAAAAAAAGCAATTCAAATTGGTCCAGAGATAAGCCCAAAAGACTGCAGCCACCCTGTCCCGTCCAAGGTCAAGTTGGGGACGGCGGAGTAAATGCAAAATCTGTTCCCTGGGTTATGATGTCAGAGGCTGGCATTTTGCTGACCTCATTCTGACGTCTGTTAATTCCCTATTTCTGTTTTTCCTGCAGCTTTGTTTTTGATATAAATTAAATCATTAGTCTTACTGTTCTTACTAAAGGTAAAGGTGTTTTTTTTTTTTTTTTCCTGACGTCTGTGTTCTTCATGTTAAATTAATAAAGGGTATTCTAATCAGTAGACCATAGAGGCCGATCAGAGCTGATCGATCACCATGTTGTGGGACTCTTTATAAGACTTTATAATAAGTTTGTGTTAATGATTAACCGCAAAATCTTGCTTGCTTGCAGAAAGTCATGAAAGACCTATAAAAAGACCCTGTTGCTTCAGCTCAGGGCCGCTTCTCTCCTGCTCTGGTGGAGAGTGAGTTGGCTCAATTGCAATCATAATAAATTTCTTGCCTTCCTACATATCCGTCTTTGAGCCTAATTGGACCCTGACTCTGAGACCATAACAATAAGACAGCACAGTATAGAAAGGCAGAGATGGTCTTCAAAGCCTCCTTCTCCTCTGGTGGTCCATTAGAAGTGGTCAAGAGCACAGGTGAGCATGGCTTTGTTTATGCTGAGGATCGGAGGACTGAACCCCTGCCCAGGCTATGAAAGGGCGGTTGATGGCCAAGGAGTCCCACAAATCATCCTTTCCAAGGGACAGAGCAGAGGGGCCCAGCAGAGGGGAGTCTGGGGCACACTGGAAGGTTCTGCCCACTTCTACTTTCAAAAGGAGGAGCCACTTGCAGATGTGCTGGTGTGGAGGGTCCGCTCCCGCCCCACTGGCCAGCTCCTCCTGCAACTTTTCTCTTGCAGGCAGTCCTTTCTCTCTGAGTTCCATGGTCAACCCCGTGGCTTTTGCAGCTCTCTAGGGCTAGTCTTGGCACCTGGAATCCACAATAAACCTCTGGGGTCCACTCCTGCCCCTCGAGTTCACCCTGTGTCTGCTCCCATCCCAGCAGTCCATCCACTAACCACAGCCCCAGACCACAGAGACCCCTAGCTTCTGGGGTTTGTACAACAGCTTCTCGAATTTTCTGTATCCCTTACTCTATCTACATTCTGTCTGCCCAAGAATACATACTGATTTTTATCTACCCCTGAAAATCCCAGGTACTCCAAGGCCCCCATTTACCTCTAAATTTTTAGACACCTCACCTCTCCCCCATCTTCTGAAGAAAAAACTCTCCCTTACCAGGTTATCTTTATAATTCTAACTTCCTGTCTTTTCCTCTAGAAGAGTTGTGGTGATTTTATATGTGGTAATATGCTGTACAAACTAATGCTATAGATTGGATCCCCCTCACAGTATGCAAACACTGTTAGTAACAAAAATTACAATACATTTCTAAGTGAGAGGCCAGTCTTCTTCTGTTTTATGCAAACTATAATTACAGTCGAGACATTCATAAAAACAGTGATAAAACTTCCAAACAAGGAGGAGAAATCTGATTTATGTTTGGAAACTACTGAGCAATGGAGCAAGCTTTTTACTGTCTGTGTGGACGCTGCTCCCAGCGCGTTGCAGCTTATGGATGAAGCTCGGGCCCACTCAGTGTGCTGGGGAATGAAGGGCCCAGTGTTACAAGGAATGTGCTCTGTGTACGGAGACACCCCAGGCACCTCAAAACGAAAACACAGTTAAAGCAGACAAACGCTCAAGATGTGACAGAGAGCTTATTGCCATTTAAAATCTAATCTCTGTGTTTGTGTGATACTCATGGTCTGTGAACCATTTTTAAACATGATTCTAAGAAGCCATAAAACCTGGCTCTGTGTGGGAAACAGAGATAACCCATCAACTTGGTTCTGTGTGGGAAACAGTGTGAGCCATAAACCATAGCAGCTGTCACCGACTTGGCTGTGGTAAACTCGAAGTGAACTCTTCAGGGTTTTTGTAATAACTGGTTTCACCTGCCTCTGACACGCCCCCCCCCGCCAGCCTGCCTATTAAAAACGTAGTGTCACTGGGAAATCTAAGCTGGGCCGCTGTTCTTTGTCCATCATATAGTTGTTTGAAATAAACTTAAATTCAAGGAATGGCTGGCGTTTTTCGAGCCCCCGCAACAGCACAGTTTTTTGATTGCTGTCAATTGTTTTTTTCTGGTTTTACTCTGGAAGCCTAGGCCTTAATGATGAGTTAACTCTACTGAAAGAGGTCTCAGCTGGCTCCTGTTGCAAGGTCAGGCAGATCTTCCTTGACAAGGTCAGCTGGAGCAGAGATGGGTGGGTGGGTATGGAGCACGAAGGCAGCACACCCCAGAACTACCACTGCAAGCACGATGCCACACAGAAAACCTATCAGCAGGCGGGTAACCTGAGCTCAGGTAAGCTGAGTAGCCAGAACTGGCTCAAAGGGCACGCCCTCCTCCCCGTTCTGTGCATTCCTCTGTACGCCTCTCTCACATGCAGCTGTGCTGAAACTGCCCATGTGCTGGCTTCTTGTCTGTCTTGGTCATTTTTGTGTCCTGCTTCCTGGCACAGATGGGGCTTAATAAATAATTACTAGATTAGAAAAATATTCAAGTAGGCAAGAAGGCAGAATGGCCCCGAAACTCAGAAATTCTAGGACTACAGAGAAAAGCAGCCTGGGATGGAGACCTACTAAATAGGGACCAGGAGATGCTGGGCTAGCTTTGTAGGACTTGTAGCACTTTGTTAACCAATTTGCATGCATTAACTCATTTAATTTTTACAACCCAAGGAGGTAGCTGTTGCTGTAATAAACACCTTGATCAAACTTGTGTAGAAAGGATTTATTTCTTATTAAAATTACAATCTATCATTAAGGGAAAGCAGGGCAGGAACTGATGAAACAGTGGCCGTGGAGGGACGCTGCTTTACTGGCTGGCTTGCCCAGCACTCTTATACAGCACAGAGCCATCTGCCCACTGTGGCTGGGCCCTCCATCAATTAACAGTCAAGAAAATGTCTCACAGACAATGCCACAGGCCAGTCTGATGGAGAAAATTTGTCAGTTGAGATTCCTTCTTCCCAGATGTGTCAAGTTGACAACCAGGATTAGCCATCACAGTAACCTTTTGGTTTTTGTGTGACAAAGCACTCTTAATAGCTTAAACAACATATTCTTATAGGTCCGGGTCTGTCAGTTGGCCTCACTTGGGTCATTCTTTTGAGGGTCTGACGGAGTCATAATCAGATGGTGGCTGGGGCTTTAGTCATCAGAAGCCCAAAGGGTAGCTGTGTACTAGGAAGTCTCACCCTTCTGACTGGCAGCTGACACTGGCTGTCTACTGTCACCGTTATCCACAGCACTGATGCAGAGTCCCCAAGAACAAGGCAGCTGGGTTTCCAGAAAGAACACCCTAAAAGACGGAGGCAAATTGCTTGCCTTGTTTCAGAAGTCCTGGAAGACTTTCACACACTTAAAGGCCAAAGGCCAAGGAGGTCACCCAGCAAAGGAGGAGTCAGTCTCCATTTGTCTGTGATAGTAGCAAAAAGCCTGTAAGAGGAAACTGGTCAGAAGCTCTGGCCTTGAATGATGACCCACTCCTAGGAAGGAGGGTTCACCTTAAGTCATGCTAAAGGGATGAACAGAATGCCCACATTTAGGAGATGGTGAGCTTTTCCTGCCCAGAATCCCCACCCCTAACGCAGAGCTTCTGGACCCTAAGTCTGCCCGTTTCTGACTTTCCTCCTTTTCGCATCTCTTCTAACCCCATTTCCCCTAACACTTTGGACTGCCCCAGCATTTAGGGTTTCTTCACTTTTTCTCTAAGGCACCTTTCCCTTCCTGCCAGGTGACTGAGTCCAGACAGTGCCGACTGCTGGAATGCTGACTGATCTTGTTGGCATGATCTCATGCAGGTCTGGCCCAGGTAACCATAGCTGTAGTGAGTTCAGGAGTACAGTGTCCAGAAGGCAGTGTTTCATAGCACTCCTCCCGTCCACTGGCTCTTCCACAACGCTCGCTGAGCTGTAGTGGAGGTGTTGACGAGGATGTCCCAGCACTCCACAGTCACTACTTTCAGCACTTTGGCCAGTTATGAGTCTGCATGAACGGATGCCCACTGCAGAAGTTTCTCTGGCTGAGAGCAGCAGTAATCTGTGGGTGTAAATATAAATATGAATATTTAGAAGACAGTTTGTCGATGTGTCCACTTAATAAAATAGCAGCAGGGCCTATGGCTTCCCAAACCATCGGCTTGTGAGTGGGTTTACTGCACCAGGCAGGAAGTCCCTCCTGAGGAGCGGGCCTCAGCTCCAGTGAGAAGGCCGTTTTGCTCCTTCCACTACCGAGCCAGTGGGCTGCTCCTGCCTCACGTTCTTCCTTGATACTTCTGCAGAGGCTCACGCGCTGCGTCCCACCCATTGCTCTCAACTTTGGTTTTGGTTGCTTTAGGTTGACCTGAACATTGGAGGCTCAATAAGAAGTCACACAGTATTTTTTTTTTGTTTGTTTAAATGTGTGTGTGTTGGGGTAGGTTGGGGTTGGGATGCGTGACTCTTAGGACTTACATAGTATACTTCAAATAAACTTTCCATCCCCACTGAACCATTTGGCAAGAAGCATTTGACAACAGACCTGAGCATGTGTAGCAGCATCCGCCACCATGATGCGCTTGCCAGGAGGAATTCAGTTATTCCTTTGGACCTCCCTCACACCCCCACAGCCAGCCCCCAGCGCCCTGGCCTTCGGTAACCATCCCCACAGCGGGACCAGCTCTGGCCTGTGAAGTGGGTGGTGGGTGCTTGCTGCTCCTGGTTCCTCAGGGAGAGGCTGAAGCCGCAGCACGCTGTGGTTCTACAGCTCGATCGTCTGGTCTGGATGCTCTGGGTCCCCTCTGGTCCTGGCAGTAGGGCTAAGATACTGGCCAGGGCACTGACCCAAGCTGTGAGCAGGGGAGGGCGGGGCCGGCGGGGAGATCACTCTTCTGCCAGCAGAAAGCACCTTCTTTTCTGCAGGGAATGAGGTAATGAGGCACTGAGATCTGACTCTCAAAACAGTCACACCCTGACCCTAGGTGCTACCAAGGGACAAAGGAGGTGAGTGGTGGGGAGTGGGAAGATGCCGTTATCTGAGCTTCTAGAAGAACTGGAGCCAAGGAATGAGTGCCAGGCTTTTAGAGGGCTGGGGTGGAAAGGAAACAGTGTCTCCGTGCCATTGCTCGTCACCCGAGGATTTGAGTTGTCCCAAGAGCAGTGGGGAAGGAAGTCTGTGCAGACTGATCTCCATTTCTGGTTATAGCTATGTATCTGTATTACATACTTCTAATGGCTATGTACCGTTATCATCCCTGTTTATAATTTCTCCAAGTCAGACAGCACTGGGTTTGCAATACCATATTGCAAACTGTCACATATTGACTGCAGACACACAAGGCCCAGAGCCTGACCAAGGGCATAGTCCCCTCTGGCCAGAGGGACTAGGAAGGAAGGAGTCAAGACCTGGCACCTACTCAGCGCACAGGGGATCATTCTCCCTTCCCTGGGTGATCAGAAAGACACTCAGTTTTCTCTCCAGGCAGAAATCTCCCAGAAGAGTGAGGCTTGTTTACTCTTTGGCCTTCTGGAAAGGGAGGGAGGCCAGGGCGCAAAGGGCCAGGATCAACCAAGAGAAAGTGGCCACACAAAGGGGCACTGTTTCCCTGAGGGCTGGCTGAGGCCAGTGATGGCAGGGCCCAGCTCCCTGAGAGAAGTCCTTCATCCTGACTCCCCCAAACAATACTTTTGTGGAATTCAACCCTGAAGGGAAATTCCAGCAACTATTCATTTCCCCCAGGAGTGGGAGCCTTGCCTGGCATCCTTTGTGCAGATGGTGCCCACATCTGCAACACAGAGGCCAGAAGGAAAGAAACTCCCTAACTGGCCTGGCAGGTGGGCAGATGCAAGCTCTCCACTGCACCTGTCTCTGTAGCCTGTGCCAGGGGTCTGAGAATGAGCCACGCAGTTCTGAAGCATGTAGCCCTGAAGCCCCAGCTCGGGTCCACCTCCAGGAAGCTGCAGCAATTCTGAGCAGCAACTTTGGGTCCTGGAAGTGGCAGAGGAGAAAGCGTCTTTGCTGGGATATGCACAGAGGACCTCAAGTCTTTCAGACTTGTTCCCTGCCTCCGGGGTCCCTAGGGCATGCTGGGAATTCCAAATCTAGGGCAAAGTGTCCCCAGCTGTGAGTGAGTGGCCAGCCTGTCTTGTGGCCATCCATGGGTGACAGGCTGTGTGTTCCACTCCTCTTTTGTGGACATCAGTGGCCACTTTCAGTCACAGGGAGGGTGAAATGAAATAGGCCATTGAAGGCCAGGGAGATAACTGGCCTTTGTCTTTCTGCTCTGATCCTCTGCACCCCCTTTGAGGGCCATGGAGAGTAGTTCTCCTAGAAGGAAATGCAGCCTTGCCATCTTAGTTCTGCATGATTTTTGGGGCTCCTGGGCCTCATCTTGAGAAGGACAGCTGGTCTGGGTCTTGGCCTGCTGCCCAGCATAGTGGATGCACACCCATCTCTAAGGGCCCTCACCGTGCTGGCCTGACTGAGACGAGTGTAATCCATGCCAGGGCCTGCTGTGCCACAGGTGTGGCTGTCTCAAGGGAGGCGGGAGCAGAGCCAGATGGAAGAAAGTACTCCCAGATCAGAAGAGTCAGATGCAGCGGCATCAGGCTCTGGTGGCTTGTTGGCTTCTTTCAAGGTGGCTGAACAGCTCTCTGAGCCCCACTGGGCGCTCTTGACTGTGGCACTTCTGAAGGAGGATGCTCCCGTTGACCAGGAACACTTTGACCAGGAAGACTTCACTACAGCCTGTGTGGCAGCTGTGCACAGTGAACGCACTTCCTAGCTTCACCAGCAGAGGGCAACCTTACTCCAGGTTCGGAGCGCCAGAAGCACCACCAACCCCCAGGAGAGGTGGGACTTCAGGTCCTAGCTGTCTTCTCCCCAGCGCTTCTCTGTCCTCAGCCTCTCAGGCAGGGGCCTCCTCCAGTGGATCAGCAGGTTTCTTCTAGAGTGGACTACTGCCCCTGTCACCCGCAGAGCCAGTGTGAACTGGCTGTGTGGAGGGGATTGCGCTGCTTTCATCCCTCCTTTTGAGAGCCATTTACATTTTAAGTGGCTGAAGATCCAGCCTCCAATATAAGGCAAGAGGGACAGAGAAAGGCTGTGTCTGTGTGTCTGCGTGTCTGTGTATGTGGGCATGTGTGGTATGGTGTGTATGTGTGTTTCTGGGTGTCTGGATGTCATGTGTATGTGTGTGGTGTGTCTATGTATGTGAGTCTCTGTGTGCACATATGTGTATCTGCATGTCTCTGTATGGAATATATGTGTCTATGTATATGGTGTGTGTGTGTCTGTGTCTATGTGTATTGGTGTATCTGTATATATCTCGGTGTGTCTATCTAAGTGGATGTCCTGTGTGTTTGTGTGACCTCCTATGGGCCCAGCACTCCCCTGCATGCTGAGGTGACAGCAGAAGCCGGAGCGGGAGCTGGGAGCTGAGGGCACTCTGCCTCTCCATGTGAGTCTCCCTGTCCAGTGCTTCTTCATTTTCACAGCACTTGATGCTCTGCAGTTAAAGGCTCATATGATCACCTCGTCATTCAACAGATACTCATGGAAGACCTACTGTATGCCAGTAAGGGAGCCCTTGCTGAACCTGTGGTCAGACAGACAAAGAGCAGTGAGCCTGAGCACTTCTGGGAAGGGATGAGTGTACAGCACTTTGCAGACATAGCAGACACTGAAATTAATGTGGAAGGAATGCACTGCCTGTTTTGGGATTTTAAGCAGCAGATGGAAATCGCTTTTCAAAATTTGGAGGCCATGGCAGTAATGAGAGAGAGAGAGAGAGATTATGAGGATATGCTTGAGCATGGAGACGTTGCAGATGGAGAGACATGGTCAGATTCAGTTTTGAACATGGACTATGAGAGGTTTCCTGTCCCATTGTGTGTGGGAATGTTGATGATGATGCCCAGAAGCAGGACAGATGGAGTGGCCCTGACCAAGTTGGAAGCCCTGGAAAAGAGCAAAGGGGCCTGTTCTGGATTCTGTTAAGTATGCAGTGTCCATTAGGGAACAAGTAGAAAGGTTGATTAAGCAGACACCTGTCTGCAGAGGGCTGCACCAGAATGGAGCGGTAGGGTTGAGGGCACAGGCTTGGGACTGCAGCGACCGCCGTGATCATGCGGAGGAGCAAGACAGGAGGCCAGTGACCCTCTCTTGCTCACAGCAGCATCCTTGTAGCCGCTCAGGGAACATGAACCCAGCAAGCAAGCCAGCCTTCTCTAATTCATGCTTTTCCTGAATGAAAAACAGGCTTCAAGCTGGTTCCAGAAAGCTGTGTTAGGAGGAGTTAAATGGGGCAGTGGGAGCTGGGATGTCCTGTGCCTCGGGCACTTGCTGTGCTGTTGTGCTGCGGGCTCCGCTCTGCTCTCTAGTCCCTCAACATACACAGCTTGGCCACAGTTCACTTTCTGCTGTGGTCATAAAACACCATGACCAAGGTAGTGTGGGGAGGAAATGGCTATTTCAGCTTATGGTCATCGTCCATCCTCAAGTAAAGCTGGGACAGGAACTCAAGACAGAACCTAGAAGCAGGAATTGAGGCAGAGACCATGGAGGAACGCTCACTGGAGGAACGCTGCTCACTGGCTGGCTTCCCTGTCTTGCTCAGCTGCCTTTCTTATACAGTGCAGACCCACCTGCCCTGGGATGGCCACCCACAGTGGGCTGTGTCACTACATCAATTAACAGTCAAGAAAATGCTTCATAGACATGCCCACAGGCCAGTCTGATGGAGACAGTTCCTCAGTTGAGGTCCCTCTTCCTCAGTGTGTCAAGTTGACAGTTGAACCTGACTATGACACACTCATTTGTACCTTCGTGGCTTCTGATGTACCTGAGCAAACATAATTATAGATGAGGAACTGAGGCTCAGCAAGGGAGACAGTAACTTCCCTGGGGATGGTATTCGAAGGTAACACAGGTGGGAGCTTATTTGAGGGTGTCTGCCAGAAATCATGTCAACACTTTTGTTTACTCTGTAAAAACACCCCTGGGTGAGCATTAATATCTTCACCTACAAAGGAGGGAACTGAAGCATAGAAACGGCAGTTAACTCAGCCGGGTCCCATGGTGAGTGGAGGGTAACTCGGGGGGAGTTACTGAGGGGGGGTAACTCAGGGAGGGTAACTGAGGGGGGTAACTCGGGGGTAACTCAGGGAGGGTAACTCAGGGCGGGTAACTCAGGGGGCAGGTAACTCGGGGAGGCAACTCGGGGGGTAACTGAGGGGGGTAACTCGGGGAGGGTAACTGGGGGGGGTAACTGAGGGGGGTAACTCGGGGAGGGTAACTCGAGGGGGGGGCAACTCAGGGGAGGCAACTCGGGGGGTAACTGAGGGGGGTAACTCGGGGAGGGTAACGGGGGGGGGGGGGTAACTGAGGGGGGTAACTCGGGGGGGGGTAACTCAGTCTAAGTCTCCTACCAAGTGCACATGACGAAGTCGATCTGCCTGACTTGAATGTTCTTTCCAATTTCACGGCTCCCTGACTTCTTTACTAGACTCCCCCAGGTTTCCCACACCTTGCCTTGAGGTCAGCGAGTCTCTCTCTGCATACCCTCCTCCTCCCAGACCTCATTTGGGATCCAAAGGTTCAGTCACTCTGAAGCAAGCTGGGTCAAAGCATCTTGAGTTGTTGCTTTTTCTGTCTGGAAAGCCTTTTCCCCCTTTGTGTGGCACTCCTGTGCATTCTGCCAAGTCCGAATGAGTTTCTCTGTGTCACTCAAGTCCAGTTCACTAGTCTTTTCCACTGTGAAGTCTTCCCAGCATGCACTGGGCAGACCTACACGGCTTAATCACATGACACATGGGTGAGCCCCTACCACAACAAATTGACCATTCTCTACAGATTTGACAGGCACCCCTGCAAGACTTTGAGATCTTTTTTCAAACTGCTGTGATACCTGAAACCATTTTTTAAAAATATGTTATTTTTATTTCTTTAAAAATATTTTATTTATTATTTTAATTTTTTGCATTGCCTGCATGTATATAAGTGCACCCTTGTGCAATGCCCACAGAAGTCAGAAGACGGTGTCGGATCCCCTGGAACTAGAGCTAAGGATGGTTATCAGCTGCCATGTGGGTGATGGGAACCAAATCTGGGTCCTCTGCAAGAGTGGTCAATGCTCTTAACCACTGAGCCAGCTCTCCAGTCCTTCCTTTTTATTTCTTATGTGTATGAGTGTACTATCTGCATGTATGTAAGTGCACCTGCATTGTGCAATGGCCAAGGGGGTTAGAAAAGGGTGTCAGATTCCCTGGAAATGGAGCTAAGTACGGTTTGTTACCACCACATGAGTGCTGGGAACTGAACCAGGTCCTCTGCAAGAGCAGCCAGTGCTCTTAACTGATGAGTCGTCTCTCTCAGCCCCAACCATTTTTTAACTTCTCAATCATCATCTGGAAAGAAAATACTCTGACTCATCATTAAAGACAGCTCGATAAAGCACAGTCACTACTGCACATTGTAAAGCAGGTGCAATGCTTGACATTCCCAGAGGTACGACTCCAGACCGTTTTGCATCTGTCATGCCTTTAAAAATATTTTATTATTTTTATTTTATGTGTATGAGTGCTTTACCTGCATGTATGTGAGTGCACCTACATGTCTGCATTGCCCACAGAGGCCAGAAGAGGGTGTCAGGTCCTTCAGAACTGGAGTTGCAGAAGATTCTTAGTTACCACGTGGGTGCTGGGAACTGAACCTGAGTGCCCTGGAAGACCGCCAGTGGTAATAAACACCCAGCCACCTCTCCAGACCTGTCGTACTTTGATGTTACATTAGTCATCATGCCCTTTACTCACTGAGCCATCTTGGTGTTGTGATTTTCAACTCTTGCATCTATCATAGTAATAAGAAATGTGATGTGTTCAAGTCATGGGGAAACTGGGCAGGAAGCAGCTTGTCTAGTGCTCGAATCCCATCTCTGTACCTCTGGGTCTACTTTGTTTTTGACCCCAATCCCTGGTCAGCTGCCTGCTCTGACCCCAGCCGCTCCTTCAAGGGCAGTCCTATCCCCTTGCTGTGTGGCCACTGTAGACCTCAGCACTGGATCTCCCCGCTTCCCCTTTTCATGTGTCACACACATCTCACATGGTAAGGTTGCCATGTTTACCAGAAGATAACAAGATGCTTAGTTAAAGTCAAATTTTAGGCCAAACAATTATTGAATGGGACATATCCACATTAAAAGATAGTTGTTAGCATGAAGTTCAAATGTCACTGGCCATCCTAAGTTTTTCAGTTTTTATTTTATGTGTATGAGTGTTTTTACCTGCATGCATGTATGTGCACCATGCATGCAGCGCCCACAGGGCCCATTGGGTGCTAGGAGTAAAACCCAGGTCCTCTGAAAGAGCAACAAGTGCTCTTAACCGCTGAGCCATCCTGTTTTCATCTGGGAGCCCTGCATGGGAGTCTTAGAGCTAAAATGCCGTTTCTATGCACCTGAGTTTTCCCAGCAGGTCCTGTTTCCTATATAGCTTGGGCCACAAAGAAAAATTCCTCAAAGCAGTTAATGTAGCGGTGGAACTGGGGTGAGAGGCAGGCAAGGAGGGTTGGGGCTAAATTGGAATCTGAAGAGCATGTGTCTCTCCAACTGCAGACATTCAAATGTAGATTTTAAAACTATATAATTAGTGTCAGTGAAAGCACGTGTGTATGCACACACACACACATAAATTATGAAGTCCAGACTTTGTGACAGCTGCCATCCAGGTCCTAGCGTCCTCCTCCAGATGATCCTGCAGGAGGCTACAGAGGCCAAGGAAGACAAGGCCCTGTGGGGCTCTCTGCAGGGCAGCCATGGTGAGAGGAGCTGAGGAATCTGGAGTAGGAGGGAGTTTTGAGGAGGAGCCCCCCACAGCTGTCAGTGGGTTGGACCTCCCAAGGGAGGCCTGGGCTGGGCCAGCCCACCTGGCCTGTGTGGAGGCCCTTGTTCAGGCCTCTGCTCCTCCCAGCACCGGTCATGCTCCAGCGTTCCTCCACCAGTCCTCCGCAGCCGCCCTTCAGTGACAACACTTTCCCTTCCTGGGTCAAAGTGCCCTCTCTGTCCAGGGGCAGACCCAGTGGTCGGATTTTCTCTCCAGTACCCCTGAGAGAAGACAGTTGTCAAAGGGACTTGGAGAGGCTTCTACCATGTGCAGAGCCCTCCACGCCCTTCTCTTAGTGACAGAATCACTTAAGGATAGTGACCCAGTCTTGCGCCCTTTTAAAATGCTACATCAAGTGCTGCTGTGAACACATGTTCAGTGTATACTTACCAACGGATCTGAAAACTCACAAGCACATCAGCTGTCTAACTGCAGACTTAAGCAAAGCCACAGACCAGGGATGCCCCCACCCTCACTCCTCCTGGTCACCCCCGTCCCCTCCCAAATCTAGTTTCGAGCACTTTGCAAGTCTGAACCTTTAGCCCAAGGAGCTAAGTTTGGCTTAAGCAATGTGTTTCTTACAGAGCTGCTTAGAAACCTCAATTTGAAAGATGGTTCTTTTTAGGACCTCACTCTGGCTGCGTACATGTTGTAATAAGTCAGACAGCAAGATTTGAAAAGAAAGACTTTGCCATTTAATTTTTGCAAAGTCTCACCGTTTGTTTCTGAGAAGGGAAACGTCCAAGGAGCACTGCTGACTCTGGGACTGTGGAGGCTGCACTCGCCTTTGATGGGAAACATCTTGGAAATACACAAATTAGATGTTAAACTGGGGAAAACAGACACTCATTGGACAGGTAACCTTGGTCTGGTCACTGAGGAATTTAAAATATCAGTACTCTCTTTATTTTGGCCTGCCCAGCTATCTTCCGCCGGACTGCGCTGGGCAGGGCTGGGCCGCAGCTCTGAGAATGGCAGTAGCTTCCGAAAAGCCCCTCCTCAAAAGTCCTCCTCCTCCACGTTCCTCAGCTACCGCTTGGAGCCGCCGCGCCAGGCAGGGCCCCTCTGTGGGTCTCACTGCCCTTCCAATTCTTTCTCTTCTCTCTGGAAAGAGCCTCTTCCTCTGAGTGGGAAAAGGTGTCTGGAGAAATGAGCGCCTCTGTTATACCATCAGGCTGGGAACTCCGTGAGATGAACCAAAAACGGGGAATTCTTAATAGAATACACTAGAAATAGCTTCAGAGAACCTGCACTAGGCCCCTTGGACAGGGCAAGCAGCAGGAACTGGAAACCATGGCTAAAAAGGAGACAGGGACAAGGGGAGGGAGGGCTCCACTGGGTCAGCGGCTTGCTTTAGTGTCGGGGGCAGGGAACAGGTGTGCATCTGTGTACCGGGTGCTAGGCTGGGGTAAATGAGGATATAATCCCTGATGTCCCACCCAGTAGAGGAGGTGGGCGTCAGGACCCTGAGCACTGGGGATGGCAGCTTGGGCACTGGGTCTAACACCAATGGCCTGTGCAGGCCTCTGTTTCTCTTGACCTAGTGTTTGAACCCGAAATCATGCTCATTTTAAAGCCTCTGCTCTGAGGTTCTGGTGAGGACTTAGAGTCTGGTGCTTGTATTTTCCATTGTTATGTAGGAGGTGGAGGAAGGGTGTAGGCCTGAGAAAGACTGCTTGGGTGGCAGAAGGTGCTTCAAAGAGGAGGCGGCATTTTTGACATTTGTACCTGAAAGATGAGCAGGTCTTCTGCAGACAAGAGTGTTGCAGGGGAATGCAGGCACCAGGCGTGTGGTCAGAGGCCGAGAGAAGGGGCAGCAGTCAGGAAAGCAGAGTGCGGTGCAGCTGTGGGCAAGGACACAGCTTGTGGGCAGGGCAGGGGAGCGAACACCCAGGGCGGGTCTGAGGGAGCTGGGAAGACGGTGAACTCTGAGCAGCGGGCTATCACGTAGTCCCCTAAGTTTCCACGGCTCCTCTAAAGATGAAGAGGGGAGGCACAAACTTCTCTTTTTTGAATCAGGGTCTCCCTGGAGCCCCAGCTGGCCTGGAACTTGCCACATAAACCAGGCTGGACTTGATCTCACAGAGTTCTGCTTGCTTTTGCTTCCTGAGTGCTAGAACAGTCTTAATATTAAGAATAAATAAACATAACATGCCCAGGGTCACTGAATCAGCTGGCAGAGCTGGCCTTTGAGGCAGGGCCTCTGACTCCTGAGTCTAAGTTCTTCTGGACTTTGTGCTCTCTCAGTACATAAACTGGATGCCTCAGGACTGTGCTGCCCATGGGCCTAGCTAGAAGGGATCATACATGTAACATGGCATGCTTCTCAAGAATTAAATTAAAAGAAAGCTGCTGACTTGGATGCCACTGAACCCACCCAGGCCCTGGCTGGTGTATTTCAGGTACCTGACAAGCCTCTTAGGCTGTGTCCTAAAGACCCAGGCTGCAGACTGCCTGGGGCCCTGTGCATGGAAATCACCATGGAAACCACTGCTGTCTCTGCTTGTGTGCTTATCAGGGCAGAGAGGGACCTGATGCCAGCTGAGCGATTTTCCTTTTGCCCAGGGCTTTTGTTCCTTTATCCCATCATGAGCCAGTTGGTACAGACCCAGGCCCAGGGGAGAGTGCGCAGGCCATAAATCAGCTGGCTGAGAGCACTTCAGCTCTACCTGGATTCAAGTCCTAGTGCAGCTACAATTCCTTTCTGGAAGTGTAAGCAACATCGCCTCCCCACCCCAGTTTGGTCCCTACGACAAGTGAAGGCTTGTCTTCCTCAGACTATAATCTGGAAAACCAGTGAGTTTATTGGGTTTACTTACAGAGCAATGGATAAGGGTTTGCTTACAGGAGTGTGGAAACCCCTTCCCCCAAGATGGAACTGGAAAGTCTTCATTCAAGAATGGATGGTGACTTCCCCTCAGCCACACAGAATGGCAAGAGACCTTCCCCTGGGCTTCCTCAGCTTCTATACCCTCAGCCCCTCAGCCCCGGCCCCTTGTGCAGCCAGCATTGGCTGGTCGGTTGGAAGGTGTGACTGACTCTCCCTGCCCCTCCTTTCTTATGGAGTGTGATAGTCAACAAGCTCCTTTGTGATGGTGCTTCACAGTGCAGCTTGGGGAGATGGTGTCTGCCCACGGTCTCCTTTGGAGGACAGTCCTACGCAGCACCTGGGTAGGAAAGGCAAAGTTTGCCACATGCTGGCCTCCAGCAGCTCTTGTTTCCCTCAGTAGCAGTTGACGGGGGAGGGGATTGGGACGGAGCAGAGGCTGAATTGGATATTAGAATCCTCAGCCCTATGAGCATTGCCAGCCCCATGCAGACCTTGGGTATCAGAACCCTGGGCAGCTGCCAGTGTTAATAGTGCCCAGCCTAGGGCTGGGATCTTTGCTCCTAGAGACTTGACAGCTCACTGGAGCTCTGCTGGTGACCAGGGTCTGTGGGCTCTCCTATCTGGCTTGTTTTTAAAAAATATTATTTTTTATTTTCTGTGTGTGTGTACTGCCTGTATGTACACCCTTGTGCCTGCAGAGGTCAGAAGAGGTGTCAGACTTCCCTGGAACTGGAGTTATGGGTGGTTGTTAGCTGCCATGTGGGTGCTGGGAATTGAACCCGGGTCTTCTGCAAGAGCAACCAGTGTTCTTAACCACTGAACCATCTCTCTATCTCTAGCCCCCTATCAGGCTTCTTATAACCTTTCCCCTTGTCTCAGTTGCCCTTCCTGCCCTGGCTGCTTTGGAACTGTTGAGTGACTTCTTCAGTTGTCAGACGGGCTCCCTGACCCCTCCTGTGTCTGCTGCCTGCACTGGCTGGAGTGCCAGCTTGCCAGGGCTGCATTTGGGAGCCAGAACAACCAGCAGGCTGCTCAGAGACTAGGCCAGCATCAGCACCCAGCAGGGTTGCTGGTCACTAGGCAGGACCTAAGCTGGCAGACAGAGTCGCAGGAGACAGGCAGGATGGACAGCTGGGGGGTCACTCACCATCTGCACGTCAGCTGTCAAGCAGTGGTTATAGTGCACTGCACATGCGTGTTGAAGCTGGGACAGCTGGGTGCGAGCTAGGCTGTCTGGGAGCACAGCCCTGGGGATTGGCAGTATGGACCCCGATCAGCCACCACTGCCCTCTGTGCTCTTCCCTTCTTATGAGCTCAGTGTACACTTCCGAAAATAGATCAGGAAAGGCAGAGACAGAGAGTGGGGGGGGGGCGGGAAGGGAGAGGGAGAGGTAGGGGGAGGAACGGGGAGAGGGAGAGAGAGAAAAAGAGAGGGGGAGAGAGAGGCCTTTATGTCTCCACACCAGAACAGGTAGCCCCCCACCCCCTCCTCCTCAGGAGTGTTTACACCACGTGGAAGCACCAATCACAGCCTTTCTCCTCAGCACTAATCACAGTGGTCCCTTCACCCTGGGAAGTGCTGGAAAGGCCCTGGTGGCTTGTGACTGAGGCTCAAAGGGGAGCAGTGCCTTTAGGAGCTCGCCAAGCTGCTGGAGTCCTGTGTGGTCATTTCCAGGTGTGCTGGAGTGCTCGGGGAAGCCAGTGCTGATGCGAGGTGACCCTCCTGTTGAACATCTGGAGAGCCCCTTTGTGTCACACGGCCTAGGCAGCAGGAGAGGTCAGTGGCTGCTCATTTCAGACTCAGATTGTCCCTGTCCCAAGGTTTTTGCTTATTTAAGGGGAAAGCACGTGTTTAGGTTATGAACTAGGAATTTAGGGTCAACACTGACAGCAGTTTCAACATATTTTAACCAAGCTTAAACAACACATCACTCGGTGTCCAGGAAGAAGTATCTGCGCCCCACCCCCAATCTGTCTTGTAACTGACTCCAGGGCTGGTGATGGCTCCTCTCCTCCCGTCACAGTCTCAGCCACCCCTTTTTGTCTTAAGTGGATGTTCAGCTGCGTGTGTGTGTGTGTGTGTGGTGCATTCATATATGTGCAGCATGTGCGTGAAGCATGTGCATGCAGCATGCGTTTGCAGGAGATCTTGCATATGGAGGCCAAAGGTGGACACTGGGATGTCATTCCTCAATTGCTCTCCTGCTTCTCTCAGATAGGGACTCTCACTGAACCCAGGGCGGTCCATGTTAGCAAGCCCCTGAGATCTGCCCCAGTGCTGGGGTTACAGGCGTGTGCTGCTAAGCCTGGCACTTTGCCTGGCCTTTTTAAAAAAACCACTGCTAGGAACTGAACCGTTCTAGGTGAGTATTCCACTAGTGACTGTGTTCCCAGCCCGCCCTGCTTCTACGTGGGTGCTGGGCCCGCCCCACTGAGCCATCTCCCCAGCACCTGTCAGTGGTGCTCCCTGACTCTACAGCATGCATCAACTCTTTGGAATCTCCTGGAAAGCAGCAGGATCTGAAGCACAGCTCTCCCACACAAACCCTCTGCTCTGCCGTGCCAGCTGTGGGCAGCCAGCTGTGGGCAGCCAGCTGTGGGCAGCCAGCTGTGGCTGAGGTAAGGGCATAAATCAGGTTTGGGATCATGGCCTTTTCAGCTTTAGAATACATGAGCCGTCATTTCTCTTTCAAATACAGGAACATTTTATCACCTCCTGAATCCTTTGGGGGCCTGATGTGGCTTAAATGAGAAATGGCCCCTACGGCCTCATTTACTTGGAAACTTGGTCCCCAGTTGGTGATGCTGTTTGGGAAGGTTTAGGAGGTGTGGCCCTGCTGGAGGAAGTGTGTCTATGGGGGTGGGCTTTGAGAGGTCAGAGGCCATCAGGAGCAGTTCACACTCTCCTTGTGTCTTCTGTTGAAGATGTGGGCTCTTAGCTCCTGCCCCCTGTGCCTACAGTCTCACTGCCACGATGGACGCTTATCCTTCTGGAGCTAGAAGCCCAAATAAACTCCTTCTATAAGCTGCTTTTGGTCACGGTGTTTTATGACAGCAACAGAAAAATAACTGATACATGGCCATAGTCAGAAGTGAGTAGATGGACTGCATGTAGCCTGCAGTCCCAGCCAGGGAAGACTGAGGTCGGATCGGGTCTGACTGGTACCTCATAATAAGATCCTGTCTCCACACAACAAAGAAAGGAAAACAGAGTTGCAATCTTTTATTCTGTTTCTCATAACAGATGCTCACAGAAGGAATCAGAATCTACCATTTTCAGACAAGGGGTATCATGATCCTCTTGGGGAAAGTGATTGTGACTGGGTTCCTGGAACAGCAAAGGCACCATGACAGCTCCAGGAAGCTCAAAGAGTCCGAGGCTGACTTGGCCCTCCACTGCTATGCCCAATGGCTGAGTGAGAGTGAAGCCCTGCCAAGCCCTTGGCCCTACCCACACTCTCGATCTCTTGTTCTCCTGTTAAGACATCAGCACACCCTCCACCCAGAGGGGCTGCTTCTAACTTGTGCCAAAGCAGGGTGACCTCAGCACTGCACAGCTGGCTAGGTTGATTGGACAGCTGCACTTCCCTTGAAACCCTTGAGAATCTCTGCTTGGGCAAAGTGGTAAGAGCCTCCTCTGGCTTGGAAGTTCCATAGTGTTTGGGTCTTACCATGACTGGAGGTCTTCATCCAGTCACAGGGTATTTCTGTCTCCCTTAGCAAGGCCAGCACTTGACAAACTCATGAATGCAGTTGGCTGGAAAGGCCTTGGCCTTGCAGAAGGGCAGTCATATGTTGGGAGATGTGTGAACTGGAATTAGCTTTTTGAAGAGCACTCCGACGGGCTTGTGAGCAGAGCTCGTTCCCTCAGGGGGGAGGAATCTTTGATGTGGTTGTTTTTGATTTCCATTTCATTTTCTGCTTCAATATCACGAGGCTTTGCCACCATCTCAGTTACGTGTGTAACACGGAGCAGAGTGTGGTGGGCAGGGTGAATGCAAGTCTATGCAATTCTAGATTGTCTTGTCTCAAAGGCTGCTGCCAAAAGACACAGGGTTCCCAAAAGGAGGCTGTGTGTGGTGCTGAGAGCATAGAACTCACGTAGGACGCATGAACAGGGGAAGCTGTATGAACCCTTAGATTCCATTCTGGTCTAGTAAGCCACGTGGATTCTAGAAATGTCTGCTTCGAACCTGCTTTGCCACAGACTTTGTTACTCAGACAGAAAGTCTAAGTGTACCTTAGATTAGTCTACTGTCATCCATAGTATGCTTTTAAAAGTCCTTCTAGCTGGGCGTGGTGTCACAGACCTGCAATCCTGGCACCTGGAGGAGAATGGGTTTACATAACTGGCTCCAGCCCAGCCAGGGCTGTATAGTGAGACCCTGTCTCGAAAAACAAAACATAAACCCCAAATTCCTACAGAGATGGCTGGATCAATGAAGTGCTTGCTGCACAAGCATGGAGGCCTGAGTTGGGTCCCCATCACCCACTTCAAAGCTGGATTCAGTGGTCTGCATCTGCTTACACAGCACTGGGGGCTGTGGGATACTGGTGGATGCTGGAGTGCACTGGCTAGCCTTGCTGAATTAATTGGTGCGCTCAAGTTTCAGTGAGAGACCCTGCATCAAATGTATGGTAGCCATGGTGGAGGGTCATTGAGGAAGACACCTGACTTGACATTAACCTCTGGTTCGTGCATGGGCGCTTCCGTCAGTCCGTCCATCCATCCCACCCTCCCTCCCTCCCTGCCTCTCTCTCCTTGTCTCTGTCCGTCTCTCTCTCCCTGTCTCTGTCTCTTTCTCCCTCTCTTTATCCTAGTTTATTTTCACTGAATGTTATGTTGTAGAAGATCTATGCATTCAAGAAATGTGTGAAATGTCAGAGAAACATTCTTAAGAACAACACACCTACTCAATAACATTTAAGAGCACACATTGTGTATAGGTACAGAGCATTCAGAATAACATCAATATTCAAAAGAAACATCCTGCTCCCTAGCACTTTTTCTCCTGGAGAGTTGTGTGAAATGAGTTTTTGTTTCTGTTTCACCTTCAGACACAGTTAGCTTCAGCTGTCAATTTGACACAAACCAAGAGTCATCCAGAAAGAAGGAACCACAACTGAATTTCCTAGATAAGACTGGCCTGAGGCCATGTCTGTGAGGCATTTCAATTGCCAGTTGATGTAGGAGTGCTCAGCACACTGTGGAAGGCACCTTCCCTAGGCAGGGGAACCTGGGCCGTATAGGAAAGGTAGCCACGTGTGAGCTTCAGAACCAGCCTGTAAGCGGTGTCTTCTTTGTGGTTCCTGCCTCTAGCTCAGGCCTTCAGCTCCTCTCCAGGCTCCCCTCAATGATGAAAAAATAGACACTTCCCCGCCCCAGCTTTGTTCCGGCATTGCTGAGACTCCCTCCTAAGGACGTGGTCTTATAAGGAGCTGAAACATTGTTACGGCCCCCTGGCTCTGTGCTCTCCATTCTGCCTGCAGGCCACAGCTGCTGTCCTCCCCCTATTGGGAAGGTATGTTGCTGGTGGGATGAACAGTATGACTTTGCCCAGTGGCTTTCAGAATCTGTGGCACATTGGCATCACCAGGAGAGCCAAGCAAACCCAGATGCCAGTTGCCAGTTATCTACAATGCATCCTGACTATTGGGCTTCATTCTCAGGCGATTCAAGTGCAGCATAGGTAGTAAGTATTCACTAGCTGACCACTCTGGTAGGAATAACGATATAACAGGAACCTTAATTGAAAAACCGGAAGAAAATGACGTCTTTTGCATTGTTCCCCTATTCGGGATTTGAGTATTTCCCGAGTCCATCTTCCCTCTGGCTTTGGCTTTTCTCAGCCTCCCATTATTCCACAGGGCATATGCCTGTGCTCAAGTTTTATTATATTCAGAACTGGAGTTTGGGACTGTTTTCTGTAAAGACTAATTGTGTTTCTCCCTAGTTACTTGGACACTTTTAAAAATAGAAGTTCCAAGCCCGGCCATGAAGGTCCTGGGGGCTGGCAGGAGCTCTAAGGATGTGCAAAGGGCACTACCTATGGGATGACTGCAGCTCGGGCTGGTGTGTGCTTAAGCAGCCCAACCCTCAGCCTACAGAGAACACAACATGTATGGTACAATTCACAGAACTGCAGGGACTCCAGCTCGGTTTGCTGTGGCCCCCAGATCCAGTGGCTTCTGGTGTTAGCGTAGAAAGAAGCTTCCCCAGTTTCTTGTCCTTGCTGCCCCCTACCCCTTATTTTCTTTAAAACTTTAAAAATGTCTCTAATGATTCAAATTATTTTGGCTTTTTGAGACAGGGTCTTACAGCAGAGCTGGGCTCCAAATACTATGTAGTTGAGGATGAGCTGAAACTTGATCCTCCTGTCCTCACTTCTTAAGTTCTAGGGTTACAATTCTGTCACCACATCTAGCTTGGGCAGTGCTGTGGATCGAACCCACGGCTTCTTGCATACTAGGTAAGCACTGTACCCACTGAGTCACAGCTCTTCAATAACACACTGGATTTTTGTGCCCTCTGACACTTTGCCCTACAGCGTAATGCTCCTCAGTCTATACAAATACAAATCTGTGTCATCCTACCTGTGACTGCTTAACTCTAGCTTGCTTATAAAATACTATATTTAAACTTCCTGACATTTACAAGGCTCTTGCCAATGAAAGGGATTTTTATGACCCCCACATATAAGCTATGGCCTGATTATTTTCTGTGTTGTATGATCAATCCATGCCCAACTTTTCCTCTACCTGCCCACACCAGCCACTTCTGTTCTCTGCATTTTACATATGGAGAAACTGAGGAACACTAGATTAAAAAACTTGTTCAAGGGCAAATAGCAACCATGGGATTGAGATTTGAATTTATCGCAGGACCTGCTTTTCAAAAACCTCTATCCTGAATTGCTTTGTTTTGTTCTGGCAAGGTTTACTTGAGACTGAGGCAGGGCGGAGGGCAAACGGTGTGAACTTGAAATAGAAATGAAAATTCCAAGAGTTGGCTTCATATTTGACCCCCCAGGCCCTCTGAGCCTCAAAACATTGGCTTAGATTCAAATAGAAGGCACTGTTTGTGGGCTGACCAGGGTCAACACCCTGCACTTTGGGTTGCAAGAGCTTCATGGAAAGGCAGTTCCTTCTGGCATACTATCACAGACTGAGATACCTGAGGTTGGAAACCAGAGGCTAGTATTCTAGGGCCATAAAGTTCACTGTCCAATTCAGCCCAGGTCTCTTGCTCAGACATATAAATAAAAACATACGCTATCTACACGACTTGCCACAGCACCCGTGGGTGCGGGAGTTAGAAATGGGCTGGCTGGTTGGCTATACAGTGGCACATGGTAAGCCTGAACCAAACGCAGGTCATAAACTAGAGAACTCATGTATGTGAATTGTTTCCTAATTTCACCTTGATGTGAAGATGAAAAATTTGCATTTATTTTAGGCAGAGACCAGCATAAGGTGGTGTATTAAGAATTCTTGCCTCAGGGTTGGAGATGGCTCAGCAGTTAAGGGCACTTGCTCCTCTTCCAGAAGGTCTGAGTTCTGTTCCCAGTACCCATGTCAGGTGGATCACAACTGCCTGTAACTCCAGCTCTGAGGGAGACATCCCCTCTTCCGGCCTCTGGGTGCATGCACACACACAACACACACACACACACACATAAATTTAAAAAATTTTAATCTTTAAAATGTTTAATGGAAAACCTATACTGGGATGCATGTCAAAAGTGTGAGATTCTGGGAGAAGACACTCTCTGAGAGGAACGCTATCCACATGAAGGAAACTCAGAAGTTATAACTTGAATTTGCATCATTACTACATAGTATAAGAGGCCATCAAATCAAAACTCAACAGCTTTGGGCTTTCCTGAATCTTCTCTAGGTCCATAATTATCTTAGGTGAGAACCTGTCAGTGAACCCCATCCTCAGAGATCATCTACATCATCGGGCCTATTTAGGACTATAGGAGATTTTTCTTTTTAATTAAAAAGTGTATTAGCTTTTTGGCTCATGCTCTGTCATTTTCAGTAAAAGTCATGTAGTGTATGTTTTTATTTATATGTCTGAGCAAGAAACCTGAGCTGAATTGGGCAGTGAACATCAGAAAGACCAGGGCTCAGAGGCCCAGTGCGCTAGCGCCAAGTGCCAAGTCTTAAGCCAGCGTTGCTAAGACCTGGCTTTCTTTTTCCTAAATTGAATACATCAGCTCTTCACAGACTTATTTTGATGCTATAGCTTTATAAAAGTAGCATCCACTGTGCAGTATGAATCAGAGGATAACTTGCAGAAGGGTTGAGCTGTTTGTTGGCTGAATCTGGTCTCAAATGCCCAGTTCTTCATTTCCCCAGAAGTTGCCTATTACTGAAAAAGACAGACTCTAACCAGCAAGGAGCTGTCTTCTGCTGACCTCCCACTGCAGATGGAAATTTGGCTGGAAGGACGAATTTGCCTTTGGTATGAATTCTTATGTAAGTGTAAAGGACAGGACTTAGAAAACCTTGAGAAGGCCTTCCTCACCGAACTGTTGGGGAAGCCGGAACTCAGGTTCCCATCACTTCACATTACATAAGTAAAACCTTCCACTTTCCATCAATCCTCCTTCCTTCCTGACTTTGGTTAACAATAATACTGTTTTCTGGACTGTCCTGACTATGCATTAAAATTCACTCCTGAGCTGGATATGCAGATAATCAGCTCACTTCCCATAATTCCCTCAGACTGCAGTGTGCAAATCACTCCCCACAGACTACGGCTTGAAAATCAAGATTCATGGAAATTAAACTTACTTCTGAGGTCCCAAAGACACAAGAATATGAAAGAAAAAAAAAAAAAGAACTTGAATCCAACTGACATTGTGTTCAAAGTCCCTTTCCCCGTTCTAATGTTTTGGCAGTGAGACATACTATAATTTACCTTTTATTGAGATCATACTTATAAAACAATAATTCTACTTCTTGAACAACTTGTGCTATTGCAATACCAAGTGTTAAGAAATGTCTTGCAGAGGGCCTGAGTTTGAATTTCCAGGACCCAAATGGCAGCTAACAGCTGTCTGTAACTCCAGTTCGATGGGATCTGATGCCCTCTTCTGTCTTCCACAGGCATTGCATGGCATGTATGCATTTACATATGTACAGGCATAACATTCATACATATAAATTAAAAATAACTTAGAAAAAGAAAACTAGGGATAATAACGACTCCTACAATTTGAGTGTCTTCCCGAACACTGCTTCAATTATCAAGCCGAGACAAACTGAGGAGACAGCACACTTCACTGTGAATAAATAAAGCAAGGGACTGGTTTGTTTTTGCCAATTTTATTGAACCAATAAAAGTTCTACTAATAACAATGAAATAAATTTCTGCAGGTATAAATGTGATACAGTTTAACAAAACCCATTGTTCTGTACCTATAAATAGATTTTCAAAATGTCATTAAAAAGTGCAGTTATGAATTGTTCCATGTTGATACAGTTCCTTTATTTCAGATGTGTTTGTCTTGATTCACTAATGGTTCTTTCTGTTCAGGTATCTGTCAAAAAAGCGGGGTAAGGAAACCCACAAGAAAGAGGCATGAAAGCACTAGACTATTACACGTAAGCCGGCCCATCCAGGTCAGCTTTAGTCAGAACTGTAAAATCAGCAACATATGAAAAACCAAACCTAGTTATACAAAAAACTTTCATGGGTTCTACCATCTCTGTAACTGCGGACTTGGGTGGAGGGCATTCCGAGTTGAAGGGTTACATGGTTAACTACCTTAGACTATATCTACAGCAGGGTCTGGTTTGTCAGAAAAAGTTCAAAGTGGCCATTTCTTAAGTTTTCTGTTTTCAGAATTGAGGCTCTAAGACTGCCCTCTGACAATGAAACCTGTGAGCCCTAAATTGCATCAATCATCTATTGGAGAAAAGCTTATTCTAATTTAAAACCTTATAGAGTAAGGGACTGATAGATATAGCAGTCTTAAAGATCATGTCATCCGCCTTACATTAGTTCAAAGTCACGTGCTTCGTAAAAAAAATTACAGTAACCAAGCACAGGACTACAAAGGCAAAACATCACAGCTTCTGAATAAAAAGTACCAAGGAACGCAAAGCTAACTCTGGATTAATACTGATGAATGAAAGAACTAGAATTGACGTTTCACAGCATGCTACATATATCGCTCACAACTGAAGGACAAAATGATGTCTAAGACTGAAAGTCAAGAAGTTGGCAATCTGATTTCGTGCACAACTCAGCTACAAAGTCTAAATATATACATTCATTGTGTAGCTGCCTGCAAAATCAGGATTCTAAAAAAGTTTTCAAGTCCAAATCCTATTTCATAAGTTAAGAGATACATCCAGTTCTTCCATGACCAGGAAAGTGACTTTCAGGTTTGAAGGAGCTAATCCAAGTGGCCCCATTCCATGGTGACCTGCCAGGGGTTCCTGCTGACCTTGTCCAGACTGTGTGTGTGCCTGCCTATCACTCAGCACAGAATAGATGCCAGAGGGGCCCAGGATGTTTCCACATCTATTGTCTATTTTGTTTTGGGTTAAGAGAGTCAATGAGACGAGAACAGGGAGGGGAGAACTGTACTTTCTTTCCTGAGAAGACGAATTTGAATGCAAAGGGCATGTCTGCACTGGATGGAGAGTCTGGACCACTTTCCTTGGTGAACAAGGTACCATTTAAGTCAGCTTCCACTCTGGAGAGCCAGCGAAATTCAAAAGGGAAGCAGTCTCTGCTTTACAAAGGAAACTTCTTGTCTACCCAGCTGATAACCTTTCCTTCATCCTACCTTTTGATCTTCCATCAGACTTGGGAGAGTTAGTTAAAATTTGTAAAGATGGATTACAAAAATCAGTTTTAATCTGGATATGAAGCATACATTTAACTCACTGGTACTTAGGAATATTTTAACATTAAAGACCAGAGTCTTTATTCCTCTCTAATATTTTTTCTGTAGAAATTGTACATTTACTTTCAAGAGGTTTAACACGAGCAAGAAAATAGACTGTCTTAGCAAAATTATTATTTATCGCATTTAGATTTCTAGTGCCTGGTGTCCTGTGAACTATAAAAATGGGGTATTTGTTCTGCAGATCTTACAAGATGTGCTGCAAGACCTTAAGGTTCCCACAAGCATTCCAAAGAGCCAGCAACTTTCTATGCCACCGCACTTCTCCCCCACCCCCCGTTTTCTCTCCCTTTTCAATTCTGTGTCTCATGGTCATGCAGTCATAGTTCAGTCCAAGCCAGAAATGTTGCATCACTTAATGGATCTTTCAGTCGCCAAGTCTTATTCCCTAACTAGGCCTTTGTTTTACTCTTGGGCCCTTAAAGGCATTTACTGGGCACTGTCAGGAGGATTGCTCATGACCCAGAGGGAAGCACCCAAGTACCATCAAAGCTGGTAGACCTATACTTTTACATGGGTGTCTCACCTTCTGGTCAGAAAGGAAGCTGACAGCCTTACCCTGGCTGGGGGAGGGAGTGCGTGTCTTCTGCCGCACTCCCCTTTCCTAATGACACTACTCAACATATCTGAAAAAATTCGAGGATAGTCACGACTGTATGTCAGAGCATTTCCTTTTGATCTCATGGGAGGGATGGGGTTAGAAGCTTCTACCTAAGCAACTCAGATCCTCATGTACCCAGTTTTGTGGGATTTTATCTACATCACTAATCAAATGGGCTAGTGTGATCCAATCTGATCCTCTAACTACCTTTTATCATAGTCCTTCTACGAGAAATGTGTTTCAAGGCCCAAACACCAATAAAAACCAATGTCTGAAACGCTACCTCATTTGTGTGCCAGAGGTTTCTGTCTCCCTACAGGGTTCCAGGTCTGTCTGGATTGCTGTAGAATTTTAACTCTGTATTCAAACAACTTGGACTAATAGTCATTATCTAATACAGACCCAAGTTAGGATGGCAATTCAATCACTTTGAATTCCTATTAAATGTTAAATTCTGCATGGTAGAAATAGTTTAATTTCTGTATCAGGTATAAATATAAAGATTCCTACTTTGATAGAAGGCAAAAATCTTTGATTTATTTAAAATATGGAAGTAGTATTACTGAACAACAGGGTGCCTCAAGACGTGGCTGGAGACTGGATTCACAGGCTCTTTGGGGATGAGGTAGAGGAGAGCAAGGTATTTTGGCAGCTGGGGAAGGGGAGGATGGAAGCACGGCAGAACACACGATGGATGGTGTGACATCTGGTGGGGTGTCCAGGGCAGCAGTCAAGCAAAGTACAGAGGGACGGCAGAGAGCTGGAGTCGTGACAAAGACTTATTCTGAAGGGAAAAAATAACTCAGAGAAGGATATGCTGGTGACAGTCTGCAGGTGGCTGGTAATGTTCAGACTGGGACGGCTGGGGAGGGGAGGACGGCGAGTGTGTGGAGGCTGAGGCACTTGGAAGAGAATGCAGGCAGGCAAGGGCGGGATGCAGGCGGAACGGCCCACCTAAGAAGTGCTTCCTGCACATTAGCTGCGCGCCGAGGCCAGCTAGACTTCTCACTGAATTCTATGCGCTCCTGGAATGTTTCCTCCTCACAGGGCTCTGCCTTGGCACACATCTCCACTTTAAGCACTCCACAACAACCTTAGCAGGCGCTGTGTAACGGAGCCGACCAGCATGAAGCATGCATCAGTGCAGTGGGCACGCAAGTCCTGCTGACTGACAGGGTACATTCATGTCACAGTACTGCGTGAAGGAAAACTGTGCAGTTCAGAAGGAGGCCACCTAGCATGGCTCCACGTACACGAATAGGTAACTTAAATCCCCATCTAACAGAAGAGCCTCACGTCTTCCTGCTTGCTGCTGAACTGCACCACTAGGAGTCTTACGTATCACGCAGTGTCACTGTTGCATACACTTGTTCTCATGCAAGACCATCCTTTTCACAGAAGACAAAGACCTGTTTCGTAAAGTGTACAGTCTTTCTTTCTAGAGAGCTGATTTAGAATTCTTTAAACACAACATAAAATAAAAACTTCATTTTGGTAGCACAGCATTTTTATGGCACACACTGGAATTTGTTCTTTTTCCGTATCTTTAGAGTTACAAGAAACTTAGCATCAGCTTGGCGTGCACTTGCCGGTGAGTGAAGGACTGTTGTAAGTATATCTTTAATTGTTTGCTGACAAATTCACTTTGCTGAAGCATAAAAAATCTAAGCTTTTGAATTTTAGCAAAACCTTTTAAAGTGGGAAAGAAAAAGTGTTGCTCTGGAATAGTGCTAATTAGTATTTTAGAATTATGCAATGTCCTTAGAGGACATTAAAACACAAACAAAACAGGGCTTGGGTTCAAATTTTACATGACTTTTACATAAATCTTACATTGAGTTTATGGTTTTAGAAAACAGCCCTGTGCAGCTGTGCCATCCTTGTGTCTACCATGGCAGGTGGAGGCCGAGGCTGTGTCCGGACTCCATGCTGGCTACCTCTGTTCACAGAGTACGTTAAGTAGGACGCAGCCCCAATTCCAAAGTCCCTTTCCTTCCGAGTACCCCACAGTCTGCCCGGGGAAGCTGGTCTGAGAAGCTCACTTCCGGGCTTCACCATCCCACAGGCAAACGCATTAAAGAGCAGAGTGACTTCCGTGTGGGATGGTACTCTGGCATCCCTTTTTCTCTCTTCTTAATTTTAGAGACAGGGTATCATTTTGTAGCTCAGGTTGGCCTTGAAATCACTATGTATACCAGGCTGTCCTCAAAAATCACCATTTCCTGCCTCAGCCATACAAATACTGCAATTACAGGCACATGCCCACCTCACCTACCTCCCTTGACACTTCTTTAAGTGATCTGAGAAATTAAGATAACCACAAAAGCTAGTAAACTTGAAATTCCAAAGTGAGGAGACGTTGTTCAAGTGTACGTCAGTGGGTTATCAGGCTGACTTTAATACAGTAAGCAGGGGATCAGGGGTTCACATTCCCACGTGCTTTCCACATACACTCGCACATTTTGGTTTGGCACAATGTGAGCCCAGAAAAGGCCTGCATGTCATATGATCATATTATTATACCAATTGAACCAGGTAACTCTTTTAAAAATATCACATTTTAATATAAAAAGCTATTCTATAAATTACTACAATGTAAATTCAATACTCTGAAAAATTCCACCCTGGAAAACCGCATCAGAATTTCCAGTTTCCCTGGATAAGGAGGTTGACAGCACACTCCTACCTCGGGGCCCACCCGGGACGCAGTGCGGCAGCATGGAGGCTGTCCCACCTTCACAAATCAGTTTTTCTAGGCTGTTTCACTGAGGTTCATAAATACATTGTTGTGTTTTTGTTAGTAGTTCCAAGTCAACTTATTTTCCTGATTATTGACAGGTCTGTTGAACTAAAAAGATTTTGCTGGGAAAGAGAGCTATTAAAGGCACTAATGTTTCCATGACCCAATCTCTACTTACATTTCTGGGATGAAACAAACAAAACCAAAAAGCAAGTGGCCACTTTACTTACTTAAACCTTGTTTTCCTTTTTGGCCTAAAGTTCATTTGATGTTCAGTGTGAATTTTTCCTCGTAGTCAACATCAGCACTGTTCCACCCTGTAATGCAGCTCCCGGCTCAGAACACAGGGCCAACACATAGAACAGTTTCTAATACTTTTTAAAAAAGCAAATGCAAGAATTAATGAATAAACTAGGTTCTAAACTTGCGAGTCTAAAAGCTGGGGAAATCCAATGGATATTTACGCCGCCACCTGTCTTTTTCTGTTCATCTCAATGCTTTCCTTACAGTGAGAACATACCTACAAAATGTGATGTTGAAGAGAATCAACATACAGTTTACAACGAGCAGAACACAAGAAACCTGGCACAAGTTCTTCAAATAATTTCTTTAAATAAACCACTCTGTCTTCAAAAATACTAGTGACTTTTTCCTCACCTGGAAGATTTCAAAGAAGCTCCTGGAATCTAAGTGCACAGACCCAGCTACGTCAAAGATCTACAGTTGCCTTGGAACTCTTCTCTGGAACAAAACCTCAAGGGACACGAAAGCTAACGCATCACACCAGAAAAGAGGGATCACTGACTTCGCCAAACACCAGTCAGAGCTTTCCTAAGAGAAAAGCGTACATGCTACTAGACTGGGACCCCCAAGTGAAATCTCTGTGGGACCCTGACTGAAAATCTCCACTAGATGATTTCTGTGAAAAGGTGGGTATGTCTTTTTAATTAGCACATGTGTAAAACTCAAGTCGCCCTGATTATGAGAGTGTGGAACCAGTAGTCGGGGTTCCTACAGGCATTTCACTCTTCATTAACACAACAAAGGTTGTGCTCTCTGAAGACAGGCTCCTCTAGCACAGAAATCAATGCAAAAGTGTGACTTTTTGGCTGCATTTTCTCTCCCCTATGACTTGATGCATTTTTAACTTTCTGACCAGGTGTCCAAAGAGATTTTTCTGGGGAAGGAATGCTTTGGCATTACGAAGTCATTGTTCAACCTCAGTAAGGCAAAACTGAAAAAAACCCTAGGACAATAAAGAAATTTGAAGAAAATTTCTTTACAGCTCTGTAAAAAAAGGGCACTTCTGCAGAGACGTGACGGGAAGTTTAGCTGACTTTCCAAACCATATTGAAATCTTCTTTGCTGTTGCTCTACTGCAATAATGCATAGAAACACAACTTGGCCTCAGAATAAGAAGCTGTTTAACCTAGCATAAGAAATCATGTAAAATAATTCCTAAAAGTCTAACAGGAAAAATAGAGGTGTACTAACTTTCCTTTGCTTAGCGAAATATAGAAAAACTCTGAGAAAGGAAAAATGTGCAAAGAAACATTTTAGTCGGTGTTATGTGGAAGTGGGTTTGTATGTGCCATATGTGTGACCTGTGAGCAGCACATGGGCATGCACTCCTCGAGGTGACAGAGAACCACTGCCTGTGACAGTGAGGACTGCGCACACACCCACTGCCACATATCCATCTGATGAGGAAAACTGAGACCTATGTTTCAGAAGAAAAAGAAAACAGCTGAATTTGGCTTTTCAGTAGCATGCTCTAGAATTCATCATGATTAATTTCACATTAAATTATGGACAATGTCTGTATCACATTTCACGTTATCGCCAATAGCAATGTATGAAAAAACTCAGATAAATACACAAACAAAAACAGAACAGTGCCTGACGACCGCCTGGGGACACGGACTGAGTCGACTGAGTCCCGTCGGCAGCTTCGTTCGACAGCGCATGCTTTTCTCCCACCAGACACAATGTGGACATTTTAGAATAGTTAGAGGAGATCATTCTTATTGAACTCCAATATCTAAAAAACAATTGCTTGAGCATATTGCAAGCACTTTTCCCTATTTTTTTAAAGTAAAGAAAAATAATACACATACACACAAACCCCAAAGTACTGAAGTTAAGCATTAACAAACCAGTTCATGATTTATGGTCAGATTCCAAAATCCAACTATTAACAATGCAAAGTAGTGCTCCTCAGGATTATTTTTGCAATTGTTAGTAATGTTAAGCATCAAGAAATATAAAAAACATCATTGCACATTACAGCCGAAAACAAAAACAAAAACAAAAAACAAAAAACCCCAATGGCTAAAGTTTGACACTAGAGAACTGAATAATTTTTGATGCTGTATCACAAACAACTTCTGATGCGAATCCCGTGTGGAGAGGTCTTTACACGTAGACATTCTCCCTGGTGGGTTCAGGTCAGGTACCGAGTTATAGCACGAAGGGCATAGAGCAGCTCTGCTTGCATCCGAGCTTCCATTAAAAGCAGGTTCACATGAACCTGGAAACAGAACACACACAGGATTTTATGTGCCTACAGATACTACACACACACACACACACACACACACACACACACACGCGCGCGCGCACACACAAACACCTGGGTGTGCTCATGCACATATACCAAGTCATTCAAACTTGTAGTTGTGAAAAATGGCACTTCAAGAGTGACCCACCCTGTACTGTATATAAAATCCCTGCAGTTGTGTCTGTGCCCGTGTAAAGCCAAAACCTTTCAGATTATAAAACTAGTTTTTGTAAATTCTAATTTTCCTACAAATGCATACTTTCTTCTAGGAGCAAAAACTCCCAGCATTAAGACACTAAAGCAGAACTGAAGCCCGAGTGAGCCTGAGTGCCCCATCGCACTCTAGGCGTCCTGGCACAGCCGCAAAGAATGCTTCGAGGCTACTTCTCAGGAGGCAGGTTAACGAGAATACCCTTAGGCTTTCTAAATTTACTACACAAATACACTATAATGTTGAGTTATTCTGATATCTTCCCATCAGTTGAATATATTGTTGGGTACATTCTCTTGAAGATAAAGAGAATTTCTCAAGAGAATCAAGAGGAAAATCTACCACAAATGTAAAATCAGCATAAAGATCCATCAAGGCTAGAGACAAAGAGGCATTTGCCTAGTATGTGATTGACTTTAAGGCTTCAAGAACTATTAGAAGTTGAGCCATAGCTTGCTTACTAAGGGCATTCACATAATTTGGACTGTAAGGACCCAAGAAAGATTTTATTACTTTCCAGCTTGGACACTGTGATATAAAAGAGACTTTTAGACTTAATGATTAAAAAGCCAAAGGACTCCAAACCAGGTCTTATGCTACCATGCTGGTAAAGGTCCTCAGCACATAACAGAACTTAATTTAACTGGCAATTCATATAGAGCACAACCAGAGATACTTTGTAACAATAATAAATTTGGTTCAAAGGTCCTGCATTATATTGCTAAAAACCAAATGACAACAAAAAATGTTATTTTACCAAGTTAAAGTGGGTGGCTAGCAAGAACCTTGGAGGAGCGGTGCTAGACCAGACCTAGCCGCACATACTCCACTGTTCAGGCCTTTCTTTTTGAACAGACTAGAAGATGGTTTCCCAAGTGTACTTTGAAGATTTAGAGCCAATCTTTCAAAGACTGATGCTAAAATTAACTTTATACACTGTGCTAGACAGAGCACATGGCCAGAATTTAGTGAGTGGTCAACATACTTCAAACTGACAAAACACTGGAACAACAGCTACCTGAGCCTTGTCAGCTTCAAAGCACTGTGTTTTTATATGTGAGAGCTGTCATCTGAACGTGTCTGATCTGTGCCTAGTCATGAAACGCACCTTCTCTGAATGTTTGAACTGTCGCCAGTAGCTGTCGTACATGCGCTTTGTTGTTCTCTCAGGATAGCAGGTTACCGTCTTGATGTAAACCTTTAGGCTCCTTTCAAGTAACTGATTAACTTCTCCATAGTCGTAGTCATCATACCTGTGGGCAACAAGACTCGTCATGAAAAACAGGCTTTCCATTGCTAAAGTTACACCGACAGACATGGACTGTTTGGCAATTACACAACAGCAGCTCCGGAACTGATCCATATTGAATGCCTATCTAGGTCATGCTGTCTTCTAGGTGCTGGGGATTCACCAGAGAACAAAGGAGAAAGAAAAAAAAAATCAATCCCTGGATCTTAAATTGGGGTATACAAGAAAAAAATTCAAAGTAGACCTGTAGTTTGCAGACAGTATTTAGAGAAAATGGAGCTGCAGTCTGGGAGGAGAGAAGCAGTGATTTCAAATGGGGTTGGCAGGCGGCTTCTCTGAGAAGTGAGTACATCTCCAGTATTTACTAGAAGGTGGTGAAGGCCAAAAGGTTGGAGTTAGGTGTTTCACGGCAGAGGGAGAGCCTGTGTGTCCAAAGTGCTGCTAAAGTCAAATCCTGTGGACTGACTGACCAGTTAGATGTCCTTAATCCGAAAACCCCAAACTGGATGCTCCAAAATCCAAAACCACGTCAGTGAGAGACAAAGGTTGGGATTTCGGGCTTTTGTTTTCTTTCCTCGGCGATGGAGATCAAATCCAGGCCTTGAGTGCACTAGGCAAGCGCTCCACCACTAGGCTGCAGCTGGGAATGGAATTTTCAGATCAGAGATGCTAACTGTAGTGATTTTACACAGCACGTCGCACTGTCAGTTGATTTATCAGACATTGGTGGTTTCTTGTTAAGACTATAGAAAAAGACTGCTTACAAATCGAATCTCAGTTCTGGTCCATCCTTTCCATGTCAGATATCAGAAAAGATACAGTCTGTAGTTCAGCTAGATGTGTTCAAAACTGCAAAATTTCTTTCTTCAAATCTATCTCTATAAAAGAAAACCACTCAAAATGGCTCTGCAAAAAGAGCCTTTCTGACTAGACCTCACTCAGGCTCTCCTGGACTCACCACCTCTTAATGCTAATTTTATCAGTTGGAAGCTGTTAATTAGCACATGGACTGATAAGCCTCATTCCAGTATAAGCCTCATTTTGGTAGCCTTTGTGAGCTGGCACAGCTTTGGAAAGACAGGATCTGTCCTAGCTTTGCTGATGCCTTAAGTAGTATTTCTTCAAAAAACAGGCCATACTCATCGCACAGCTGAGCTTACTGGAGCTATCTGAATGGAGACACACTTTTTTATTTGCCCAACTGCCCTGTCCTTCCAGAAAGGACCTCAAGTTTGTACCTCACTTCATTTGTCCTGGCATTATTGTACCATGTGTTGTGGTCAACACATGGATGCATGTATCACCCTCTGTCTACTTATTTATGTGTGTGCACATGCACAGAGATGCATGCTGTGTGTTGGTGTACATGTGGAGGCCAGAGGTCAACCGTGGTTGTCATCCTTGAGCCATCTACTTTGTTATTATTTATTTAAAAAATATTTTTATTTATTACTTTTATGTGTGCGTGCAGTACCTGCATGGAGGTAGGCACACCTGCTATGCAACGCTAGCAGAGGTCTGTCGTGCAGTGCTCTGGAACTGGAGATACAGACAGCTGTTAACCACCATGTGGGTGCTGGGAATCAAACCCGGGTCCTCTGCAAGAACAGTGGGTGCTCTTACGCTCAGCCATCTCTCCAGCCCCTGCCTTATTTTTGGGACAGGATCACTTGCTGGGACCTGGGGTTTGCCAATTAGTCTATTCTGGCTGACCAGGGAGCCCCAGGGACCTTGTCTCTGTTTGCACAGAGCTGGGATTACAAGTGTGCGTCACTACAGCCAGCTGTTTATGTGGATGCTAGGGATCAAACTCTGGCTCTCAACCTTGGATGCCAGCAGTGTACTGAATGAGCCACCTTCCCAAGTCCCAGAATCATAACACCATAAATGAAGGAAGAGAATCTCTCAGATGGAGTTAATAGCTAATGCAGAAGTTTACATATAACGTTTTCCCCCAGGAGGATATATTTCTCCTAAGTGGAATGTAAACACATCTGATGCTTGAATTTCCACTCAGAAATTTAGAAACTGTCTGCATAGTGAACACACCTGATTCCAAACATACAGTGAACGTAGTTGAACAGAGCTCTGCGCAGGGTGGTGGTGTCCACATCCTCGTGACTGGCCATGGTGTTGTAGGTGAGATTGTAGACCATTCGAAACTTCTCATCCAGAAGATGTCCGATGTCAGAGTAAAGCCTGTTCACCAGGGAGAACCCATGATTTTCCCAGGTGTAGTCCTGATAGAACAGACAAAATGGACACATTCTGGTTTTTTGAAAAGTACAACTACTGAAGCCAGGGGAGGCATTTCTAACTCGGCTCTAGGATGGCAGCTTTGCCAGAACTCTCCACACTGGTTCGTCCAGTGCAAAGCCTGGGTGCTGCCTCCCAGGGTTAGGTGTGCATACTGTACTCTATCTGCATGGCCCTACAGGTTCTTAGACTATCCCTCTGTCACCAGACTCACTCTAAGACATTGACTACTGAAGTAGCACTAAAGAGTCGGAGTCAAGCTCAGCCCGCCTGCCCTTCTGCAGCCCTCTGGCTACAAGCCTTCCCTTTACAGACACGTGAACACACCATGCCCATTCTTCTTGCTCCTCTAAAACATGGCACAACATTATAGAATATCACGTGTTGGTGAAGTGATCAAGCAGTTTCCTTCCGACTGAAGGGGGACTATATCGACATAATAATCTCCCTATTAGGGCACCAAATTAGACTGGTTTGAAAACTAAGCTAGATAAAAAGATTGACAGATGTAGTGAAACTGACCCACAGTGGCTCTAGGCGACAATTCATTTGTCTTCCAACTGTTAGCAGGTGAAAGGACACTGTCTAGTTTTTCTGAATTCAAGACCCCTTCTACCTGAGCTCGGAATGTTGGCAGATGCTCTTCCCCTCTCCTGGCAAAGTCTTCATACCCAAAGCCGGGGTCTTCAATGTATCGGGAGACATCAGTTCTCAGGGTCATGTCATCTTCAAAGTCTAAGGAAAATGAGAATGATCCAGTGTTACGGGCATTGCATGTAGCTGAGGTAAGAAGACTGAATCCAGTTTCCTCCACTTTTTAGCTTTTCCATGGATTTCAAAGGTGACAATTTTGATTACATGGCTTAAATTTATATAAAATACATGTGGTAAAGTTTTAAGTACAATTTCATTACCAGATACTGACTATTAACATTTAGCTATAGTTATGTAGTTAAAAAAAAAAAAAAGCCTAAATTGCACTATTTAAACCACAGCAACAAAGGATCCATATACCAATTTCACTAATTGAGAAAGAGGGGAGAGCTCCGGCTGATAGAATTTAAAAGATCTTTTTAGTCTCAAGTGGGCTACGAAGAAAGAGAAGAAACAGGGTTGGCTATGACTTTCAGTTTGAAATAGACTCTGTCAAGATTACATCTGAGGTTATTCACAGCAAACAAATCAGTTCTCTCTAATTCACCGTCAGCTTCCAAGAGGCAAGCGGGGGTGGGGGGTGGGGGGGTGGGCGGGGAAGGGCGGGCTGGGAAGGGTGAGTGGGGAAGGGAGTAGGCCTTTTAGGTCTTTATCCATTTGGGTGCAATTCGTTAACACACAGTGTATATTACACCTCAGTTGTGCATTTTCCCATGCACACAGATGTAAAGCACACCTGTAAATAATACGACTAAGACTGTGATCAGAGCGTCACCAGAGTGGAGTTTGGTAGACAGGATGGCAACCATGCTATTTAACACAGGTCCTTGTGCACACCTTCAATCCCAGGACCAGGGAGCCAGAGGCAGATGGGTCTCAGGGAGACCCTGTCTCAAAATAGCAACAACAATAACAAAAACACCGCCCTCCCCCGCCCCCGAACTTCAGCATGCCTGGTGTGAATGTTGAATGTACATTAGAAGGAAGATAATGTTCTTCTAACTTTTAAGTTACTTATAATTACTGATTTCAACCTTTAAAAGTGAGTGAACAAGCTTTTTTTTTCCTATTGTGCAAAATGAGCATATCTTTCTCAAAATAAAAATGTAGCTCCTATGCAAAGAATATTTTCTTAATAAGTAATTTAAGTAATGTTAAATATACTCAATCTTTAGTAAGTAGTAAATGTTTAATAAAGTTAAAAAACGTTATGTCATAAGAAACTATAATTCTTATTTGGGCAAAAATGTTTAGGAATCTGAGAAACAAGGACAATTATACAAATTCTTCTGAAAGACATCTTTAATCTTGGCCCTTTCATGAAAATCCTAACGAGACATTTTCTCCTTTTTGTCACTGCTGCCCTGTGCTAGCTGGGGTGCTGGAGAAGAGCAGAGGAGAGGGGACCCTGAGGCCACATAATGCTGTGCGCCGCTCAATGTCTTTAATAGGTGGAACGGAAAAGCTGCCTTCCTATTTCAAAATTCCTTTAAACAGTATCAGAAAAAATGCATTTTAAACAACTGTTTAGTTACTGATTTGTGTGTGTGTGTGTGTGTGTGTGTGTGTGCGTGTGCCATGGCACTTGTGTGGAGGAAAGCATGTAGGAGCTGGCCTCTCTTTCCACTATGTGGGTCCCAGGATCAAACTTTGGCCATCAGGTTTGGTGGCAAATACCTTTACCAGCTGAGCCATTTTGCTGGCCCCAGCAATTGACCTGCTTTAAATAACATATACTCAAGACAGAGTAAGAGCAACAGGCCTAGAAGTTTGTCTAGTGGGTCAGATAGTCATATGCTGAGTAAGACCACCAGTCAAGGCAGAGTGCACATGTGAAGGTGGTCTCTTGAGATTATACCGGCCCCAGAAAATTCCTACTGCCAGACACTGTAGACAACACAACATCACAGCACCAGGTACCTGTGCTCTGTGTGTGGTGATGCTTGTATAGAAGGATCTGGTGCCCTCCCAGTCAACAGTGCACACCACTATGTGCACAGAAGGCAGAGCTGCTGCTTCGTCTATCTACTACCTGTGCTTTCATGCTCTTTTTGAGCACATCCTTCCTTAAAGCTGGCTGTAGAACGGCATGCCACGTTCTGCAGGCAGCAGCCACACGAGTGCACAGCACACTTCCCAGAAGGCATCCATCCCACTGCTAAGCAAAGCAGGACCAGGCGTTCACAGTCATGCCTGCTGACGAGGGAAAGCAGGGGCATCGGCAAACAGGAAATACTGAGATGAAGGACAGCAGCAGGCTCTTTTGTATCCATGTAGGAAGTACTGCAGGCCGTGAGTGGTCTGTGAACTGAGGAACAAGGCGTGGGAAGGGGAGAAGCACCTGAATGAGGAAACGAATGAAAAGCCTCTCCAGAGACCACGAAAAGACTTTCTTTCTTCTCCTTCTCAAAGCGTGTGGTCATTTCTTCCTGAGTCGCCTCTTCATCTTCCCTGTCTTCTTGAAGCCTTTTCATCCTTTCCATCAAGGCTTCTAGCTCACTTAAGGAATCCACAATCTGGAACCATACAAGACAACATGGGTGCTGTTTATTGTACACAGAGGAACAGCTACTCAGAGTCCAGAGATGTGGGGCAAATGATAAGCACCTGCAGTCAGCAGGAGAATTTTTAAAGGGGCTAGGGTAGGTAAACAGAGAAAGAGAAAAAGTAGGTAAAAGCTAGCTAGGCATGGGGGAAGAGGACCGGAAGTGGGAGCAGGAAGTGACACTGATGGCTACGGAGTTTCCTTTTTATAGGAAAGAGAGGTCCTAAAATTTATTGTTGCCCAACTCTGTGACTATGCAAAGAACTATTGGGTTGTACACTTATACAAGCAAGCTGGATGATATCAAACTTACATTTCACTAAAATTATTTTTAAAAAAATCCAAAGTGGGATTTTCACTAACTCTATAGCAATGACAGGACAGACTCAAACATTTCTGGATGTATGCATTGGGTTCAGCTATAAATATAAAACAGGGCTGGGGAGATGCTCACTGGTTAAGAGTAAGCATTGGGCTCCATTATAAATATAAAACAGGGCAGGAGAGATGCTCACTGGTTAAGAGCACTGGCTGCTCTTGCAGAGGACCCGGATTCAAGTCCCAGGACCCACATAGTAGCCAACAACCATCAGTGATTCCAGTTCCAGGTGAATCAGACGCCCTCTTCTGACCTCCTCGGGCATTGCATGACATGGGTGCATTTCCACACATGTAGGCAATACACTCACATACATAAAATAAAAAATAAATAAAAAATAAAAATAAATAGAAAACATTTATAAGTATGTATGTGTTTACACACAGAATGCTATCATTTGATATACAGTAGGTTATAGACCGTGGAAGACGAAGCGGCTTCAGAATCTCTATTCTGGTCTGAGACGTGCTTCCCACTGGCTGCCCAGCATCTTATGGACAGACGCACTGTATTGATATCTGTCACGCAACGGTTTATCATTAAAAGCCTATGAGCCATAGAAAGCATCAACATTCAGTTTTTATTATTTTTAACAATATCTCTTTGCCTGAAGTGCCAAGAAAGGTGCAGAAAACCCGAGGAAGGGATAAAGATGCTGTGCACACCAAGAAATACGGTCCTGAGGACGGAAAGCATAAAGTTAGGGTGGGGATCACGTCTGGTGTGAAGGTGAATTCTCTAGCAATAGTGTCTGGGTTTAAGGGAAGGAAACAGTTTTCTGGTTATATTGTCGTTAAAACTCCACACGGAGAACTTGAAGGGGTCGTCAGGAACGTTAGAGCAATGACTTCAAAGTCTGGAGTGGGTGGGCAAAGGGGCTACGTGATAAAGCCTGAAGTTCAGGGGAAAATAAAGGTAAGGCAGGACTTCAGATACCGGTCACATTTTTGTAGTGATGTAAGTTATCCAAGAATCCGTCAGGTACATAATGGCCTATCTAGTCACAGTGAATTCTCTCTATAGTTTAACATCGGGAAGATCACAAGGCAGACAGTAAAGAGCAACGGTTAAGAAAACCCACCCCGAAGCTGTTGCCTGTCAAGGATGCATTCTCTATGCTGTTGTCATTGGCGAGGTCACAAACGCAGAAGTTGTTCACGGAGATTAGCCGGAATCCATTGGAGATTTCTGGATCTCTCTCTGGATTGATGCCACTACCGAAAACGAAGCTGGCCAAAGCATGGTAGTGTGCCAGGAGAACTACAGCGTGTACCAGCTCAGGCAGGGACCAATTATTTTCTCCAGTTTTGACAAGTTTCTGTAATGACATCGTGAACCAGAGTCAATACGGGAGCCCTGAAACCCCACAGAGCAATTTCAAAGCGTGGACAAATTATGAAGTTCCAATGCCCATTTACAGTAATAAGAACGTCAACTTTCTTTTAAAAGGTTTTACTGGTCACAGGAATGCCCTTGGTCAAACCTCACAACAGAACCATTCTGCCGCACCTTTCATTGTGAACCCTTTGCCCTATAGCGAGTCTTCTGCTTCCAAAATGGGTCAAACATTATTTAAATGACATACTTCAGAGAACAAAACATTAAAGCCAGCCAGAAGAGACTTGAAAGATTGTCATGCAGTCATTTATTTTCAGGTGTTTTGGAAACGACGTCCAACAGAGTCACATGGAAATCCAATTTCTTAAAGTAGCTGTCATCTCCTCTCTAGGTGTTACCCAGCAGAGACCTCTACCATGCCACCAAGAGCGCAGAATGCGACCTCACACCTGAATAAGGACACACCACATTTCTACTTTCTAACAGAATTATATTTCTAATGTACCATTTTCCAAAGTTATAGGTGAATGGTAAAATTACAAGTAAACTCAAGAAAAATAGCTAAAGAAAAAAAAAAAGGTCAGGTGTGGTGGTAAACATACCTTTAATCCTAGCTCTTGGGAGGCAGAGGCAGGGGGATCTCTGTGAGATTGGGGTCAGCCTGGTCTACATAGCGTGCCAGGCCAGGTGGGGCTATAGGGAGACCCTGTCTCAGAAAACGTAATGGTTAACCTTGGCTATCAACTTGACTGGACCTGGAATCAACTAAAAGGCAAACCACTGGGCACTTCTATGAGAATTTTTCTTGATTAGATTATTTGAAGTGGGAAGACTCATCCTCAAAGTAGGCAGTGCCATTTCCTGGGCTTGGGTCCAAAACTGCTTAAGAGTGAGGAAAGTAAGCCAAGCAGTGAGCGGGTATTTACTCTCTGCTCTGGCTACAGTATGACCAGCTGTTTTAAGTTCCTGCCTTGACCTCCCTGCAGTGACAGACTGTCACCAGGAACTGTGAGTGAATACAGACGCTTCCTTCCGTATGGCATGACTTTCTGTCAGGGCAACTGACCAGGGCAACGGAAAGCAACTCAAGTGGGCGCACTCATTTTCTCCAGGGTGAATTCCACCACTAAACCACCAGGGGCTCATGTGATTACTTTTTCTCTTTCCTTCTCATTTAAAAAAAATAATCAGTATATGGTCATAATCATCTACATCTATCTTCCTGCTTTTCAGGTATATTTTGACCTGTTCATCTTCAGAAGTATGTTATACTACAGTGCGCGTTAACACGTGTATCTAACCTCTTCTCCCTTCCTGGGTTAGTGTCAAAAAAAATTGCTTTTTATTTATTTGCTACAATAAATAACTTCATGCTTTAGCTTCTTTCAGACCCAGATATGGGTCTCTATGGCTTCATTCTTACCACTTGCCTTTGAAATGCTGGCAGGTCCTGTTCTGTACCAAGTTCTCTTTCCTCGAACAGTGGCTTACAACCTGAGGGATGATTTGTTTCTTCAACCTGACTTTAGCTCTGTAAATAGCTATCTGATTTCCCTCCCTCTCTCTTTCCCTCCCTCCCTCCCTCTCTCTCTTTTTCTCTCCCACCTTCTTTCCTTTCTTTTTTTTAAAAAGATAGGTTCTCATGTAGCGCAGGCTGTCCTCAAATTTGTGATGAAGCCAAGGAGGACTTTGAACTCCTGATCTTTTTGTCTCCTGTCCCAAGTGCTGGATTACAGGAGTGCATCATGGCGCCTGGCTTCCTGATTCAATTTCTAATCTACCCTTTCCCTCAAACTAGAGGCCTTACTTAGTTGAAGGTCATCTTGTGGGGATGATCTTCTGTTTCTGACCTGTGAATACTGTCTGGGAGAGGAAGCCTGGAGCCTTGACACCCACCTCCACCAATCCTTCTTAGTCTTGTGCAGAATAATCACTGCAGTCTTTACATCATCACCTATGGCTTCAATGGACAACCCCTGCAAATGATGTGCTCTGACTGGCCTGCTTTGGTCTGTACCATCTGTAGTCTATCTTCTTCATGTCTAAATATGTTCATAATTCAACCTGGTATAAACCCTTTGATGATTCTCAATCTCCAGTTAAAGTGGGCTTCCAAGTTCTTTTGACCATGTACTCTTCCAACAGCCCTGACACTATGTAGCACATGTGTTCAAAAATTAAGGGTACTTATGTGCGTTAGATAGAACACACACATGTATTATATAATACTAGTAAAAATACACAAATACAGAAACCTGGCATGGTGGGGCACGCCTTTAATCCCAGCACTCTGGAGGAAGAGGCAGAGGCAGGTGAATCTCTGTGAGACTGAGGCTAGCTTGGTCTACATAGCAAGTTCCAGGCCAGCTGGGGCTACAGGGAGACCCTCTTTCAAAAACAAACAAACAAAAAGATGAGCATACAAATACATTTTCTAATATTTTGAAGGATCACGTTTTTCCTAAATTATCATAACTTGGGAGATCACAGCCTTCTGAGCATAAAGTACAAATTCTATAATATAGTATTCACTGAGCCAAACAAAATGATCCTTATTCTTCCCATCTCCCAAGAGCCATCTTATTAGGTATACATTCCTACCTTTGATACCTTGAAGCTGTTACCTATCTTTCCAACACATCACAAACTGCACTCCAGTTTTCTATGAAACTGCACACTCTGGTCTTTCTATGAAGGCCCTATTCTGTTTGAGAACCTGTTCTTTGAGTCCTAACTCAAACATGTCTGCTGACCCATTCTATGTGTTCATCTGCCCATATTCGACTGTACTGTGATTACTACCATGACTCTCCTCCTGAATCCAAGTACATTCAAGGACAAAGTCTTTACCTTTTTATCCCACAAAGTACTTATGATGTGACATAAAAATAATTATTAATTAACATATTACTAAATCAGATTATAGACCTAGGATACTGCTGTGCTTTAAAGAGTCCCAGAAAAGTCAGTAAAATCTAAGAATATAAAAATATTCTGTGTTTGGTTAAATAAGTGGGTAAATCACAAACAAAATGTCCAATAGAATGAACAAAATGACATTTCTATTCTTTGTCATATTACAGAAGCACTTTTTCTAACCAAGTTCTCTACTGGTGCTGAGACAATAGCCCTTACTGATTGCTACCATGTACCAAACACGAGCAGGGTTGGCCTCTGGCAGCACTTCTGAGATCTGTGCTCCCTAGTCATGACTTTTCTTATCTGACCTTTGGCTCCCATGGGCACCCCATTTTCATATATCAGCTGGAAAGTCATGTTGTATTTGCAAAATCATTTATTTGGGAATCATAAAGTTATGGAATGTGGAGACTAGTAGAGGGTTTAGAATGCACAGACCTCAGCCTAGAAGTTGCTTATTAAGGCACGTACACTTATACAATGACACCCCAACACAGGTGTCCCTGGTTTGGGTGGACTTTCCTTGTTCTACCAAGGGCTTGAAAGCAGTCACTAGCTTTTCTCACCATGGTCACTCGGCAGAGATTCAGGCTAAGCAGTGACTGCTTAAGGATGCACTTTCTCTTAAATGAAACTCACTAAATTTCTAATTTACTGTTTTCGGTACATAAAAGTAATTATTTTTCAAGTTCCTAATAAACAGAGGTATTTAAAATACGCTTTAAAAATCTTAAACTAAAACATAGAATCCCGAGTAAAGCTCATTTCACGTTGAGGAGATTCCAGTACCTGGATGTGTTCTTTTGTGATCAGCCAGGGGCGGTGTGCAAGCAGCTTGTTAATGTCATTTAGATTCCTCAATCTCTGTGGTACATACTCCAAACCATTCAACCACTCAGCAATCCCTCCCGTCTTCAAAAATTCATCCACATGCATGTTTATTAAGTAAGAGCACTGATGTCTCGCTGCAGCCTAAAGCACAGAGACAAAAACTCATTGATCAACAACCATGGGAGAGAGGTCTCACTCCACTCCTTACAAGCAAATAATTTAGGTGGAATTAATAACATTTCAAACCAATAACTTCTCTCATAAAATCCTTCAGCAGTGTCTGTCTCATGACTATCATGGATTCTTGAACAGCACATGGAGCTGACAGATGCTGTGGAAAGCAGATGATTAGCACACGAAGCTGATTACTTGCAACAATAGCCCTTGGAATGATGATTCCAGAGCTGACTCTCCAGTTACTTTGAGGAACTACGTCCACAATTCGCTATGCTGAACACACAGAGTATTGTATTTAAAGCACAAGCATTTCATGAACTCCTGTCCTAACAGTTCGTGCTAAGGTGAGGGCCTCTCCTGCCCACTGAGCTAACTGAGCGGTCACCTCTGACTCTGGGCCCTGCTTGGATATCCCCAACCCTACTTTCTACAGTCACAACTGGCCTGGTGCTGAGAACCAGGACACTGAAGAGCAGACTTCTGTCCTCTCCTCCTGTGGCTGCTCCTCGCCAACACAACCCTGACCTGGCGCACTCTGCCTGCTCTGTCTTGGTTCTCTCCAGCTGGGGACATCTGAGGCCTGCTTTCAGCCGTACGAATGTCCCTGAAACCTTGAGTGAACTATTGTCTCCATCAAGTTCATCATTCAGGAAGCACAGAAAGCTTCTTTGTTGTTTCAAACTTTGATCACATTCAGCCTGGTAGAAACTCATCCTCTAGGTCCTGGTGGCTCTGCCATTCTGTCAGCCCAGCTGCTTGTTCCCTCTCCTAACACGTGGCACAGAGCTGCTTCCGGTCCCTCTTCCCAGAAGCCATCCACACATAGCACCTTGCTCCTGGCAGCAGCTCTCCTCCAGTGCTCCTCTCTCACCCACCGCTTGACGGCAGTAACCAGAGAGGAGCCTGCGCCAGATTCGTGCTCAGGAGTGCAGTACTTCACCTAAACTTCTGTTACCCAGATTTGTCACTGGAGATGACTGGTACTTCCCTCTTTAGTGAACTGAAGTAGGGATCACCTTCACATGTATGGACAGTGTCTCAGGTCTGAGGAAAATGTCACAATTTATGCTAAAAAACCTCAGCCATCACAAAGCTTGTGGATGTCATTTTGGATGCAACAGCTATCTTTAGTCATAAGAAATTAAATATGAAAATGATTCTGTTCAAAATTAAATGAGAAACATTCGGCATATTAGGTAGCTTAAGGCACTGTGAATGTTTCTAAGGGACTCAGGATTCAAAAAGTCACGCACACAGAGTCCGCACACGCACATGCACATGCACACACCGACCCCTCAGAAGGCAGAGGCTAAGTGGAAGTAGGAATGAGCGGAGGCCGGCGCCTACCATGACGGCGATGTAGTGCCTGTATGGGAGAGGAAGGGGACCATCCATGCGCAGCATGTAGAACTGGCTCCGCAGGAAAGACTCCAGGTACTGAGTGTGCAAACTCATCACCTGTGTGATGTTGTCCAGGCGACCGGATGTCGAGTACTCTTCCACTAGGAGGTTTGTTCGTTCATCCACTGTGTTTGCTCGGACAACCTTACAACCAAGAAACAAAGAACAGCATAACTCCTGCGATGGACCTCGGCTACTACAGAAGCAAAGGAATGTCCATTGGCCAGTACTTGATACCAAAATTATGCACTTGCTCATACTAGAAACAGAAATGTTTTAAAAAGAAAGCATCGTTCAATTTTGGCTTTGGTACCACAATTTATTAAACAACAAATGCTAAATTATCAAACATTAAACACACAGTTATAAAGTTGGGGAAAAGAAGCCTCCATCTGTCTTTCCAGACGTATGAGGCAGATTTTTTCAGAGCCCACTTGCCTGGCCCCTGTCACACAATGTGTGGCAAAACCGGCAGTGTTTAAGTGCATGAATGTGCAGTCTTACTTCACCAACTTACAAAGAAAAGCAGCAGCATTATTTTAGACAAATATTGCCAGTCTGATCTATGCTTGTTTTTGCTACTCGTCATAAAAAGAGCCTTATGAAGTCTTTTCAGAGACAGAGGGACATGTGATGATTTGTGGGAAACTGTTAGCTAAAAATTAATTGGGAACTAGACACTGTCATTTCTAGTATACTAGAAAGCTTGTCAAACAAATTACCAAAGTCAAGGGATAGGAGTAGAACGGACAACCTAGGGACTGAAGAGCTTATTCAAAATAGATCATATATAGCTTTATACAGTAAGACAAGTTGGGCATTACACAACAAATTGACCCTGGCGCTGTAAAGAGCTTGTTAACACCTAGTGGAGAGATCCAATTCTTCAGGAATCAATGGGCGCACAAAGCCTAACCTCTAGTGGTTCACTGCTTAGCTGTTCTTGAGGACTCCACTTCTAGACTTAAGACAAGCATGCTCCTCATTTAGAGATGAGAAAGCAGATGCTGAATTCAATTCAGTCTTGTGCATCTAGTCAAAACAAAGTGGGGTTTTTGTTTATTTGTTTGAGGCAGGGTCTCCCAGTGGCTCCAGCTGGCCTGGAACTTGCTATTGTAGACCAGGTTGGCCTGAAACTCACAGAGATCCATCTGCCCCTGCCTCCCGAGTGCTAGTACTAATGGTGTGCACCACCATGTCTAGTCCTGCAAAATTGTTTGGACTAGATCTTGTGAAGTCCAAAGTAATGGTCTTTCCAAAGGTTCATAATGTGATTTGGAAGCTGTTTTCTCAGAGCTGATTTCACAGTTTTAAAAATATTTTTCAGAGGAGGATAAATTATACAAAGGCATGACATATGGAGAAAATTTAGTCTTAAAGGGAATATATTGGAAAGTGTAAACTGTGAAGAAATGCTAACTATACTGGTAATAACAGTAGAGGGTAACCTCAACTCATTAGGGATATACGGGTGTAACAGTAGAGGGTAACCTCAGCTCATTAGGGATATACGGGTGTAACAGTAGGGGGTAACCTCAGCTCATTAGGGATATACGGGTGTAACAGTAGGGGGTAACCTCAGCTCACTAGTGAGCCATGGATACTTTCATTTGCCTACTCCCCTATTCTGTCAACTGAAGGATTGAGGTTATAGTTTAAAAAAAAGAGAACCAGATGACTAAATGCAACAAGGAGGCTAGGATAGGACAACAAGGAGCCTAGGATATTTAGAATATTTCCTGGGTCTGGTTTGCCTTTCCCAGAAGTGTCTTCATTCTCCCTGGGCTTCCACTACACATTATTGGATTCATATACTGCAGCAGCTCCTAAAACCAGACTATCTTCAGTATGTGCCATGAGCAGCATTCCAGGAGTCTTTCATATGAGTCAGGCAATCATCCCACAGGAGCAGCCCCAAGTCACATGAGGTAAACAGCCATAGTGGTCTGTTCTGCACACAGCTATGTCATGTTGGACTGACATCCCTTGAGCATGTCATTCAGTGACCAGGTCCAGAAAATAGTGACTAGAAGGTGAGGTAGCCACTGTTTTGGGCTGGCAGTGAGCTGGTGCCATTTTAACTCTGTTAGTGTCTTGAACCTAACAGGTATTCTGTAAACACTGCTGACTAATTTCAGACCTGTCTGCAGTGATTTAAGTAAGGTCAACGCAGTCGATGGGCAGAGAGAGCAGCACATGACAGCTTACTGGCTGCACTTGTGCCCCCTGAAGCAGACAGCTCCTTTATCAGGGGGGCTTTTAAAACATTTTAATTTATTATTTTATGTATATTTTGAGTGTTCTGCCTATATGTGTGTTAAGTGCACCTGTGCCCTGCAATGCTCGCAGAGGTCAGAAGAAGGCATCAGATCCCGTGGGACTGAAGTTATGGACAACTGTTAGCTGCCATGTAGGAACCAAACCTGGGTCCTCTGCTAGAACAGCCAGTGCTCTTAACTGCTGAGCCATCTCTCCAGCCTGGTCGGCGGCTCTTAAACTTTTCTTGGTCTAATATCTAAGACTCCATGCACAATGTCCTGCACACTGCTGTCATCTACAAAGACACACACCAACAAAACAGGCCAAGTCCCCTGTGTCATCAATAATCACTCTCTTGGGAATTAGCACCTTGACACCCCAGCCTCACCAAAGATGCAGTGTTGGAGATTCTGTGACATCTTGTCCAAGCAGAGAAGACAGAGCAACGGCTAGCAATGACTGCCATCGCGCTTAACTTGAGTGAGTTGGAAAGCTCGTTTTCACTTGAAGATATCTTCTTATCCCATTATACAAACGTGAGCACTGTGACACACTGAGCTTTTAAAACTTCTTACAAACCTTCAAATTTTCTTAGTGAAGCCGAAAAGAAAATAACTCCACAGTTTTCTGACACATGAATAAAAAACTAAAGCTCAAAACAGGTTTTCTTTTACTCTCAGATTGAAAATGGATACAGTATTGACAGTTTTAACTGTACTGCATGCATTTTAAGACAGACGGACTTACTTCCTTCTCTGGAATAAAGGCACTTGGTCCTCTTGTCAAGGGTTGGGACACTCTGATTCTTTTATCCTGTTTTTAAAAGAAAAGTTTAATGTGTTAATGATGACTTTTCAAGAAAAGTTAAATTGCTAAGGTACTAAAACAGAATAACTGAGTAAATAGAATTATGTAAAACCATTCCAAATTTGGGGTCTAGATAAAAAGAAATCTATGGGACTATTGTGTGGATGTGAGAGAATGGTCTTCTGACCACTATGCTTATGCTACAGTAGTGGGGCCCAAGCATGGGTCCTCCAAATGTCATTTACTCAGTGTGTAGTATGCATTACCACAGGATTTTATCCCATACTTGACTGAAAATGATTAACCTCCATAACAGAATCATCTGTTTGGATATGAGTACAGTGGTGTATTATTAAGAAAGAATAATATTTTTGTCCTTGCTTAAGTGTCTCTACTATAAATCACTAAAATTTAATGAGCTTGCTTCCTTCTCCATAGGTATGCTTAGGTGCAGAGACAGTCAGCAGAAGGCCTTTGAACTCCTTCTCAGCCAGGAGAAGAGATGAAGGAAACGGCCACTTGATTTTCTCTAATAGAAGTAGCATTTGAACTTCCGAGGAAACCCTCGGAAGGCAGCATATGAAAAGACAGACCCGGTCAGGTTTAGATCAAGGACTGTGGAGCATGTGCCTCCTGGAAAAGTTTATTAAGCTTTAGATGCCCTAACTCTCCCAAGGAAACTGCCGAATTAGGAAAGTGACTCAGGTGGTTCCTTATCTGAAAATGGCAACATCTCTGCTGTATGACCCAGGCTCTTGCCTGCAGCCTAGGTAAGATCTCATCTGCACCAAACGGAAGCTGAAGGCAGCCTGTGGATACATGGATATAAAAGTTCTGGCAAAGTAAGCTGAGGGACATTAACATGACAGTAAGATTCTTTTGAGAGTACACACTAGACTTGTGTGAACGTGATGCAATCTGAGAGCCAGGAGAAACAAAAGGCCTCTCAAAAGCAGAGGCAAGAGCAAGAGGAAACAGAGAAAAGCATGGGGTGGGGCAGACAGGTAACTGTGTCCGGGGACGTCCGGGACCAGCAACATTGCCAGGGATTCCTGGAAAAAGCAACGCTTCACCAAGTTCTTTATATTTCCTCTCCGCTTCCCCTTGTTAGTAGGTAACTTGGGTCTTTTTTGTTCCTTACAAAAATCAAAGTGCCTACCAAATACAAAACGGGTTTTAAAATCCTTTAAGGCCCTTACTTCATTAGGAAGCAGTTACAAAACAAACTGGCAGAAGCAGGCAGTTGGGTATTCAATAATGAATTTTTTTCAGAGCCTAAGAACACAGACACACCCCAACCCTTCTAAGCTTAGCACATGCTCCATCAACTGTCAGTGTTCTACCAAAATGCACATATTACCTACTGACAACTTTACACTGTGGAAGTTCCCGAACAAATCACACAACTAGACACAAAGTGGTGTCCACAGCCCCCAGTCAACTGACAAGCACACCAGAGGGTGTGAGATGGATTAATCCAGAATTTCTAATATTGATATTTCTTGTCAACTATAAGCTAATTTATCTAGAAAAAGAATTCAAAATAAAAGATATATCTTCCCTTTGCAAATTCTAGCAAATAACATTTCAAGGTGAGTATGGTGGTGCATACCAATTCCAGCACTCGGAAGGTTCTAGCAGAAGGACCACGAGTTTGAGGCCAGCCTGGACTACATAGCACCCCTATCTCTAACACACACACACACACACACACACACACACACACACACACACACACATGTGCATACACTAAGAAATAGACCCTATTGTCTCTGAAACTCAAGACTTAGTGTGTGGAAAGCAGCTTCCTAAGTAACTAAACACCAAGTGAATAAAACATCTGAGACCTGGTTACAGGAGACCATTGGTCAAGCAGGGAGCTACATTAGAACTGTAAAATCCAGAGAAACACAGGGAGAGAAATATACATAATCTCTTCCATTACAGTACACAAAACAGCTCAGTGGGTAAAGGCACTTTTCTGATGGCTTGAGTCCGATCCCCAGAACCCAACTCCCACAAGTTGACCTCTGGCCTCCACATATGTGCTGTGACACATGCACACACACACACACAAACACACACAAATTAAGTGAATATAATTAAAATACTTTAAACGTGCCTGAGTCCTTTTATTGTATGCTTACTTGTAGTACCAAGCTTATAAGTGGAGATGAGGACCAAGGGACCATCTGTGTTTGCAATACCATTCCAGGGGTAATGCTGTACTGGGCCTGAGAGAGAAACTGGCTGCTGAGATGCAGAGATATGTTGAGAGACTGGGCAGACCTGCCTGTGCGGACTGTGTAGTCACTGAATGGGAGAACTACACCATTTTTAATTTTACCATCACATATCCTTCCTTCCTCAGATACATGCATGCGATACACGTAATTTACATATATACCATGTATACCACATGTGTATAGCACACATTTATAAACATCGATTACATATTTAATGTGTACATATATGTACATATATGTATAGTTTTGTTATAAGACAGGATCTTGCTATATTATAGTTCTGGCTGGCCTGGAACTCACTAATGCGGACAAGGCTGATCTTGAACTTGTGGCAATCTTCCTGCCTCAGCCTCCGGAGTGTTTGGATTAAAAGACTGCAACATCGCACTTGGCCTCTGTTATGTTTGGATCATGGGGCTGGCCTGCACTTTTGTACACAGGACACTTTCTGGGGTCCCCTGTCCTTTGCTCATTTACGTAAAGGGGAAAACAACAACAAATGGTCAAAGCAGCACCTCAATTTTTTCTGAAAAAAAAACAAACCAAAAACTCTGCCACCTCACCCTTCTTCTGTCTCTGTAGGTTTTAAAGGCAGATCAAACATAAGAGAAATAAAACACCAAAATGTCAAGAACATTTTCATTCGACCCAGCCCTGGCGTTCTAGAGCTGAAACACCTTTCCTCAGCTTTCTGACACATGAAATGCCCAAGGAGCAGCTTCTTCCATCGATCCTACTGATAACCTTTCTGAAAGCCTCATTCAGCTGCCCAGCATGGCAGGCACTGGCCACCTGTAGCTGAACAGACACAAGTGGAAGGCTGTTTCCATCCACAGTGCTCACACCTCTGGTGCTCCACGGCCGCACACGTCCATAGCTGCCATGCTGGCCAGTGCTGAGACCCCGCCTCAGAGGACTGGTCAGTGCTGGTGTCCAGTCTTCCCAGGATCCAAGGAGCCATGTCTCGGCTCTGTTCACGTTGCTCTCCACAAAGTACTGAGCACTGGTCCCTTAATTAAGATCTACCTTCTTACCAGGTGTGTACTGCAGATTTGTCAGCTAATGATCCAGATACTAGAAGAGCAACTCTGCAGGACTCCTTAATCTTGCTTAACTGGAACTTTAAACCCACCTAACAGCAGTGACTGGGCAGGGGGACAGGGACAGAGACGGGACCCGAAGGGGCACACCACATTTTAATCCTGCCTTCACTGTGAGCAGCCTTCTAAGCTCCTGCATATTTCACACTCCCCCTCCAGCTCTCTCCTGAGGCTCAGCTTCTACAGGAACCATCCCACCCACTTGGACAGTTCCCAGATGTTCTTGCATTTTTCCTCAGAAACAGCTACTCTCTCAAGACTCCCCAGAGCTTCCACCTTTATACAAATGAAGTTCAACAGGAACCTGTGGCAGTGGAGGATGATGGGAGGTGAGGAGAAACCCAAGGGCTTGAGGGGAAGAGGAAGAGGAGCAAGAGAAACTATTCCTGCATCTTCACGTGAGGGGTGAGATCCTGTCAGCCCCCAAGCTGGCAGTGCAGCATTCTGAGACCTTATCTCCCAGGCGTGTCCCACCTTACATCATGAAATGACTCTGTCATCTACAAAGTTCACTAGGAGAACTACATGACTGAGGTACAAAGAAAAAAACTGCGAAAATCAAAGCTCCTCATGTTTCCAGTGAGCTTATGGCTTTGTGCTGGGTCACGTTGGCAGTTACCTGTGGCTGCATGCACCCCCGTGCTGCAGGGCGGGCACACCTAACACTCAGGCAGGCACTAATCTGACCCCAGAGAAGATTTTAGGATGATAGGTTATTAGAGTCCCATACCCAGGAGTGGCCCTGGCTCAGACTCACAGGGTCAACTCTGACTCTGTCTCAGGAGCTGTTAGTGCCTTTTCCAAGCTAAATCTCTGGGTCTTCTCTTCTGGACCTTCCTCACTCTGGTGCTGAGAAA